>CM067341.1:56225000-58625000 GCA_034376525.1 Nicotiana benthamiana | reverse complement strand
AACAGATTTTATCAATTGAAGCCGACTAGCATAAGATAGAAGCCTTGACGACCAGCAGTTTATTTTTTGTGTAATTTTCTCCACCAGTGGCCAGCACTGAGCAATGGACAACTTCTTTGAATCCAGAGGCATTCCCAAATACTTGAAAGGGAGACTGCCTTCTGGAAATCCCAGTATATGAAGAATCTCTTGTTTCTGCCAGTTGTTTACACCTGCTAAGTACACTGCACTTTTATCAACATTTGTGCGAAGACCAGAGACATTAGAGAACTACTGAAGAACCTATTTTAGAAGGTTGACTGACTGAGTATCAGCCTTGCAGAACAAGAGGAGATCATCCGCAAAACAAACATGTGCTACACCCAGCTTCTTGCATTTAGGATGGAACCTGAAGTCTTTCTTCATCATCATTTGCACAAAGCTATCCATGTAGATACTCCATTGCCAAAACAAAGTGGTATGGTGACATCGGGTCACCTTGTCGTAGACCTCTTTTCCCTTTAAATGGAGCAGTGAGACCTCCATTGAAATTGAGACAATAGGTTACAGTTGATATACATTCCATTATCCAACCTATAAACTTATAAGGGAACCCCAGATCGTGCAGCAATCTACTAAGAAAAACCCATTCAACTGAGTTTTCCGATAGTGTTTTCTTGTTTTATTTTTCATTTTTATTTTCAGTCTAGTAAATTATAAGCCAATTAAAATAAGAGAAATATATATTTTTAGCCGCTCTAAAAAATAATACTAGCAAATATATATATATATATATATATATATATATATATATATATATATATATATATATATATATATATATATATGTGTGTGTGTGTGTGTGTGTGTGTGTGTGTGTGTGTGTGTGTGTGTATGTGTATGTATGTATATGTATGTATGTATGTATGCATGTATGTATGTACGTATGTATGTATGTATGTATGTATGTATGTATGTATGTATGTATGTATGTATGTATGTATGTATGTATGTATGTATGTATGTATGTATGTGTGTGTGTGTGTGTATGTATGTATGTATGTATGTATGAATCCTTTTCCATAAAAATACTTAGTTTGAAATGCATGAGATTCTGACCAAAAAATAAAATAAAAGGTACAATTAGAGAACACTTGAAACAAAAATGCTATAAATTTGAAGGAAAATCTTGAAAAGAAAAATAAATTTGTGATAACCCACAAGATCATCTCTAGTTTTAGAAGTCAAATCTGTATTATGAGGCCTTGAAACTCCTTTCATCTCTCCTCGATTTGCATGAATGATCCTGGCGCGATACCGGAAAGTTTTTGTATTAAAACTTTAAGAAACTAATGATTTTGCATAAAAAGATGATTTTAGTTGACATCGGTCAATATTTTGGGTAAGCGAACCTGGACCTATATTGCGACGGTCCTAGAGGATCCGTAGAAAAATATAAAACTTGGGCGTATGCCCGAAATAATATTTCGGGTCCTTAGCCCGAGAAATAAATTTTTGAAGAAAATTATTTAATTGGAAATATATTGGTTTTTGGAAATTGATAAAATTTGATCTTATTGGTATCGGGCTCATATTTTGGTCTTAGAGCTCGATGTGTGTTTGTTATAATATTTAGACATTATTTATGAAATTTGGTGAAAAGGGAGGTGATTTGATATAATTTGGATATTTGGTTGAAAATTTAGAAATTTTGAACTATCTTGAAAGTTTCATGAGTTTTGATGCTAAATTTGTTGTTTAAGATGTTATTTTGGCAATTTGATCGCACGAGCCATTTCATATGATATTTTAAGACTTGTGTGCATGTTTGATTTTGAGCCCCAAGGGCTCAAATGAATTTTGGATAGGCTACAGAGTGATTTGGACTTATGAGAGATTGTTGGTATGCTTCAGGTCTGCAAACTTCGCAATTGCGATGATTTTTCGCATTTTCGAAGTAGAGGAAGGGGTTGGGTTGTTCGCAATTGCGAAGAATTATACCGCATTTGCAAAGGTTTGTGTTCGCATTTTAAGAACTTGCATTTCCGAAGGCTACGGGAATGCGAAGAGTTCGCAATTGCGACGCTTTTCTCGCATTTGTGAGCTTCACAAATGAGAATCTTAGGTCGCAATTGCGACATCTGCAACTGATATATTTGTACTTAGACGGGATTTTGAACTCATTTCTCAAATTTTCAAACCTTATTCTTCCATAGGCGATTTTCCAAATAAAAGTTCTTCCCCAAATAATACGTAAACGATTTCTACTCATTTCTTTCAATCTATTTCATCTTTTTACAAGATTTTATCACAAAATCTAGGGATTTTTATGGAAAATTGGGTCTTTTTGGGTGAAATTTGGAAATTTCGAAATTTGGGGAATTAGACCTCAAATTGAGGTCAGATTCCAAAACCAATTACATATCCGATTTTGGGGGTGAATGGGTAATCGGGTTTTGATCCGAACTTCGAGTTTTGGCCAAGCAGGCCAAGGGCCGGGTTTTGACTTTTTGGGAAAAATATTAGAAAACCTATAATTATATATTGGAGTTGATTTATTTAGCATTTATTGATGTTATTGAGTTAATTATGCCTAGGTACAAGTGAATTGATGGTGGAATCGAGAGGTAAAGCGGCGATTGAGCTTTCAAATTCCCTTTTTCTCGAGGTAAGTTTTTGGTCTAACTTTGATTTGAGGGAATAGAAATCCCCAAATTATTTGCTATGTGAAATTTTCATGTCTGTGGCGTATAGGTATGGTGACGAGTACCTATGCACCACAAAATTTCCATTTTTAGCTAGTTCCCTTCCCCGTTTCCTATTATACTATGTCTTGTATTAATTGCTACTTGCTCATAGTTGCTTCCATGTCTTAATTGCTATTTTCTCATATATGTTTTTATGTCTAATCGCTTCATATTAACTGTTACTCTCTTTATTGAAGTATTTAATTATTTCATGGTTTTGTTTTATTATACTATGGGCTTATATTAGCTTTTTGGTGCATTATACTACCCTTTGGTTGGTCTCGCTGGTAGTTTACACTAGTGAAGTTTCCTAATCATAGTGATATTCCATTTTGCGGATTGCAGTATAAGTATATTGAAGGATTTGAATTAACCTGTGAAACACTTGTCTTCATTCATCAGTGATTGGTACTGATATATATCGGGTTGCACTCCGCAACAATGAGGAATAAGGGTACATATTAAGTTTGATATTGTTTATATGATGGGATCGGGATGCGCGTCACATCAGTTGTTGTTATGTGTTCATATTTGTTGAGGTCCATTATTTTGATGCTGAAACACCTTTAAGGATTGGTTATAGCTGAATACTTGTGACGACCCAAATGTGTTGGAAACACGTTCTCAATGCGATATACTAAACGTGTATTCTTTTGTAGGTTTTGATGAATGACAAACAAAGCACAAATTGATATATGACGGAGTACAAGAGCACAAATGTTGAGACTGAAGCTCAAGACGTTGTTTTTAATTGTTATTATTGAGTTATTCTTAAATGTGATCTTGATCCTATAACTTGACTCCATAACATGGCTTCTCTCATAAAACTATTTTCCAAAATCATGCATACTTATTTCTGTATCAAATGATTTCAAATGATGCATATTTACATTAGACAAAATGTTTTCTAAACATACCTCAGAAATCTGGGCTAAGAATAATCGATTATGTACTTATGATAATCGATTGTTTATAAGCCAAGACTGCATGACAATCGATTATGAAGTAATGATAATCGATTGTGAATAAGACAGTTAACATCAGGTTTTTCCAAATCTGCAAGATAATCGATTGTGAACTAATGACAATCGATTATTGATGAGGTAAAGTTTTCCAATACTCAGAATAATCGATTATGAACTAATGGTAATCGATTATGTTGAGTTGATGTCTCCCAGTGATTTTAAAATTACTTAAGTAATCGATTAGTAACTAATAGTAATCGATTATGTTGAGTTAACTGGGTTTAACAATCGATTGCCTATGTCCAACAATGGATTGTCAAAGTTTATACTTAGTCGCAAAAACTTTGGCTTGAAACAGTGTGATTTGAGATTTTCAGAAAATGACAAGTAATCGATTGTTGCAAGGGACAATCGATTGTTGAAGCTGACCGTTGTCAAATGATTTTCAAATACCTCAAAGTAATCGATTATTGGTTTTCTGTAATCGATGTTTTGCTCAAAATCCGGAAATAATTTTTAAAACGTTAATGAGGTAATCGATTATTGATTTTCTATAATCGATGTTTTTGATTAAAATCTGTAAATGATTTTTGGAACGTTGCTGAAGTAATCGATTATGGATTTGGTATAATCGATTATCTGAATTTGAATTTTGCCAGTAATCCATTATGGATTGTAAGTAATCGATTATTAAGCGTAAAATCTGGGATTGATTTTTGATCTGACTGGCAGATAATCGATTGTTCGGTCTTGACAATCGATTGTCGCTGAGTAAATTCAGCAATTCTTAATTGGCAATTAGACAACGGTAAGACCAAGTTTTGCACCTATAAATACAGCTTCAACTCAGTGTTTTAAACACAACAACATACACTAACTGATCATTACATTGCTTTAAGCTTTCATTCAATTGTTCATCATTTTCTACTCATTTCATATTATTGTTCAAAGTTGTTGTGATCTTGAGCGTATTATTTTACTCATATCTACTCATCAAGGAGTACCTTTGTTAAGTGAGTGTTCAAGTATTTCAAATACTTGTAAGAGAATTTTGATTCTCTTGTGTTGAGGAACTTGTGCTTCCTCTGTTGAAGTCTTTGGGATTGTATCCCCGAGCAAGTGAAGTCTTTGGGATTGTATCCCCGAGCAAGTGAAGTCTTTGGGATTGTATCACCGAGCAAGTGAAGTCTTTGGGATTGTATCCCCGAGCAAGTGAAGTCTTTGGGATTGTATCCCCGAGCAAGTGAAGTCTTTGGGATTGTATCCCCGAGCAAGTGAAGTCTTTGAGGTGAGGAACCTCCGAGCAAGTGAAGTCTTTGAGATTGTATCTCCGAGCAACTGTAAAGGTTTGTTAAGCACCCGTAAGCTTAACAAGTTAGTAGAAAATCTCGAGAGAGTCTCTCGGGGACTGGACTAACCACTGTTGTGGCCAACCAGGATATATCCTTGTGTAAGTTATTTTTATTGCACTTATTTACTTCCTGTAAAATTTAAATTCCGCAAGAAAACGCTAAATTTCATTAAAACGCTATTCACCCCCCCTCTAGCTTTAAGCGTAGTTTCTAACAATTGGTATCAGAGCCCAACTCTCTGAAAAACTTAACAGTTTGAGAGAACCATCCATGGCTTCTACTCTAGATTCTTTTGCAGGAATTGAAGAAGGACAATGCCCTACACGACCTCCTCTATTCAATGGCACAAAGTACTCATACTGGAAGGAGAGGATGGAAATCTTCATTCGGTCAAATTGTCCCTACCTTTGGAAGGTGTACACAAAGGGAAATGAAATTCCAGTCAAGAAAGTGGAAGGCGAATGGATTCCCAAATCCGAAGAGGAGTACACCACAGAGGACAATAGAATGATTCAAAATAATTATAAAGCTGTAAATTTATTGTATTGTGCTATTAACGCTAACGATTACAGGAAACTTTCATGTTGCAAAACAGCAAAAGAAATGTGGGACAAATTAGAAGTCACTTACGAAGGGACTGACCAGGTAAGAGAAGCAAAAGTTGATTTTCTTACTCATGCTTACGAATTGTTTCATATGAAGGAAGGAGAAAAAGTAGATGAGATGTTTGAGCGCTTTTCAACAATAGTAAATGATCTACACGTCCTCAAGAAGACGTTCACGGATAGAGAACTTGTTCGAAAAGTTCTTAGAAGCCTCACACCAGCATGGCGATCCAAAGCCGATGCTATCCAAGAATCAATTGGAGTCTCAAACGTCACCATCGATGCACTAAGAGGTAATCTTAAAACCTATGAATCTACTATTCTTAACCCGTTTGTTGATGATCAAAGAAGGCAAAAGATTGCTCTAAAAGCAAGCACAAGCCAACCAAAGATTGAAGAGGAAGAAGACAACGAGTTTGGATTAGTCATTAAAAGATTCCAAAAGTTTATGCGCAAGGAATATGAGCGCAAAGGGAAAAAACAAGGTGAGCAAATAAAATGCTATGAATGTGGAGAAACTGGACACATCAAAACAAATTGCCCAAACATCAAAAAGGAGAAGAAATCCTTTAAAAAGCAACGGGCATATATCTCGTGGGGAGGCGACTCCGGAGATGAATCAAGTGAAGAAGAAAACGACGAAGCTGCAAACCTTTGTCTCATGGCACAAGAAGACAACCAAAATGAGGTACGTCAAATTTCGTCTGAAAACTTTTCACTTGATGAAATGCGTAATGCTTTTGATGAGTTATATACTAAATTTTTAAAGGCTTCAAAAACTGTCACTAGCTTAAGAGAAAACGCTTCTCTAAAAGAAACGGATTTTCAAAAACAGATTTCTTTAAAAGAAAAGGAATTAGAAAAACTGGTTTTGGAAAATGAGAAGCTACACGAACAAAACAAGTTTTATGGAAAGAGAAGTGCCGACAAACCTGAAAGTTCTACTAAAGGTTGTGTTTCTTGTGTGAACCTTAAGAATGAAGTAGGTAGACTTAAAGGCACACTAGATAAGTTTAATTCCTCGCAGAAAAACTTGAATGTTGTTCTTGATAACCTAAAATCAACTAAGCACGGAATAGGTTTTAAAAATGAAGAAAAGGTTGATGCTAAACCTCAAAAACCTAGAGCTCAACCTAGGAACAACAACAAAAATGTGTATCCTAGAAATAGCTATCCTAGAACAAATTTGCATGCTAGACCAAGAAATGACCCTCCGCCTAGAAATAGTCACCATAGACATGATGCATATTTTAGGCAAAATTGTGAACCTCCTAGAAGACCCCAAAATGGTCCTCAACCTAGATATCATCACTCTAGAAACACTACCCATCCTAGAGATCAAAGTAGGAGAAATGATAGCGTTCAAAATAAGGTAAGCAACCTTCATTCATCTAGCTACTATGAACCTAGACGAATGCATAATCCGAATGTGACATGTCATTATTGTAGACGCATTGGTCATATTGCTCCCGCATGTTTTACTCGTCATAGACATGCTACTCAAACATATTATTACAATATGCCTAACCCTCAAGGACCCAAGATGGCATGGGTACCCAAAGAAAATTAATTTGTTTTGTAGGTGTGCTTGAAGGGATCAAGCATACTATGGTACCTTGATAGTGGATGCTCCAAACACATGACGGGAGATGAATCCAAATCCCTTCAACTAGAGCACAAAGAAGGAGGAAGCGTCATATTTGGAAACAATCATATTCAGATCGGTTGATATGTTAAGCAATTTGAAAAACAAAATACAAGAAAAGGCATCGAAGGAAATCAATGATGAAATTATGGAACAATCAACGGAAGAAGCTCCACATTTGGGGAGTGAAACAAAAGAACAAAACGAATGGAGGACGATCAAAGATCACCCTCTTGATCAGGTAATTGGCGACGTCGGAGGAAAGGTAAGTACCCGAAACTCTCTTAAGAACACTCTAGGACACAATTCTTAAGAGTTCACGATATCACTTGATAACACTAGTGTAATTTATTCACGTCACTATAAATTACTGACTTGAGCGTCGGAGACGTTTAATTCCATTTTGCAGGTACTTCCCCAAAGGTAAGATAAATTATGAAGTCTTAGCACACCGCAATCGATTATCCCAAGAAAATAATCGATTATCTGCTGTGCAGTACATCGATTATCAGTATCAATAATTGATTGTTTCGACTGATTAGTTTTATTATGCAAATGTGTTTAATTTGTTAACTCCTTATATTGCATAATCGATTTCCGTCTCAGTCATTCAGCAATACTTTTCCAGACAATCGATTATTTCTTCCTATAATCGATTAGTTGTCATATTCAGAAATTCTCCGAGTTCTCTGTATCAACTATATTTCAATAATAATCGATTACCAAAATTGACAATCGATTATTTCTTGTTTAAACTTTGTTACCGTTTGGCTCCAACATCGATTGCTGTCAGGACATAAATGCTCCATAATCGATTATTTTGTGTTGATAATCGATTATCTCATTCAAATTTTTTTACCGTTTGTCTCTTAAATTGATTTGTCAGTTTCAAAATTCAATCCAACAGTAAATACAATCAATTATCTCTGCCAAATAATCGATTATCTAACGGTCAGTAAATTTATTTCTTACCGTTTTTGACTGTTCCAACTTTCAATTTTCAGCAGGTATCTTTAGTAAATGGCTGATCACTCCTTCTCCTATAAATAGCCCTCATATAGGATCATTCTCACTCACTCAAGCACCATTTCTAAAAATCAAAGGTCAATTCCTTGCATCTTAGTCTCAAAAATTCAGCAGTAAAAATTTTCCAATATGTCTGGACGCTCCTCCAAACGTTCTCGTTCCAGGCAAGGTGCCTCAGCCTCAACAGTCCCTCCTCCTCTAAACTTCCCATATGAAGACGGGTCCGTTTTGTTCTTCGAAACTCAAGCTGAACTTTCTAGGTTTCTCTCCAAGTTTGAGAAGCGATTTATTCTTCCTCCTCGCTTCTCAACAAGCAAGCTCCTTGAACCTTTCGCCCCTGCCGCCAACATGCTCAAAGAGTGTCAACTCTATGATTTCTTGCTCCTTACCCATCCTCATATTAACACAACTTTAGTTGAAGCATTCTATTCAAATCTTCACAAAGATGAAGATGGTGAGGTGGTCACCTCCATCAATGGCATTCACATTCTCCTCTCTGACGAGAACCTTCACACCATCGCCCGCATTCCAAACGATGGTGAAGATCTTATCCGGTATATTGATGAGGCCGGCTCTCTCTTTGATGAATCCATTCTTTTCCGCCAAGCCGGAATCTCTTATGATCAAGCTTCTTCTCGTCGTCCTACCATCTCGGGCATGGACCCAAATTATCGATTTCTCCTCTACTTCATCACCCGTGTCCTAAGACCTCGTAGGCACAATCATACCACCATATCCCAAGAGGACTCCAAGCTCTTACATGCCATTGTCACTGGAGCCAAGATCAATTGGTGTCGGCTCATTAAAATGCACATGCTTGATGCCGTCGCCGATAACATGCCCCTTCCTTATTCTCTCCTCATCATGAATTTTCTTGAAGCATCCGGATTTGTCACTGAAAATGGTCCTCTCAAAAGGAGTACCAAAATCTGGGAAATCTCGGAATCATCCTTCCATCATGATGGTGATCATGCTCCAGCTCCTCCTCCTACCCGTCCTGCCCGTCGTGCTCGTCCATCTCAGGAGCCCACTCTCCAAACTATATCCGACCAGCTCTCTCAGTTGACACACGAGATCCATGGTTATTTTGACCATGTCCATTATCCCTATGCGGGTCTCGTTCCCTTTGAAGCTGCGCCGGATGACGAGGCGGATCGTGACGGAGATAATTGATATTGTATTGTTTTATTTCTGTTTTTAATTGTATTGTTGGATGTCCCTCTGTTGTACCCCTTTAATTTTCAATAAATAAACCTTGTTTTATTTCGTCTTTGTGTATCTTTCCTTACTATTTTTTTGCTAATGGCAAAAGGGGGAAGATAACGGGATAACGGGTATGCACCACCTCTACATTGCTAAATTGCACCACCTCTAAATTGCTTAATTGCTTATAAGCTTAAATTGAGGGGGAATTCTTTAATTGAGGGGGAACAAGAACAAATATGCATACTTGTTACTTATCTTGAATCGTCAATATTATTTGTCAAAATTGCATATCCCGCTTAATGTTTGCCATTATCAAAAAGGGGGAAATTGTTGGAAACACGTTCTCAATGCGATATACTAAACGTGTATTCTTTTGTAGGTTTTGATGAATGACAAACAAAGCACAAATTGATATATGACGGAGTTCAAGTACAAGAGCACAAATGTTGAGACTGAAGCTCAAGACGTTGTTTTTAATTGTTATTATTGAGTTATTCTTAAATGTGATCTTGATCCTATAACTTGACTCCATAACATGTCTTCTCTCATAAAACTATTTTCCAAAATCATGCATACTTATTTCTGTATCAAATGATTTCAAATGATGCATATTTACATTAGACAAAATGTTTTCTAAACATACCTCAGAAATCTGGGCTAAGAATAATCGATTATGTACTTATGATAATCGATTGTTTATAAGCCAAGACTGCATGACAATCGATTATGAAGTAATGATAATCGATTGTGAATAAGACAGTTAACATCAGCTTTTTCCAAATCTGCAAGATAATCGATTGTGAACTAATGACAATCGATTATTGATGAGGTAAAGTTTTCCAATACTCAGAATAATCGATTATGAACTAATGATAATCGATTATGTTGAGTTGATGTCTCCCAGTGATTTTAAAATTACTTAAGTAATCGATTAGTAACTAATAGTAATCGATTATGTTGAGTTAACTGGGTTTAACAATCGATTGCCTATGTCCAACAATCGATTGTCAAAGTTTATACTTAGTCGCAAAAACTTTGGCTTGAAACAGTGTGATGAGATTTTCAGAAAATGACAAGTAATCGATTGTTGCAAGGGACAATCGATTGTTGAAGCTGACCGTTGTCATATGATTTTCAAATACCTCAAAGTAATCGATTATTGGTTTTCTGTAATCGATGTTTTGCTCAAAATTCGGAAATAATTTTTAAAACGTTAATGAGGTAATCGATTATTGATTTGCTATAATCGATGTTTTTGATTAAAATCTGTAAATGATTTTTGGAACGTTGCTGAAGTAATCGATTATGGATTTGGTATAATCGATTATCTGAATTTGAATTTTGCTAGTAATTCATTATGGATTGTAAGTAATCGATTATTAAGCGTAAAATCTGGGATTGATTTTTGATCTGACTGGCAGATAATCGATTGTTCGGTCTTGACAATCGATTGTCGCTGAGTAAATTCAGCAATTCTTAATTGGCAATTAGACAACGGTAAGACCAAGTTTTGCACCTATAAATACAGCTTCAACTCAGTGTTTTAAACACAACAACATACACTAACTGATCATTACATTGCTTTAAGCTTTCATTCAATTGTTCATCATTTTCTACTCATTTCATAAAGCTTTTGAGAGCCATATTATTGTTCAAAGTTGTTGTGATCTTGAGCGTATTATTTTACTCATATCTACTCATCAAGGAGTACCTTTGTTAAGTGAGTGTTCAAGTATTTCAAATACTTGTAAGAGAATTTTGATTCTCTTGTGTTGAGGAACTTGTGCTTCCTCTGTTGAAGTCTTTGGGATTGTATCCCCGAGCAAGTGAAGTCTTTGGGATTGTATCCCCGAGCAACTGAAGTCTTTGGGATTGTATCCCCGAGCAAGTGAAGTCTTTGGGATTGTATCCCCGAGCAAGTGAAGTCTTTGAGGTGAGGAACCTCCGAGCAAGTGAAGTCTTTGAGATTGTATCTCCGAGCAACTGTAAAGGTTTGTTAAGCACCCGTAAGCTTAACAAGTTAGCAGAAAATCTCGAGAGAGTCTCTCGGGGACTGGACTAACCACTGTTGTGGCCAACCAGGATATATCTTTGTGTAAGTTATTTTTATTGCACTTATTTACTTCCTGTAAAATTTAAATTCCGCAAGAAAACGCTAAATTTCATTAAAACGCTATTCACCCCCCCTCTAGCTTTAAGCGTAGTTTCTAACAAAATGGTCATCACCTGTTTTCTTATGCATTATGTGTCTCCGAGGCCTTGAAAACCTTTTTTAGAGTTACCTCGATTTGCATGTGCAGTTCGGGCGCGTAGCTGGAAAGCTTAAATGTGAATTCTATGAGTAAAATGCTAAGTTTTGATATTAAAATGATTAAATTTGACTTCGATCAATATTTTGGGTAAACAGACCCAGACCCGTGATTTGACGGTTCCGGGTGGTCCGTAGGAAAATATGGGACTTGGGCGTGTGCCCGGAATAGAATTTCGAAGTCCCAAACCTGAGAAATAAATTTTTGAATAAAATTTCTTTCTAGAAATAATTATGGAAATTGGAAATAAAATTCACTTAGAAGACTATAGTATCGGGCTCGTATTTTGGTTCCGGCACCCGGTACAAGTCTTATATATAATTTAAGCACTTTCTGTAAAGTTTAGTTGAAAAGGACATAGTTTGACATGTTTCGGACTAAAAATGGAAATTTGGTATTTTATGAAAATTTGGAAGAAAATATGAGTTTTGAGGTTTGATTCGATGTATATGATGTTCTTTTAGCGATTGGATCGCATGAGTAAGTCCGTAGGATATTTTTGAAGTTATGTTTATGTTTGGTTGGGAGCCTCGAAGGTTCGGGTGAGTTTTGGATAGGTGTCGATTTGTATTTTTACCTTGGAGAGTTGCTGGTGTGCCCAGACCTGCAGGCTTTGCATGCGAGCTCGCAAATACGAAGGGCTGCTCGCAAATGCGAAAGCCTCCATCTTTGCCTGGGATCGCAAATGCGAATATTGCAAATGCAAAATTAGTTCCGCAAATGCGAAGGTCAGGGGAGCTGGGCAGTGTTCACAAATGCGAACCATTTTCTTGCATTTTCCAAGCCTGCTGGGTTCGCAATTGCGAACCCAAGTTCGCACTTTCCACATCTGAGAGCTGCATTTTCCATACTCAGCCAATTTTTGAACTTCATTCTTCACATTTTCTCAAACTCAAACACCCATAGGCGATTTTCCAAGAAATCATTCTTCTCCAAATCAATTGTAAGTTAGTTTCTACTCATTTCTTTCAATCATTAACATCATTTAACGTTGTTTCAACTTAAATCAAGGATTTCTATGGGTGAAAATTAGGATTTTGAGTAGAACTTAGGTTTTTTCAAAATAAATCATAGATATGAACTCGTGGGGGAATAGGTAACCGGGTTTTGGTTCGAACCTCTGGTTTTGACCACGTGGGCCCGGTGTCATTTTTGGACCTTTTGGGCAAAACTTTGGGAAATTCATTTTTATGCATTCAAATTGATTCAATTAGCATTTGTTGATGTATTCAAGTAATTTGTAACTAGATTCGAGCGGTTTCATGGTGGAATTGAGGGATAAAACTATACTTGAGGCTTGAGTTGAGTTTGAAGCATCGAGGTAAGTGTCTGTCTAACTCTAGCTTGAGGGATTAGGAGTTGAGTCTTATGTGCTACTTGTTTATGTGGAGTACGACGTATAGTTATTGTGATGAATATCTATACGTTGGTGTCTAGCATGACCGTGAGTTTATGAATTGTGAATATTTGTCCCATGTTGTATATTTCATGCCTTAGAGATGAATTCTAGTTGTTGTGCAACATTGGTGAAAGGGACTATGACTTGGAACGTAGAAGAGCATTGGCTCGAATTATTTGATGAATTGAGAAAGTTTATGAATTATTTTACTCGTTGGAGCATTGGCTCAAGTGGTAATGAAAGTGATGAATAGCAAATGAAAGAAAGAGAAAAGATGGTTAATTGTACCCTTGTTGGGTTGTTTATGTACATTGAGTATATCTCCTTTGCCGGGATGTGAAAATTATTGTTGTTGCTCCCTTGCCGGGATTTAACCTTTACTTGTGTTCCCTTCCCGAGATTTCTATTGGTAGTTGTTCACTCCCCATGCCCCATTTGTTGGTGATTGTTATTTGCGCGAGGATGAGTGTTGAAGCACGAAGGGTGATGTCGTGCATTGTATGGTATTTGTGGATGGGGTTACACGCCGCAACAATGCTAAAAGATATATATGGATCGGGTTGCACGCCGCAACAATGATATATAAGGATCGGGTTGTACGCCGCAATAGTGATAATTGTGGATCGGGTTGCACGCCACAATATTATATATATATATATATATATATATATATATATATATATATATATATATATATATATATATATATATATATATATATATATATATATATATATTTGTGATCGGGCTGCGCGCCACAAGAGTTATCGACATAAGTGTGTTTATCTTGAATAGTAGTTTCTCTGGTTCTCCGTAGACTTTAAGCTACCTTTAGACTATTACTCTGGAGTTATTGGTAGTATTGGTGAACCCCCGAAGCATGTTTCCCCTCCTACCTTTAATTGCTTATTCCTGTTTTATTGTCCGGTGTACATTATATAACTGCATAGGTTTGATTGGTAGTCTGGTCCTAGCCTCGTCACTACCTAGTCGGGGTTAGGCCAGGCACTTACCAACACATGGGGTCGGTTGTGGTAATTCTACACTCAATGCTATTTTGCATAGATCCATGATTTGGACAGCAGGAGTAGTGGATTAGGAGCATGCCTTCAGTACAGAGAGAGACACTGAGGTAGCCTTGCATGCATCCGCGGGCTCGACGTCTACTTATCTTGCATTTCAGTTTGTTATCCCTTGTATTCGTCACAGAAATTTTTTAACTTCTTTCAAACATTGTATTTAGTAAAATCTTAGCAGTTCATGAGTTATGTGATACCAGGTTTTGGGTAGAGTATTATGTTGAACTTCCGTAGTTTTGTTCAGTTTTCTTTACTGTTAAGTCTTCCTCATTATTATATAAATTTAGATGTTTTATGTTATTATTACTAACTGTGAGCACTAGGTTACATAGGTCTCACAACTCATGGACAAACTTAGTAGAGTCTGAGGGATCGGTTCGAAGACGTCTGTATTTATCCCCTGAGACTACAAAATTAGGAAAACTTCACATTTGTTCTTTCTTGTCGTGCGGTTCTGTTTTTCAAACACTGATTGACTTCCTACTCTGTTCTTTCGTAGATGGTGAGAATACACACTTCCTCATCTATTGCTCAGCAGCTCGAGCCCCCAACAATAGATTCCACGAGGGGCAGAGGGCGTGGTCGAGGCTGTGCTAGAGGCCGAGGTAGGGACAGAGCTCAGCCCCAGTGGAAGAGCCTCAGGTTTATTATGACAAGGTGGTTCCAGCCCCAGCAGCTCCACTGAGCCCAGCTCAGGTCCTAGAGGGGTTCATTGCCACCCAATTCTTCAGGACGCTCTAGTCCGATTGGTGGACCTCATGGAAAGTGTCACCCGAGCAGGATTGCTTACAGTAGCACCAACCACTTCTCGGGCTGGAGGAATTCAAACTCCTGTTACACGTACTCCCGAGCAAGTAGCTCCCTAGATTCAGGTTCTAGTGGTTCAGCCAGCTATGGCAGTACAGCCGGGTGTACTGACCCAGACCGGCGATGGAGCGGCTATGTCTGTGGATCCCTTATGTGTTGGAAACACGTTCTCAATGCAATATACTAAAACGGGTGTTCTTTTGTATAGGTTTTGATGAATGACAAACGAAGCGAAAATTGATATATGACGAAGTTCAAGAAACAAGCGCACAATTGATATACAACGAGATTCAAGCTCAAGACAAAGTTTTATAGTTTAATTGAGTCATTCTTAATTGTGATCTTGATCCTACAACTTGACTCATAACATGGCTTCTCTCATAAAACTATTTTCCAAAATCATGCATATTTAATTTAATGTCAAATGATTTTAAATCATGCATATTTACAGTAGTCAAAATAATTTTTAGACATGCCTTAAAAATCTGGACTAAGATAATCGATTATGTACTTATGATAATCGATTGTTTTAAGCCAAGACTGCATGACAATCGATTGTGAACTAATGACAATCGATTGTGAGTAAGACAGTGAGCATCAGGTTTTTCAAACCTGCATGGCAATCGATTGTGAACTAATGACAATCGATTGTGACTGAGGCAGTGTCCATCAAAGTTTTTCAAAACTAAGAATAATCGATTATGAACTAATGGTAATCGATTATGTTGAGACAGTGTCTTCCAGTGATTTTCAAATTAATTAAATAATCGATTGTTACATTGGACAATCGATTGTCAAAGAGACAGTGTCTAAAATGTTTTTCAAAAACTGATAAGTAATCGATTGTTGACTTTGTGCAATCGATTGTGAAGCTGACCGTTGTCGTAAAGTTTTCAAATACCGTCAGGTAATCGATTATTGATTCTGTATAATCGATTGTTTTGATTAAAATCCGGAAAAGATTTTTTGAACGTTATTGGGTAATCGATTATTGATTTTGTATAATCGATTGTTTTGATTAAAATCTGGAAAAGATTTTTTGAACGTTGCTGAGTAATCGATTGTTGATTCTGGACAATCGATTGTTTGTGGTAAAATCTGGAAAGGATTTGTTGAACGTTGCCAGTAATCGATTATGGATTGTAAGTAATCGATTATCAAGCGTAAAATCTGGGATTGAATTTTGATCTGACTGGCAGACAATCGATTGTTGGGGTTTGACAATCGATTGTCAGTGAGTAAAATCAACAACTCTTAATTGGCAATTAGGCAACGGTAATGCCAAGTTTTTCAACTATAAATACAGCTTCATTTCAGTGTTTTAAACACAACAACATACTACAACTGATCATTACATTGCTATAAGCTTGCATACTTTTGTTTATCATTTTATATTCAATTTCATAAAGCTTTTGAGAGCCATATTCTTGTCCAAAGTTGTTGTGATCTAGAGCTTACTTCTTTTACTCATATCTACTCATTAAGGAGTATTTTGTTTGAGTGTTTTATACACTTGTAAGAGAATTGTGATTCTCTTGTTGTAAGGAACTTGTGTTTCCTTGGTTGAAGTCTTGGAGTGTTGTATCTCCGAGCAAAGGTGCTAAGGCTTGTGTCCTTAAGTTGTAAAGGTTTGTTGAGCACCCGTAAGCTTAACAAGTTAGTGGAAAATCTCGAGAGAGTCTCTCGGGGACTGGACTAGCCACGTGTTATGGTGAACCAGAATATATCGGTGCGTTCTCTCATTTTTGTTTATTTAACGCACTTATTTATTTCCGCAAATTTTAATTTCCGCAAGTTTACGCTAAATTTTATTATAACGCTATTCACCCCCCCTCTAGCGTTAAGCGTATTTTCTAACAATTGGTATTAGAGCCCAACTCTCTGAAAACTTAACAGTTTAAGAGAACCATCCATGGCTTCTACTCGTGATTCTTTTGCAGGAATTGATGAAGGACAGTGCTCCACACGACCACCTCTATTCAACGGTACAAATTACACGTACTGGAAGGAGAGGATGAAGATCTTCGTTCAGTCCAACAGCTTTCACCTTTGGAACGTGATTATGAAGGGAAACCAAATTCCAACAAAGAAGGTGGAAAACGAATGGGTTCCCAAGTCCGAGTATGAGTATGACGCGGATGACATCCGAAAGGTTCAAAATAATGCTAAAGCAATTAATTTATTATATTGTGCTGTTAATGTTGACGGTTACAGGAAAATATCGTGTTGCAGAACGGCAAAGGAGACGTGGGACAAGCTAGAAGTTACGTACGAAGGTACGGACCAGGTAAGGGAAGCAAAAATTGATTTCCTAACCCATTCTTATGAATTATTTCACATGAAGGAAGGTGAAAAGGTGGACGAAATGTTTGAGCGATTTTCAATAATCGTAAATGACCTACATGCTCTCAAGAAAACATTCACGGATAAAGAGCTCGTTCGAAAAATTCTTAGAAGTCTCACACTGGCATGGAGATCAAAGGCCGATGCAATTCAAGAATCCATTGGCGTTTCAAACGTCACCATTGACGCACTAAGAGGTAACCTTAAGACCTATGAATCTACTATTCTTAACCCTTTTGTTGATGATCAAAGGAGGCAAAGAATAGCTCTAAAGGCGAGCACAAGCCAACCGCAAATTGATGAGGAAGGAGACAACGAGTTTGGACTCGTTATCAAAAGATTTCAAAAGTTCATGCGCAAGGAGTATGAACGCAAGGGCAAAAAGCAAGGCGAACAAATCAAGTGCTATGAATGTGGTGAAACCGGGCACATCAAATCAAATTGCCCAAACATCAAAAAGGAGAAGAAACCTTTTAAAAAGCAACGTGCATACATTTCTTGGGGAGGCGACTCCGGAGATGAGTCAAGCGAAGGAGAAGAAGACGAAGCAGCAAATCTTTGCCTTATGGCACAAGAAGACAACAAAGATAAGGTATGTCAAATTTCGTCTAAAAACTTCTTTACTCTTGAAGAAATGCGAACTGCTTTTGATGAATTATATCCTGAGTTTATTAAGGCTTCAAAAACTGTTAAGGGCATAAAAGAAAATGCTTCATTAAAAGAAAAGGATTTTTAAAAACAGCTTTCTTTGAAAGAAAAGGATTTAGAAAAACTGGTTTTAGAAAATGAAAAGGTGAAAGAGGAAAACAAGTTTTTTGGAAAAAGAAGCGCCGATAAGCCCAAAAGTTCTACAAAAAACTGTTCTTCTTGCTTGCATCTCAAAAATGAGGTAGATAGACTCAAAGGTACCTTAGATAAGTTTAGTTCTTCCCACAAGAATTTGAATGAGGTCCTTGTAAATTTGAAATCAACCAAGCATGGCATAGGATTTAAGAATGAAAAGGTTGAAGCCAAACCCCAACCACCTAAGGCTCAACCTAGGACTAATAAAACAAATGCTTATCCTAGAAATAGCAATCCTAGAACCAATATGCATGCTAGACAAAATGTTGAACATTTTAGGAGACCTAGAAATGACTTACCACCTAGAAATAGTTGCCCTAGAAATGATGCATATTTTAGGCCAAATGTTGAACCTTTGAGAAAACCTAGAAACGGCCTTCAACCGAGAAACAATCACTCTAGAAATGCTGTCCATCCTAGAGCTCATAGTAGGAGAAATAATTCTCATGAAATGCGAAATAGTCATAGTGTAAGAAATTTTCATCCATCTAGTTACTATGAACCTAGAAGGATGCATAACCCAAATGTGACTTGTCATTATTGTAGACGTATTGGTCATATTGCTCCTGCATGCTTTACACGTCATAAACATATTACTCAATCGCATCATTATAATATACCTAACCCCCAAGGACCCAAGATGGCATGGGTACCTAAAGAACATTAATTTGTTTTGTAGGTGTGCTTGAAGGGATCAAGTGTACTATGGTACCTTGATAGTGGATGCTCCAAGCATATGACGGGAGATGAATCCAAATTCCTTCAATTAGAGCACAAAGAAGGAGGAAGTGTTATCTTCGGTGATAACAATAAAGGAAAGATCATCGGCATCGGCTCGGTCGGTAAGGATGAAAATTCCTCTATTAAGCATATATTACTTGTTAAAGGATTAAAGCATAATCTCTTGAGCATAAGCCAATTGTGTGACAAGGGAAATCTTGCTTTATTTGATTCGGATGAATGCTTAGTGTTCAGACGTAGTGATTTCAAAATTATCCTCCGTGGTTTTAGAGTGGATAATATTTATATGGTTGATCTTGCTAATTCCTCACCCGATTATGTTGATTGTCTAATGAGTAAAGAGGATGATACTTGGCTATGTCATCGTAGAGTAGCACATATCAATATGCATCTTTTGAACAAATTGATTTCTCAAAACTTAGTTGTTGGTCTTCCCACTTTAAAATTTGAAAATGACTCTATTTGTGACTCGTGTCAAAAGGGGAAGCAAACAAAAGCATCTTTCAAACCTAAAAACATTGTTTCAACTTCTAGACCATTGCAATTGCTTCATATGGATTCATTTGGTCCCTCTCGCATTGAAAGTCTAGGAAGAAATAAATATGCTTTTGTGATTGTTGATGATTACTCGAGATTTACTTGGACTCTATTTCTTGCCAATAAAAGTGATGCTTTTCAAAATTTTAAATATTTTCTTAAGCGTGTTCAAAATGAGAAAGAAACAACCGTCACTTCAATTAGAAGTGATCATGGGGGAGAGTTTGATCACAATCTCTTTGCGGACTTTTGTGACGAACTCGGAATCGAGCATACCTTTTCCGCTCCACGTACACCACAACAAAATGGGGTGGTGGAAAGGAAAAATAGGTGTCTCGAAGAGATGGCTAGAACCATGCTCGACGAAGCTAAGATACCCAAACATTTTTGGGCGGACGCCGTGAGTACCGCTTGCTATGTTCTAAATAGAGTAGTAATTCGGCCGATACTCATGAAAACCCAACTATGAACTTTATAAGGGTAGAAAACCAAATATTTCCTATTTTAGAGTTTTTGGTTGCAAATGTTTTGTTCATAACAATCGCAAAGACCAATTGGGTAAATTTGATGCTAAGTCGGATGAAGGTATTTTCAGTGGATATTCCTCACGTAGTAAAGCATATAGGGTCTTTAATAAAAGAACCCAAATTGTGGAGGAATCCCCTCATGTTGTATTTTCCGAAAATAATGCTCGCTTGGCGAGAAAGGATTCCGGTTTTGATCTTGCAGGTATCTTAGATAGCTTGAAAGACAAAATACAAGAGGAACCACCCAAGGAAAATAAAGATGAAACTGAGGAACAACCAACGGAAGAAGCGCCACAATTGGAAAAAGAAACAAAAGTGCCAAATGAGTGGAGGACGATCAAAGATCACCCTCTTGAACAAGTAATTGGCAACGTTGGAGACAAGGTAAGTACCCGAAACTCTCTCAAAAATACCTTAGAACATACTGCTTTTGTTTCTCAAATTGAACCCAAAACCATCTCAGAAGCAATTGGGGATGAATTTTGGACCTTGGCAATGCAAGAGGAGCTTAACCAATTCGAACGCAATGACGTTTGGGATTTGGTGCCAAGACCCGAAGGTCATACCATAATTGGTACGAAATGGGTTTTTCACAATAAACTAGATGAAAATGGTATAATCACTAGAAACAAAGCTAGGCTTGTAGCAAAAGGCTATAATCAAGAAGAAGGTATTGACTATGAGGAAACATATGCTCCCGTAGCTAGATTAGAAGCTATTCGCTTATTGCTTGCATTTGCCTCTTCTATGAATTTCATTTTATATCAAATGGATGTGAAAAGTGCTTTTCTAAACGGTTTTATTCAAGAAGAAGTTTATGTTGAACAACCCCCCGGTTTTGAAAACTTTAAATCTCCCGATCATGTTTTCAAGCTCAAAAAGGCTCTTTATGGTTTAAAACAAGCTCCCCGAGCTTGGTATGAAAGATTAAGTAAGTTTCTTTTGGAAAAAATGATTTCATTAGAGGGAAAGTTGACACAACTCTCTTTGTTAAGTATAAAAACAATGATATTTTGTTAGTTCAAATATATGTAGATGATATTATATTTGGTGCTACTAACAATGTTTTATGCAAGGAATTTTCCGATTTAATGACAAGCGAATTTGAGATGTCTATGATGGGTGAGTTAACATTCTTTTTGGGATTACAAGTAAAGCAAATGAAAGAAGGTACATTCATTTGTCAAACCAAATGTTGCAAAGAATTGCTGAAACGATTTGAGATGAACAATGCAAAAGAAATGGCAACTCCCATGAGCACATCCGATCATCTAGACAAAGATGAGAAAGGTAAGGAAGTCGACACCAAAAAGTATCGAGGTATGATTGGATCTCTTCTTTATCTTACTGCTAGTCGTCCGGACATCATGTTTAGCGTGTGCTTATGCGCTCGTTATCAATCGTGTCCGAAGGAGTCTCACCTTACTGCGGTAAAACGGATTTTAAGGTATCTTGTTGGTACTACAAATGTGGGTCTATGGTACCCCAAAGGCTCTTCATGCCAACTTGTTGGCTATTCCGATTCTGATTTTGCTGGATGCAAATTGGACCGCAAGAGCACTAGTGGCACTTGCCATTTGCTCGGTAGCTCTCTCGTTTCTTGGTTTAGCAAGAAACAAGTAAGTGTTGCGTTGTCCACAACCGAGGCTGAATATGTAGCCGTGGGGAGTTGTTGCGCTCAAATCCTATGGATGAAACAACAACTCTTGGACTATGGCCTAAGTTTTAATCATATCCCTCTTAGATGTGATAATACTAGTGCCATATGCTTGACGAAGAACCCCGTTCTTCATTCGCGAACGAAACACATTGAAATTAGACATCATTTTATTAGAGATCACGTCCTCAAAGGCGATGTCGAAATTGAATTTGTTGAAACCAAAAACCAATTGGCAGACATCTTTACAAAGCCTTTAGAGAAAGAGTCCCTCTTCCGAATTCGCAGTGAACTCGGGATCATTGACTCCACGTTGATCTAAGTCATGCGTTGCATTTTTTTTACATGATTTCTAACTTGAGCGTCGGAGACGTCTAATTCTTTTTTGCAGGTATCGCCCTAAAAGTAGGGGGAATCATAAAGCATGACGCGCAAGAATCGAGTCTTCTTCAGAAAAATCTGTTTCCCTCATCTAATAATCGATTATCTCGTATCAATAATCGATTGTAATGCTATCATTTGAGCTATTATACTCTCTTTAAATAATCACACCTTCTTTCCAATAAATAAACAAGGTTTATTTCATCTTTGGCATCTTATTATTATTTTTGCTAATGGCAAAAGGGGGAAGATAACGGGTATGATGCACTCTCAAGTTATAAGCTTAAATTGAGGGGGAATTCTCAAATTTAGGGGGAACAAATTGCATACTTGTTGCATGTATATACTTGTCTTGAATCGTCAATATAAATTGCTTGTCTTGCATATCCCGCTTAATGTTTGCCATTATCAAAAAGGGGGAAATTGTTGGAAACACGTTCTCAATGCAATATACTAAAACGTGTGTTCTTTTGTATAGGTTTTGATGAATGACAAACGAAGCGAAAATTGATATATGACGAAGTTCAAGAAACAAGCGCACAATTGATATACAACGAGATTCAAGCTCAAGACAAAGTTTTATAGTTTAATTGAGTCATTCTTAATTGTGATCTTGATCCTACAACTTGACTCGTAACATGGCTTCTCTCATAAAACTATTTTCCAAAATCATGCATATTTAATTTAATGTCAAATGATTTTAAATCATGCATATTTACAGTAGTCAAAATAATTTTTAAACATGCCTTAAAAATCTGGACTAAGATAAGCGATTATGTAGTTATGATAATCGATTGTTTTAAGCCAAGACTGCATGACAATCCATTGTGAACTAATGACAATCGATTGTGAGTAAGACAGTGAGCATCAGGTTTTTCAAACCTGCATGACAATCGATTGTGAACTAATGACAATCGATTGTGACTGAGGCAGTGTCCATCAAAGTTTTTCAAAACTCAGAATAATCGATTATGAACTAATGGTAATCGATTATGTTGAGACAGTGTCTTCCAGTGATTTTCAAATTTATTAGATAATCGATTGTTACATTGGACAATCGATTGTCAAAGAGACAGTGTCTAAAATGTTTTTCAAAAACTGATAAGTAATCGATTGTTGACTTTGTGCAATCGATTGTGAAGCTGACCGTTGTCGTAAAGTTTTCAAATACCGTCAGGTAATCGATTTTTGATTCTGTATAATCGATTGTTTTGATTAAAATCCGGAAAAGATTTTTTGAACGTTATTGGGTAATCGATTATTGATTTTGTATAATCGATTGTTTTGATTAAAATCCGGAAAAGATTTTTTGAACGTTGCTGAGTAATCGATTGTTGATTCTGGACAATCGATTGTTTGTGGTAAAATCTGAAAGGATTTTTTGAACGTTGCCAGTAATCGATTATGGATTGTAAGTAATCGATTATCAAGCGTAAAATCTGGGATTGAATTTTGATCTGACTGGCAGACAATAGATTGTTGGGGTTTGACAATCGATTGTCAGTGAGTAAAATCAACAACTCTTAATTGGCAATTAGGCAACGGTAATGCCAAGTTTTTCAACTATAAATACAGCTTCATTTCAATGTTTTAAACACAACAACATACTACAACTGATCATTACATTGCTATAAGCTTGCATACTTTTGTTTATCATTTTATATTCAATTTCATAAAGCTTTTGAGAGCCATATTCTTGTCCAAAGTTGTTGTGATCTAGAGCTTACTTCTTTTACTCATATCTACTCATTAAGGAGTATTTTGTTTGAGTGTTTTATACACTTGTAAGAGAATTGTGATTCTCTTGTTGTAAGGAACTTGTGTTTCCTTGGTTGAAGTCTTGGAGTGTTGTATCTCCGAGCAAAGGTGTTAAGGCTTGTGTCCTTAAGTTGTAAAGGTTTGTTGAGCACCCGTAAGCTTAACAAGTTAGTGGAAAATCTCGAGAGAGTCTCTCGGGGACTGGACTAGCCACGTGTTGTGGTGAACCAGAATATATCGGTGCGTTCTCTCCTTTTTGTTTATTTAACGCACTTATTTATTTCCTGTAAATTTTAATTTCCGCAAGTTTACGCTAAATTTTATTATAACGCTATTCACACCCCCTCTAGCGTTAAGCGTATTTTCTAACATTATGGAGGCTGGATAGATTTACCAAGCTCTTCGCTACCACATTCAGTTGTGCTTCTTCAGAGGACTCGCATGATTTCCTATATAGCTGCCACGAGGTTCTTCAGAACATGGGTATTGTTGAAACCAATGGGGTCGATTTTGCCACCTCTCTATCTGTATCCAACAAACTTGGTGGAGGGATTATTGCTTAGCTAGACCAGCAGGGTCGCCGTCTTTGACTTGGGAGCAATTTTCAGAGTTGTTTATGGAGAGGTTTCTCCTCGTTACTCAGAGAGAGGCTCTTCGCAGACGATTCCAGCACCTGTGTGATTGCAGATGCAATCGGTGCGGCGCAGAAGCGGGCTGGGGCAGCTGGAGGAGGACCGCTGAAGTGGTATTGGGACCGCACCTGCAGAACCGCAGAAGCGGTCAAGTGACCGCAGGTGCGGAAAAGGCTGGAGGCAGTGAGTGTTTTAAAAATCGATATTTGGCCATTTTCTTTTATTTTTCTCTTGGCTTGGGCGATTCTTGGAGGGTTTCAAGAGAGTGTTTTCATCATCAACGACAGGGTAAGCTATCTCCACCTATTTTGAGTTAGATACAATTATTATGTACGGATTTGAGCATGAAGTTGGTAGAAACTTGGGGTTTGGGGGAAAATCTAGAAAATGGATATTTGGATTTTGATCACGATTTTGGGTATGAAATTGAGAGTAAATTTGAGTTTGTGGGCTCATGGGTAAACTTAATCTTCGAAATTTTGTAGAATCCGGGTACGTGGACTCGAAGGTGTATTTGTCAACTTTTTGATCGGGGTTATGAAATTTTAAAAATTAGATTGTAATGAGTAAATGGGCATATAATAATGGATTTTCATAATTATTGGCTAGTTTTAGATCGTTGTGCATCAATTTGAGTCTTCGGAAGGGTGTGGAAGGCCAGTTATGGATCTTTGGAGCAAGGTGAGTCTTTTTTCTAACATTGTAAGAGGGAATTATCCCCATAGGTAAAATAGTTGGTTATGTGCTCCTATTCATGGGGGTTGCATACACACGAGGTGATGAGAGTCCATGCGTATCTACTAATATGTGCAAGTCCGGGAAGTCTAGGACCCTAAAGCATGCTATACTTGGAATATATGTGATCTTGTTAGCAGTTGAATTGCTTAAATTCTATCGAATTGGTAAATGAATTTCTAAAAGGATTAAACTTCATTTTCTTAAATCATTAAAAGAGGATTGACTTTCATTTGGATAAATATTCCCAAATAAATTCTTAATTGGCTGTTTGAGCATGTATTTCTATGTTTACCTGGGTCGCATGTATGATTCGTGAGTAGGGTGATTGTTTATTTAACTTGATTGAGTCACATGTATGATTCACGGGCGGGATAATAGATGCATTTATGATTCGCGTCGTTCGATCATCGGCAGTGCACATTTTATATTTTGGTTGGATCGGGTCGTATGACCTCGGCATGATTTGCGCATGCTTGTATTGCTTGACTTGAAACTTATTGAAGTTGTTCTTGCCTCTTCCCGGCTTAATAATATATGTATAAATGATGAACTGAAATTTGAAAATTTCCTATAAAAGAAAGAATTGTTTGCTTGCTTCAACCTATCGAATTACAATCATATTTATAAAAATTCACAATTTAATATAATATTGATATACCATTATCGGACCACTAGTAAGTGTTGAAGTCAACCTCTCGTATCTACTTCTTCGAGATTAGAAGGGATTATCATTGTGTACACGTTGTTTTCGTACTCATACTACACTTTTGTGCATTTTTATTGCACAGGCACATGCATCTCTAGTGTCTTAGTAGGCGTAGCAGTATGATTGATATGGAGACTTAGGTGAGCTGCATTTCCCAAGATGACCCGCAGCCAACAAGTCTCTTTCAGATTACTGTATTTATTTTCTATCCAATATTGTATTCCGGACGGTTGTTGTATTACATTATTTCTTAGAAATTGCTCATGCACTTGTGACACCGAGTTCTGGGATAACTATGGGTTTATTCAGAAATTTTAAAAGTTGTTAAAGGTTTCATTATTTATTCAGAGGAATTTACTGTGTATTGCTTAACAGTATAAAAGAAGTTATTTCGAAAATATTAAAAACAAGAATTTAATTAAGTATATTGATTGGCTTGCCTGATAGCGGTATCTGATGTCATCACGATCTTTAGTAAATTTTGGATGGTGACAAAAAAAAATTGTGTATCCACTCCAGAAAGTCCAAATTTCTTTGGGTGATCTCGTGAAGTGAAATATGATTTATGCTTGATGCGAAGAGTATCGTCATTTGAAAAATGTAGTATGAGTGCTGGCTTTTGCCATTTGAAAATGAATGGTTGTGTCTATTCTCTTAGGATCAGAATTCTTTTGTTTTTTCGGTTTAATTTCTTAAGTAGGAAAATTGTCATATTAAGAGAGATTTTTTTGTAATTCAACTTTTAGTTTTAAGCTAACATGAAGAATTATTGGCTTTGGCTAATTATCATGAATGAATGATAATTGACACACATTATATCATAGTAAGTATTATTATACTTGCAAAAAATCAAGAACTGAAAATAGTATTTGTTTAACTCAAAGTTATCATATACTTTGCAAGCATAAAAACAATCGAAATAAATAGAGGGCCAATCGTAGCAGATCGTAATAATCCAAATATCAAATGGAAAAAGCAAGAGATAAATGTTATTTGTTGAGAAGAGGAAGGTAAAGATCTTTTAGTGATAATATTGATTCGGTCTGCCTCTCTTTGGAGATGTTTAGAGCCTTACAATGATCTTTTCTTATTTCTAGGGAATAGTGATGAAGAAGAAATAACCCCTTTCTAGGGCTCCTTCTCTTTGTATTTATAGATATGAGGTGTATGAGCTGGCAGTGATAGCCGGGACTATGTTGAGGTTCCGTCCCTATGATGGTGAATAGGCCGTAGCCTTAATGAGTGGGTCATCCGATGATCTGGTATGGCGATTAATAAGCGGTCATACCGTTTATTAATTACGAATTGGCTTGGGACACAATTAATCTTGCTAATTATTTTGGGGTCATATTTTGACCCATAGAGTTAGTCCCTCCGCTTATTGAGGTCGTGCCTTGATCGAGCTCGATGAGCGGACTTCTTCGGACGTAGTTCCGGTCGAGGTCAATCACTAGCTTTAGCCGTTTTTATGTGGGAGACTATACCGTTGAAGTGAATGGCCTTGGCCAATTTATGTTGATAACCTTGACCTGCGAGTGACTTCGACAGTAGTCGAGTCGCATGCATACATATTGGGAATGACTGTAGCATTAATACTATGGATGGCCTTAGTCGTTTACATATCGGAGATAACCATAGCCTTAGTTGTGTGGGAGGCCTTAGCCGTTTACATACTGGAAATGGCCATAGCCTTAATTGTGTGGCAGCCTTAGCCGTTCACATTATGGAAATGGTCATATCCTTATTTGTGTGGACGGACATAGCCGTTTACATACTGAAAATTGACATAGCCTTAATTGCGTGGGCGGTCTTAGCCATTTACATAATGAAAATGGCCATAGCCTTATTTGTGTGAACGGCCTTAGCCGTAATGGAGTCAAGTTGGAGATCTCGGTGGCATTTTGTTGAGGGCTTTATCTATTCATTTCATGGGAGAGGGTCGTAGCCGCGAATGCATGAGGAATATATATATAGTGGTCATTACCGTTTTAGACCGGGTTGGTATGTTCATACTGACGACTTCCGGCCTTGTAAGGTGTTTAACCCTATCTTAGGTGGTCGATACGTACGCCGTGTGGCCGAATAGAATACGGATGCGCATGGCACGGAACTTAGCAGCGACCGAAATTCGAAGGCGTATGGAATGTGCAGTTTCGTGGTGCTCGTCATAATGATGCACGTTTCTGTGGAACTGAACCGCTTTGCGCTTGGCCATGCAATTAATGATAGTTATTGGAATTCGTAAAAGCCACTGGTGTTGCCTATAAATAAGGGGTTGTTTCATTCATCTCTGACATTTCCATCTATTGTCTAAGTGAGATTTCTGAAGAAGCTTTCTGTTTACCAGTTCATCTTTTCCCTTGTTTTTCGTTGTTCTTCGTTCGACACCATCTTCTCTTTCCTTTCCGTGAATCTTATTCTGTTCCCATCATCTATCGGCAAATGGTAAGTAGTTCTCATGCCACCCTTGCTCCGGCGACTATTCCAGGGGGTGAAGGATCGTCTACCGCAGCGAGAGCCACTAAATCGACGAAAATTGGGGGTGTCTCGTCGGTGTATTCTATCCTTACCCGGAGGCCTGGTGACTAATTTCACTGCCGAAGAGGAGGAGGATCAGGTGGATGAAGCCCCACTGATGGGGGAAGTGGGTATTGGCAAGATGCTGGTGCAGTGCGGTATTCTCCGATTTGCCAATATATCCCTTTCTAGGCGTAAGGAGAGGGTCCACACCGACAGTAGGGGGTATTGCATTTTCTACGCTTATCCTTTTTGGTTGGGGTTTAGGATCTCCCTTCCGATGTTGGTGGTGGACTTTTGTAATCACTACAGAGTATATCCTAGACAACTCGTCCTTCCTTTTACAAGCTTTTTGCCATGCTCATAAAATATGCTGAGCTGGCCTGAAGAGAGATCATGTTGCGGCACGTATTGACCCTTTACGCTCCTCATAGGGTCCGTGGTACGATGATTTGGGCCATCCCTCGTGGGGCGAGGGGCTTTACCGCAGAGTTGGATGATGCTGTTGAGCCTCATACTTATGAAAATTTCTTCTACATCAGGATTGAAAATCTGGTGGTGTGTGCCACTGGATTCCCAGAGACGTGGAACCATGCACGTAAGTCTTTCTCTTCGTCAGTTTCTTCATCTTGTCATTTTTAGTCATGTTCTGATAAGTTCTAACCTTGCCTCTTGTTCGTAGCTGAATGATGCCACTGGCTCAACTGCTCGGCATTCACGAATAGGTCGAAGCCGTGCTCCCTCACACAGAGGGGATTCACACGTGGCCGTCTTTCTGGGAAAGGCACGGTAGCGGACCCGGTTCCGGTGAGAATTCTAGCTTCGTTTTATCCCTGCTTGATTCTTCATAACTTTTGTTTCTCCTCTGGCTAGGGAGGGCACGCCGTGTGAGGGCGCCTCAATTAGCTTTTCGCAGACTGGGCGCGACTTATAATAATACTGGCACCTCCTCCAGTACCGAGTGAGGCTTCGGTTGAATCCTCCGTGGCCTATTCCCCAACACGATTTGCATGTCATGTTGAGGAGCCTTCGGGGATCGTACGCCCCAGGGGGTAGTTGGCTCCAAGTGAGGATGAGGAGGAAGAGGAGAGCCCACTAGTTAGGCGTAGGGTAGCATTTACGCCGGCTCCGGTGGTGATAAACTTGGATTCCCTGCCATCAGACGTGGATGAGAATAAAGCAGCGATGCTTTCCCTTGAGGGCGGGCGTTCAGTGGGGGTTTCCCCGGTTGGCTCAGGCCAAGGTGAAACTACCGCTTCGGATGTTCAATTATCAGTTCCAGTTGCTGAGAGGGGAAGTGGTTCCTCGGCAATTGCATTGGTTGGAGATTCAGGAACCATGGAGTTAGCGGGGCTTGAACCTTAACTTCTGGATCGGCGGGCAGAGAGAGGGGCGTCGTGGGCGAAGGTCTGACTCTGAGTCCGACCTGGATCCTTATGATGCCCGCATGCTTCAGGACGGCCAAACCCGCACAACGATGCGTGCTGAAGGGCATTTTCGTTACGTTGAGATCCCGACAGAGTAGAACTTGCTACTTCAAGAGGAGAATCTGGTGCCGTTGTTCAAGGTACTGTGCTCAGAGGCAGAGAGTACGTCGCTGATGGGCATCTCAGACGTCAGGTTGATGGGCGAGGGGGCCGCCCAGAGCTTGAAGGTATGTGTAGTGACTTTTAGTTCATCTTTTTCTTTGTCTTACTTTGCCTATTTTTTTGTTCTGATTATTACTTCGTTCTTTTATCTCTTTTTGTTAGAGGTGGAGAGCATCCGCCGAGCTAACGTCCATTCGGGGATTTGTTCGCGAGTGCTAGAAAAATACCGTTGTACTAGGACCGGTGCCGCGAGATGCGTGAGCGCATGAGGAATGACCACCGGAACTGGGACCTTGTTGAAGAGCTGGCGAGGCGGGAACTCTAAACATAGCAGGTCCTTGGTAGAGTCAACACTCTTGTGGAGCAGCTTCGTTGTAAAAACGAGGAGACGGAGGCCGAGAGGTGGGCTGCTGCTGAGAAGGTACGCCAAGATCAGGCCAAGGCGGCAGAGGCCTTTGAAGCTTTGACCAGGAAGGTGTCCGCTTTGGAGACCGAGGCCGCTACCTTGAGGCTGCAGGAAAGGGATACCATATTGAGGGTCGGAACGTTGGAGACGACGGAGAGGGCTGCTGCAGCCTTTTGAGAGGGAGCGTTGGAGGAACGCATTGGCATTTATGAATGGGATGCCCCGACTGCGGCGGACCGTATTACGGCCTTAGAGGCCAAGAATCAGAATTTGAGGGATCAGGCTGCCTCTTTTGGCCCGGCTCACGATCTTTGGACGTTTGCCGAGGCTGAGCTCGACGAATACAAGAGACTGTGGGAGGTCGGCATTGTGCCTGAGACCTCTTACGAAGAAGCCCGTCAAAAGGCTCGTGAGGCCCTTGTTGATTGCGGCTTTGACCCATCCACTCCATGAGCTGACGATGGCGTCGATGGCGCTGGCGGCATTGACGGTGGCGCGGGTGGCGCCGAATGAAAAGTTTTGTAGTGTTTGTTTTATCTTGTTTTTCTAACTGTTGTTGCCATTTGGCTGTGTTCTTTTTTTTACCGGCCTTGGTCGGGTGTAAGAGGGGATGACCCGTTGTAATTAAAGGTGTAAATAGATGCAATTTTATTTTCCTCTGTTCTGTCTGGTGTTTGTTTTGTACCTTAGCTATTTCTTTGATCGTAATGGTGGCGATGGCCTTGACCATGATAATGTTGGCTCTGGTGCCATCGAAACATTTGTTTGCCTTAGTCGTAGACTAGGTCAGCTATTTGGCAGTCACGGCCTTGGCCGTGATTAAGCGCTTTTTGTTTATCGCTTCTATTTTAATTGGTGTAAACAAGTTGTGGATGTTATTTGTTCAACCGTAGTTGAACATTACAATTTTTTGTTGGCGAAGGCGCATGGCCTGAGTCCCAGATCAACTTGTAGTTGAACGTTTTGGTGAAGGCACGTAGCCTGAGTTGTTGTTCAATTGCAGTTTGAACATTGCAATTTTTGTTGGAGAATGCGCATAGCCTGAGCCCAGTTCAACTTGTAGTTGAACTTTTCGGCGGAGGCACATAGCCTGAGTTGTTGTTCTATCATAGTTGAACATTGCAATTTTTGTTGGCGAAGGCACATAGACTAAGTCCCAGTTCAACATGTAGTTGAACTTTTCGGCGAAGGCACGTAGCCTGAGTTATTGTTCAACAATAGTTGAACGTTGCAAATTTTTTTTGGCGAAGGCCTATAGCCCGATTCCCAGTTCAACATGTAGTTGAACTTTTCAGTGAAGGCACGTAGCCTGAGTTGTTGTTCAACCGTAGTTGAACGTTGCAATTTTTTGTTGGCGAAGGCGCATGGCCTGAGTCTCAGTTCAACTTATAGTTGAACTTTTCGGCGAAGACACGTAGCCTGAGTTGTTGTTCAACCGTAGTTGAACGTTGCAATTTTTCGTTGGCAAAAGCGCATAACCTGAGTCCCAATTCAACTTGTAGTTGATCTTTTGTTGAACTGTTTCTCCAGCATGACCCATCGTTGTGCGTATGGGGCGTTAGTGGTTAGTTTTGGTTTTAGATTTTGCACGGTTTATGTGTTGTCCTCTTGATTAGTTTGCGTAGGTTACCCCGTTGTGGATCTCAGTTTTGAGACGTGTTTGCGCCTTTTCCCGGCGGGTTTTTGCATCAGGGACACGGGAGTACCTTAGATGCGCTTTCCCCCGGGGGGATGGGGTTTCTTCTTCTTGCTTGCACTATCCGAGAGAGGAGTGACAGAGGAGTTGGATCTAAACTCGAGATCTTCAAGTTTCCTTTGTCTGATATATCGCTTCAGCTGTTTGAGCAGTGTTGTTCTTTGTGTTAGAAAATACGCTTAACGCTAGAGGGGGGGTGAATAGCGTTATAATAAAAAACAGCGTAAACTTGCGGAATTTAAAAATTGCAGGAATGAAATAAGTGCGATAAGTAAATAATAAGGAACGAATGCACCGATGTATCCTGGTTCACCACAACCCGTGGCTAGTCCAGTCCCCGAGAGACTCTCTCGAGATTTCCACTATCTTCATCAAGCTTACGGGTGCTTAATAAACCGTTACAGTTGCTCAAGGATACCACACCTTAAGACTTCACTTTCTTGAGGATACCTCACCCCAAGACTTCAACCACTAAGACTTTGGGTACTTAGCAAACCCGACAAATGAGAAGATATGTTCTTCTCAAACAACTCTCTTTTACAACAAATACTCTCTCAATAGAGTGGATAAAGAGATACACAATAAGCTCTATGAACAACACAAAGTTGTCTATCAAATGGCTCAACAAAAGCTCTAAAAATGATGCTTGAAAATGATCAATATGTATAGCAATGTATGGAGGAGTTGTGTGTTTAAAATCAGCTCAAAAGACCTCTTTTTATAGGTGAAAAAGTGGTGCTGACTGTTGCTTAATTGACGAATAAAATCCCTGATTCTGTGCTCAAACAATCGATTGTTTGGAGTAGATAATCGATTGTTTGACCAACGTTCAAAAGACAGATTCCTGATTTTAGGCTAAACAATCGATTGTATGGACTAAATAATCGATTGTATTCAACGTTCAAAAATCAATTTAGGATTCTGTGGGAACGGTAAAAATATAATCGATTGTATGAAAATGACAATCGATTGTTTATGAATATAATCGATTGTATGACAAAAACAATCGATTGTTTAGATGTTTAAAAACTTCGGTTGCACACTGTCTCAAAGTAATCGATTGTTAAAAGTAGACAATCGATTGTTTGCTATTTTGAAAAACTTCAGATCACACTGTCTTAATACAATCGATTGTCGGATTCAAATAATCGATTGTTGAGGCCCAGATTTAAAAGACATGTTTAAAACCTTCAACATCATTTTGTTTAACACAAAGATGCATGTTTATGATAAATATGATTTAATAAAATATTTTATGCATGTTTATGATGACCTAATGTTGAGCCAAAGGATAAGATAACTTAAACGTTGTCCTTACATTGGTTCTACCAAACGACCTACGTCTTGGGTCTTCGGTCTTGAACTCTTTGGCTCGTTCATGCAATTCCGTCATCAGTATGCTTCTCGCCATTTGATTGATTGTCATATTATATCGTTGTTTGACACTTGACTTCATTGTTTGTCATTCATCAAAACCTATACCTGAAAATCATACTCATACAACCAAAGCGCACATATCATAGATATACATGATTTCCAACAATTTCCCCCTTTTTGATAATGACAAACAACGGAAGATATGCATACTGAATTCCCCCTAAATAGATGCTATATCTCAACATACAATTTATGCAACCAATTCAATTCAATATAATTCCCCCTTAATTGAATATTCCCCCTCAATTAAAGCATGCATATCGCCCATATTCTTCCCCCTTTTGGCATTAGCAAAAAGAGTATACCAAAAGTTATTTAAACCATTGATGATACCAATCGTTATAGACAAGATCATATAAAAAGTTAGTAAATGGCAACTAATAATAACGATCATTTTTCTCAACTATGCCAATTGTTATTTAAACTAAAAATATTCATCAAAACATGAATCAATCATTTATTATAAAACCAATTGATACTAATTGTTATTCAAAAATAAAACTTGTTAAAGCATGTATCAACCAAAACTGATATAGATTATTTGCACATATCAACTCATTGCGTTTTTATTCAAAATACGATAACTAACCGACGTTCCCCCTTACTGCATTAAGGTTTCGTGCTTGGTGCATCCACTACAATATTGTAGTCTTCAAGCACACCTGCAAAAATAACCTAAAAATAGGTTTTTGGTACCCAACTTCTTTTGGGTCCTTGGGGGTTAGGATAACAATAGTCATAATTAACACATAAATCTCTATGTTTAGCAAAACAAACGGGTGCAATGTGTCCTACCCGATTACAATAGTGACATATAACATTAGGATTGTGCATATGTCTAGGTTGAGCCAAAAGCGTTCTAGGTGATCTAAAGTTGTTCCCCCTAGAAGCGTTGAATTTCCTAGAGTCATGTCTAGGTGGTCTAAAATTATTCATTCTAGACTCATTTATAAAATTCCTAGAATTGTGTCTAGGTGGTCTAAAACAATTAATCTTACACTCATTAGTGAGGTTCCTAGAATTCTTTCTAGATGGTTCGACCTCATTACTTTCATCCTTTTTAATATCTTCAATTTTAGGACTATCAACACTACGTGTTTCTAGTGCTTTCCTAAGTTCTGTGTTCTCTAGTTTTAAAGAACTACAAGAAGAACAATTGGAACATTTATCAATAGAAGAGGCTTCATTCAATTCCTTGATTTTATTTTTAAAATCAACAATGTCATTTTTCAAAATTTATTTTCTTTTTCTAAAACTTCAATTTTATTTTTAAGAACATCATTTTCATTAGTCAATTTTTCAAAATCTATTTCTTTCAAAGAAGACGATTTTTCAAACTCTTTTTCTTGTAAAGAAAGTGTTTTCTGAAAATCTGTTTCTTGCAAAGAAAGTGTTTTCTTCAATTCTATGATAGTTTTGGAAGCATTAACAAATTCACCATACAATTCATCATAGGCATTTTATAATTCTTCAAACGAGTGAGAGTTAGATGTACTTACCTCTTCTCCTTCGTTAGCCATGAGACACAATGCGGCGGTTTCATCGCCTGAGCTGTCCGAATCCCGTGATAAGCGCCTATGGTGTTTCTTCTTTTTCTTGCCTTTTTTCATAGACTTACAAAACTTTTTAATTTTATCATTGGAAATATTATCATCATCCCTTTCCGAATCACTTACCTCTTCTCTTTTAGAGGATGAGGCTTTGAAGGCGAAATTCGAATTGCTTCTAAGATAAGGATTAAGAATTGTGCTATCATAAGTTTCGAGATTACCTCTTAGTCCATCAATTGTGATATCTGTGAATTCCATCGACTCTTGGATGGCATTGGCTTTGGAGCGCCATTCGGGAGTGAGACTCCGTAGGACTTTTCAAACAAGATCTTTGTTCGTGTAAACTTTCCCGAGAGCATGGAGATCGTTGACGATTCTTAAAAATCGTTCAAACATAACACCAATGGGTTCCTTCTCCATTTTAAAGATTTCATATTTATGTGTTAGAAAATCAATTTTGGCTTCTCGGACTTGAGGCGTACCTTCATAAATGATCTCGAGCTTATCCCACATCTCCTTGGCGGTTGTGCAGTAAGAGATTTTTCGATAATCATCTGGATTCACCACACAATATAATACATGGATGGCCCTTGCATTATTTTCAACTTTCTTGATGTCCTCGGCATCATATTCATCTTCCTTCTTTGGAACCGTGGTTTCTCCAACTTTCTTTGTCGGCATTGGTTCACCGTTTTTAATGATTTGCCACAAGCGAAAACTGTTTGCTTTGAGGAAGATACTCATCCGTTCTTTCCAATATGCATAGTTTGTTACGTCAAATAGTGGAGCGCAAGTGGTGGACTGTCCTTCATCCATCGTTCCTGCGTTCAATATTCTCAACAGAAAAATATATATTTCTCTCAACCGGTTAAGGCTTTCAGAGAGTTAGGCTCTGATACCAATTGTTAGAAAATACGCTTAACGCTAGAGGGGGGGGTGAATAGCGTTATAATAAAAAACAGCGTAAACTTGCGGAATTTAAAAATTGCAGGAATGAAATAAGTCCGATAAGTAATAATAAGGAACGAACGCACCGATGTATCCTGGTTCACCACAACCCGTGGCTAGTCCAGTCCCCGAGAGACTCTCTCGAGATTTCCACTATCTTCATCAAGCTTACGGGTGCTTAACAAACCGTTACAGTTGCTCAAGGATACCACACCTTAAGACTTCACTTGCTTGAGGATATCTCACCCCAAGACTTCAACCACTAAGACTTTGGGTACTTAGCAAACCCGACAAATGAGAAGATATGTTCTTCTCAAACAACTCTCTTTTAATACAATCGATTGTAGGATTCAAATAATCGATTGTTGAGGCCCAGATTTAAAAGACATATTTAAAACCTTCAACATCATTTTGTTTAACACAAAAATGCATGTTTATGATAAATATGATTTAATAAAATATTTTATGCATGTTTATGATGACCTAATGTTGAGCCAAAGGATAAGATAACTTAAACGTTGTCCTTACATTGGTTCTACCAAACGACCTACGTCTTGGGTCTTCGGTCTTGAACTCTTTGGCTCGTTCATGCAATTCCGTCATCAGTATGCTTCTCGCCATTTGATTAATTGTCATATTATATCGTTGTTTGACACTTGACTTCATTGTTTGTCATTCATCAAAAACTATACCTGAAAATCATGCTCATACAACCAAAGCGCACATATCATAGATATACATGATTTTCAACACTTTGGTGTTTCTTTCTTTTTGGTCCCGGGAAGAATTATGCGATTCTGCTATGAAATCCCTACAGACGACGCCAAATTGTTTAACTCAAAGTTATCATACCCTTTGCAAGCAAAAAAACAATCGAAATAAATAGAGGACCAATCATAGCAGATTGGAATAATCCAAAGACCAAATGGAAAAAGCAAGAGACAAATGTTATTTGTTGAGAAGAGGAAGGTAGATATCTTTTATTGATAATACTGATTCGGTCTGCCTCTCTCTGGAGAGTTCAGAGCCTTATAATGATCTTTTCTTATTTCTAGGGAATAGTGATGAAGAAGAAACAACCCCCTTTTTAGGAGGCTCTTTCTCTTTGTAATTATAGATATGAGGTGTATGAGCTGGCAGCGATAGACGGGACTACACTGAGGTTCCGTCCCTATGATGGTGAATAAGCCGTAGCTTTAATAAGTGGGTCAGCCGATGATCGGGTATGTCAATTAATAAGCGGTCATACCGTTTATTAATTACAAATTTGCTTGGGACATAATTAATCTTGCTAATTATTTCAGGGTCATATTTTGACCCATACAGTATTGATATGACTAAGCAAATAAAAAAAATGATAAGCCAAATATTTAAGGGAAATAAAAAGGTTGAAAAAGTCCATCAAAAGTTAAATTTATCTGGTAAAATGGTGCCATATCACAAATAGATGTGAACCAGAACCATGAACTTTTTTCTTTTCTAATACCAGTGTCCTTTCTAGATTTAGGCTTTATGTTTATTTATTTTGTTTTATATAGTTTCAACATTTGATATGCCAACCAAAGACGTCTCCCTTAGATTTAAAGATTGTGAAGAGACACCATTTTTACTAATCTGGAGGATCACATCCTTTTAAATAAATTGGTATTTATTTAATTTATTTATTTTAAATACAACAGCAACAGCAACAACAACAACCAAGAAGTTATTCCGACTCGCTAAGGTAAAAGAGAGGACGGATCGAGATTTGAACCAAGTGAGGTGCATAAAAGATGATGACGGCAAAGTTTTGATGAGGGATGATTATATTAAGAGGAGATGACAGACCTACTTTCATAAACTTCAAAATGACATAGGGGATCCGGATATTGTATTAGGTGATTTGAGGAATGCCGATAGCCCCTATGAGTTAAGCTATTGTAGGGACATTGAGGTCGATGAGGTCAAGGAGGCAATGCGTAAGATGAGAAGGGGCAGAGCTATCGGGCCAGACGAAATTCCGATTGAACTTTGGAGGTGTGTGGGTAGAGCAGGCTTGGAATGGCTTACTGGGTTGTTTAATGTTATATTCAAGACTAATAAGATGCCTGAAGAGTAGAGGTAGAGTACAATGGTTCCATTGTATAAGAACAAAGGTGATATCCAAAGCTGTAACAACTACATGGGTATCAAATTACTGAGTCATATCATGAAATTCTGGGAGAGAGTGGTAGAAATGAGAGTGCGGAGGATGGTGTCTATCCCAGAGAACCATTTCGGGTTCATGCCGGGGCGATCTACCACAGAAGCTATCCACCTTATTAGGATGATGGTGGAACAATACAGGGATACGAAGAAGGATCTCCACATGGTGTTTATCGATCTAGAGAAAGCATATGACAGGATACCTAGGGAGGTCTTATGGAGATGCTTAGAGGCTAAAGGGGTCCCGGTTGCATACATTAGGGTGATTAAAGATATGTATGGTGGAGCTAAGACTCGGGTTAGGACAGCAGGAGACGACTCCGAGCATTTTTTGGTTGTTACGGGGTTGCACTAAGGGTCAGCGTTCAACTCTTTCCAATTTTTCCTAGTGATAGATGCCATTATACATAATATTCAAGGGTGGGGGGTGTCATGGTTCATGCTATTTGCTTATGACATATTCCTAATTGACGACACTTGAAGCAGCGTCAACGAGAGGTTAGAGGTTTGGAGACAGGCCCTTGAGTCTAAAGGTTTAAGGTTGAGCAGGATTAAGACGAAATACCTCGAATGCAAATTTGGGGCCGAGCCGACGGACGCGGGAGTGGAAGTGAGGCTTGACTCTCAAGCCATCCCTAAGAGGGGTAGTTTCAAGTACCTTGGGTCGGTTATTTAGGTGATAGGGGAGATCAACAAAGATGTCACACATCGTATAAGGGTTGGATGGATGAAGTGAACGTTAGCAACGGGAGTCCTGTGTGACAAGAAAGTGCCACCGTTACTTAGAGGTAAGTTTTATAGAGCAGTAATTAGGCCTGCCATGTTGTACGGTACCGAGTGTTGGCCGGTTAAGAACTTACACATCCAGAAGATGCAAGTAGCAGAGATGAGGATGTTGAGGTGGATGTGCGGGTATACAAGGATGGATGATATTAGGAACGTAGAGATTTGACAAAGGTCAAGACTAAGGTGGTTCGGGCACATTCAGAGGAGGAGCACTGATGCACCTGTGAGGAGGTGTGAGAGATTGGCGGTGGTGGGCACGATGAGAGATAGAGGGAGACCTAAGAAGTATTGGGAAGAGGTGATCATGCAGGACATGGCACGACTTAGGATTACTTAGGACATGGCCTTAGACAGGGAATTGTGAAGGTCGAACATTAAGGTTGATAGGCTAGGGGAAGGTTTGAATATTTTTTCTGCGCACTAGAGTGAGACAAGCCAGTTAGGTGATAGACTTAGGATGCTATTGATCAGCTACTGATGCAGGACTTTATATGCTTGTTATTAGTTTACCTCCCATCTTTCTCAAATTTCCTATATTTTCTTATATTGCTGTTATTTTTCTATTTTAGGTTATTTCATGTTATGCTGTTTATTTTACGCTATTTTATTGTGAGTCTATCCATAGTACTAATATATCATCACTTGGTGCTTTCTTGAGCTGAGGGTCTCTTGGAAACAGTCTCTCTACCCCTCGGGGTACGGGTAAGGTCTGCGTATATTCGACCCTCCCCAGACCCCACCTGTGGAATTATTCCCTAGTTCCTTATACATACGAGCAAAAGCTGAGCCTCCGTTACTGTCATCTTCGCCTCCTTCCTAGAAATCTTATTACTCTCTCTATTCGTTATCTTCTCCTTCACGTCCGTGCTCCCTACTAACTGTAGGTAAGCCACCTTCTTCTCTTACACTTTACCTTGGACAATTGCATTCCACCACCAGTCTCCTTCATGGCCACCGGTGCATCCTGAAGATATCCCTAACACCTCTCTCGCCGCCCTCCTTCTACAGTCTGCCGTCGTCGACCATATAGTGTTTGTGTCCCCACTACTTCTCCAAGCTCTCATTGCCGATAACCTTCCTGCCAACTCCATAGCTTTATCCCTAGTCAAGGTGCCCCACCTAATCCTCGGCCGGCCTCGTACCGACCTCTTCTTCCTCATCATCGTAATACCAATGTCCATCACCAAAAGCCTATGTTGTGTTCCAAGGGTCTCACCTAGGATAACTTTGAATCCTTGCACAACCTTCTGTCGCATCTCCTGAGGAGGAGATAGCCAATCTGAGTCTTCGCAACCGAACTTTGGTAAGTAACCAAATGCTTCTCCCGCTTCGAAAAACTTGAGTTCGCAATCACTAGGTCGAATGCCTTGGCAAAGTCCAATAGCGAAGTGCCCCCTCCGTTGCTCCCCGAAACCAAAGCCGCCATGTACCTCAATATAACCAACTGCAGACGACCCAATATGACCATTGAAATCTCCTCCTATGAATAACCTCTCGGAAGGCAGAATACTACAAGCGATGTCATCCAACCCCTCCCAAAAGTGCCTTTTAATCTTCTCATTCAAGCCAACTTGCGGCGCATAAGCGCTAATGACATTTAAAGTACACTCACCCACCACCAATTTAATAGTCATTAGTCTATCATTCACCCACCTGACCTCAATCACAGACTCTTTAAGATGGCTATCTACCAGGATACCCACTTCATTCTTACCCCTCCGGACTCCAGAGTACCACAACTTATACCCATCCGCGTTTCTCACCCTCGATCTGACCCACCTAGTCTCCTGGACACACGCTATATTAATTTTCCTCTTCTGAAGGATCTTTGCCAACTCTATGGACTTACTCGTAAGCGAACCTATGTTCCATGACTCGATTCTCAACTAATAAGCTCCTTTGCCCCCTCCACCTCCCCTGCCTCCCGTCCCATCCCCTGAACTCGGCCCCACACTCTGTCCCACACGAGGACATGCCCTTAATATATCACCCCAAACTGCAGCCACTTACCTATACAACCAATCTAAAGAGGACTCACTAGTGCCCAATGGACAATGAATCAAACTAGAAGGAAACAAGTGACTACAAGTACACTAGTTGAATGATTGAAATATTAAGAACTAAAGTGACATCAATTTAGCTAACACCAAAAGGGAAACCGTAGAACAGGAGGTACCAACTCCTGAGAACTAAACATGTGTTAACTTGTTGTACTCGATGTAGTTATACGCTCACGCACCGCTTTCCACCGCCATTTAATGATGCTCGTCCAGGTTGCTCTCCTTTGCTAGTGCTTGTGCGCTCAACTTGTCTCTAACAAGTTCGGGAAATACCCTGCAACAGAGAAAATACCTTGACCTAAAAACCAAAAGGGATGTCACCGCTACCACTGTTGTAGCCCCGACACTAGTAGGGAAAATATAGATAAAAGGTAGAGAACGACATAAAATTCACCAAGTTCTATCGTGGTCCAGCAATCTGAACAATTGCAAGATAAAAATATTGCAATTTTGTTTTCGAAGAAGCCCGTTGTCGAAAAGGACCAAACCCGAAAGGTCGCCAGAGCTCTGATTTGGGATCTTTGTAGTTTTCTTTGAGAGTATAGAAGAAGAAAAGAAGGGGAGATGAGCAGAGACGAGGAGGGCAGTGTTCCAGGGAACTAGGCGTCGCCCCGGCAGCGGGGGTGAAGAACCAGCCGGGGATGGGAGATGGGGTATGAAAGATATAAGAGAGGAAATGTGAGGATATGAGAGAGATTGGGAAGAGATTGGGGAAGAGAGATGGGGATGAGACAGAGGGGACTTACCTGAGCAGCGTTCGTCGGCGGCTCAGTTCGTCGCCGATCGCCTGTGAGAAAGTAGCCGTTAAGGCTGTGGGAAAATTTGGTGAGAGAAGACGCATTTACGAGAATACATAGTAAGCTCATTTTCGTATAAATAAAATATTTAAATTATTTAGAAGGGTATTTACGTAATTTAATTTTTTAGTTAAGAGTTTTCCACTTTTATAATAATATAGATAGAGATATAGAATATAGATAAATTGTTATGAAATAATATAAGAACAAGAACAATAGAGAGAAAAGTAGAAAGAGGAGTATTCTTATTGATACTTTAGGATGGTTTACAATAGAATAGAACCCCTATATTTATACGGAGGTGGTGACTTAGCCACCAAGTAGTAAACCCTAGAATCTCTCTAATTATAGACATTCACCTTAAATAGAGTTCTATTTATAGCACTCCCCCTTGAATGTCTATTCAATAATGTGCCTCGTTAAAACCTTAACTAAAACAAAACCCAATGGGAAAAAATTTAAAGAAAAGGAAAAGAGTACACATGTTTGAATATGCGCCTATTGGTTGCCTCGTTAAAAACCTCGCAAGGAAAACCCAGTTGGGACAAAACCTTGTAAGGGAAAAAGAGTGCAACGCGCATTAACTCCCCCTGAAAAGAGCATCAATTCACATCCTTGAGCATTTGCATTCCAATCTTGTGCACCATCTTCAAAACGATCTTTTGTAGAGATTTGACAAATAAATCAGCCATATTGATTTGAATAAATATTCCGCACCTTGAAATTATCATTCTTGATAGATATGAACATCTTCATACAATGTCGTGGAATGACTCTTCAATATCTCCATAGAGGTATTCTCGATGCCATCAATATTTATAGCAAGATACATATGTACACAAGTTGCACTTAGGATGTGGTACTTCAGGACCAAGAATTGTATATGCTTCAAGCAACTTCAATCTTTCATGGGTTGACATATAAGTTAAGTCATATAAGCCATATAATAGACTTTAGATGCATATCAAGTTTTCATGTCATGCTAAGAAGTTAAGATATCGAAAACTGATTACACATACCATTGACTTTATACTTTCAAGTATTTGAACTACATGTCCAAAACTACATGTCTTTCATATGGAATCAATTCTGCTTAAATTGTATCTCTTCCATTTATGATCACTTTGATCATTTGCTCATCCTCTTTATTAAGAAGTTCCTTTTGAAACCGATTAGTCTATATGCTTCAAGCGTATCCAAGACTTTGTCCTTCTAGGACTTAATATGAGCATTTGCAGTGAGAATATAGTTACTTTCTTTGGGTCAGCAAATGCGTATAGCATGCTTTGCAATATGTTGCAATTGAGTTATCCTTTTATGAACTTCAGGTTCATATTCGAGGATCTACAAAAATGATAATTCATCTCATGTAACCTTTTCTCAAGTGTTTATCATGTCTCCCCCTCATGTTAGAAAAGCTAACTTGTTTCCTCAACTTTGAGAAATCATCTTTGTGCATTATCATGTCAATATACACAGCACATTAATAATAAGATGAAATTATTTGGTTCCTGACCCTGAACCACTTGTGAGGGGAGAATATACTCTCGTATACACCGTATATCAAACTGATATATATAACTTTGTTCTCATAAGAAACAGTTTAGCTATTAAGTGTAGGCACTCAATAATTATCTTGCTAAACCAACTATGATATAAACCAACTTATCAAGATGAACTATCTTGAATAGAAAATCTGGAAATTATGCTTGAAGTTATATTACTGAGCAATTTACCTCGCAAGCACCGGCCAGGCTGCGGGTCAATAACAATCGCACATGTAACCATATCATAGATGCATCATATGTGGTATACATGGCAGGTGAATGGGCCCATATTCACCTTTGATATTTCCAGAATTTATGGGCTTCAACCCGAATTCTTTAGTTGGTCAGTTCATTAATGAGAACAAGTGATACAAGAGAATTCGTAAAGAACTTTCTAGTTCTTTAATATTCACCCATGTGAATTCTCTATTATTGCACATCATACTTAAAATGAGATGGCTAACCCGAATGCCAACTGAATAAATTATCAATATTGGTAAGCTTCAAATTTACACCATGACATGTGCACTTATCAATAAACTTCAGGTTTATTATGACATGGGTTTTTATACCAATAGATATCCACTTTATTGTGGCATTCTTTTGTTTGTGTAGTACAAACTGAAGAATAAAGCGGGTAGCTTTTCATATACAAATTATCCCGCTACAAGTTGTAGTAATAGAAGATATCAAATCTTTCCTTTATTTATAGTCTCAATATAATCAGCGCTTTCGCGTGTACTTTGGAAACTGAATAAGTTTCTTTGAGACTTACTACAGCACAATACCTTATTGGTAATCAATTGTGTTTCTCCAACATAGTAATCATTGGATCCAAATGGCCTGCCACGCTTCAGGCGTGCATTCGACCCATTGGATATGACACTAGATGATTGTCCAACAGGGACATCAAGTCCGTAAATGCGTCTGGCATTTGATTTGCTATTCTTTGCAAATGGATAATCTTTTGCACCTCATTTTCACAAATAGAGGTATGTGGATCAAGGTGAGATAATGATGCATTTTTCCACAAAATTTCCCGTTTGGTTTCACCAACTTCTCCCCCTAATTTTGGGAAAAGTGTCTCATCAAATCGACAGTCTGCAAATTGTGCAGTAAACAAGTCCCCTGTCAATGTTTCGAGGTAGCGAATGATGGAGGGCGATTCAAACCCAACATATATTCCTAACCTTCTTTGCGGACCCATTTTGGTGCGGGATGGCGGTGCTATAGGCACATATACTGCGCATCCAAAGATTCTTAAATGGGATATTAGGTTCATGACCCAAAACCAATTGCAACGGGGAATATTTGTGATAATTCGTCGGTCAAAGACGAACTAGCATTGCTGCATGCAAAATGGCGTGACCCCAACCCGAAGTGGGCAGCCGACGAACTAGCATTGCTGCATGCAAAATGGCGTGACCCCAAACCGAAGTGGGCAGACTCGTTTTTATGAGTAAATGAGGTATTCAAGATTATACTCATGTATTATCTCAATCTGATATCCATTTTGAATGATATCTCTAAAACTCAACAAGTTCCTCTTAGACTTGGAGGAGAACATTGCATTCTCTATGATAAACATCGTGCCATTGGGCAGAGTTACAGTTGCTCTTCCGGAGCCTTCAATCAATTTACTACTACCAGAGATTGTAGTAACATTTGCCTTACACATATTTAGTTGAGAGAAATATTCCTTTTCTTTGAGTATCGTATGTGTAGTACATGAATCAACTAAACAAATATTTTTACAACTGGATGTTGATCCAAGCTTGCTTTGTGAGATATCCATATTTGCTTTCCCATAGTTTGACATACAAAAGAAATACACGAACATAAGAATAAACAAATTCAATTCGTTTGTTTCACATTTAAACAATATTTTCAAAATCTGCTGAGGTCAGTTGACTAACTAAATCAGATAGTCGATTATATGTTTTCCATAATCGATTACTTTGCAGTTTGAAAATTTCAGTTTAAGCATTTTCTTAAAACAATCGATTGTTAAACATACACAATCGATTGTGTCTTAATATAATCGATTGTTAAACATACATAATCGATTATTTGCTATTTTGAAAAACTTCAGATCACACTGTCTTAAGACAATCGATTGTTAAACATACACAATCGATTGTTGAACATTCACAATCGATTGTTAAACATACACAATCGATTATTTGCTATTTTGAAAAATTTTCAGATCACACTGTCTTAAGACAATCGATTGTTAAACATACACAATCGATTATTTGCTATTTTGAAAAACTTCATATCGCACTGTCTTAAGACAATCGATTGTTAAACATACACAATCGATTGTTGAACATTCACAATCGATTGTTAAACATACACAATCGATTGTTTTGCAGTTTTAATGCGAAATATTAGATAATCGACTAACTGTTAGGTTAGTCGATTACCTCTACTGGAAAATAAAAATATTATTGAAATCTGAGCATATTGAAACATTCTAAAGAACTAATACTAACATTATATCATAAACTAACTAATACGAGCTGATACTAATGACTATTAGTTTATTCACTAACTAATACAAATAAAATCAAACAATTTCATCTTCTTTCATCACAGATCCATCACCGATTAGGTGGTCTATTTTCCCCTCAGGGTGCTCAAAGAAGTCTGCCACATCCAAGTGGGTGATGTCAAAATTGTTGTCAGAGACAAAATTTGTTTCAGGGCATTTACTCTTTAGAGATGCTTGACAAGGCTCAACCAAATTTCTTGGTACACGACAAATTTTCGCCTAGTGCCCTTTTCCACCGCAATGATAACATATAGTTTATGAACTATTTGCTTTTGGATTTTCATCGCATCGTGCTTGTGGCAGAGTGACCAACTTCAGGTTGTCATATCTCTCCTTTAAGCCATTCTACAAGATAGGTGGATCTTTGACTGTGATATATTCAATTTTCAAACCTTCATCAAGGTGATGGCGCAAGAAAATCAAGGCCTTAGCACAGTTTCAAACCTTCATCAAGGTGATGGCGCAAGAAAATCAAGGCCTTAGCATAGTCTTGGGTGGATGCATTATTTCTGTCTTTAATGGCGTCTCCAAGACCCATTGCATCCAAATGGATTTCAGCATCCAACACCCATGTCATATAGTTCTTGCCCGAAATTTCAAGGGCAACGAACTTTCTTTTCATAATGTCAGACATAAAACAAAATTACATCAAGAGCGTGTCCATACTTACGGGCTTTATTACAATTATCACATTCACTTCAGGGAATTGATCATAATCATCTATATGTGCTATATACAATCTCATGTCAAATATTACTTTCATAAAGTGAATGATTATTTTGAGAATCTTTATTATTCTCATTATCACAATGATGACGATTATAATTCCGTCTATTGCCTCGTCCACATTCATTGATACCTTCATGGTAATAATTTTATTCTTTCAGACTTATCACATACTGCTACCACATTCTCTAAAGGGAATGGAGAAAATTCAATTGGATGGATTTTGTCTTCTTTCAGACTTATCACATACTGCTACCACATTCTCTAAAGGGAATGGAGCAAATTCAATTGGACGGGTTTTGTATTCTTTCAGACTTATCACATACTGCTACCACATTCTCTAAAGGGAATGGGGCAAATTCAATTGGACGAATTTTGTCTTCTTTCAGACTTATCACATACTGCTACCACATTCTCTAAAGGGAATGGAGCAAATTCAATTGGACGGATTTTCAATTCTTTGCCCACAATCATACATGAATTTAATCATGGCAAGACATAGAACTTTTACCACTTCACGTGGTTATAATTCCTTACAAACTCCATTAGAGTTATAATCAAACTTTGTTGTCTATGTTTGTATATGAAATCAAATCGTAGAATTTCAAGAATTTGAAAGGGAAAAGTAAATTACTTACCTTTAAGGTATACCAATAAATGTTGTGATATCAAATATACCTCTTGAGTTTCCATCCCGTTGCATTACTTTATGATGATACCATCTCTTCTATTTTTCCGTATAGAAATTCTAGGTGATGACGAAGGTGGCGAACCGGAAAACTTGCCGCCGGCGGTGGATGTCGGAGAGGCGGCAACCGGAGAACGGGAACTTCTCAGTAATTCGATTGGTTAGAGACTCGTGCTGATAACGTGTTATGAAATAATATAAGAACAAGAACAATAGAGAGAAAAGTAGAGAGAGGAGTATTCTTATAGATACTTTGGGATGGTTTACAATAGAATAGAACCCCTATATTTATAGAGAGGTGGTGACTTAGCCACCAAGTAGTAAACCCTAGAATCTCTCTAATTATAGACATTCACCTTAAATAGAATTCTATTTATAACATAAATATAATTATAGATCTATAAAATTCTTTCTTTTCTTTTCAAAAGGTGAGGACTAGGAGGTACTAATTCCCTATCCTAAAAGTTAAAGAGGGGAATATGTAATTCTCCCTCTTCCTAAAAAAGGAAATAACCCCACTAATCCACGATCGTATTCCCATTTTCTTGTTCTTTCTTCTTTCCATTTCATCTTGCGTTTTATTATTAGGGCAAAAGCTCTCATCAGCGTATGCTAATGGGACATTTTCTGAACAAGAAAAATGAACAATCTTTCTTCAACAATCTCACAGATGAACTGCTACTTGAAATCCTGATTAGACTACCTACCAGAAAAGCAACCCGATGTAAATTGGTTTGCAAACGCTGGTTTTCCCTAATCTCCTCTGATTACTTCGTAACTACCTCTGTAACTCACCATCTCAAGAACGACAAAACACTCCTCCCTTTTACTCTCTTATTATTAAATGCAGAAGATCATTATCGATTTGTATTTGAGTTTCTCCCTGCAAGTGGTTTATCAAATCGTGTGGATTTAGGGTTTCTCTATACAGGTCGGCCTCTCGACTATCGAATTAGATTTTTAAGAATCCTACGGCGACTTAATTTTATGCTCCGGCAAGTCATCCTCTGGTATTGATTATTTTATATGTAATATTTTTACTAAGCAATGGATTGTGCTTCCTTCTGCTCCTTTAGAAACGTCACATTTTGAAGAGAATGAAGGTGTTGGTTTCTTTATTGAGCCTAATTTTTTCGAGTATCTTGTGTTGCGATTTATTCCTTTGGGTGATTTCAAGTTTAATATCCAGATGTTTTCGTCTGATCAAGGAAAGTGGAACAAATTGGTTGTTATATCTCCGCGGAATTTGAATATTTTAACTCGTAAGACTTCGATTGTTGCCTGTGGGAGGATATTATATACATTCACTTATAAGAGAAGCGATGTGGTTGATTGTGTTCTCGCGTTTGATCCATTCACTTATGATCCTACTAAATTTCTACGTGTTATTGATTTCCCACTTGAGGCTCGTGAAATTCGTTCTCTGACTGGTAAATTGGGGGTGTGTCAAGGTCGCCTACGCTTTGCTCAACTAATTCTGCAGCCAAGTGGATATCCTTGTATAAGTATATGGGAACTTGAGGATGATTACAGAATGGGAAATTGGACATTGCTGCACAAGAGAATCCCTACGCACGAAGCCTTAAGAGTTCCCATACTTAAGCGCGATACCAAAAACTCAGTTTCTGTACTAGCTTTTCACCCATATAATAAGGATCTTATATGTTTTCTTGTAGGTAAGGATTGTGTTGTCGTGTACAATATACGAACGGATATTTTCTTGTAGCAGCAGATGTTGGGTCACGTTTGTTACCATTTACCCAAATTGGTGGCCAACACCAGTAACAAACCCTTTGAACTCAGAGCTTGGTTAGAGTTGTTGAACATTCTTGCCTTCTTCTTATGGCTGTCCATAATTAGTTCATTGAGTGTGTTTTAGGCCTATGATATGGTGTTGAAGTACTATTTGCATGCTGACACAGAATTGTTATTTTCCTTGTTTTGCTTGGTAGTTTGCAAAGACCTTTCTTTCAGGGTATGTTTTTATAACTTTAATGAAAACTAATCGGTTACCTCCATTGTTCAACTTTTTTAATTCTGATAGTTTTTATACTTCCAATATATATTATCACCTTGCTCTTGAATCAAACACTGCTCTCACCTTATAATTTGTTTCAGCTTTGGTAAAAGCTGATTACTCCACATTTTGTTAAATTTTACGTTTCCAAGTCATATTGTCAACCCCATAATCTCTTACACCCATCTTTCACAGTCACATCGCATGCGGTACAGTTTCTCCAGTATCTAATTTTTGTTGTCTTTCATTTATTTATTTGCTTGAAAAGATATATGGTATATTTTATATATGTTTCATGTTACACAAAGGAACTATTCTAGTATTGTTGAATTGATGAATCCAGGTAACATCTAATCCAGAAGAAGAAGCTGAGAAATGGAAATCTTACTGTTCCATTAAGAGAAGAAAAGAAGTATTTACAACTGCCTAACTAACATATATTTATACTAACTCATATCTAACCCAACTATAGTTACTAGTTAACTAACTATAATTTATAAATAATAACCAACTACTAACTAACACTAGTTGCCCTGTATCAGTACATTCCTCAACACCCCCCTCAAGCTAGGTCTAAGAAAAATGTTCTTCAGGCCTAGCTTGGACAATAGATGGTCATGCTGAATGCAACTTAACCCCTTTGTCAACAAATCAGCTGGTTGTTCAGCAGAAGGCAGATACACACAACCAATCCCTGCTGTATCTTCTCACGAATAAAATGACAATCGATGTTAATTTGCTTGGTGCGCTCATGGAAGACTTGGTTCGCAACAATTTGTATGGCAGATTTGCTATCACAATAGAGTGGAATGGGCAATGTGAGAGATACTCCCAATTCTTTTAACAGACCAACCAACCACACTATTTCTGCCACAGTCGAAGCTAGACTCCTATGCTATGCTTTAGCTGAACTATGAGATATAGTATTATGCTTTTTGGATTTCCAAGATATTAGAGAATCACCAAGAGTGACCATATAGCCAGTCACAGGTTTCCTTGTGTTTGGGCATGAAGCCCAATTAGCATCACAAAAGGCTTGCAATTTAGTGGAACCAGTAGATGACATAAGGATCCCTAGATTTCGAATATCTAATCATGGGATTCTTAGGAGCATGCATGAATTGACTCAAACACTGCACAACAAATGAAATATCTGGTCTAGTAATGGTTAGGTAGAGTAACCTACCAATCAACCTCTGATAGGATCCAGGATTACCAAACAAAGTGTCATTAGTAATACCAAACTGGTGGTCAAATTCAGTCGTGATTAGCTTCTGATTTACCTCAACAGGTGCTCCCACTGGTTTTGCTCTTGCTAAACCAGCATTAGATATAAGTTCAAGAGAGTACTTTCTTTGATGCAGTAAAATCCCTTCTTTACTCCTCGGAAACTCAATGCCCAAAAAATACTTGAGCTCTCCCAAGTCTTTGATTTTGAAGTTCTGATGAAGTGCAGCTTTGGTTTATGATATAAGGGCAGCATCATCTCCAGTGATGAGCAAATCATCTACATACACTAGAATGATGACTATCTTCCCATTGATGTGCTTAGTAAACAAAGAATAATCAAGATGGCTCTCCTTGAAACCTGACTGAAGAAGAGCAGTAGTTAGTTTAATGTTCCACTGACGGGAGACTTGTTTAAGCCCATAAGGAGACTTGCAGTCTACAAACTTGTGTTTTTCCTGCTGAATGTGAGAAACCATGAGGCAGCTCCATATAGACTTCTTCTTCCAAATCTCCTTGCAAGAAAGCATTGTATACATCCATTTGATGCAAAACCCAACATTTTGCAGCTGCAATAGCAATCGCAAATCTAACTGTGACCATTTTTCTATAGGTGAAAAGGTCTCTTGATAATCTAATCCTTCCTCCTGACTGTATCCTTTTGCCACCAAGCGAGCCTTGAACCTTTCTATTTCTCCAGAAGCTGTATACTTGATCTTATAGACCCATTTACAACCAATTGTCTTCTTACCATGAGGCAATGCTACTATCTCCCATGTGTGGTAATCTTCAAGAGCTTGGATTTCTGCTTTCATGGCTTCAATCCACCTCAAATCCTTGGCAGCTTCATGCAAGGATGTAGGATCAATATCTAAAGAGACTTTAGCAACATATGCTTGATATTTAGCTGAGAGTCCACCATAGTGCATAGCATCACTAATTGGATATAGACAATGACTTGCAGAATTTGACCTTCCTTGAGGTCTAAGGTAGTCCTTGAGCCAAATAGGAGGTTTAGTAGTCCTGCCAGACCTTCTCTGATAACAGACAATGGATCCATTTTGTCTATTATCAGATGACGTAGGAACCTCATTTCCTTCAGCTGGTGCCTGTATCTCTGGAGTAGCAGATGCACCTTCTTTTGCATTGACACTTCCTCCTTTACTACTGGAACTATATGATGGAGATATTTGCATTTCATGTGCATGAGCATCGGCTGTTGGATCAATGTTAGTATTCCCAAGTTCCTCAGCACCCTTGCAATCAATAGGTGGCAGCAAATAATCATTGTTGACTATGGCAGTTGGTGGAGGTGATTGAGAAAACATTATGAAATCTTCAGCATTGTCTTGGAAAGGATACACATCTTCATGAAAAACCACATCCCTGCTCACAAATATAGACCTATGCTCAATTGTATAAAATCCAGGTCCATCTGGAACAATCATCTACAACTGTGAGAAAAAATCTCTTTCCATTATGAGTTAAGGCTTTGTAAGGCCCCAATACATCCATATGTAACAAATCAAAACAACCTACTGCTCTAGTAGTACTTATTTGAAATGGAATCCTAGCTTATCTTGCCAATGGACAAATGTCACAATGACTTATTCTAGCACTATCATTACCAGTAAAGCTAGGTAACTTCTTAATGACAGAAAAAGGAACATGTCCTAGCCTTTTATGCCATAATTCACTATCAGCCCTTAGCTGAATTATTTAACCTCCTTTGTGTATGAAGCACATAGAGCTCCCCATTCTTTTTACCAATCTCCTTCACCTTCCCAGTGAAGAGATCCTGTAAAATACAGAAATCAGGATAGAAAGCATCACAACATTTAAGAGCCTTTGTCAATTGAGACACAGACAATAGGTTGAACTTAAATGCTGGGACACATAATACACATGTGATAGTTTCTCCTCCATTCAGTTGGTTGAAAGCTGGACACTACCTGCATTTCCTGTTACCACTTTGTCATGCAAAGTGTCTTGGTTACCAACCATGTGATTAGTAGCTCCAGTATCCACTATCCATTTTTTATCAGGTGGTTGAACATAGGAAACATTACCTGCCATATGTGCAGAAGCATGGGCCTCTGAGACATGTGTCTTATTCAACATTGTAAGGATTTGTTGATATTGCTCAGGTGTGAAGGCTGGTGCTTGTGCATAATGCTGATGTCCCAGCTGTTGTCCTTGTCCAGTTCCTTGTTGCCCATAATTATGTGGTTTGGCCAACACTCCATCACATGCACCTTGACCTAGAATTTGACTTAAATCCGCAGGGTACCCATTCAACTTGTAACAATTTGTCTTCAAATGCCCTTTCATGTTACAATATTCACACCTCATTAGCTTGTAACGGTTGTCTCTTATATGTCCTTTCATATTAAAATAGTCACACTCCATATTATATTTTTTCTTCACTATCTTCTGACCCAACTTTGATGAGTATAAGGCTATGGGATTTGATTAATCAGGAACATAAGAACTGTTACTAGCCACCATTTTCCGACTCTCATCTTGTAAAATCATTGCATATGCTTGATTAACAGTGGAAATTTTGGATTTCATAAGAATTTGACTACGAGCTTGACTATAACTATCATTAAGTGCCATCAGAAATTGCCATAGTCGCTGATATTGTTGGTGATCTACAAACTTTTTAGATTTATCACAATAAGTAGGTGGTGGCATAATCGAGTCATATTCATCCCAGAGATCCTTCAATTTTTAGTAATATACAGAAACACTAGTTGCTCTTTGAGTCAATGTAAAAATTTCTCTATGAAGATAGTGCATACGTGAAGCATTTACTGTATCAAAACGCTCACGCAGATCACTCCAAATCGCACATGCATTAGATCGAAACAGAACACCACTCAACAAATCTCGACTAACATTATGCATAATCCACGATTTCACTATAGCATTACATCGATCCTAGAGATTAGAATACTTATCTCCATAACTGTCACGAGTGATCGTTCCGTCAGTAAATCCCATCTTATTGCAAGTCAATAGTGAAACCTCCATAGCTTGGCTCTATATAGTGTAATTTTCCATTCTGATCAGCTGAAAACCTAGTGATAGTGCTCCAGGTGTGTCAGATGGATGCAAATACAGAGGGTGATTATGATCAATCACAATTGAACTTTGATCAGCAGCTTCATCAACCGCCATTGAAGAAAAATTAGTGTTTCTGAACCAAAAAAAAATAGAGAATAACAGAAAATCGCCTTTCTCTCGCTCTTCAACTAATTCACAGTGAAGAACTCTAGATTCGATCGATTATCCGCTCTGATACCATGTTGAATTGATGAATCCAGCTAACATCTAATCCAGATCTGAAATTGTGAGATGAAGACGAGAGAAGAAGAAGCTGAGAAATGGAAATCTCACTGGTCCATTTAGAGAAGAAAAGAAGTATTTACAACTGCCTAACTAACATATATTTATACTAACTAATATCTAACCCAACTATAGTTACTAGTTAACTAACTATGGTTTATAAATAATAACCAACTACTAACTAACACTAGTTTGCCCTGTATCAATACATTCCTCAACAAGTATGTTTAGTTCCTTTTAAGTCTTTTACAAAGGTTTCCTAAACAAAACTAGAGGAAGAATCATGATACAATATTTTCCCTTAAAAAGCTACTATATGCACTAAGCAGTTTGCGATGATTCCCTTCCCCGAAGATGTGTGATAAGTGGTCTGGCTTATCCAAGTGGTCAAGCAGCAACCTGCAATCTATTGTCATCTGTGAGAAATTTGTGAATATTAGTTAGTGCAAGTATAGATAATGTTTTTGTAAGTTGATGTTAATTTCAAGCGGAGTTAGATTAAGTTCTCCTGCAATCTCTAGTCCTCTGTTTTAGTCCTTTAATTTAAGCTCCTAGCCAATCAATATCATCGTTTGTAATTTCAAGAACCTTTAATCCTTATAGTTTCTTATGACAATGACACAACACCTCCTATGCTACTTTGTCTAGTTTTTGCATTAAAGGCACCATCTGTTTTGAGCTTTTAAGATCATTTTTTTGTTGGGTTCCATTTGAGTATTTGGAATCGACGGTTGTTGGACTGTCAAGGTGAAGAACTTAGTGGCTTTAGTCACAGGGTGGTTTATCTTGATATAGTCCTTTTTATTGTTAGAGGGCCCTAGTGTATAAGGTAAGACGAAGAACCATGACAGGCATTGGTTGAGCAATTTGCTCGAGCCCATCCAGGTACCTTGATCCAACTTGCCTCCAGTGCTTTAATCTAACAGTGACATCCACCACGGGATGTGTGTGTGGTTTAGGCTCACATCACGGGTTCGAATCTAATGAAAACAAGAGCCTGGTATTTAAGTGGAGAAGAATAGAGGAGCAGGTCCATCTACCGAGTTTAAACCAAATGCCTGCCCTCAGGGATTTCTCGGTTATAAAAAGGCATCCTTGATCCCACTTATGAGTTCCTCAGTAGGTATATACCTGTGTGTACTGGTAGCAATATTTAATGTGGCCCATGCTGGCTTGACAATGGTGGTAGATATGTTCCAAATTTTCTTGGGCATAAGTGCAACGACTGGCAAGCAGGATTTTCCTATACTTTAAAGGGGCTCGTGGGGGAGTCTGTTACTTAAAATAAGCCATAAAATAGGTGTTTTTCATTCGTCTAGTAACTTTCGTATTCAGTTCAAGTTTTGTTCTTTTTTAGAATATTTTTTAGGTGATGATTTTCGACAGAATATATGTGTTATCAGCATTTTCAATGATATTTTTAGGGATTGGGAAGGATAATTCATTTCCAGTAACAACTCCAGATTTATCCTTTCATTTGACTGATTCCAAAGCTTCCTAGGTGCTTTGTTTTTGCTATATCGTGCCGACCGATCAAGACTCAGGAATATTTTCCTTTTCCTTATTATGGGTTCATTGGTTCACAACAAAGGTTACACTTACACTGCTGCCAAGCTCACATCAATACATGAAATGATTCGAGCTCAACACATAATCCATAAATAGATCCATGATGTGGTACAGAAATTTAAACTACGTTATCTTTCTAAATTCCTAGTTTCTGGATCGAAGAAATATTTTATTATACTGATTAGTTTATACAAGTGACAACTTTTAGTTGAATATGATATTATTTTAGAATTAATTAATTGGTAAAATACCTTAAAGCACCCCTAAACTTGGCTTAAATTATCAGTATCCTCCTTGAACTATGCCCGAACTAGACGTTGATGTGGTAAAAAGTGTGGGTCACTTATCTGCCACCTGTTTCTGTCTATGTAGTTTGTTTTTGAAAAATAAAATATTCTTTTTACGTTTTTAAGAATACTACTTTTTTAGATAATTTTTTTTCGAATAAAATTTATAATAAAACTTGGATATAACTACATTATTTAGGCTAAATATTTTTATTTAGCTAAAACTAATAAAATTTTAGTAATCTTTTTTGAATTTGACCTGAAAATAAAGGTTTATACAATTGAAATAAATAGTCAAGGTATCTAAAAAGTTATAAAAAATACATAGTTGAATTAAATAGTCATTGCATTAAAATAAAAAATAAAAAAGAGTGTACAATTGCAACTATGCATTTTTACTTTTTTGTGTACAATCTGTTAAAAAAATTAGAGCATCGTAATTTTGAGCTATATATAAAAAATTATAGCCAAAATAATTAATTTCAAACTACGTACTATTTTTTTATAACTTTTTATATGCCTTGACTATTTAATTCAATTGTATAAATCTTTATTTTTAGGTCAAATTCAAAAAAAGATTAACTAAAACATTATTATTTTTGGTCAAATAAAAATATTTTGCCTAAATAATGTAGTTCTATCCAAGTTTAATGTCACGACCAAATCCACTAAGGGTCGTTGTGGCGCCGGACACCGCTGTCAGGCCATCCAACTCAAATGCTAAATTAAATCTCGTTTTAACGCTTTTAAAATACAGAATTTTTCCTTACATTATTTAGAGATCTTAAAGGATATATTTTCAAATCTATTTAAAAGTTAGACAATTAATACAACACTTCAAACCATCCTAGAACCCGGAGTCACAAGTGCATGAGCATCTACTGACAAGAGAAATAACATATATCCGTCCGAAATACAATGGACGGAAAGTAAATACAGTACAAGGAAGAGACTACTCTAGCTGCGACCGTCTCGAATGATGCAACTCACTTAGTTCCAGAATCATCGAAGCTGTTATGCCTAGAAGACCGTTGGGTCACATATACCTGTGCGAAAAAATGCTCAACAAATGTAGTATGAGTACAAAAATAACGTGTACCCAATGAGTATCCCTCCTAATCCCGAAGGGGTAGAGACGAGATGGTCAACTTTGACGCTCACTAGTAGTCCAATAATTATTTATCCTTAAGAAATATATTAAACAATGGATTTAATTTATAAACATGATCCTAATCCCGATAGACGAAGCAAGTAAACATATAATTCTTTCATGAAAAATTTCCTTAGATTTCATGTTATTATTAACAATATGATCTCGAGCCATAGTGAGGCATAAAACAACTCAAATAAGTCCAGGCAGCAATACAAGCATGCGCAAATCATACCGAGGTCGACGGTCCGCTCCAACAAAAATAAATGTGCACTTGCAGAGGGTCGACGACGCGCTTATAGATGCATCTACTAATGTGCCGAGGCGTTCGGCCCGTTCCAAAATAAACACACACAGACAGACAATCAGTCAAGAAGTCAACATGGAGAAAATATCCAAGAAAGGTCAATTCTCTTTAATAATATAAGAAAACAAAAATTAAGTCTTTTTAGAAATATATTTATTAATTTAATGTGATTCAAGCAATTCAAGCCATCAATGGGTTCACAATTTATCCAAGTGTAACATGCTTTTGAGTCCTAGACTACCCGGACAATAGCATAATAGTAGCTACGCACGTACTCTCGTCAACTCGTGCGTACGTAGCCCCCCACAATTAGGAGAATATAATCAATTTAACTCACCTATGGGGTAGATTCCTCCTCACAAGATTAGAATGGAGATTCACATCGCTCCGAAGCGCTCTTTCAACAACAAGAATATGCTCCAATCTCAATTCGAACTTTTTTTGCAAGTTCCTAAATTACGTCCCCGGGCCCACGTGCTGGATTCCAAGATTTTTCAAAGGAAATTATCCTCTATTGCCTAAGGATTACTAATTATGATTTTTGGTTCATTACATAGCTAATTAGGTGGTTAAATCTTAATTTTTACTAAAACCCTAGGTCTAGCTCTAACCCATAATTTTATTTGATTATCAGTGTTAAATCTATCTAATGTTTGTGTATTTAAACTAAGAATGAGTGGGGATTAATTACCTTGTGATGTTATGTTGAAACTCCCAATTTGGAACAACCAAAATCGCCCATGAATTGAATGAGAAATGAGAGAAATGGCATTGGGTTCGAATTAAATGAACCCTTCTGCCCAGCTATTTTCGCTTCTGCGGTCAAGAGGACTGCTTCTACGGTCCCGCATCGGCGGAAAGGAAACCGCTTCTGCGAAAATTGGGAAGGCTGGGCCGGATCGCTTCTACGGTCTAGGGGACGCAGAGGCGAAACCATTTCTGTGGTTTCTGGGCCGCTTTTGCAGTTTCCCAAGCCTGGCCCCGTCTTGGCTTTTGCGGATATGCGACCGCTCATACGGTCTCGCTTCTGCGGTCCAAAAGCCGCAGACGCGGTTATGACAGAAGCAGCAGGTTTGGTTCTTTTTAAAGTTCCAACTTCATTCGAGCCTCGACAAATTGATGCTCGGGTCTCCCGAGCCCTGTCCTAATACACCGACAAGTCTGAAATTACGAGGCGGACCTAGTCGAACCCTCGAAACACCTAAAAATGCTAAAATCGTTAATTACACCACGATTCAAGCTTTATGAACTTTGAACTTTTTAGTTTCTACTTTTGATGTTTAAACCTATCAAATGAGGTCCGATTGAACTCAAATTTTTCACAACAGTCATATTTAACATTACGGACCTACTCCAACTTTCGAAATCGGATTTCGACCCAGATATATAAAAGTTCACTTCCAGTCAAACTTCTTAAAAACCTTCAAATTTGTATCTTTAGCCAAGTGGCTTCAAAACGACATACAGACATCCGAATTCACTTTTGATCGCGCTCCCAACTCCAGAATCATCATACGGAGTTACTTCCAGTCTCGGAATCCCAAACGGATATTGATAACACTGAAATGCACTTCAAGCCAAATTTAAGAATTTTCTTCCAAAATGCTAACTTCCATAATGGGCGCTAGAATGCTCCCGGGTTATCCAAAACCCGCACCGAGCATACGACCAAGTCTGAAATCGTTACACGAACCTCTGGAACCTTAAAATCTCGATTCCGAGGTCGTTTACTGAAAAATCCAATCCTAGTTCACTCTTTCAACTTAAAGTTTCTGAAATGGGACTTTTCATTTAAATTTAACTCTGATCTTTCTGAATTTCAATTCTGACCATGTGTACAAGTCATAACACCTTAAATGAAATTGTTCATTGCCTCAGACTACTGAACGACGTGCTAGGGCTCAAAACGACAGTTCGGGTCGTTACATTCTCTCCCACTTAAACATATGTTTGTACTTGAACGCGCTGACAACTATACCGAGGTTGTCTGAAATTACTGTTTAGCATCTTATGCACCTTCCTGTGCTACCACAACTTAGCTGAGCACATTGTCTTGATAAATTCTAAAGATACTCCCCTTTATTCAAGTAAATAAGTCTTAAAGCCCAATTCCAACATTCGAAATTCTATGCCAGGACGAATCCTTATAACAATATTTGAAGTAATCGAAAGAGCTGGAAATATGGGTTACTCTCGGCGCACATTAGCAGCGCAATAAAACAGTAAGAATTACTGGTGCACGATGGCAAGGCAGCTTCCGACGTTGGAATATGGTTCGTCGCCGGCGTAACCTCCCATCTTCTGATACTCAACTAGTTACACCTGAGAATGGCACAACCAAGGAGCTTAAACCACTGACTTTTGGTAGTTTTCTGCCTCAGAAACGACCCATGCAGAGACAGTTACTTGCGATTTACCAGTGACGGAGACTGAAGCAGCTTCACCTATTGCCGCAAAGCGCTTACAATTCACTAATCTCATTGATGAGGAGAAATCAAAGCCAACAGTTGCGAATGTGGTGCGAGGTAATCGCAACACTCAAATGGGCAAACAACTCTCATTTGTTCCTCCTATTGAACGAGATGGAAAAAAGTTGTTAAAATTAGTGTTGAAGATCTGCAACCACAAGTGGATTATTGGCAAAATGCATTGATTGGATTCGTAATTGGAGATCGACCTAATGAGCAGTCTATGGAGAATTTTTTCATCCATGTGTGGAATTTTGTTACCAAACCTCAGGTACTAATTCATGCTGATGGTTACTGTATTTTTAGATTCAGTAGCTCTGAGGATAAGGATTTGGTCATGCAGTCAGGTCCCTATTCATTTAGAAATAGGCCAATAGTTTTACGACCATGGGTTGATTTCAATTTTCAGAGTGATGTGCTTAGTACTGTGCCTATTTGGATTCGATTTCCAGGACTTCCTGTTGGTTACTGGTCTACTGAAGTACTTAGTAAGAGGGCTAGTGCTATTGGACGACCACTGTATACTGACAAATTCACTGCATATTATGAGAAAATCTCATTTGCTAGAATCCTTGTTGAAGTGGATGCTTCCTACTCCCTTCCGGATCATTTGGAGATTGATACTCCTTATGGCCCTAAGATACAGACAATTGAATATGACTGGAAACCTTCCTTTTGTAATCACTGTCTCAAATTTGGTCATGATACAATTGAATGTTGGTATTATAATGATAACCAATCAGTGCAGAATAAGGAGGCTCAGGTTAAATCTAAAAGGCAAAGAGGAAAAGTGAATGAGCAGGGGAAACAAACCAGAACCGAATGGATTGCTAAGCAGACTGTTGCTGAGCAGTCTAGCCCTGTGGATCCTGTTAACACTGCAGAGGATCAGTTAATGCAGGACTCTCATATGATGATTGACACTCTCTCAAGTAGGCCACAGCAAACTATGCATACTGAACCTGGTACTATAGTCAGTTCAGAAAATGCAATCACTATTGTTGATACTGCTAATGATAATAGTGAACAGCAGATTGTTTATGGCAATAAAGGCAAGGCTATCATGAATGAGACTGGGAGTAGAAGCCACAAAATTGACCCTGGACCATCTTGCAGGGTAGAGCCTAATTCCAAATGATCATAGTAACTTGAAATATAAGGGGGCTTAATCAGCCTCACAAGCAGAAGGAGTTGAAAAACTTCTTAGCTATTAATAAAGTAGATGTCATGGGAATACTTGAAACCAGGGTTAAGGAGCCTAAATCAAGGAAAATATTAGGAAAGATTGCAAAGAACTGGATGGTGCAGTGTAATTACTCAAATGCTACTAATGGAAGAATATGGTTGATTTGGAAGCCTCATGTCCAACTGCACATGCTAGCTATGTCTGATCAGTTTATTCATTGTTGGTTGGAAGATATTAGAAGCCAGATCAGTCTTCATTTAAGTGTAATATATGGCCATAATACTGCATTACTTAGGAAACAACTATGGAGTGACCTTAGATCATTCCAGATCCCTAACCAAGCTGCTTGGCTGATTAGTGGTGATTTTAATAGTGTACTCAATTCTGATGACATGATTGGATCTATTGTGACTGATGCTGAAGTGAAGGATTTCGAAGAAGTTATTTCTGACCTCCAGCTGACTGCCATCAGAGCTAAAGGTTGGCACTTCACTTGGTCTAATAAGCAAGACACATCCACTAGAGTATACAGTAAAATTGATTGGGCACTGGGTAACTATCAGTGGTTGCAGCAGTTTGGACACTTGGAAGCAGATTACTTGAACCCCTCAATATCTGATCACTCTCCTATTCTTGTTAAATTTGGAATGCAGAAGCCTTTGCATCCTAAACCTTTTCGATTATATAATGTGGTCATGGAGCATCCTCAATTCCTTAACATAGTCGAGCAGGTATGGAAGCAGGAGTATGTGGGCAATCCCATGCAGCAGATATGGCAGAAATTGAAGAGTCTAAAACAACAATTAAAGGAGATCACTTCATACATGGCAGCTTACAAGCAGAATATAATTCAGGCCAGGGAACAGCTTGACATCATACAAAATCAGCTGCAAAACAGTCCTTTCATACAGGAACTTATCCATAAGGAAAGGAAGGCACTTGAGGAACTTGAGAAATGGAGTAATATTGAAGAAAAAGTATTGAGGCAGAAGTCAAAAGCTACATGGATTGAATGTGGAGACTCAAATACAAAATACTTTCATACTCAATGGAAGATTAGAATAGGACAAAACAACATTACATCCATCTATACAGATACTGGAGTGAAACTAACTGATCCTTTATCTGTAGAACAGGAATTCTTGAAGGTGTTCCACTCTTTAATGGGAGAATGTGCATCTGAACTTCCTTGTGTGAAATCTCAGATTATGAAGGAAGGGAAATGTCTTACTCTTTATCAACAAAGACTACTCATTAGAGAGGTAACTATGGAGGAAGTTACTGCAGCAATTAAGGATATGCCTACAGATAAGGCCCCATGGGTTGATGGATTTCCAGTAGAGTTCTTCACTAAAAACTGGGAACTGGTTAAAGATGACATTCTTTCTGCTACTAAAGATTTCTTCTCTACATGTGAACTGCCCTATATGATCAATACAACAGCCATAGCTCTTGTTCCAAAAGTCAGAACACCCTCTACTGTTAAAGATTACAGACCTATTGCCTGTTGCACTACAATATACAAAATTATATCCAAAGTACTTACTAGAAGGATGAAGGATGTCATTGGGGAATTAGTGGGGCCTGCTCAATCGGCCTTTATTGAGGGAAGATGTATTGTTGATAACATTCTGTTAAGCCATGAAATATTTAAGGGGTACTCTAGAAAAGATATCTCACCTAGATGTGTTCTTAAGGTTGATTTGAGAAAGGCTTATGATACCTTAGAATGGACTTTCTTGAAACAAATTCTCACTGATATGGGCTTCCCAGCAAAGTTCACACATTGGATTATGGCTTGTGTTTCTTCTGTATCATATTCCTTAGTAATGAATGGTGGTTTAACCAAGCCATTCAATGCTAGGAGGGGTATTAGACAAGGGGATCCTATGTCACCTTATCTTTTTGTGTTGGCCATGGAATACTTAAACAGATTACTGCAGCAACTCCATAAGGATGGAAACTTCAATTTCCATCCTAGGTGCAGGAAGCTTAATATTTCTCATGTATGTTTTGCTGATGACTTGCTTATGTTCTGCAGAGCTGATGAACTGTCTATTCAAATCCTGCATAACACTTTTGCTCAGTTCTCAGCAGCCTCTGGTCTTCAGGCAAATATTAGCAAGAGTGCTATTTACTTGGCTGGGGTACAACAACATACTAGAGAGCAGTTAATTAGTGTTCTGGGATTCACTGAAGGACACCTTCCATTTAGATACTTAGGAATCCCACTGGATTCTAAGAAACTGGCCATTCACCATTACCTGCCCCTTATTGAGAGGATAACAGATAAAATCACTTGTTGGTCAGCCAAGTTTCTTTCTTATGCAGGTAGGAGCCAATTGATAAAGGCTGTGGTTTTTGGCATCCAGTCTTATTGGGCTCAAATTTTTATTCTGCCTAAAAAAGTCCTAAAAGTCATTGAAGCTATGTGTAGAAACTATCTTTGGACTGGTAAGGCAAGTATTTCCAGGAGAGCACTGGTGGCTTGGGATAAGGTTTGCAAGCCAATATCTGTTGGAGGGCTTAATTTCTTGGACTTGTCTATTTGGAACAAAGCTGCCATAACAAAGCTGCTGTGGGATTTGGCTAACAAGAAAGACTGCTTATGGGTTCGATGGGTTTATGCTTACTACATTAAGCAAGGTAACCTCTCCTCTGTTAACACTCCAAAAACAGTATCTTGGGTGATCAGGAAAATGCTGGAAAGCAGGACCTATATACTGGAATGCCCTCAGTTGCATGGTGATCTTACTGTTCGATTGCATAGTGTATGCAAGCTTAACAAGTTTAGCATACAGAAACTATATATATCATTGCTTCCCTGCTTTACAAAGGTTATATGGAAGAATTTGTTATTAATTGGCAATGTCCTTCCTAGACACAAATTCACTGTTTGGCTTGCTGCTCATCATAGTCTTCCTACAGTGGATAGACTGCTGGTATTGGGCATTCAAATTTCAGTGGACTGTGCTTTTTGCAAGCTATATGTGGAAGACTTTAATCACCTGTTCTTTGGCTGCCATAGCACTAACAGTTTATGGAAAAGAATATGCAATTGGTTGGGATATTCTCGAACTATTGGCTGTTGGGATTCTGAGCTCAATTGGATATGTAGTATAGCTAAGAGCAGGCAATGGCATAATTCGATAACAGCTGCTGCATTCATAACTACAACTGCACTTATTTGGAAAGCAAGGAACCATATTCGATTTGAAGGTGCTACATATGTGGAGGATTTGCTATGTCGAGAGATTGCCTTATTGATACATATTCGAGGCAGTAAAAACAAGCAATGGCAAATTGGACTGAGAAAGCTCAACTATTTTCCTTAGCCTATGACATTACATGCCATAGACAGATTTGTATATACATAGCCAAATAGTGTAGTGAGATTTCTGTATTAGTATAGTAGTTAGTCCAATACTACTATCATGACCTTCGATGTACATATACTTTTTTATCAATAAAAGCTTAATTTTAATCTATGCCAGGACTGTTTTCATCATAGGATCATCAAACCATTCACCACACGTTGTACCCCAACGTGACTGCATAACTTTACTGACTCCACACTTTACATCACTTTACTCATAGGACCACAATAACTTTTTCTGATCAACTTTGTCAAAATTATACGAATCAGATGCTCCCATTGCACATCGTGACCTACATAGGTCTTGCTCTAACTTCTATGGCACTTACACGACGGAAGAGATGCGCCGAAATTCATAACCAACTGCTAAATCTACAAATCATTGAGTCTATACCTCTGACAAAAACCATTACCACATTCTGAACCAAATAATGATCTCTGCTCTTTAATATACTTCATATACCCAGATTGTACTGATCCTAAATCCAATAATCTCGTCTCACCCGGTACGAACTGCTCAGGCAAAAAACCATTCTGAATACGATCAAAAGTCTCACATGACGCCACAATGTGCCATCGAGCTAGATTGCTCGTTATAACAGAATACTGAATATCGTTCATAGACACGCTAAGGTGAATAATACCATCCCTAAGGATACATATAGTGCTATAGGCTATAAAACTTAAGCACAATGGAGGTGCGATGCAAGATTTGAATTTCAAGAGCCATCCTGCACACATAATATCATCGCCACACGGAACCTCAACACATGAGAATTTTACCAAATCGTCTCACAACTCATACGGTGCAATACGCCATTACCTGGAATAGCTGATGATAAAATAACACCCCGACTGTTCCTCCATAGGGAACGCTCACTGAAACGAACACAACTGGCTTGATATAAAGCTACGTTCACATAAAAATCAATCCACTGATCTCAAGATGACTTCTGATTGCACCAACTTGGATACTAACCTTTCAAAGGTCCATAGTGACTCATTCCTCCTCACAACACATAAGGAAAACCATCATAACCGGAGCAACCTCCTCCGTTCATAACCCAATAAACAAACTGCCCTCCAGGCAAAATTCACCAGGAGAATCATCCCGCACCACATTTGTAGTGCCATTTCAATTCTTCAAATTCTTGATTTCTAACAAGCATTCGCGTCGCGTAAGATTGAGTAGAAAGGAATCAAAGGCATAAGCCTCAAAGGAATCGAACTGCACGATAAGGAAATCACGAAGTAAAGTACTCCTAGCAACCCTGTAGACCCCCGAGGATAAGTACAGACATTCCGTACCGATCTGCGAGACTCCACTAGACTTGCACATGACTCGTGAGACCGACGAAAACCTAGTGCTCTGATACCATGTTGTTACGATAAAAAATCCACTAAGGGTAGTGGTGGCGTCAGACACCGCTGTCAGGCCAACAAACTCAAGTGCTAAATTAAATCTCGTTTTAACACTTTTAAAATACAGAATTTTTCCTTAAATTATTTAGAGATATTAAAGGATATATTTTCAAATCAATTTAAAAGTTAACACAATTAATACAATACTTCAAACCATCCCAGAACCCAGAGTCACAAGTGCATGAGCATCTACTGACAAGAGAAATAATATACAACATTCATTCGGAATACAATGGACGAAAATTAAATACAGTACAAAGGAAGGGACTACTCTAGCTGCGGCCGTCTCGAATGATGCAACTCACCTAGTCCCAGAATCATCCGAGTTGCTATGCCTAGGAAACCGATGAGTCACATATACTTGTGCAACAAAATGCACACCAAGTGTACTATGAGTACAAAAGCAACGTGTACCCAATGAGTGTCCCGCATAATCCCGAAGGGGTAGAGACAAGATGGTCAACTTTGACACTCACTAGTAGTCCAATGATTATTTATCCTTAATAAATATATTAAACAATGGATTTAATGTATAAACATGATTAATCCAGATAGAGTAAGCAAGTAAACATATAATTCTTTCATGGAAAATTTCCTTAGATTTCTTGTTATTATTAACAATATGATCTCAAGCCATAGTGAGGCATAAAATAACTCAAATGAGTCCAGACAGCAATACAAGCATGCACAAATCATACTGAGGTTGACGATCCGCTCCAACAGAAATAAATGTACACTTGCCAAGGGTCGACGACGCGCCTATAGATGCATCTATTAATCTGCCGAGGCGTTCGGCCCGTTCCAAAATAAACACACACAGACAGACAATCAGTCAAGAAGTCAACATGGAGAAAATATCCAAGAAAGGTCAATTCTCTTCAATAATTTAAGAAAACAAAGCATAAGTATTTTTAGAAATTCATTTATTAATTTAATGTGATTCAAGCAATTCAAGCCATCAATGGGTTCACAATTTATCCAAGTATAACATGCTTTTGGATCCTAGACTACCCGAACAATAGCATAATAGTAGCTACGCACGAACTCTCGTCACCTCGTGCCTATGTAGCCCCCACAACTAGGAGCATATAATCAATTTAACTCACATATGGGGTATATTCCCCCTTACAAGATTCGAAAGTGCACCAACTAGTTAAATTAAACAAGAACTAGTCAATAAGTACTCATAAAGTTGAATTCTAAATAATTCAAGTGTTTTCCCAACTTTTTTCGCAAGTTCCTAAATTTCGGACCCGGGCCCACGTGCTGGATTCCGGCCCCGGGCCCACGTGATGGCTTGAAAATATATCCTTTAATTCAGTAACCCGAACTCGACATCACATAGTTGTGGCATGCAACCTGATCCGAATAATCATAGCACTCAATAAAGGAGATGCACATCGAGCTAGATTTCTCGTTATCACAGAATACTGAATATCTTTCATAGACATGCTAAGGTGTATAATACCATCCCTAATGACACATATAGCGCTATAGGCTATAAAACTTAAGCACAATAGAGGTGTGATACAAGATCTGAATCTCAAGAGCCATCATGCGCACATAACATCATCATCACGCGGAACCTCAACACATGAGAATTTACCAAACCATCTCGCAACTCATACGGTACAATAAACCATTACCCGGAATAGCTAATGATAAGATAACACCCCGACTGTTCCTCCATAGGGAACGCTCGCTGAAACAAACACAACTGGCCTGATATAAAGCCATGTTCACATATATATCAATCCATTGATCTCAAGATGACTTCTGATTGCACCAACTTGGCTGCTAACATTTCAAAGGTCCGTAGTGACTCATTCCTCCTCATAACACATAAGGAAAACCATCATAATCGGAGCAACCTCCTCCGTTCATAACCCAATAAATAAAGTGCCCTCCAGGCAAAATTCTCGAATATATGATATTACCACAATCCTCATACTTGGTTCAAATCTTTAGTCAATCAAGTGACTACATGCCACACTTATACAATCTTCCCGTGGGTCACGCTGCCACAACCTTCCAAAATACATAACGGGTCCACACATCTAACCCACCATACACACTGACGCTGAAAAGCGATCAAGAATCCTCAACCAGGATGCAAAGCCTCTTTCGCAACACATCGAAATCAGGTGACACTGAAGACAATACCAATTTACTCTAATCATTCAACCTTTTCCTTGCTCATCCGAGCCCGTGACATCCTTGTCATCACCAAACTGCAACCTTGACATTCACTCCAAATTTCCATGCTACTCACTGCACCCAACGTGCAAATATATGATATAACACGATTTTTTATCATAACGCGAAATCATTAATATTTTAACACTTCATCATATAAGAACTTTGCACTTAACTCACTCCAGGAGAATCCTAGCAACACACAGTCAAATCCCCATAACCGTAGGATATACAAATCTCTAAGTAGTGGTCCAAGCCACCATATTCTTTTCGGAATCCGCCTCTACTTAACATGCCATAAAATAAGAATGCTTCCGAATAACATCAATTATGGCGGCCGACAAGCCTCACACATGCCGCCATAAATCATACACATAACCTGATCACACGGACCGAACTGATCGCTGGCCCTAATGTTCCAATTCAATTATGTCTAATCAATTTAGCTTCTTCCAATTCATCCTTGCTTGCCTTTAGAAATAAGACTAACTCCATTCAACACATAACATACTCCATCTACACTCGCCCTGAGTGACCTTGGATCACGAGACCAGGTTGTCTCAATTCTCACAAATTATTTCATATTACTCAAATGTTACACCACAAGTCAAAATACCATAGAACATTTTGGGCACATTCTATAAGCTACTACAGAGCTTGATTCTTAACTGCACTCATAGGCTCGAAATCATTGAGCACCAAACTTTAACTTCTGAATTCACTAGGACCATTATTGAGAGACACCCGTTCCGGCTAGGTCTCAGACATAATCCACTCTATAAATATTTATAACACACGAATACCCTCCAAACGCAGCACTCGGAAAAATCACTTCCTCTGAAACCTGCATCTGTACGAGGCATAAATTCTGGATTCTTTTTCCAAGTTCGAACATGAGCCAATAAGGCCAACCATCACATGCCTCCAACAATTCATCTGCTCGAATTACCACTTATGGTCTTTTCTCATAGCTGAAATAATCCATCAATCTACTCATATCCAGAAATCTCGCAAATAGTTAATCATACAGCCCAATTATAAGCGGTGGGACTTTCCCACTTAGCTTGAAGCCATCATTTCACAATTCTAGAGTTCGCCCAACCTTTTTACCTCTTATTGACATAACGTCGCGCCATAAGATATCAAAATTTCTCGGAATCTTCCTGTAAATCCCCATCTTACATATTCTTAATTATTAACCACATTCGCACGGCCGATCTCCTTGTTGAACAACCAATACAATTCCTCAGAAACTTCGCCAACCACATGACCGCTAACGTACTCATGGGAAATAACCCACCTAGGGGAATAACCTCCCGATATCTTCCCACGCTGCTGCACGGGGTACATTCACCATGACACCAATAGCCCCATCCTGAGTCCAAGCTCACTTTTTAGCTGCACAAGTCCATTCGGCTCCCGCGAACATCCATTAAATGTGCGGTAACATCCTTCAAATTTCAAGGTTATGCTACACCCTCCTCCATTCAAGCAGCTTCTTTCCGCAATATCAATTTTCTGCCGCATAATAGCCCATAATTCACATCATACCCATAGGCTTCAATCACCAATCGTTAGAATCCCCAATTCGATCCAAACTCTCCTTAAGACACGTAGTCTTCCTACTGCCAAGCCCATATGCAACTCTCACCACTCTCCCACTTTGGCGGAACTCATCTCCTTAATCGGTCACTCGACCTTGATTCTCATACTTGGCCTTCTAGAAATTTGAAACATCACCTTACACTTCCCACATGTCCTTCCTCATACTTTACTGCTTAATTGTTGCCTCATATAAAATCTCTCTTCGTGGCACTTGAACCTAAAATAAATGCTAACTTCAGGCCTCTCCAAATGTCATCTTTATTGATCCGTCAACATTAGAAAAAAAGCAAATTGTAGCAGAGTATAACATCGACGAACTTGGTACCACGACACCCCATCATAGAAGAAAAGCTCTGCCACGCTTTCAAATACCAAGTCTCATTACTTTAACTAGCCCACATCTTGCCATTCTTAGTCCGGCTGTCTTTTTACCAGCCGAAAATAAAATACTAAATCCCTTGATTACACAATATGTAAACCTCCTTTCAATTCATCCACTGCGCCGACACATGTGCAAACATCCTAGCATCACAACAACACTGCGGAATAATCTCTCATAAGCGTCATGGCAACCTCTGCCTAGCTTAAGGCTCTTAGAAGTCCTATTGCTGATCTAAAGAATAGAATATCCTTCCATAAAGCGACTTCAATAGTCCAGTCAACTATACCGGGAAAATCATCCTACACCATATTTATAGTGCCTTTTCAATTCTGCAAATTCTCGGTTTCTAACAAGCTCTCGCGTCGAGTAAGATTGAGTAGGAAGGAATCAAAGGAATAAGCCTCAAAGGAATCGAATCGCACGATAAGAAAATCAAGAAGGAAAGTACTCCTAACAGCCCTGTAGCCTCCCGAGGTTAAGTACAGACGTCTCCGTACCGATCCGCGAGACTCCACTAGACTTGCTCACGACTCGTGAGACCGACGGAAACAAAGTGCTCTGATACCATGTTGTCACGATCAAAAATCCACTAAGGGTCGTGGTGGCGCCGGACACGGTCAGGCCAGCCAACTCAAATGCTAAATTAAATCTCGTTTTATCATTTTTAAAATACAGAATTTTTCCTTAAATTATTTAGAGATATTAAAGGATATATTTTCAAATCAATTTAAAAGTTAACACAATTAATACAATACTTCAAACCATCCCAGAACCTAGAGTCACAAGTGCATGAGCATCTACTGACAAGAGAAATAATATACAACATTCATTCGGAATACAATGGACGAAAATTAAATACAATACAAAGGAAGGGACTACTCTAGCTGCGGCCGTCTCGAATGATGCAACTCACCTAGTCCCAGAATCATCCGAATTGCTATGCCTAGCCGACCGCAGGGTCACATATACCTGTTCAACAAAATGCACACCAAGTGTACTGTGAGTACAAAAGCAATGTGTACCCAATGAGTGTCCCGCCTAATCCCGAAGGGGTAGAGATGAGATGGTCAACTTTGACACTCACTAGTAGTCAAATAATTATTTATCCTTAATAAATATATTAAAAAATAAATTTGATTTATAAATATGATTCTAATCCAGATAGAGGAAGCAAGAAAACAGATAATTCTTTCATGAAAAATTTCATTAGATATCTTGTTATTATTAACAATATGATCTCGAGCCATAGCGAGGCATAAAACAACTCAAATGAGTCCATGAAGCAATACAAGCATGCGCAAATTATATCGAGGTTGAAGGTCCGCTCCAACAGAAATAAATGTGCACTTGTCGAGTCGACAGCGCGCCTATAGATGCATCTATTAATCTGCCGAGGCGTTTGGCCCGTTCCAAAATAAACACACAGACAGACAATTAGTCGAGAAGTCAACATGGAGCAAATATCCAAGAAAGGTCAATTCCCTTTAATAATTTGAGAAAACAAAGCTTAAGTCTTTTTTAGAAATCCATTTATTAATTTAATGTGATTCAAGCAATTCAACCCATCAATGAGTCCACAATTTATCCAAGTATAACATTATTTTGTGTTCTAGACTATCCGGACTATAGCATAATAGCAGCTACACACGAACTCTCGTCACCTCGTGCGTACGTAGCCCCTCACAATTAGGAGCATATAATCAATTTAACTCACATATGGGGTACATTCCCCCTCACAAGATTAGAAACGAGACTCACCTTGCTTTGAAGCGCTCTTTCAATAATAAGAATAGGCTCGAATCTCAATTCGAAGCCGAACGAGCACCAACTAGTTAAATAAAGCAAGAACTAGTCAATAAGTGCTCACAAAGTTGAATTTTAACTAACTCAAGTGATTTCCCAACTTTTCCCGCAAGTTCCTAAATTCCGGCCTCGGGCCCACGTGCCCGGATTCCGAGATTTTTCGAAGGAAATTATCCTCTGTAGCCAAAGAATTACTAATATGTAACTTTTAGTTCATTACATAGCTAATTAGGTGGTTAAATTTTAATTTTTTATGAAAACCCGAGGTCTAGCTCCAACCTTTGATTTTATTTGATTATTAGTGTTAAATCTATCTAATGTTCGTGTATTTAAACTAAGAATGAGTGGGGATTATTTACTTTGTGATGTTATATTGAAACTCCCTCCTTGGAACCACCAAAATTGCCCAAGAATTGAATGAGAAATGAGAGAAATGGCTTTGGGTTCGAATTAAATGAACCCTTGTGCCCAGCTGTTTCCGCTTCTGCGGTCCCGCATCGGCGGAAAAGAAACCGCTTCTGCGGAAATTGGGAAGGCTGGGTCGGACCGCTTCTGCGATCTAGGGGTCGCAGAGGCGGAACCGTTTCTGCGATTTCTGGGCCGCTTTTGCGGTTTCCCAGTCTTGTCCCCTTCTTCGCTTCTGCGGATAGGCGACCGCTCTTATGGTCTTGCTTCTGCAGTTCAAGCATAGTAGAAGCGGTTATGATAGAAGCAGCAGGTTTGGTTCTTTTTAAAGTTCAAACTTCACTAGAGCCTCGACAAATGTACGCTTGGGGCTCCCGAGTCCCGCCCGAACATACCGACAAGTATGAAATCATGAGGCGGACCTAGTCGAACCCTCGAAACATCTAAAACAATGCAAAAACCGTGAATTACACCCCGATTCAAGATTTATGAATTTTGAACTTTCCATCTTCTACTTCTGATGTTTAAACCTATCATATCATGTCTGATTCACCTCAAATGTTGCACACAAGTCATATTTGACATTACGAACCTACTCCAACTTTCGGAATCAGATTCCGACCTCAATATCAAAAAGTCCACTTCCGGTCAAACTTCCCAAAAACCTTCAAATTTCTATCTTTAGCCAAATGGCTTCAAAACGACCTACAGACCTCCGAATTTACTTCCGACCGCGCTCCCAACTCCAGAGTCACCATATGGAGATACTCCCACTCTCGGAATCCCAAACAGACATCGATAATTCTGAAATGCACTTCAAGCCAAACTTAAGAAATTTCTTCCAAAATGCTAACTTCCACAATGGGCGCCAATACGCTCCCGTTTTATCCAAAACCCGCATCGGGCATAGGCACAAGTCCGAAATCATCATACGAATCTGATGGAACCTTCAGGTCCCGATTATGAGGTCGTTTACTCAAAAATCCAATCCGAGTTCATTCTTTCAACTTAATGCTTCTCAAATGGGAATTTTCATTTAAATTTAACTCCGATCTTTCTGAATTTTAATTCTGACCGTGCGTACAAGTCATATCACCTGAAATAAAGCTGCTCATGGCCTCAGACTACTGAACAACGCGCTAGAGCTCAAAACGGCCGGTCGGGTCATTGCATTTTATTATAAATAGTATTTGAAAAGATAATGTGTGTACATTACACCGATACATTGGGTCCATGTGCACCCAAATACAATGAAGTTAATGTGTAAATGCAGTTCACCAAAACAGTTAGCCACGAGCAGCTCACCTACTAGAGTTAAGTTGCTTTTTGATTGTTTCTCTAATCTTTTGATCACTAAATTTATTATTTCAAAAAATATCTAGGATACATGAAACTTGAAAATTGAAAGAGGAAAAGGGAACACAAGTGGCCCGTCAAATATAAGGAAGAGGTTATACTATTTTGAAGATTTTGAGAAGCGTTTTACTACTTACTGTCCATATGACATTTATGAACCAATTCAGGAGGAAGCCCTTCACCAGGGCATAGAATCCTATATCAAAAACACGAAAGGAAAAAAGAGAGTATATTTACTAGTTAAGGTAGTATAGCACACCAAAGAGCACGCAACTGCTGAAACTTTAAAACCACTACAACTCAATTTTCTGATCTGAGGCCAAAATTAAACTCTAGAAAAAACAAAGTGCAACCTAGAATACAGTAAAACACTGGCAGGGTGAATATGTTTCGGGGTCCATTTTGGCCCAAGTCAACCCCAAGAAAGCTAATAAAGTGATACCTAGGATGCTACAAAAACACAAACCCTACAGAAGTGTACTTGATTGGGGATATATTTTATATCTCTAATGAAAAATGTTTGACTATTAAGTACCACACAAAAAACATGAAAAAATATATAAGATTAAACTTCAAAATCAAAAGATTAAGGTTATGCTTCTGCTAACTCCTATATTTGTGTTGAGATATAGTATTTTAGTTATAAAGGCCACCAACGTTGTTGTCTATAAGTCAATGAAAGGCAATAGAAGAAGGCAGTAATGATACAAATGAATGAGAGGTGACGTATGAAGAGAAATAGACGGGTAAACTCTATAGGTGGAGAAAAGGTGCAAGTCTAAAATGCACCTTCCACTTAAGCTTGAATGTTATAGCCTTTACCCATAATAGGTTGTAGTACATAGCACATGTTAAATTTTCAGCTCAGATATTTTCTACAAGTCTAAGCCATTTGCAATAATCAAGGTTTCGGGTTCTCTGGACCAAGTCACCGTGAACTACATACCTTATAGAAAAAGAGTTACAAGAGTGTCTTTAAGATTCTCTTTAATTTTATTAACTTAGATCAAAAGTACCTATGACATGAAATAACACGAACCAAAGAGGCTATCCAAAAGAACTCACGAACCAAAGAGGCTATCCTAAGAGTTCTCTTTCTACTCGCTATTTGCCAGATTCACAACATCTTAAGAGTTGGTGACCCTTTAATCTGTCAAAACCCATAACATCAATAAAGCAGAACCAAACCAACACAAGAGCGATGGAAGAATATATGTTAGCGCTAGATACTTGAAATAAATAGTGCTAGATACTTGAAATATATGTTAGCAATAAATAATACTGATAAAAGAACAAACAAAAAACAAAATCTTTACACCACATATTCGAATATATACTTGCAGGAAAATTTCCAACATTTTTTAGTATGTGCGCAACCAAAGCTTACTCTGCAGAATGTTGTAACTCATTAGTGATCAGAACAAAGTACAGAGATAGAGTTAGAGTTGTATCAAATAATTCCAAGTTTTTTAGAACTAATTACTCCTTAGATACCTAATTATGTTTTAATCTTTCTCTTTTTAATGCTTAATAAGTACTACCATAGGCCGAAGCACTTCCTAAGCACTATCTATTTCTAGTTAAATTAACTCGGGCTGCATAATCAGAAGAGCTTGAAGGGAAAAAGGATAACTAGAGAAACCAATTTCAACATACGAAACAATAGAACATCCTGGTTTACATATCTAAAATTCGAAACGACCAGCAGTCATTCTGATTCTAGATTTGACGAATACACTTTACTGAGAGTACATCTGATCTAAGTAAAGAAAACCAAACAAAAATTCACAAATTACATTAAAAAAATCAGCTTTTTCACAAACAATGAATTTACTCCACAATGCCAAATCAGCCATCACTTATTAACACACACACACGACATAAATCATAAAACCCCGCATACTCTAACAACAGATATTTATTTCATAAATAAAAAAGAAAAAACTTACACTTTTTCAACAATATTAGATGTCAAGCTAAATATATCAACAACTACTCAGGTTATAAAGTGTTAACTGAGAACTTACTCACCTATTTTTGGACAGGAGATATGAAGTATATCACTTTGAATGATGGTCGAAAATTTTGCCTTGACTAGCATAACACAACAGTGCTGGATCCTAAAAACTATATAAAATTAAGAGAACAACATTAATTTTTAAACCTAGGTTTTAAACAGTATAAAATCCCTAAAATTCGAAGTCTTCTGGGGGAAATCAATAAGAAAAAAGGAGATCGGGTAAGAGAGAGCGAACGAGAGGGGGAGAGATAGAGAGAGATCGACTTACGTGGAATTGAATCAGAACTCGTCTCTGCGGCGTGGAGTGAGAGAGACGGGGGAAAGACTTGAGAGAAAAATTGTAAAACGTTAAAAATATAAAGTTTCCCACAAACTGGTTGTATGACATTAAGGTCTTTCAAAACTAAAAAAAATTATTGCATTTTATATATTTCTCCTGGGAAAGTTTTGTGGGAAAGCTTTTTGGTAATTATAAAAAAATTAAAAATTAAAAAAAAAGTTAGTACACATTTTATTATTGCTCAAGTTTCCACGGTCTTCTCTGGGAATTTTTTTTAATATTATATAATTATTTTTTTAATAAATTTTTTTTGCTGAATTAGAGAGAACAAAAAGACGCGCATTTTTCCGCCAAAATGTTCCCACGAATAGTCAACGGGAAATGTTATTTATTTGGAAATTTTAATTTTCCCACTATATTTTTTCGGTGGAAATTGCCACTAATAATTTTTTTCGTGGGAAATTTCTGTGGGAAAATGCTATGTTTCTAGTAGTGAACATTTCTGAAAATATAAATAAATATAAACAGAAATTATGATAAACAGAAATGACATAAAACAAAATAATCATAAACAATTCGAGCCCACTGAATTCACAGTGTCTCCTTTAAGGAATTTAATCCCCTTCTAGCACCCAAGGTTATGGATTATTTCCTCTCAGGATAGAACGAATTACACACTGGTGTAGTGGTACTCCAAACGCTAGTGTTTCAGCGAACACAAAGATCAGTAGCGAATCACACTTACTTTTTGCTTTGTATGTATGCTAAAAGTATGCAGAAGAAGGAGAAAAAACTCAGAAATTCGTAGTGAAATTCTGAGCAGAATAGTGTTATATTTATAGCCAAAATTTTGGCTTTTTTACAAAACTGCCACAGCATAAACGTCATTACATAAATGGCTATTTACTCAACAATAAAGAGGAAAAATTGATGGGTAGTTAATTTTCTGTTGCAAAAACAAAAAAAACGGATTGGATTTTGATATTAGTATTCTGTTATTAACAAATACTTAATAACACATGTTTTAAATATTTTATTATTAGCAATTAAATTTGGTCCAAAAAGTTAATCAATCAATCGATCATTTGACCAAATCCGAAGCCGACGAGCCGAGCGAGCGAGCGACGACGATGGTGCGAGGCATGCTTTCTTCTCAACTCTTTAAGAGCTAGAAGAAGAGCAATTGCATATAAACCCATAAAAAAAAAATTTCATCTTCCAATATGGGACAATGTCCATATGCCAAGGGAGGAAAACTTGAAATTTCACTCAAAAATTTCATTTTCCTCCGTTTCCCATTCACCCTCTTTTATGTATTTAATCTATTAATTAAATGCATAAACCCAACAATCCCCCACATGAATGGGGAATGGCTATATCGCGGAAGTACGCATGAAAAACTGTGTGATTCGCAAGCAAGGATTAATTGCATCTGCATAAGTAGGTTTCCCTTTGAACTTTCCGTAGTGAACTTATGTCGGATATACTCGATCAATCGGTAGATTTGATATTTTTGAACCGTCAAACTTTGGTGTATACCTAGACAACCACAAGTCACACAATCAACCCTTAACCGTCAATGGTTCTCATTGTTGTGTTCGTTTCAGCCATGAACACCTCCTGGTTTCATAAGTGCGTAGAGAACTGGCCTTAAAAAATTCTCCTTGAAGCGGCTAACACTTCACACTTACATAGGCGATTCCTAAACGTGTCATCCCGTAGATACATTATTACCCCGTATCAAACTTAGAAATCATTAAAAAGCCTAAATGCTTTATCCTTTGTACTGCACATTGTTTCATCACGAGATGGACCAAAAGTTTAATTGACAATGTTGAACCCTCATAAATGACTTTGTTTGATCTTCTTGAACCTAGATCTTGGGATCTCCAGTCTTCTAGGTAGAGTTACCGCCACTATAACTTGTTCTCGGCCACAGTCCCATTCCCCTTGATGACTTCTCAACTACCTCTCTAGTTAGGCCTTTTGTGGATCCGACACATTATCACTTGACTTTACATAGTCAATCGTGATAATTCCTCTAGAGAGTAACTGTCTAACGGTTTTATGTCTTCGTCGTATATGATGAAATTTACCGTTATACATAACGCTCCCAGCCCTTCCAATTGCCGCTTGACTATCACAGTGTATGCATATTGGTACCAACAGTTTGGGCCAAAATGGAATATCTTCCAAGAAATTCTGGAGCCATTCAGCTTCTTCACCGGCTTTATCCAAGGCTATGAACTCAGCCTCCATTGTAGAGCGGGCAATAAGTTTGTTTGGACGACTTCCAAGATACCGATCCTCCACCAATAGTAAACACATATCCACTTGTGGACTTAGAATCAATTGATCTGGCAATCCAATTTGCATCACAGTATCCCTCAATGACTGTAGGATATTTACTGTAGTGCAAAGCAAAGTCCTGGGTATGTACTAAATACCCCAAAACTCGTTTCATGGCCATCCAATGAGATTGACCTGGATTGCTCGTATATCGACTCAATTTACATATAGCACAAGCTATATCTATTCGTGTACAATTCATGATGTACATTAAGCATCCCAACACACGAGCATAATCCAATTGTGATATGCTTTGGCCTTTGTTCTTTGCTAATGCAAGATTCATGTCAATTGGAGTCTTTGCAACTTTAAAGCCTAAGTGTTTGAATTTTTCAAGTACTGTCTTAATATAATGAGATTGTGACAATGCCAAACCTTGTCTTATGGATCTTAATTCCCAGAATTAAATCAGCAACTCCCAAGTCTTTCATATCAAACTTGCTAGTCAGCATACGCTTAGTAGCATTTATGTTGGCTATGTCATTACTCATTATGAGCATATCATCCATATATAAGCAAACAATGACTATGTGATTTGGAACATTTTTAATGTACACACATTTATCACATTTATTTATCTTAAACCCATTTGACAACATTATTTGGTCAAATTTCGCATGCCATTATTTGGGTGCTTGTTTTAGTCCGTAAAGGGATTTAACAAGTCTACAGACCTTCTTTTCTTTAAATGGAACCACAAACCCTTCAGGTTGTTTCATGTAAATTTCTTCCTCCAACTATCCATTTAAGAAGGCCGTCTTCACATCCATTTGATGAATTTCAAGACCATAATCTGCAGCTAACGCTACCAACATTCGTATGGCATAGTTCTTGTAACTGGAGAGTATGTATCAAAATAGTCAATACCTTCTTTTTGTCTATATTCTTTGACCACAAGTCTTGCCTTATATTTGTCAATAGTGCCATCATCTTTCATTTTCCTCTTAAAGATCCATTTAGACCCAACGGTTTGTTTCCAGGAGGAAGATCAACCAATTATCATGTATGGTTGTTCAGTATGGATTCAATTTCACTATTGACAACCTCTTTCCATAACAATGATTCCGAAGAAGACATAGCTTCTTTACATGTTTGAGGCTCATTTTCAATAAGAAATTCACAAAATCTGGTTTAAATGAAGTAGATGTTCTTTGACATTTACTACGTCTTGGATCATCCTGGTTAAGTGTACTTTCTTTTGTTTCTTCCCGAGGTCATTTAGATCCTTCACCAATCGACTCATATTCGTTTTTATACAGATATATATTTTTAAATAATTCAGCACTATCTGATTCTATAACCGTATTATTATGAATGTCAGGATTTTTTGATTTATGAACCAGAAATCGATATGCTTTACTATTAGGTGCATATCCTCTGAAAACACAATCAACAGTTTTCGGTCCTATTTTTACCCTTTGGGTTTAGGAACTTGCACTTTTGGCAAACACCCCCACACTTTAAAATAGTTCAAGTTGGGCTTCCTTCCTTTCTATTTCTCATATGAAATTGATTGTGTTTTGCTATGGGGTACTCGATTTAGTATTCGGCTAGCCGTAAGAATGACTTCCCCCTACAAGTTCTGTGGCAAACCAAAACTTATCAATAATGCCTTCATCATCTCCTTTAATGAACGATTCTTTCTTTATGCAATCCCATTGGATTGGGGCGTGTAAGGGGCCATTGTTTGATGAATAATTTCATATTCTAAACATATTTGTTCAAAATGAGATTCATATTCACCACCCCTAGCACTTCTTCTCATTTTGATTTTCTTGTTAAGTTGTGTTTCAACTTCATTTTTGATTGCTTGAATGCATCTATTGCTTCATCTTTACTATTAAGTAAGTAAACATAGGAATATCCAGTACTATCATCAAGTTATGAAATACTTCTTTCCACCGTGATATGGTATTGGCTTTATGTCACAAATATCTGTGTGAATTAAGTCTAAAGGATTTGAATTCATTGCAACTGACTTATAAGGATGTTTAACATACTTGGATTCCACGTATACTTGACATTTTAATTGTCACATTCAAATTTAGGCAATACTTCCAAAGTAATCATTTTCCGTAAGGTTTTATAATTAACATAACCCAAAAGTATATGCCATAATTTATTTGACTCAAGCAAGTAAGACGAAGATGCAATTTTATTATTATTCTACACAACCATTACATTCAGCTTGAAAATGCCCTCAGGGAAGTAACCTTTTCCTACAAACATTTCATTCTTACTTATTACAACCTTATCGAAAACAAAAACACACTTAAATCCATTCTTAACAAGAAGTCCAGTAGAGACTAAATTTTTTCTAATTTCGGGAACATGAAGGACATTGTTCAAAGTCACCAATTAGCTGGAAGTCATTTTGAGAAATATCTTCCCATATCATCAATCTTGGCCTTTGCAGCATTTCCCATGGAAATTGTCTCATCGGGTCCAACAGGAGCATAAGTAGGAAAAGTTTCCTTGACAGCACAAACATGGCGAGTGGCTCCAGAATCAATCCACCACTCTTTAGGATTGCCCACCAAGTTACATTCGGAAAGCATGGCGCATAAGTCATCAACGCCATCATGCTTTTCTACCATGTTTGCTTGACCCTTCTTCTTGTCTTTCTTCGGAGCACGGCACTCCGTATATTGTGTCCATTTTTTTCGCAGTTGCAGCAGTTTCCACTGAATCATTTCTTACTTGGGTTTTATTTCGGACCAGAAGTTTTCTTTCTCTTCTTGTTCTCTTCAACAATATTTTCTCCCATTATTATTGACTTCCACGTCCTCTTTTTTCAGCAGCTATATTGTCCTCTTCAATTCTCAATCTAACAATGAGATCTTCAAGGGATATCTCCTTGCATTTGTGTTTCAAGTAGTTTTTGAAGTCCTTCCACAAAGGAGGCAACTTCTCAATAATTGCTTCTACTTGGAATGCTTCATTGATGACAATTCCTCCAATGAAATTTCCGTTAGTAAGAATACTAAGATTACTACTTTAAACATCAATATTAATTTGATTCATACCTTCAGCAAGGAGATCATGAATAATCACTTGCAGTTCTTGGATTTGAGTAATAACAGATTTGCTATCTACCATTTTATAGTCCAAAAACTTTGCAACCAGAGACTTTTTTAACCTGGCATCTTCAGTTTTATACTTCCTTTCAAGCGCAGTCCACAGTTCTTTTGACATTTCAACACCGCTGTAAACATTATACAAAGCAACCTCCAGAATATAATTCATGCTCAAGAAATCTGAATGCTTCCACGCCTCAGTCACGAGCAAGCATTCTTTATCAGGAGTATCATCGGCCAGCACAGGAAAATCTTCCTTGATGAACTTCTGAAGACTTAAGGTAATCAAATAGAAGAACATTTTTTGCTACCAGCGCTTGAAATCAATCCTGGAAAAGTTTTCGGGTTTCTCCACCGGTGCCAATGCTGCCGGTGTTCGGCTCGTTGATGCATTGGTTGTCACCATTGGAACAGCTTGGTTCTGATTCTCATTAGTCATTTCTATAAAAGAATGACACCAGCATTAAAATTATATAGATTTTAATAGAGTACAAAACCACAAAGGTTATACTCTCCAGAAAAAAATAATACAAATACAGAAATATATTAAATTTCTGAAGCTTGTTAGTAAACTGTATTTGTAAAATAATTATGGAAATATAAATTGATATATACAAAATTATGATAAACAGAAATGACTTAAAATAAAATAATCATAAACAATTCGAGCCAATAGAATTCAAAATGTCTCTTTAATGAATTTAATCCCCTTCTAGCACTCAAAGTTATGGATTATTTCCTCCCAGGATAGAACGAATTACACACTGGTGTAGTGGTACTCCAAACTCTAGTGTTTCAGTGAATACAAAGATCAGTAGAAAATCACACTTACTTTTTGCTTTGTTTTTATGCTAAAAGTATGCAGAAGAAGGAGAGAAAACTCAAAAATTTGTATTGAAATTCTGAGCAGAATAGTGTTGTATTTATAGCCAAAATTTGGGCTGGAATCTGAAGAGGTGAAACTCTTCATAATGGTTATTTCTGCAAAACTGCCACAGCATAAACGCCATTGCATAAATGGCTAATTACATAAATGGCCATTACATAAATGGTTATTTAATCATTTGACTAAATCCGAATCCGAATCCGAACCGAATTCGAAGCCGAAGCCGAAGCCGAAGCCGAGCTGAGCGGAACGAGCGACTGCCACAGCATAAATGCCATTACATAAATGGCTATTTACTCAAAATATTTAATAATACATTATTTTAATATTTTGCTATTAACAAATAAATTTGCCCCAAAAAATTAATCAATCAATCATTTGACCGAAGCCGAAGCCGAGCCGAGCCGAGCGATGACGACGGCGCGAGGCTTGCTTTCTTCTCAACTCTTTAAGATCAAGAAGAAGAGAAATTGCATATAAAACCATAAAAATCTCTTCCTCTTCCAATATGGGACATTGTCCATATGCCAAGGGAGGAAAACTTGAAATTTTACTGAAAAAATTTTATTTTCCGCCATTTCTCATTCACCATATTTTAAGTAATTAATTTATTAATTAAATACATAAACCCAACATGTATAAATATGGCAGAGTATTATCAATAAAATTATTAGAAAGCCTTTCATGGTTGAAAACTCATGATTTGTATACTAGTTGCTGACTATGCCTCAGGCTCGAAGCCCCAAATTCGTGAGTTGAAAACTCAGCTACACACATCGCAGCATCCAATTCCTAATGATGATTTAGTTGAATTTGTTCTTGATGGACTGGGACCAGCCTATTGTCCCTTTACAAGATCTCTTGAATCGCGTCAAGAGGATATCATGTTTGATGCTTTATATGGATTATTGTTGAATGAAGAATGACAATTAAAGATAGATGATACTCTTAATGTCATAGAACCCACAACACAATTACTCAAAGTTCTATTGCCCCCACTTGTGGCCGTGGTAGAGGTAAAGGTAATGAAGGTCATGGATGCTCTCAAAATTATGGTTTTCTTCCGATGACTTAACAACGTGGTTTCCAAAACACCACTCAATCCTCTAATATTCTGTCTTCAACCTTAGATATGTCAACAACTATTTGTCACAATTGTGCAGGAAAGGGCCATAACATACGAGTTTGCCCATCACCTAAGACATCTAATGGCACTCGAGTTTCTGGACGACCTGTCTTTAACCTAGCAAACACCCTAACTCCACCTACCCAAAATTGGTTGATGGATAGTGGCACCATCATCTGACATCTTGATCTAGAAAACCTTGGCATTCACTCTGAATATCAAGGTCCCGAGGAAGTAAGTCTAGGCAATGGCTCTAAATTACCAATCTCTCATATAGGTTTCTAACAAAAAATTCAAACTTGGAGATATTCTTCATGTCTCTTCTGCTACACAAAATTTAGTTTCCATTAGATCCTTTACTAAATCTAACAATGTTTTTGTTGAATCTTTCCTAACCATTTTTTTTAATTAAGGATTTGGCAGCGAGGGCACCACTACACACATGGTGGGTTAATAAAGGATTATATTCGCTCCCTGTGACAAGACTACCGTCCCCAACTTCCTTTGCAGCTTCTCTTGGTGTTTGGCATGCTCGTCTGGCTCATGTATCTTATCCTACGGTTCGTCAAAATATTACCATCTACCGTTTTTCAGTCTAGTAAACCTCCTAGTTTATGCACTGCTTATGCTGTTAGCAAAAGTCATAAGATTTCTTCTAGTGAGTCTAGTTTTCAAGCATCTGGCCGTCTTGATTTAATTTGTTCGGATGTTTGGGGCCCTACCCCGATTGTTTCCAATGATGGTTATCGTATTAATGTGATCTTTTTTTATCATTTTAGTAAGTACACTTGGATCTATTTTCTTCGCTTTAAATCTGAAATTCTTTCAGTTTCGCACTCTTGTTGGAAAATACTTTGGTCGCCACATTAAATGTTTTCAAGCTGACTGGGGAGGGGAGTTTCAAGTCTTGACCAATTATTTACGTGATAATAGAATTACACAACGTGTTTCTTGCCCTTACACTCCTGAACAGAATGGTTGTGCAGAACGTAAACATAGGCACATTGTCGAAACTGGTAGAGCATTATTACATATGCATATATCCCTTTTCATTTTTGGACAAATGCATTTGAAACGGAAGTATATACTACTAATTGATTTCCCACACCCCGGTTGAAAAATCGATCACCATTTTATGTACTTTTTCAAAAGGATCCCGACTATTCGCTATTGCGTAATTTTGATTGCCTATGTTTTCCTTGGCTTCGTCCTTACACGAAGGATAAATTGTCACCTCGATATAAACCTTGTGTGTTTTTTGGGGTACAGTAAAATTCATAAAGGATATAAATGTTATGATCATATTTCCTCGAAATTTTTTGTATCACATCATCCTTAACGTACGTTGATCAGTTGTAGTATATTATCAATTGGTTTTGTCCCCTCGTGTCCTAATTTCCATAGGATTGTTATTCTCTGTGTATAACTTATATTAGGACTCTTACATGATTTGTATGTATAAATATGGCAAAGTATTTTCAATACAATTATCAGAAACCTTTCATTGATGTCTATAATAAATTAAAAACGCAAGCAAAATGATGAAAGACGATGAGTATATTTCTAAAAGATACTTCAAGCAAAAATGAAACAACGAGAAAGTAAAGACATACGAACAAGAAGAAATATGAAATGAGAAGCTTCTAACAAGCGTTCAATTTTTTTTTTCAAGTATCTCGAATACCTCTCTCTAATGTGTCATTTCCTCTCTTTCTTTTGTTGACCATATATATTTAGAAAACTATTAATGTTGAAGGGAAGTTGATAAAAAGATCCTAAGGCGGGAATCATAACACATGCAAAATAGTGATGAGACCATATGACAAACATCTACAGAACTGCTAATTTTATTTTTTATTCAAATTAAAGCTGTTAATTATTCTTTAGAATCCTCAACTTTCCTCAAATGACTAGTTAAATGGGCTTGATTGAGTTTCTTTATATGGATTTTTTCCTATCTATACCATGTATCAACTTTATTACCAAAAATGTTCATAGTTTGTTATTTACCCGTATTGTCCACATTTTTTCTATAAATTATATACCAATTCAAAAATAGGTAGATTATGCCATAAATAACGCGCTAAAATGAAGGCACCAGACCTGCGTGTGATTCAGTCAACGTTAAATACGAAATTTGAAATGGAAGGAGATCTCAAAGTTGAAAAAATATGTTCTTCCATATATTCTTCACCCGCCATTAAAAAGCTTGAAAACTTTGAATTAAAATTTGGGTTTTCAAAAATCATTATTTGTTTGGATTGGGTTATGTTGTAAATAATTCGAAATATATTTAGGAGTTTATATCTATTTTTTGAGGGGTTTTGGTGAAGATTAGACTTGGTTTTGACTGAATTTCATATTGAAACTCGTCGAAAAAGAACAAGAAGAAGGCATTTTTGCAGAAATTGTAGATAAGTTGCAGATAAGTTGTAGAAATATAGATAAATTGTAGATAAATTGTAGATTGGTAAGACAAATACTTCTACAAGTCTTCTAAGATTTTGTCGAAAATGCTAATTATGCTACAACTGAAATGGAAATTGGAATATTAAAATTCAATGTATTCAGTTTGTAGATATCTTATAGATAAAATTTCTACAAATAAACTATAAATAAGTTTAAGTATTGTGTAAAGATATTTTTTTTAAGATTATCTACAAAATTACTACATTTATACTACAATTAAACTACAATCTTGTGTCAAAAAAAATATTGACAACAAAATTTGCTCTTCATCTACAAAATTTCTACATAAAAACTACAAATAAACTACAATTGCACCCATACTGTCAAATTTATTGTCTTCCACGAGAAAATCATTTTCTTTACAATTGCACAACCCAACTACTCCTTTATCACGAGAAAATCATTTCCTATTGATGACAAAAGCAGTGATACCAAATGATGGATCCACATCCATACCTTACAGTGATACATATGGCAAAAGCAATGATACCTATTCAGCATTAACTACCTTCATTCTCTACAGTTACCACACTTCCAACAATCTTCTCCTGGCTCTTCTTCATTCCAAGGTGAACAATGTCTGTGGATTCACATTTCACATGTATCACATGTATACGATAATGGGAAATCGTGTGTGTGTGGGGGGGGGGGGGGGGGGAGATAATTAAATGAAGGTAAATCGTGGGGGTGGGGGGGAGGTAGCAGGAGAGAGAGGCGGGTAAACGAAATAAATTGAATATATGCTCCTAAAATCATGCCTAGCATAAATGAAGCAATAATTATACCCTTAATTTGAATTATGTTATAAACTAAAGCAAAAGACAAGAACAATAGAACAAGAACAATAGCAATAGAGAGAAGAGTAGAGAGAGTTCTTCTTATTGAGTTGAGAGGGGTGAATTACAATGGTAGAGAGCACCTCTATTTATAGGGAGGAGGAAGATCTTGCTACCAATAATAGGACTCTAAAATCTCTCTAATTAAATACATTAAAGACATTCACCTTAAATAGAAGTGTAAGAATCTTCTATTTCATAACACTCCCCCTTGAATGTCTATTCAATGATGTGCCTCGTTAAAACCTTAAAACAAAACCCAATGGGAAAAATTAAAGTAAGGAAAGAGTACACATGTTTGAATATGCGCCTATTGGTTGCCTCGTTAAAAACCTCGCAAGGAAAACCCAATTGGGACAAAACCTTGTAAGGGAAAAAGAGTGCAACGCGCATTAACTCCCACTAATGAGAACATCAATTTATATCCTTGAGCATTTGCATTCCAATCTTGTGCATCATTTTCAAAACGATCTTTGGTAGACGTTTGACAAATAAATCAACCATATTGACTTGAATAAATATTCCGCACCTTGAAATCATCATTCTTGATAGATATGAACATCTTCACATAATGTCGCGGAATAACTCTTCAATATCTCCATAAATGCATTCTCAATGCCATCATGCTTATAGTTATAGCAAGATACATATGTACACAAATTGTACTTAGGATGTGGTACTTCAGGACCACGAATTGCATATGCTTCAAGCAACTTAAATCTTTCAAGTTAAGTCATGTAAGTCACATAATAGACTTTAGCTGCATATCAAAGTTTCATGTCATGCTAAACAAATAAGATATCGAAAACTGATTATACATACCTTTGACTTTATACTTTCAAGCATATGAACTATAGGTTCAAAGCTACATGTCTTTCATATGGAATCAATTCTTCTTGAATTGTATCTCTTCCATTTAGTTACTTTCTTTGGGTCAGCAAATGCGTATAGCATGCTTTGCAATATGTTGCAATTGCATTTCCTTTTTATGAACTACAGGTTCATACCATGATATTCGGGGATATACATATACAAATGAAAATTCATTCCATGTAACACTTTCTCAAGTGTTTATCATGTCTCCCCCTCATGTTAGTAAAGCTAACATGTTTCCTCAACTTTGGGAAATCATCTTTGTGCATTATGTCAATATACACAGCACCTTAATAATAAGATGAAATTATTTGGTTCCTGACCCTGAACCACTTGTGAGGGGAGAATATACTCTCATATACAACTTATATCAAACTGATATATACAACTTTTGTTCTCATAAGAAACAGTTTAGCTATTAAGTGGAAGCACTCAATAATTATCTTGCTAAACCAACTTTGATATAAACCAACTTATCAAGATGAACTGTCTTGAGTAGAGAATCTGGAAACTATGCTCGAAGTTAGATTACTGAGCGATTTACCTCGCAAGCACTGGCCAGGCTGCGGGTTAATAACAATGGCGCATGTAACCATATCATAGATGCATCATATGTGGTATACATGGCTGGTGAATGGGCCCATATTCACCTTTGATATTTCCAGAATTTATGGGCTTCAACCCGAACTCTTTAGTTGGTCAGTTCTTTAATGAGAACAAGTGATACAAGAGAATTCGTAAAGAACTTTCTAGTTCTTTGATATTCACCTATGTGAATTTGCACATCATACTTAAAATGAGATGGCTAACACGAATGCTAACTGAACAAATTATCAATATTGGTAAACTTCAAATTTACACCATGACATGTGCACTAAATAAACTTCAGGTTTATTATGACATGGGTTTTTATACCAATAGATATCCACTTTATTGTGGCATTCTTTCTTTTGTGTAGTACAAACTGGAGAACAAAGCGGGTAGCTTTTCATATGCAAATTAACCCGCTACAAGTTGTAGTAATAGGAGATATCAAAGCCTTCCTTTATTTATAGTCTCAATATAATCAATCGCTTTCGCGTGTACTTTGGAAACTGAATAAGTTTCTTTGAGACTTACTACAGCACAATACTCAATTGTGTTTCTCCAACATAGTAATAATTGGCTCTTCTAGAGCTCTCAATTAATTTTGTACTACCACAGATTCATCAACATCCATGTGGTGAATATCTTTCTTAAAGAGAAAGTTATACCATTATGGTCATGTCAAACTTATATGCAAGATATGTTTCTTGCATTATCGTTGTCCTTTAATAGTCATATTTCCAAAATACTTTGACGTACAATAGGTACGCGACCAACGATCATTCATGCCATATATCATCTCAAACCTCCTTCTAGGGGTGAGGGTGGTATTATCTCAAGCCTCCTTCTAGGAGTGAGTGTGGTATATTCAATACCAATTTCATGTTCATATTCTTCCAACATTGAATATGTATTTGTGAATCACATTCACTTCGAGGATATGTGATTTTGTTATCCTTTTCAAATCTATAAATGCTTCAGGCATTTGATTTGCTATTCTTTGCAAATGGATAATCTTTTGTGCCTCTTTCTTTCAAATAGAGGTATGTGGATCAAGATGAGATAATGATGCATTTTTCCACAAAATTTCCCGTTTGGTTTCACCAACTTCTCCCCCTAATTTTGGGAAAAGTGTCTCATCAAATTGACAGTCTGCAAATCGTGTAGTGAACAAATCTCCTGTCAATGTTTCGAGGTAGCGAATAATGGAGGGCGATTCAACCTCAACATATCTTCCTAACCTCCTTTGCAAACCCATTTTGGTGCGGGATGGCGGTGCTACAGGCACATATACTGCGCATCCAAAGTTTCTTAAATGGGATATATTGGGTTCATGACCCAAAACCAATTGCAATGGGGAATATTTGTGTCAATTCGTCAGTCAGAGACGAACTAGCATTGCTGCATGCAACATGGCGTGACCCCAAACCGAAGTGGGCAGCCGACGAACTAGCATTGCTTCATGCAAAATGGCGTGACCCCAAACCGAAGTGGGCAGCCGACAAACTAGTATTGTTGCATGCAAAATGGCGTGAACCCAAGTCGAAGCGGGCAGCCGACAAACTAGCATTGTTGCATTCAAAATGGCGTGAACCCAAACCGAAATGGGCAGCCTCGTTTTCATGAAGAATTCAAGATTATTCTCATCTATTGTCTCAATATGATATCCATTTTGAATGATATCTTTAAAACTCAACAAGTTCCTTTTAGACTTGGAGGAGAACACTTTGATTGATATCATTAAAACTCAACAAGTCCTTCTTAGACTTGGGAGAACATTGCATTCTCTATGATTAACGTCATGCCTTTGGGCAGAGTTACAATTGCTCTTCCGGAGCCTTCAATCAATTTACTACTTCCATAGATTGTAGTAATGTTTGCCTTACACAATTACTCTTCTTTTCTTTGAGTATTGTATGTGTAGTACATGAATCAACTAGGCAAATACTTTTACACTTGGACGTTGGTCCAAGTTCGCTTTGTGAGATATCCATATTTGCTATCCCATAGTTTAACATACAAAAGAAATACACGAACATAAGAATAAACAAGTTCAATTCTTTTGTGTCACATAATATTTTCAAAATCTGCTACTAACAGTTGGCTAACAAAATCAGATATGTTATCCATAATCAATTCCTTTGCAGTTTGAAAATTTCAGCGTTTTTCATAAGACAATCGATTATTAAACACACACAATCGATTGTTGGAACATAGACGATTGTTAGACATACACAATCGATTATTTGTTATTTTTGAAAAACTTACAGATCACACTGTTTAAGACAATCGATTGTTAGATATAGACAATCGATTGTTGGTCATTTTTGAAAAATACCGAACCTCACTGTATCTGACAATCGATTGTCAAATATAGACAATCGATTGTTGGTCATTTTTGAAAAATTCTGGACCTCACTGGATAAGACAATCGATTGTCAAATATAGACAATCGATTGTTGATCACTTTTTGAAAAATTCGTTATAAAGACAATCGATTGTCGATCATTGACAATCGATTGTTTTGCAGTTTTATGCGACATATGAGATAACCGACTAGTTTTTCAGGTTAGTCGATTACCTCTACTGGAAAGTAAAGATATTATTGATATTTGAGCATATTGAGAACTAATACAAATATCATATCATGAACTAGCTAATACGAGCTAATACTAATGACTATTAGTTTATTCATTAACTAATACAAATAAATCAAACAGCTCCATCTTCTTTCATCACCGATCCATCATCGATTAGGTGGTCTATCTTCCCATTGGGTTGCTTAAAGAAGTCTGCCACATTCAAGTTGTCGTCAGAGACAAAATTCGTTATGGGGCGTTTACTCTTTCGAGATGCTTTAATAAAGGTCAACCAAATGTCTTGGTATACGGCAAGACTTAGACCAGTGCCCGTTTTCACCGCAACGATAATATATAGTTTATAAACTATTTGCTTTTGGATTCTTATCGTATCGTGCTTGTGGCAGAGTGACCAACTTCATGTTGTCATCTCTCTTCTTTAAGCCTTTCCACAAAATGGGTGAATCCTTGATGTTGAGATATTCAATCTTCAAACTTTCATCAAGGTGATGGCGCAAGAAAATCAAGGCCTTCATACAGTTTCAAACCTTCATTAAGGTAATGGCGCAAGAAAATCAAGGCCTTAGCATAGTTTCAAACCTTCATCAAGGTGATGGCGCAAGAAAATCAAGGCCTTAGCATAGCTTTGGGTGGATGCACTTTTTCTGTCTTTAATGGCGTCTCCAAGACCCATAGCATCTAAGTGGATCTCATCATCCAACACCCATGTCATATAGTTCTTGCCCGAAATTTCGAGGGCAACGAACTTTCTTTTCATATGACACAATTACATCAAGAGCGTGTTCATACTTACGGGCTCTTATTACGATTATCACATTCACTTCAGGGAATGGATCAAAATCATGTGCTTTACGCAAGCTGCTACCACATTCTCTAAAGGGAATGGAGCAAATTCAATTGGACGGAATTCTTTGTCACGTCCACATTCATTGATACCTTCATGGTAATTAGTCTTCTTTCAGACTTATCATATACTGTTTCCACATTCTCTAAAGGGAATGGAGCAAATTCAATGGGACGAAATTCTTTGTCACGTCCACAATCATACATGAATTTAATCATGGCAGGACATAGAGATTTTACCACTTCGTGTGGTTATAATTTCTCACAAACTCTATTAGAGTTATAATCAAACTTTGTATATAAAATTTATAGAATTCCAAGAATTTGAAAAGGAAAAGTAAATTACTTACCTTTAAGGTATACCAAATCTATTTTCAATGTTTTCTCCTTTCTTTCTTTCCTTTCTTTCTTTCTCTTTTCAATCTTTTTCGTTCTTTTCTCCTTTGTCTCATTGTTCTGTTTCCGTTTCTTTTCCTTTTTTCGTTTGTCCCTTTTTTTTTCTTTCTTTTTCTTTTCCTTCTTTCTTCATTCTTTCTTTGAAGCAAAACCTTGCACAAACAAAAGTTAAGACAATCGAAAATTAAATTAGGAAGAGGGAAATACCTTAGATTTCTCGAGAATGGTTCTTGAGACGGTAGAGTCTCGTGCTGATAACGTGTTACAAACTAAAGCAAAAGACAAGAACAATAGAACAAGAACAATAGCAATAGAGAGAAGAGTAGAGAGAGTTCTTCTTATTGAGTTGAGAGGGGTGAATTACAATGGTAGAGAGCACCTCTATTTATAGGGAGGAGGAAGATCTTGCTACCAATAATAGGACTCTAAAATCTCTCTAATTAAATACATTAAAGACATTCACCTTAAATAGAAGTGTAAGAATCTTCTATTTCATAACAAATTAAGGTATATAAATAGTAATTTGGTTTGTTTAAATATAGTTAATAAATAATAAAAGTAATAAGATTTAATATAAAATATATGAAGGTAAAAATCCCTTCTTTATACTATGAAGTTTCTCTTTCCTCGTCCTATGCTAGTCTAATTTATGACTGTCGGAGCAAGATAGAAATGGGAAAGTGAAAGAAAAAAATTAATTCATTTGTTTGTTTTGGATGAAAACACAATAAAAGAAAAAAAAAATTGTTTTAATTTCATTACATCCTCAGGAAAATAAGTTTGTCAATGCAGGAGAAAAATGATTTCCCCTCTTTTATTTCCTTTTTACCCCCCTCATTTCCTCTCGAACTGAGCAAGGGAAGGCAAATTGATCACCTATGTTAGAAGGTACAACAATATGTACTAATCTTTTGTTGTTGTCTAATTAAAGCAATATTACCAACATGAATTGTAATGGGACGAATAAGATTTTCCCACCATTAAATAGAGGTCTCAGATTTTAACCCTAGGAATGAATGAAAATCTTGGTAGGGAGTTTCATTGCAGCGATTTGTCGAGCCTAAATGCGAGTAGCAGATAAGAAAATAGAAAAAAAACTAAAGAAATATCATAAGTTGAAGAAAACAAACTTAATAAAGGAAACTTTTAAATCATAATTTTTTTCATTTGTTAATTTTTTACATCAACAGACATTAACATAATTTCATTCCCACATTGATTTGATTAGTCGCTTTTTACGTAGGGCTTTCTCCTAAAAAAATAGGGGTTTTGACATAATTACCCATAAAAATAATATTATTTACTTTTGTCTATCTATTTATTTTTTACCCATAAACTAACTACATTTCCTATCCATAGTAATTTTTGTGGGGAATTTTTTCTTTATTCTCCAATTTTTTTTTATGCTTCTTTTTCGTTCTTTTTTTTCTTTTCTCCTTTTTTTCTCTCGTTTTCTTCTTCTTCTTCTTCTTTTTTTCTTTTTTCCTTTTCTGATTTCATTTAACTTCTTTTTTTATGTTCTTTTTCTCTTCATAATCTAATTTTATTTACTGTTTTTACTATTTTTTTATTGTTCTTTTTTATACTATTACCAAAAATAAATTAAATTGTGTACCAATTAAATGTAGCTAATACAATCAAAAAGATATTAACAAATATATGATATCAGTATAGTATATAACTATACCAACATGGTATATAATTGTATGCAAAGAGTTAAAAAAAATTAATTCAATTATTAAACTGAAATAATATCAGTTGTCAATAAAAATTTCACAAAATTCTAAAAGGATCTAATTATAAGAGTATACCGTTACATTATATATATATATATATATATATATGTATGTATATATATATATGTATATATATATATGTATATATATATATATATGTATATATATATATATGTATATATATATATACATATATATATATATATATATGTATATATATATATATACATATATATATATATGTTACATATATATATATATACATATATATATATATACATATATATATATATATACATATATATATATATACATATATATATATATATATATATATATATACATTGTTAATTTGCCCCTCACGCTGGGTAAAAGTTTAAAGCAAATTAAAAGAGAAAAGACAAATGAATTTACGGGTAATAAGTATACTACTATAGTATATAACAGTATATTGCATATTATTATAGTATACAATAACAATATATTGTATACTATAATAGTATATTAATGCAGTATAACTATATACTCCTATAGTATATTGTATACTGTAGCGGTATACTGTTAGGTAAGTCTGTTCTTCTTCGATTAATACAATAGACAGTTGCAGTATATTGTAAAATATGACAACATATTTTTGCAGCATAACTATATACTCCTACAACATATTGTATACTGTAGCAGTAGACTATTGTGTAGTTGTGTTCTTCTTCGATTTCCAGCTGAAAATTTCGTTCTCAATCACCTCAAATTAGCTCCAAATACTATCAAATTTCAGTATGAACTTTTAAATGGTATTATAAGACATATTTAACAGCACCCACTTTGAATCAAACAAGAAATGTTCAAAATAAAAATTTAAAATTCAAGGGCCAAGGCAAGAGCAGGAGCTAGGAAAAGAACAATCAAGAAAAAGTGGAGCAGAATTAAAACTAGCCAAAGATCAACTTCTCAGATAATTAGATATAATTTCCTTTTGAAGAAGGATATAAGGGAAATGGAAGAATAATTTACAAGTAAGTCAAGAAATAGCAAACAAAGAAATAATTCAAGAATCTGAAGTTACTAAAATTAAGACCAATTCAATCTTGAGTTTTCACCCAAATTTCTCTGCTCCTATAGAGTCATAACTACTTACTAGGGGTAACCTGTAAATAAATAATCGGGTAAATAATTTAGATCCCATAGATAAAAATAATAAATAATTTGGGCCTGAATATTAAAGGGTAAATATTTTGGAATTAATGTATTTAAGTGTTTATTTTCTCTAAAATATAAGCCCAAACAACTTTTTTTTTATAAGACTGTTAGACTATAGCTAAGGATAACAGTTTAGTTGCCGCAACCCATCTTGCCAACTTTTACAGTTTCTGCCTCGTATATGAATTAGTAGTGCTACTTCTCTACAAAACTGGTCTTCTACAAATGCCTTATCATCAAAATGAATGCAGTTTCTGTCTCTCCAAATAAGTGCAACAGCAGTCACAAAGGCAGAAGCAGTGATTGCATTGTTCCATATTTTGCTCCTAGCTTTGCTGCAGATCCATTGAAGTTCAGCTTCAAATTTGTCAACTGTTCTTTTGTACCCCAATCAACAGCATATTCTGGTCCATAATCGATTAGTGATTGGGCAGTCAAAGAGCAAATGCTCAAAGTTTTCAGCATGCTGATTACAGCACACACAGTTAGCAGGCACCTAAATTCCATACTTCTGCAATCGGTCAATAGTAGGCAGCCTGTGTTGAGCAGCTAGCCATACAGTGAATTTGTGTCTAGGTTGCACATTAGTAGTCAGCATCACATTCTTTCACACTACCTTGTTATAACTAGGCAGCATTGCAAGGTATAGTTTTTGGATTTGGAATTTGTCCAGCCTGCACATTGTTTGCAACCTGTTACAGAGATCCCCTTGTAGCTGCTGATTCTCCATAACAGCAGTCCTGCGGTTCAGAATCTTCCTAACAACCCAAGAAGAAGTCTTAGGCAGAGGTATAGAACCAATGTCACACTGTTTGATGTAGTAACAGTGCAGCCACTTGATCCAAAGGCAATCTTTTTTCCTGGCCAGGTCCCAAAGGAGTTTGGTGACAGCTGCCTTATTCCATACAGCCATATCAATAATATTAAGTCCCCCAGCAGAAATTGGTTTACAGACCTTTTCCCATGCAACCAAAGCTCTTTTAGACACAGTAACACTGCCTGTCCATAGAAAAGACCTGCATATTGCTTCAATGGTTTTCAATAACTTCTTTGGCAATATGAATACTTGTGCCCTGTAAGTCTGAATGCCAAAGATAACAGCTTTAATCAATTGACATCTTCCTGCATAAGAAAGCATTTTGGCTGACCAGCAAGTGACTTTAGCAGTGATCTTCTCAATCAGTGGTAAGTAATGATGGATAGCAAGTTTTTTAGAGTTAAGTGGAATCCCTAAATACTTGAAAGGAAGCTGACCCTCAATGAACCCCAGCTTTTCCATTATTTCTTCTCTGGAAGACTACTGTACACCAGCCAAATAAACAGCACTCTTGCTAATGTTAGCTTGCAAACCAGAAGCTACAGAGAACTTAAGGAAAGCCTCTTGTAGAATCTGGATAGAAATAACATCAGCTCGACAGAACATAAGAAGTTCATCATCAAAACAAACATGTGCACAGTTTAGTTTCCTGCATTTGGGATGAAAGTTGAAATCTCCATTTCTGTGTAACCGACCCAATATCTTGTTCAGATACTTCATAGCAAGAACAAACAAATAAGGAGACATAGGATCACCCTGTCTAATACCCCTCCTTGCAATGAAAGGCTTAGTTATGCCACCATTCAGTACTAAGGAATAGGAAACAGAAGTAACACAAGCCATTATCCAGTTAAGAAACTTAGCAGAGAATCCAAGGTCAATAAGGACCTGTTTTAGAAAGCCCCATTCAAAAGTGTCATAGGCCTTCCTCAAATCCACCTTAAGGACACATGGGGATACTCCTTTTCTTGAATATCCCTTGAAGATTTCATGACTAAGCAGTATATTATCAATAATGCTTCTTCCTTCAATAAATGCTGACTGAGCTTGTTCAACTAGACCACCAATAACAGTTTTCATCCTCCTTGTAATAACTTTGGAAATGATTTATAAACAGTGGTACAACAAACAATAGGTCTATAATCTTTGACAGTTGTAGGAGTTCTAACCTTAGGCACAAGTGCAATAGCTGTAGTGTTGATCATATGGGGCAGATTGCAAGTAGAGAAGAAGTTCTTAGTAGCAGCAAGTATATCTTCCTTTACTATCTCCCAGTTGCTATTAAAGAACTCCACTGGAAACCCATCCACACCTGGTGCTTTGTCCTTAGGCATGTCCTTTAGAGCTTCTGTAATTTCTTCCAATGTTACCTCTTGAATTAGCATTTTTTGCTGTGATAGAGTTAGAGATTGTCCTTCCTTCATAACAGCAGTATTGATACAAGGCAGTTCATCAGCACATTCTCCCATCAATGATTTGAACACCTTAATAAATTCCTGTTCCACAGCTAATGGATCTGTTAGTTTTATACCTGAGTCAATATATATAGAAGTAATATTATTCTGTCTAGTTCTGATCTTCCATTGAGCATGAAAATACTTTGTATTAGCATCTCCACAGTCAATCCAGCAAGCCTTGGATTTCTGCCTCATAATCTGTTCCTCCACCTTGCTCCATTTCTCAATTTCATGTAATGCTGCTTTCTCATCATTGAACAAAATCTATGAAAGTGGATTATGCTGCAACTGACTTTGTATATTATCCAGTGTCTCCCTAGCATGAATAAGCTTCTGTTTGTAGGAAGCCATCTGGATATTAATCCCCTTTAAGTGTTGCTTCAAGTTCTTCAATTTGGTCCATACCTGCTGCATAGGTGATCCTTCACAGTTCTGTGCCCAAGTTTGCTGCAGAATGGAATTAAACTGAGGATCCTCCATAATTGCAGTATAGAATCTGAAAGGTATGGGGTGCAGAAGTTTTTGGCTGCCAAATTTGATGAGTATAGGGGAGTGATCAGATACTGAAGGGTTCATGAAATCAGTTTCAAGGTGCCCATACTGTTGAATCCACTGAAAGTTACCCAAATCCCAGTCAATCTTACTATAGACTCTAGTGGCATTACCCTGCTTATTTGTCCAATTATAATGCCATCCTTTGGCTCGCAGGGGAGTAAGTTGAAGATCAGCAATAACCTCTTTGAACCCTCTGACTTCAGCATCAGTGACAGGAGAACCAATTCTGTCTTCAGAACATAATACAGTATTGAAATCCCCACTCAGTACCCAAGAATCCTGACTGGGAATGTTGACTTCCCTTAAATCACTCCACAGCTGTTCCCTAATGCTTGCAGTATTATGAGCATAAATGACACTCATATGGATTCTGATCTTACTTTGAGGGTCTTCTAAAAGACAATGAATAACCTGGCCAGTCACACTAGAAATAAGGACCTGAATGTGAGGCTTCTAAAGAAGCCATATCCTTCCATTGACAGCTTTAGCATAGTTGCATTGGACCTTCCATCCCTTAGCAACCTTGTCTAATATCCTCTTAGCTTTATGCTCTTTCACCCTAGTTTCAAGAACACCGATGACATCTACTTTATTTACAGACAGAAAGCTTTTCATTTCTTTCTGTTTATGGGCTTGATTAAGCCCTCTTATGTTCCAAGTAACAATAATCATGAAGCATTAGAAAAAATGCTCCAAGAAGGTCCCGGATCCACCTGTTGACCCCTTCTGCCAGCATCCAAGATATCAATAGTAGTCTTCCCCTTATTAGATTTATCAATCATAACCTCATTGATCCCAATAGGTTCACCTATAGCTGTTGTATTTTTGTCAGAGCCAATCAGTGCATGCTGTTCCCCAGTACTATTCCCCAGCTGCATATCACTAGTATTCTGTTGAATAGTAATCCCAATAGTACTAGTCCCCAGCTGCATTATCTCACTGGTATGTTCTGGTTGAACTGGCATGCTTACCATTGCATCTGCACAAGTCTTAGGGACCCATTCTTGTTTAGTAACTTTGACCTGTTTTTGCATTCTAGTTCTCTGCCTTCTGTCCTTCTTCTGCTCACCAATAACCTGTTCTACATCATTGCCTGCATTATACCAGCAGTCAATAGAGTCATGGCCAAATTTCAGGCAATGGTTGCAAAAACTAGGTTTCCAATCATATTCAATATGTTGGATTTTCAGGCCAAAAGGAGTTTCAATTTCAATCTGATTAGGTAGGGGATGGGCAGCATCAACCTCTACTAAAACTCGCGCAAAAGAGATCTTCTCATAGTGAGCTGTGAATTTGTCAGTGTACAATGGCTTACCCACTGCACTAGCCAGTTTGCTCAGAACATCAATAGACTAGTAACCCACCGGAAGACCAGAAAATCGAATTCATACAGGTACAGTGCTGAGGACATCATTTTGAAAAGAAAAATCAACCTCCCATGGTTTCAACACCATAAGTTTGTTCCTGTACGAGTATGGCCCAGACTGAATAACTAACTCTTTATCCTCTTTACTATTGAAACGAAATATGCAGTAACCTTCAGAATGCATCAGTATCTGAGGTTTGGACACAAAATTCCAGACATGCATCACGAAATTCTCCATCATTTTAGCATTAGGATTGTCGCCAATTACATATCCAATAAATGCATTAGTCCAGTAATCCACCTGAGATTGTAGATCCTCTACACTGGTTTTAACAACCTTTTGACCATCTCTTTCAATCGGAGGTACAAATGAGAGCGGCTTACCCATTTGAGCATTTCGATTCCCTCGAACAACTTCAGCAGCAGTCGGAAGTGATTTTGCAGAACCACTTGTTTCAGAGAATTGAAGTCTTCGAGCAGTGAGGCTAGCCGGTACTTCAGCTTTGTCCACCGGAGGTGGATTTACAGTTGTAACACCTTCTGCATGCACATTCTCTGGCGATTGAAATTTCTGTGGAAGGAAATTTTCAAAGGTCAGAGGTTCCAATTCCTTGGTAATACCATGTGCAGTAGTGACAATTTGAGTGGTAGTGGGTGCCAAATTCCGTCGGCGACGAGCCATCGATCGGTCACGATGGTGGTCTTACTATCATGCACCGAGTATTTGCTCGCTCTAATAATGTGAAAACTTTAGAGAGAAAGCAGAGCTTCTCTCACTAGATAATCATTTTGTCTATTTATTGTTTTTTCCCCCAAGCAACTTTTATTGTCTGTTGGGACTGAAGAATCAACAGTTTTTATTTTTTCCTTGTATTTTGGACATCGTTGCTTTTGCATAACTTAACAACCTTCGACAGGTATTTAATTGAAAGTTGTTAAACTTTCCCCATTTCATCATTTCAAGAACACCAAGAAGTGCAGGCCCAAATATAATCATTCTAAAATTTACCTTACACAAAAGCACTTTTCACTTATAATTGTCTTTCAAAGAACTTTCCTCTTTACAATGGGTGTCAACAACAATAACACCAATAACTATCCAGTATACTCTCATCAGGTGGGGTCTGGGGAGGGTAATATGTAGACAAGCCTTACCCTTACCCGAAAAGGCAGAGAGGCTGTTTCCAATCGAATGGGTGTCAATGGATATAAAAACCGACCGAATTATATCGCGCCAAGTCGATTTGTAGGTCTCTTTTAATAAAACCATAAATTTTTATATAAATTTATAATTGTATGAATAATTAGGATAGATTTTTTATTTTATTGAAATAAATCGAAAAAAATACCGAATCGTACCAAATAAATATACATGAATATATATATATATATATATATATATATATATATATATATATATATATTAAATTTAAAAATAATAATGTATTAAATTCTTCCTTGGGCTTTGGAATCATAAATCCAACAAATTAAACTCCAAATCCTAATTCCCCACCCTCTTTTGCTACTCCTATTGAAACTATATTTTTTAAAATTTTTTGTATATTCACTAGCAAGACACAAGATGTTCTACTGATTATGAGTAGTAAATTGCAATGTATTTAGCATTTTTCCTTTCGTGTGATTTAAATTTATATTTTCAAATATTTAATTTTTTAGATTTTATTCTTGAGTCCCAACTTGCTTAGTATTTTTTCACTTGTTTGATTTATATTTTCTTGGTCTTTACTTAGTTTATTTTACGCTGTTGTAGAATAGCTGATGGATTTATACTCTGGGTCTTTCATGTTTTTTTAATTCATCACCATTTAAATAATAAAAATAAAAATACGTATGTTATTATATTATGCTTATACTAGTGACTTTTTAATGGTATTTAAAAATATAAAATATTAACCAAATTGTATTAATATCGAAGTGAAACCGACATGATTGGTATAATTTTTAAAATTTTATTTTCGATTATACATAATAGAATAACCGAAAATTTAGTACGGGACAAATATTATAAAATAAGCGGGACAAATATTATAAAAAATCTGGCCGAACCAAACCAAACCATTGACGACCCTGCTATTCATAAGATGCTTGTCTCTTTTCCCTGTACTTTCTCTGTATTACCTTTTAAAAAGCCACATTTGATGACTTTAACACTTAACATTAATAGCGCAGTTTATATTGGCAATTAGGGGTATATAGGTCGGGTTTGTTCGAATTTTATAATTATCAAATTAAAATAATTGTATCGAATTATTAAATTTAAAGACCAAACCAAATTAATAAAACTCAAGTTTTTCGCTCTCGATTTTTCTCAAGTTTTCGGGTTATTCGGATTTTTTTCAGATAATTTTCGTAGAACAAAACATATAAATTGTGCTCAAAGAATTTCTTTAGTCCTAGTAAGTACAACTATATAAAGTATTTTTCAAGCAAATAATACAAAATATGCAATATGTTATGGCATTATCCATAATATATTCAACAATACAAATAATAAAATTATGTAATATAAATATTGCTAGTTAAAAAGTTATAATAAAAGTAAACATAATCTAAAAGTACTAAATCATGCTAAAATAAGTAGACTAACAAGGGAGTATTAATTACATGACAAAACGCTAAAGAAAATATAAAAATAAGTTATGCATTTTTATCTAAATTATTACAAAACAAAAAATAGATATTCAATCCATTCTCGTTCTTAGTATTGAATTGAATGTCTTTTGTTAGCATTAGTATTGATTTAATTTTGGTTTGGACTTTTGTTAGCACTATTTAATTTACTAATATTAATGCCTATAAAACTTATTGGAACATTCAAAACTTCTAAGTCCAACCTTGAAATAATACCTCAAAAGATAAAATTATAAAATCTTTTAATAAGTATTTAAAAATTACATCACAATAATTATATTTATATGTTAAATATATCTAAAAATTATATATATATAATGTCGGGTTGGTTTGGTATCGGTTTGACTTTCTTTAGTTAAAACCAAACCAAACCAATTATGGTTGAATTTTTTTTCCAACACCAAACCATAGTCGGATTTTTTTTCTCGGTTAGATTCGAATTATCGGATTGGTGCGATTTGTCGATTTCCTTTGTACACCCCTATTAGCAATGATATTAGCTATTCCATAAAGTTCTACCGTATTAACCAGATAGATATTAAGTTATACACAATGATACTGTAAAGAATCAGTATAATATTACTGATTATAACAAATTACTAAATTATTTGTTTTCACTCTCCAACTAAAATTCATTATAGGTCAAGAAGAGAAATAGAAAGGGTTAAAGATCCTGATAATAACCATTTCACATAACAGTCTCAAAAGAGAGAAACTAGATAAGATAACACAAAAATCAATAAAAACCTTGAAACATTTACAAACTAGTAAGAATTCAGTCTTCCAATCTGAAGCTGTATATTAATGACCATACCATTGAGCAATAGTTAGCAGATTACACTAGGATAGTTGATCATTAAATTACAGCTACATAAACAAAACAAGAACAATAGCACAAAACTTAATTACAGACAATTTAACCAACAAAACTAAACTCCCAAACAAGTCAAGTACCTAAATTCTTACTCTTACCATCTTCGATGGCTTTATCTACAACTACATTGAACTTTTTGTACTCATCAAATTCCTTACTATTATGTTGTTCCACTGCAGCATCTTCTGGTGCCACTGGCCTCCGACTTCCTAAAATGGTCCAAGCAATTATCACAATGAATGCCCCTAATGCTCCACATCCAGTACCAAAAAGCAAAGCACCAAGAATTCTCAAAGCACAATCACTTTTGCTATGTACTTTCAACTCTTTCTTTTCATCTTCAAATGCTTGTGGATCCAATGGCTCAGAATGCATCCATTTTGGTGCAGTTCTTATCTTAAATCCCAATGAGTAGATATTGCATTTTTTAGTGGAATTTCCACTTGAAGAACTTAACCCCACATACAATTCTTCCTCTTTCCACATTCTTGACAAGTCAATAGGGTAAGAAACCAATGGATTAAGTGGCCGAATGTCACCTAATTTACTTAACCTCACTTCTAATCTCTTTGAACTTGCTTCATAATCAATCCAAGATTGTAACTTTTCACCACTATTCAGCTCCAATTTAACAGAGCTAACATTGCTTACTTTGACAGATACAAAGCTGCTTAAATCAACACCAACATGGTTTCCATTCACATCACCATATTTCTTATCCAAGAATGCATCAAATTCCACAGCAAGAAACTTCATTTTTCTAACACCCAATAGCCCAAATGAGCCACCATCAAACATATTAAATGGATATCCAATTGGTATCATTACAAAAGCAAAGCCATCCCCATTTTCTCTTGACAAAGAAAACACAAAATGCATTGAAAAAGACACCATTTTTCTTGGATTTTTCTCCACTAGTTTAAGGGGTTTTTTGTTCAATATTCTTCCAGAACTAAAACCCATTGAACCACTCATTTGTATACCATCATTAACAACCTTAGCATCACCATAAAGTGCAAGTTCTGACTCAAAGTTTGAATCTTTACCAAAACTCTCAAAATCAAATGATAAGTAATTTTGTTCCTCAGATAGGCTGATTCTGAAGTAAAAACACAAGTAAAAGAACACTATAAAGTACCTGAAAGTTGATAAAATACCCATTCTTGATCTCGGCTTGATTTGAGCTAGAGAAGGTATAACTTTGTTTTTTCAATCTTTTTTGTGCTGGATTTACCAAGGTTTCTTTTTAGATGAACCCATATAGAAAATATCAAGAAAGTTGATATATAAGTACAATATTTAGGGAATTTATTATATCTTATAGTGGAATTTTCTAGGGTTTGAGTTAAGTGCTGAGAAAGGAGGAGGAGAATGCTTGGGGAAATGGGTAAGAAGATGGTGGACTGGTGGTGATATGGGGGGAGTGGTAGGTTGGACTTGGACGTTGTGAAAATTAAATGCAACTTTTACTTGTTTTGTGCAACTCTTCTGATTCACTTTCCCTTCAGTGGTTGCTGACTGAGGGAATATAAAAATGAGATTCTTTTATCTTTATCTTAATGTCCTCCTACTTTTTGGTCTAGATTACACTCTCTTCGTCCCATTTAATATTACATCATTTGATTGAACACAAAAGTTACAAAAGAAAGAAAAGATAATTTTGCAATTTATGATTTAAAACGAGTTATATACATTGGTATCGCAATAAATGATTACATTAAGGATAAAATGATAAATGAATTATAATTTTGAAAGGTTGAAAAGAAAAATATGTCACATAAATTAAGACGGAGAGAATAGTATGTTTGTTCACACTCTTTTCATTAGAAAGATTTTGCCCTTGTGGCCAATGATGTGTTGAAAACCGAGGAAGACTAGAGTTAAAATTTAAGTTGAAACAAAATATATTATTTATTTTTATTTGTATAAAGTCGACTTTATAGATAAAACTCTCTCTTTCTCTCTCTATATAAAATTATTAATAGTTAATTAATAGAATAATTGAGGTACAAACAAATTAGCATATATACTATTGTTGTTTACTCAAACTATATCAAGAATTGTTATTGAAAAAGTAGTCATGCTTATTGTGAAAGGCCAAAAAGATGAAATGCAAAATCAATGTAAAAAGTAAGTCACATTCTTTAACTTCAAAAAATTAAGATGTCCCACAAAACACTAATGAATTTAAGTAAAGGATGCATAATTATTAGCTTTTGAACTACGCATTATGCGTCTAATGTGTCTATATCGAACCTTTTCCCTAAGCATTATGGTTTTATAAAATGTCATAAAACACAATGATTGTAGAGAGATGAAGGTCGAGTTAACTATTGCAAAGCAAAACTTACGTTGCACTTTTTCATACAAAATCACAAAAATATAGGGAGTAGAAACAACAGAAGTATAAATTACAGGTGCAATAGTGACAACTACCGTGAAAGTATACGATTGCTAAAAAAGACCCACAGTACTTTACAGCCATAGAATTAGAAACACAGCTGGCACTGAAATACGAAGAATTCACAAGTTTTACACATTAATTGTTATTTTTCCCTTTTCTTTTCCGGATTCTTTTTTTTTTTTTCCATTGGATTTAAGGTGTTTATATTGGAGTTTGATTAATTCAAAATTACATAATGTTAAGAACAATTAAAGAAGAAACGCTTCTTACTATAATTTTTTTCTCTTAGCAAAACTCGAATATGAAATCTTTAATTAAAAGCGAAAGATCTTATTTATGCCGTCATAATCCATGTTGGTGATTAAAGCGCAGCCCAAGGAAAAAAGAGCTTCCTTATGCAAAGCACTAGGAAAGGGGAGGACCAAGAATATATTGTTAGTAATTTTTTAATTTTTACTTAAAAAATTGTGTTCATTAGTGAGTTAAAGCTTTTGTAATACTTATTAATAATCTTAAAAGAAAAAAAGTTTTCGTTTTGTTAGCCAAAGTATATTATCCGACAAGAAGCATGGGGGGGGGGGGGGGGGGGGGCGACTCTGTGTGTGGTGCACAGTGCCTACTTTAGCAACCTTTTCTTTTCTGATCCAATAAAACAATACCAATAACTAATGTGCGCATGCCTCGTCTTCTCCTTGATCTATACACAACGGTCTATTTTGTATATACATACAACTAGATAACCTTTGGATTATATATAATGCAGGTATGAGGTTATCTCTCATATATTGACGGTATAAAATAATTTTCACTTCGATTAATCTAAAATATAAATACAAACAACCATAATAAAAATTGAGGGATGATTAGTGTCTTTAGAAGTAAAACATATGGAGTAAATATTAGAACAAGTTAAAATACGTCGAAATTGTAAAAAAAAAATGACCATGTTTATATACTCACTCTGTCTCAAATTATTTATCGTAATTTCTAAAAATAATTATCTCAAATTATTTATTATTTTAGAATTTCAAAACAAAATAAATTATATTTTTTTTCATTTAACCCTTAATAGTAATTGCTCTTGAAAAGGCGATAATACATAGATAGAGTAAATATTTAATTAAGATAGATTATATCTTAAGATATAAATAAGGGTAAAATAGTCTAAAATCTTTCTTAATTAATATTTTTTAAATAGCATGTAAAAGAAAAATACGACAAATAATTTGAGACGGTGGAGTGTAAGTTAAATCCTGTAAATATATGTAGAGGATGGTGTTCAGTAACTTCTTTCATTCGATCTATGTTTTAATTGGCGGAATTATTTGTTATTTATGCTATTAAAAAAATACTAAATAATACTCGATAAAATAGTTAAGATACGTATAAGTTAATCCGAATATTATTACATAAGAAAATGTAGAAGGTGGTGGTCAGAGAGACAGCTAAGTAAAATGGAGCTCTGCTTAGGAAGGGACGACAGACTGAAAACATTTAACGAACCTTCGCTTTGGCTAAGGTGATTTTTGTGGTTTTCTTCTTGTCATTATGGAATTAAAGAAGTTGTTCAGGAATAAAACTGCACAAACAATATAAGAAAAACCTACTCATATTTAAAATATTCTACTGCTATTAACTGCCCAAATTAGGACATTGGGGATTAAGTAGCGTGTGGACAAAAGAATTGTGAAATTCTAGAAGAAGAAAAAATGTGAAAAAAAGTTCAATTAAAAACGATATTTTAAAATTAGAGGCGTGTTTGGATTTGAATAAAATTTTGAGCTGTTTTAAAATTTTTAGGCGTGAATTGAAGTGAAAATTTAAAAAAATAGTTTTTTGGGGGTTTTCTAATTTTCAAAACAATTTCAAGTGAAATTTAAAATTTTCATGATTAAATATTAATTCGAAGAAAAAAAAGTAAAAAAATATTTATGGCCAAACGGACCCATGTTACAATTTTCACGTTTATTAGCTCACTAAACATTCACGTTGGGGATAAAATAACTTGCTATCTTCCTTCTATTTTCTCTTGAAATTTTATGTATTTTACTTCTCAAGTAATAGCAGGTTGACAACATTAATTGTACCATAGTTTATTACTTTTATTGTTGAGTTGTCCCACATCGGAGGGATTTGAGGTCCTTGGTCTCCTTATATGGCTTGGGCAATCCTCACCTCATAAGCTAGCTTTTGGGGTTGAGTTAGGCCCAATGTCCATTCTTATCATGGTATTAGAGCCAGACTCATCCCAATTATTGTTACCGATGTTGGGCCCCCATTTATGTTGTCCACGCTCCAGAGATCTGGGCGTGAAGGGGGGTGTTGAGTTGTCCCACATCGGAGGGATTTGAGGTCCTTGGTCTCCTTATATGGCTTGGGCAATCCTCACCTCATAAGCTAGCTTTTGGGGTTGAGTTAGGCCCAATGTCCATTCTTTATCATCTATACGTACGATAATAAGTAGATTCTCTGTAAGTAGGAGTTCGTCATGTTTGCACCAAAAAAAAAAAAAAGGGGGAGTTCGTCATGTGATATTACTTATTGACCTACCATTGAATTAAAGACAATCCAGTTAATTTGATGTGAAAACTCAACTACTCAATCACTTCTCTTGCAATAATGCACCAAACTATTTTTGCACCAGTTAGAAGTATCTTACGAATTACGATATTTCAATCCAACAATTGATCCCTCTAATTAGAGGTGTGCATGGACCGGACTGATTCGATTTTTATCAATATCATACTAAATCAATTATATCGATTTGAATTGGTTTGGTTTTGTCGGATTTTTCGGATTTTCGAATTTTTTTGTTACACAAAATATTATTTTAATCTTACGTTATTAAAATTATAGATAAAACTTTGATAAGTGAATATATATTCAATAAATATGGAAAAAATTAACAAATATATGATCTATTAAAATATTTTAATGGGAGAATTTTTTTAGTAACAACAACAACAACAACAACTAAATATGGAAAAAAATATTTAGTAACACATGATAATTATTTTCTTAGTCGTCTATAACAATAGTTTTTCGTTAATTTATGCTTTCAAGGTTAATACATGAGAGAATTCCAAATATTTCTACATTTTCTAAAGTAAAATCACTATAAAGTCTTAAAAATATAAATAAAATTTATATATTTATATGTCGTTTTGGTTCGGATTTTTTTACTTAATACCAAACCTAATCGAATTTTTTAATTGGTTTGAGTTGGTTTTTCAATTTGGTGTAGTTTTCCGGTTCGATTTGAACACCTCTAGCTCTAACAATAATATTTAAGGAATTTACCATTAGTATAATGCGTATGCACATCTTTCTAGTCCACGTCAAAGAATTTATTAGCAAATGTAGTATACGTTAGAATGCTGTAATTACGAGATTTAAAACACTCCATTCCGTTCTAGATATTAGTACTAATTTTTATGATAAACTGAACCTGTTTAAGAATTTTGACGTTTTAAAAGTTACTTTCAATTAGCCGAGTATGTTAATTAAGTGAGGCGATTTAAAAATAGATAAAGTCAAAGGCAATACTCTTATAAGTAAGGACTGTTAGCGTCTTTCTAAAAGAGGTCGTAACAATTTTAAAAGACGAATAGTATTGACATGAATAAAGTATTTTTAGGATATATAAAACATGCATGCAATGGATGAGAGGATGAAACGGTAGATGTACCCAGGGGCGGATATACGTGGTTCATCTGAACTCAATAATATTTTGATACAAAGCATAAATTTATGTAAAATAAATATTGATGTTTAGCTCAAAGTTCTCATACATTTTATAAGCATAAATTAATTAAAATCAATGGAGGGCCAATCATAGCAGATCGTAATAAATCAAAAGACCAAATGAATAAAATATAAGAGACAGTAGTTATTGGTTAAGGGGAGGAGGGTAACAATCTTTTATTAATGATATCGATTTGGTCTGCCTCTCCATGGAGAGGTTCAGAGCCTTACAATGATGTGTATTCTCTTCTTTTAGAAGTGGAGGTGAAGAAGAAGAAGCATCCCCCTTTTTAGGGTTCTTTCTCTTCAAATTTATAGCTATGAATCTTGCCAGCTGGCGAGGGACGGTCGTGGCCGCGTCGAAGGGACGTTCATGAATCAATGAATAGGTCGTGGTCTCGTTGATTAGGTCGAGTAATCTCGAAATATTTTTGTCAGCCAATGATTATACCATTTATTAGTCCGAACAAGCTTAGGAGCCAGTTAGACACGCTAATTGTCATGAATCTAGTTTTGACCCATACAGATAGTCCCTCTGCTTATTGAGGTTGGGATCTGGCCGAGCTCGATGAGCGGACTTTGCCGAGTATAGTTCAAGAAATTCGGAGGGGAAGACCGAACGCCATTTTGGTCGTGACCTAAGATGGTTGTGGTCGCTTATACTGTGAAGATGGTCGTAGCCATTTGGATTTCGATGATGACCGTAGCCGTTTATATTTTGGAGATGGCTGTAGCCATTCTATGCTTATGGCCGCTATCGTTCATATTTTCGAAGATGACCGTAACCACTTTGCACGGACAATCCTTGACTGCAATGGAGATGTTTGTTAAGTGAATTTACAATCGACGACCGTAGTCGCAATTCTTTGGTTGGTTTTCATACGAGAGACTGGCCATAGCCGTTCGTGTATCTGAAACGGCCGTGGCCTTTTGTTTGTATGTATTCTTCTTCGGGATGGAGGTCGTAGTCACCTTATTTTTGTGAGACAGTGATAACCGTTCGTTGCTTTGAGAGGGCCGTAGCCGCCCTTACTAAGGGGGTGTCGGTAACCATTTCGTATTCAAGATACGGCAGTGGTCATTGTTGCTTCAGAGATGGATGTAATCAATATTACTTTTAGAGGCGGCCGTGGCCGAAGATGGCCTTAGCCATTATTGATCTAGAGACGGCCGCAGCCGATTACATACATTTGGCTGGGATAATCAGGCTTGCCGCGTATAGGGAAGGCGTCATACGCTTAGTGACGCATGGGGCGTGCTTTTGGTGTCTTGGGACCATTAAAACTACTTCGAGGGTGATATGCTGACTAACGGTTGAATGGCCGTTCCACGGTATTCGTCATAATAATGCCCGTTACTATAGATCTGAACCGTTTTGCAGTTGGTCAGACAGTTAATGGTGGCCACTGGGATTCGTACAAGCCATTTATGCTTTGTCTATAAATAAAGGGTTGTACTATTCAATTCTCACTTTTCCAATGTTTGCTTAAATGGAATTTTGAGAGAGATAACTCTTTTTACTTTAAAATTCTTTATCTTCTGCTCCGTGTTACTTTATTTTCCGTCGTTTATCGTCAGATATTCATCTTCCTTTGCTCTTCTGATGAACTCTACTCACTTTCTTTTAATATATTAACAATGGAGAGCAGTTCTCGTTCCGATATTGCTCTGCTGGTGGTTCAGGTGGCTGAGGGTCCATCTATGGTGGTAAGAACCGATAGGCTCCCATCGGTGACCGACATTCTTTTTCTGTCGGGCGGTCCGACGATCGATTTCTCCGACTATGAAAGGAGAATACCAAGTGGACGAAGCCCTATTAATGGGTGAGGTGGGAATCGCCCAACTGAGGGATCAATGTGACATTCCTCGCTTCGCTGACATTGTCCTTGCTAGGAGCGGGGAGAGGGTACACGTTGACCACCAAGGGTACCGCGTCTTTTACGCCTACCCTTTCAAGCTGGGATTCAGACTTCCTCTCCCAACGCTAGTGGTGGACTTCTATCGCCACTACATGGTATGCCCTGGTCAGCTCGTCCCTTCCCGCTACAGGTTATTGGCGATGTTGATAAAATATGTGGAGTTGAAACGGAGGGAGATTACCCTTGGGCACGTACTAACACTCTACGCTCCCTAGAGGGTACGAGGTACCATGATTCGATTGGTCCCTCGTGGGGCTAGCGGAACTGCGAAGCTTAATGACGAGGTTGATGCCCGTCCTTATGAGCACTTTTTCTACATCAGGACCGAGCACTTGGTGGCTTGTGCTACCGACTTCCCAGATTGATGGAACCATGCACGTAAGTTTCTTTTTCGTTGGTCTCCATTTCTTTTGGTTATACACCCTATTTCACATTTGTACGTACAAACCTTCCTCTTCTGCCGTAGCTGGAGGTGCACCGCCGGAACCGCTTTCTGGCATCCGGAAGTGGGTCGAGGCCGTGTTTCCGGTCACAGCGGGAATTTGCATGTGGGCATCTTTCTGGGAGGCCCATGGACGTAAGCCGGCAGCTGGTAAGATTCTGACTTGCTGTATTACTCTTATTTCATGGTACTCAGTTTCTTTTTCTTTGACCTTTCTTCCTTTGTCGACTAGGGCGACCGCGTCGGAGGAAGGCTCCTCAGCTCGCTTTCCGTAGGCAGGGGGCGACTGCCCGCCTGATTGCAATGTCGGCACCTCGCCCAGTCCCGAGAGAAGCTTCGGTTGAATCCTCAGCGGCTCACTCTCCAGCACGATCCGTGCACCGCGTTGAAGAATCTTCAAGGGCCGTGCGTTTCAGGGTGGAGTTGCCGGCAAATAAAGACGAGGAAGAAGAGGAGAGGCCGCTGGTTCGGCATAGTGTGTCGTTCACCCTGGTCCTTCTGGTGGTAATTAGCATGGATTCTCCGCCATCGGAAGCGGAAGAGAATGCAACAAATCCTAAACTAGAGGGCGAGAGTTCAGTGGGGGTGGCCCCCGTTGGCTTAGGCCAAGGTGACACAATCGCTTCAGCGATACAAATTTCAGTTTCTGCTTCTGAGAGGGAAGGTAGTTCCTCAGCAACTGTTTTGGTGGAGGAGATGGACGCTGATGTTTTGGCGAGTGCGGGTGCTTCAACTTCCCGAGCGACGGAGGCCTCGACTTCCAGGACGGCAGAAGGAAGGGGCGCCTCAGGAGAGGGGGATGATTCTGAGTCCGACTGTACGCCTGTTCCAGGAGGGTTATACCTGCCCAACGGTGCAGGCTGAAGGGGATTACCGCTATGTGGAGATTCCTAATGAGCAGAACCTGCTGCTCGAGGAGCAGAATTTGGTGACGCTGTTTGAGGTTATTTGCTCGGAGGTGGAGAGCACATCCTTGAGGGGCATCTCAGATTTTGGGTTGATGGGCGAGGTGGCCGCTCTGAGTATAAAGGTACGTGTGAAGTCTTTGTCTATTTCTTTTCTTTGTGTATCTTCTTATATTAACTATTGTCCTATTTGATGTACTTATTCTTATTGGAGGTGGAGAGCATTCGTCGGGCCAATGTCCGCTCGGCTGTCTTTGTGCGGTGGTTGGAGAAGTACCGCCGCTATCGGAACCGGTGCCGTGATTTGCGCGAACGCTTAAGGAACGACCCGCAGAACCGGGAGCTGGTAGAAGAGCTGGCAAGGAGGGAACTTCATATGAAGTAGACCCTTAACAGGGTAAATGCTCTTGAGGGGTAGCTCCGTCAAAGGAACGAGGAGATGGATGCTGAAAGAAGGGCGGCTACTTAGAGAGAGCACCAAAATTGGTCTACGGCAGCAAAGGCCGTTGAGGCTTTGACTAGGCAGGTGGTTGTCCTAGAGACAGAGACTACTGCCTTGAGGAAGCAGGCAGAGGACGCCCTGGCGAGGGTCGAAACATTGCAGGCGACCAACCGCGCCCAAGAAAGAAAACGCGAATCGGAGAGGGCAGCCGCTACTTTCCGAGAGAGGGCCTTAGAGGGGCGAATTGATGTTTGTGAGCAGGACACCCATACTGCGGTGGACCAGATTGCGGCCTTGGAGGTTGAGAACCAGCGCCTGAGGAATCAGGCCGCTTCTTTCGGTCTTGCCCGTGACCTTTGGACGTACGCCGAGGCCCAGCTCAACGTGTATAGGCGGTTGTGGAAAGCCGGCGTTGTGCCGAGGCCACCTATGAGAAAGTACGCCAAAAGACTCGTGATGCTCACCTCGACTGCGGTTTCGATCCATCTATGCTCGGGGCTGATGATGGCGCCGAGGGTGTAGAAGATGTTGAAGCGGGTGCTAATGGCGCCGAGTGAACAGAGAAAAAGTTTGTAATATTTATTTAGTTTTCATTCTCTTTTTCTCTTTAATTTTTTGTTTCCATTTGGCTATATGTTTTTTTGCCGGCTCTGGGCCAATGTAACTGGGGGTAACCCCTTGTAGATATTGTAAATATATGCAGTTTTCTTCCTTTCTGTTTGTATTGTATCAATTTCGTGCGTTTCTTTTGTGTGCTCGTTCGAGAGGGCCTTGCCTTAGAATTTTTCTAGTGAGCATGCAAATGGTCTCGAACGAATAGGTAATTTCGACCATTGTCGAATTGGTTCCTTGCCTTAAGGGAAAATTGGTGTAGATGGATTTGGCCATAGACAGATGCTTTTGGTCATCACCTTCCTCCTCTTGGTGGGAGTGGGTTGTAGCCGTGTTTGGGCAGTGGCAGCATATAGCCTTAGTCCCAGTTCGGGCTTAGTCGGACTACTGGTCGTGGTAATGAAAAGCACAGCCTTGTAGTTCGATTTGAGTCGAACTTTACATATGCCGAAACTTTAGTGTAAAGTTAGTCGTACTTACTTGAATGGCGGGGGCGCTTGGCCCGACCTGGGGTTCGATCGTGGTTGAACATTTAGGGGCGCTTGGCCTCGCCTGATTGCGGCCCGGCTCGTAGCCGTGGGGACGTATATTCTCGTCCTTAATTCGTCCGTGGTTGAGTTTGTGATTCTTGTGACGGAGGTGTGTAGCCTGAGTCCAATTTTTACTTGTAGTTGAACTTTTTGGGCTAGGGCACGCAGCCTGAGTCCTAGTTCAACTCGTAGTTGAACGTTTTGGGTGAGGGCACGTAGCCTGAGTTGTTGTTCAACCGTAGTTGAACCTATGTAATTTTTCTGATGTCAAAGGCACATAGCTTGAGTTGTTGTTTGACCGTAGTTGAACCTTTGTAATTTTTAATGGCGAAGGCACTTGGCCTGAATCCCAGTTCAACTCGTAGTTGAACTTTTTTGGGCGAGGGCACGTAGCCTAAGTAGTTCAACCGTAATTGAACTTTTGTAATACTTAATGGCGAAGGCACTTGGCCTGAGTCCCAGTCCAACTCGTAGTTGAACTTTTTTGGGCGAGGGCACGTAGCCTAAGTAGTTCAACCGTAATTGAACTTTTGTAATACTTAATGGCGAAGGCACTTGGCCTGAGTCCCAGTCCAACTCGTAGTTAAACTTTTTGGCGAGGGCACGTAGCGTGAGTGGTTCAACCGTAGTTGAACTTTCGTAATTCTTAATGGTGAAGGCACTTGGCCTGAGTCCCAGTCCAACTCATAGTTGAACTTTTTGGGCGAGGGCACGTAGCGTGAGTGGTTCTACCGTGTTTGAACTTTTGTAATTTTTCTGATGCCGAAGGCATATAGCCTGAGTTGTTGTTCAACCGTAGTTGAACCTTTGTAATTCTTAATAGCGAAGGCACTTGGCCTGAGTCCCAGTTCAACTCATAGTTGAACTTTTTGGGCGAGGGCACGTAGCCTGAGTGATTCAACAGTAGTTAAACTTTTGTAATTTTTCTGATGTCGAAGGCACATAGCCTGAGTTGTTGTTCAGCTGTAGTTGAACCTTTGTAATTCTTAATGGCGAAGGCACTTGGCCTGAGTCCCAGTTCAACTCGTAGTTGAACTATTTGGGCGAGCACGTAGCCTGAGTGGTTGAACCAGAGTAGAACTTTTGTAATTTTCTCATGTAGAAGGCACATAGCCTGAGTTGTTGTTCAACCGTAGTTGAACCTTTGTTATTCCTAATGGCGAAGGCACTTGGACGGAGTCCCAGTTCAACTCGTTGCACTTTTTGGGCGACTGTACGTAGCCCGAGTGGTTCAATCGTAGTTGAGCTTTTGTAATTTTTCTGATGTCGAAGGCACATAGCCTGAGTTTTTGTTCAATCATAGTTGAACCTTTGTAATTCTTTGTGGCAAAGGCACTTGTCCTGAGTCCCAGTTCAACTCATAGTTGAACTTTTTGGGCGAGGGCACGTAGCCTGAGTGGCTCAATCGTAGTTGAACTTTTGTAATTTTTCTGATGTCGAAGGCATATAGCTTGAGTTGTTGTTCAATCGTAGTTGAACCTTTGTAATTCTTAATGGCGAAGGCACTTGTCCTGAGTCCCAGTTCAACTCGTAGTTGAACTTTTTGGGCGAGGGCACGTAACCTGAGTGGTTCAATCGTAGTTGAACTTTTGTAGTTTTTCTGATGTCGAAGGCACATAGCCGAAGTTGTTGTTCAACCGTAATTGAACCTTTGTAATTCTTAATGGCGAAGGCACTTGGCCTGAGTCCCAGTTCAACTCGTGGTTGAACTTTTTGGGCGAGGGCACGTAGCCTGAGTGATTTAACCGTAGTTGAACTTTTGTAATTTTTCTGATGTCGAAGGCACATAGCCTGAGTTGTTGTTCAACCGTAGTTGAACCTTTGTATTTCTTAATGGAGAAGGCACTTGGCCTGAGTCCTAGTTCAACTCATAGTTGAACTTTTTTGGCGACGGCACGTTACTTGAGTGGTTCAACCGTAGTTGAACTTTTGTAATTTTTCTGATGTCGAAGGCACATAGCTTGAGTTGTTGTTCAACCGTAGTTGAACCTTTGTAATTCTTAATGGCGACGGCAGTTGGCCTGAGTCCCAGTTCAACTCGTAGTTGAACTTTTTTGGCGAGGGCACGTAGCTTGAGTGGTTCAACCGTAGTTGAACTTTTGTAATTTTATGATGTCGAAGGCACATAGCCTAAGTTGTTGTTCAACCGTAGTTAAACCTTTGTAATTCTTAATGGCGAAGGCACTTGGCCTCAGTCCCATTTCAATTCGTAGTTGAACTTTTTGGGCGAGGGCACGTAGCCTGAGTGGTCCAACCGTAATTGAACTTTTGTAATTTTTCTGATGTCGAAGGCACATAACCTGAATTGTTGTTCAACCGTGGTTGAACCTTTTTTCTCCCACATAACCCGCTTTGTGTTGGGCGTTGGGATTTGATTTTGGCTTAGGATCTTGCCTAACTCGTGCTTGTAGTCTTCTTGGCTGGTTCGCACATGTCGCTCCGTTACAGATCTCAGTTCGAGATGCTTTTGTGTTTTCATCCTTTTTGGCATGATCCCTTATAAAAAGGGGGCGAGGTACCTTATGTGCAACTTTCCCATAGGGATGGGGGATCTACTTCTTCTTCTTCTTCCCCTTGCTCGGAGACGTTGGATGTGGAACTAAGCTCGTCTCGAGGCTTTTGAATTCCTTTGATCCGACGCGTCGTTTGGCTTGTTCGAGCTTGGTTATTTTCTTTCCTTTTTTGGTCCAAGGATAAACTACGCGATTCTGCTATTGAATCCCCACAGACGGAGCCAAATTGTTTAGCTCAAAGTTCTCATACATTTTATAAGCATAAATCAATTAAAATCAACGGAGGCCCAATCATAGCAGATCGTAATAAATCAAAAGATCAAATGAGTAAAATGTAAGAGATAGTAGTTATTGGTTAATGGGAGGAGGGTAAAGATCTTTTATTAATGATATCGATTTGGTCTTCCTCTCCATGGAGAGGTTTAGAGTCTTACAATGATGTATATTCTCTTCTTTTAGAATCGGAGGTAAAGAAGAAGAAGAAAGCCCCCTTTTTAGGGTTCTTTATCTTCATATTTATAGCTGTGAATCTTGTCAGCTGGCGAGGGACGGCCATGGCCGCGTCGAAGGCACGCCCGTGAATCAATGAATAGGCTGTGGTCTCGTTAATTAGGATTGAGTAATCTCGGAATACTTTTGTCATCGAATGATTATACCATTTATTAGTCCAAACAAGCTTAGGAGCCAGTTAGACACGCTAATTATCATGAATTTAGTTTTGACTCATACAATAGAAATTGTAACAAATAGGAGGGTGTTAGCAATAATAAGAGGCGGAACCTGGATTACAAACTTATAGGTGGGAGATATATACTAATCATTTTAAGTTAGTGAGTTCTAAATTAATAATTTGTACATATTCAATAATTTTTCAAAAATATATATGACATTTGAATCAAATCTAATAAGTTTGAAAAGTACGTTTCCGATACTTTAGCTTCATCGCTTCATCGCTTCATCGCTTCATCACTGGTAACAATACCTTAATTAGAAATAAAATTATTTAAACTTAAATTCTAGATATGCCTTTGTACGTACCAAACATTTGGCAACAACATTTAACAAGTAATATCATGTATCGTGATATTGGTCCTTGAAAATTGGATGCATCGCTGCGAACTGTTCTTTTTTGGTGCAAATAATATTATAATAACACACGTTAAAAGGGCAAAATTCTTTATGGGACAATAACTTAAAAACTAGAGGTATTTGGGTCCTCGTGGCATCGGTCTAAAATAGAAATAAGAAACCAAGCCCTTGTGATTGTGGGTCCCCCCTCCCTCGTCCTAATTGGCGTATGAAAGTTACCGACAGCAAGTGTAGTCAAATTCATTGTATCTCTACAGCGGACACACGTATATATATATTTCGGTTTAGAACATCGGTCCGACTTGTAGATCCGCCAACGTAAAGTTAGAAGTTAAACATTGTATTGGTCAAAATTTGATCACTCCGATCAAGCTGGCCGATATTTTTGTATGAGTTCAAATTTAATATATCCCGACCTAAGGTGAGTATGACCGGCCGAATACCTACGAGTCGACAGAGGGATACGACCCTGTGATAGAAAGAGAGACATTACAACATCGCCAGTAGATTCGGCGCATTAGGGGACCTATAGAATATTCCTTAGATATTTCTTAATGTGTCGTTCATACTATTAGGGATAAATACTGGGTGAAAGCCTTGTAAGGGGTGGGGTGGGGGGGGGGGAACTTTGAAGAATCACTCGCCTTGAATGGAAAAGATTTATCTACAACTCTCTTCTCTCTATTATTATCGTCGCTCTACTATTACCATCCCTCTACTATTATCATTCTAGAGTTTATTATCTTTGGCTACGATTTACCCCTTCATCATTGATTGATTTACTTAAAAAGAGTTTAATATTTTTTGAGTCAAACAATTTGGCGCCGTCTGTGGGGATTTCTATAGCTGAAATCATAGTTCTCATCTAGGTTCTTAAAAGCGACGATCACTGTTCTCTGAACCCAATAAAAACAACAACTGCACAGAAATAAGCAAGGTTGAAGATGATAGCAGATGTCTCAAATAATCTCCTGAACTCCATCAACGAAGCTGTTGGAGAAGATATCGAGAATACAACACCAGGGGTTACACAGGAGCGAAAGATCTCACCTTCTCCATACGGAGATATAACAGTCCTGCGCGAAAGGGGAGCCTCCACATCCACGGCGGGAGAAATACCACTAGTAGTCAAAAAGCTGCTAGAGGAATGGTTGACAAGTGCTCAGAGCAACATGCTCGAAAAACCCTCTCAAGAAAATGTCAGAAGAATTACCACCTACTAAAATCGCAGCTACCATCAGCGAGCCAAACATTACGTGAACGGGCAACACCTGCATTGTCCCTGATGTAGGTGGCGATGAGCTTGTAACCATCTCAAAGAAAATGGAAGAGATGAAAAATGAGAATAAGACGCTCCGTGATCAAATAAAGGATCATCAGGAAAGAGTTTGACAAAATACCAGGTGCCCCTAAGCTATTTCTAAAACGCGATGTAGGCCGATTCGTCGAACAACCATACAACGAAAAGGCTGCCCCTTGTCCTATTCCAAAAAATTTCAAGATGCCACAATACTTGAAAACATGTGACGGAACCATGAACCCGGAGGATCATCTAATCCATTATGTTACTGCGGTAAAGGGAAACGATCTGTCAAAGGAACAAGTACCTTTTATGCTGCTAAAAACGAGAGGAGCACTGACGTGGTATTCCCAAATACCAGCACGATCAATATCAATAATTAAAAGATGTCGAATGAATTTGCCACAAGGGAGAAGAAGGCTGAAGCTAGGGTCAACAATATCTTCGTCGTCAGGAAAACGACGAGCGAGGGACTTTGAGACTTCTTGGATCGATTCAACAGAGTGAGAATGAGCCTTCCAAATGTGTCAGAAAGGATGGCAGTGGCAACATTTCAGAATGGGTTATACAGAAACGGATCGAAGGCAACCAAAAAATAGCTTAGTAGACTTATGAAATACGCCCCACCACATGGGAAGAGATTCACAACGCCTATTGTGCCGAGGTAAGGGCATATGACGATGATCTAAACGGCCTGATTCAGCGATTAACATAGGTTCAGACAGAGGCAAGGAGAGATCAACGTGACGATGGGCGAAGGGATCAAACCCCATGTTTCAATCGAGAAAGGCATCAACCCTATGTCAGAACATCTAACCCACCCCCTCCCAGACATACATACGTCGTGCTACGACACACCGCACCCTTTCTAAACAAAAGAGGTATGCGTCCATTTTTTTCTGCTCGTAACTTTTGTGTTTCCCCTTCAAAAATAGTGTACACATTGGAGAAAATGTGCACGCAGGTGCAATGGCCACAAAAAATAGAATTGGACCACGTGCCAGAAGTTTAAACATCCTCTATGAATTCCATCAGGAAAGAGGACACAAGACCGAAGACTGCATAGGTATGTGGCTATAAGTGGTTAGGACGTTGAAACAGGGGTACCTAAAAGAACTACTCAGCGATAAAGGAAGCGCCAACTTCGTCAGAGGACTTAATCCACCTCAAGGACCTCCAAAGACACCTTCTCCAGCACATAAAATATAGCATTGACAGTGGCGACGACACGGTAATCAACCATGTGATGCTCACCACCATGCATAAACTCAAACGGATGGTCTCCTAGGAATGGTATAATGACCTTGAATACAGTATCATCTACGATAAGTTAGATACTGATGATTTGTCTTTTCCTCACTATGATGCTTTGGTTATAACTTTACGTATCACTGATATAGATGTAAAAAGATTCATGGTAGACGATAGAAGTAGCGCGTGTATTGTTCTCCCAAGAGTTCTCATGTAAATGAGGCTCGAGGATAAAATAATATCGGGTTGCATAACACTAACGGGTTTAAAAATGCAGTAGAGCAGATATCTTGAAAAATTAGTACTGCCTGTCCTAGCAGGGGGAGGCACGCTGGAAACAACATTCCACGTCATGAATCAGGAAACAACCTATAATGCCATCATGGGACGCCCATGGATACAAGCAATACGAACCGTCCCCTAAAGCTTCTATCAAGTGATCAAATTTCCCACCCCTAGGAGTATTTAGCATTCCAGGAGAGCTACACACCGCCCAAGAATGCTATCGGGTCACCCAATATTCGCGCACACCAAACAACTAAAAGGTGCAAGTGCGGAGGCATGGCAATCAGCTGTGTCGGGAACTAAACCTGACCCACCAACAGAGGCCATCAAAGACCCAGACATCATAGAAGCCTACAAGGGAACCATAGAGGACCTCGACCGAGTCCAATTGGACGATGCCGACAACACAAAAAAAGCTTACATAGGGCACAACCTCTCGGAGCCAGGTGAGTATCGTGAATTTTTAACTAACAATGCTTATCTATTTGCCTTTTCCCACTCAGATATTCTAGGAATCCCAAGGGACATCGCCACTCATAGACTGAATGTCAATCCACTTTATCTTCCGGTACGACAAATAAGGAGAAAGTTCAACGCTGCAATCAATGAGGCAGTCAGTAAAGAGGTGGATAAATTGCTCACTAACAGTTCCATTAGGGAATCAAAGAACCCCCAATGGGTCGCCAAAGTAGTCATGGTCAAAAAGAAGAACAGGAAGTGGCGAATGTGCGTAGACTTCACCGACCACAACAAAGAATGCCCAATGGATTCCTTCTCATTGCCCCATATCGACCAACTGATCGATGTGACAATAGGGCATGAATTACTGAGCTTCTTGGACACTTACTCCAGTTATAATCTAATTAGGATGGCCGAAGAAGATCAAGAAAAGACGACATTCATCAATCACCAAGTAACGTATTGCTATAAAGTGATGACGTTCGGACTCAAGAATGCAGGGGCCACGTACCAGATGCTAGTCACCAAGATGTTCAAAGAACAAATTGGCAAGACCATGGAAGTCTATATCGACGACATGCTGGTATAGTCAACGAAGAAAGAGGATCATATTAGCCATCTAAGAGAGGCCTTCGAGATATTAAGGCAGTACGGGATGAAGCCGAATCCAGAGAAGTGCTTCTTAGACATAACCTCGGGAAAATTCCTTGACTTCCTCATATTACAACGGGGAATTGAGTTCAACCCGAATCAAATCAAAGCCATCAACACAATACCAGAGGTATTGACCAACAAGAAACAAGTACATAAGCTAACAAGATGAATAGCCGCCCTGTCGAGGTTTCATGATCCTCAGACATATGTCTCAAGTTCTTCAATGTACTGAGAAAAGACCACAGGCTGCAATGGAATGAGGAGTGTGTGGATTCCCTAAGGAGGCTAAAAGTGTATATGTCCCCACCGCCACCTCTCGTCAAAGCGGACCCGGGTAAGTGTCTTCTTGTGTATTTGGCAGTGTCTGAAGTCGTAGTTAGTGCAGTCTTGATCTGCAAAAACAAAGGTAAGAAATATCCTATTTACTCCATCAGCAAAACCTTAATAGATGCCGAGACAAGGTACCCTCACCTTGAAAAGCTAGCTCTGGCACTGGTCGTAGCTTCATGCAAGCTTAGACAATATTTTCAATATCACCCCATAAAAGTAGTAACAACCTTCCCCCTAAGAGGTATCCTGCATAAACCCGAGCTCTCAGGTAGATTCGCCAAATGGGCCATAGAATTAAGCGAGCATGACATAGCATACCAACCACGAACTGCCATTAAGTCGTAGGTGCTCGACGATTTCATCGCTGGAGCGTGGAAATATTGCCCGAGGCGGAACAAGAAGCGCTTCGTGCTTCCACATGTACCGACCTTTGGACCTTCTACACCGATGGCGCTTCGAATGACTCATCAGGACTAGGAATCGTCCTCAAATTCCCTACAGGAGAAGTAATTCGCCAGTCCATACGATGCCCTGAGATGACTAACAACGAGGCCGAGTATGAGGGTGTGATTGCAGGTTTGAAGTTAGCCCTCAAATACAGCGCCTAACAACTCATAATCCATTCTGACTCTCAACTTATTGTAAATCAAGTCACCGAGAATTTCCAAATCAAAGAGTAGAGACTACAAAGGTATCAGCTAGAAATCCGCAAACTACTACTAGAGTTCAACGAATGCCGCCTTGATCAGATTCCTTGGGCACAGAAAATTGAATCATATGGCCTCGCTAAATTAGCTGCGACCACCAAGAATATTAGCAAAGAAAACATGGTCACCCTCCTTCACTCAGCCATAGACCATGTCGAGGTACTTTTTATGAACCTAACTTAGGACTGACGTAACCGCTTTGTAGCCTATTTACAGGATGGAACGCTCCAACAAGACAAAAATACTCCGGGTGCAGGCAAGCCGATACAGCCTACTAAATCATGACCTCTACAAGAGAACATTTGGTGACCCCCTAGACAAATATTTTGGACCACACCAAACAAGGCAAGTACTGGAAGAATTACACGAGGGTCACTGCAGCGCCCATACGGTAAATTGAGCCCTCATTCATGTCGGTTATTACTAGCCTACTATGAAAAACGAAGCCGCAGATTATGTCCAAAGATGCGAGAAATGCCAAAAGTATGACCCTATGATACATTAAGCAGGATAATTCCTCCATTCCGTCACTTCGCCATGGCCTTTCATAAAATGGGGGATGGATATAGTCGGCCCTCTGCCAGTAGGACGAGAAAAGGTAGTTTTCTTTTGTTTTTAGCTGACTATTTCTCTAAATAGGTAGAAGTAGGTGCGTACACTCAGGTACGCGAACAGGAGGTCATCGCCTTTATATGGAAAAATATTATATGTCATTTCGGCATCCCCAAGGAAATTAGCTGCGACAACGGACCCTAGTTCGTCGTAGAAAGAATGACTGAGTTCTTCAAAAAATGGCACATCAAATAGAAACTCTACACGTCGTATCATACTGCTGCCAGTGGCCAAGCTGAGTCCTCCAATAAAATGATATTGAACATGTTGAAAAAGAAGCTCGAGAAAGCTAAAGGGCTATGGATTGAACTACTACCTGAAGTATTATAAGCATATCGCAGTTTGACAAAATCTAGTACGGGAGAAACTCCATACTCACTGGTCTACGAGATCAACATAGTCATACCCGCTCAGGTCGGGGAACCCAGCCTTAGATACTCTAACATAAGTGGGGTAGATAACGATGAAAGTAGGCTGCAAAAATTAGATGAAGCCGAAGAACGAAGAGACATGGACCACGTAAGAATGGTATCCCAGAAACAACACGTAGAAAGATACTACAACAAGAAAGCCAAGGTACGATCACTCAAAGCTAGCGACTACGTGTTAAGGCCAAAATATAGGATTCATAAGATCCAAATGAAGGAAAATTAAGAGCAATCTGGGGAGGATCGTATAAAATCGTAGCAGTAGAAAACAGTTAAGCACTCCAACTAGAAACGATGGAGGGGAAACTACTCCGAAACAACTGGAACGTCACCCACCTCAAGTCACTTCTAAAAGGCATCACTTAAGTCGTACCCTTTTTCCCTCACTCAGGTTTTGTCCCAATCGGGCTTTCTCGGGGAGGTTTTTAACGAGGCATGAAGGGGACGCCCTAAGGATCAGAACATTGTTCATCACCTCGGTCCGTCGATACAATCTCTAGGTCAAAGTAATGAAGGGACTACATAGATAATCTAATCTCTATTGTATGAACAAAATTCAATATCCATTGTACGGGCTGAATCTAATATCCATTGTATGTATGGAATCTAATCGTCATTGTATGTATGGAATCTAATCCCATTGTATAAAAGAAACTCAAATCTCCAAAAAAACATTAGTTCGACCTCGTTTGAAACATGACGGGATACTTTGACGACAGTCAAAGAAACATCCTAATGGCCAAGGCCATCAACATTAGTTCGACCTCGGTCGAACCATGATGGGATTCTACTTCGATGATAATTGAAGTAATATCCCAATAGACATGCATGAGTGTCATGCAATAAACAAAAGAGGAAACAACGAACAGAAAAACTGACAAAAGTAAAGTTCATATTACAACAAAATATCATTTACATTTGCCCCTACGAACAGGCCCTAGTATGACCCTTGCTAAAAGTTCCTAACCAAAAAATAAAGTGAAAATTAAAACTACACATCATCCCAAATGGGGTAAGCATTTCCATACCACGAATCCAAAGTAAGGTGATTCGCGTCATAATTGACACCATCCCCATCAGGAGTAAGGGGGTCATACCCACATGACTCACGGGATGCACGCGCTTCGGCATGCACCACCTGAACCTCCACATCTGATGCCTTTCCCTCGGCATGAAAAGACTTATACATATCAAGCTGAGCCTCTGCATGGATCCATAACTCATACAAGCGACAAGGTGAGCCCTGACTAGCTGAGGGACAAGATGTCGAGGGCAAACAATGTCGATTTGCCTCCTCCACCCTCAGCGAAGCCATTTGCCTTTGCAATGCGGCCAACTCCGCTTCCAACTCCCTAACATGCCTCTCAAACCCTCCGATTTGACGACTTGAGGATTTCCTCTCCCACATAAGTTCCGACTTGGATATGAGGAGAGCATCCTCCAAAAAGACCGTCTCAGAAATAACGGTTGCCAACTTATCGGCACTGGCGTTCAGCTCGTCCTTGAGCCCGTCGACCTCCACTGACTTAGCATTTTCAGCGGTCAAACTGGACGCATTCAGTTGTAAGTCAGCATTCTCAACCATTGCCCTCTGGCTCAACTCAAGCTCATCCTCCTCCGTCTTAAGAAGGGCCTCCAATTCGCTATTACGGGCAATAGCCCTCACAAGCTCCTCACCCCTCTCCTTCAGCTCCTCTACCTTATGCTCCAAGTGGTCCTCCTGCTGCTTAAGTCCTTCACGGAACACCTGGAACTCAGGATCCTGATGGTATATATCAGACATCGCCCGGTGTTTAGCACGGTATTGATGATATTTCGATGACATCTTCTTATAGAGGCCCAGGACGAGGGTCGGACAAAAGAAAGGGAAAAGTTAGAAAAAATACAAAACAAAGATTGCCACACCAAACCCACGACGAAAAGAGAAGAAAAAGGAACCTACCTACAAGACCATACCTGCGACCTTCTGAGATAACTCTGCGTCACTCATCATCCCAAGAGCCTAACATTCAACCTTCTCGCTATTCAGCAGCAAATTGTAACTCCCCACAACTACCACATGATGGTCAAACCCGTCCATCCTCGCCTCCACACGGGTATGGAGACCTAAAAATTCATTGACATCCTCCGGGATGATATCCGAACTCTATCCTTCCTCCACGACACGAGGTCCTCCGATATTGGAAGACGTGTTCCCTTCAGCGGAACACACTAAATCGGATACCGGACCAACTCTCTCCACTTGGGGAGACCTCCCTGACAAAATGGCGTCGGTCATAAATATGAGCACCGGGGATGTACGGGATGCTCCGCTTCCGTCAGCCTCAGTAGCCACGCCCTTCCCCACTTCTAACTGTCTCCTTTTCCTCTCTAACAATGTCACCATTAGAAGATTCGTCAACAGGATGTGAAGACGGTGCCAACAAGGCCTCTTCCCTCATGGACGCAGTTCGAGACAAGTCACCCTGTTGAGGAAGTTGAGGACGACCTTCCCGAATAGACTCGCACAAAATGAATCATGTGTCAGTGACAACTATAGATTGTCTAAAACCAGGACTGGCGACCTCCGCCTAGAAACTCCTGGGCCTGTCATCATAAAGGGCCATACAGTTAGGCGGGGTCGCACGACCTATGAGGTAGTAAGCAGAAAATTTACCTGAGGAAAGCGTAGGGCCATAACGTTGTACGTAGGCAGATCAAGTCTGAGTTTCCTCCTCAAGGGGCAGCAGACTACATGACCCCGTTCCTGAGACCCGCAATAGGGTGGGGCGGGCAACCTATAGCTACAGAACAACAAGTGATCGAAAGTTACAATAATTATAGAAGATGGGGGGTATATTGAATGACAATACTTACGAGTTCTATTCCACCATTCTAGAAATTCGGCGGGGTTAGAAACGACGTGCTCGATCTTGATGAAGAAGTACTTGTGCCAAAACATACAGCTCGCTCGGTCATCCGTCCCAACCACTAGCCCTTTTGTACCACGAAGTCTCAAGTGCACCATGGTAACCCTGAGGAAACCATGTGAGAATAAGTGCAAGAGATGATGGACAGAGATATCACATTCTACCAACTACTAAGTACCAGAAGCACCTTGAGCGTGTATGGCAAAAGCTGGTCCCAGCAAACATGATAAAATCTGCAGAATTCACCCGTTAAAAGGAAGAGAGGAAGGGTACAACTAATCACAAAAGGATATTCATAGAAGGCACAGTACCCAGGCCTGTGGACGTCAACGTAATCTTCCTTCGCCAGAGTCATCTCTACATGTGCAGGAATACCATACTTTATGCGGAGGGAATCAAGGTGGGCTTGCTTCATCTAAGAAATTATGGGATTCGAAGTAGGGGCAGATCTTTGAGGAAGACATTCTGGGACAGGGGATGCCTCGATAGTAGCGCCTCCACTGTGAGAGGACTATCACCTTCTTCTATCTCTACCTCTCCATTTCCAGAAAGAGGTGTGCATTCGATGGAGCGGACTCAAGAATCTCTTTATTAGTACAATGAGACCTTGGCATGATTTCATTTAAAAGGAGTAGTTACACAAAAAGTGAAAAAGAAGAAAACTTTCGGCCAGGAATGGAAACAAGGAGATGTAAGAGCAAAGGAAGAATATTGAAGAAGAATCATGAGGGAGTAGCTAAAGTTTTTTAAAAAATCAAACCCTTTATCAATTTATAGGGTTGGCGGCGCCAGAATTGAGGTTGCATATTTCAAATCAGCGCAGAAATCCAAGTGTCAAATCGTCAGTCTATGCCTCAAAAATCCGCATAATGATGGCTCATGTAAAAGATGATATCACCCCCAAGTGACGTGCATTCTTTGATACTCTACCAAATATGATAACCACCTCTCGTTGTCCACGTCGTAATATCCCAACGGGTCAAATTCCTCCCAAGGAAGGCATAGAGTCCGCTCATCGAGGACTCATCCGGTCGCGACCTCGACGAGAGAAGGGACTAACTACATGGGTCCAATTTTGATCTACCACGACCTACGGTGAATACGACAAACGGCTAAACACCTACGAGTCGACAGAGGGATACGACCTTGCGGTAGAAGGAGAGACATTACAACATCGGCAGTAGATTTAGCGTATTAAGGGACCTAAGGAATATTCCTTAGATATTTCTTAATTTTTTTTCCTATGATTAGGGGAAACTCCATAGTATATAAGAGGGGTGAAAGCCTTGTAAAAGGGGGGGACTCTGAAGAATCACTGGCCTTGAATGGAAAACATTTATCTACAACTCTCTTCTCTCTACTATTATCCTCTCTCTACTATCACCATCTCTCTACTATTATCATCCGAGAGTTTATATCTTCGGCTATGAATTTTTCTTAAAAAGAGTTTAATATCTTTTGATTCAAACAATCCCATACAAGAGACAATGTATCGAAAGATGACATTTTCTATTCTACATCACGCACTCGCGACATTCGTCGAATCAGAACAAATAACATCCAGGGAACGACCAAGAAAGATAGTGCGAGAGAGAGCCAGGCCAAGTAAATAACAAAGGTCCCATAACTATATATAGAAAAGGAAAACCTTCGGTTGTGGGAGGTTGTTCCCTCTCTCCTTTCCTCACTTCCTATAGTCTCCATAAGAAAGAGAATAATGGAGTAATCTCCCAGAAAAACATGTAAAACAACTTCCCACATTGATTAAGGGATCCACAACAAAAGTTTCAATAAGATTGGTTAGCTCCATGTCATTTCATATGTTATCCGTTCAATTAGCTCATTGATCTGGGATTTATTACGTTTAACTAAGAGTTACCCCTTCACTGTCTTTAATTGATTTGTTCTAAAAGGTTCCAGTATCTTTCGAGTTAAACAATTTGACGCCGTATGTGGGAATTTCGTAGTAACATTTCCTAGTCCATTCCATATCAAAGACAAGAAATATGATTACCCACCGAAAAGAGCGTTAAGGCAAAGCCCAACCACGTAGGGCAAAAGCGCAGCATAGGAGGGGAAAGAGAGTTGAATACAGTCACTGAATTCAACCGTTGAAATGCCAGACAAAACGAGAAATGCTACAAAGCTACTTTAACTCACCGATCCATTAGATGGGGGTAAGGAAAGTATTATTTTAACTCACGTTCTGCTCTTTGCTCAAGCAGGAACACAAGTGTCGTGCGGGCAAGCGAGCGAGCAAAGAAACATCTGTTGATACCCAATTTTTTCCTAGGTATTTTTATTCTCAAAATACTTTCAAAATAACATATATATGTATATATGAGCATACCCAAGTGTTTCGCAATTTTTCCAAATTTTTAAAGATTTCGAAACCAATCTATTGTCTATTTTAATACTACAAATTTAATAATTATTCCCAAAAATAATCATTTTTGTGAATAATTCATTTTATTCTTATATTTACACCAGAATATAATTAAGGTGATTTTTGCATATTTTTACACATTTATCTGGTAGTTTTTAAGTTAAATCGTGTATAATTGTAATTATAGCCTATTTTATAATTATAAAATTATTTATAGTATTTTAGAGTAATATTTATATATTATTAATTATTTCGGTGCTTTTAATTTTTTTAAAAATCATTTTAAACTATTTGTATAAAATAAAAGGAAAAGCTGGTTATTTAAAATAAAGCCCCATTTACATTTCAATTCTAGCATATATTAACCCCCAAATGAACCCAATTTCAGACCCAATCAACCTAACCCAACAACCCGTTCAAACCGACCCGCCCAGATTACTTTTAATCCAGGTCGTTGATCGTTTTGATCAACGGCCCAAATTACCCCTTTCCTTTTTAATGCCATTACCCTAACCAAATCCCCTCATTTCATTTTAACAGCCGCCCTTACATCCCCTCTTCTCCCAGTTCTCTCTCAACCTATCTCAGAAACCTTAGCTGTCACCTTCAAATACCACCTAAAATCGATCAAATCCATGGATTCCATAGCCATTGATGGCCTGTATCTACCTCATGTGACTCCTACACGTTTGATTACCATGGTTTCAAGGTCAAACCTTGAAGAAGCCTGGCCTAGACCTTGTTCGATTCGAAGATTCCGACCATCTCCGGCCCTGGTCCGGTGGCTCTTGGTATTCTGAGCCTGTTTCTGACCTCATCCGACTTAGATCGGATTTTTTCAAGCCTTACTCATTTTAGGATTCTTTTCAAATCCTAACCATTCGAGGTTTTCTCTGATTTTCTTAGATCTGTTGTGTATTCATGCTCTATCTGAGTTTTTGAACGATTTTCCTAACATTTCTCTCAAAAAATTACTTTCAAAAGTTACTTCTTCCCGATTTATGTTTTCTGAAAATTTTCAAAATGCTTCTCTGACTTTTTTTTACCTGTGTATATTGTGCCTACTTTGTTCTTATGTTTTCCCTTTATCACATATGTTCTTCTTTTATGTTCCGTTCTTTCTGTGTTTTTATGCTATGCTCTCACATGCCTCTTCACTATGTTCTGCTATTCGTCTAATATGCTTCGCCTACTGTATTCTTCTATCATGTGCTTAAGTGTTCACTGTTTTCTCCTCTGCTTTACCTATTTTAAGTTTCTTCTAAAAAAATCTTCTTAAAGCATGTTTTTCTTCTACTATTTCTTCTACTCTCTCTATGCTTCGATTCATTTTCGTCACTCTGTTTGCTTTGAACTTTCTACTGTACTTGTTTGTTTTCTCATGAGTCTCTGAGTGGGATCTCTGAGCCTGTTTCAACTACTTGCCTCTACGCCTTTGTATCTAGTTAGAGGCAGAAATCCTAGAATTTGGGGGTTTTGCCAAGGTTTAATCATGTGATTAAACCAGGGTTTATAAAACCCTTGACTCTTTTAGACCAAGTCCTGAGTCTCCGAACTAGGTTCAAACTACTTTGTTTGCATACAATTCTGATTTCCCTACTCTTTTGTTGAATGGCATGACAATTTCCTTCGTGTTTTAAGCATTCTTTTATGCTTTATATGTGTATTGAATCCTTCTTTAAAAAGTTTTCAAACTTATGACTGAATCAGAGTTTTTTAGGGTAATTGATTGTTACTGATTTCCCTTAAATGAAACCTTTTCTGACCGTGTTCATTCATGTAAAATCTTTGACTTTTGATTTCTTGGCTTTTAATTGATTCTCTTTCCTTAATTATACAACTGTGTACTATCAAAACTTTGTCCTTAAAAAACTTTTATGCACTTACCCCTGCTATTTTGCAAAGAGTTTGATTAATTTATTACCATATTTATTTTATGTCGTTTGAATCTAAATCCCTTAATTAAGGTAAGTTTTGTATAATTGATTAACAATTAGCTTTCAAATTATTTCTCGCCTTGTTTTCGCATGCTTTCTACACTATAAATACACGACTTCTTTTTCACAAACACACTACAACATACTGAATACACTTCATAGCTTCACTTAATTCTCACAACCTCTTTTAAAAATTTTCTACACTTTGGCTTTTGCAAGACTTCTGCTTTAATCTGCTTTCTTTTCTGAAACTGGTATTTCCTAGTTTTGATTCTAGCATCAACTCCAATGTGTTTACTTACCAGCTCTTATATCCATGCTTACTTTACTGCTTTGTAGAATTTAGCCTTTATGGTAATATGCTTATGTCTTGCTATATGTTACTGCAATGGATCCCATTCCCCATATCCTTTATGTGTTTGAGCTGTGGTTTAAGACATGGCAATATACAAAGTTATTGTCCATTGATAAAACTGGATCCATTGGGTCCTACGCTTTTTAATTTCTCATACCCCATTCCCTTATGTGTATTTGAGTTAAGGTATAGCTTGGCAGCATCCAAATTGTTGTCCAGGGCTGAACCTGACCTTCAATAGGTCCAAACTCTCTAATTGTTTTAGCTGCCAGGCTGGTCAGGGGTGTGCCAGCATTCTAGTTGATGGACATGACCACCAGCCTGCCTTGGCATTCCCTGATTCCCTCTATTGCACTTACACCTACTCTTAGACTCTAAGTTCTGCCCCCTCCTATGAGCCTTGCCTTGGCACCTTGAGTTTCATCTAAACTTGGACATTTGAGGGCCAGCTTTTCCACACTGCTTTATTGGCAATTCTAAAATGGCATTTGGGGTGTTAGCACTGCCTGGAGCTCTTGAAGCTCCTTGGAGCTGTGACACATCCCAAAATAAGAGAAGGCTTTGGAAATCTTATCCTGGAACTTGGTTTATCTCATATTATTAGACTCCGAGTCTGAATTAGGCTGATTAAATGTAGATGTAATCACTGATGTAATTTTACTTTTCTGTTTGATTCATTTGGTTTGTAATAATTTTGTAATAACCAATCGGGGTGGATAGTGAAAAGGGATAGGTTTGAATGCATTCAAAAAGGGTAGATATCATGACTATAGGGAAATACTATTTCTAAAATTCTGCAGTTTTCATACAGTTAACCACTGAAGCTCTGTGTCTCATATAGACATCATGTTCATAGATATTAATGCATTTTATATAGATACCATGTTCGTAGGATTTGTGCATTTCATATAAATATCATATTCGTAGAATTATCTGTAATTTCGTACAGGTATCTTGTTCATAGTATTTTATGCATTTTCGTATAGAAATCATGTCTATTGAATTGCATATCATATCGATAATATGCCTATGGGGCTTCTGCATTCTTGCATATGCATCACTCATTAGGCAAACTTATTATAGGACTTAAATAATTGACTGCATATAGACAACCTGCCTATAGGATTTCTGCATAAGCAATAACAATGTTTAAAATCAGTAAACGCCTAGAAAGCATGCCTATAGGAGTTATCAACTAAAGGTAAATCGTCCACTCACTCCTAAGCCTAACGACAGTGATATTTTGTTTAAACACCCATAGAACTCATGACCTTATAATTGACACTTCTCTTTCTGCGATCAGTTTACTCTTTTGTCTCTGAAATCAATAGATACCATGCCTATAGGTCCATTTCACACATAGGCAAATGGTTAGGTAATTACTCAATTGTGTCAGTCTTTGACAACTACATCTAAGCAGGGCTAATTTGGACTCCCTATCTGTAAATATGTGGTAAATCAACTTGCCCTACACCTTAATTTAATCCACACCAAATCAGTACATGTAAGGCATGCTAAACTACATGTTGTTTTCTTGATTTTGAGGAGGTTTATTTGAGCCTTTTAACTATTATGTGCACCCCATAATTGCCTTATGTATTTTTGTTTGTCGTCCTAGATTTTTAACCTTTTAAAACTCTGAAAAGCTTAAACCCCCTTCCCCTTTAGGATTAGTAGTCTCAAATTCCTCAGGGACTGATAGGATTGGGACGGGCAGTAGCATGCAATAAGTAACGATACTTTTTAGCTCTTTAATACCTTAACGGGGTGGGAAGGGTAGAATATGGATATGATGATCGGTGTGCTAATATCACGTGCGACACCTCTTCTAAGGAGTGATTGCTGGATATTGCATTGATGTGATCCATATTAATCATAAACCTAGGAACCCTCTTCCTTTATTTGCTTTCATCTCTTCTTGTAAAGCTCTTTAAATCTTTCTTTTTCATAAAATTATGCCCTCTCTACTTATCTTTATAAGTTGTCAACTTATTGCAATGTTATATGCAAATACTTATTTGAGTCTTAATTGTTTATGTGTTTATGTAAAGTCACAATTGTAACATGGCCGGAAACCACACTTGTGGATCCTGAGGGGTGCCTAACACCTTCCTCTCGGGATAATTTCTAGCCCTTACCCTATTCTCTGGTTTCTTCAACTCAAACCCTTCTTAAAGTGTCCTAATGCACTATACTCATTAGGTGGCGACTCTCCAACTCTAAAACCCAATTCTCAAAAGGGAATAAAGTTGTCCTCCCAAATGTCGTAAACCTAATTTCGCTTTAGAAAAAGCGGGCGTCGATAGCATGGTGACTCTGCTGGGGATTTATTTAGGCTTTTACCATTGCATGCTACTTGTGACTTTATTGTCTGTTTAATTGTGTTTACTTATTGTCTTTATTTCCTGTACTACAAAACTGACTTGGCTTTTCGTGTCTTTTCTTTCTTTCTTTTACTGCTTTACTTCAACGCTGTTGTACTTACGAGCAATTATTGTTAAGGCTGGAAGTTGGGCGGTTCTGGAACCGAAACCGGTCCGGAACCGCGGTTCTGGCGGTTCCGGCGGTTCCGGTTCCGCGGTTCCGGGCCTAGCGGTTCCCCGGAACCGTGATGTCGCGGTTCCACCCATTAGAACCGTGGAACCGGAACCTCCAGAACCGGAACCGGAACCGGAACCGGTCCGGTTTTATCCGGTTCCCAACGGGCTGATTTTTAAAAAAAATTTTTTTTTTAAATAATCTGAAAATCAGAACGGCTCTCTTGCAGAAATAGCCGTTTGGCATTTTTAAAATTTAGCCATTTGACACCTCAAATTTAATTTTACCCCAAACTTTATATAATTACACAATTTTCCATTTCTCAACTATAAATACCCCCTCATTCTTTCATTTTAATTCACCAATTCATCAATCTCTCTCAATCTCTCTCAATCTCTCTCAAGCTCTCTTTCAATCTTTCTAGTGCAAGTGCTTAAATTTTTGTTGCAAATTCGTGAAACATTGTGAAGTTGTTGAATTGAAGTTTTCAAGTGTTCAATTACAACGATTTTCAATTTTCAAGAAGTTGTTCGTCAATCCGGTAAACTCATTTCAACTCTTACGTGCTAAGAATATTTGTTGTGTGTTGTTATTTTGCTTAATTATAATTATTATGGCATTTTCATTGAAAAACATGTTCGGAAAAGGTAAATATAAATCCGGTGAAAGTAGTCGCCAAAATCCTACCCCTCCCCCGGCTCCCCGACCTAGAAAAGATAAACAAGTTGAAACTAGTAGCCAACCTAGAAATACTAATGAAAATTTCGGAATACTTGATAGTAATCATCCATGTTTTCAATTTAGCGATGTTGATTTTCTACATGATGTAGCAGTAGGTGATAGAATAGACGATGATATTATGAATATGCTTTATCCTAATGCACCTATAATAGAGGGAAATGAGGATGATGATGATGACGAAACCCAAGCTCCCGTAGATTTAGATGATACACCTACTAGTCCTGCTACTAATGAACCGGAACACCTACCCGTACAAACTCCCACTTTTTGTAGACAACCTCCTAAACGTTCAGAAACTTCATTAGTTTGGCAATTTTTTATTCAACTAAGAGAACAGAATAAGGCTAAGTGTAAATCCTGTGGGAAATTACTTGTGCATAGGTATACTGGAGATCGTAGCGGCACAGGTAGTTTAGTTAAACATATAAAATTACACCCTAGCGATAAGGCTAGATATATCCAATTGAAAGCGCAACAAGAGGGGAGGGCAAGTCCTGATACTACAATTAACCAAAGTACTGGTTCTAACATGCTTCAACCATGAATAAACACAGTCACCGGAGGTATATTGTATTACGATCCAAATAAGGATCGTGAAGAATTAGCTAAAATGATTACTGTTATGTGTATACCTTATTCTTTTGCTTCTAATCCTGCTTGGATTCATTATATTAGACGAGTATTTAATCCTACATATAAAGGTTGGCCTCGCGCCACAGTTAAGGCCGACATTTATAAATATAAGCATGAATATGAACAATACTTGCGCTATTTATTTACTCATATAAGTAATCGTATGTCTATTACAACTGATATTGGTAGAAGTGGAAATGACTGTGATTATCTAACCGTGACCAGTCATTGGATAGACGAAGACTGGACCATGCAAAAACGCATTATAGCATATAGAATAATTAATTCACGGCACACATGTAAGTTTATTACTAGCACTGTTTCAGATGTATGTAGATTTTTTTGTTTTAGTGATAAAATAATGTCAATTTCCATGGATAACGCTAGTAGCAACACTACTGCAATAGGTATTTTAACTAGAAAACTAAATCCTGCTTTTACAAATATTTTCCATGTTAGATGTATATGCCATATTTATCATTTAATGGTTGGAGATGGTATGAGAATTTTAAACGTAGAAATTGAAAAAGTTAAATTTGCTCTTAATTGGCTTTTTTATTCAAACCGTAGAAGTAGACTTAGAGAATATTATAAAAAATGTGATGAATATGGCCTTAGAGAAAGAAAGGTTCCTAAACCTTGCCCCACTAGGTGGAACTACATGTATGAAAGCTTAGTAGTGGCGTACGAATATAGAAACCCAATAAACGCAAATTATAATTCTAGGGATTGTGAGGATGAAGATAATGACATGCTAACTAATCAAGATTGGAATAACGTTAAGATTCTTTTAGATTTTTTAGAACATTTTAGTGTGGCTACAACTGCTTTATCTGGCCAATATTATCCTACAATTTCAAACTGTTTAGTATATATTGCCGCACTTGCTAATTTATTTGCTGATTTTAGCGAGGGAGTGGAAATTTATGAAATTGCAATAACTGAAATGAAAAAGAAGTTTAATAAATATTTTTTTCCAATCCCTCCTATATTTGGTGTGTCTGCTATGTTAAATCCTACTATGAAATTAGGAGGTCCTCACTTTTGGTATTCTACTATTTATCAATCTTTAGATCTTTCAGAAGTAGAAATGGCTACACTAGCTGATGCGAAAGCATCAGTTAAAGTGAATGCTCAAACTGTATATAATGCTTATAAACAGATGTTAGAGCATGCTAGGCCTAACATTCCAACCCCTACTTCGTCTACATCACAGTCGTCTAAAAGTGCTGCTGGCTTAACAGCTCTTAAATCGTGGACGGAGTTCAGGGGTACTCAAGGTGAGAATTTAGATGATATTTCCCATCTAAACAAACTTCAAGTTTATTTGTCGCAGGGGCTAGAGAATGATAATCCAGACGGATCTTTCGACCTTTTGGATTGGTGGAAGACAAGGGAAAAGCATTTTCCCGTTCTTGCAAGGATGGCTCGGGATGTTCTATCCATTCAAGCGTCAACTGTTGCATCGGAGAGCGTATTTAGTCAAGCCAGACTACAAATAGGAGATCATAGAGCGTCGATGCGGGACAGCTTGGAAAAATCAGTGCTCTTCCGAGATTGGATCCGCTCTGAAAGAAGGAACTTTGGGCTAGCTGAATCTCAACCTGAAATAGATGAGTGCTATGAAGAAATGCTAGCAGAACTTGCTCAGGAAGCAACTTCACCCGGAAGTGGTGATGAACAAGCTTCATTTCCACCACCGCCAACACAACCACCTCTAAACCTTGAAGGTTTTATGAGATTTGTTAGAAATAATACATAAGTTATCATGTAACTTGTACATTGGCATGTCTTCTTTTAGTTTTTTTTCCTTTTAATGATGGTATTAGTACCATGTTGTGCTCATTCCATTGGGAGAAGGAAGACTAAGAAAGATATGCCATTTTGGTCAATAAATACGCTTTTTATCATATCCTTGAATATATTTGTCTCAATATTTATTTGTCTTTACTTCTATATCAATCCTTGAATATTTATATAACATATAATATATAACATACAACACATAATACTAACGACAACATTCTTTTATCAATATGTACTACTTATATAAAATTTATACTAATTACTAACTACTACACAATATAAAAAATATACACTACTTATACACAATATATACTAATTGCCAAACACAATATATACTATACTAAGAACATAGTACACCATATAAAAATATATTGTACAATATACTAATCACTACTATACAAGATATTGATTTAAAAAAAAAATTTAAGTCGGAACCGCCTGGAACCGCCAGACCCGCGGTTCCGGAACCGCCAGAACCGGAACCAGGCGGTTCCGGAACCGTATGGTAGCGGTTCCGGATCCAGAACCGCCAGAACCGGAACCGCCAGAACCGCGGAACCGGAACCGCCAGAACCGGAACCGGCAGACCCAAATAGACCCAGAACCGGAACCGGATACAGCCTTAACTATTGTAATCAGTATGAACGTGGAAATACATGATAACTTGTTTATTTCTTGTAATTACATCTTCAACATCATATTCCACTCGTTCCAAACAAATACCATAGCAACACTTAAAATGAGTGGTTGCGCTCTTCCAATATTATCACCCCCTAAATAAACCAGTCGATCAGCGGTGTAGTCGATGGTTCCATGCCTTTCCCTCTTGAGTTGTCCGCTCAAGGGTACCGGTCTAATACCCCATATAAACCTTACTCTATTTGATTATGCATGCATCAGGGTCAAACCTAGCCAAATCAGTTATGTTGTCCACATAATAACTCAATAAGATAGCCTCGCCCAAAGTCCACCGGGTTTCCTTGAAACCCAAATGGACACCACCATATTCTGTTCATTTATTTGGAGAACTAAATGCTTTTTATGCTAATTATTTGTTTAAATAGTCGAGTCTGGTGAGGTAAGGGCCTAACACTTTGTTTTGCAGAAAATGAGGCACGAAGCCCCATATTCGGCATGGTAACCAACATTCCCCCAAGGCTGCTAAGCAGGTGGAAAGACCTCCACTCTAGTGATCAGACGCTCATCCGCAAATATTTAGGGAATTTGCCTTCTCTTCTGGAGATCCATCTTGACAACAAAATTATAGAGGCTGCACTGTTTTGGGATAGTGATAGATCTGTCTTCCGCTTCGGGGACCTTGAAATGACTCCTTTGCTTGAGGAGATAGGAGGGTTAGTTGGTATTCCTTGGGAGACTTCGAGTTTGCTTATGCCAGAAATCGCGAGGTTAGGGTTTTCCTCAAGATGATGGGGCTAAAGAAAAACAATACTTAACCTATTTGAATGACTCTTACATTCCATTCGTCTAACTCTACGAGAGGTACAGCCATATCAAGTCATACTGCACTTACCCAGATGAATTTTCCCTTACCTCATTGGGGCATATCTACAGGAGGGTCTTCGTCTTTTATGTTCTGCTTCTTGGGAATAATAGTGTTCCATATGAAGAAGGCTAGGATCCACACCAGACTAGCCATGGTAACCAAGACCTTGATGGAAGGAATTGGCGTGCAGCCTATCAGCATAATACCTATGATCATTGCTAATATATACCGAGACCTGGACAACTGTCAACGAGGGGCCAATCAATTTGAGGGTTGCAAATTGTTACTCCAGCTCTAGCTCATGGATCACCTCCAACTGGAGGATGGGAAGAGTTATTTGAAAATTTGAAAGAAGACTAAGTGCAGTGGATGTTCGAGTGGTTCCCTATGGAAGAATTCATTGTTCGGTCCTGAGATGGACCATTTCTCATACTCATTGGCCTGAGGGGAACTTATTCCTATGTCCCTCTCCGAGTCATGAGGCAGGTAGGAAGAAAGAAAGTCTTACCAAGGATTGACAAGATGAGTCACTTCATGGTTGACTTCCAGGACGATGATAGCCCTCACAAGTGTCAAACAGATCACATGTGGCAGTGCAAAATCATCTTGGGGAAAGATTCTATTGAGCTGGACATATATCACGCCGGCTGTGCACCATACTATTCGAGTTGGTTGGAAGAAAACCATAATGGTTTGGGTCAGCCCGGGTTCATGCGAGGTCACAGGGTTATCGACGAAAAGGCTGAAGCACGGGTTAAGTACAACCAACTACGCAAGAGAATTCGAGAATGTGAAAGCAAGCACCGAGAAATATAAGAATCCCATCAGAAGTTGATTGAAGAGTGGAAAGATATGGCTATCAGCGCCAACAAGCGACTGGGTATTTGGAGCGGGGTCTAGTGGAGCTAGAAGGAAATTTCATTTAGAGGATTGAAGACTATCAAAAAGCTAAGGGAAATGCGGGTGGACATCTGGCCCGAGCTTATCTGCTGCTAGGATTGCGCGAGCAGGTGAAGTTGTTCAATGGGGATAAAGATGCCGAGTCTGGGGAAGGTCCTTATGGTACCAAGTAGTTAGGAGTATTTTTGTTTTGCTTTAAAGATTTAATAAGGCCAATGGCCATTAGTGATATTTACTTTCCGCTATTTAGTGTCATTTTGGGATTCGTCTTATTTTTATCAATAAAATGAGTCATATAGAATTATAAGTTCTTCAAATTAACTTGTCGCTAGGCCTACCTCGGGCACAAAGAGGCACCCAAATTAGGAAACAAATTATATTCTTGCACAATGTGTTTAAATATTTCAACATTTTCTTTTCATAACCCGCGCTAACTTGTTACCTTTTTGTTTTTACTTTTGTTTTATTCCCCTTCCCAAAAGGTTAGTTTGTGCACTCTGTACCATCATCATACTCTACAAGATCCTAGGGCCCTCCACCTCCTCCTCATCCAATTCCTATCAGAAACAAGAACAAGGCTAAAATGGAAGACGTAAACAACATTAGAAAGGAGAACTCGGGTGAACGAACAGAGGTTACTCAGGGTATCCAGATCTCCAAGGAAAGTGCTGCCCAACGTGAGCAGAAGTTATTAAAGTTTTGAGAAGAATTGGATCAAGTTCAAAACTTGGCCAACTTGTCATTTTCCCTTACCACCCCAGACATCAACTTTCCCACTGCACAAAATCCTGCACCGCCACAAAACATCCTGCAACCACAAAAACAACCCACTCATACTCAAAATTGAAACACATGCCACACTTCCAATAACAATCCATTGCTCATCCCTAAACCACTAAACACCACAAATGATCCTTTCCAAAACACCCCCATATATGTTGAAACCATACCGCACTATACTCAACCAATATCAAGCACACTTGAGTCTGACGACAAAGACTCTCTTATCAGGAACCTGGTTGCAGAACTCAAGAAGTTGACTAGTCGAGTCCAGGGTGTTGAAGAAAACAAAGGTATTGAGGGGCTAAATTATGAGGACCATTGCATTCAGCCAGATGTAGAACTTCCTGAGGGATACAAACCTCCCAAGTTTGAAATGTTCGTTAGCACGGGAGATCCCAGAGTCCATTTGAGGACATACAGTGACAAACTGGTCAGAGTCGGAAAGGATGAGAAGATCCGTATGAAGCTCTTTATGAGAAGTCTGAAAGGGGATGCTTTATCTTGGTACATCAGTCAAGACCCTAAGAAGTGGACAAGCTGGGTAGGTATGGCGTCCGATTTCATGGACAGGTTCAGATTCGATACAGAGAATGCACCAAACATATTCTACATCCAAAATTTGAAGAAGAAACCTACAGAGACGTTCTGTGAGTATGCTACTCATTGGAGATCAGAGGCTGCTAAGGTCAGGCCGGCCTTAGAAGAGGAACATATGAATAGATACTTCGTTCGTGCTCAGGATCCACAATATTACAAGAGGTTAATGCTAATCGAGGGCCAGAAATTCCCCAATATTATCAAGCTAGGGGAAAGAATTGAGGTAGGCATTAATAGTGGTATGGTTACTAACCCTAAAGCTTTTCAGGCCACCAACAAGGCCCTACAGCCTAGTGGCACATCAAACAAGAGGGATGTTAGTGCCGTGATGGTCGCATAGAGAACAAAATCCTCGATAAAATACCAAACTTACCCATCACCTCCACTTATATATCAGCCTGCCCCAAATTACCAAGCATCCACACCCTCCTACCAAAATCTACCACTCGTTTTATCAATCGTCTCCATCTCGCACATATCAGCTCACTTCGCCTAGATACTCTTAACCTGCACCGGTCTACCAAGATTATAATTCTCAACCCTCTCACAACCAGTCACCTCTCACTCGCCAAAACTTCCCTAGACCTAGAACAAATTTCGACCACAGACCTCCCAGGCAATATACAGCCATCGCCGAACCAATTGACCAGCTGTATGAAAGACTTAAAGTTGCTGGTTATCTCACCTCTATCCCTGCCATAACTCCAGAAAATCTTTCCCAATGTGTCAACCCAAACAAAACATGTGCTACCATTTCGGCATGAAGATACATACCATTGACGAGTGCCGCTCACTGAAGGATAAGGTCCAAGCTCTGATTGACAACAAGATCATCGTAGAAAAGGAGTCTGCTCTTATTGTTCGCAACAACCCTCTACCTGACCACAAGGGTGGAGGCATTCACATGATCGAGATCGGAGATGATTGGGACCCCAAAGGGTCGATTGGATTGATTGTTGATGGTGATGAGCCAAAGAAACCAACAGTCACACTTAACCTGATTATTGTCCAGATCCAGCCCTTTGGGCACGATGAGGTAAACATGTCTATAACACTCGAGTTTGAAGCACCTTCCTCTGCAAAGGTCCTCAAACCAATTGAGGTTGAGTTTGGAGTTCCAAAAACACTTTTACCATTTGAAGTTGTTGTGTTACCTCCAAGGGTGCCCATTCCAGTAGCAATTTCAAATGTAATACCGTTCCACTCAAATGCCATACCATGGGATTACACAGCCGAAGTAAGAAGGAAAGGGAAAACTAAATTTGAAAAAGCTATTATTGCGTAAGGTATGACCAAAACCGGCAAAGTTTACACTCCAGAACACCTAGCTGAGTCCGGTAAGCAAGCCTATGGATGGTCTATGGGCCCGATGATCTTTGGAGGAAGATACATGCAAAAGAATACTCGGTCATTGAGCAACTAAATAAAACACCAGCACAGATATCTATCCTTGCTCTTCTGGAGAGCTCCGATGCACACAATAATGCCCAAATAAAAATACAGAGTGAGGAACATGTGCCCAACAACATAACTGGAGGGAAAATGGCAAACATGGTAGGGAAAGTACTGGAGAGCCACAAAATCACCTTCCACGAAGATGAGCTACCACCGGAAGGGCATGTGGTCCAAAGTGATCTCACAACCAGTGAGTTCCGAAAACTTATGCAGCATAAAGAACAGCTTGTGCAGGTACGACAAAAGTTGGGTGAGGCATACCTCGTAAAAATGGAGGAAATCTACCACCAGGATAGGGAGGGGAAGTGTGTATCCAATAAGAAAGGGGTAGGCATAGAACACGCAGTCCTCACTATGGTCAAAATGAACTATATCGTTCCTTATTGCCGGTCGCATGTCAACATAATTGGGGATTCCCCACCTCGCTTTCAACTCTGCAATGGCTTCTTCTTTCATAATATAAGGGATAGATTCTGTCTTCACCCCAACGTGACTGCACAAATTGTTCCACTCTCTCCCAGCACAAGGCAAGATCTCGACCACTGATGGAACCTCTTCATCTTCCTCCGCCTCTACTCCGTTGGTGGTCGGAGCAACATTTTCCGGCACCAAAATTGTGATAGGGAGATCAGTGCGAGAAGAATCCCCAGCCATTTTGTCAAGATGGTGTGGAAAAAAGACAATAGAAAATGAAGGATGGAAGTTTTTAGTCTAAATTGGGGCGAATGGAAATTTGGAGTATCTGGAAGCTAGTATATCCAAAAAATTCTTTGAAGCACAAGGCAGAGAAGTATATCATTCAAATGTTGAGTTCCTTCTATTTATAAGAGATATAAAGCCCCCAAGCAAGAAATCCAAGAGTCTCCGATTGAATCTGATAGGGCACAAAACGTTTTGATTCCCCAAGAACGCATGTCATAATGGCGGCAACCACGAAACAACACTTTAATACGAAATAATGTTTCGGTTTTGAAACAGCGCAATGGTCCATGGATATCAAAAGAACATCGTCATCTCACTTGAAACCTAAGAAGCATACCTAAGAAATGAGAAGTCAGATTTGTCACTCGTGATCCATCTGTCTGTCCCGACAGGGGATGACCCCGACAGACGAAGAGACTAACCGTATTGGTCAAAATCTGACCATTGTGGTCAAGATGACCGACATACCATCCAAGCGACAGGGTTTCGAAAAATGAAATGGTCCATTCTACATCCTGTACTCGCGACATCCGTCGACTCAAAAGAAACAACGTCCTGGAGATGACCAAGAAAGATAGTGTGAGAGAGAGTCAGACCAAGTAAATAAAAAAATGTCACATGACTATATATAGAAAAGGAAAACCTTCGGTTATGGGAGGTTGTTCCCTCTCTCCTTTCCTCCCTCCTCAACAATCTCCTTAAGAATTAGAATGACGGAGCAATATCCCAGAAAAACATGTAAAACAACCTCCACCATTGATTAAGGGGAGCCACAAAGAAAGTTCCAATAATATTGGTTAACTCCATTTCATCTCATATATTATTCGTTCAATTAGCTCATTGATCTTGGATTTATTAAGTTTAACTAAGATTTACCCCTTCACTTTCTTTAATTGATTTGTTCTAAAAGGTTCCAATGTCTTTTGAGTCAAAAAAACATGAACATGCAAATAAAAGCGAATTTAGAAACCATACTCCATGTCGTTAATTAACAATCTAATGATCCAAATAGATTTATTAATCAAACTAATTTAGCTTTGCGTCACACATACTTTTTAAAGAGATTAAAGCGCTTCCTATTGTCTATTAAAAGACTATTCATTCTTGAAATTTATTCCAGAATCTCTAAATGATTCTCCATATTGAACCCGGAATCTCTGAGCGAAGCAATTCCATCTACTACACTCCTTCTCATTTTGGTGGACAAAGAAACCAGATAATTGTTGAAGTAAAGTGTAAGACGTTGCACAGACAAATAATTATTTTCACTAGTTTTAAAGGCTTGATTGACCATTGATATTGAATTTGGCTAGGGGTGCTCACATAAAGACAAAAGTATTATTATGCTAAAAATAGTAAAGGCGTAACAGGGCTTCGATAGGGAGTGGAAATTAGTGTTTTCATAATAGATAATCCCACCCAGCAGTTAATGGAAATAGATTGACTACCATAGAAATCCGTGTGACTTGGTCTGCACTGGAGAGATATTAGTACGGAGTAGTATTTACTTCAATTTTGAAGTTCTGGTTGTTCCATTGTCCAAATTGTGTGAATTTTGTTAGATCAAATTTTAATGATAAAAATAATATATTTGCCTCTTGTGTAGGAACTCTTGGATTGACAAAGAAATGTATGGAGATTGATAGATAGGCGCAATTAAAGAAAGCAATCAATCTTGAAGATACTAACACAATCAATCCTAAAGACACTGACGAAATCAAGGGACGCGATTAAAGGAAGACGAAATCACAGAAGATACAGATGGGATAAATTATAGCTAAACTCAAGGAACCAGATTAATAAAGATCTCACTGAAGATTAAATCAAGTGTCTAAATATAGAGGATCAAGATTCCAACAGAGCCGTTGAAGAACAAATTATTCTTGTAAAGAATCAAACTCTTTCCAAGGATAAAATCTCTTGGGTTGGAAAATCTTTCCGGAAATCAAGCCTCTCTCTCGAAGTATTTAAACCAGTACCACCATATTAGATAGACATACTTTGATCGAACCAAACACCCTCTCTTTTTTCTGCTGCAATCAAATATTGTAGCTCTTTAAGACCTGTTGTATAACAAGTTAGAGAAGAAAGAGAGAAAAATATTGGTGAGGCATTGTATCAAAAGAGATGAGATATAGGAACTGAGTTATCATGTTATTTCTATTGTACTCGAAGAAACGCATTCACTAAGGAGAACTCCCTGGCAACCCAAGGAGACTGGACTAAGATTCACATTGAATTTGAACAAGTATAAATATTCTGGTGTTTTTAATTCCAGCATTTACTTTCAGCATATCATATTCTATTATTAAAACTATTAGTTTGTTGCATCTAGTCGAGTAATTGAAAACCCAGTTAACTAACATAGACTAAGTTTAAAAATATACAATCCACCCCCTCTTGTACTTTCAATTGACATCAGAGCAAGGCTGACATTTTTCTTTTGCTTAACAACTTATGAGAAAAGATTATGGCAAATCAAGTTATCATAGGAGCTCTCTTCCACGAAGGAACTTTACAAGTTAGACCACCATACTTCAATAGGATATATTTCTCTCACTGGAAAGTGCTTATGGAGATCTATGTCAAGGCATACGATGTTAAAGTTTGGAGAGTCATCAAAATGGGAACTATCCCCTACTACTCCACCACTTGCTGATCCTGAAGACATAGATCCATACATAAAAGAGAAAATCGAAGTGGTACAACTTAATAACAAAGAGAGAAACCTGATTTATAATGTCATAAGTAGGTAAAGAATATGAGAAAAGCTCTAGTTATGACACAGCCAAAGAAATGTGGGACAAGCTTGAGGTCACATACGAATGAACCAGCAAAGTAAAGCAAACACATATCAATATATTAGTTCATGATTACAAACTCTTTTCAATAAAAGAAGGAGAGTTGATGAAGAGTTGTTTGCCAGATTTAGCAAAATAATTAACAATCTAAAAACGTTTGGCAAACCATATATGAGTGGCGATCAAGTCAGAAAGATTCTCATAAGTTTACCAACCACGTGGCAGACCAAAGTAGTCACACTTGAATCTTAGGATCTAAATAAGTTATCCTATGATGAACTACGAGGAGAACTCATTGCCTTTAAAAAGACGCATCTCAAGAAAACTAGTCAAGAAGAAAAAAAAACGATCGCATTCAAAGCCTCAACTGAAATTGCTGAAAATGAAATCGATGATGATCCTGAAGCTCTACAATAAGAGATTGCTATGCTATCAAGAAACATGGATGGTTTAATGATAAGATTCAGGAATACGAGGAAAAGAAGAATTCCACCCAGGCGATCCAGGCAATACAACAAACAGGACAAGAATGACAGAAAATGCTATGAGTGTGGAAGATTTGGACACATTCAAGCTTAGTGTCCTGATCAAAAAAGAAAAAATTCCAGAGGCTTTAACAGAAACAAATCTTTCGGAAGTTGAATCGATGAATATAGTTCAGAACACGAAGAAATAACAAATCTTTGCTTCATGACGATTCTGGAAAACGAGATGAACAAATCCTCAAGATTTTGGACAGATGAGGACACTTCAGATGATAAATGCAAATATAACAATGAGAACTATTTCATGGCATGAGGTGAAACAAGTGAGGTAAGATCTTATAACTGTGAAAGATGCAGAGAATTGCAGGATATTCTTGAGTTAACTTTGAAAGGGTCTCAAAAAATGATGAATAAATTTAAGAGACTCAACAAAAGAAATTAAATACTCGAAACTCAAATTTGAAGTATGTGAAATCGAAAAAGAAGTACTTCAAGAAGAGTTTGAGGAATTGCAAATGCAACTCAGTGGCATGCGCAAATCCACCAGTCACAATTTTGTCAAGTCAAACCAGGATGCTTACAAGTCAACTGAAAAAAGACCAACTAGAACAATAGTCTGCTAATATTAACACTAATGAAAGACCTAAAAGTGGGTCAGGAGTTACGTGTCACTACTATAACAAAAGTGGGCATAAATATTCATTATGTCGCTTTCATAAACCAAATATTTTAGGATGGGTTTGGAAACCAAAAAATAATTCTGAATCTAGTAATACTAACCCTCCAGGTCCCAAGCAAACTTGGATACCTAAAAGAAAGTAATCACTATATTTTGCAGGAACACCACATAATAAGCTGCAAAAGAAAATGGTACTTAGACAGTGCGCGTTCCAGTTACATGACATGTGGTAAAAACCTGTTCAAAGAAGTTACAAAAATTAATAGAAGGAGTGTTAAGTTTGGGGATGACTCAAAAGGAAAGATAATTGGCAATGGAACAATTCCCTTCAATAACAACTATAACATCACTGAAGTTTATCTCGTCGATGGACACAACTAAAATCTCCTCAGCATAAGTCAACTATGTGAATCAGGATATGAGGTAAATTTTAAGAAGACAGGCTGTGTTATTGAAGACAAAACAGTTAAAACAATCCTCCCAAGAAAAAGGTATGGAAATGTTTATATTATTGATGGTTTTGAAAGGTTATATGGTCATATTTTCTTAACATCTATGTCTGATGATCCATGGTTATGGCAGAGAAAATTTGGTCATTCAAGCATGCACTTGATAGAAAAATTGTCCAAACATGAGTTAGTTATCGGTCTACCCAAACTGATTTTTTCTAGAACTCATATTTGTGATGCATGTCAAATTGGTAAGCAAACCAGAAACTCTTTCAAAAATTAAGATATTGTATCTACTTTTAAACCTTTGCAATTGCTTCATATGGACATATTTGGGCCTATTGAAACTGCTAGTATAAAAGGAAAGAGATATGCTTTTGTTATTGTTGATGACTATTCACGTTTCACTTGGGTAGTTTTCTTCTTGTCTCATAAAGATGAAACATTAAGACATTTCGAGATTTTCTGCAAAAAGGTTGAGAGAGAAAAGGGATATCTGATTTCAACAATTCAAAGTGATCATGGTGGAGAATTTGAAAGTAAAGCTTTTGAAGACTTCTGTAATGATCAGGGATACACTCATAATTTCTCTGCACCACGATCACCACAGCAAAATGGGGTTGTTGAGATGAAAAACAGAACCCTCAAAGATATGGCAAGAACCATGTTGCTAGATCATTTACTACCAAATCACTTTTGGGAAGAAGGTGTGAGTACAACATGTCACACTCCCATTCTAAAGAAGACTCCTTATGAACTATAGAAAGTTAAATGTCCTAGTACCATTTACTTTCATCCCTTCAGAAGTAAGTGTTTTATTCACAATAACGGTAAGGACAACTTTGAAAATTTTGATCCAAGAAGTGATGAAGGTATTTTTCTGGGATACTCATTAAATAGTAGATCTTTTAGAGTCTATAAATAAACTCACCTTAAGTATGGAAGAATCTGTACATGTTATATTCAACGAAAATAACCCCTTGAATCCCACACCCGTAGCCATTGTTGCTGCTCTGTTCTTCTTCGTCCGCCATTATTTGTGTGAATTTGCTTAAGGATTGCTGTATCTGTGTAGTGATTTGGTAAATATTAATCAGTGTAGTTTTAAATCAGAGAGGTTTAAATATATATTGTTAAGGATTAGGGCAGTAATAACAGTAGGGGTTTTAGGGGTATTTTGGGAATAAAAAGTGATCAGAATTGACTAACTTAATGGCATGTAGTCAAGCCTTAATATGTACCTTGAATTAAGGAGAAAATTAAGGGAAAAGCACCTTTTGAGTAAGTTTTTCAGAAAAGGTGGGCAGTCTTTTGTTATTTTGGGGGGTCGGGTGGTTAAGTTTCTCAAAAGAGGGCAGGTATGTCTTGGGTTATAAATAGAACAGAGTTTTGACATAATAGGGGAGCTTTTTTTTTTAATCAAATTAAAGAGGACTGAGAGTGAAAAAATATCGACTGAATTTGGAGACTAGAAGTCAGCGCTTAGAAAACTGAATTTTAACATTAGAAGTTTAGTATTAGGAGATTTTCAGAACTTGAAAGGGTAATACAGGCTAGTTTCTTACACTTAGAATTCAGTTTTAAGAGTTTAAAAAAAAATACAGGCTGGTCTTTAGATTGGAAAAAGTCAGTCTTATTCTTAGAAATTTTGAGTGTTAAGGCTGGTCCTATAAAATTTAGAAGGTCAGTTTCTGTCCATAGAACCTAAGCAACAAAATCAGTATTTCTGTGAACTTTTCTTGGAAGCTCCTAGTTGAATACTGTTTCATTGAGTTTGGTTTCCTGCTTGGCTATTGGATCAATTGCTTGGTTTTCTGTTGAGTTTTGAGCACTATTGCATTGAGATCCTGGGTTTTGACCAGAAATTATTATGTTCGCAATTCTTCATCCACCGATGGAAAAAATGCTCCAGTTTTCCATTCTCATATGAGGCCGGAAAGTGGATTGGCAACAGCCAGGCAAAAGGGTTAGCCTGAAGTCCTACTTGGTTTTAATCTTCCCTGGGATTTTTGTTGTGTTGCTGTATGTGCCACTGCTGCTTCTATTGATCTTCCTCTTCTTCTTTCTTTTCCCATAACAGGTACACAGCTGGTACTTCTTGTAAGCTGAGAATTGAGGCTTGAACATGAAATGAAGAATCAAGTTGTTTTAAATTTAGTTTTTAGAAGTATATTGAGCAGTTAGTTGTATATAGAATAGTTCACTTTCTATACTAATAACTATGTAGATAGTTGTAATGAAACTGAACATCTATATATGGCCTTTAGTTGGCAAATTATTTATGTATGCTTGTAGTAAATAAAATACCGACTATTTTAGTTTGCTAGTTTAAGTAGTCTGTTTCACATATATGCTAGGCATTAGACTATAGTTACTAGATGATTTAAATTATTTAATTCAACAAATTGATTATCTAAACTTGCAAGAAATTGTGTAATTAGATGGCATTTTCATCTTTCTATTTTTTTAAAGTTTGAATATGTGTTGTACACTGTAGCTAGGCCCTCAAAAATCAGAACATGATGGCCCAAGCCCTGATTTTGTACCATGCACGCTGGGCCTGGGCCCAAAACCGATTAGCCCGTGTTCATGACCATTTTCAGCAATAACAAGTTATGTATAAATGTAGCTTTAATAATTCCGGCATATAAATAATGTAGGATTTTTTTTTATTTTAGAGACAAACAAATAGAAAACATTAGTCACTTTAGGATATCCTTTAAAATAAAATAAGGCGTGCCTCGCAAAAATAAATTACAAATCGCAGGAACCTCAATTAAAAGGGCATAATAAGCGAATAGACTTCGGAATTGGCCTCTTAATGAATTTCACGGCCTTTTCCAGGACAACAAATACGTTAGTCTCTTTAGGACGCGTATTAATTAATTTCACCTTCCTAATTTTGGGTGTGCATTTATGCAAATCAAATCCAAGTCTCGACGAAGTCGAAGTGTGTCAACAAACTGCGTGTACACAGGATGTGACGTAGTTCGAGATGCATTTCCACGACGTCGCAAGTCTTTTAAAAATAAGGAATAAAACGAGCCCTACCAAATAAAAATACAAAATTGTGGGACCCTCTATACTTGCTTGTTGTTCAAGATTACTTAGCTTCCGGAACGGGTCGTTTAGCCAATTTTACGGCTCTACCCAAAACAACATTACGCTAGTTGCTTAGGCTAAAATTACCTCCCTAAATATGGGTGTGCATTTATGCAACTCAAATCCAAATCTCAACGGAGTCTAAATGTGTCGACGACCACGTGTACACTAGTTGTGACATGGTCCGAGATACGTTTTCACAATGTTGCAATTCTATGTTAAAAATGATGAAAATAATAATGAAAGCGGTAAAAAGTCACAATTTACACTAAGTACATAATTGTTAAAATCACATAAATAAGCCGAATATAACAGTTGAGCGACCCTGCTAGAACCACGGAACTCGGAAATTCCTAACACCTTCTCCCGGGTTAACAGAATTCCTTATTCGAATATCTAGTACGCAGACTGTAATTTAGAGTCAATTCCTTTCCTCAATTCGGTATTAAAACTGGTGACTTGGGACACCTTAAATCTCTCAAGTGGCGACTCTGAAATAAATAAAAAATCCCGTTCGATTGTCCTTTAATTGAAAAAATTCCTTTACCCATCGCGGGGCGAAAAAAGGAGGTGTGACAACTCTGGCGACTCTGCTGGGGAAATGGCAACGCAGAATCTCTAGTTCAGGGTTTAGAATTCGAGCTTAGAATAATTGTTGTGTTTAGCTTTATCTGATTTTGCTACATTATCTATGCTTAATGTGCTAATTGACTGCTTCTACCGCTTTGATATTCGTGAACTGTATATAAACGGTGCCAAAACTCATCTCCCCTCTAAGTCTTCTGTAAATTAAAATTGGGCATTTGCTTGACATAGCCTGCTTTCTTTGAGATAGCTAAGGTGCTTGGCACCCGGTGAAGGATTTTAGTCACACGTATTTTAGGTGGGGAGCGATGCTAGTTAAACCGGAAAGTAATGCTACCGGCTATACTGGTCCTCTTCGGCTCGAGTCATTCGCTCGGGTAGGCCAGGTCTAGAACAATAAACCTAGGTTTTTAACCTAGTATAACAAAGCTTCATGTCAATCCCTAGTAGGAACGTTTATTTGCAACATGTGCATTTGAATTTAGGTGACCCAACACAGGGGTTGAGTCCGTCTAGGACAAGCGACCTGAAGTGAAAAGACCATCCTATTGCATCTTTTTTGTTTTATGCATTTATTTGCTTCAGACTGGCATGTTGACCGGCTTTGAATACTGGAAAATTGTGAAAAAAAAAAGAAAAAAAACTAGCAGTGTAGAGTGTTAATTACATGTTTTTAGAAAATCAATATCCAAGTACTATCGATACACTGCCGAAACTTTGAAAAAAAATTATCTGTTTGCTAAAAGCAAAGGAAAAATAGAAAAAAAAAATTTGGAAAATTTGTTTTTGAAAGGAGAAAAAAAGAGTCGTTATTTTGTCTTGTTTTCAAAAAAAAAAAAGGAAAAAATAGTTTGTCTTGCCATGAAAAGTAAATATGAAAAAAGAGTGTCTTGTTTTTAAAAAATAGTTTTTATTTTATTTTATTTTTTTATGAAATGCCCAAATGAAAATGAAAAGAGTCATGATTTGAAAGTGGTCTTGTTATTTGCTTATGAATTGCCAAAAATGAAAATGAAAAAGTGTCTTGCTTTAAAAATAGTTCGTGTAATTTGACGAACTACGTCGGTTTGATTCTCACAGGTCATGAGATACATAGGCAACCCTCATCGGGTCCAACCTCCTCTTTTGCAAAAATAGCCCAAAAATAAAATAAAAATAAAGAAAATCAAAATTTTAATTTATGTCAAAAATAAATTAGGTGATGCCGTTTTTTGTCAAAAATAGCCAAATGTTCCCAAACGGGGCGCCGGAAGGCTGAATTTACATAAAAAGCCACCTTTGGTCATATTTTAATTTTTGACCCTCACAACCTGAAAATCTTCGTCACCGAGGCGCTGCAAGGCCGTTTTTGCAATACCGGGTCATTTATTTTATTTTTAAAAAACAAAAAAAAGTGAGTGGTTAAGAGAATACCGTTCGGATTTTGGGTCAAATTGACATATATGGGACGAAATCTGTCATTTTGTTTTTAGGTTTGTATTTCTTTTGATTAGAGTATTGGGTCGTTTGATTTTCGAGTCACTATTTCATTGCTAAGTTGGTCAGTTTATTATGAAAATGGAAAATTTCAAAAAAAAATTATTGTCGTTTACCTTTTATTTGCCCGAACTACGCAAAGTCTGATTCATGCGGGATCATGATACGTAGGCAATCTCCATAAGATTCGACCACCACGAAAAAAAATGAAAAAATATAGAAATGAAAGAAACAAAAGATGTTGTTAATAATGAGGACCGACTAAGTCCATTCTACTATGTTTTGTTTTGAATTTTGAGAAAGCTGGGTGATCGGTTTATGGTAAGCTGGAAGCACAAGATCCAGGAAAACTTGATTCAAGACAGTGACACCCAGAATATCACGCTGAATCCTTTACATACACATGATGATGTACACTTTGTGGGAATAATGCCCGGTGACATGGGATATGAGAATCATCTTGGGAATGTACTGACTAAAGCTGAAGATCTTGAAGCAGATAGTCGTCTTGGCAATATGGATGTGAAGCTCAATGGCTAAAAATGTCATGCTTGTTAATTGGAAAGACGCTCCATGTATGGGTCAGCTGGAGCGAGTCTTGGTAGTGGGCTCTGATTTTCTTCTTGTTTTCTGGATCATTCTGGGGTTGTAATCAGGTTTCTTTTATTTTTGTCCTTGTCAAAGGGTGAAACCTTGTTTCCCGTAATTCAATGAAAAATGAAAAAAATTTCTTCTTCACTTTTACTTTAGTTTAATTTTGTTTTCTTGTTTTCTCTTTCTAAACGGTTCTCTTTATACTGGTTCTAATGACATGGCATGCACAATGGATCTTAACCCAGTCTAAAAAAAATCAATCTGATAATGAACTAATAATACAAGAAGTATATTGATGATAATGAGTGGGTCAAAACCCGAATGGAGCGGTTGAGGTGGCCAACAATAACATAAAGAAGATATTGAGGAAAATGGTAGAAGGGTCCAGGCAATGGCACGAAATGCTACCATTTGCATTGTTGAGTTATCGCACTATTGTTACTACTTAAGTAGGTGAAACTCTTTATCTGTTGGTACGGAACTGAAATGGGGATACCAGCAGAGGTTGAAATTCCGCCTCTCCGAGTTATTGCTGAGCCTGAGATTGATGATGATGAATGGGTCAAAGTCCGATTGGAGCAGTTGAGCTTAATTGATGAAAATAGATTGACAGCAGTATGCCATAGCCAGTTGTATCAAAAGAGAATGGCAAGAGCAATAATAAGAACATGCGTCCCAGGAAATTTGAAGTGGGGCAGCAAGTGTTGAAACGAATCATGCCACATCAGTCCGAAGTAAAGGGCAAGTTCGCCCTGAACTGGCAAGGACCATTCATTGTGGACAGTGTGTCATCCAATAGCACTTTATGTTTGACAGATGTCGATGGAAGATATATCGACATGGCTATCAATTCTGACGCAGTCAAGAGGTCCTTTGTATGATTCTTTCATTATAATGGTTTGTTCGTTTGCACTTGGCATTGATCGGAGAATGAAATGACGGAGGCAATTTTTTCTATTATCTAAACACTTTAACCTATGCTTCCCTATTTTGAGCCTTATTTATTCTTTCATACCCCTCTCTTGGAATCACTAAAGAAAAATATGATAACAAAAACAAAAAGGAAAGTCACAAGAACAACAAAGGAATCAAGTGAACTACATTTGACCTGATTCCTCAAAGAGAATACGTAGGCACCTCACGGCTCGGTCATAGTGTGACAAAGTGTCACAAAATCAAAAATCCCCACCAAGCAAGAAAACTGGGGCAGAAATTTGGTTTTTAGATTTGGAAAAGAGGTTTGATTCCAAGAGTTGTCATGTTTTACCCATAAAAGTTATTTTAAATTTTTATCTCCTTTTCTTTTAAGCCCCACATATAACTCATATTGATGTCCAAAAAAGACCTCCCGATCAGTATCTGAGAGGTTCCAAGACAGAAAAAGGAAAGTCGAGAATAATACGCTGGCCCTCGACTGAATGAGGATCATGAGCTGAAAAGAATGGATAGCCAAAAGAATTCCCAACAGAGAGAATTTTATCGGTAACACTCCAATCCCCAGCTGAGGAAACAAAACGAGAGAGTCTTATCAGTGAAAACATTCACAGGTACATAAGGCGACATAAGCTGAGAAAAGCAAAATGAGAGAGTCTTATCGGTGAAAACCTTCATAGGCACCATAAGGCGACAAAGCTGAGAAACAAAACAAGAGAGTTTTATCGGTGAAAACCCTCACAGGCACCATAAGGCGACGGGAGATGAGAGAAATGAGAGAATCTTATTAGTAAAAACCCCTCGAAGGGCACTATCGATGAGATAAGATTGGCGGAAAGGATCCGAATTTGGCGAAGAGTTAGGCACCTGTTTATCCCAGCAAGTGAAGACATCAGAAAGATTGATTGATGCAAATAGACTAGGTTAATTAATCCGGAATGTACGACATAATCGTTGGGATCGGTTATACCACCCAGATAAGTTCCTTTCCCTTCTTTTCCCCAGCATTTGTTCAGAAAGATTTTCTCTTTTTCTATCTTTTCATTTCTTTGTTTAAAAGACCTTTTCCAAAATTTTGTTTTAGAGAAAGATATTTCAGAGCTTACTACCAGTTGCCAAAATGGTACAAAGCAAAATGGGAAGAGGACAGGCCAGAGACAAGGCAAAAAGACGTTTGCTGCAAGGCAGAATAATATATTGATCTAAAATGTCAAGGAAAGTATGGAAAAAAACAGGAAAACAATAAATGAGAAAATTGTGGACCAAATTCCAAAAGGGTCCCCAGCAGATCATCGAGATGTAGAAGCATCCCCAACAGATTTTCGACCAAGTTCCAAAAGGGTCGGACAACACAGAGTGGGGAAGGAGGAAAAGGAAAATTCATCCCCAGCTAACTTTGATAGCATAATGAAATACAAGAGCGGGGAAGAAAGAAAGGGAAAAACCATCCCCAGCAGAAGTGGCACGACCACTCACCATGTTTTAAAACTAACAAATTTTCTTTGACTTGAAGCGGGAAAAGGAAATCTTATTAATGGTGAAAAAACATGCCACAAGGAAGAGCACCAAAACTGTGGCAGAAAATTTTCTGCCATTGTCGAAAATTTTCTCGGAGGAACGAGGAAATCAATTCAAGCTTTAAGGGATAGCAAGACAACATAATTTTAAGAGAAACAGTCGGAAGTAAGATAACATCAAGTTTTGAAACGGTCTTATCCGCCCTCGAATAGGATATTTTAGGTTCATCCGCCTTCTAATAGGATATTGTAGGTTTGTCCACCTTCGAATAGGATGTTCTAGGTTCATCCGCCTTCGAATAGTATATTATAGGTTTGTCCACCTTCGAATAGGATATTTAGATATAGTTTTGTCCACCTTCAAATAGGATATTTTAGGTTCATCCGCCTTCGAATAGGATATTTTAGGTTCATCCGCCTTCCAATAGGATATTATAGGTTTGTCCACCTTCGAATAGGATATTTGTTCTAGGTTCATCCACCTTCGAATAGGATATCTTAGGTTCATCCACCTTCGAATAGGATATTATGGTTCTATCCGCCTTCAAATAGGATATTTGGATATTATAGGTTTGTCCACCTTCAAATAGGATATTTAGATATAGGTTTGTCCACCTTCGAATATGATATTTTAGGTTCATCCGCCTTCGAATAAGATATCATAGGTTTGTCCGGCCTGAATAGGATATCTAGATATAGGTTTGTCCACCTTCGAATAGGATATTTGGATATTAATGTTTGGTCCACCTTCAAATAGGATTTTCTAGGTTCATCCGCATTCGAATAGGATATTTTAGGTTCATCCTCCTTCGAATAGGATATTTTAGGTTCATCCGCCTTCAAATAGGATATTTTAGGTTCATTCGCCTTCGAATAGGATATTATAGGTTTTTCCACCTTCGAATAGGATATTTTAGGTTCATCCGCCTTCGAATAGGATATTCTAGGTTCATCCGCCATCGAATAGCATATACTCAGTTCTATCCGCCCTAAAATATGATACAATGGGCTATCCGCCCTCGAATAGGATACGATGGATTCATCCGCCCTCGAATAGGATATTGGAATGAATCTTTCCTCAAAAGGATATTTAATTCATTTCAACCAAAATGGTCCTACTTGTTTAAACATTGCCAAAATATATATTTCATAAATTATTGCCAAATGCATTTTATTTTCAAAGTTGTTGATGAAGTTAGGCGCCCACCTGTATAATAAGAGGAATATTTTTCATGTCTTTAGATAATTAGGCGTCCACCTGTATAATAAGAGGAATACTTTTCATGTCTTAAACAAATAGGCGCCCACTATAACTAGAGGAATATTTTTCATGTCTTAGATAAATAGGCGTCCACCTGTATAACTAGAGGAATAACTTTCATGTCTTAAGATAATTAGACGTCCACCTGTATAACAAGGGAATACATTTCATGTCTTAGCATTTAGACGCCCACTTGTATAACAAGGGAATACATTTCATGTCTTAGCATTTAGGCGCCCAACTGTATAACAAGGGAATACATTTCATGTCTTAGCATTTAGGGGCCCACCTTTATAACAAGGGAATACATTTCATGTCTTAGCATATAGGCGTCCACCTGTATAACAACAGGAATACTTTTCGTCTTTAGAATAGGCGCCCACCTGTATAACAAGAGGAATATTTTTCATGTCTTTAGATAAATAGGCGCCCACCTGTATAACTAGAGGAATATTTTTCATGTCTTTATATAAATAGGCGCCCACTTGTACCACAAGAGGAATACTTTTCATGTCTTAGACAAATAGGCGCCCACCTGTATAACTAGAGGAATATTTTTCATGTCTTAGATAAATAGGCGCCCACCTGTATAACTAGAGGAATAATTTTCATGTCTTTAGATAATTAGACGCCCACCTGTATAACAAGAGGAATATTTTTCATATCTTTAGATAATTAGGCGCCCACCTGTATAACAAGAGGAATACTTTTCATGTTTTAGATAATTAGGCGCTCACCTGTATAACAAGAGGAATATTTTTCATGTCTTTAGATAATTAGGTGACCACCTGTATAATAAGAGGAATATTTTTTGTGTCTTTAGATAAATAGGTGCCCACCTGTATAACTAGAGGAATACTTTTCGTGCTTTAGACAAATAGGCGCCCACCTGTATAACAAGAGGGATATTTTTCATGTCTTTAGATAATTAGGTGCCCACCTGTATAACAAGAGGAATACTTTTCATGTTTTAGATAATTAGGCGCCCACCTGTATAATAAGAGGAATATTTTTCATGTCTTTAGATAAATAGGCGTCCACCTGTATAACTAGAGGAATACTTTTCGTGCTTTAGATAAATAGGCGCCCACATGTATAACTAGAGGAACATTTTTCATGTCTTTAGATAAATATGCGCCCACTACATGAGGAATATCTTTCAGTCTTTACATTTCAGGTCTTGAAACCAGTAACCCACCGAAAATCAGAAGGTTACAACAAGAGGTCCCCAGTGCAAATTCAAGCGCATGAGTCAAAAGGAAGATAAGACAAAGCTCGAAAGAAGCGGCTTTTGAACCTTAGTTGTTCCCAGCATAACAAAATAGATGAAAAAAAGTCATATCCCTAGAGGAACTACCGGAAAGCTTAATGGTGGAAGCCACTTCCCCAGCGGAAAAACAAGCCGGTGAAAACTGATGTTCAGAAAAGCAAAGGGCCAATGTCATCCCCAAGTTTTCGGAAGAAAGAAGCGGCGGAAGAAACAACAAGCCGATAGGAAAGCAAGGCATCAAGAACAAGTTGAAGATAGATAAGATCTTGTAATCCATAGGCTATCCTAGATTCTTGTTTTCCTTTTGATACAGTGTGATAAGGAGATCAGTAAAGCAGTGGTAACAACATACAGCAGCAGTAACAGCAAAATCGCAGTCCCATGGTAGCCTCAGCTACCAAAACTTCCCGAACTACATTAATCTGATTCCTTTTTAGCCAGGGATATGTAGGACACCTTTGAAGCAAAGGTTCGGTTAAATCTTTTTCAAACAATGCTTCACACAGAGTATCCAATGGACAAAAATCGCTCGTACCCGCTCACTTTATCTTTGCACGAAAACTCTTTGTGTTTTCGGACAAAGAGGGGCATCTATGAGCACGTGATTTTTTCCTTATATATAAATTACTCCCAAAAATTTAAATAAAATAATTATTTATTGTTTGCAATTGTTTTGAGTTTTGCGTTATTTTTCACGTATTGTTTGCATTTGTTTGTGCATGATTATTTGTTAAATTAATAAAAAATACAAAATTATATCGCATTTTGCATTTAGGATTCAAGTTTAAAATTAGGGGTAATTAATTTTGTTTTACAAAAATGGAAATTACAAAAATAGGCATCTTTTGCATTTTTAGCATTTAATGTCGAAATTGTGCAATTTTATTTTGTTTGTGTATGATAATTGTTGTTAATAGTTAATTAGTATTTTTTGAGTTAATTTAGTTTATAACTTAATTTAAAACTTTAGTTTTATTAATTAAAAGAAAAGAGAACAAAAAATAAGAGCAACAAACTCGGATTGGGCCAATTTGCGAAATTAAAATTAGGTCCAAAACACTTCTACCCAACCCAAAACAATACCTAGTTATTAGGCCCACACCCCATGACCCATACCCTACTTGGTCCACAACCCAAATCACCCAAACCCTACACTTCACTCATCAGCCGTTTTTTATTTTTGTTATATCTCCCTCTTCATTTTTGGAAGACCAAAACCCTAGTAGCCATCTTCTTCCTCGTCCCCTTCCTCATCTCCTTCCCACACTCGCAGCCATTGTTGCTGCTCCGTTCTTCTTCGTCCGCCATTAACACCCACCAAACGAGCTCAACCCGTCTTCCTCACTAGCGTCACGACCAGCTAGTCCGAACAGCCATGGTCGTTGCTTCTTCTCCTTCGCATACAACGGCCATGGAAAACCATCCTCGTCCCCATTTCTTCTTCTGCTTCACCGAAAATGGCAGCCACGACCCGCTGGACAGTGTCGTCGACCAGCTCCTCACCAGCGTCGAGCAACAAGCTGTCCAGTCACCCGTCGTTCAACCCCTATCCATAAACGACCAACTTCTGCATCGTTAATGTTCATCATCACAGCTATGGACGACGACCTTGCTGTTGTCGACGACCACGTGTACACTGTTTGTGATGTGGTCCGTGATACGTTTTCACAAAGTTGCAATTCTTTGTTAAAAAATGATGAAAATAATAATAAAAGCGGTAAAAAGTCACAATTTGCACTAAGTACATAATTGTTAAAATCAGATAAATAAGTCGAATATAACAGTTGAGCGACCGTGCTAGAACCATGGAACTCGAGAATGCCTAACACCTTCTCCCGGGTTAACAAAATTCCTTATCCGGATATCTGGTACGCAGACTGTAATTTAGAGTCAATTCCTTTCCTCGATTCGGGAGTAAAACTGGTGACTTGGGACACCCTAAATCTCTCAAGTGGCGACTCTGAAATAAATAGCAAATCCGTTCAATTGTCCTTTAATTGGAAAAACTCCTTTACCCCTCCCGGGGTGGAAAAAGGAGGTGTGACAATCCAAATGAAGGATTGAAAACCAGAGGAACTCTCAAAAAGAAAGAAACTATAGCATTAATCTCGCAGGTTGAACCAATATAGAAAGAGGAAGCCTTAAAAGATTCAAGTTGGGTACAAGCAATAGAGGAAGAGTTAGATCAGTTTGGTAAAAATCAAGTGTGGAAACTGATACCCAAACCTGAAAATATTTCTGTAATTAGAACAAAGTGGGTCTTTATAAATAAATTGAACGATGATGGAAAGGTCGTAAGGAATAAATTCAGATTAGTTGCTAAGGGATATTCACAATAGGAAGGAGTCAACTATGATGAAATTTTTTCTTTGGTAGCTCGTTTGGAATGTATACGAATCCTTCAAGCATATGCATCTCTTAAAGGATTTAGGTTATTTCACATGGACGTCAAAAGTGCTTTTCTGAGCGGATTTATTGAGAAAGAAGTATATGTGAAACAAACGCTTGGGTTTGTAGATTCAAAATTTCCCTACCATGTATAGAAAATCATTAAGGCACTATATGGACTTCAACAAGCTCCACGAGCATGGTATTATAGACTTGGTTTTTTTCTGATTGATCATGGTTTCACAAGAGGTAAAGTAGACACTACCTTGATTATTAAAAGATCATCAGAAGGTAATCTCATTATTCAGATATATGTTGATGATATTATATTTGGTAGTGCTAACTCTCTTATGTGCAAGGAATTTTTAAATATTATGCAAAGTGAATTCGAAATAAGCATGATGGGAGAGTTAATATTCTTCCTTGGACTTCAAATTCAACAATCAGAATAAGGAACCTTTATATGCCAGACCAAATACACAAGGAACAGATTCAAAAATTTGGCATGAGCAATGCAAAATCCATTGGGACACCAATGAGTCCTTCAACAAGTCCGGAAAAAGATGAACAGGGCCTGCTGATGAAACTAAGTATCATCGAATGATTAGCTCATTACTATATCTGACTGCAAGTCGACCGAATATTATGTTCAGTGTGTGTGAATGTGTCAGGTTTCAGTCAGCTCCTAAAGAATCTCATCTGAGTGCAGTGAAGAGAATCATTTGATATCTCGTTGGGATTGTCTCCCATGGACTATGGTATCTTAGCTCTAACTCTTTTAAATTAGAAGGTTTTTCATATGCTAACCTTGCAGGTGATAAAGAAGATAGAAAAAGCACAAGTGGTACATGTCAATTACTAGGAAGGGCACTGATATCTTGGAACAATAAAAAACAAGCATCAATTGCATGATCAATCTTAAAGATACTGACGAAATTAAGGGACGCGATTAAAGGAAGATGAAATCATAGAAGATACAGATGGGATCAATTATAGCTAAACTCAAGGAATCAGATAAATCAAGATCTCACTGAAGATTCAATCAAGTGTCTAAATATAGAAGATCAAGATCCCAATAGAGCCGTTGAAGAACAACTTTATTCTTGGAAAGAATCAAACTCTTTCTAAGGATCAAATCTCTTGGGTTGACAAATCTTTCCGGAAATTAAGCCTCTCTCTCGAAGTATTTAAACTTGTAATCTCACCTTAGCTAGACATACTTTGATCGAACTAAACACCCTCTCTTTGTTCTACTGCAAACAAACATTGTAGCTCTCTAAGACATGTTGTGTAACGTGTTAGAGAACAAAGAAAGAACAACACTAGTAAGACGTTGTATCAAAAGAGACGAGTGATATAGGAACTGAGCTATCACGTCATTTCCATTGTACTCGAAGATACGCATCACTAAAGAGAATTCTCTTGCAATTCAAGGGGACTGGACTAGGATTCACATTGAATCCGAACCACTATAAATTCCGATGTCTTAATTCCTACATTTACTTTCAGCATCTTATAGTCTGTTATTACAATTAAAAAATCAATCAGCTAACATAGATTATGTTTAAAAATATACAATTCATTTTCTCTTGTAAATTCAAATTTTACCTAAAACAAATTCCTTTTGTTGATCCTAATAACTTCCATTGGCATTAAATGATTTCAATCTAACATTAACTAGGTTCACATGATCCATGACGTAACGTCACTCTCCTCCTTGTCCCTATTAATCCAAGGACGTGTTAATGTCTACTGTTGGCATTGCATGGCCACCTTAATTAAAATGTAGAAGTCATGCCAAAAACTTTAATAGCTATATATATATATATATATATATATATATATATATATATATATATATATATATATATATATATCGTTGTAAAAAAAATCTTAACTTCTTCAACATGGCCAAATTCTCAATCATTTGTAAATTATGTGAACCAAAAGTAAAACTCCTCCTGTTTCAACTCTTTGAGGTTCTTGACTTCTTGGTTAACAGTATTAGAGGTCTTATGGATATTGGACACTCACATACCAGCATAGCTGATGGAGTATAAGTTATGGATTAACAAATCATTAAAAAGAGTGTGAATTACTTGTCACAAAATTTAAAAAAAAAACAATTATGTTGGAATTGAGTTATATATATACACGGATAGATCTTCTGTTATATGTAATTTTTATATGCGATAACAGGTGAATTACTATTCTAATAAGTTATGAATTAAAACATTTTATAGAGATTTTATTATAAATGATATAATTGTGTAAATATCTTTTGGTCATTGCATAGAACTTAATTAAATTGTTATGGAGTTTTAAGTTTTGTTAGTAGATGGATTGTTTGCATCATCATATTAAGTTTACATATGATAACACGTAATTTTCATAGCAATCTTGGAAAAGGAATTATATTGGTTTTCTATTTGGATTGAACTTTGTTTGTGATACTCTGCAATTAATTCGAATTCACGTCATATAAGGCTCATTATAAAAGAAATACTCTACCAAGATTTTTTTTTATTCTTAATGCTCGAGCCTAAGACCTCTCTTTAAGGATGATATTCATCTCAATCTAATTCTTGATGATTATGCATAGTATATAGAACTTGAATGCAAATTATTTTGGATAGATTCTTCCAACTACAGTAATTTAAAGTCAAGTAGTAGACGACAATTCTAGTAGGATTTGCTAGATCTTTCTACATTAGAAGTCTATCAATGTTATGAATCTGATTTCTTTCTCGAATTGAAGTTAGGTTCCTATAAGTTACTATAGGTAGCATTATTTTTAGTGTAAGTTTTGCACCCAATTCTTTTAAAAAAAAAAAAAAAGAAGAACTCTTTTAGCTTTTTGAATTTTGTAAAACCCTATTACCACTGCGTAACGCAACAAATTAAACGTCTCGAGATAGTACTCTTTGACTATAAAAGGGCAGTCTCGAGGACAAGACATCAAACTTACATTCACGCACGATTCAGGAAAAGAACGCATTTTATGAGTGTGATATAAATTGTCTAGCTTAATGCAAACATTAATAGCTGTATTCACGGCTCGAACTTATAATTTATAGGTTAATAAAGTCAATTTAACCGTTGAATATCCATAAACGAATTGCATGATTAAAGCTTTCTTATACCGCTGAGATTGAACCCACAATGCAAGAACCACTGATGAAATAATCCAAAAACTAAAGAGTCTACATGATCCATATAAAAAGAATATGTTCTATTTGAATATAATATTTTATTAACATTAAATGGCTATCAAGATCAGTTATTTTTCTTTATATTTGAATTTGATCAAATATGGTGATCATTTGCTAACATTAATTCAGAAATCATTTGGCTGTTTCATAACGTTAATATCAGTTGATATTTGACTCCATAATGGAGTTACTATATAAGTCATTTGTGTAGTCATTTTGAAAGTGTGTAAAATAAAAAAACTTTTCTTCTTTTTTCTTTTGTGCTGAATTTTCTTCTTATAAATCTTTGTGTTTCTGCTCCTAGTTATACTAGAAGGGCTTGTTGAATCCTGGGGATACGCCTAATTTTTGTTGTGATTCACTGATCAATATGAAGATTATTTGGGAGGAAAAACAACTCTATTTCACAAGAATAGAATTACAGAGAATTTACACCAAGAATTTCTCTCTACAAAAAATCTCACCCAAACTCTCTTTTGTTCTCACAATCTCTTCCTGGATTGTATTTCAATATCTCTGGATTGATTTTTCTGTGTAAAATATAAGGCTCTATTTATAGCCTTAAAGAAGGTGGTTGGTGGTTGAATTCTTCATTCAACAATGGAGGCTTCAACAATAGTGGCTTCTAGAATGGGTTGGTGGCTTCAACAATGGTGGGCTTCTAGAATTGGTAGTTGGCAGCAGCTGAACTTATCAATTTTCCCCCTTCAGCTGCATTCCAACACAGCTACTACTTGAAAGTTATTCCATCTATGTCTCTGCACAACTCTAACTTTTCTTGAGTGACCACCTTTGTTAACACGTCTGCTGGATTCTCCTTCGTACGGATCTTCACTAGTTTCAATAGTTGTCGATCCATCACCTCGCGTATCCAGTGATAGCGTATGTCCATATGCTTTGTCCGAGAGTGATACATTGAGTTTTTGCTTAAATCAATTGCACTTTGACTATCACATTGTATCTTATATTATGTTTGATTTGTCCCTAGTTCTTGGAGAAATCGCTTTAACCACAACATTTATTTTCCAGCTTCCGTTACAGCAATATACTCTGCTTCAGTTGTGGAGAGTGCAACACACTTCGCAATCTTGACTGCCATGACACAACTCCCCCTGCAAAAGTATAAACATATCCTGAGGTTGATTTTCTTCTATCAGGATCTCCGGCCATATCTGAATCTGTAAAGCCTTCCAAGACTGGATCAGCTCCCCCAAAGCACAGACTTGATTTTGAAGTACCTTTAAGATACCTGAGAATCCACTTAACTGCCTCCCAATGTTTCTTTCCAGGGTTAGAAAGAAAACGACTCACCACACCTACCGCATGTGCGATATCGGCCTCGTGGAAATCATGGCATACATCAGACTTCCAACTGCTAAAGCATATGGAATTGTAGGCATCTCCTCAATCTCTTTCTTGGATGAAACAAATGGCTACCTCTCCGTGGGTAGTGACTAATGCATCTCCATCCTTCTGCTTCAACTGCTCATTTTCCTTCTGCAATTTTCTGCAGTTATTCTTTAAATGGTCCTTTATTCCACAGTGGTAGCACGCATATGATAACTTCCTACCATCAATGGATTTTCCCCTACTCTTTCTTCTGCCTCTACTCTTATCTTGACTTCTTTCTTGTTGTCTGCCTCTTTCTGTAATAAGGCCATGCGACTCACCATGATCGATGTCCTTTCTTCTGGCTTCTTCATTAAATAAGGCATCTTTAACCATAGACATGGTCAGATTTTCACTAGGAGCTGAATTACTGAGAGAGACTACCAGCATCTCCCAACTATCAAGAAGAGAACTAAGAAGTAGTGGGGCTTGCATCTCATCCCCGAGCGGTATGTCAACAGATGATAATTGATTTATCAAGCTCTGAAACTCACTAGTATGCTCGGCAATTGAAGTTCCGTGCTTTAACTTCAAATTTACCAAACGCCTCATCAACAAGTCTTTGTTCCTACCGTGCTTTAACTTCACCCAGAAGGCACATGCATCTGTCTCTTGTGAAACATGATGAAAACCGTTGTCGTTAATCCATTGTCGAATTTGACCGATAGTTTTTCTGTTTAATTTCTTCAACTCTGCTTTTTTTGTGGAATCGGGGTTCTTACCCTTTGCTTCTCTGGGATCAAAAAAATCTTTACAACTGATGAGATCTTCCATCTGAGGTCTCCACAATGTGCAATTTATGGCAGTAAGCTTTATCATAGCTTCAGATGATGATGACTCTTCCATTATATCTTTGAAATGGCTTGGTCAAAAATTTTGGAGAAGAATCTCACCAAACGGACCTCACCAACGCGTTCGAAATGGTGAAAATGGTAGGATTGACTCTTCTTGGGTCAAAATAGGGCCTCCAGAAAATTTTCAAAATTTACACCAAAATTTTTGGGGTTAAATCGAAAATATACTTAACTTTTGAGGCAGATTTATAATTTTAGTAACTTCAGGGGTTATTTCATAAATTTCTAAAAATTTATGATGATTGGGCGCTGACTAGATGCTGACTGGATGATGATATGGTACTGACTAGATGCTGACTGGATGATGACGTGGCGCTGACTGGGCAATTACTATTCATCATCTTCTTTCTTGGACAGAAAAAATAGTAACTATAAATTGCCATAGCATCTTCGTTGTAGCTTTGTTTTACCTTCGGAAAATTACGTGAACTCGTATCGACGCAAGAAATCTATTGAAATTATCAAAACACACCGAAGATCACATTTTTTAAAAACATAAATTCGGGTTGAAATTTTCGTGTTCCGATATTTCTCGATGAACACATAATCGAAAGCTCTGATACCACTTGCTCTGATTCTCTAATCACTATGAAGATTATTTGGAAGGAAAAGCAACTCTATTTCACAAGAATAGAATCACAGAGAATTTACACCATGAATTTCTCTCTACAAAAAATATCAACAAACTCTCTTTTGTTCTCACAATCTCTTCCTGGATTGTATTTCAATCTCTATGGATTGATTTTTCTGTGTAAAATATAAGGCTCTATTTATAGCCTTAAAGAAGGTGATTGGTGGTTGAATTCTTCATTCAACAGTGGAGGCTTCAACAATGGTGGCTTCTAGAATGGGTTGGTGGCTTTAACAATGGTGGACTTCTAGAATTGGTAGTTGACAGTAGCTGAACTTATCGATTTTATATATCATTGTGTGGGCAATATATCTTTAAAGACGGTGTCCTTGACACGCCTCAAGCTAATTCTTTTATTCTCCATAATCCTCCATTAATTTCCAACAAAGTTTACATGATCCATATAAAAAGAATAATGTATACTTCCAAAATCTTCTTAGAAAACTACTTTATTCACATAAAAGTTATATTAGGTGTTGTGTACTTTCTACAATCTTAGTACAAGGTGAGCTCTCCATCATATCAGTAAAATGTACAGCTAGTTTTGCACAAATGATTTCATAGCATATAGACTTTTGTCTGGTTTACCATTGAAAAGTAAACAAGAGTGGGGATGGAAAACGAGGAATAAACTCTATGTATCAAATGGGATAATTAACCTACTTTAGGCCAGCGGTGGTTAATCCACGAGCTTGACTTAGCACCTAGTTACCTTGTCTCTTTCTCTTGCTTCTCTATTAAAAATTACTAGGACCAACTACTCCTAAAAGTTCTACCCTTTTTTTTCCTTTCCTTTTTTCACTCGGCAATACAACAAACAAATATAAAACGAGTATGGATCTCCACTATCATTGTCGCTATACTTGAACTCGCCTTAATTCTATATTGTAATATTAGTTTCTACTGTGGATATGACCTCTGTAGAGGACAAGATATGAAAAGTTATATTTGAATGGTTCGGACACATGAAGAAGATTATGACCTGGTAAGGCGGTGTAAAAGATTGGTCTTGGAGGGTCTAAGGAGAGGTAGAGGTAGGCGAAGATGATCATGAAGCAAGACATGGTGATACTCCAGCTTATCGAGGATATGACCCTTGATAGAATATGTAAAAGGTCGAGAAATAAGTAGAAGGTTAAGTAGTCTGAGCGTTTTAATTTCTTTGTTTATACCAGTAGTGCACTACCTACTGTAATCGTGTATTTCTTATTCTTAGATATTTGTTATTACTTGTTGTTTCTTTCGCTTCATTTTTCTGATTGCGTTGCTAGTGTCGCAGCTTGTTGTTACTCCTTCTTCTTTATTTACTCTATCCTTATCCTTTTTATCCTTCTTATCTCTCCTGAGCCAAGAGTCTACGCAGTGGTGGATCTAGGAATTCAAGTTTGTGGGTGCTGAATTTTTTTTGTACATAAAATTAATGGGTGATTTTGTAAATTTTTATACGTTTTCTCAAATTTTCTATATAACTATACATACTCTGCGTCGAAGTTAATAAGTGCTCGAGCACCCAATTTCAATGAATAGATCCGCCCCTGAGTCTACGGGACCCCTGTAAAATAACACCGGGCTTGTTATTAGTTTCGCTAGTACTAGAAGTTGTTCACATTTTTTATTGGTCTAAAAAGTCTTTGAGAAAACTAAAAGACTCCTAGTAAACATTAATAGGTCTAAAGTACTAATGTTATTAAGAAACTATCCCAACCAACTGATATTCTGGCTTGTTCATCAGATGGGATTCGTCCTAATTAAGATTAGGCTACAAAGCTTGGAACTTTGTGACATATTAGAGGCATTAATCAGCATATCAGCCATCTTCTCAGATTAGATTTTATAATCCTTCACTTATTCCTTAACAGAGTAATAAGCACTAATTGCTAGATAATATATCTGCTTAAAGCAAAAAAAGAATATAAAAAGATTAATAGATTAGTGGATGAAAAAGGTAAAAAAAATGTAGAAAAGTAAAACCTTTTCCGCGAACTATCAGAATCATGATATGGACAAAACGTAGCGGTTTGTTCTACTTAAAATATCAAGACTGTGCCCTAAAATGATACAAGCAAAAGAGTGGTGCCACTTCTTATCCTTTCCTTTGCTTTCCTTATTCTTTTCTTCAATTATAACACAACCCCGCCGACATCGCAATTACACTACCTTCGAGATAAATTTTTTTAGTTTTTTACAAATTTGAATCGTATTTTCTTCTATTTAATGAGGAAACTTTTAATTATATTTCGTATTTACACCGAGTCAACAAATATTAAATAATATACTTTTATATGTACATTACTACTATTTATATGTAGTTAATGAATTCACCTTCTCTTTTTTACTAACCATGATAAATCTAATGTGTATAATTTGATGTAAACACACTTTTTCTGATTTAAAGTCCAAGATTTGTTTTTGCCTTCTAGACTTTATTTTTTCTTAGCAAATAAGAACGTGTACCTTGTAAGTTGCTTCTTTCTCTCCCGTAGTCATTTTGCTTGGATTGGGTGTTGAATCTCTATCCTTTATCTAATTGAGTTTGTTTTTTGGGGGAGGATCCACTAAATAAACCAACGGAGCATTGTCGGGTCTATCAATATACAAACGATTGGGCTAACTAAGTTTTCTTCATCCTTGTGAATATAAGATTGTCTTTCATTTTACTTTTACTAAAAAAAAATTTAAATCTCTCACTGTCATGTGTTCTTGTGATATTAATTACAACATGATTATACAAGAATTGACTGTAATACATCCTGAACATAAATAAAATGATATAAAGATCAATTAGTTCCAAGAACATCTTTAAAATGTATACGTAAACCATTTTTAAATATGTTGGCTCTTAATCAACAATCAATAATTCTACAACAATTTAGTGAATTTCGGATGCGAATCTTAGAGCTTATAATAACCATACACTAAAAGCTAGCAATAGAAGTGAGTTGCATTAAGCCTCATACTTCAATTGTGAGATCCAAACATACATTACAATTAGGATCATAATAACCCACAACTACAGATAGCTCTGATACCAATTAATATTTAGGAGAATGACACCAAAAACCTCACGATTGAGATAAGAGAGTCAAAGCGATATAAACTTATATTATAATCCCGTAATGTTGGATTAGATTCTCAAATTTCAATTAAACTATCTATATATAATAGGAGAGGCAAAACAAGGATAGGATGACAAGTGTCATTACCAGATAATTCCACTTTTAAAAAGCAAAATTAATACTTATCAAAATTAAAGAATAGGATGACATTGCCATCACCAGAAAACTCTATTTATATATAATAGGAGAGGCAAAACAAGAATAGGATGAAAATAAAAATTTTCAGGACCAAAATAATTCCATTTTTAAAAAGTAAAATAAATACTTAGCAAAATTCAAGGATAGGATAATAATATCATCACCAGAAAAATTCAAATTCTAAAAAGCAAAATATATTATATGATAGAATCATATAGAAATACTTTAAAATAATATTGAGAAAAATTAGTGGGCACTTTTAGAACAAAATCTAAAAATATTTTTGATAAATTAAATTATATATCTAAATATTTATATATCAATATCTAGATCCATTCGTTGAGGACAAAATCTGAATTAACAAATAACTTAATATTATATGATAGAATTTTATAGAAAAACTTTAAAAAAAGTATTGAGAAAATGTAACTTGGCACTTTTAAGACACAATCTAAAAATATTTTTGATAAATTTAAATTATATATCTATATCTATATATAGATCCACTAATCAATTTGTCTTCTATATTCGCTAGAAATATGAAAATGACTTATTAAAATTATATAAATAAAAATTAAAATTATAGAAAGGCATAGATTGAGATAACTTATGACTATTTATACTTTAGGGTAAGCTAAATATAAAATAAAGTAAATTAATTTACTTAAAAAATTAAAAATTGATGACTTTGAAAATTTTAAAATTGCAAGAAATAATATAAGGTCTTAAATAAAATATCTATATTATAGAAGTAATATGAGAGTATTTCATAATACTAAAAAATATTATTGAAAAACTTAAATAATGCCTAAAACTTTTCAGCAATAAAAATAAAGTGAACAAATTAAATTTTCAGGAGTAGAAAATATCTTTATTATATTTTCTTAATTAAAAAAGGATATTTCGGCAGTTGGTAAAACAATAAAACATCAAAACGTAAAAATCATAAATAATGATGCAATAATGACTAGTGATAATAAATAAATAAATAAGAGGAAAAAAACTAAAAAATTAATAGAAGGATGGGACTTATTTAAAATTGAGATGAGAAAGTGTCTTTCCAATTATGATGAGAAAAGTCATATAGTAGATAATACCACATAACTGAAATCTTGATATAATCAAAATCAAAAAATATTTAACAAAGAAAGAATTTTACGTAACGAGTAAATAAGATTACTCTAAAAAAAAAATTGGATTATATAACTAAAATAAAATAAAGACAAAAAAAAATATAGAACTGTTATAAAATATAAAGAACAAGAGCAATATTGCAGAGAAAGAGAGAAAAAATTCTTACTGAATTTTGGGGTGATTTACAATAGGGTAAGACCCCTCTATTTATAGGAGGAAAAATGACTTAGCCTCAAAGTAAAACTCTCTACAAGATAGACATTCACTCTAAATAGAATTCTATTCTTAACACTCCCCCTTGAATGTCTACTCAATAAATAATGTGCCTCGTTAAAACCTTAACTAAAATAAAACCCAATGGGAGAAAAAATTCTAGAAAAGGAAAAAGAGTACACATGTTTAGAAATGTGCCTATTGGTTGCCTCGTTAAAAACCTTGCAAGGAAAACCCAGTGGGACAAAACCTTGTAAGGGAAAAAGAGTGCAACGCACATTAACTCCCCCTGAAAAGAGCATCAATTCACATCCTTGAGCCTTCGCATTCCAATCTTGTGTATCAGCTTCTTGAAGGTTGACGTTGGTAGAGATTTTGTGAACAAATCAGCCATATTATCACTTGAACGAATCTGTTGCACATTGATATCACCATTCTTTTGAAGATCATGTGTGAAAAATAACTTTGGTGAAATATGCTTTGTTCTATCTCCTTTTATGAATCCTCCCTTCAATTGGGCTATGCATGCTGCATTGTCTTCATACAAAATCGTGGGTAGTTTGTCACATTTCAAACCACATTTGTCTCGAATATGATGTATTATAGACCTCAACCACACACACTATCGACTTGCTTCATGAATAGCGATTATCTCAGCATGATTAGATGAAGTAGCCACAATTGATTGCTTAGTCGATCGCCAAGATATGGCAGTGCCTCCACAGATAAACACATAACCTGTTTGAGATCGAGCCTTGTGCGGGTCAGATAAATATCCAGCATCAGCATAACCAACAAGATCAGGACTGCAATTATTGCTATAAAATAAGCCCATATCGGTAGTCCCTTTTAGATACCGCAATATATGTTTGATTCCATTCCAATGTCTCCTTGTGGGACAGAGCTATATCTTGCTAAGACATTAACTGAAAAAGTTATGTCAGGCCTTGTAGTATTTGCAAGATACAATAGTGCGCCAATTGCACTAAGATATGGTACTTCAGGACCAAGTAGCTCTTCATTCTTTTCTTGTGGTCGGAATGGATCCTTATTCACATCAAGTGATCGAACAACCATCGGAGTACTTAAAGGATATGCTCCATCCATGTAAAACCGTTTCAATACATTTTCTATATAGGCAGATTAGTGAACAAAAATTCCGTTTGTCAAATATTCAATTTGCAAACCAAGACATAATTTTGTCTTTCCGAGATCTTTCATCTCGAATTCATTCTTTAAATAATCAATTACCTTTTGGAGTTCTATAGGAGTTCCAATAAGGTTTATCTCATCGACATATACGGTAAGTACAACAAATTCCGATGTTGTTTTCTTTATAAAAACACATGGGCAAATGGCATCATTTATATAGCCTTCCTTTAATAAATACTCACTAAGACGATTATACCACATTCGTCCTGATTGCTTTAGACCATACAAAGATCTTTGTAATTTGATTGAAAATATTTCTCAGGACTTTGAATTATGAGTGTTTGGCATTTTGAATCCATCGGGAATTTTCATGTATATCTCATTATCAAGTGAGCCATAAAGATAGGCAGTAACCACATTCATTAAATGCATGTCAAGCTTTTCAAGGACAGCAAAACTAATGAGATAACGGAAAGTTATAGCATCCATTACGGGTGAATATGTCTCTTCATAATCGACACCAGGCCTTTGAGAAAATCCTTGTGCAACAAGGCGTGCCTTATATCATTGTACCTTGTTTTTCTCATTTCTCTTGCGTACAAAGACTCATCTATAGCCAACAGGCTTAACACCATTAGGTGTTTCAACTATAGGCCTAAAAACTTCACGTTTTGCAAGTGAATTCAATTCTGATTGGATTGCTTCTTGCCATTTTGGCCAATCAAGTCTTTGTCGACATTCTCCAACAGATTGAGGTTCAAGATCCTCACTTTCTTGCATAATGCTAGATGCAACATTATATGCAAAGACATAATCCACCACTATATCCACTCGATTAAAATTTATCTCAATATTGATTAGATTTATTGATAGTTCCTTATTTTCCTGAGTCTCGGGCTCAATGGATTCTTCATGAATCTCAGAATTTATTAAATCGTGAATTTCCTCATGAGATTCTTTCATAGTGTCATTTTGATCATTTGCTTTCCTTTTTCTAGGATTTCGATCTTTGGAACCTAATGGCCTGCCACGTTTTAGGCGTGCTTTCGACTCATTAGATATGACACTAGAATATTGTCCAATAGGGACATCAATACGGATTGGAACATTCTCTGCGGGGATGTGAGATTTTGTTATCCTTTTTAAGTCCGTGAATGCGTCAGGCATTTGATTTGCTATTCTTTGCAAATGGATAATATTTTGCACCTCTTTTTCACAAATAGAGGTATGTGGATCAAGATGAGATAATGATGGATTTTTCCACAAAATTTCCCGTTTGGTTTCACCAACTTCTCCCCCTAATTTTGGGAAAAGTGTCTCATCAAATCGACAGTCTGCAAATCGTGCAGTGAACAAATCCCCTGTCAATGTTTCGAGGTAGCGAATTTTGCGGACCCATTTTGGTGCGGTATGGCGGTGCTACATGCACATATACTGCGCATCCAAAGATTCTTAAATGGGATATATTAGGTTCATGACCCAAAACTAATTGCAACGGAGAATATTTGTGATAATTCGTCGGTCTTAGACGAACTAGTATTGCTGCATGCAAAATGGCGTGACCCCAAACCGAAGTGGGCAGCCTCGTTTTCATGAGTAATGGTCTTGCAATCAACTGCAGACGTTTAATTAAAGATTTTGCAAGACCATATTGAGTGTGAACATGAGCTACAGAATGCTCCACTTTTATCCCAATTGATAAGCAATAATCACTAAATGCTTGGGATGAAAACTCAGCAGCATTATCTAGTCTAATAGACTTAATTGGATTATCAGAAAATTGTGCTCGTAATCGAATTATTTGTGCCATTAATTTTGCAAATGCAAGGTTGCGTGATGACAATTGGCACACATGAGACCATCTAGAGGATGCGTCTATTAAGACCATAAAATATCTAAAGGACCTACTAGGTGAGTGAATAGGTCCACAAATATCCCCTTGTATACGTTCCAAAAACATAGGTGACTTAGTTCCAACCTTTGTTGGTGATGGTCTAATAATTAACTTGCCTTGATAACAAGAAGTGCAAGAAAATTCATTATTTAAAAGAATCTTTAAATTCTTTAATGGATGCCCATATGAGTTTTCTATAATCCGTCTCATCATAATTGATCCAGGATGTCCCAATCGATTATGCCAAAGTACAAAAGTATTGGAATCAGTAACCCTTTGGTTTACTGTGGAATGTGCCTCAATTGCACTAATTTTTGTCCAATACAGGCCACAAGATAAAGATGGGAACTTCTCAATAACCCTCTTTTGGCCAGAGACATTCTTTGTAATGATGAGGTATTCAAGATTATTCTCATCTATTGTCTCAATATGATATCCATTTTGACGGATATCTTTAAAACTCAACAAGTTCTTCTTGGACTTGGAAGAGAACATTGCATTCTCTATGATAAATATTGTTGTTCCTTTAGGCAGAGTTATAGTTGCTCTTCTGGAGCCTTCAATCAATTTACTACTACTAGAAATTGTAGTAACATCTGCCTTACACATACTTAAATGAGAGAAATATTTCTTCTCTTTGAATATCGTATGTGTGGTACATGAATCAATTAAACAAATATTTTTACAATTGGACGTTGATCCAAGTTTGCTTTGTGAGATATCCATATTTGCTTCCCATGGTTTGACATACAAAAGAAATATACGAAAAATAGATATGAGAATAAACAAATTTAAGTCTATGATTCAACATAATAGTTTCAGTGCGGTCCTTATGAAAAAAAAATATCTTTTATCATAGTTATTCTCCTTTTAATACTCTTGTATCCGTTGCTTAATAATTAAACAATATTTTCAAAATCTGCTGAGGTTAGTCGATTAACCAAATAGATAATCGACTAACCTGTTTCAACGTTTAAAAAACTAGTCGATGAACAGGCAACGGACATAAGGTTAATCGATTAACTAAAGTGATAATCGATTAACTTAGGCAACGGTCATTAGGTTAGTCGATTAACTAAATCGGATAGTCGACTAACAAGCCTTGCGGAAAAGGTCCAATTTAATAGAATATATTGGTTAATCGATTAACTAAAGTGATAATCGATTAACTTAGGCAACGGTCATTAGGTTAGTTGATTAACTAAATCGGATAGTCGACTAACATGCCTTGCGGAAAAGGTCCAGTTTAATAGAATATATTAGTTAATCGATTATCAGTTATGTTAATCGATTAACTTACTGAAAAATCATTACAAATAAAGCATAAGATGAATGTATAATCTAAAGTTATAAAACTTTAGATTATTACTAAAATAATATTTATAGTAATAAACAAAAAGATATTAATAAAGCATAAGATAAAAGATAATTATCACAAATATTCTTTACTAGCTTAAAGCAGAAAATATAAAATTTGAACCATATCACAATAATAGATAACTTATGTAAACTATGATAATTGTTTATTCATTAACTACTACGAATAAGTAAAAATAAAAATATCAAACTGCTCAATCTTCTTTAACCATGGATCCATCACCGATCAAGTGATCTATTTTCCCCTCAGGGTGCTCAAAGAAGTCTGCCACATCCAAGTGGGTGATGTCAAAATTATTGTCAGAGACAAAATTGGTTTCAGGGCCTTTACTCTTTAGAGATGCTTGATAAAGCTCAACCAAATGTCTTGGTACACGGCAAATTTTTGCCCAGTACCCTTTTCCACCGCAACGTTAACATATAGTTTCTGAACTATTTGCTTTTGGATTCTCATAATTCCATTCCGCTTTTGGTGGTTATATTTCTTTGGGGGTGACTAACACCAGGAAAATTTCTTCCTTGTCCACGTCCACGGTCATGACCCCGACCACGACCACGACCATGATTAAAGCCATAGCCTTTTCCACGCTTAGCATAATGGGAATACACCTTATCTACTTCAGGCAATGGTGTAGACCCAGTGGGTCGATTTTCGTGATTTCTCATGAGCAGGTCATTGTTTCGCTCAGCCACAAGGAGAAGAGAAATCAGCTCAGAGTACTTTTTGAAACATTTCTCTCTGTATTGTTGTTGCAGAACCATATTGGAGGCATGAAACGTTGTAAACGTTTTTTCAAGCATATCATAATCAGTTATAGTATCTCCACAGAGTTTCAATTTAGAAGTAATTCTAAACATTGCAGAATTATATTCACAAACAGACTTAAAGTCTTGGAGCCTCAGATGAGCCCAATCATATCGTGCTTGTGGCAGAGTGACCAACTTTAAGTTGTCATATCTCTCCTTTAAGCCATTCCACAAGATAAGTGGATCTTTGACTGTGAGATATTCAATTTTCAAACCTTCATCAAGGTGATGGCGCAAGAAAATCAAGGCCTTAGCACAATGTTGGGTGGATGCATTATTTCTGTCTTTAATGGCGTCTCCAAGACCCATTGCATCCAAATGGATTTCAGCATCCAACACCCATGTCATGTAGTTCTTGCCCGAAATTTCAAGGGCAATAAACTTTCTTTTCATAATGTCAGACATAATTAAAACAAAATTAGGAGGAGAAAAAATACCTTAATTTTCTCAAAGAGATTCTTGAGATAGTAGAGCTTCGTGCTAATAACGTGTTATAAAATATAAAGAACAAGAGCAATATTGCAGAGAAAGAGAGAAAATTCTTACTGAATTTTGGGGTGATTCACAATGGGGTAAGACCCCTCTATTTATAGGAGGAAAAATGACTTAGCCTCAAAGTAAAACTCTCTACAAGATAGACATTCACTCTAAATAGAATTCTATTCTTAACAAGAACAATGAAAGAAGTGGCCAGCCAGTGCAGATACTAGCAAATCTAAATAAGTTGACTAGTTTTTCGCTGGATGGAAAAATTCAACCTTTTGAGATTAATTGTTCTTCTTCCCTAGCAACAATTTTAGATTTTCTGATCAATTCAGAAATCATTTAGCGGAATATCACATATTAACTAATCAAAGAGAAATTCAATAGTGAAAAGAAGGATTGATTCTTTGAAATATTTCCTTTCTTCAAACAAAATCAAAAGAGATCGAATCAGGCGGTTTCTCGAAGCCTAGATATTCCGGCTATTCACCAAGTAGATGATTAATCATATGTTTCCAGAAGAAGTCAAAGAATTCAAATGGCAAAACCACTATCTAGGCTTGGATTGATAGAATACTTGATCTGCACCCTAATATTCATTCTGCAGGCTGCAGCAACGACACATTCATTAAGACTTTACCGTTAGAGAGATTAATTAGCATCTCAATTTAGTTACATCCAAGTCAAACTTGCAGCAGTTCGATACCAAAGTTAACTCTGGAGTCCCCAGGGCAGACCAGGTTAATCTGACCTTTGCCTCAGCTGTAATCCCTTGCAGACCTTTGCTCTTAACATCCAACTGCATACAGTCGATTCATCGTACAATAAAAGTTTGTTCGCCCCTGAAGTCGGATTCAAACGTAGTAAGCAGTAGAATTCATCTCCAAACAACAAATCATACGTGATAGAAGAAAAGTAAAATGTACTTGGAAAAAAGAACAGTAATAAAGGAAATTGGGGTTGAAAGAGATACAATTCTTCGTATAATTTTGCATGGCAAGAAGGAAGACATCTTTGAAAGTTATAGAGCTCTAGAACAAAATCTGGAGACTATGATACTTATTACTTTGACACTACCACTATTCACATAGAAGGGGAGCCTTGGCATAACTTGTAAAGTTGCTGCCATGTGACCAGGAGGTTACGGGTTCGAGCCGTGAAAATAGCCTCTTGCAGAAATACAGGGTAAGGCTGCGTACAATAGACCTTTGTGGTCTAGCCCTTCTCCAGACCCCGCGCATAGCGCCAGCTTAGTGCACCGGGCTACCCTTTTTTTTAACTATTCAGATAATGCATGTTATGCATTTATGTTCAATTAATCAAGTTATAGTCAGTTCATTCAGGCCCAGAAAAGCAAGTGAACAGATTATCCAAATCTAAGCAACACTGTCCTACTGATCCTCAAAGAAGATTAATATATGAAGCCGATGATAAACAGCTACCCATATCTGACCTTCTTTATCACAGAACTAACCCTTGGAAATAAATAGTTCAACCCAAAGTGACAGCAGATTTCCTGGAGAACTAGGCAAAAATTCTAAGACAACATCACCTATACTACTATACTAGCAACTCATTTTCATTGCATCCTAGTCTACACATCATTCTTGCTCAATCACAGAGATCCTTCCTTTCAAACTTCAATGGACTTGGAGATAGTTTCTACATAGAAGCATGTATCCGACTAGTAAAATAGCAGCTTTAAAAACTCTCTTTTACCTCATAGGCTCATACATAGATTCGTTTCCTAGAATTAATGCTTTAGTTTATTTATACAAAATTTTCAGAGAAAAGATAGAAAATGGCACGTGTATGAAATGATATGACTTAATTGTACGGTATGAAATGCTGTGATTTAATTGATCCAATTTTAACAAAATTTCATGATATTTCAGCCGCTTGGAAGTGTGTATCTTTGAACTATCACCCTTGATTTATACCGTATGACGTATTAAACACATATAACATAATCCTCTTCCATGCTCGGACAGCAAAAAAAATAGCTAAGCATGGGCAAAAGGATGTTTGTAGAAGAGTTAAAAAATAAGAAAACACGCGACCACTTGGATAATCAACCCCTTATTTTCACCTAGTTTGGTATTCCCTGGTTCAGCATTGTCCTGGTAATATCTTTAGTAAGACATCATATTTATTTCAGTGAGCAAATGCATCTGCTACCTACTGTGAATCTTTGGGTCAGGATGCCATTATATTTTGAATAACGAGCAATCAGTACAAGACTTACCATCTCAGACAAAAAAAGTATAAGCAGCCTAAACAGGTCAGCCAACCTCTGCTACAATTTCTTTGACATCTATATCAGCTAGAGTCTCCTTGCCAAACAGCAAAAATCCAACAGTTGCCTGCAAGAAGAACACCACATTCAATCTCAAGAACTTAATTTTTTCCAATAAGTTTTCAACTTGTACAGGACATAACCAATTTGGGGAACTTTTTCTATCAGATCTTTCATCTTTTTGCATTATCACGTTGGAAGAGGCCCGAGGAAGTTGTGGGGTGGGGTGCGGGAGGGGGTAGGGAAGAGCGAAGACATTGTGCGAATAATCAATTCTCTCCTTTTTAGTGCGCTGAGCTCCAGGATTTTTATAACGATGATTTCCATTCCCCGCTCTCCCCTCACCCCAAAATAACATAAGGATATGTTCAATTGGAAGGAAAAGTACATACCAATCCTGCGTTACTATCAACCTTCTTAAGGATCCCTGAAAATCCTCCAAAGGCTCCAGACACAACTTGAACAGTTGACCCTGGGACTAAAGATTTATCATCCGAGCCTCTTAAGTCACCACCTGCAACTGCAAGCAGGTCCGAAGCTTTTTTGGATTTCCTTGCTTGTTTTTTCGCCACAACTTTGCCGTCAGTGGGAGCTTTACTAGTGTCTTTTGTCAGCTTGAAAGCTAAACCTCCTTCTCCTTTTTCCTCTTCTTCAAAAGCTTGATCAGCTTTCTCTTGCTCTTCCTTCGCTTGTTTGAATATGGCTTCCAAGTCATCCTCATCCACAGGTCTGGGTTTGTTGATTTGCCGTTTTCTGCGAATATTTTAAATTGTAAGGTACTGAGAATATGACCTAGGATACCGAATAAGTTAGCCCTTTAAATAATAAAATGGCTACATAGACACAAGTTAACATAAAACTGGGAGGCCAAAAGAGAAGATGTCGACCAAAGGCAGCCACCTAGCTTACAAACTATACAAAGTTAGATTGGGACTGATTTTTAAGTAAAAATTTCTGATCTTAGGCCAAGTTAGCTTAGGATAATTTCCACTCATTCATGTAAAATTCCATTAACATAAGGCTAATTGGGGAAGACGCATACATTGTGGTTCCTTATTTGTAAAAAAAAAAAAGACAATTCCATGTTGCCAAGAAAATTGCACCAATATATCAAACAAATCGAAGACAGAGCCTCTTACTTGACCAAATAATACTTGTAAAATTGTGAATAGTAATAGGGATAACTTTGAATGCTTACGTATTTCCAACCTTGGATCCAACAAAGCCTCCAACTCCATCACATTCTCGAATGAAATCATGGATTTCCTTGTTCAGCACACACCTCAAAAACACACACCCCGGAAAAAGAGGTTTTGGTTTAACTGAAAGTGATCCGTTCTTTAATTTCCTTTTGACTTGTACAGACGGAATGTATACCTGCAGAAACTTTTGCAGTTAGTCATATAGAAAAAGTTCTTACATTAGTAAAAAACACTTTATCCCCTTCCACTTCGAGGTAATCAAACCTCGAGCTTCCCCGAAAATCAACTTATAGGGAAGCTCATTGGTTGGAGCAAAATCAACTATGATTTCAAGCAAACTGACCCCTACAAAAAGAACTATGATTTTAAACAAGAAAATCAATGGAGGAAACTGAGAGGAAAGTTTGGGGCTAATTATCTTTAGAGGAAATTTCTACAGCAATAGAAATCTGATAGACGCCTGTTTATTCTTTATGATATGGTTATCTTCAGGTTCATAGCTTACATTCTCATACGCAGAAAATTTCCGGGAGTTCCACGGTCATGGGATGCAAGCTTTAGAACTATGAATACTGCTATAAAGGCTTCACAAGCAAGTTTCTTTTAAGCCTCATCTTCTGACAAAAATTGAATACTGTTATATAAAGGCAAAAAAAAAAATATAGATGATTTCTTCCCATCTGTAGTCTTGGTTGGATAGATCCATATGTTTGGAGAGAAGTAGTAGATACCAGTGTATTAACCGAGATGCACACAAGCTGGCTCGAGCACCACCATTATCCGAAGAAAAACTGAATACTACTACAAGGACACACAGCTCATTTGCGTTGCTACTTTCTTTTCCTCAACTATATTTTTCCCAAGTTATACTCTAAATGCTAACCTATAACATGCCTATTTTCATGAACCTCCATAATTCTTAATGGTTGGACATCTTTTCACATTCTTCATGTTCCTGTAAAATGAAGCGAATGCTTTTCACCATTGAATTTAGCCAGTTGTGCTCGCTGGAGCTAAATTACGTACAAAATATAGCCTAATGGTCCCCTATTAGTCGTCGCAAACTAAATAGGCAGCTAGACCTTTAAGATTTTCACCTTGAATTTTGACATCAACATCGAATGCAGTCCGAGACTGACGCTCCACTTAGTTGATTTTCTAACTTCAGGAGTGTTGCAATTCCGGGGGAGGGGGGGGGGAGTTGTCTTGCAATTTTTATGATATTAGACCAGGATAATTGAGAAACTTTAGCGAGAACCACTCGATCAATTAACCAACATCAACGATTCGTTGCTTAACAAGTCTATTAATCAATCAAATACTCTACTTTAATCATTTTTTAATTTAAATGATGAAAATCTACTTTAATCATACAAGATAACAAGATAAAAACTATACAGAACGATCATAGGGTGCAGATGCATCCTCTCTTTAATTGGACTCTTTACTCAAACTTGTTAGCAAATCCATTAATAATAGTAATATAGAGCCTACTATTAATGGTAGTTACTGTCTGATATTATTGCATGCTATTTTATTTATGGTTCTTATGTTTAGATAACTATTTACGTTATTTCTGCTGAAGCCACTAATGCTCTTTCGTTGTTGTTTTTGTTTTTGTTGTTCCTTTCCTTTACTATGCCGAGGGTCGATTGGAACCAGTCTCTCTGCCCTTTCGGGTAGGAGTAAGGCCCGTCTACATATTACCCTCCCAGACCCCACTTTGTGGGACTATAGTGGGTAGTTGTTGTTGTTGTTGTAGTGGAGCCTACTTTTTAACTGAAAAGCTAAAGCATAAATCCTTAGTGAGGGTTTTAAGAAGAAATGCCAAAGCTTCGGATAAGCATACACAATCAATCAATCTAACGCTTTAATCCCAAATAAAGTTGGAGTCCACCATATGATTTGTCTATAACAGTTCCACTGTATCTGAGTCCAAATTATTCATAAACTACTATTCTAATCAGTGGTTTTTAACAAGGTGCTCTAAATTTCACACTTATCACTGCATATACCACAAAGTAAAGACCAAAAACAGCAAATTATAAACTTCACCATCAAAAGAAACAATAAAGATCAAATCTTTATCTACCTGAAAATCAATATTTGGGAAATTCCTAGCAAGAGCGCGGGCCATTCGTTCAGCAGTATCATGACCAGTAACTCTTGAGACTCTAACAACCCACCATTGAGGACCCAATTTAGCAAGGTTATCAAGATTAAGTTCTTCAGTCCAAGACTTATATTGCTTCTTGGGTTTCTTAATTAGCCTTTCTTCTACTTCTTCTTTCCAGTTATAACCTGTTTTGCTCTCTCTTCTCTCATTCCTCATTTGCCTTCTCTCTTTAGCAGTTAATAGATTCTCTTTAGGTGATGACTCTACAGTTGCATATACCCTTGAGGATATGGTTATCTGGGGTTTGGGGAAAGTGGACGTTGGTGATAATTTGGGAAGAAATAGAGGGGGATGACTCCATGAGAGAATAGCTTGCTTCATCTTCTTCAGAAGAAATTCTGATACGTCTTGTGGTGGTTATATGATGATATATCCAGTTTTCTTCCTTGCACGCTAATGGGCTAGTCTGGCCCATTTTGGTACCTTAAGTTAGTCGGGTGATGGCCCAATCTCAACAATGGCGAATTGCATTTTTACTTATGTATACCATACACCAAATCTTATTACCTATTATGTTTAAGGTTTGTGTTTATTATATTTAAGTATATCAAATTTTAATTTATGTATCATAATTCAAATTAATTCTTTAATTATAGCCTCATTTATTGTAGGGTTGAATTTAGGAACCGTATTTTCTAAATTTTTACACTACCCGCTTCTCTCTCCTCTCCCACGATTTACCTACAGTTAATTCCCCCCCCCCCCCCCCACCCCCACGTTTTTTCTTCAGTTTATTTCCCCATTCTCGTACAGCTCTAACCTACAAATTCCATCATTTTCTGTTGAATCCTCCACCATTTTCAACCCACATTCCAACTTTGTATTCAACTCATAAATCATGAAAAAACTCAATACTCCACAAAAAACCATCAAAAGTTGTATTAGCAGATATTTCGACTTTTAATTTGGGTATTTTAACACCTAAATCACCACCCAAAAACCCACAATCTACACATGCAAGTGAAAAAACTACAGGTATTTCATCTCCAAGACAAATCCGTGCTGAAATGCGAAGCAAGCATTTGCACGATGTTGATGCTAGCGGAGTAGATAAACCAGTTGACAAACAAGTGAAGCGCAAGGGGAAAGAGTTGAGGGTAGATGATGATTTTGTAGAAGATTCACCCAAACTTCCAATTGGGAAAAAACCAAAGGTGTCTCCTTCATCGTCAAAACAAAAAAAGAAGAAACCCTCAAAAAAAATTACCAAAATTGGTTCCTCTAAAATTTCATTAAAAGTAAAAATATTTATTTGTCCTTACTGTTTTGTAGTTTGATTTTGGTTGCCAAAAAATATTCTTCAAGTGCTTTTTTGGTTTTCAAGTGTTTTTTTGAAAAATGTGATATGGTCTCAATTTTGTAGATTATTTGTCATAATTTTGTAGGTTTATTTGGCACTGTGATTACTAGACAGTCTACAAATATAGTTAGATTGTTAGTTGATTTGTAGTCTGCTAAGTAAATTATAGTTATGGTTTTTGTATTGCAACTTGTATAGCTGCTACATTTAACTTCATTCTCAATACAATTATACTACATTTTTTCAAGGTTACATTAAGTAACCGTTATATTGTTCTTCTTTATCTGTTCAAGTGTATTTTTGTAAAATTTGGTCTGGTCCTAATTTTGTAGATTTTTTCTCTCAATTTTGTAGTTTAATTGGAGCCATGCCTCTTAGACAGTTTATAAATGTAGTTAGTTTGTAGTTGAATTGTAGTCTGATGATTAAAATTATAGGTATGATATGCTCCATTGTATCCTGTATTGCTGATATATATAACTTCATTCTAAAAATGGTTAATATACATTTTTTGCAGAATGGACCTTATTTTGCTCAACAAAATGTTGATTATGGTGTGCTTCGATTCCACAGTTTCTGTGATTCTAGCATACCTAGCCAGATTCAGGCTTTACTATCCCCAAATCAACTACGTGTTTTCAAAAAAATATGTTTTGGTTACTTATTAGATCTACCCCCAATATGTATGCAAAATCAGTCCCTTCATCTTCTAATGAAATATGAGTTGTCAAAGTCTACTGACGCATACTTTTTTGTTCTTTTAAAGGGTGAAAAATTGACTTTTTCATTGAGAGAATTTGGGTTGATAACTGGTTTTAATTGTGTGAATACTTTCTCATACTATGGTTACAATTCTAACTATGTTAGCCCTTTAATGAATACATATTTCCCTAACAAAGAAAGGGTTGAGAAATGGAATCAGAAAAATGTAGTCACTAACAAAGCATAGGGAAACGATGTCGATGCGGTGCAGTTGTGCGTCCTTTATATGTTGGAATTTTTTGTTTGTCCTTCAGATAAGGACCATGTTACTTTCATAGACAAGTTTATTTTCTTTCTAATCGAGTCTGGTAATTTTGAGTCGTGCCAATGGGGTACCAAATCCTTCAAGCAGGTTATTGAATCTGTCCGACATCGTCTTAATCCCAATGTACATTCCTATATTATACGGGGATGATAATTAGCCTTGCAAGTGTGGCTATATGAGTGTTGCTCTTCCGTCAGCACCGAGCTTGCTACACGGTGTTCTGAATCGATTCCTCGAACTTTAAGATGGTCAGCTACAAAGGGACAGATTTGGTTAACTGCAATTGAAGACAAGATGATCAAGCCTGAGTGGCTCAAGGTGTTTTTTTTAACTTTTGTATGATTCTACAATTACAGTTATAGTAACTACATTTCATCTACATTTCTCTTTTCAATTGAATTAACTGTCACTTCCATCATTCAGTTCATAACATGGTTGAATTTGGAGAAGAGTTTGGAGTGCTTAATATCCCAGAAAAGATTCAATATGAAGAGGAAGAAGTTGCTCAACCATCAAATGTTCCAACTGATGCTTCTCCAACAGTTGAACCTAAAGAAGCTAATTCTCAAAAGGCCATGGAATCTGTCAGTAGCAAGATCAGCAATTTGGAAAAGAGGCTTGAGCAGGTATTGTGAGAAACTACATATTTTATCAGAATTTACTACCAATTGAATTCATTCCTACTATTTTGTAGTTTCTTTGTAGTTTAAGTGTAACAAATAGAATATGCTTACCACATAACTACACATAATTAATTTTTAGGTTGATGTAAAGTTAGATGGGTTTAAGAAGGATGTTTTTGATGAACTCTCAAGCCTTCGAGAGTTTATAGATCAATCTTTGAAGAGTGTCATGAATGCGGTAAACAGGAGGACTGATTTGGATGAGTCAAATGTAAGAATTTACATATAATTTTATGCTAAGACTATATAAGACATATGACAAAAAAGCATTGTCAACTTTTTCCCAAAATTGTAGTTTGCTGGTAGTTCAACAAAATATAATGACCAAAATCAAAGAGACAAAAACCATCATTTTCAGTTCAATGTTGGTGATCAATTCCATGCAAGCACAAATAATACATGTATCTACATAATTCCTACATATATATCTACAAACTTCAAGAATTGCTAATCACTTTTTCACTATGTTTTTCAGCTCCCACTTCTCCACAACATGTTCAACCACAAGTTAACTTGTATCCTGACTTCCAAGAAGCAGCTGAGACATTTAAAGCAGGTATAGAACCATAACTGAATTTTAATTACATCTTATGCAAAATTTCAATAATTTACTCCTAAACTACATATTCCTACATTTGACTACAAATCTACTGTCCAATTATTCATTCGAGCCGTAGATTCAGCAGAACATGTACAAGGAAATGTTGATGATGAACCAGCAATCCAGGAAGTATCTGAGGTAGCAAAAGAAGGTATTGTTTCCTAATGTAATTTTTAATATAAAATAGTTGATTATACAATGGTATAATGTTGTTAAGTATGTCATTTTTTTGTGTAACAGATGTTGAAGATAAAATTCCAGTCACCAATTCATGGTGTAACAGTGACTGAAGTTGTCCGGGAATGCATTGACAAAACAGAGGAGACTGAACTTGTGCCTGAAGGCATTGAAAACAAAGGTGTGACATTGGATGATTTTGAGCTGCCGAAAAACCTATCACATTTGCTCATGTATGGTGAGCCCATACAAGATGAATCAACCCCCGTTCATCCAGGAAGAACAAGGATACTGGGAAAACATTCACGATCACCATTCACTCCCCTGTATACTACTAAAGGCAGCACATCTGTTGGGCCCAATTATTTTTACCTAAAGTGCCCCTATACAAGTGTCATAGGCGAAGATGTGGATCCTGAATTGATAGATAGGTTCACAACCTGGTTATACCATCGCACTGACAAAGTATCTAAGAGGTATGGTTGCTTAAATTTACAATGTCTGTTCACTCTTTTTAGACTTTAAATTTGTAAATTTTTTGTATTTGATTCATTTTTTTGTTATTGCAGGAGGAAAGATTTCTTTTCAAAGAAGGATAACCAAATCAATCCTTGGTTGGATTTGGGTTGTGAGAAGATTGATAAGAAGGACTGGTTGTATGCCCTTGCTCACCCCGGACAAGTAATCAATAGTATGGTAAGTATATAGTGTCTACAATCATTGACAATATTTGTTTTGTCTTCAACTGTGTGGTGCAATTGTAGTTTTGTATTTAACTATGATGTTTAAATGTAGTTATATTGTAGACATCATATATATGTTACTATATTTAGTCTTCAACTGTAAAATTTTGCTTTTTTTGAACCTTATGCAATCAGTGTGAAAAATGTAGTTAATGTGTAGTTTTTTTATGAAAATATGATGGATCAATTGTAGATATAGTACTTGTTTTCTATATCTTTTATGCTAAATGCCATTAACTTACATTTTATGAGGCACTTGGGCTAACTGTTATATATCTGTAGTTATGGTGTTGTTAAAGTGAAGCAAGCTGTTAGATTTTTTCATAAATTCATTGTAGTTAATATGTAGCTATTTTGTAGATGTGAATAACTACACTGTAACTTATTGTATATTGCACTTTTACTTTGGCAGCACATTGATGTTATTATATACTATTTGATAAAAAAGGGAAAATATGGCCCCAACATCCAGACTAGGTTTACAACAACTGATTACTTGTTCAAGGCAAAGATTGAAAGAATCTATGAGAAGTTCACTAGTTCTCCACTAGATCAAAGGAATTCGGTTGTTAAAGCCGAGGATGATATTGGAGAATATATTCTGGGCTACATAATTCTTGCTAATGTTGCCTGGGATTTGTTGACTATGTGCTCATGCATGTTAACCTTGTGGAGAACTTTCATTGGTTGTTGCTAGTTTTTGACATAAAGGACCGGCAACTTTACGTTTATGATTCATTGGTGAGAGCAAACCGTAATCAAACAGTTCAGACATTGGTTGAGAAATTTTCAATCATTATTCCTCTTTATTTGTCATGCACTGGTTTCTATGGTAAACGCAAAGATATTGACTTCAAGACTACAAAGTCATACATAGAGAAACCAGTTACAAACCCTCTCGACATACAATGGATGGTTGCTGAGATTCCACAACAAAAGGAAGGCTCACTGTAAAAAAACTAATCTCCCTTTCTATATGTTTAATTATTATTTTTAATCGTTTGTTATATAATGAAATATTCTCATCTTCTGCAGGGATTGTGGTGTATTTGTGGCTACCTTTGCGGAGTATGTTAGCACTGGTGATTTGTCTATCCCAAAAGAAGATCTTACTGATATTGACCAACACCGTAGATGCTATGGAGCTCTACTGTGGGACTACGCCACACAGAAGCTACAAGATGGTTCAATCAGTGAGAATGAGGTTACTGGCAGACTTACAAGGAGGAAGGGTGCACCGGCAAAGAATGAAAGGACTAAAGTTCAATGAAAGAAGAAGTAGGCTGTTTTGTTCCTATTTGGGTCTGTGTAATTTGGTATTTGAATTGGAAAACAATGTAGGAATTAAGTCATTTTGGTTTTCTATAACACTTTTTCTTGATTACATTATACTCGAGTATTCGAGTTATCTGATTGCATTTTTGCAGTAACAGTTTGTCTTATAATTTCACTTTAATCTTCAAGTTATTTTTATATAATACCTTCAGGTGCCATTTAATATGTTTATTTAACTGTTAGTTCTTACACAGCATAAAGATGAAATGTATACAGGTCTCAGATAAATAATTTAGCCATCATTTATCAACAATTATTTTCAGAAAAAATCAATTTATCTACAATTAAACTACATTGGACTACATTCTAACTACAAAGTCCCATTGCCAGGACTACATTTATACCACAATTAAACTACATTTTAACTACAATCCGGCAACAGTTTACATTCAGTATTTTCTTTATTAATATCAGACGTTTTGTATATAGCTTATACAAAAGTTTAACTATCCAATGAAAAATGACAAGAATTGACGCATGACGGCATACATAAAAGATGTAAATAGTGCAGAGACACAAATTTATGTTTATACTTCTTAATCATCTTCAAAATGTAGAACAATTACACAATAAATTCCGATAATTTGAGCTCACTAACATTTATTTTGAATAACTATTCTAGCTACATGATATTTTATTCTTTTTTGGCGCATTCTTGCAAGTTCTTTTGTTATGCCCTTCACCTCCACAATTGCCACAAGACACCTTGTACTTCTTTAACTTTATTTCATCAAATGTTTTATATCTTTCCTTGTAAGGTCTACCTGGCTGCCTTTTATCTCCCGCCGGTGGATTTACTACCTCATCCAATATATGTTGTGGAACATCCCATTTGGCTTCATCAGGAAGAGGATTTACTAGGATTTCATAGGTAAGAAGAAGGTTCTTCCTTGTGTAATACGAAGAGCAATAGTTGTCAGGCCTTTCTTTCCTATGCCTTAATGCCGCCAAAGCATGGGCACATGGAAGTTCATCAAGTTGGAATTGTCCACAGCTACATTTCTTGTTTTATAGACATACAATGTACCGCTTCACACCATCTAATACAGTATGTATATGATATGTTGAAGCCCTCACCTACAATTCAAGACCAAACAGAAATAATAATACATCAATCAGTTAACTAGATTAGCAACAATTTGACTACATTTTAACTACAAACTGGAAACACTGCAGCTACTATTATTTTTTGTTTTTCTCCTGCACCAAACAAGAATATATTATCTTTAGTTTCTGGGATAATGAATTGTTATCTTCCAATTCTTTGTTGAATTTGTGACCAAGGAATGTGAAAGTACCCTTTTCCTTCAGTAACTATTCTTTTGTCCAACATTCTAGAATAGTCCTCATATACTCAAATATATCAAATATTGGCAGCTCTCTTGCCTCTTTTGTTACAGTATTCAACGACTCGGCAATGTTTGACGTCATAGTAAAAGCTCATTCACCGTTGCATGTACTCTTGACCATCTATGGTAAGACGATACACACGGGTCTACCTGTTCAATCTTCATCATCCTTTCATTGAATTCATACAGAATGTATGATCGTGATATAGCAAAGTACAATTCATGTAATTGTAGATGTGTCTTCTTAAATTTTGACCTTATATTTGTCTATATATACCACATGCAAAAGTAGTGTGCCATGCCCGGATAGACAACGGATGTTGCCTTTGATATACTCTCATGCATATCTAAGACAACACACATTGAAGGTCTTTCACCATATGCCTCCTTGAATTGCTCAAAGAACCACTTCCAAAACGCGTCGTTTTCATAATCAACAATAGTATATGTCAAGGGGAAAATAGTACCTAAATTTTTTAGATTTCAAATAAGATTAAATAATAACTACAAATATATATTGAGAATGTAGGCAATTTAACTACATTCATTTATCTAACTACAATCTAACTACAGTACAACTACAATTTATCTACATTGTATATACTGTCTACAAAATAACTACAAAATTGTTGCATTATGTACCTGCTGCATCCATGGTGCTTGCTGTCAGCATAATCCCCATATATGCTGACTTTAAGAATGTCCCATCAACCACTACTACCGGCCTACAATTTGCCAACCATTTATAGAGCAACAAATGCGTATAAAAAGCAATCATCTGCTGTCATCTTCAATTTAAAAACAGAACCGGGATAATTCTTCTCAAGAATATAAATATATTTTGGTAATCTGTTGTAGGAGTCACACGGATTCCCTCTCAAAAACTATAATGCTTTTTCCTTTGCTCTCCATGCTTGCATGTAGCTTAGGTTCAATTCATGTTGGACAACGTGTCAGTTTGTATGTCCTTTGGTGTGTAAACAGTCTTAGGATCACAATACTTTGGAACGACCATGCTACCAACTACTGCTGCAGCACATTGCGTTGTACGAATGATTCGTCCATGTGTGTTGTCGGCTGAAACTTCTTATCTTGAATATTGCAGAATCATTAATTGACGTTGCCTTGAAATGCCATTTGCAGCTTACAACAAAAAAAATACAATATTTAGACATATTTATGAAACACTACAATTAACTACAAATTGATTACAATGTAACTACAATTGCATAAAACAAACCTATCTTCAACAGTACACTGTTTTTGCAGTTCTATGATCCATAAATAATTACGTACCTTCTATGACTTGATGTTTTCACTCTGAACTGGAACTTGTGCATAACTGAATAATTCTTCATTACAGCAACTATTGTTTTCTTGTCCTGATACACTTATCCTTCGTCAATACATGTTTGCGTACATTCAGTTATTATTTCACTTTGATATTCCTCTATAGCTGGCGATGATGGAATTTCTAGTAACCTTAGGGATCCTGGAGAACCTGCAGACAATAAATTCACAAATGTACTAACTATGTAGGTAAATTTGAAAGCAACATCGCTTTGTTCTTTCCAGTACTATATCATAATTGTAGTTTAATTGTAGGCAAATGTCGTTCAATTGTAGATAACTAGGTAACACAAAAACTCTCAGCAATGTCGAATCAAACATACATGTACTGATGCTTTTGTTGGTGATTGCCAATTTCATATTGAAATCTCTTATGCTAATACATAAGGGATACAAACCTAAGTTTTTATTATCCTTTTTCGTTTCCATATATACACGAACCTCCATATCATTCATAATCTCCAATGGAGGACAATTCTCGTTCACAATATATTTTATTTCTACAATTTTATCCGATGTATCAATCGATAATTGTTCTGCAATTGTAGAAATGAGAATTCCGTAGCTTGCATTATCATCTATCAAAATGGCATCAACTTCAAAATCTCGGAATCTGCTATAGTTATCCCAATAACCATTCGATTTCAGCATTATTGAGATTTTTGACATAATTTCATGTAGTTGATAGAAAAACAGACGAAGAACAGATCTAGATTCGAGAATTTGTGTACTGATGTCGACGAAGAACTGTATTCAACAATTTTGCATTTTTACAATTTGTTTGTTGGAGATTTTGTAGCGTGGAACTACATTCAACAATTTTGAATTTCTACAATTTGATTGCTGAAGATTTTGTAGCGTGGAACTTTATTCAACAATTTTGAATTTCCTACAATTTGATTGCTGCAGATTCTCGTATTTTTTGAATTGTAGTTGAGTTACATATGAGAGATCTATTTCCGGTACAGAATGAGAGAATTACGTTGCAGTAGGATTTGCTTCCGTTTTAAATCTCGAAATTAATGGTGATAGAATCACCATTAAATCTGATTGCAACAAAATTGGCGCGTTTTTAGAGTAGAATTCATCTATTTTTAGTTTGGTATAAATTTTATAGACAAACTATGGTCTAGACGGGTAAATACCAAATAATGAACATTTTTTGTAATAAAGTTTGCATATGGTATAAATAAGAAAAAATTTCATTGCACAAATAGCCACTTTTAGGACAGTTATCTCGACAATGTTTAAACATTCTCAAAATCAAAATTGGTACATAATCAAATTACGAAGTAAAGCTCTGGCAGTTCAAAACTTCATATACGACAGCCTGAAGTTTGAATTTGACTGTTCAAACTTCAATACTTTTACTTTAAACGAAGGTCTCGAGTCAGTATCTAGCAGTTCAAGACTTCAAACTCGAAGGCCTAAAGGAGGATGATCAGATTGAAAATTTTCAAATCTAGCTAAACTTTAAATAGCTGGATATATTTTACGGTACCCTTAAAATCGACTAGTGATATAAGTTCGGAATTTTTAGCTCCTATAGCAAATATTGATACCATATTTATTTTAAATAAATATTATTTTAAAAAATTATATTCCATATTTATATTTTAATTTTTATAGTCAAATATTTATTTATGTTATCTCCTACTCTTAAACTATAAAATACGCTTGTATTATTTTTTTTAGCATTCTTTCGGATTTTTCTTCACTCTCTCTTAATACCAATTTTTTCCATGAATACAAACTCATGAATTTTCCGAATGCATACAAATTTTACTACTATATGCATCTCCTGTAGATTTCAAATATCTTTTGCCGCACAGGAGCGTTAAATTCGGCGATTTTGAGGACACTGATACAGCCGTACCGAGGATTCAGATTGAAATTTCTTGCATAATAACCAATGGATAGCTCTATCTCCCAACATTTTTAGTCAAGCCTTCTGTCAGTACACCAAAAAGGTGGTAATTTAGGAAAATTAGATAAAATATAAGTCAATGGATCTGATTACTATACTCCAAACTCAATACGCTTATTATGATCTGAATTTTTTTTCTTTTCAAAACAACGTCAACAAGGAAGGCGAAACCTAAGATGCATAACAAAAATTAAACAAACAGATTCTAAGAACAACAACAACTCAGAGGCCGTTTTCAATCGATCCTCGGCTCAGGAAGGAGCATTAGTGTCTCCAACAGAAATTACATAAATAATTAACTAAACATAATTATCTAAACATAAAAGCATAACTAAAGTGTCATGCAATAATATCAAACAGTAAGTACTATAAGGAGCACATTCCAATACACAAATCCCTATGGAGAGCCCTACCAAACCCCCTTCCCCCCCAACCTCGGAGAAGAAGTACGAAAAATTCTAGAAGCCCCTATCCTACAACCCTGATACTAGACCTTCAGACTTTCCTATCAAGGGCCATGTCCTCGAAAATCCACATTCTAGCCATGTCCTGCTTAACCACATCTCCCCAATACCTCTTAGGCCTCCCTCTGCCTCGACTCGCGCCGACCACCACCAGCCGCTCACAACTCCTCACTGGTGCACCAGGGCTTCTCCTCCGCACATGCCTGAATCACTTGAGCGTCGCTTCTCGCATCTTCTCGTCCACTGGGGTCACCCCCACCTTCTCCCGAATAACTTCATTCTTAATCTTATCTAACCTGGTGAGCTCGCACATCCACCTGAGCATCCTCATCTCCGCAACCTTCATTTTCTGAACATGCAAATTCTTCACCGGCCAGCACTCCGCACCATACAACATGGCAGGTCTAACCACAACTCTATAAAACTTCCCCTTGAGTTTCTGTGACACTTTCTTGTCACACAAGACTCCTGATGCAAGCCTCCACTTCGACCACCCCGCCCCTATACGGTGAGTGACATCCCTGTCGATCTCTCCGTCCGCCTGAATCACCAACCCAAGATATATGAAACGGTCCCTCTTGGCAATGACCTGAGATCCAAGCTTCACGTTCATGCTTACTTCGCTCGACTCGGCGCTAAACTTGCACTCGGGGTATTCTGTCTTAGACCTGCTTAGTTTGAAACCCTTAGACTCGAGAGTCTGTCTCCAGACCTCCAGCCTCTCGTAAACATCGACCTTCGTCTCGTCTATCAATATTATGTCATCAGCAAATAGCATACACCAAGGCACATCCCCTTGAATATGACGAGTTAGAGCATCCATCACCAAGGCAAACAAGAGAGGGCTAAGTGCAGATCCTTGATGAAGCCCCATCACCACCGGAAAATGGTCTAAGTTTCTACCCACCGTCCTAACCCTAGTTTTTGCTCCATTGTACATGTCCTTGATTACTCTGATATAGGCTTCCGGCATGCACTTCGCCTTCAGGCACCTCCATTGCACCTCCCTTGGGACCTTGTCATACGCCTTCTCCAAGTGGATAAACACCATGTGCAGTCCTTCTTCTTGTCCTTGAACTGTTCCACCAATCTCCTAACAAGGTGGATAGCTTCTGTAGTGGAGTGGCCCACCATGAAATCGAACTGGTTCACGGATATAGATGTCATCTCCCTCACCCTCGCCTCGCCACCCGCTCCCAGACTTTCATGGTGTGACTTATTAATTTGATACCCCTATAATTGTTGCAGCACTAGCTATCCCCTTTGTTCTTGTACAAGGGCACTACTGTACTCCACCTCCACTCCTCCGGCATCATCTTGGTCCTCAAGATCACATTGAACAACCTGGACAGCCACACCACTCTTGACCTACCCATGCATTCCCAGAACTCCACCGGGATTTAGTCTGGCCTGGTCGCTCGACCCCTACTCAGGACTGAGCTTTGAAGTATTTGAGGAGAAACGAGCTTACCGGACAGAGATTGTAGAGAGAATATGACATAGGGTTGTTCTTGAACAAAGACGGCGGAGCTTGGAGTTGAGCAAATTGAAGATTCTGTTACTTTTTTAAAAGTGTATTTCAATGTGTCTCGCTGTATTTCCATGTATTTGATTGTATTTATTATTATTATTTTATTGTATTTCAGTATATCTTGTTATATTTTATGTATTTCATTGTATTCATCGTCTCGCTATATTCTATGAATGTATTCATATAATTTTTTTAATTAATATAATTTATGTATTCAGATGTATATATGCATTAAAATGTAGTTGCAGTATGTATTCATATGTTTTTTCACTATAGATGACCTGATATATTTCATGTATTCAATGTATTTTTACGTATTTAATTATATTCAATATAATTATATAATTTATCTGAAGATTTCTATGTTTTAAGGTATTTTTTGGTTGAGAATCTTTTTTATAACTGGAATTATAATTGCGTTTGTTGAGTTATATTAGGAGTCTATTATGTTAATTGATTCCCTTTCCATTTAAAAATAACTAAATAGACCATGAATTGTGCCGTTAATACAGTCAAATAAAATAACCTGTCTAGCTATAATTTCCTGTTTTACGTCGCGAATACAGTCGAATACAGTCGAATAAAATAATCTGTCTAGCTGTAATTCCCTTTTCACACCGAAAAATGCTAAATTATATTCATGAATACAGTAAATTAAATATATCCAGTACACTCTAAAAGAACTGAAAACATAGTTATATGAAATAATATAGCTATGAAGTAATATAGTAAATGGAAGCTACAACTAGCTAATAACCACTAAAATATAATGGTTTCTCTATTATTTCTACCACAAATAGTTGGTCAATCTAAGGGTATGGGTCCGACCGAAATATTGTAATGACCTAACCGATCGTTTTGAGCATTTGCATTCCGTTCAATTTTTTGAGTCTTGAGTAACTTCATATGATGTATTATGACTTGTGTGAATCATCAGTTCTAGTTTTCAAGTGAATCGGAATTGATTTGGAAGAAAGATTCTCCATTGGGGAGCTTTAAGTTGGAAGAGTTGACTAAGTTTGACCTTTGTGTATTGACCTTAGATCGGAGTTTTGATAGTTTGTTAGCCCTGGATGGTGATTTTGGACTTGGGCATATGCCACGATTTTGCATTTGGATGCTTCTAAAAGGTTTTGGCACTATTTGGCGAAAGTTAGCAATTTGAATGTTTAGAAAGTTCATATGTTTTATCGGAAGTTGACTTTGATCATACCAGGTTTGAACTGTGGTTTCGGGATTTGAAATAGGTTCGTCATGTGATTTGGAACTTGTTTGCATTATTTGAGGTCACTCTGAGTTGGTTTGATATGGTTCGGCAGGAGTTTTAGAAATTGAAAGTTCTCCAATTTAATTTGAGGTGCACTTCATCATTTTGATGTTGTTATGTATAAATTTGAGGCCTCAAGCAGGTCCATATTATATTTTGGGACTTGTTGGTATATTCGGATGGGGTCCCGGGGGCTCGGGTGAATTTCGGATGTGGTTCGGATCGTTTGGGAACATGTTTGTTGATCCTGGTTTCGGTTGGGTTCTGATGTGACCGCACCTGCAAAAATCTGAGCGCATGTACATAGGCATAGCGCAAAAGCACAATTTGGAGCTGCCCAAGATTCTGCAAAAGCGAAGATTTCATCAAATATGCGAAGGCGCGGGTGTGGTAGCTTTGGCGCAGAAGCGAAAAGAGCGTTGATGCGGAGCATTTTCCTTTCACCTATGACGTTGTAGAAATGAAGCATATTCCGCAAGTGTGAGAGATTGGCTAGTTATTTATTTCTGCAAAATCGGAGAATTAGTCTCAGAAGCGATGCCACAAAAGCGGTTGGGTTGTCGCAGATGCAAAGATACTTGGGCAGTGTCTATTTATTGGAGGGTTGAGAATTTCATTAATGTTTTGGGTTATGGAGCTCGGATTTGAGTGATTTTGAAGGCGATTTTTACTACATGAATTGGGGTAAGTATTTTTAATTTGGTTTTGATTATATTTCATGATTCCATTTTTTATTTTTGGTATTTAATTAGTGAATTTTAAAGAGAAATTGGGGGGTTTGCCTAAACTTTTCTAAAGTGAATTTTTGAGTTTTGAACATCGATTTAGAGTCAGAATTTAATGAATTATATGGTTGGACTCGTATTCAAATGGGTTATCGCAATCTGTAAGTTTTGTCGGGTTCTGAGTTTGGGTTTCGAGGTGCGAGCCCGAGTTTGACTTTTTGGTTAACTTTGAGTTATTGGCTAAAGATTCTATCTTTATCATTTGATTTGGTTTTATTTGGAATTATTTGACATTTTTGAGTTGCTCTTTGCTAGTTTCGAGCCGTTCGGAAGTTGATATGCACGGGATGGCATTTCTAGAGTGTTGTTTGGCTTACTAGGTATTTATTTTGGCTTGTTTGAGGTAAGTATCCTATCTAAACTTGCTTGAGGCACTAGTTACTTGAATTATTTATGATAGCTACTTATGGGTGCGTGTAAGTGTGGGGTTTGAGCCCATGAGCGAGCATCGGGGTATTCATCCATGCTTGGGGTAGTGCTTATGCTATGATATGCCTAGAATTTAACAAACTTTAATCTATAATATTTCTTGTATTTGTAACATTGTTGTAAACTATTTGAACCATGTTTGAAGTTATGAGTAAGCTAATTCCCCAAATAAACTTGGTAATTGTTATTTCTATTATTAAATTACTGAGTTGATCTATGATAGCACGCTTTGCACATGCATACATATTAGCATGTCAGTTATATCATTATTGGAGTATGAACCCGATATTCGTTGATCATATACATGTATTCTTGTATATTTACTTTTGTGTAATATGATTTGGACTGGATGTATGTACCCACGGCGGGCAGATTGTGTTGTTATGTATGTGACCATGCCGGGAAAATTATATTGTTATGTCTTTGACCATGTCGGGGAAATTTATATTGATCCTCTGACCACGTCAGGCGGATATGAGTATCAGCAAGTGAGTTATCCGTGCAATTCCAAATATTGATATTATGGTACGTGAGTTGTCTGTGCAGCACGTGAGTTGTCTGTGCAATTAATTTTGAGTCGTTGACCATATCGTTCTAATTGACAATGCACAAATAACATGAATAATTAATTTATAACTAAACTGTGCTAACAAAAAATGAATAGAGAAAACAAGGGTTAGTGCTTTGGCTATAATATGCCTAGAATTTAAAAAACTTTAAGCTTGTAATGTGATATTGTAATAAACTATTTGAACCATGTTTGATGTTATGAAGAAGCTAATTCTTTAAATAAACTTGATAATTGTTATTTCTATGATGAAATTACTGAATTGTGCTATGATAGTATGCTTTGCACATGCATACACATTAGCATGTCACTTATTATAGGAGCATGAATCTGATATCCGTTGATCATATACCATGTATTCTTATATATTTGCTAATATTATTTGGACTGGATGTCTGTGACTGTGGCGAGTGGATTGTGTTATTATGCTTGTGATCATGCCGGCGAATTGTGTTGTTATGCATGTGATCATACCAAGAGAATTGTTATATTGAGCCTCTGATCATATCGAGCGAATATGAGTATCACCACGTGAGTTGTCCGTGCGAGTCTAGATATTAATATTATGAAACGTGATTGATTTTGAGTCATTGACCATGTCGTTCTAATTAACAATTCACAAAGTAAACAATTCATCTTTCTTGTTTGTTTGGGTTCATGCAGAGTCAACATGATCACTCCTTGTTTGTTCAATAAACTTTTTGGTTTTATGGCAGTCACAACCAGGATTAGGGACTAAATCGTTAGTATCATCCCACAGATCTTTAAGTTTGGAATAATACACAGAAATAGAGGAGATACCTTGACTTATGGTTGCAATTTCCTTGTGAAGGTTATAGCATCTAGTATCATTGACTTTGTCAAACCGTTCTTGCAGATCCATCCATACGGTGTGTGCATTGGTTGCATACGCAATTTCACTTATCAAAGTCGGTGCTACTGAGTTCATCAGCCACGATAGGACAATTGCATTGCATCTCTCCCATTGATACCAATATTTTTCTTGAAAATTTTCCTTCTTCCACCTTCCGTTAACCATTCCGAGTTTATTTCGACCTAGAAGTGCAATTTTCATAGATCGATTCCACAGCGAGAAATTGTCTGTCCCTGTTAGTTGAAAGGAAATCAGAGAAATTCCACTTGTGTCAGTGGCTGCCAGAAACAGAGGATGAGTGATTGGAACTAAAATTCCTTCTTCAAATTCATCCTCTGATGAGATCTGTGAGGTAGTAGTTGCAGTTGCAGGTGTTTCCTGCTTAGAGTTGTCATTCGTCATTGTTGACGACTCGAAGCTTCAGAACTGAGAGACGAATATAAGAAGGAGATAGAGAGGATATAGAAGATAGAGAAGTTTCAGAATTGGATCGATTTGAGTTGAGATTCAGAGCTCGAGCTCTAATACCATGTTATAACTCATTGCATGTGTGTGAAATGAGAACCCTAGCCATGGAGGACATGAGCTGAAGAAGTAGAAGGAAATGGAAAATTATTTTCTGTATTTCTTACTCAATGGAACAGTACATACAAGCTTATATATACAAAGTACATAATTAACTTCCACTAACTAATTAATGGTCCCCACTGTATCTCTAACCACTTTGACAGATACACTAATACCTACGATAACCGACCTTCCTTTCTTGCTATGTCATTGCTCCTAGCTGTGCATTAATAACTACGGTAGCCGACCCTCCTTTCTTGCTATGTCACTGCTCATATTTCTACGAGACTTAAAGTCCTAAAATTTTGCAAGAGAACAAATAACAAAACTGATCGTGAGTGATGCAAGTAGCCAAGAAGGCTTAAAAAAGAAAAAAAGAAACAACCATGAAGTGGATAATCAATTTGCAAAAGAATTTAATAAATTAAATTGTAAAATTTGGCTTAAAGTCCTAATATTATGAAAAACTAATATAGAAGGAATTACAGTTATTCTGGATAGTCAAATATGGATTTATTTTTTATGTATAAAGTCCTAAGTATCACATTTTTCTACGTAACTCAAATTAGGAAATAGTTAAATGGTTATTCCTAAATAATAGGAAAATAATTAAATTATTATTCATAAATGTTAGGAAAATAATTAAATTACGATTTTATCTAATGTGAAATCAATTTCTAAAAAATAGAAAAAGCAAACGATTTTTCGCTAAGGGCATTCGTGGTTTTAATACAATATAAATATAGATATTTTGCGTAAAAATAATATTGTACATAAAAAAATTTAAAACTCAAAGGAAAAAAAATACTTAAATTCCCATAGTGTAACCCCATTAAAGAGGGGGTTAATTTTGAGATATTCTTCTTTGTGAATCTTTCATGTATTTGAGTAAGTATTTATTTATGGAAGAGAAAAAGAAATATAGAAGAAAGAGGAAAAAAGAAACTTAGTCAAAAGTATATTGACGTAGTTACCAACATAAAATTACTAAAAAGGTAAAAAAGATTGTTATTTTTTGAATTAACAAAGAGTCCTATTATTTATGATAATTATTTTTAAAAAGAGAGCAATCATGTAAAAATAAATTCAAGCTACATAACTTTTTAAAGAAGTAGCAAATTCTAAACACATTGCCACAAAGATAACTTTTTGGAGAAGTAGCAAATTCTAAACACAATGCCACAAAAATGGCCACGTTGATGTAAATAACACCACTTTATTTAGGTGATTGATTGATCTTGGAGCCCTTAGAATTTATAGTTTTAAAATGAAAATATTTTTTTGCCACAAATTAAAAATAAAAAGTATTACATAAATATGAGGAGATTGGTGATTCATTTGCATTGCAAGTTTAATGTCACGACCCAATTTCTCTCGCTGTGAACCATGGTGACGATACATAGTCTTTACGACTAGGTAAGCCTAACACTCTGCAGAATGAAACAAAAGTATGAGCATTAACTACTAACATTAACAAATATCTAATAAGCAACTGAATGCCACTCGGCATATAAAATTATCACCTCTGAAACGAACCAAACAATTTCCAAAACCTGGAATATTGTAAGTCACAAGCAACTAAGAAGTCTTAACTATTCTATACATCATTTATACATAAAGAAGGAAAAATGAATATGCGTGGATAGAGGGGGACTCCGAGGATCTGCGGGTGCGAGCAGATGTACCTTGAAGTCTCCAATAAGCAACAATGGCTGCAACTAGTGATGAGGCTGGTAAGATGAACCTGGATCTTCACACTAAAAATATGTGCAGGAAAGTGCGTGAGTACACCACAACGGTACCCAGTAAATGCCAAGCCTAAATATTGATCAAGTAGTGACGAGATCAGGTTAGGGCCCAACTGGTATAAATATAATGAAATAAGACAGGACGACAATCAAAATAAATACAGAAATCTAACATGAGACAATAACGCAGAATACAAAGATGACAACAAGGGATCTCCCGAGATACTGTCTCGTAGTCCCAAACGTAAATGTGTAGGGGGATCTCCCGGAATACCGTTTCATAGTCCCAAAATAAATATACAGTAAAGGGATCTCCCGGAATACCGTTCTGTAGTCCCAAAGTAAATATGCAGCTCAACTAATAAAAATAACAATTACGTCAAGAAACCTACAGCTTAGACCAAGTTCAAGTCAAAGAAAGCAGTTAATTTCACTAAACATGTTGCACAAAGTTCAAATAGGTAGTTAAAAAAAGTAGGCATGCTATTCTAACTAAATAGGATAGTTACATATACTAGTGTAGTTCAAATAAGGATAAACATGTTGTGACATAGTGAAAAAATGGGGTTTTACAACAAATAGACCATGTACATACTCATCACCTCACGTACACGACACTCACATATCAAAATAATACCAAATCCTAAGGGGAGTTTCTCCCACATAAGGTTAGGCAAGCCACTTGCCTCGAACCTAACTCAGTTTAATTTATCAGATTGCTCTTTCCATGAATATCCGACTCTGAATGGACCAAGTATATCGAAAACCAATTACATAATATAAATAAAACTACAAGAAACTAATCTCGCTATTGAAATCAAAGCTAAGGCAAGAAATTGGAAATCGCTCAAAAAGCCTCCCCGAGCTCACGTCTCCGAATTAGGTAAATGTTACAAAATATGAACACACATTCACTCACGAGTCTAACATACTAAATTTACTCAAATTCGATACCAAAATCTCGATCAAAATCCCAAAATTTGGCCTAAGAAATTTTCTCAAAATTTTCCAATTTTTCACCCTAAATCCAAAATTAAATGAAGAAATCAAGCATAGATTAGTGGGATATAACTATAAAAGAGTTATAAATCATTACTCAATGATTTCCATCAAAAATGTCTCGAAATTTCACCTTCTACCGAGCTCCCAATTCAATTTTGAGATATGAACTCAAAACCCTCATTTTTGAACTTTAAATTCTGCCCAGGTGTTCCCTTCTTCGCGAACGTAGTCAAAGCCTAGCGTTCGCGAGCACAAGCTGCTTCAGTCCAAAAAAAATACTCATCAAGAACGCGAAGCACCGGACGCGAATGTGAAGCTCAACTAGTCTGACCCTACGCGAATGCGGGAAACTCATCGCGAACGCGTAGGCTATTATGCATGGAACCCATCTAACAGTTGACTCTACGCGAATGCGAGATGCTTAAATGCATAGCCTTAGTGTTCCATAACTTAGCGAATGTAAGAACAATATCGAGAACGTGAAGAGCAAATCCAACTGGCCACTCAGATGACTACGCGAACGCGAGACCTCCCTTGGAAGAGCGATGAAGGAATTCTCTGCAACAAAAACTAGAAATATTTACTACTTCCCTAAGTCCAAAAATGACCCGTTGAGCATTCGAAGCACACCCAAGGCACCCAAGACCTCAAAAAAACATACCAGCCAATCTGAAAACACCATATGAACTTAGTAGTGCCCTCAAATCACATCAAGCAATGCTTAAATGACGAATCACCCTCCAATTCAAATTTAAAGAACTTGAAACTTCAAAATTCTACAACTGATACCGAAACCTATCAAACACGTTCGATTGATCACAAATTTTGCACACAAGATAATTAACACTATCGACATATTTCAACTTCCAGAATCGGATTCTGACCTATATATCAAAAATTTCACTACCGATCCAAAACTCCAAAAAAACAACTTTTGCCATTTCAAGCCTAAATGAGCTTTGGACCTCCAAAACACAATTCGTACATGTGCCTAAGCCCAAAATAATTCAAGGAAACTAATAGAATCATCGGAACTCAGAGTCGTCTTCATGCAGTTGTGACTACGGTCCAAATTCTAAGACTTAAGCCTCCGTTTAGGGACAACACACTCCAAAAACCAAAATGAAAATCTCCCGGCAAGTCACAATAGCAGAAATAGATATAGGAGGAAGCAGTTAATAGGGGATCGGGGCTTGATCCGGTCTAAGCCTACACTACTATTTAGTAGAGAGGATGTTCGATGTAATTTTAACCCAACTACGTCGTGATCGAATCCACATAGAGTTAATAATTGGAATTAGGTTTATATATAAATTAAATGCGGGCTTTGAAAATCTAATTACCCTTTTCACAAATGTTTGGGCTTGATTTCTACCTATAATTTTTACTCTAGAGATTGCAATAATTGAAATTAAGGACAATATTTTTGTTGTTGATTTTTAAGTGTTTAAAGAGACTAGGGTTGTGACATCCACCTAGATGGATATCTAATGGATAGTAAAAATCAAGGACAAGCTTGTGATTGTTTGGGATCGTAATATAGCTATTACACCCGGGTGCTCACTATATACCTCTGGATAGTTTGAGTGATTTTACCCAATTTGTCTTTTTTCAAGTCCAAATGGGTATTCATGCAATTCAAGTGATATTAGCTCAAGTCAGGTATTACTATCTCTAGGTTTAACCTTTTTATTGGGGATATCAATTTCTTGAGTTCACCTCATTCCTTTTAGCTTAATGTTTCTAGACTTAGTCCCTCTTTCTCAAGTAGAGACTAAGTCATAAATGCATGAATCAGTATTTGCAACCACTAATTCTATAATTCTAGCAAAAAATAGGTTAAATATCACTAACGCATATACATTCAAGCCCTAGAATTTAATACTCATCAAATACCCACACTAAGGTTGAGTCTCAACCCTATCTATGGATTTAACTACTCATGAAAACAACAAAAATTAAAGATGAAATAAAGATAAAATTCATAATACTAGATTAAAGGATTAAAATATAATGTTAAAAGATGAATCTAGTGCAAAATTTCCAAAAGCAGTAAACTCAGCCATCTCAGGTGCTATTCTCATACATAACATAATCTAAAAATGTCAAAAGATCTATTTAACTAAGCTGAAATTTTCGGACAAAAATACCCTTGCGGAGGTTTGGTTACCAATGATTGAACTCCTCCCATGTGTACTCATACCCCAGGCCAAAAGTGGTACCATGCTTCTTCAACTTGATAGGCTCGGTGATGCCTTGGAGATTTTTGCCAAGTCCTTTTCCAGGCTCATAAACACTCCAGTTCAGGATGCTCTCAATCTTGTTATCCCACCACTTGTGTTTGTCTATGGCGTTGACTCGCTCGATGTGGTGGTATGTTTCTTTGCCTATATTCCTTCTACCTCCGATAATCAAGATGGTTTGGCGACTATATATAGGGTTGCTACTGTCGCCATGAATGACCACTTCCTGATGGTTCCATTTAAATTTTACAGCTTGATGCAACGTTGGGGCCGCATAATTCTAATCGCGACCGCATTCTTGCTTTCGTGACTGCGTAATTTTGACAGCGGTCCACATTCTTCAAATCTGGATTTGCTTTGAGATGAGTTTTGCGAGCCACATAATTACAATCGCAGATGCGTAATGGACTTTTGTGGTCACATAATTCTGACGTAGACCTCAATTCCTTCTTTTTCTCAAGTTGTGAACTCTCTAAACTTCATGCACCGCGGTCCGTATAATTTCCATCGCGACGGGTGAGACTTTGTGTCCATACATTTCTAGCACGGACCTTGCTTATCATTTGGCTTGAAAATGCAACTCTCTAAATTTTCCATTTTATGAATCGCATATTTTCGATCGCGGCCGCTTTGTGGCCTCCGCGGTCGTACAATATTTGTGTGGTCCGTGTTTCAGATCTGTTGGTCCATTCTTGGTTTTTGTTCAAGTTTTGACTCCTTTATGAGTTGATTATGACTCATTTGGCTCATTTGAAGAATTCCTACAAGCAAGCATATTACATTAGTTTTCGGGAATACCTTCACGCGTTTTTATCTCAAAACACAAGTAAGAGAGTGCAAATAATAAGTTAAAATCCCTACTTATCAACTCCCCCAAACTTAAGCTTTTGCTTTTCCTCGAGCAAATAAGGTAATTTCCACCTCCACAAAAATAGAAGGATATCTCAGCTACCCTAAGGTGAATCAATCATGCATCAATTGTGACTAACAATTACCCTAAACACAAATGAATTATCAACAACACAATGTTTTGACCTTTTGAGTACCATAGTTCTATCGTGATACTAGAGCATCAAGAGTTGACTTAATTCACCAAAGAAGCTTGCACTATTATATAGGTCATTATGGAACCCAAACTCCTCCTCCTCATTCTCCATAATCAAATCGCACTTTAAAATGAAACACTCAAAACAAGGATTGTGAAGAGGTACGCTCATCCCTCTCAAAGAAATGACACAAGTACGACTCTAAGTACCATAAGATTGCCCCTTATGTAAATCACCACTAATGTAAGCTCACTCAACTCGAAATCATATAGGACTTTTTCGGGAATGTAATGAAGGATTTTGGATCAAGATAGGACTTATTGGCATATGATGGTTTCATCTTTCCTTAAGCACTCCACTTTTCTCATTTCGGCTCATACTTTCTGGACTCTTTGAGTTATTTTCTTCTTCATTAGGGGAACTAGAGGGACATAATGTCACTCTTTCTTGTTCATGACAATCTTTTTTCTCCTTTTCTAATCATTCCATGGCTTTTATCATTGCTTTCATTGAATCCCTTCAACTTTCTATCTTATTCGCTTTCTTTTCAATGTATTTCTTTTTGGCTTTTATTTCTTTTATTTTTCCTTCCCTTTTCTTCATTTCTTTTTGTTCTTTTTACCTTTTATCACTTTCACATTCCTTGTCTCTCCTCCAAACTTATGCATTTGCCACTTGTTTATCAATAATGCCAAGGAAAGATAAGGTGACAGGAAAGGGTCATTATAGATCAGATAAAGGTTTGTGTGCTGGATTATGGAGTGTGTTTCAACTGTTTCCTATTCTTTAACTTCAAATGGTGGTCTTACAAAGCCATTTGAAGGTAAAACAGGGATAAGGCAGGGTGATCCAATGTCACCATATCTATTTGTGACGACCCAGTCGGTCGTCTTTGGTATTTATGCCCCTTTCCCCCATTAACTGCTTCCCCTAAGTTCATTTTTGCTACTTTGGTTTGCCGTAATGTTCGGTAATAGAATTCATAGTGTTTTGGGACACAGTCCCTAAATGATAGCTTAAGTGTTGGAAAATGGCCCGTAATCAGAACAGTGTGAAGACGACATCAGAATGGAAATAGGTGATTTCGGGGTTAAGAGCATGTTCGGAATGTATTTTGGATGTCCGCAGCTCATTTAGGATAGAAATGTCGAATGTTAGAATTTTGAAGTTTCTGGTCCAATAGTGAATTTTTGATCCGATGGTCGGAACGGGATTCCGAAAGTTGATGTAGCATCGTCATGTCATTTGGTACGTGCGTGCAACACGTTAGGTCAATCGGACGTGTTTTGGCTAGGTTTTGAATCGAAAGCGAGTTTGGTTAAGTTTTGAAGTTTTTAAGTTCAAATCATTGATTAGTTCGAGTTCCGGCGTTTTTAGGTGGTTTAAGGTTGGTACAAGTTTGAATGATGTTATGGGATAGGTTCGTAGGTTTGGTTGACGTCCCGGGGGCCTCGGGTGTGTTTCGGATGCCCAACGGGCCATTTTGTGTTGAAGAACAGTTGCAGATTTGCTGCTATATCTGTTGCAGACCTTTCTTCTATGCGATCCCAGCCCACCCATGCGATCGCATAGTGCAGTTGGTGAGGGGCCTATTAGTAGAAATTAGGAGCTGGACCTCAGGGCCAAAATCCTTCTATGCGATCGCATAGCCCAGTCCGCGATCGCATAGCCCAGTCCGCGATCGCATAGCTTCACCTCCCCCTTCTCTGCGATCGCATGACCTTCTCTGCGTTTGCATAAGTCTTTTTCTAGGCCTTCAAATTTTACTCTACGTGATCGCATCACTCCTTATGCGATCGCATTGAACAAATGTCTAGGCGGTTATGAACTTTTCAAAAATGAGGGTTCTTCCATTTTTATCAAACTCAAGCTAGAGAGCTCGGTTTGGGGAGATTTTTCGAGGGATTTTCATAGACAAACATTGGGTATCGATTCCTTACTCCCTTATGATTACTACCCACTAATCTAGTCTCGAACTCAAGTTTTAATTTTGGATTTTGAATGAAATTTGGGATAAAGTTCTTAGACCTAACTTTGATGATTTGAAGGGATATTTGACCTCCGATTTGGGAGATTTTTATATGGTTAGACTCGTGAGAGTACGAGGTTTCTGAAAATGTAAATATTATTCTATTTTGAGACGTTGACCTGAGGGGCATTTTGGTCATTTCACCTATTTTCGCGCCTTAGCTTTAATTTTAGCAGTATAATTAGTTTCGTGTGATGTTATTTACAATATGTAATTGATTTAGAAGGATTTGGGCCACTCAGAGTTGGATACTCGTGGCAAGGACATTGTTTCTTAGCGGTTTTGTACCAATTTGAGGTAAGTGGCTTGTCTAACCTTGTGTGGGGGACCTCCCCCCTTATGATATCTTTGTCATTGTTTAAAAGCCTTGTGCACGAGGTGACGAGCATGTACCTGTGGTAGTTGTTGGAAATTCACCTTACTTGGCTTATTTAGACTGTGTTTTCTTCACATATTTAATTGTTAAAAATGAAACTTCACTTGTTTTGACTTGGGAAAGCGTGTTGGTAACTTATTTGCTCTATTTGACTAAATTGAAATATATGTGTTTCCCTTGAGAGCATGCTAATGATTTATTTGCTCTATTGATTAAACTGTCATATGTCTTTCTTGTGAAGCATGTTAGATTCTCGACTTTACTTGTTGTTCGCATTCTGCTTCCTTTCCATTAATATTGATTTGTTATGGTGTATTTACTTTTGGGACTACGGGTTCAATTCCCATCCTCTGGTATGACTTAACGGACTACGAATTCAATTCCCGGAGATCCTCTAATATTGATATGACGGCCTGCGGGTTCAATTCCTGGAGATCCTCTGATATTGATATGATGGACTGCGAGTTTAATTCCCGGAGATCCTCTGATATTGATATGAAGGCCTGCAGGTTCAACTCCCGAAGATCCTCTGTTATTGGTATGATATACTGCGGGTTCAATTCCCAGAGATCCCATGTTATTGGTATGAAGGAATGCGGGCTCAATTCCCGAAGATTTATTGATATGATGGACTACGGGTTCGATTCCTGGGACATCCTCTGATATTGGTATAAATGGACTACGGGTTCAATTCCCGGAGCTCCATGTGAAAATCCTGACTTTTGAGTGATTTTTCTTGTTTTCGTAGTCTGTACTTGTAACCGTTCTGTTTTAATTACTGTCTTGCTAGATATTCGGGATTTACTTCATTATCTACTATTTATTTATTCTTACATTATTTCTTATGTTCGTCTCAGTAGGGCCTCGACCTTCCTCGTCACTACTCCACCAAGGTTAGGCTTGACACTTACTGAGTACCGCTGTGGTGTACTCATGCTACTCTTTTGCACACTTTTGTTGTGCAGATCCAGGTACTTCTGGTCGGGCGAGCTATCAGTGAATTTCAGAGTTACATTTGGAGGCTTGAGATATGCATCTGTCGCTTTCGCAAATCCGAAGAGTCTCCTTCTATTCTACCTTTAGATAGTTGTTTCATTCATGTACTCACTTGTTGTAGACACTTCTGGATGTTAGAGCCGTATGTTATATTTTACTCTTAGCCTGTGTTGCCTGTGGGTTTCCAGGTCTTGGAGGTTTTTACATTATTTTGAGTCGAAGTGTATGTGTCAGGTGACACTCTATACATTTTCTTATGCTATTTATGTTTTATTTATCGTTTTTCGTAAGGATTGTTGAATTTCCGTGATGTGTCAGGCTTACCTAGTCGCGAAGACTGGGTGCCGCCATGACAGGTTCATTATTGGTGAACTAGGGTCGTGACACTATTTGTGATAGCCTGGAGTACTTGCAAAGAGAATTCAATAGACTGGCAGGAAACAAAAAATTCCATTTTCATCCAAGATGTAAAAAGCTAGGAGTAATGCAGGTGTGTTTTGCTGATGACTTGTTGATGTTTTGCACAGCTGATCTAATCAGCATGCTTTCATGAAGTTCTCAAATGCATCAGGGTTACAAGCAAATCCAGAAAAAAGTTCAGCTTATATAGCAGACACAAATGAAATGATCAAAGGTATTATATTGCAGGAGTTGGGCTACACTGAGGGAACTTTGTCCTTCAAGTACTTAGGAGTTCCCTTAGCTCCTAAATAGTTATATGTTCACTAGTGATGGCCATTAGTTGAATAGATCACTCCAAGAATAAGTTGCTGGACTTCAAAGCTCTTATGATATGCTGGTAGATTACAACTAATCAAGGCAGTCATTTTTGGAATGCAATCTTACTGGGCCTAGGTATTTTTACTACCAAAGAAGGTTAGCAAGATGATAGAGGGTGTTTGCAGATCATATCTATGGACTGGGCAGGCTGACATCTCCAGGAGAGCATTAGTAGCATGGGACAGAGTTTGCTTACCACAATCAATGGGGGGGCTAAATGTGATCAACCTATATCATTGGAATAAGGCTGCAATAATGAAGCATTTATGGGCTCTTACAAAGAATAAATATTTTTTGTGGATAAGATGGGTCCATACTTATTACATAAAGAATAGGATTATTGATATTGTTCCTATACCTAAGAGTGCAGCTTGGGTTATTAGAAAAATTATTAAGCAAAGACAGTTCATACTGAGTTTACCAGATTTGCAAGGTAATGTTCAAGAGAGGCTGGAATGCTTGCAAAACACAAATGGTAAATTCAGTATCAAGAAACTCTATACTCTGCAAACGCCCCAAGAATAGAAGGTTTATTGGAAAAGCTTGACATTACACCCTCATATTCATCCAAGGCACAAGTTTAACATGTGGCTGACCATTCATAGGAGAATACCAATTGTGGATAGAATGCAGAGAATATGTATATTAGTTAACACAATGTGTGTCTTCTGTGGCCAAGCAGAAGAATTATTGGAGCATCTCTTCTTTGAAAGTTCATACACAAATGCTATCTAGAGAAGACTGCTCAATTGGATGGGAGTTCAGAGACAAATCCAGCCTTGGGAGGAGGAGTTAAAATGGTTGACATACCAGGCAAGGAAGGAGAAAGGTATAGGCAACATCATCTCAGCTGTATTTGGCATGTTGCTGTATAGTATATGGAGAGATAGGAATGCAATCAGGTTCAACAATGGACACACCTCAGCAGAACAGATATGCAGAGAAATCACATCCTATATCTACATCAAAATCCATGTACACAGCAGTTGGAGGAACTATATGGAAGACTTAGATAGATATCCGTAATGGTAGATGGTAATTTCGATTTCTAGAATTCTGCTAGTTAGAGAAGCAATACTATAATTAGTATAGAATACAGGTGATATCTCTATGTAATAGTGAAGAATAGGCCAAAGTAGTATAGGAATGGTCAGCAGATCCTGTTACGTAAAGAGCAATTTTGATGAATGAAAATTTCAGTTTACAAAAAAAAAAGGTTTGTAACGTGGTTATTGAAAGAAAAAGGGCTTCGACTCAAAGGGGTTGACTAGGGATATCATATTGGTAGGCTATGGATGCTTTCAAGTTTAAAATTGGATCAAGGAGAGCCCTCAATCATTTCTCAAGTCGAGCTACAATTAGAATTTTTTCTAGACAAATATTCAAGCAAGTTCAAGACTTATTGGCACGAAACTTGGACTTGCAATTCAATCCCTCACCTCACAAGCTATCGGATTGTTAAAGAGAATAGAGTTGAGGTCCCACAATAACCCTAGCTAATTGTCACGACCCCACTTCGCCTCCGTGAACATGTCGTGATGGCACTTAGTCCCTACGAGTAGGTAAGCCTATAAATGCAGAAACAACATAACTTGCGGAAATAAATAATTAAAACTGAACAACTAGAAGAAAAATTGTATATAAATGCTGTTTAGCATATATAATTCAATATCGCGGAAGTCTACAACATCATCCCTAAAACTCGAAAACTCACGGGAACACAAGCTAACAGAATGTAATACATTGCTCTAACTTCAGAGTGTCTAAAACAATAGTATGGGAGGAAAGCTAACTACTAAAGCTAGAACAAGATAGAGACTCCATGGTCTGCGAACGCGGAAAATGTACCTCGAAGTCTCTAATATATCTCTCCGCCTCGAGAGTGATACGCCTAGGTGGAGGTACCTGGATCTGCACATGAAAAACATGCATAGAAAGGGCATGAGTACACCACAGTGGTACTTAGAAAGTGCCAAGCCTAAGTTGGGTAGTGACGAGGAAGGTCAGGGCCCTATGAGATGAAATATAATAAATGATAGAATAAGGAAACAATATACTGAGAGTCTACAACGATAATCTAAACATGATAAATAAGGAATACAATAACAGAGGAACAGAAACAAAACAACTCAAGGAAATATCGCTCACAACATTAATGATAACCAGGGATCTCTTGGTATCTCGAGGATCTCTTGACATCCTCACCATATACACGAGGGATCTCTTGGTATCCTAAGGATCACTTGGTATCCTCAATATATATATACATGTGCCAGAGATTTCTTGGTATCCCGCACTCTCATTCCAGAATATAACACGTGCAGGGGATCTCTCGGGATGTCGTCCCGTAGTCCCAAATTTAAAACACACAATAACAGCTCAACAATATCAGAATAAATGCTAAACTCATTACAAATAATAGTAAATTCTAGCCTAATGAAAGAAAGAAGATTTGGGCCATTTAATTAGGATCTTTCTCCAAGCCCAATCGTGTCCAGACCAGGCCCAAATCACGATCTCAACCCGGCCTTCTCCCACCCCCAAGTGAAACGGCATCATTTTTTGTCAAGGAGCAATCCCAGCCGTCGAGGATCTTTGATCCAACGGCTGGGAAGAGGGGACTTTACAATATTTAGGTGTCTAAAACCCCCTCCTACCCCTCATTGTTCTCTCTCACAACCCCTTCTCTGCAAACCCTAATGCCACCGCCTCTGAATCCTCCACCGCCGGTGGCGGCGACGCCACAAACCAGCCTCAAATTAACACCAAATAACCCCCTCGACTTCCCCAGTCCAAATCTACAAACATTGGCTCTTAAACATACCCAAAGCTCCTCGAATCTTCACTACAAGGTGGAAACCCTAACGCCATCACAAATTTCTCCGTAGGCAGCGATGCTTCCATTCAACCCCTATATCACACCATTGAACCACCAGTCACACCACCCCATACCTAACATGACAACCGCACCTTTCGATTCCACTTAGAGTAACTCAAATCTTGGATCCGAGGTCAAGCTCCAATCGTTCAAGCCGTCGACCTCAAGTTTGTTTTCTGTGATCCTCGTGTGAGGTACATCACCATACATTGAGTGTCAAGTAATACCAGTAAGACTTCTTTTTCTTTTAATTTTTCTATTCTTGTTTGTTCACAATCTATCCTTGTTCTTAAGTTGATTTGATTTGGAATTTTTGTTTAATTGATTTTGTTCAGTGTGTTTTAATTTTTCACTTTTGGTCTAATTCTTGGTCCTATAGGTTTTAAACCTTTAATTCTCACCTTTACTGAGTAGTTAGTTGGATTTGATTTTTCTGTTCTCGTCTTTCTTAGAATTAATGTTAACTCAGTTTGGTTCATATTTTTGTGGTTGAGTTCAATTTCTGATTGTGCCGTGGCATTAATTTTATTTTTAATTTGCTAACTAGTTCCCTGTTCAGCTTTAGCATTAATTAGGGCTGAATTTTAATCTTAGTTAATTAGTTTAATTTTCAAGTTTTCTTATAAATGTTTGGGTATAGCTAAGCATTTCAGACTTTAATTAGTTAACTAGGGTCATCTTTTGACCAGGGTAACAAGGTTAAGGGGTTAGTTAACTAGGAATGGTAATTGTAGAATAAATGAAAGGGTAATATAGGTAATTCAGCATGAGAAATCTAATAGTAACTGAAAATGAAATTTCCTAGGACTTTCTAGATGGGGTTTAAGGTTGAAATTCAAAAAAATAGGTGTAGTGACTTGGGTAGCAAGTCAATAAATAAAGGACTAAACTGTTAGAATCTAAAAATAAAATAGGTTAAATAGAAAATAGAAATCTAAAAACTTCCTTTAGCTTTGCCTATAAAAATCAATCCTCACTGTCTTATTTTACAAGTTTTTAGATCTAAAATTCCCTCCAAAAAGTCTCTACAAGTTTTAGAAGCTGAAAATTTTGAATTTGAAATTCAAAACCAGATCCGAAATTTTAGAGTTAGGAATTTCATTCTATAACTTATTTCTTCAAAAAATACAAAAAAAAAAAACAAACAACAACAACAGAAAACCAAAAAAAATACTATTCCAATGAAGTTTTCCTTATTCCGGCTCATCTAAGATCCAAAATAGGTAGGGTTTTCCTGGTTCTGTTCAGCAATTGGAGTTTAGAAGTTCTGGATTCCTTTTAAAGGTTAATTTGGTTTGCTCGAGTTGTTGCTTCGTTTATTTGCTGAATTTGTTAATTGTTGGGTTGATTTTCGGGTTTTATGGTGTCATTTTGGTTCTGAAACTGCTCTTGTTGTTATTAGTTAGCCGTGCTACTTGTCATTTGCTGCTGCTGACCTCTCCTTTTCTTCTTATATTGCAACTTCCATGTACAAGTTCTAAACCATGGTGATGTGTATCTGATTTGAGAAGTTGAAATGGAAATGCTATTACTCTTTGCCTGATGTTCATGTTATCCACATTTGTTCAATTTAGCTTAGTTAAGTTTCATTTTAGTAGTTAAATATTGTAATTAAACTTGATTGTATGAACTATTTTAGATTTATTTGATTATTCTAAATGTGACACAGATTATAGGTTAGTAAGTGCTAGTTCGACTATTAGACGTTCAATTTCATATTAAGGTGTTGTTAAATCATAGGAAGTGCATTTCAAGTTTATAATTCTACTCTTAGTTGTAAAGAATTTAAATTCAGTCCAGTTATCTCTTTTAATTGAGATTTCGGCCGAGTAAAGTGATTGTTATAAAACAGGTCAAAAAATGTATGTGTGCTAAGTTCAGCCAAACACTCCCCATGCCTTTTACACTTAAGTTTTGAAATCAAAATAGCGTCTGTATATCATAACTAAGTTTGCTTACATTAATCCGATTGTTAAATCCTCTAGATGTTTGTAAATTTTGTCAGTTTAGATCTGAATAGAAAATTTAGAATTAAATTGATAGTTGTATTTGAATTTGCAGTTTTCCTTTATGTGTTATACCAATTAATGAGCTCAATTGCCTGAACCACTTCAATAATTTTATTTGGTTTCGTTCATAAGCCCAGGGCTGACAGCCCACACCATATGTTTTGGACTTCACCATTCCTGATGCAAGACTTAGTTTCAGACCTACCTACTCTCCCCAATTGGGCTAGTGTCGAGGCCAAGGCGGGAACAGTACACAAAACGAGTTGATACTACTGTTATGTTGTTGGGCCAAGTTCAAAAATTCAATTTTGAAATCTTGAAGTCGTATTCAAACTGAGATTAATTTTGTAACATAGGTTTTGGGCCTTTCAAGTAATTAGGCGTTTAGAGACAACCCAATAGAAAATAACAGTTTGCTTTAGGATATCCTTAAATAAAAATGAGGTGCGCGGCCCTCTTAATTTTTTTTTCTATAAAAAATATTTAGACTTTGGGATGTGCCATTTAGCGAAATTCATGGCCTCTCACAAAGATAATAATACGCTATTTGCTTTAGGCCTGGTATTTAATAATATTACCTTCCTAAACTCGGGTGCATATTTATGTGACCCAAATCCAAATCCCAACGAAGTTGAAATGTGTCAAAAGCTACAGGTGCATTTATGTGACATGGTTCGAGACGTGTTTTAATGTTGTTGCAATTCTCATTAAAAATAATAATAAAAGCACTTTAAAGTTAAAAATCATATAAGTTAAAACATGTTCTAAATAAGATAACTAAGCCAGATATAATAGTTGAGCGGCCGTGCTAGCATTACGGAACTCGGGAATGCCTAACACCTTCTACCGGGTTAACAGAATTTCTTACTCGGATTTCTGGTTCGCGGACTGTTAACAGAGTCATTATTTTCCTCGATTTGGGATTCAACTGGTGACTTGTGAAACTATTAATCTCCCAAGTATCGACTCTAAATTTTTAATAATAAATGTCGTTTCGATTGTCCTTTAATTGGAAAAGCTCTTTTATACCCTTACGTGGTGTAGGTAAAAAGGAGGTGTGACAGTTCCGGCGACTCTGCTGGGGATACAAACCCAGAACTTCGGTTCAAGGTTTAAGAATTCGAGGTTAGAATAAATTTCATATTTGGCTTTATCTGATTTTCCTACATGTTTCATGCTAAATGTGCTAAATGCTTTACGCTTTGATATTATTTGAATTGTATACAAATTGTGGCAAAACCCTTCTCTTCTCATCTTTGGGGATGTGTCGTTGGTTGAGACTTCCTATTCTGTTAGTGCTGTACCTTAAAATAGAAAGAGGACAGACAAGTTACTAAGCTGGATGGCCTTTTGATTCCGGTACGTATCCCCCTTATCGACTCGAGTTGTCCGCTCGGGTACACATTCTAGAACATATACCCAAGATTTGAACCTAGAATAACTTGACTTCTTACTAGATCCCTAGTAGGAATGTTTATTTGCATCACGTGCATATGACTTAGGGGACTCAATACAGGGGTTGGGTCCATCTAGGACAGGTAACTTGAAATGAAAAAGACCATCCTGACGCATCTTACGTGTTGCGTTATTTTTCTCGGACTCGCATGCTGACCGATTTTTGAATATATAGAAAAAATTGAAAAGGGGAGAAATAGTAGTATAGAGAGTTAATTACCTATTTTAGAAAATTTAATGTCCAAGTAGTGTCGAAGCTCTGCCTCATTTTTGAGAAAAATGAAAGGAAAATAAAAGTGTTTTTTGCCAATGAAAATGAAAAACAAAAAGAGTTTTATTTTCAAAATAGTTTGTTTTATTTGCCACTGAATAAAAAAACAAAACATAAAAAGAGTCGTGTTTTCAAAAATAGTGTATTTGCCAACGAAAAAGAGTCTTGTTTTAAAAAATAGTTTGTTTTATTTGTCCGAATTACGCCGATTTGACTCTCACAGGATGTGAATACGTAGGGCAACCCCCATCGGGTCCAACTTCCCTTTTTGCAAAAATAACCTGAAAAGAACAAAATTTTGTTTTTATTATAAATAATTTAGGTGATGTCATTCTTGTCAAAAATAGTCGAATGTCCCTAAAAGGGCGCCGGAAGGCTGCTTTTGTGAGAACAACCACCTTTGGTCAGTTTTCAAGGTTTTGGCCGGTTAAAATGTAACCTCAAAATCTACGCCCCGAGGTGCTGAAAGACCATGATTGCAAAACCAGGTCTTTTATTTTAATTTTAAAAACAAGAAAAGAGTTAGTGTTCAAGTGAATACCGTTTGGATTTTTGGTCAAATAAGCTGATCCAGCCTCGGCAGTGTCTTAAACCGTTCTTGCCGAGATAGCCTTAGAGTATCTTTCAGTTGTCAAAAGGCTATTTTCATATAATAATGGATAATTTTGTAAAGTGTCATAAAATAATCCTCCCCGACCTCAAAATTCATTAGGAAGGGGCCACATTTGCAAAACACTCATTTGGTTAAAATTGGCATATAGGGAAAGGAATCTTCAATTTGTTTTTGAGTTTGTATTTCTTTTGATTAGAGTATGTGGGTTGTTTGTTTTTCGAGTCTGTATTTCGTTTTTCATCAGAGTCTGTCAGTGTCATGTTAAGTCCGGGTCTTTGTAATCAAAGTTTGTTTTAATGAAAATTGAAAATTCTGGAAAATATTTATTTATTTTTATCTGCACGAACTACGCTTGGTCTGATTCATGCGGGATTATGATATATAGGCAATCTCTATAGAATTCGATTATAACAAAATGAAAGGGATAAAAAAAGAAAAAACAAGAAAGAGAATGAAAATAAAGAGGTACAAAAGCGAGAAAAAGAAAAACAAAAAGAAAATAAGAAACCTAATGAAAGAAACTATGGCAAATCAAGAGGGAATGAGAAAATAAGAACAAAGAGGAAACAAAGGCAAAAGTGAGAAAAACAATAGAATAAAGGAAACAAAAACCAAACAAAGTTGCAATCAAAAATAAGAAAAGCCGGGATGACGCAAGCAGTCGAGCAAATACATAATAGAATCCGCTAACTGCTTAGGTGAATTCATTCCCCAAACGTGCGGTTATCAAATATGTTAATTCCCTAACCACTAACCAAGTTGTTGTTGATATTGAGTCTATACAGGTGGTTAGTTGATTGGCTTTCTTGCAACCCATTCCTACAACACCGGGTCAAAAGACAAACTGAACATGACAGGCTAGGAATTAGATACCAGTATTGTGGACCCATCAAAAGAGGTAGAGGTGGTGGATGTTAATGCAATGAGGGAAGAAATGTATAAGTTGAGGAAGCAAATGGCCGAAATGCATCAGGCATGGGCTAAGGGCCAGCTAGCACCAGTTTATCCCGCATCCAGCCTAAATCCCACCTTTGCCTTAGTCTCAGGAGCCTCCTACTGTGAATTTATCTCCAGTCTTACCTTTCTACCAACAAAGCTATGGCACCGCCTCCTACCCTCTCCAAGTTCCATTTCCCAAACAAAATCCTCCTCTACCAACCGCCCATGTCTTTGTGGCGCCTCCAACTACCACATTGCAAAGATCTTCTGGTGAGCCACTGTTCCAGGCTCCCGATAGCCAGTACTACCCTCCTGAGCCTACCTTTAAAGCTCCCGAGCCATATTCCTACACCCCTCACTTTGAGCTCCCAGTGGAAACTAAAATTCCGCCTAAGAACTCGGAGCAGGAAGAGATGTTTCGAAAGGTAAAAAGCATGGAGCAATCCTTCAGGAACATGCAAGGATTGTGTGGCCAAGTCAGTGTGGCCTATAAGTATTTGTGTCTGTTCCCGGATGTTCAACCACTAGCAGGGTTCAAAATGCCTAAGTTCGATCTATATGACGGGCATGGTGACCCGGTAGCCCACCTGAGGGGATTCTACAACAAAATGAGAGGAAGAGGTGAAAAAGATGAGTTACTGATGGTGTACTTTAGCCAGAGTCTGAGTGGGTCTGCCTTGGAGTGGTATACACGACAGGAACATGGTAGGTGGTACACCTGGGATGACTTGGCACGAGCGTTCGCCTGCCATTTTCAGTACAATCTAGAAATTATCTAGATCGCCTGCCACTGATAAAACTTGAGAAGAAGCCCATGGATAGCTTCAGGGAGTATGGGTTCTGCTGGAGAGAACATGCCACGAGGGTCGACCCTCAAATTAAAGAAAGCAAGATGGTTGATTACTTTTTGCAGGCTTTGGAGCCGACTTATTTTGGTCATGTGGTAATAGATATTGGCAAATCTTTTAGTGAAGTTGTGAAGATGGGGGGAATGGTCGAGGGAGGACTTAAGTCCAATAAAATCATGAGATATTCAGCGATCAAGGCAACCACCCAGGCCATACAAAGCGACATTGGGGGCGTGCTCTGGAAAAAGAAGAAGAAGAGATTGCAAAAGTAGAGTCCGGAGCTTGGTCCAGATCTAGAGGCCCTTCACCCTACTACAACCAACCTCGACCCCACCACCAAAATTACTCATACACTATATATAGCTCTCCACAACCCTACTACCCGCCACCCGATCCATATTTTTCCATCCGTCATGCTCAAACCTATACCCAGCCTCTGGCTCACGCGCAATGGCGTGCACCAGCTCCCCAAAATTCATACCCAGCTCCACAAAACACCTATCCACCCCCAAGAGCCTATAGAACCCCCCTCTCCCCCCCCCCCCCCCCCGAATTGGTCACCGATCAAACCCAACCTTCAAAAATAAGAGATTGCAGATGCAAAAGACTTTTTCTCCACTAGGAGAATAATATACCAGTCTTTTTCACTAATTAGGGCAGTTAGGCCTGTTGAATCCAATTGAGCCAAAAGTTCCAAATCCTCTTCCTAGAAATGTAGACCATTCAGTAAGTTGTGAATAGTGTTCGGGGGCCCCCAGACATGATACAAAGAAGTGTTGAAAACTGAAGACCGCTGTGCAAGAGCTCATTGATACTCACCAGATCGAGGTTCAGGCCCCAGAGACACAAAATATCAACTAGAATCTGTTGTCGTCTCACCATGAGGCCCACATGATCGAATTGATACACAAGGGAGGGGAGCCCAAGAAACCCTCGCAAACAATCATGATGATCCGTGCTATCAAAACCAGTTCAAAGATAAAGTTAACCTGTGGGAAAACGATGGTCCAGTTGAAAGGGGTGGATAGTAAGCCAGCTATGGTAGCCGAGAAAGGTTCATCAAGTATTACTACAATAAAACCAGAACCAGTCAAAGTGGTGGTGCACGGGGTAGCAAACAAACTCATGGTGATCGTGAAGGGATCTCATATAGAGCATGTTATCATAAAGCCAGTAACTCAGTTGCTAGTGACCAACAGCAAAGCCATTCTTTGGAGTTACGAATAGGTGGCGGTGTCATATAAGGGGAAAGAAATCAAAGAGGGAGTTTTTGAGGTGCGGGGTCTGACTTGTTCGGGGAGGTGCTTTGCCCCGAAGAGTTAAGAAAATCCAGGGTCTGCAAAGAGAACCTGATACTGGTTAAGAAAGCCGCTACAAAAGAAGAAGCAGAAGAATTATTGAAAAAAATGAAAGTGCAGGATTACTCTATATGTCAAACAGTTAAGGAAGACACTGGCCCAGATCTCATTGCTGATCCACGCAAATGAGCATCGCAGGGTGCTGATGAAAATACTGAATGAGGCTCATGTCCCTGATAAGATCTCGGTGAATCATTTATAAAATATAGCAAATAAAATCTTTGAGGTGAATAGAGTGACCTTCTCTAATGATGAGTTGCGTGTGGAGGGTACGGAACATAACGAGGCATTTTATCTGACAGCAAAGTGTGAAGATTTTATAGTCACCGGAGTGTTGGTTGACAATGGGTCTAGTGCAAACATTTGTCCTTTGTCCACGTTGACCAAGCTGAAGGTTGATGATTGACAGAATTCATAAGAACAACATTTTTGTTCGAGGGTTCGATGGTGGGGGCAAAGATTCAGTGGGCGACATAGTACTAGAATTGACAATCGGGCCAGTAGAGTTCACCATGGAGTTCCAGGTACTAGATATGGTTGTCTCTTATAACCTCTTGCTGGGGCGACCATGGATCCACGCCTCTAAGGCGGTGCCTTCTACATTATATCAAATGGTCAAGTTCGAATGGGACAGACAGGAGATTATAGTGCATGGTGAAGACAATATAAGCACTTTAAGTGATGCCATTATGCCTTTCATAGAAATTGGCGATGACAAGATGTCGTGGGTCTACCAAATCTTTGATACAGTTTTAGTGGACAAGGTCCTAGAGGGGAACAGCATCCCATTTCCCCGAATAACAGCCGCAACTGTCATAGTGGCCTCGGAAATGTTAAAGAATGGTTTCATACCGGGTAAAGGTTTGGGTAATGATCTTCAAGGCATTGAGTAGCCAGTCTCTCTACCCAAGAACTGGATACTTTTGGCTTGGGGTTCAAGCCCACAGTTGCGGACATAAGACGGGCTCGCAAAATGAAAAAGAGGGCATGGGTCCTTCCCAAGCCAATCTCACGCTTGTCCAGATCATTCGTTAGACCGGGTATCAGAAAGCAACAATTGTCAAAGGTTCTTGGGTCATTGATTGGTGCAGATGGAGACTTAGATAAGGGGTTTGAAAGGTTGTTTGCCGAGGTTAACATGTTTGAGCGCGGGGATGGGTCAAGCAAGGCAAATGTGCAGTTCGTCGGGCCACGTGCAAAAGTCAACAACTGGGAAGCTACTCCTCTTCCCACTCAGAGGGAGTCTTGGTCGTGGGTTTTGATTTTCTTTTGTTCTCTGGATTATTCCAGGGTTTGTAATTCAGATATTATGTTCCGTCCAATTGGATGTGTTAAAGCCCTGTTATCTTTGTATTGAATGAAATGCAATTGTTTTCTTTCTTCATTCCTAATTTTATTTCCGTTTTCTTTTCTTCTCTGAACAACTTTTTTAATGCGGATATCAATGACATGACATGTATGAGGAATCTTCGGCCCAGTTTTAAAAGCCAATATAACTCGAAAATAATAATACAAGAAATCGAGTGTGATAATGAGTCGGAATATGATAATGACGAGACCTATGAAGAAATTAGTAAGGAATTAAGTCATTTTGAGGAAAAACACAAACCTAAACTAAATGACACATAAGCGCCTAATCTAGGAGACCAAGATAATGTCCGTAAAACTAAAATAAGTGTTCATCTGGAATTGCAACTCAACAAGGAGATAATCAAAGCACTGTTCGAATACAAGGATATTTTTTCATGGTTGTATGATGATATTATGGGTCTAAGCACTGATTTAATGGTTCACAAATTTCTCACTGACCTGGTACTCCCTCATGTCAAGCAGAAGTTGAGAAATTTCAAAATATATATAAGTGTAAAGATCAAAGAAGAGATCACCACGCAGTTCGATGCGAAAGTCATTCGGGTCACGCGGTATCCCACCTTGTTAGCCAATGTTGTGCCTATGCCAAAGAAGGATGGCAAGACCAGGGTGTGTGTTGATAATCGAGATCTTAACAAGGCGAGTCCAAAAGAAATTTTCCACTGCCGAACATCCATATATTTATTGATAATTGTGCCAAACATAAGATTGGTTCTTTTGTAGATTGTTATGCGGGTTGTCATCAGATCTTAATGGACGAGAAGATGTAAAAAATACGGCACTTATCATGTCATGGGGACCATACTGTTATCGGGTTATGCCATTTGGTTTAAAAGATGCTGGGGCAACCTATATGAGGATAATGACAACAATATTCCATGATATAATGCATAAGGAAATTGTGGTGTACGTGGATGATGTGATCGTGAAGTCTAGAAAGCACCTCTGACCATGTTAGAGATCCGAGGAAATTCTTCCAAAGGCTTCGTAGGTACAATCTCAAGCTCAATCCTGCAAAGTGTGCTTTTGGTGTGCCGTCTAGAAAGTTTTTGGGATTTAGAGTCAGCCGCCGAGTATTGAACTAGACCCGTGAAAGATCAAAGTTATCAAGAATTTCCACCTCCAGGAACAATACTGAGGTGATGATTTTGTTGGGGAGATTAAATTATATCAGCAAGTTCATTGCTCAGCTCATGACAACTTGTGATCCAATGTTCAAACTTTTAAAGAAAGGCGTTGCAGTCAAGTGGATGGATGAATGTCAAGATGGTTTGATAAGATAAAGGGGTATTTGTCGAACCCACCCGTGTTGGTACCGCCAGAACTAGGAAGGCCTTTGATTCTATATTTGACGATTTTAGATAATTCATTTGGTTGTGTACTGGGGCGACATGATGTTACTGGTAGAAAGGAGTAGGCTATCTATTATCTCATCAAGAAATTCACATCCTACGAGGTTAAGTATACTCATCTTGAGAGGACATGTTGCACCCTAACTTGGGTGGCACAGAAGCTGAAACATTATTTGTCCTTTTATACTACTTACCTCATATCTCGATTGGATCCATTAAAGTATAGTTTTTAGAAGACAATGCCCACAGGGAGGCTTGCAAATTGGCAGATCTTGCAGAGTTTGACATTGTCTATATGACCCGGACTGCAATTAAAGCACAGACATTAACTGATCATTTGGCTGAGAATCCAGTTGATGAAGATTATGAACCTTTGAAAACTTATTTCCTTGATGAAGAGATGATGCATATTGAGGATTTGGAACAAGTTGAGAATCCAGGATGGAAAATTTTCTTTGATGGGGTGGCAAACAAGAAAGGCGTGGGGATAGGAGCGGTACTTATTTCTATAACAGGGCAGCTCTACACTATTATGGCTAAGCTTCGTTTCTATTGTACTAACAACATGGCAGAATATGAGACATGTATCTTGGGTCTGAGGTTAGCTATAGATATGGGTGTCCGTAAGTCTTGGTCATGGGTAACTCGGACCTACTAGTACACCAAATTCAAGGAAAATGGGAAACACGGGATTTAAAGCTTATACTATACCGGCAATATTTGCATGAACTTTGACAACGGTTTCAATCAATAGAGGTCAGGCACATTCCAAGGATTCATAATTAGGTCACCGATGCTTCGGCTACTTTGGCATCAATATTGCATCATCCAGATAAGGCTTATGTGGACCCTTTGCAGATTCAAGACCTCGATCAGCATGCTTACTATTATGTGGTGGAAGAGGAAATTAACGGTGAGCCGTGGTTTCATGACATCAAGGAATATATCAGGATGGGGATGTATCCGGTATAGGCCACATGTGATCAGAAAAGAACAATTTGACGGTTGGAAAGTATTAGTGGAGGAGTGTTGTACAAAAGAACTCCAGATCTCGGTTTGTTAAGATGCATTGATGCAAGGAAGGACACAACTATCATGACTGAGGTACATTTCGAAGTTTTTGGGCCGCATATGAGTGGGTACCTTCTAGCAAAGAAGAATCTATAAGCAGGTTATTATTGGCTTACTATGGAGTGGGATTGCATCAGTTACATATGCAAATGTCATCAGTACCAAGTGCATGGAGATTTGATTTATTCTCTACCGTTAGAATTACACATGATGTCAGTGCCGTGGCCTTTTGATGCATGGGGCATGGATGTCATTGGTCCAATCGAGCCAGTAATGTCAAATGGGCACAGGTTCGTTTTGGTGGCTATAGATTATTTTACCAAGTGGGTAGAGGCTAAAACGTTCAAGTATGTAACCAAGAAAGTTCTGGTGGATTTTGTGCATTCAAACATTATCTATCGGTTTGGGATACCAAAGGTGATCATTACAGACAATAGAGCTAATCTCAATAGTCATTTGATGAAAGAAACATGTGAGCAGTTCAAGATTACCCATCACAATTCCACCCCATACTGCTCTAAGGTAAATGGTGCGGTTGAAGCGGCCAACAAGAATATAAAGAAAATACTTCGGAAAATGGTAGAGGGTTCTAGACAGTGGCATTAAAATCTACCTTTTGCATTGTTGGGGTACTGCACCACTGTTCGTACTTCAGTGGGGGCGACTCCTTATTCATTGGTGTATGGAACCAAAGCAATGATACTCGCATAAGTAGAAATCCCGTCCCTTCGAATTATCGCGGAGGTTGAGGTCGATGATGATGAATGGTGAAAAGACACCTGGAACAGTTGAGTTTGATCGAAGAGAAAAGATTGGCATCAGTGTGTCATGGCCAATTATACCAACAAACAATGGCAAGAGCATACAACAAGAAAGTGCGTCCGATGAAGTTTGAAGTGGGACAGTTAGTGCTGAGACGTATCTTTCCTCATTAGGCTGAAGCAAAAGGAAAGTTCGCCCCAAACTGGTAGGGGCCATTTGTTGTAACCAGAGTGTTGTCTAATAGTGCACTATATTTAACAAATGTGGAAGGAAAATGTGTAGAAATGGATGTTACACCTCCTTTTTCACTATACCTGCAAGGTCATAAAGAAGGTGTTAACCCGGAAGAAGGTGTTAGGCCTTCTCGGGTTCTGTGGTTTTATCACGGTCGCTCAACTGTCATGTTTAGTTTATTTATCTAATTTTATTACATGATGAACCTATGTGCCAATTTAAGATTTTAATAATTTTTTATTCATATTTTAAAGAAGGTTGAACGTCGTTTAAAATGTGTCTTTGGATCGCGTCACATGAAATGCACCGCAATCCTAAACACATTTTATTCAACGTTTTTGGGATTTGATTTGGGTCACATGAAATGCACACCCAAGTTTAGGAAGGTAACTTTACTAAAACTGCGCCTATAGAGACTAACACGTTATTACTTTTGGAGAAGGTCGTGATATTCGCTAAACCACCCATCCCGAATTCTAAGTATTTTTAATTAAGCATTGAATGAGGGCCCCGCAATTTACATTTTTATTTGGCGAGACTCGTGTCATTTTATTAATTAAAGGACAAACCTAAAGCAATTGGGATTTTCTATATTTTGTCTCTAATAGTAAAGAAAAAAAGTCCTATTTAATTAATATTGATTAAGAATTATTCTCTTTGAATCCATAAACTCATCAGCAGTTTGGGCCTGCGAAACAGCCCACATTTCATACAAAGAGGAACCAGTCAGGCGTCTGGGCTTTAATAACCTGAAGCCCAAACTCTTGAAGAGTAAGGCTATTGGGTTTTGGCCTTTTAAACTCAGTGACGCCTTGATTCAATTGGAACAAACAATTACTGAGTTTAGGTTATATCGTACCAAATATGCTTCTTAACTCGACTACTGAATATTGACTTCTTTAATGAACGAAACATTTAGAAGCTATGAAACCAAAGTTGAACCATAATTCTAATTTTACTCGAAATGACAGCTTCAATTCACATTTAACTTTATTTTTCTTTCAATCAATGCAATAGTATTTTAGTTAGCAATATACTTGGGATAGCAAACCTTATAACCACTCATGTTTAAGGTTTGTGTTTATTACATTTAAGTATACCACCTTTCAATTTATGTACCAAAATTTATATTAAGGTTTAAGGATCAACTTATTTATTATAGGCTTGATTTGTGGAACAAAATCTTTTTTCATATTTTTTTTACACGTTTTTCTCTTTCTTCCAACCAAAACCGATGCATTTCTCCCATTTTTTAGTTACACCCCCCTCCCCCCCACGTTTATTTACCAAAACAGTATTCTCTGATTCTCTGGTTTAATTTCATCCTCCATTGTCATCCTCCATTGTCGAAGGTTGCCATTGTTTCAGATCGAGAGTTTCATCCGCCATATTTTCAGTGCTACGGTTGCATCAAAGTCCCAAACCCTCTACAAAATCATTTTCTCTCTCTCACTGCTTCAATTTCATCCGCCATTTCCGAATTTTTCCAGATTTCAGTTTCGAAATCTTTCATTTTTCTACATTAAATACTGAAAATCTTCCAGTTTTTGTAGTTCTTCCAGATTTCTGTTTCGAAAATCTTTTATTTTTCTACATCAAATACTGAAAATCAGAATTTACAGTGTGATAGTCAATAAAATTGTAGTTCTTCCAGATTTCAGTTTCGGAAATCACTCATTCTTCTACAATGTCAAAAATTCCGATAATGCTGAAATGTAATGGTTACTGGGATAGCCATTTTGGTTGATGATAATGCAAGCTACGGAATTCTCCAGTCTACAATTGCAGAACATTACTTGGACACAAATTCAACAAAGAATTGGAAGATAACAATACATTATCCCAGAAACTAAAGGTAATATATTCTTGTTTGGTGCAGGAAAAAAAACAAATAAAATAGTAGCTGTTGCAGTGTTCTCAGTGTGTTTTTAAAATGTAGTCAAATGTGGGTAAATGTAGTTAACATTTATATGCAGTGTTTCCAGTGTATTTTTAAAATGTAGTCAAATGTGGGTAATGTAGTTAACGTTTATATGCAGTGTTTCCAGTGTGTTTTTAAAATGTAGTCAAATGTGGGTAAATGTAGTTAACGTTTATATGCAGTGTTTCCAGTGTGTTTTTAAAATGTAGTCAAATGTGGGTAAATGTAGTAACGTTTATATGCAGTGTTTCCAGTGTGTTTTTAAAATGTAGTCAAATGTGGGTAAATGTAGTTAACGTTTGTTTGTAGCTGATTTGTAGTTAACTGATTGTTGCTAACATAGTTAACTTATTGACACCTTATTATTTTCTTTTTGGTCTTGAATTGTAGGTGAGGGCTTCAACAGATCATATACATACTGTGTTAGATGGTGTGAAGCTGTACATTGTATGTTTAGAAAACAAGAAATGTAGCTGTGGACAATTCCAACTTGATGAACTTCCATGTGAACATGTTTTGGCAGCATTAAGGCATAGGAATGAAAGGCCGGACAACTATTGTTCACCGTATTACACAACGAAGAGCCTTCTTCTTACGTATGAATTGCCAGTTAATCCTCTTCCTGATGAAGCCAAATGGGATGTTCCACAATATATTTTGTAACACATTTAGAAATCACTTACAGTACATCATAACTACAATCTACAGTACATATTTATTAAATACTACACTTAACTACAACTGACTACAATTAGCTACAAAGTTCATATAAGTACAAAAAGAACTACTGTTTCGTCCATTGGACGGCTGTTGTGTTTTCGGCTAAAACTTCTTATCTTGAACAACAAAGAATAATGAATTGACGTTGCCTATAAATGCCATTTGCAGTTTTCAGCTACACATACAAGCGAGTAGATACAAAAAAATACATTAGTCAGACATATTTATTAAATACTACACTTAACTACAACTGACTACAATTAGCTACAAAGTTCATATAACTACAAAAATTGAACTACTGTTAAGCAAAATTCAATATAACTACATTTGCATATAAATAAAAAGAAATACAGTTTAACTACAAATTCACATTAGGTGATTCAAGGTACACATACAAGCCAGTAGCTACAGAAAAATCCAGTTTTCAGATGTATTTATTAAACACTACAATTAACTACAAACTGACTACAATTAACTACAAACTGACTACAATTAACTACAAACTGAATACAATTAACTACAAACTGACTACAATTAACTACAATATATCGGGATTTTTGACATTGTAGAAGCTCCGCACTGATTGACTATCACGCTTTCAATTCTGATTTTTTGTATTTGATGTAGAAGAATGAGTGATTTCCGAAACTGAAATCTGGAAGAACTACAATTTTATTGACTATCACACTGTAAATTCTGATAGATAACTGAAGTTGTGTATATTCATCCACAGAATTAGCTGTATATATATACAAATGCTAAGTATTAATCTAGGCCTAATTCTAAGCTTCCATAATTGTCATCCACATTCGGTTGGATTTGATTTATAATTAATAAGCAAAGTGAATATACTACAATTAACACAATATATTTCTTAACAAAAATTGTGTTTTTATACACATATTTATCACTTTGATATGATTGAGTTATATGCATTCTTATGTTTTACGTTAATTCTTAACGGCTAAGGTTAAATTCCTTAGTTTGATGAAAATATAAGACGCGAATAAGTAGCAAATAATAGATGCTTATGCTGTAAGAGCCTGTGAACCGGAAAACACTAAACGCAATCCTAGACTAAAATGGAACAGACGCATGATTTACTGTAATGAGGTTGAAGGGCCAATATTGAAAGCTAAATTTAATATTTGATTGACCATTTAATTGGGACAAAATCAAATATTAATTGGGAGCCTTAAAAACAGGCGCTATTTTAGGCTACAAATCAGATTGATTTTGTTGGGAGCCTTAAAAACAGGCTCCATTTTAGGCTACAAAATCATATTGATTTCGTTTGGTACATTTTTGGTAACGAAAACATGGAATATGCGGGTAATAACCAAACAAGGCACAATAATGGTAATAAGGTTTGCTATATGAGATGTATAGGTAAAAATGAATTAACATTCAAATCGACAGAATCACCAAAGTATGGCGTTTATAGGCTGTAGACAAACTATTTAACTAATCGAGCACAACCCAAACAATCATGTTACAGTCCAAATTACTAAACCTCCAAACAATTTCCAGTTTCAATTTGATGCTTCAAATGCCAAATCCAATCCAATTTATCAATCTAAATCGTGACATTAAGCCTACTAACTAACTAAACTTCCACTTGATAACAAACCTATTAATTATCAGAACCAAATTAGTGAGCAACGGCTAGTAGGCCCAGACTGATGTTTATGCCCAACTTTTCACTTTTAATAAACAACTAGCACTGGAAACCAAAATACAACACCTTAGAGGAACAAATTTCAATTCAACGTTAACAGTCTGGTACAAATTATGCAGCTCACATCAGTTAATCCTATTTAAACAAGTCATGATCCAATACAACATCCAACAAATTAAAACTAAACAACTACATCAATTGACTGACTGTAACTACAAATATTCTAATTTATTACTCAAGTAACTGCCCTAAATTACTGACATCTGACTTGAACCCTATTCTAAAAGACTCTAGTGATTTCTAGTGTTAACTACAATATTCTTTTGTCAAAAATGCTTAAACTAGAAACCAATGAGTCTAAACTAAATTACCCTGCCTGAATAAAGCTAGCAAACCAAACGAATGCAAACTAAAATCAGACAATGGCCAAACCAACTTAATAGAGCAGATTAATAAGGAATTATAGAATATAACATGTATTAAAACAACCATTAAGCTAATCACCTAGTATTATCAAAGCAGGTTTAGACTAATCAATCAAAACTAAATTAGAAACTAAAACAATGATGGAAACAAAATAAAACCACTTCTAAACGAAATTGAAACTTATTGATTTTCGGATTAACAATTATTAACAACCAATATTAATATGCAAGCAAGAAGCCAAGACGGTCATGAAAATAAACTGATACCAGAAGAAGAAGAAACTCACTGACTCGACTTCAAGATTCCGACCAATTCTCAAAATTCAAATTCGGCCACCTCTGGTAAAATGTGATTCTATTGATGACAAATTCACTACGAGGAAGGTTAGGGGGTCATTTGGTATCAAATTGGTGAAGTTTGGGGCAATTAGAGTTTTGACCGGAAAATGTTCAAATTGAGATTCGAACAGTTCCATGCAGATTCGATTTGGATAGGGGAAGGGGAAAGGGACCCAAGGTGTTAATTTGGACCGATTTGGGCGAGGTAGTGTCTTGGCAGGAAAATATTTGATCCGATATTCGACGCGTTCAGGTAAGATTCGAAGAAAAAGGGTGGTGGTTTCGGATAGAGGAGGAGAAGGGGAGTTTAGATTATTATTTTGGGATCAAACAGAGACGAGCCGCCGCTGTGGATGATTTCCGGCGGCGGCATTACACAGGGTCGGTGAGGGTTGATTTGGGACGATGAAAGTGGGGAGGGGAGGGGGTAATTCCGACATTAATAAATCCTTAGGACCCATAGTTAACAGCCATTAGATCATTAGACCTCGACGACTAAAATTTGATCACGGCCAAACGGGGTCGTTTTAGCTGTTAATGAGACGGACCGGGCAGGGCAGGATTTGGGTCCAAATAAATAGGGATTTGGGCCAAGATTTTTAATTAAGGGATTTTTACCTATACATCCCATATAACAAATTTTACTACCATTATTGTGCATTGTTTGTTTATTACCCTCATATCTCATGTTTTTGTTACACAATATGTACGAAACGGAATCTTTCCAGATGTTGCCTCCTAAAATAACGCCTTTATTAATGCTCAAATCTATGTTAAATGAATTGTATCCTAAAATAACTCCTGTATTTATGGCTCCTAATTAATCTTTGATTTTGTACCAAATAAATGCTAAATCAGTTAAGGTAAAATCTTAAATGCTCCTAATCGAATCTCTCCAGTAAACTGAACCGAATTAATATTTATTTTGCACATATGTGCTGCCATAAGAAAAATATATTTTTTACGAAAAGAAATATATTATGAATACAGTACATTCTATTTTATGGAAAGAGATTATGTCCCAAGATTAAAAAAGAAATATTACCCATATAATAGGAGTTCAATGATATTTTGAGATTTTTCCAAAAGGATTCTATAACTTTGGAAATAATAAATGGTTACCGATATCTTTATATTGAAGGACCACAATGTTATTATATGAAGATAAATTTGGTAAAGCTCCAGACAAATATGGAAAAGAAGATATGTGATATAAAGCCATGGCAGAATAAATGGAAGTGAGATATTCTATAAAAATGAAATATTTTCTATACTGAAGATTTACCACTTTATGAGAGGAAGATTGAACATAAGATTGGTACTACATTTGGTAAATAGTATATTGGCAATTACACGATGTATCTAGTTAAGGAAGAAAAATCTACATTTGGTAAATAGTTTCACTAGGCAGTATTATGAGGTGTCTTGAATCTTTTTTGGGGTGTAGCTAGGTCTTAAATTTTAAAATATAGTCAAATGTAGTTAAGGTTATATGCATTGTTTCCATTGTGTTTTTAAAATGTAGTCAAATGTAGGTAAATGTAGTTAAGGTTATATGAAGTGTTTCCAGTGAGTTTTTAAAATGTAGTCAGATGTAGTCAAATGTAGTTAAGGTTATATGCACTGTTTCCAGTGTGTTTTTAAAATGTAGTCAAATGTAGGTAAATGTAGTTAAGGTTATATGAAGTGTTTCCAGTGAGTTTTTAAAATGTACTCAGATGTAGGTTATATGAAGTGTTTCCAGTGAGTTCAGTATTCATGAAAAATTATTCAGTACAACCAAAGTTCATTTCAAAAGTACACTCTACTTCTTCTTTCGTTCAACTTTATTTCTCTCATTCTTTGGCGGTGGACCCTTCCTCCTTGCAAGCCTGCCGGTAACCTCAGTCTCACTGATTGAACCATCATTTAGCTTCTTGTGGCGTAGTCCCACAACAGAGCTCCATAGCGTCTACGGTGTTTGTCAAATACCAGTAAGATCTTCCTTTGGTATAGACAAATACACAAATTTGAGTCAACAGTGACAGTTCCAAATAAAAATTACATGAAACTACATTAAACTACAAAAAATTTCAATTAATTACAAATTTGATTCAATAGTATAATTTGCCAATCAAATTTGAGTCAACACTGACAGTTCCTAATAAACATTACATTAAACTACATTAAACAACAAAAAACTACAATTAACTACAAATTTAATTCAACAGTATAATTTGCCAATCAAATTTGAGTCAACTGTGACAGTTCCAAATAAACATTACATTAAACTGCATTAAACTACAAAAAACTACAATTAACGTAAAATTTGATTCAAACTGTAACATTTGCCATCAAATTTGAGTCAACAGTGATAGTTCCAAATAAACATTACATTACACTACATTAAACTACAAAAAACTACAATTAAGTACAAATTTAATTCAACAGTATATTTTGCCAATCAATTACACATTAACTCCGAATAACAATAATTAACTACAACTTGTATAAGCAACCTTAATATGCAATAATACAGTATATTTTTACAAAAAAACACTTACACGCCAAAAAAACAATTGAATTCTAATTTTTTGGCAAAAAAATATTAAACTACAAAACATTGAGGAGAAAAAAAAATTTGTTTACCTTCAATGAAATTAAAGTAAGTTTATTCAGAATGAATTACACTATCGTAAAATTAGTTAGCACGATTTGATTTCATATTAATCTTTTATTGCCTTATCTAACAATATACATTATGATATACAATATACATTATGATATATATACACATGATGATATACACCATCTCAAACACACATATTTTTTTAACTGTTAAAAAACATTGGTAAGAATAAGAAGAAGAAAATTGGAATTTGCCAAAGAAATGCAAATCGAATCGAAAAAGCAACAATTGAATGAAGACAAGAAGAAAATTAGATAAAAAGCAAATCTTTTTACAGAATTGCCTTCGTAATAAGAAGATCTTAACTTTATAGAAAAATATATTGAACTATTACAACTTCTCAAACATTATCAAAGAACACATGCTTTTCCAAATCCAGATTCAATAAGAAGAAGAAGAAAAAAAAGAGATTGAAGAAGAAAATCGGAGAGAGAAGAAAAAAATACAACGAGAGAATAAACGTTGGAAGAAAGAGAAAAATGGACAAAAATAAATGTGGGGGTAACTAAATGTAGTAAAAATCGGTTGGAAGAAAGAGAGAAAAATGGGGAAAGAAAATATGGAAATATTTTGTTCCACAAATCAAGCCTCTAATAAAATCTTTGATAATTAAACCTTAAAAGTAAATTTGGTACATAAATTGAAACATGGTATACTAAAAAGTAATAAATACAAACCTTAAACATGAGTGGTTATAAGATTTGCTATATAGGATGTATATGTAAAAATCCCTTTAATTAAAGGCAGCTCAGTTCCGCTTTCTCATTGTAACAACCCACGTTTTTTATATTTTTGTTTTCTTTTTTATTTATCTTTTTTTATTAATCATTTTGTATTTTATATTTTCTAATTTAAAAGCCAAGTACTCAAAAACTAAATTGATACTAAAATTATATTCCCTCAATACCCTAATTTCTATTTATACACAAATTAAGACCAATTAAAAATAAAAATGCAAAACTCCCATTTTATATTATTTTCTTTTCCTTTCCTCTTTTTATTTTACTTTCTTTTAATTGAGACCTAACAAAATCTAGATAAATTCCTAAAATTAAAGGAAAACTAATTACACCCAAAATTATTCGAGTAATCAAAATTAAAGATTAAAAATACGAACTACACTGTACTTTTGATTTTTCCTTTGTGAGAAAATTAATTTTCTAACTAATCCTAAAATGTAAATTGGACCCTAAATGTTCATGCTATATGTGTTTTCATTTTTCATATGAATTAAAATGCACAAATAAAATGCAAGTAATTAACAGAAAATAACACAAAATTCACAAAATAGTAAATAATGAAAGCAAAATTACTTTGTTTTAATTTTTGAGAATAACTTGCTTAGGTCAAAAATCACATGCTCACAGCTGCCCCTCTTTGCCCAGAAATACGAAGAGTTTTCGTGCAAAGATAAGTGAGCGAAAACGAGTGATTTTTGGCCATTTGAATATTCCGTGTGAAGCATTTTTGAAAAGTTTGACCGCACCCTGCTTTGGAGGTTGCCTACATATCCTTGGCTAAAAAGGAATCGAGTCAGTGTAGTTCGGGAGTATCTGGTAGCTGGGACTACCAGGAGCTGTGATTTCACTGCGATTGCTGCTGCTACTGCTTGCTGGCCTTCCTTATTACACCATGTCCAAAAAAAAAAGCTAATCTAAGCTATGATCTATGAATTACAAAAGTCATATATAAAGTCTTCAAACTTGTTCTTGTACTTCATGTTTCCTCGTTATCTTGTGTTCTCTTATTGCCTTGTCTTGTGTTCTCCCGGTGAAATCCGCTGTTATCACTTCGAATTGTAAACTGAGATGTTGTCACTTTTCTTCAAACTGCTGAACTTGAATATATTCTTATGTGTCCAGACAGGCTCCTGACTTCTGAACTTGAACTTAAATGTATTCCTCTGTTCTCCAGGCGGGCTCCTGACTTCACCAAAATAGACAAAATAAAGAAAACTTTCTGCCCCAGTTTGGAAACTGGGTACATGTTACTGGATGAGATTTTAAAAACTAAAACTTGAGTTGTAATGCCTGTGTTCTTCAGGCGGGCTCCTGACTTCAAACATGAATTTATTCCTCTGTTCTCCTTGCGGGCTCCTGACTGTTGAACTTGAAATTGAATGTATTCCTCTATTCTCCAAAACAAAGAAAATTGTTCTGCCCCAGTTTGGAAACTGGGTACATGTTACCAGATATCAATAAGATTTTGAAGACTAAAACTTGAATTGTGATACCTCTGTTTTTAGGCGGGCTTCTAACTGCAAAATTTGAACTGTATTCCTCTATTCTCCTAGCGGGCTCCTGACGTCAAACTTGAAATGTATTCCTCTATTATCTAGTGATTTCTAGTGTTAACTACAATATTCTTTTGTCAAAAATGCTTAAACTAGCAACTAATGAGTCTAAACTAAAGTACCCTACCTGAACAACACTAGCAAACCAACGAATGCAAACTAAAATCAGACAATGGCCAAACCAACTTAGTAGAGCAGATTAATTAGGAATTATAGAATATAACATGTATTAAAACATCAATTAAGCTAATCACCTAGAATTATCAAAGCAGGTTTAGACTAATTAAGCAAAACTAAATTAGAAACTAAAACAATGATGGAATCAGAATAAAACCACTTTTGAACGAAATTGAAACTTATTGATATTCAGATTAACAATTATGAACAACCAACATTAATATGCAAGCAAGAAGCCAAGACAGACATGAAAATAAACTAATACCAGAAGATGAAGAAGAAGAAACTCACTGACTCGACTTCAAGATTCCGGCCAATTCTCAAAATTCAAATCCGGCCACCTCTGGTAAAATGTGAGCTCTACTGATGACAAATTCACTACGAGGAAGGTTAGAGGGTTATTTGGTATCAAATTGGTGAAGTTTGGGGCAATTAGGGTTTTGGCCAGAAAATGTTCAAATTGAGATTCGAACAGTTCTAGGCAGATTCGAGACAAACTGGCCGGGGATTTGGATAGGTAAGGGGAAAGGGACCCAAGGTGTTAATTTGGACCGATTCGGGCGAGGTAGTGTCTTGGAAAGAAAATATTCAATGCGATATTTGACGCGTTCAGTAAGATTCGAAGGAAAAAGGATTGTGGTTTCGGATAGAGGAGTGAAAGTGGAGTTCAGGATGTTATTTTGAGGTCAAATGGAGATGGGCCGCCGCCGTGGACGACTTCCGGCGGCGGCATTACACAGGGTCTGTGAGGGTTGATTTGGGACGATGAAACCGGGGGGGAGGGGGAGGGGGTAATTCCGATATTAATAAATCCTTAGGACCCATAGTTAACAGCCGTTAGATCATTAGACCTCGACATCTAAGATTTGATCACGGTCAAACGGGGCTGTTTTAGCTATTAATGAGATAGACTGGGTGGGGCAGGGTTTGGTCGAAAGAAAAGTTTATTGGGCCAAGCTTTTTAATTAAAGACAACCCAGTTCCGCTTTCTCATTGTAACAACCCACATTTTTTATAGTTTTGTTTTCTTTTTTATTTCTCTTTTTTCTGATTTTTATTTTGATTAATCATTTTGTATTTGATATTTTCTAATTTAAAATCCAAATACTCAAAAACGAAATTGATACTAAAATTATATTTCCTCAATACCCCAATTCCTATATAAACACAAATTAAGACCAATTAAAACTAAAAATGCAAACATCTAATTTTTTTTATCATTTTCTTTTCCTTTCCTCTTTTTATTTTAATTTATTATAATTGTCACCTAACAAAATCTAGATAAATTCCTAAAATTAAAGGAAAACTAATTACACCCAAAATTATTCAAGGAATCAAAATTAAAGATTAAAAATACAAACTACATTGTACTTTTGATTTTCCTTTTATAAGACAATTAATTTTCTAACCAATCCTAAAATGTAAAATTGGACCCTAAATGTTCGTGCCAAATATGTTCTTTTATTTTTTTTCATATGAATTAAAATGCATAAATATAACACAAACAATTAACAGAAAATAACACAAAATTCACAAAATGGTAAAATAATGAAAGCAAAATCACTTTGTTTGAATTTTTGCGAATTATTTTCTTAGGGAAAATATCACGTGCTCACAATAGCTATCAAATCTGATGCAGTCAAAAGATACTATGTATGATTTCTTTGTTTGATTGTACTTGTTTGTATTCAGCATATTTTAAAGATTGAAATGACGAAGGCGTTTTGTTTTGCTATCTAAACACTTTATCCTTTATCACCTCTTTTGAGCCTTCTTTATTTTTTTATTTCATATCCCTCTTTTGGAATCAATGGCACAATTCAGAAATGCAAGTGCGAAGGATAATTAAGTGAAAATAAAAAGGAAGGAAGAAAAAGAAAAGAAAAGAAGAAGAAAAAGAAAAAAAATAAAAAAAAAGAAAGAAAGAAAAAAGAAAAGAAAAGAAAAGTAAAAATGAAAACGGGAAAAAGAAAAGAAGAACAAAAAACAAAAGAAAAAGAAGAGAAAGAAAAATCACAACAACAAAGTAATTCCTATGACATGAACTACGTTTGACTTGATCCCGAAAGGGTGTACATCTGCAGCCTCCCTCTGAGCTTCAGTCACACCAAAATAAAAATACAAAAGTCCCTGAGAAAGAAACTGGGCAGAAGTTGTGGTTGTTGTGAGAATCTCATTCTAAAAGTTGTAGTTTTAACCTATTTTTAATTGTTTTGAGCCTTTAATATTCTTTCTTTCTAACCCTATCCAAAAGCGCACGTTATGGTCCAAAGAAAGACCTTCCAATCTGTCTTTGAGAAACGCTAAGTCAAGCATGTAAAGGTAATTCATGACAGGGGCAACACTCTGGGGTTCAAGCAGGAGAGATAAAAAATGAGGGACTTGTTGATGAAAATCCACACGGGCACCGTATGGCGACGGGAGCTAAGAGAAATAAAAATGAGAGAGTCTTTTTGGTGAAAACTTTCACATGCACCTTAAGGCAATGCGAGTTGAGAGAAATTAAAATGAGAGAGTCTTATAGGTGAAAACCCTCACGGGTACCTTGAGGCAAAAGTAAGTTAAGAAGAGAACAAATGAGAGAAGTCTGTTGTTAGAAAATTGTTATGAGGCACCGCAGGATGAACAAAGTCAAGGTTTGGGCAAAGTAATCAAGTTATGAAAATTCTGAGGCAACGAGGTATGGCAATTGGAAGTTGAATTGTTGGAAAGTTGGGCCGATTAGTCCGAGATGCATATCATGAGCATTGGTACCAGATGTTCCATTCAGATAAGTTTCTGTTCTTATCTTTTTAGCAGTCATTCGATTTTGGATTTTTCTTATCCTTAACTCGTAAAATCATTGTATTTAATTTTCTTTTGGGGTTTATCTATCTAAGATGTTTCAATGTTAGTCTTGTTCAAAGCAAGTGAAAAGGGATTTCAAAGCTCATTATCAATTTAAAAAATTGTAAAGCGCAACGTGGTCAGAGTATGTCAAAGACAACATGATGTAAGGTGGAATACAGGGAATCACCAGAAGTTTCATCGGTGGAATAGTTGGGTAATATCGTGGGAAATGCAAAGGTTCAAATAAGGGGGTCAGAGGTGTAAAACGACAGCACGGGTATAGAATACTTGGGTTGTCAAAGGTCAGGGGGTTTGGAAAGTTAGCCAGAAGGTCAAGCATTTTAGGGCTAGTTCAGGGAAGCCAGTCAAAACAAATAATGTTGCGGAAAGAACTTCAGCCGGAATGCCATCAACTAACCACCATTTTAAACTGACAAATTTTCTTTTATTGAAATAGGGGCAAAATATTTGGTTGTTTCGTAGAAACTCTCCATAAGGGAAAAATAAGTATTAATCGGGTTTGACTGTAACGTGGGGTTTGATTAATATACAAGATAATCATGAATAGCATAGGGAAACGTAAGTTGGATTCAAAGTTTGCATGTTCAAGATAAGATTCAATTAGGAGTTGTCAAGACCTTCCTGGATAATAGGACTTAGCTTTCAAACTCTTAGCCATAGTTCGTATAATGATTCAGTTAACACTCACCTATGTAACTAGCTTCCAAAATGGGGCAGAAAATTTTCTTTGTTTTGTCTATTTTATTGAAATCAGGAGCCCACCTAGAGAACAGAGGCATACAATTCAAGTTTGAGAAGATAGGAGCCCACCTGGAGAACAAAAGCATACAATTCAAGTTTGAGCAGTCAGGAGCCCGCCCGTATAACAAAGGCATATATTTTCAAGTGTTGAAGTCGGGAGCCCGCCCGTATATCAGAGGCATATATTTTCAAGTTTGAAGTCGGAAGCCCATCCGTATAACAGAGGCATATATTTCCAAGTGCTGAAGTCGGGAGCCCGTCCGTATAACAGAGGAATATATTTTCAAGTGTTGAAGTCAGAAGCCCGCCCGTATAACAGAGGACATATCTTTTCAAGTGTTGAAGTCGTGAGCCCGCCCGTATAATAGAGGCATATATTTTCAAGTTTTAAAGTCGGAGCCCGCCCGTATAACATAGGCATATATTTTCAAGTGTTGAAGACGGGAGCCCGCCCGTATAACAGAGATATATATTTCAAGTTTTGAAGTCGGAAGCCCTCCCATATAATAGAGGCATATATTTTCATATTGTGAAGTCGGGAGCCCGTCCGTATAACAGAGGCATATATTTTCAAGTTTTGAAGTCGGGAGCCCGCCCGTATAACAGAGGCATATATTTTCAAGTTTTGAGTTTGGGAGCCCGCCCGTATAACAGAGGCATATATTTTCAAGTGTTAAAGTTGGGAGCTCGCCCGTATAACAGAGGCGTACATTTTTAAGTTTTGAAGTCGGGAGCCCGCCCGTATAATAGAGGCACACATTTTCAAGTTTTGAAGTTGGGAACCCGCCTCTATAGCAGAGGAAATACATATCAAGTTCAGCAGTCTGAGGGAAAGGAAAAACATATCAGTTTACAATTCAAAGCGACAACAAAGGATTTCACTGAGAGGATACAAGACAATAAGGCAAAAGGAAATACAAGAGCAAGTTTGAAGATTCAGTTAGGATTTTTGTAATTTATAAATCATAGTTAGTCTAACTTCTTTTATTTTGACATGGTGTAATAACGAAGGTCAGCAAGCAGTAGCAGCAACAACAGTAGTGAAATCACAGCTCCTGATAGTCCCAGCTACCAACCCTTCCCGAATGACACTGACTTGATTCCTTTTTAGCCAAGGATATGTAGGCAACCTCAGAAGCATGGTGCGGTTAAATCTTTCAAAATGCTTCACACAGAGTATTCAAACGGAAAAATATTGCTCATAATCGCTCACTTATCTTTGCACGTAAACTCTTCGTGTTTCCGAGCAAAAAGGGACAGCTGTGAGCACGTGATTTTTGCCATATATGAATTACTCCTATAATTTCAAACAAAATAATTTCCTTTCATTATTTGCAATTGCGTAAAATTTTATGGCATTTTATGTTAATTGTTGGCATTTTGTTTGCACCATTTAATTTATAAAAATACAAAAATATTTGACCTCTGCACTTAGGATTTTAGTTCTACATATTAGGATTAGTTAAGAAAGTAATTGTTTCATAAAATGGAAAATCAAAAAATATATGTTTAAGTTGCATTTTTAATTTTTTAATCTTGATTTTGAGTGGTGTTTCTTTTAAATTTGTTTTGTGATAATCATCATATGTTTTTAATTATTTTAGTATTACTTAAATTTTAGGAACGAATTTTAGTTTTACTTTTAAATTAAAAAAATTAATTAAAAGGAAGTTGAAAAGAGAAAAGAAAAAAGGGTAATAAAATAAAAAGAAGAAGATTTGGGCAATTTAATTAGGATCTTTCCCATGCCCAAATCATGTCTCGACCAGGCCAGCCCCCCTCCCCAATTGAAATGGCGTCGTTTTTGTCAAGGAGCAATCCTAGCCGTCGAGGATCTTTGATCCAACGGCTAGAAAGTGGGAACTTTACAATATTTAAGTGTTCGAAACCCCTCCTATCCCTCATTGTTCTCTCTCACAATCCCTTCTCTGCAAACCCTAACGCCGCCGCCTTTGAATCCTCCATCGCCGGTGGCGGCACCGCCACAAAACAGCCTCAAATTAACACCAAATTTCCCTCTCGACTTCCCCAATCCAAATCTGCAAACATTGGCTCTCAAACATACCCAAGGCTCCTCGAATCTTTGCTGGAAGGTGGAAACTCTAGCGCAGCCACAAATTTCTCCGGTGGCACCCCCTCCATGCCTAACATGACAACTGAACCTTTCGAATACACTCAGAGTCACTCAAATCTTGGATCCGAGGTCAAGCTCAAGTCATTCAAGCCATCAACCTCAAGTTGTTTTTATGTGATCCTCATGTGAGTTACATCACCAGACATTGAGTGTCGAGTAAAATCAGTAAGACTTCTTTTTATTTTAATTTTTCTATTCTTTTTTTTTAGCTCAACTGTCGGTTTCATTGATTTCAGAAAAAGACATGTACATACATTCCTATGGCAGTAATATGGACTTCTACTACTCATTAACATTTGACTCTAACTATATAATCTCATATTGACAATACTAAACATGTAACTATTAATCAAAAAAAAAACTAAGGATAGCAGTTGAGCTTTTGTAGCCTTTCCTGCCACCTTTGGCATTTCCTACTTCTTGTATGTATCAACACTGCTACTTCCTTACAACATTGATCTTCATTAAAGTCTTGTTCTCAAACCTAATAGAGTTCCTGTTCCTCCATATCAATGCAACAGTAGTCACAAAAGCTGTTGCAGTAATTGCCTGCTGCCAGTTTTTACTTCTAACCTTTTTGCATATCCACTTCAGCTCATCCTCCCAAGTGATAGCTTCTCGCTGGTGACCTATCCAATTGCAGATTCTCATCCATAATCTGTTAGTAACTGGGCACGCAAAAAAAATATGTTCAAAACTTTCATCTTGCTGTTTACAGAAGACACATGCAGTAGGTATATCAATTCCTATCTTGTGTAATCTGTCAATGGTTGGAAATTTGTGTTGAGCTGCTAACCACACTGTAAACTTATGTCTTGGCTGTACATTTGCAGTCAGCATCACATTCCTCCATTCAACCTTACTATAGTTAGGAAGCATAGCAAGGTATAGCTGGTGAATTTGAAACTTGCCTAACTTACATAGTGATTGCAGCCTGCTGTAGAGGTTTCCTTGCAGTTGTTGGTTCTCCATAATATCAGTCCTACAATCTAATATCTTCCTAATAATCCAGGATGCATTCCTTGGCAAGGGCACATGACTAATATCATACTGCTTTATGTAATAACACTGGAGCCATTTTATCCATAGGCTATCTTTTTTCCTAGCAATATCCCAAAGCAGCTTTGTTATGGTTGCCTTATTCCAGGTAGCCATATCTATGATGTTTAGACCCCCAGCAGTCATAGGTGTACATACTCTCTCCCATGCAACCAAGGCTCTTTTAGATATAGAAGCCTTACCTGTCCATAGAAAGGACCTGCAGACTGCCTCAATAGCCTTCAGTACCTTCTTTGGAATTATGAAAATCTGTGCCCAATATGTTTGGATACCAAATAATACTGCTTTTATCAATTGGCATCTCCCTGCATAAGATAACATTCTGGCAGACCAGCATGTGACTCTGGCAGTGATCTTCTCAATCAAAGGAGAGTATTGATATATAGCAAGCTTCTTGGAACTGAGAGGGATTCCAAGGTACTTGAAAGGCAATTGTCCCTCACTGAATCCCAGCTGCCCCACAAGTTCACTTCTAATTGACTGGTGAACCCCAGCCAGATATATAGCACTTTTGTTGTTGTTTGCTTTCAATCCTGATGCTGCAGAAAAACTATGAAAAGCCTCTTGCAATATCTGAATAGAAATTCTGTCAGCTCTGCAGAACACGAGGAGGTCATCAGCAAAGCAGATATGCATGTTAGAAAATACGCTTAACACTAGAGGGGGGGGATGAATAGCGTTATAATAAAAATTAGCGTAAACTTGCGGAATTTAAAAATTGCAGGAAAGAAATAAGTGCGATAAGTAAATAAATAAGAACGAACGCACCGATGTATCCTGGTTCACCACAACCCGTGGCTAGTCCAGTCCCCGAGAGACTCTCTCGGGATTTCCACTAACACTGTTAAGCTTACGGGTGCTCAACAAACCTTTACAAACTGAGGACACAAGCCTCAACAACCTTTGCTCGAAGATACAACACTCCAAGACTTCAACCAAAGGAAACACAAGTTCCTTCTTACAATACAAGGGACTAACACTTCCCTTCAAGTGTATAAAACACTTAGCACTCACTTAAACAAGACTCTCTTAATAGAGTAGATATGAGTAAACAGATAAGCTCAAGAACGCAACAACTTTCATCAAGAATTTTGGCTCTCAAAACTTATGTAATTAATAGAAAGTGATGAACAATAGAATTTGCAAGCTCAATAATATGATCAGTTGTTGTATTTAGAAGACTGATTTGCAGCTGTATTTATAGTTGCAAAACCATGCATTACCGTTGCCTAATTTCCAATTAAGAATTGCTAATTTTACTCAGTGACAATCGATTGTCAAAATGCCACAATCGATTGTTTCCCAATCGTTCCAAAAATCATTCCCAGATTTTACGCTTAACAATCGATTATCTAAGATCAATAATCGATTACTGGCAACGTTCAAAAAATCATTTCCAGATTTTACTTAAAACAATCGATTGTCAGAAATCTACAATCGATTACTTGGCAACGCTCAAAAATTCATTTCCAGATGTTACTTAAAACAATCGATTATTAGAAATCTATAATCGATTACCTGACGGTTTTTTAAAATATTTTGGCAACGGTCAATTACACAATCGATTATGCTATGAGAACAATCGATTATATATCAGTCTTTGAAAAATCAATTAGTCACTGCCTTAATGCACTCGATTGTCAAAGGTACACAATCGATTATTTTATGACTTTGAAAATGTCTGATAGACACTGCCTCAACACAATCGATTGGCATAAGTTCACAATCGATTATTGTGTAGCTTTGAAATACTTTGATGTACACTGCCTCAACACAATCGATTGTCATAAGGTTCACAATCGATTGTCATGCAGATTTGAAAAATCTGATGCACACTGCCATAACACAATCGATTGTCATAAGTTCACAATCGATTGTCATGCAGCTGACTTAGCATAATCGATTATCATAAGTACATAATCGATTATCTTAGTCCATATTTTAGAGGCATGTTTAAAAATCATTTTGACTAAAGTAAATATGCATGATTTAAAATCATTTTGCTTTAAATTAAATATGCATGATTTGATAAAAATGTTTTTACGAGAGAAGCCAAGTCTTGAGTCAAGTTATCGGATCAAGATCACAATTAAAGAAGGACTCATGTATAACTTTATATCTTTGCTTGATCTTGGTCTTGTGCTTGAATCTCATTATATATCAATTGCGCGCTTGTGCTTGGACCCTGTCATATGTCCATTGCGCATAGTTTGTCATTCATAAAAACCTACAAATAGGAACACACGTTTTAGTATAGTGCCTTGAGAACGTGTTTCAACAATTTCTCCCTTTTTGATAATGGCAAACTTTAGTCGGGATATGCATATTTGATAATTCATAATGACGATTCAAGACAAGTAAAGATATGCAACAATATGCAACAAGTCTCTAGATGTGCAGTTAGTTCCCCCTCAATATATAAATTCCCCCTCAATTTATGCAAATAAAAAATTAGTGCGTATCCCTTATTCTTCCCCCTTTTGCCATTAGCAAAAATGGAAAAAGTAAAAGGCATAAAAAAGCAAATAATATCAACATAATCGATTATTGACACTAGATAATCGATTATATACTAAAGAGAAATCGATTATTCTGCATCAATCTTTATAATTCCCCCTGCCTTTAGGGCGATACCTGCAAAAATTCATTAGACGTCTCCGACGCTCAAGTTAGAAATCATGTGAAAGGGAAAATGCAATGCATGACTTAGATCAACGTGGAGTCAAGAATCCCGAGTTCGCTACGAATTCGGAAGAAGGACTCTTTCTCTAAGGGTTTTGTAAAGATGTCGTCCAATTGATCTTTGGTTTCAACAAATTCAATTTCGACATCCCCTTTGAGAACGTGATCTCTTATAAAATGATGCCTAATTTCAATGTGTTTTGTTCTTGAATGAAGAACGGGGTTCTTCGTCAAGCATATGGCACTAGTATTATCACATCTAAGAGGGATATGATCAAGACTTAGGCCATAGTCCAAGAGTTGTTGTTTCATCCAAAGGATTTGAGCGCAACAACTCCCCGCGGCTACGTATTCAGCCTCGGTTGTGGACAACGCAACACTTACTTGTTTCTTGCTGAACCAAGAAACGAGAGAGCTACCGAGCAAATGGCAAGTGCCACTAGTGCTCTTGCGGTCCAATTTGCATCCAGCAAAATCGGAATCGGAATAGCCTACAAGTTGGCATGAAGAACCTTTGGGGTACCATAAACCCACATTTACAGTACCAACAAGATACTTCAATATCCATTTCACCGCAGTAAGGTGAGACTCCTTCGGACATGATTGATAACGAGCGCATAAACACACGCTAAACATGATGTCCGGTCCACTAGCAGTAAGATAAAGGAGAGATCCTATCATACCTCGATACTTTTTGGTGTCGACTTCCTTACCTTTCTCATCTTTGTCTAGATGATCGGATGTGCTCAGTGCTCATGGGAGTGGCCATTGCTTTTGCGGTTGTCATTTCAAATCGTTTCAGCAATTCTTTGCAATATTTAGCTTGACAAATGAAAGTTCCTTCTTTCATTTGCTTTACTTGCAGCCCCAAAAAGAATGTTAGCTCACCCATCATAGACATCTCAAATTCGCTTGTCATCAAATCAGAAAATTCCTTGCACAAAGCATTGTTACTAGCACCAAAGATAATATCATCCACATAGATTTTAACTAATAAAATATCATTGTTTCTATGCTTAATAAAAAGAGTGGTGTCAACTTTCCCCCTAATGAAATCATTTTCCAAAAGAAATTTGCTCAATCTTTCATACCAAGCTCGGGGAGCTTGTTTAAGGCCATAAAGGGCTTTCTTGAGTTTGAAAACATGATCGGGAAATTTAAAATCTTCAAACCCCGGGGGTTGAGCAACATAAACTTCTTCTTGAATAAAACCATTTAAGAAAGCACTTTTTACATCCATTTGATATAAATTGAAATTCATAGAAGAGGCAAAAGCAAGCAATAGACGAATGGCTTCTAACCTTGCTACGGGGGCATATGTTTCTTCATAGTCAATACCCTCTTCTTGATTATAGCCTTTTGCTACAAGCCTAGCTTTATTTCTAGTGATTACACCATTTTAATCTAATTTGTTTCGAAAAACCCATTTCGTACCAATTATGGTATGATTTTCGGGTCTTGGCACCAAATCCCAAACGTCATTCCGTTTGAATTGGTTAAGCTCCTCTTGCATTGCCAAGGTCCAAAATTCATCCCCAATGTCTTCGGAGATGGTTGTGGGTTCAATTTGAGAAACAAAAGCAGTATGTCCTAAGGTGTTCTTAAGAGAGTTTCGGGTACTTACCTGTTGTTCAATGTTGCCAATTACCTGTTCGAGAGGATGGTCTTTGATTGTCCTCCATGCATTATGTAGTTTCGTTTCTTTTTCCAATTGTGGCGCTTCCTCCGATAATTGATCCAAGATTTCATCTTGAGTTTCCTTCGGAGTTTCCTCTTGTACTTTGTCTTGAGGACTTAGTGAGTTTAAAATACCTGCAAGATCAAAGCCAGAATCCTTTCTCGCCAAGCGAGCCTTATTTTCGGAAAACACAATATGAGGGGATTCCTCCACAGTTCCGGTTCTATTATTGAATACTCTATATGCTTTGCTACGTGAGGAATAACCAATAAAAATTCCTTCATCGGATTTGGCATCAAATTTTCCCAATTGATCTTTTCCATTGTTATGAATAAAGCATTTACAACCGAATGCTCTAAAATGGGAGATATTTGGTTTACTTCCCTTGTAGAGTTCATAAGGGGTTTTCATGAGTATTGGCCTTATGACTACTCTATTCAAAACGTAGCATGTGGTACTCACGGTATCCGCCCAAAAATGTTTGGGAATCTTAGCCTCACCGAGCATGGTTCTAGCCATCTCTTCGAGACACCTATTTTTCCTTTCCACCACCCCATTTTGTTGTGGTGTTCATGGAGCGGAGAAGGTGTGCTCGATACCGAGTTCGTCACAAAAGTCCGCAAAGAGATTGTGATCAAACTCTCCCCCATGATCCCTTCTTATTGAAGTGACGAATGTGTCCTTTTCGTTTTGAACACGTTTAAGAAAATATTTGAAATTATGAAAAGCTTCACTTTTATGAGCAAGAAATAGAGTCCATGTAAATCTAGAATAATCATCAACAATAACAAAAGCATAACGATTTCTACCAAGACTTTCAATGCGAGATGGTCCAAATAAGTCCATGTGAAGTAATTGCAAAGGTCTAGTAGTTGAAACAATATTTTTCGATTTAAAAGATGTTGTTTGCTTCCCTTTTTGACAAGAATCACAAATAGAGTCTTTTTCAAATTTCAAGTTTGGAAGACCAATAACTAAATTTTGTGAACCCAATTTGTTTAAAAGATGCATGTTGATGTGAGCTACTCTACGGTGCCATAACCACGTATCATCTTCTTTACTCATAAGACAATCTACATATTCAGATGAAGAATTTTCGAGATCAACCATATAGATATTATCCATTCTAAATCCACGAAGAATAATTTTAAAATCGCTACGGCGAAAAACTAAGCATTCATTTGAATCAAATAAAACAAGATTTCCCTTGTCACATAATTGACTTATGCTCAAGAGATTATGTTTTAGACCCTTAACTAGCAATATATGCTTAATGGAAGAGGAGTCATCCTTACCGACCGATCCAATGCCGATAATTTTTCCTTTGTTGTTATCACCAAAAATAACGCTTCCTCCTTCCTTGTGTTCTAGTTGAAGGAACTTGGATTCGTCTCCAGTCATGTGCTTGGAGCATACACTATCAAGGTACCAAAGTACACTTGACCCCTTCAAACATACCTACAAAACAGATTAATGAGTTTTAGGTACCCATGCCATTTTGGGTCCTTGGGGGCTAGGCAAATCATAGTGATGTGATTGAGTGTTATGTCTATGTCGTGTAAAACAAGCAGGAGCAATATGTCCAATTCGTCTACAATAATGACAAACAACATTAGGATTATGCATTCGTCTAGGTTGATAGTAATTGGCTGGACGAAATTCATTTACTCTATTCTTGACAATATGACTATTGCGCAATTCATGAAAATCATTTCTCCTACTATTTGTTCTAGGATATACAACATTTCTAGGATAGTTGTTTCTAGGTTGAAAGCCATTTCTAGGTGTTCTACAAGGTTCAAAATTTCTTCTAGTGTTTGACCTAGAGTATGCATTATTTCTAGAATGATTATTTCTAGGTTGCGATTGTTGAAAGCCATTTCTAGGTTTGTTATATCTAGGATGAGCGTTTGTTTTATTAATCCTAGGTTGAGCCTTAGGTTGTTGGGGGTTGGCTTCAACCTTTTCTTTAGGCTCATTCTCAAAGCCTATGCCATGCTTGGTCGACTTCAAATTAACAAGAACTTCATTCAAATTTTTATGAGAAGAATTAAACTTATCTAGGGTGCCCTTAAGTCTTTCTACCTCATTTTTGAGATGCATGCAAGAAGTACAATTGTTACTAGAGCTCTCGGGTTTGTCGGCGCTTCTCTTGCCGAAAAATTTGTTTTCTTCTTTCAACTTCTCATTTTCCAAAATCAGTTTTTCCAAAACCTTTTCTTTCAAAGAGAGTTGTTTTCCAAAATCTTTTTCTTTTAAAGAAGCGTTTTCTTTTATGCTTTTAACAGTTTTGGAAGCTTCAATAAATTCACTATACAACTCATCAAAAACATTTTGCATTTCCTCAAGAGAATAGAAATTTTTGGAAGAAATTTGACATACCTCTTCTTGATTGTTTTCGTGAGCCATGAGACAAAGATTTGCGGCTTCGTCTTCTTCTTCCTCACTCGACTCGTCACCGGAGTCGCCTCCCCAAGATATGTATGCTCGTTGTTTCTTGAAGGGTTTCTTCTCCTTTTTGGCATTTGGACAATTTGATTTAATGTGCCCGGTTTCTCCGCACTCATAGCACTTTATTTGATCTCCTTGCTTTTTGCCCTTTCGTTCATACTCTTTTCGCATGAACTTTTGAAATCTCTTAATAACGAGTCTGAACTCGTTGTCTCCGTCCTCATCATTTTGAGGTTGGCTTGTGCTTGCCTTGAGAGCGATCTTTTGTTTCCTTTGATCATCAACAAGAGGGTTAAGTATAGTAGATTCATAAGTTTTTAAGATTACCTCTTAATCCGTCGATGGTGACATTTGAAACGCCAATAGATTCTTGAATCGCGTCGGCCTTGGATCGCCATGCCGGAGTGAGACTTCGGAGAATTTTTCGGACAAGTTCCTTATCCATGAAGGTCTTCTTAAGAGCATGTAAATCATTAACGATTTTTGAAAATCGTTCGAACATCTCATCGACCTTTTCGCCTTCCTTCATGTGAAACAATTCATATGATGGGTTAGGAAATCAATTTTAGCTTCCCTTACCTGGTCCGTACCTTCGTACATAATTTCCAGCTTGTCCCACATTTGCTTCGCCGTTGTGCAACATGATATTTTCCTGTAATCATCAGCATTTACAGCACAATATAATAAATTAATGGCTTTAGCATTGTTTTGCACCTTTCGGATATCATCCGCATCGTATTCATCTTCGGACTTTGGAACATCTTTATTTTCAACCTTTTTGGTTGGAATTTGTTCTCCCTTCATTATAACCTTCCAAAGATGAAAACTATTTGATTGAACAAATATTCTCATCCTCTCCTTCCAGTACGTATAGTTTGTACCGTCGAATAGTGGTGGTCGGGTGGAGCATTGTCTTTCACCTATTCCTGCAAAAGAATCACGAGTAGAAGCCATGGATTGTTTCTCTCAAACGGTTAAGTCTTCAGAGAGTTGGGCTCTGATACCAATTGTTAGAAAATACGCTTAGCGCTAGAGGGGGGGTGAATAGAGTTATAATAAAAATTAGCGTAAACTTGCGGAATTTAAAAATTGCAGGAAAGAAATAAGTGCGATAAGTAAATAAATAAGAACGAACGCACCGATGTATCCTGGTTCACCACAACCCGTGGCTAGTCCAGCCCCCGAGAGACTCTCTCGAGATTTCCACTAACACTGTTAAGCTTACGGGTGCTCAACAAACCTTTACAAACTGAGGACACAAGCCTCAACAACCTTTGCTCGAAGATACAACAATCCAAGACTTCAAACAAAGGAAACACAAGTTCCTTCTTACAATACAAGGGACTAACACTTCCCTTCAAGTGTATAAAACACTTAGCACTCACTTAAACAAGACTCTCTTAATAGAGTAGATATGAGTAAACAGATACGCTCAAGAACGCAACAACTTTCGTCAAGAATTTTGGCTCTCAAAACTTATGTAATTAATAGAAAGTGATGAACAATAGAGTATGCAAGCTATAGCAATAATATGATCAGTTGTTGTATTTAGAAGACTGATTTGAAACTGTATTTATAGTTGCAAAACCATGCATTACCGTTGCCTAATTGCCAATTAAGAATTGGTGATTTTACTCAGTGACAATCGATTGTCAAAATGCCACAATCGATTGTTTTCCAATCGTTACAAAAATCATTCCCAGATTTTACGCTTAACAATCGATTATCTAAGATCAATAATCGATTACTGGCAACGTTCAAAAAATCATTTCCAGATTTTACTTAAAACAATCGATTATTAGAAATCTATAATCGATTACCTGACGGTTTTTTAAAATATTTTGGCAACGGTCAATTACACAATCGATTATGCTATGAGAACAATCGATTATATATCAGTCTTTGAAAAATCAATTAGTCACTGCCTTAATGCACTCGATTGTCAAAGGTACACAATCGATTATTTTATGACTTTGAAAATGTCTGATAGACACTGCCTCAACACAATCGATTGGCATAAGTTCACAATCGATTATTGTGTAGCTTTGAAATACTTTGATGTACACTGCCTCAACACAATCGATTGTCATAAGGTTCACAATCGATTGTCATGCAGATTTGAAAAATCTGATGCACACTGCCATAACACAATCGATTGTCATAAGTTCACAATCGATTGTCATGCAGCTGACTTAGCATAATCGATTATCATAAGTACATAATCGATTATCTTAGTCCATATTTTAGAGGCATGTTTAAAAATCATTTTGACTAAAGTCAATATGTATGATTTAAAATCATTTTGCTTTAAATTAAATATGCATGATTTGATAAAAATGTTTTTACGAGAGAAGCCAAGTCTTGAGTCAAGTTATCGGATCAAGATCACAATTAAAGAACGACTCATGTATAACTTTATATCTTTGCTTGATCTTGGTCTTGTGCTTGAATCTCATTATATATCAATTGCGCGCTTGTGCTTGGACCCCGTCATATGTCCATTGCGCATAGTTTGTCATTCATAAAAACCTACAAATATGAACACACGTTTTAGTATAGTGCCTTGAGAACGTGTTTCAACAATGCACACAGTTTAGCTTCCTGCATTTAGGATGGAAATTGAAGTCTCCATTCCTATGAAGCTATTGCAGCAGTCTATTGAGATACTCCATTGCAAGCACAAACAAGTAGGGGGACATAGGATCCCCTTGCCTAATCCCTCTCCTAGCCTTGAAAGGCTTAGTGAACCCTCCATTTATCATTAAGGTATATGAGACAGTAGATACACATGCCATTATCCAGTTAAGGAACTTTGCAGGGAAAGCAATAGTAATAAGAACCTGTTTGAGAAAACCCCATTCTAAAGTATCATATGCCTTCCTTAAATCTACCTTAAGGACACATCTAGGAGACACACATTTCCTTGTGTATCCCTTGAAGATTTCTTGACTAAGCAGAATATTATCAATGATACTCCTCCCTTCAATAAATGCTGATTGAGACTAGCTAACTATGCTGCCAATTACATTCTTCATTCTCTTTGTGATAATCTTGGCTATGATTTTATATACAGTTGTACAACAAGCAATAGGTCTATAATCTTTGACATTTGTAGGATTATTACCTTTAGGCACAAGTGCAATTGCTGTAGTATTTATCATACTAGGCAAATTGCATGTATTAAAGAAATCCATAGTAGCAGCAACTACATCCTCTTGTACTGTCTTCCAGTTCCTTGTGAAGAACTCCACAGGAAAACCATCCACACCAGGGGCTTTATCTTTTGGCATCTCCCATATAGCTTCTACAACCTCCTCTACTGTGACTTCTTGAATTAATTCTCTCTGTTGCACTACAGTAAGGCATGTTCCCTCTTTCATAACAGCAGAATTGATACAAGGGATTTCCTCTCCCATCAGTGATTTGAAAACTTGAATAAACTCCAGTTCCACAGCTAATGGATCTGTCAGCTTGTCACCTAGTTCAGTATATATAGAGCTAATGTTGTTTTGAACTGGTTCTAATCTTCCATTGATCATGAAAATACCTTGTGTTGGCATCTCCACACTCAATCCAATTAGCTTTGGATTTCTGTCTCATAACCTGTTCCTCCACCTTACTCCATTTTTCAATTTCAGACAGTGCATTCTTTTCAGCATTGAGCAGATTCTGTGCTAAAGGATCTTGCTGCATCTGACTCTGAACAATATCCAATGTTTTTTTTGCTTGCACAAGTTTTTGCTTATAGGCTGCCATCTGTCTATTTATACCCTTCAATTCTTTCTTCAATATTTTCAACTTAGTCCATACCTTCTGCATAGGTGAACCTTCACATTCCTTTGCCCAGGCATTTTCCAGAATATAATTGAACTGAGGCTCCTCCATAACTACATTATAGAATCTGAATGGTTTGGGGTGTAATAGCCTTTGACTGCCAAACTTGACAAGTATAGGAGAGTGGTCAGATACAGAAGGGTTCATGCATTCTGCCTCAAGATGCCCATACTGTTGGAGCCATTGGAAATTACCAAGTGCCCAGTCAATTTTGCTATACACTCTAGTATAAGCATCCTGCTTGTTAGACCAGGTATAATACCAGCCCTTAGCTCTAAGAGGAGTCAGCTGGATAATATCTACAGTCTCTTTGAAATCCTTGACTTCAGCAACAGTAACAGGGGAACCAATTCTATCTTCAGAATTCAACACAGTATTGAAATCCCCACTGAGTAACCAAGGATCCTGGCTGGGAATACTTACTGCCTTTAAATCACACCATAGCCTTTCCCTCTTTCCTGCAAGATTATGAGCATATACTACACTCAAATGGAATCTGACTGAAGCTTGTATGTCCTCCAAAATACATTGAATAAACTGATCAGTCACAGTAGATATGGATACTTGAGGATGAGATTTCCAAAGTAACCAGATCCTGCCATTGACAGCCTCAGCATAATTACAGTGAACCTTCCATCCTTTAGCCACCCTTGCCAGAACTTTTTTAGCCTTATGCTCCTTAACTCTAGTTTCAAGGACTCCTATAATATCTACTTTATTTACAGACAGGAAGCTAAATATTCCAAGTAGTTACAATCATGAAGTATTAGATCTAATACTCCAAGAAGGTCCTGGGTCCACTTGGTATCCCCTGCTATCATCAGTCATAGCAGTTGCCACAGCTTTCCCTCTATCTGCATTCGTATCCATATACTCACTGAGTACAGGAGGCACCCCTGAGTCTACTGTGATCATGCCATGTTCATCTAATGACAGCTGAGCTTCAGCACTGTTCACCATCTGCACAACTCCAGTATGTTCAATTAAGTTTTCCTCCACTTGCTTATTTTCAGTAACAGTTTGATCTGGTCCAGGGTTTGCTGCATCTGCAATAGCCTTTGGCAACCACTCCTGCCTTGGGTGCTGTCTTTGCTTCCTAGGTCTTTCCTTTACCCCTTTTATTCGTTCATCCCTCTTCATTCCTGCATCATCTTTGACATTGTGCCAGCATTCAATTGTATCATGTCCAAACTTTAGACAATGATTGCAGAATTCTGGCTTCCAATCATACTCTACTTGTTGTACTTTCATACCATAGGGAATTTCAATTTCAATCTCATCAGGCAAAGAATAAGCAGCATCTATTTCTACTAAAACTCTTGCAAATGAGATTTTCTCAAAGTGTGCTGTGTATTTGTTTGTGTATAGTGGTTTACCCACTACACTAGCCAGTTTGCTCAAGACATCCACTGACCAGTAACCCACTGGAAGCCCCGGGAATCTGATCCATACAGGGACAGTGCTAAGCACAGCATTTTGAAAGGAGAAGTCAATCTCCCATGGCTTCAGCACCACAGGCTTGTTCCTGTACGTGTATGGTCCAGATTGTATAACCATTTCTTTGTCCTCCTTGCTATTGAATCTGAAGATACAGTATCCTTCAGCATGCAACAGGATCTGAGGCTTGGATACAAAGTTCCAAGCATGCAGTACAAAATTCTCTATCGATTTAACATTTGGATTATCACCGATAACATATCCTATTAAAGCATTCGCCCAGTAATCTACTTGTGACTGTAGATCTTCAACACTGAGTTTAACCAATTTTTGTCCATTTCTCTCCATCGGAGGCACAAATGAAAGAGACTTACCCATTTTTGCATCTCTATTGCCTCTGACAACTTCAGCAGCTGTTCGTACTGATTTTGCAGGTTCACTCACTTCAGAAAACTGTAATCTCCTCGCAGTTGCGCCAATCATCTCTTCATTTCCCTTCAAAATTGTTCTGTCTGCTACTTCATTCACTGCATGTGCGCTTGCTTGCGATTGGTACTTCTGAGGTCGGAAGTTACCAAAAGTTAGGGGTTCAAGCGTCGTGGTAACTCCATGATCAGGTGTAACAAGTTGAGGAGGTGCTATGGTAGTAGTCGGAGCGGCGTTTCCCCGTCGTCTGACGATCTCCAACGTCAATCTCGCCTTGCTATTGTACGCCGATATGACACTGTTCTATTGGTTTGCTAACCTGCGCCGAGAGCGTTTAGCATTCTTTCTCCAACACCTTTTGTATGAATTAATTTTCCTATTCTTATTTGTTCACAATCTATCCTTGTTCTTCAGTTGATTTGATTTGGAATTCTGTTTAATTGATTTTGTTCAGTATGTTTTAATTTTTGTACTTTTGGTCTAATTCTTGGTCCTGTAGGTTTTAAACTTTTAATTCTCACCTTTACTGAGTAGTTAGTTGGATTTGATTTTTCTGTTCTAATCTTTCTTAGAATTAATGCTACCTCAGTTTGGTTCGTAATTTTGTGGTGAGTTCAATTTCTGATTGTGCTGTGGTATTGATTTTATTTTTAATTTGTTGATTAGTTCCATGTTCAGCCTTAACATTAATTAAGGTTGAATCCTAATCTTAGTTAATTAGTTCAATTTTCAATTTCTCCTATAATTGATTGGGTGTAGCTGAGCGTTTCAGACTTTAATTAGTTAAGTAGGGTCATCTTTTGACTAGGGTAACAAGGTTAAGGGGGTTAGTTAACTAGGATTGGTAATTGTAGAAGGAATGAAAGGGTAATATGGGTAATTCAACATGAGGAATCTCATAGTAACTGAAAATGGAATTTCCTAGGACCTTCTAGATGGGGGTTCAGGTTGAAATTCAAAAAATAGGCATAATGACTTGGGTAGCAAGTCAATAAATACGGGACTAAACTATTAAAATTTGAAAATAAAAGGGGGAGTAAATGGAAAATTGAAGTCTGAAAACTTCCTTTAGCTTTGCCTATAAAAGGTAGTCCTCACAGCCTTATTTTACAATTTTTGAGATCTGAAATCCCCCCCAAAAAGTCTCTACAAGTTTAGAAGTTGAAAATATTGAATTTGAAATTCAAACCAGATCTGAAATTTTAGAGTTAGGAATTTCATTCTATAATTTAGCTCTTCAAAAATACAAAAAAAATAGCAGAAACCCAAAAAAATATACTATTCCATTGAAGTTTTCCTTATTCCAGCTCATCTAAGATCCAAAATAGCTTGGATTTACCTAGTTTTGTTCAACAATTGGAGTTTTAAAGTTTTGGATTCCTTTTTAAGTTGAATTTGGTTTTCTCAAGTGGGTTTTTTGGTTATTTGCTGAATTTGATAATTGCTGGGTTGATTTTCAGGGTTTTGTGGTGTCATTTTGGTTCTGAAATTGCTCCTGTTGTCATTGTTGAGCCCTGCTGCTTGTCATTTATTGCTGCTGACCTTTCCTTTTCTTCTTATATTGCAACTTCCAGGTACAAGTTCTAAACGATGGTGATGTGTATCTGATTTGAGAATTTGAAATGTAAATCATATTACTATTTGCCTGATGTTCATGTTATCCGCATTTATTCAATTTAGCTTAGTTAAATTTTATTTTAGTAGTTAAATGTTGTAACTAAACTGGAATGTATGAACTATTTTAGATTCATATGATATTCTAAATGTGACACAGATTATAGGTTAGTAAGTGTTAGTTCGGCTATTAGACGTTCAATTTCAGATTAAGGTGTTGTTAAATCATAGGAATTGCATTTCAAGTTTATAATTCTACTCTTAGCCGTAAAGCATTTAAATCCAGTCAAGTTATCTCTTTTAATTTAGATTTTGGCCGAGTTAAAGTGATTGTTAAAAAACATGTACAAAGAAAAATGTATGTGTGCCAAGTTCAGCCAAACTCTCCTCATGCCTTTTACACTTGAGTTTTGAAATCAAAATAACGTCTCTATATCATAACTTAGTTTGATTACATTAATCCCATTGTTAAATCCTCTAGCTGTTTGCAAATTTCGTCTGTTTAGATCTGAATATCAAATTTAGAATTAAATTGACAGTTGTATTTAAATTTGGAGTTTTCCTTTATGTGTTATCCCAATTAATTAGCTCAATTGCTTGAACCACTTCAATAATTTTGTTTGGGCTCGTTCATAAGCCCAGGGCTGATAGCCCACGCCATTTGTTTTGGACTTCACCATTCCTGATGCAAGACTTAGTTTCAGACCTACCTACTCTCCCCAATGGCTAGTGTCAAGGCCAAGGCGGGAACAGTTCACAAAACGAGTTGATACTACTTTTATGTTGTTGGGCCAAGTTCAAAAATTCAATATTGAAAGCTTGAAATAATTAGGCCTTTAGAGACAACCCAATAGAAAATAACAGTTCGCTTTAGGATGTCCTTAAATAAAAATAAGATGCACCGCGCCAAATAAAATTTATAAAATAGCGTGGTCATCTTAATTGTTTTTTCTATGAAAAATATTTAGATTTTTGGATGTGCCATTTAGCGAATTTTATGGCCTCCCGCAAAGATAATAATATGCTAGTTGCTTTAGGCCTGGCATTTAATAATATTACCTTCCTAAATTCGGGTGCACATTTATGTGATCCAAATGCAAATCCGAACGAAGTTGAAATGTGTCAAAAACCATGGGTGCATTTATGTAACATGGGTCAAGCGTGTTTTAACGATGTTGGAATTCTCTTTAAAAATAATAATAAAAGCCATTTAAAGTTAAAAAGCATATAAGCTAAACATGTTCTAAAATCAGATAACTAAGTCAGATATAACATTTGAGCGACCGTACTAGAATCACAGAACTCGAGAATGCCTTACACCTTCTCATGAGTTAACAGAATTCCTTACTCGAATTTCTGGTTCGCGAACTTTTAAACAGAGTCATTCGTTTCCTTGATTCGGGATTCAACCGGTGACTTGAGACACCATTAATCTCCCAACTAGTGACTCTGAATTTTTAATAATAAATCTCATTTTGATTGTCCTTTAATTGAAAAGCCTCCTTTATACCTTTACGGGGTGTAGGTAAAAAGGAGGTGTGATAGCTGGAAAGACTATGCGACCACGAGATAGGTCACGCGAACGCGATGAAGGAAATTTGGCTCAGCCGTCAATGCCCAATAACTCTATGCGAACGCGAGGGCTGGATGCAAATGCAAATGGGAAATGATAGGGCATCGGAATGTGGGGAAGGGGATTGTGAATGCAAAGAAGAAATTAGCCCCACTCCGGAATTACACTATGCGATCGCGAGATAGGGGACGCGATCGCGAAGAAGAAAAAGTCTGCAACATTTGGACTCAGATTTATGCAATTCCAATCAACTCCAAAATGCCCCGTTGAGCATACAAAATATACCCGAGGCCCCAAGACCCCAACCAAACATATGGACACATCCCATATAGTCATTCAAACTTGTACCAATCCTTAAACCACCTAAAATAACGTCGAAAACTCGAATTGATCAAGGATTTAAGCCTATAAACTTAATTCTCTCAAAATACGATTTCAATAAAGAAAACCCAAACAAACCACGTCCGAATGACCTAAATATTGAACACACATCCCAAATGACATGACGTAACTATTTCAACTTCTGGAATTTCATTCCGAACCTCGGATGTCTCACTATCAGGCCGAAAACTTCAAAAATTCCAACTTCGTCATTTCAACCCTAAATTAGCTATGGGCCTGCAAAACACGTTCCGAACATGCACCCAACCCCGGAATCACCTAAAATAGCTAACAGAACCATTGGATTTCTATTTCAGTGCCATCTTCACACTGTTCCGATTACGAGAACTTTCCAACACTTAAGCTCTTATTTAGGTCTAAATGTCCCAAAACTCTCCGAAACCTAAAATCTTACGTCCCGACAATTAAAATTAGTAGAAAAAAACTTGGGAAAAGTAGTTAATCATGGATCAAGACGTTAATTCTTAAGACGCTCGGCCGGCTCGTCACACTAATATTGATCATCACAACTGGCTCAAAGAAATCACTCGATGATGGTTTTAATCAACACAAGAGTCTAAAGGTCACAACTAAAACTTTTCTTTGCCAATCAACTTGCTTCTAACCATAAGGTCGAAGGATAAATGTGTTAGTACCAAGTGAAACCTGCTTGAGACATTTTTATTCATTACTACTATATATACCAAAACATAAAAAAATGGACTCAATCCCTTAAGAAGGTTTTTACGCCATCCATCATTGGGAAGAGCCACCCAATTCACACAACATCCACCTTTGGAAACAACCGTGACATTAAGAAAACCAAAAGCTTATTGTTCACATAAAGCGTAAAAAGAAGCTAACAACTTAAAAAGAAGCTATTAAAGGAAATAAGAAGTTATGCTACTAAAGAAAAACAACAAAAGAAGTTATGAAGTAAACTACAAAAAGTAAACTCAGTATGTACAAAATGAAGTAAAGCGAATATATATATATATATATATATATATATATATATATATATATATATATATATATATATATATATATATATATATATATATATATATGAAAATGAATATGTACATCAAATGGTAAAAATATATACATACCAAAAGTGAAAATAAAATAAATAAAGATAAAGAAAAATAGTGTAATGGTTATTATATACTAAACGTCATAAATCAAAATGGACCACCCCCAAATGAAAGATACCATTGTCCTCAATGCTAACAATGAATAAGAAGAGGGCAAAGGGGTAAAAAGTAAAGAAAACTCCCTATGTGGTCTCTGTATGCATCTGGTCCTCAACCTGAACAGTGTCCTCAGCATCCTCTAACTGTATCTCTACATACTATGACTAGGAGGACTACGGGATTGCTGAGCAACTGAATCAGCTCCTCAACAGTGTGTGATGCTGTAGCTGGCTCCTCAGACTTGTCGGATGCTATCCCTAGTGCCTCGGACTCTGTTTCATGTGCTGCTGGGACTGTCTCCTCCATAAGAAGATCCATGGGAAAATCTCCCTCATATGAAATCTTCTTAACCTCCTTAGACAACTTCCATACCGACCCCTTTTGAGTCTTTTTTAGCTCCTCGCATGCTTCATCGGATCCTTGATTACCGTCCTGTGTGTATTAAGAGCCTCCTGGATATTCTTCTACTAGTCTAGAATCTTCTTCAATGAGTCCTCCACTGATGGAGGTACCTGAAGTTCTGCTGGAACTGAAGACTGTGATGACATTGCACTAGATATGGAAGACAACTTTGTGGTAGCTGTCACACCTCCTTTTTCAGTACACCCGCAAGGGCGTAAAGGAGTTTTTACACTTAAAGGACAATCGGAATGTGATTTAACTATTAAAGTTCATAGTCGCCACTTAGGAAATTAAGTGTCCCAAGTCACCAATGGAATCCCGAACCGATAAAAAAGATGACTCTGTTAACAGTCCACGAACCAGAAATTCGAATAAGGAATTCTGTTAACCTAGGAGAAAGTATTAGGCATTCCCAGGTTCCATGGTTCTAGCACGGTTGCTTAACTGTTGTACTTGATTTTATCTGATTGAATTCATGCTAGCTTATGTACCTTTTTTTTGTAAACTGCTTTTATCATTATTTTAAATAAATTGTAACATCGTGAAAACGCCTTTCGAACCACGTCGCAATCAATGCACCCGTGGTTGTTAACATATTTCGACTTTGTTGAGATTTAGATTTGTGTCGCATCAATGCGCACCCGAGTATAAGAATATAATTTTATTAAAATCGTGCCTAAAGAGTCTAGCGCATCATTATTTTGGGGAAATCCATAAAATTCACTAAACGGCCCATCCCGAATTTCAAAATATATTTTTATCTTTTACATAGGGCCCCGCAATTTATATTCTATTTGGTGAGGTGAGGCTCATCATCTTATTAAAAGGCCAACCTAAAAGTGGCTACGATTCTCTGTTTGTCTCTAAAATAAAATAAAATCCTAATCAGTTAAGGCTATGAATTTCAAATATGAGTTCAAAGAATCAAAATAGGTAAGGAGAAAATTGGCCTTAGGCCCAGATACAAAATATTCAACTGGCCCAATCATTGGGCCTAAGATTGGCCCAAATTATTTGAAATGCATGAGCTACACTTGTAGAGATCCAAAGATCGAACCCCATGGCCAACAGTTTAGTGGATACAATTGACTAAATTGTTTTCGAGAAAATGCACACCAATGGGATATTCCAAGCCTGTGACCCAAGTCAGGTCATCGTTTGGTCGACACAGACCTGGGCTGCCTATTAATGCACCCAGGCCCAGATGAAAACAGGTGGTCAGTGGAAGTAGAGGGCGACTTAGGCGGCCATGAGGCCAAATTCTATGGATCGAACCCCAGCAAGAACAACTACAGTTCAATTAGCTATGAAGCCAACGCCGAGCCCAAACCACAGCCACGATACAACATAATAAGAAAGATGTTATTCAAAACTAGCAGATTAATTAACTCTTATGAACTACTAGCCTAGATGAATTAGTTCAATACAAGTGGAATTTACACTAATTTTCCGATACCAATTCAAACGCACATATCAGTGATATCTAAGCCTTCTATTCGAGTACAAATACATAGTTATACCCTAGCATGACCAAAACTACTACTAGTCAATATGAATACTACCAAAACGAATTCACAGACGGAACTTTGACTAACATCTCAACCAAATCAAACATTGGGTTCATGTGTTGTAACAGAACTTCACTCCAATTTAACAATCAAACTACTCAAATTAAACAGATCTACTAAATTATACATAGTTATCAGGCCTATAACAAAACACCATCAACAAAACACAAGTAGTCTTCAATCAAACAAACAGGTCCTTCATTCCAACTTCAATGTATACATCAGTGTTGTTCAAGGTAGTATACCTGGGAATTAGATTTCAACAGAACAAGAAAGAGTTAGCACAGCAACAGCAGCAGATGATGCAATTCCAACCAAGAAATAGTCCAATGATCAAATTTGATTTGAAAACCAAATGGAGCTCGTATAGCAGACCTAAAGACAGCAATAATTTGACCAAAATGAAATCCAAAGGAACTTCGAACAGCATGAAATGAAACAACAACACTACTGAAACTTTAAATGATGCAGTCTCAAATTTGAAACTCAAAGTGGACTAAAATAACAATACTCCTGAAGACCTTTTTTAGTTTTCTAATGATTTCTATTTTTTGAGGGTTTTGAACGTTTGAATTTCAAAAAATAAAAATTCAGATCTGAAAATTAGAGAAGGATTTTTTTTTGGGGGGGGGGGGGAGGAATTTAGGCTGACAAAAAAAAGGACCCCCTAACAAGGCAATTGCAAGGCCTTTTATAGGCACCAAACAGATTTTCATTTTCCTTTTAGTCCCTTACTCAAATTAGTTTTTACCCCCCTTATTCCCTAACTTGTCACACAAGTAAATGTCGACGCCCCTTTTTTTCCAAAACTCAGAAGAGCGGGGAGACCGGGTTTACGACATTATGGACAAAACAACTCTTTTCTACTTTTGGGGAAGAGGGCTTGAAGAGTTCGAAGAGTTGCCTCCTAATGGCTATAGTGCATTAGGACACTTAAACAAAGAAAATTTAAAACAAAAGGATTTTTTGGGAGAAAATCAGAGTTCGGGTAAGGGCTTGAGATTATCTCGAGGGGAAGGTGTTAGGCACCCCTCAAGATCCACTAGTGTGGTTCCCGGACATGCTTAGTTTAACTTTAAAAAGGGGTGAAAACAAATAAGTAAAATTTGCACATATGAAACATGAACAAGTTGAGAATTTTGTAAGAAAGAAGACATAAATGATTTATTTTTTTAAAAAGAGAAAAGCTTGGTGGAAGAAAACGTTAATTTAAGAATAATAAATAAAAAGAGAGAAGGGGTCCTAGGAATAAATATAATATGGATCACTTCGGTGCAATACCCAGCAATCATTCTCATACGAGATATTATCACACCGGTCATCATATCCGTATTCTACCCTCCCTGCCCCGTAGAGGTTATTTTAAACGTGTGTATTGGTCACGAGTGCTTAACGCGTGCTATTACCCATCCCATCCTATAGGTCCTAGAGGGTGCTTAGGACCACCATTCCAACAAAGGGAGGTCTAGGTTGAACTCTTAAGTTTAAAGGCAAAATACTAATCGACATGGAAAAATCAAGTAGGAATTCATATAAGGGATCAAGTAAAAAACATGTAAATGGCTCAAGTACCCCTCCATGAATATTATACAAGTAGCACGCCTCAATCACATTTAAGGTCTAAAGAGAATAAGAGTTTTAAAAATCTGAATGTAGAAAAACTGAAATCCTGGGCAGAATCAGGCAAGAGAAGTTGGAAAAAACTAAAAGTAAAGTAGTAAAAATATGCGTATCATTTAAGAGTAGGGAAAATAAATTTACAGTTACAGCCATATACAAGTGCAGTAGCCTGCTATTAGAAACACTAGCTTAGTTTTGGACTAAGGATGGCGTATAGAGGGAATGTAAAAGTTACTTTAGAATTAGAGAAAAACAAGGAGAGTATGGGCCTTGAAAATTACAGAGTCCGTTATAACTTTTAGGAAAACAGTAGTCCAGTCTTGAACTGGAAAAGTAATTTAGTTGAATACTTGTAAGTGAAAGAATGAGACAGGAATTTAATTGTAAAAACAAACAGACTTCAGGAAGGCATATTATTTTGGGCAACATAAAGAGGTCAAATAAGATTAATCGATTTTATCTAGCCTAATGCTTGCCTAGGCGTTATAACAAACATGCACCTTTTTTAATTTAGTTTTAGAAAACCAGTTTATGCGATTGAATAACGGATAGGATGGTCGAAACATGGCAGGTGAATTCCTAATTGCATAATATCTAATGCACGTGATGGCCCTAAGAACTGGATATCTAAATGCACGCGATGGTCCTAAAAACAAGATATCTAAGTGCACATGATGGTCCTAGAAATAGGATTTCTGAATGCAGTGATAGAATTTTTAATTATTAATTGATTGTGGCTATAAAAATATTAGATTGATGCAAGGATGCTAAGAGCAGGATTTCTATATGTAAGGTGCATGTATTATACAAGATTTCTATTTCATGAATATATAAATAAAATTATATAGGCATGCTCTCTACCCATGCTCTTAATAAACATACATATCCCTCCCAATTTCACTATGATCCCCGTAATTCTTTACATATTATTACAACTTAAGCAATCAAATTACAGTAATGAAGAATAAAACAAGAAGCTATTCTATAAGGAGCCTTCAGCCAGACCTAGACCTCCAGCCTCACTTATTTCGAGCTTCACAGCCTTCACCAAGAGCTTGGGTGCGGCAAAGTTCCTTGGGGGTCTCTTGAGACCCCGGCCAATACCAGGCACCCAAACAAATCACCATTGATAAGTGCAAGTGTGCAATTGCCAACTTTCACACCTCCTTTTTCACTATACACCGCCACGAAGGAGGCGTAAAGAAGTTTTTCCACTTAAAGGACAATCGGAACGGGGTTTGGTTATTAATTATTTCAGAGTCGCCACTTGGGAGATTAATGGTGTCCCAAGTCACTAATTGAATTCCGAACCGAGGAAAAAGATGACTCTGTTCATTGTCCGCGACCCATAAATCCGCATAAGGAATTCTATTAAACCGGGAGAAGGTGTTAAGCATTCCCGGGTTCCGTGGTTCTAACACGTCGCTCAACTGTTGCATTTGATTTTATCTAATTTTGATACATGCTAGCTTATGTGCATTTTATTCATAAACCGTTTTTATCATTAATTATTTTAAAAGAATTGCGACTTCGTGAAAACGCATTTCTGACCACGTCGCCATCAAGGCACCCGTGGTCGTCAACACATTTCTACTTCGTCGAGATTTGGATTTGGGTCGCATCAATGCACACCCTAGTTTAAGGAGGTCTTTTAATTAAAACGCGTCTAAAGATTCTATCGTGATATTATTTTGGGAAAAGCCGTGAAATTTGCTAAACGGCCCTCCCATATTCTAATCAATTCTTATAATTATTTATCGAGGGCCTCGCATTTGTTTTTGTTTAACGAGGCTCGTCTCATTATTTTATTAAAGGCCAATCTAAAGTAATTGTATTATCTAATCACGTTTTGTCTCTAAAGTAAAGGAAAAATCCTAAATCAAAACCCAATATGGTTATTTAAACCTTGAATTGCATTTTTGAAACAGGCTTAAGCTAAGAAACCACATAGTCTAAAGCTGGCCCAAACAGAAGACAAGAGAGCTCAATATTAATCAGGAGCCTGCTAGCGGCCAAGGACTTGGGTTCGAATCTCAGGCCTGTGTAATTAACCCACGCCGCTGTGTGGTTCAAGACAACGTCGAATCCCATCAAAAGGAATGAAGTATCGAGTTCATTGATCTCCAAATTGTAATTGAACCATTCACAATCCCATTACCTAACACAATTATAGATCTAGCTACCTCTTTTAAATACTTAATGACACATTTCAAATACGCTACTGCAAATTCAAACCTAGTTCAATTATTTTCTGATTTTAGAAAGGTGATTACACAGAAATAACATAATAACTGACTAAAGCTAATGATTGACTAAAACTCAAAATTGCATATTCAATTTTCCGATTTAAAATTTTTAAAAAACCCTTACACAGTCCACGACCTATTTTAACAAACCAGTGTCGTATACAAGCATACCTTTCAATATCCAGACTAATATACAGTAATTAACTAACCACAGAGCAATTTCAGCAAACAATAACACTAACTAAATACACTTTAGGCAAAATCGAATGAAAACTGGTCTACTTATTACAATCAAAATGTACCGAAATCGGTAAATCAATTGGAAATTTCATCACAAGACACTTTCAATTCATTCATTTTTCCGGTTGACGGTCTACACAACAGTGGGATTCTAGACGTGTACCTTGTAATAGAAACACAATGACTTAGAAGAAGAAGTCAGCAGCAATAACACAGCAGATCACAGCAACAGGGAGACAATTTGAAATCCAAAATAATAACACCAATCCCAAGCATAGTATAAGACGAATATCAGCAGAATAACCAAACAAACTTGCACATGAACCCAACAAATCCATGAATACCCTTGCAGTTTTCAACAGGCCAAAAACTCCACCCAGATTAACTAAATTAGACCCACAATTACTTGAATCGAACCAGTGAACATCTAACACTTCAGAATCCAAGTATTGAACTAGAAAATGGAAATTAACAACTAAAAATCAAAATTATCCTGAATTGTCTAGCGAAACAGTAACTTTTAGGATTTTTGAAGGTTTTCTATTTTTTTGGACTTTGAATTGCAGTTTTCAGATCTAAAAATACTGGAGAACACTATTTTCTGGGGAAGAATTTTTATGGCTGAAAAGTTCCCCTTTTACAAGGCATTTGATGCCCTTTTATAGGCAGAAATGACGGCATCCCTTAGTAGATTTTAGTTTTCCCTTTACCCCCTTTGTAATTTTCCTTTTAGCCTAGATATCCCTAGATTTCTGACTTGTTCCCCAAGTTGTACTACCTAAAAGTTTGAAACTCCCACCCCACTCTAGAAGCTTCTTAGTTTGTTATTAAAGATTCCCTAACCTCCAAATACCTAAACTACTCTTCCAACCCCCTAAAATTACCAACCTCATCCACAACCATTCAGCTAAAACCAAATCAATCCTATAACTCTAATATTGCAACCAACTACTACTAATCGAAACTGAAAACTAGTCACACTAAACCATTGACATTTGAATTACCTAATCGAGGTGCTAAAAAGAGATTGCAACAAGCAAACGAGTCGACTAACTATCAAAATGCGTTAGTATGAAGAACAAATCTAACAAGAAGAAACAACTTTCACAAAATATTCGACTTAAACTAATCAATTGAACTAATTAAAATTAAACTAACTCCTAGGAATTAAAACAACAAACGACCAATTAAGACCGGATATGGCAGAAGTCAAGCTTGCTAACAAGAACAAGGAAATTAACTAAAAATTACTCTGACATTTAAACAAATATAATGATGGCTTGACACTAGACTAAGCATCGATTGCATGAACGAAACTACAAATTAAACTAAACAAACTAAGAAAAACAAAGAGAGAAACTTACTGAGAATTAATTCTTCAAACAAAATTTAAAATTAACTTCAAGTTGATATTATAAGTCCATCTCAAAGGAAATGAACCCATAATATCAACCTGAAATAACTCGTATTGAAAAAAAAAAAAGAAAAATAACCAAACCAGCCCGAAACGGTAAACCTTAGATTCAAATTTTATTGAGACTCAGCACTATTCGACGGGTTCTGACTGTGGATTAATGGTGAGGAAGGTCGGTGAGCCATCTGGTAGAAATTTTGGCTCGTTTGGACGAATTTGAGACTCGGGCTTGACTTTAAATCGAGATTCAAGAGGCTTTGGTTTGATTCGAAGAAAACCAATATCAGATATAGGACAAGGAGGACGATAGGAGATTGGGGTGTTATTTTTGGAAGGGATTGAATGTGGCACCGCCACCGGCGATGGTGGGTTTTAGGGTAGCGCTCAATAGGTTTAATGAAGGAAGGGGTCTGATGAAAGAGACGATGAGGGGGTATGGAGTGGGGTTCAGACATATATATATTACATGACCCAATATTTTGGACCGTCCGATCATCTAACCTCGAAGGCTCGGATTAAGTGTTACAAAAACGACATCGTTAGGCTATTTACAGAACCAGATCGGGTCTGGTTTTAAATTTGGGCCTGGGTTAGGGGTAGAATGGGCCATTTTGAGTTTGGGCTAGCCGATTTTGGCCCAATTTTGGGCAGCCAACTCCTTTTCTTCCTTTTCCTTTTCTTTTTAATTTCTAACTCTTTTTAATTCCTTCTTTTTTTTCTTTTTTTCCCAAAAATAAAAACCTAAATTAAAACTAAAAATCAAATTAACCTATGCAATTGAATTAATTGACTCCTAAATATCATAATTAATTAAAAACCCAAATTAAAATAAAAATCATCAAAATTCAAGACTAAAACTAGAAAGTGCAAAATAAGCTATTTTTGTGATGATTTTTTCGCTTTTTATAAAATAATAATTTGATAATTAATCCTAAAATATATAATGAAATCCTAAAAATTCAAATGCATATTTTTGTATTTTTATGAATTAACATGCACAAATAAAATGCAAACAATTAACACAAAATTCAAAGAAATTGTAAAAAAATAAGGAAAATCCTTTTTTTTTCTTTTTCTTCATTTTCCTTTTCTTTTTCTTTTTTTCCTTTTTCTTTTTCTTTTTCTTTTTTTTCCTTTTTCTTCTTTTCTTTTCTTTCCTTTTTCCTTTCTTTTCTTCCATTTATCCTTATGTTCGCACCTGCGTTTCTTGATCGTGTCGTCGATTCCGAAAGAGGCGTATCAACGAAAATAAGTAAGGCTCAAAGGAGATGACAAAGGATAAAAGTGTTTGGATAGCAGAACAAAATGCCTTCGTCATTTCAATCTTTAAAATATGCCAAATACAAACATGTACATTCATAATAAAGCAATCATACATAATATCTCTTGACAGCATGAGAATTGATGGCCATTTCTACACATTTTCCTTCTACATCTGTCAGATACAATGCACCATTAGATAACACTCTGGTCACAACAAACGGTCCTTGCCAATTTGGGGCGAACTTTCCTTTTGCTTCAGCCCAATGGGGCAAAATACACCTCAGCACTAACTGCCCGACTTTGAACTTTCTCGGACGCACCTTCTTGTTATATGCTCTTGCCATTCGTCGCTGGTACAGTTGACCATGGCACATTGATGCTAACCTTTTCTCATCAATCAAGCTCAATTGCTCCAGACGGGTCTTTACCCATTCATCGTCATCAATCTAGGCTTCTGCAATGATTTGAAGTGACGGGATCTCCACTTCTGCAGGTATTACTGCCTCGGTGACATATACCAATGGACCAGAACCGGACCGGAACCGCGTCCCTGTCGGTTCTACCGGTTCTGCTGGGCCAGTTCCGGCGGTTCCGGTTCTACTGGTTCAAAAGACCCGTGACGGGCCGGTTCCTTCTCCCGAACTGTTAGGACTGGGACCGCCAGACCCGGGACCGGCTGGCGGTTCTGGACCGGTTCTGGCAGTTCCTGTCCAGATCTAGCGGGTCCAACGGCTATTTTTTAAAAAAAGAAAATTTAAAAAAATTTCAGTAACGTCTCTTTGCAAAAAGTAGCCGTTTGGAAGTTTGAAAAATAGCCATTTGGCCCCCAAACTTTATATAATTAAACTTTTTTCAATTTCTCAACTATAAATACCCCCTCATTCTTTCATTTTTATTCACCAATTCACCAATATCTCTCAATCTCTCTCAAGCTCTCTTTTAATCTTTCAAGTACAAGTGCTTAATTTATTGTTGAAAATTCGTGAAAAATTGTGAAGTTGTTGAATTGAAGTTTTCAAGTGTTCAAGTTCAACGATTTTAAACTTTCAAGAAGTTGTTCGGCAATCCGGTAAACTCGTTTCAACTCTTACGTGCTAATAGTATATTTTTGTGTTTTTAGTTTGCATAATTCTAATTAGTATGGCATTTTCTTTGAAAAAAATGTTCGGTAAAGGAAAAGGTAAAACCAGTGAAAGTAGTGGCCATAATACTACCCTTCCCCCGACTCCCCGATCTAAGTAAGTTGAAATTAGTAGCCAACCTAGACGTCCTAATCCGCCTCCTGTAATCCTTGATAGTGATCACCCTTGTTTTCAATTTACCGATAGTGAATTTCTACATGATGTTGCAGTAGGTGATAGATTAGATGATGATATTATGAATGCTCTTTATCCTAATGAACCTATCTTAGAGGAAAATGAGGATGATGATGAAACCCAAGCACCAGATTTAGATGATACACCTACTAGTCCTGCGCATAACTTAGGTAATGAACCGGCATACCCACCTGTACAAACTCCCACTTTTAGTAGACAACCTCCGTACAGAAACATCATTAGTTTGGCATTTTTTTACTCAAGTAAGAGAACAAAATAAGGCTAAGTGTAAAACTTGTGGGAAATTACTTGTTCATAGGTATACTGGAGATCGTAGCGGTACGGGTAGTTTGACTAAGCATATAAAATTACACCCTAGAGATAAGGCTAGATTTGCAAATGAAAGCGCAACAAGAGGGTGGGACAAGTGTAGATTCTCAAGTTAACCCAAGTACTGGTTCAAATCTAGTTCCACCAGGAATAAACACTGTCACCGGAGGTATTTTATATTACGATCCAAATAAGGATCGTGAAGAATTAGCGAAAAATGATTACTGTTATGTGCTTGCCTTATACTTTTGCTTCTAATCCTAATTGGATTCATTATATTAGAAGAGTCTTTAATCCTACTTATAAAGGTTGGCCTCATGCAACAGTTAAGGCCGATATTTATAAATTCAAGCATGAATATGAACAATATTTGCGCTATTTATTTACTCATATACCTAATCGTATTTCTATTACAACTGATATTGGTAGAAGTGGAAATGACTGTGATTATCTAACTATAACCAGTCATTGGATAGATGAAGACTGGACAATGCAAAAACGCATAATTGCATATAGAATAATTAATTCATGGCACACGGATAGGTTTATAGCTAACACTGTTTCAGATATATGTAGATATTTTTGCTTTAATGATAAAATAATGGCAATTTCTATGGATAATGCTTCTAGCAACACTAGTGCAATTGGCATGCTAACACAAACCCTTAATCCTGCATTTAGTAATATTTTCCATGTTAGATGTATTTGTCATATTTATCATTTAATTGTTGGTGATGGTATGCGAATACTAAACATAGAAATTGAAAAGGTGAGAATGGCTCTTAATTGGCTATTTTATTCAAACCGTAGAACTAGACTTAGAGAATATTTTAAAAATGTGATGAATATGGGCTTACAAAAAGAAAGGTTCCTAAACCTTGCCCGACTAGGTGGAATTACATGTACGAAAGTTTAGTAGTAGCGTATGAATATAGAAACTCAATTAATGCTACGTTTAATTCTTGGGTAGGTGGTGAGGATGATGATGAAATGCTAACTAACCAAGATTGGACTAATGTTAAAATTCGTTTAGATTTTTTAGAACATTTTCAAGTGGCTACAAATGCTTTTTCTGGACAATATTATCCGACTATTTCTAACTGTTTAGTTTATATTGCCGCACTAGCTGATTTGTTTGTTGATTTTAGCGAGGGTGGGGATATTTATGAACTTGCAATAAATGAAATGAAACAAAAGTTTAATAATATTTTTTTCCAATCCCTCCTATTTTTGGTGTAGCTGCTATGTTAAATCCAACAATGAAATTAGGAGGTCCTCACTTTTGGTATTCTAATATTTATAGAGCGTTAGATCTTTCAGAAGAGGAAATTGATACACTAGCTGATGCGAAAGCATCAATTAAAATTAATGCTCAATCTGTTTATAATGCTTATAAACAGGCGTTAGAGCATGCTAGGCCAAATATTCCAACCCCTACTTCGTCTACATCACAATCGTCTAAAAGAGCTGCTGGCTTAACAGCTCTTAAATCGTGGACGGAGTTCAGGGGTTCTCAAGGTGATAATTTTGATGAAATTTCCCATCTAAATGAGCTTCAATTTTACTTGTCACAGGGACTAGAAAAGGAGAATCCAGACGGCTCTTTCGACCTTTTGGAATGGTGGAAGTCAAGGGAAAAGCATTTTCCCGTTCTTTCAAGGATGGCTCGGGATGTTCTATCAATTCAAGCGTCAACTGTTGCATCAGAGAGCGCTTTCAGTCAAGCAAGACAACAAATCGGTGATCACAGAGCGCCGATGCGGGAGAGCTTGGAAAAATCAGTGCTTTTTAGAGATTGGATCTGCGCAGAAAGACGAAACTTTGGCATAGCAGAATCACATCCGGCAATAGATGAGGCATATGAAGAAATGATAGCAGAACTTGCTGAGGAAGCGACTTCACCCGGAAGTGGTGATGAACAAGCTTCATTTCCACCACCGCCAACACAACCTCCTCCCAACCTTGACGGATTTATGAGATTTATTAGAAATACAACATAAATTATGATGTAACTTGTACATTGGCACGTCTTCTTTTAGTTTTTTTTCCTTTTAAAATTAGTACCTTGCTGTGCTCATTCCATTGGGGGAAGGAAGACTAAGAAAGATATGCCATTTTGGTCAATAAATATGCTCTTTATCATATCCTTGAATATCTTTTTTCTCAATATTTCTTTGTCTTTACTTCGATATCAATCCTTGAATATTTATTAACATACAATATATAACATACAACACAATATACTAATTACAACATTCTATTATATACATTATATACAATATATACTACATACGACAACACACTATATACATAATATACAATATATACTAATTACTACAACACAATATTATACATAACATACAATATATACTAATTGCTAATTTACTATAACACATTATATACATAACATATATCCATATATACATAACATACAATATATACTAATTACTGCAACACAATATATACATAATATACAATATATACTAATTACTACAACACAATATATACTATACTAATAACTTAGTACACCATATAAAATATATTCTACACTATACTAATGACTACTATACAAGATATTGACTTAAAAAAAATCCGTCAAACCCGCCCCACCAGACCGGGACCGCATGGTGCTTAGACCCGTCACGGGCTGGTCCCAACCTGGAGAACCGCCAGATCCGGAACCGCCAGAACCTCCAGAACTGCCAGACCCGGCACGCCAGAACCGGGACCGTGAGACCCGGCCCGTCAGGCACAAATAGGCCCAGAACCGGGTCACTTTACAGCCTTATGTCGCCCCCACCGAAGTACGAACGGTGGTGTGATATCCCAACAATGCAAAAGGCAACTTCTCATGCCACTGTCTAGACCCTTCAACCATTTTCCGCAGTATTTTCTTTATGTTCTTGTTGGCCGCTTCAACCACACCATTTGTTTTAGGGCGATATGACGTAGAATGACGGTGAGTAATCTTGAATTGCTCACATGTATTCTTCTTCAAATGACTGTTATGATTAGCCCCATTGTCTGTGATAATCACCTTTGGTATACCAAACCGACAAATAATGTTTGCATGCATAAAATCTACCACAGCTTTCTTAGTCTCGGACTTAAACGTCTTTGCTTTCACCCACTTGGTAAAATAATCTATTGCTACCAGAATAAACTTGTGCCCATTTGATGCCGCTGGATCAATCGGCCCAATAACATCCATGCCCTAAGCCACAAAAGGCCATGGCAGTGACATCGTATGCAATTCTGACGGTGGAGAATGAATCAAATCCCCATGCACTTGTCATTGATAACATTTGCGTACAAAACTGATACAATCCCGCTCCATGGTGTGCTTGTGAAGGAATTTGAAGGAGTTGAGTTGGAAAAAGTTTTACATGAAGGACACTTTGAGAAACACAGAGGTAAAGGTAAAGGGGACAAACAGCTTCCAAACAATACAATCAAATACACACATTAAGGGGGGGGGGGGGGGAGGTTCATACTTCAAACAGGAGTCTAGTTCTTACATTACCAGACACCAAACCAAATTATCCTCAAAAGAGTTTTGAGGCTATGGAGTAGCCAAGAGGATGCTAGTAGTATATAGAAACAAAGGGGAAACATGCATTAGGGAAGGCAAAGGGAGTAATGAACATGCTAGGCCTACTAATTAGGCTTACTAGTTAACACAGATGCATGCTAGTTGCAATAGGAGCAGCATAACCACAAGTAGAAACACACAGGGAACAAAAGAAAGTGCAACAACAATAGAAGCATGTTGTTTTTGAGGCTATAACTTAAACAAGATACATACCTGTTGGAAAATAATATAAACCTAGGGCAGTATTGAGCAAGGAAGTGAGTAGTAACATGCAGAGAGAAGCAAAGAGCAGAGCAGCAGTATGCAGGAAGTGAGCAGCAGTATGCAAGAAGCGAGCAGCAGTATGCAAGAAGCGAGCAGTAGTATGCAAGAAGTGAGCAGCAGGCAGACCCAAAGCAAACAACGCAGTAGAAACCAGCAGAGTGACAAAGTGACCAACATTAGTCAATTTTGGCTTACAACCCTAGTTTCAAAAGGGAACAAAAATCTGTTAAAACTGGAGTAATCGTAAAGATCGAGTAAAGCATAGTGCAAAACATAAAGGTACGAGTTAAAAATCTTAAAAAATCAGAAATTTGAGAGGTTTAGGTTAAGATTAGGGTTTCATAAGAAACCAGTGAGAGGGGTAAGAGAAACCTGGTCGTGAAGCTCAATGATAATGGTGTTTTTTGCATCATCGAACCAAAATTCATTGGAGAAAGGACGAAAATGGACCCCCGGCGAGGCTTCAGTGACCATCTTCACGGTGGAAGTTTCTGGGGCTTCAAACTTTTGAGAGAAGTAGCGATATATGATCCCCTGATGGCTAGAGGTCGAGAGAAGTGAGGACGGAGCATGGCCGGAAAAGCGATGAAGCTCGTCGGAGAAGAATGAGGGAACCAGAAGGTTCTAAAGATAAGGGAGAGCATTTGTTAGAGAGAGTGTGAGATAGAGACCAGTTTCTAACGAAAATGGGGGTCGAGGCGGAGGGGGTAGGCTTAGGATTTAATTTAGGTAATTGGATCTGGACCGTTGATCTCATTTGATCAACGGTTCAGATTGAACCAATGCTGGGTTGGCTTAATGGGTTGGTCCAAATAGGATATGGTTTGGTTTGAATTGGGTTTTAAATTAGGGGTGAATTGAGGCTACATTTGAAATAAAATAGGTTAGTTCTTAAATAGCCACTTTCCCCCTTTTTAATTAATTAAATTAGTAAAAATAATTTAAAAACAAAATTAAAATACCTAACTATTTAATAATATATAAATAATAATATAATAATATCTGAAGTAATTTTACAATCCCAAAATACTTTTAGTTACAAAATAGGCTACAATTGCAATTATATACAATTTAGCTTTAGAAATGTCAAATAAATTCGTAAAAATATAGAAAAATCATATTAATTATATTTTAATAAATATAATGGAAAAATAAGTTATTCTAAAAGATAATTTTTGGAAATAATTTTGATAATTTTTGTGATATTAAAATAGGAGGTAAATTGGTTTAAAAATTATTAAAATACCAAAACTTATGGGTGTGCTCATATATGCACATATACATTATTTGGGAAGTATTTTGGTATATAAAAAAATACATGGGGAAAAATTGGGTATCAACAACTGCCCATCTTTACCCGAGGAGAATGAAAGAGTTGTCAGGTAACGATAAGATGGCCAATTTTGTCTGGAAATTGCGATTTGTAGAAGAACTATGACCATGCTCTGGTTTCTGAGATGCCTACATATTTCTGGTTTTATAAGAATCAGGCCATATGTAGCTCGGGATCCATTGACGGAATGTGTCGATGTGGTTGGGCTTGAAAAGGTGTTTGGGTTTGGATAGGTTGAGTAAAAACCCGGAGCGGGATTGCTCTTGCTGAGACAGTGGTTTGCTAGCCGGGGTACCTATTAATGAACAGATGCATATATTGTGAGTAATTTAAATATGATGTAAGTTCTCGTTGGACCATATCGTTGTCTTCAGACTATTAGGATGATGTCCTCGGACTATGATATCCTGGGCTATGAAGAGCATAAAATAAAGATTTGTAGGCCATGTAATGGTGTTCTCAGGCTATGCGGATGGTGCCTCCGAACTATGACGCCTTTGAATAAGTTGGCGATCTTTCAGCCCATGAGAAGGTGGCAATGTTTCAGCAATGGATGCAAAGGATGGCGATCTTTCAGCCAGAGCAAAAATTTAAAATGCAAGTGGCGATATTTTAGTATCCAGGATGGAGACGATGTTTAGTTTCGGAAGGAAGATAGGTAGCATTATGCAGGGTGGAGATAGAGCTTAACCTTGGAAGGCAAATAAATAGCCTTATGAAAAGATGAAAAGATGCAGATGGAGAAGAGCTTAGTCTCGAAAGGCAGATAGGTAGCCTTATGCAATATGGAGGTAAAGCTTAGTCTCGAAAGGCAAATAAGTAGCCTTATGCAATATTGAGGTAGTGCTTAACCTCGAAAGGCAGAGAATAGCCTTATGCAATGCAGGAATGGAAACATGGCTTAGTCTCGAAAGGCAGATAAGTAGCCTTATGCAATATGAAGGTAGAGCTTAACCTCGGAAGGCAGAGAATAGCCTTATGCAAGAATGCATATGGAGATGGAGCTTAGTCTCGAAAGGCAGATAAGTAGCTTTATGCAATATGGAGGTAGTGCTTAACCTCGAAAGGCATAGAGTAGCCTTATGCATGTAAAAGTGCGAACAGTAGTAAGCTTTCTTAGCTGATAGACGGTTGTGATATTAAGACTGCTGGGGAATGTTGGGTGTGGATAGTGACCCTTTGAGGGTTTTGATTCTTAAAAGCAAATGTACTTTGATCCGTGGCGTGAATTCCTACATCCAAAAAAGAATCGAGAGTTCTGTAGAGGGGAGGTTAGTTCGTATCCTCTAGATCTTGGCGTGTTGTATCACGGGGGTAGCGTTTCTAAATGATGGTGATGCAAATGATATTCATGCATGACTTGGAAAATATAATGCAAGTACAGATACATAAAAAAGTGATTTTATTTTGGATGAACAAACAACTGCAATGTGGTTCAAGACGTGGCGACCTTGCTTGCTCCGAAATTTTAAGGGTCCTCCTCAAAATTCAACCCCAGTTTACTGGGACGGTGCTGCCGACTGTGTTGCTGAATAACTGAACGCGGATTGATTCCTCCTCAAAATTCTACCCCAGTTTACTGGGTTGGTGCTGATGCAAAGACTGAAAAACTTACTTCAAAATTTTAAGGGTCTTCCTCATAATTCTGCCCTAGTTCCAACGGCGGGAAAAATGGAATTTTGATTAAAATGTGACCGAATCCATTGGGCTGCCTACGTATCCCCTCTTAAACGGGAATCAGGTCAGGCGTAGTTCAAATTATATCATGAAAGAAAAGAGTATGATCAAATGTAGTATCTCTTTACTACGTCTGAGTTGATTGGCTTCATCTAGACTTTTTCGTCCATTTCTATGAGAATAAGGGCTCCTCCAGTTAGAAATCAATGAACCATGTACGGGCCCTGCCAAATGGCAGATAATTTCAATTTGGCTTCATCTTGATATGGAAATATTTTCTTCAATACCAGCTGCCCGGGCGTGAATTTTCTTGGCTTATCTTTTTTGTTGAAGGCTCTAGACATTCTGTTCTGATATAACTGACCATAAGAGACTGCATTCATCCTCTTTCCATCTATAAGGACTAACTGCTCGTAGCGACTTGTGACCCATTCTGCATCATCTAACTCTGCTTCTTGTATGAACCTCAAGGAGGTAATTTCTACCTCGGCAGGGATGACTGCCTCTGTACCATAGACCAGTATGTAGTGAGTGGCCCCAGTTGATGTGCAGACCATGGTACAATAACCTAGTAAGGCAAACATCAATTTCTCGTGCCATTGCTTGTGCCTTTCAATCATTTTCCTTAGTATTTTCTTGATATTTTTATTGACTGCTTCTACAGCTCCATTCATTTGAGGTTTTGTAAGCTGTAAAGTTCTTGTGTTTAATATTGAATGTTTCACACATTGCCTTCATCAAGTCACTGTTGAGATTGGAGCCATTGTCAGTGATGATTGATTCTGGAATCCTGAACCGACAAACCATACGATCGTAGATGAGATGTATTACTACTTTCTTGGTGACTACTTTGTATGATGCTACCTCAACCCATTTGGTTAAGTAATCAATTTCCACTAGGATGAACTTGTCCCTGTTTGATGCGGCGGGTTCGATTGGTCCAATGACATCCATTCCCCAAGCGGCGAACGGCCATGGTGATCTTGTTACAATAATCTCGTTTGGAGGTAATTTTATCATATATGCATGTATCTGACAACGGTGGCATCTCCAAACGTACAGGATTCAGTCTGTTTCCATAGTCATCCAAAAATACCCTGCTCGAAGTATCTTCTTTAACAAAACGAAACCATTCAAGTGCGGTCCGCAGGTCCCTGCGTGCACTTCCTCCAATAGTTTGGTTCCTTTCGTTTGCCTCGACATATCTTAACAATCCCAGATCAGGAGTTCTCCTATATAGGATTCCTCTGCTGTGAAAAATGTTGTTGGATAACCTCCAGTGCGTGTTTCTGGGTAGCATTGGCAAGCTCTGGGTATTCTCCTATTATCAAGTATTCTCTAATATCATGGAACCAAGTTTTCCGTGAATCTTGTCCTGGATGGGATCAATAAATTCTTTATCTGGGTGCTGTATCATGGATGATAAAGTGACTAAGGAATCGGCAAACTCATTTTGTATTCTAGGAACGTGCTGGAATTCCATCTTTCTGAATCTCTTCCTCAACTCATGTACGTGGTGTTGATAAGGGAGTATCTTGGAATTCTTGGTTGTTTATTCTTCTCAAACCTGACGTATGAGTAGGTCCAAGTCTCTGATACTGATATTTCCTGAATGTTCATGTCAATCGTCAATTTGAGCCCCAATATGCAGGCTTCGTATTCGACCATGTTGTTGGTGCACGGAAACCTGAGGTTGGCGGATACTGGGTAATGCTGATTAGTTTCTGATATCAGGACTGCTCCTATTCCGACTCCTTTGAAATTTTTGGCTCTTTTGAAGAACATTCTCCAACCATCATAGGATTCTGCAATGTCTTCTCCTATGAAGGCTAACTATTCATTAGGAAAATACATCTTTAGAGGTTCGTATTCTCCTCCCACATGATTCTCGGAGAGGTGATCTTCCAAAGCTTGTACCTTGATGGCTTTCTGGGTCACATAAACAATGTCAAACTCACTTAACAGTATTTTCCATTTGGCGAGCTTGCCGGTAGGCATGGGCTTCTGAAAGATATATTTCAATGGATCCATCCTGAATATGAGATAAGTGGTGTAAGCACAGAAATAATGTCTTAGTTTCTGAGCCACCCAGGTTAGATCATAACAAGTGCGCTCTAATAAGGAATACCGAGCCTCGTACGGGGTAAACTTCTTGCTGAGGTAGTAGATAGATTGCTCCTTCCTCCTTGTTTCATAATGTTGTCCCAAAACACACCCAAATGCTCCATTCAATACTGCAAGATAAAGCAATAGAGGTCTCCATGGCTCGGGTGGAACCAAAATTGGCGGTGTTGACAAATATTCCTTGATTCCGTCGAAATCCTTCTGACAGTCGTCAGTTCATTTAGTGGAAGCATCCTTGTTTAGCATCTTGAAGATAGGTTCACAAATAACAATGGACTGGGCTATGAACCGGCTGATATAGTTGAGTCTTCCTAGAAAACTCATTACATCTTTCTTGTTCTTTGGTGGCAGCAACTCTTAAATGGCTTTGGCCTTTGATGGATCCAATTCTATTCCCCGGAGACTCACAACTAATCCCATAACTTTCCGGCTGGGTCCTTGAATGCACACTTGGCTGGATTCAGTTTCACGTTGTATCTCCTCAATTTGTTGAAGAACTTCCTCAAATCTCCCATGTGATCTGTAGCTTTCTTGGATTTGATGATAACATCATCCACATACACTTCGATTTTTTATGTATCATGTCATGAAAGATAGTGGTCATGGCTCTCATGTAAGTGGCACCGGCATTCCTTAAGCCGAATGACATCATTTTGTAACAGTGCATTCCCCATGGCGTGATGAATGCCATTTTCTCTGCATCTTCTTCATCCATCCATATCTAGTGGTATCCAGCAAAACAATTGACGAATGACTGCAGCTCATGTTTGGCGCAGTTGTCGATCAATATGTGTATATTTGGAAAAGGAAAATCGTCCTTGGGACTGGCCCTGTTGAGATCTCGGTAGTCTAAACAGACTCTAGCTTTCCCATCCTTCTTTGGTACTGGTACGATGTTGGCTAACCATGTCGGATATTCTACCACTCTGAGAACCCTAGCTTTGACTTGATTGGTAACCTCTTTTTTGATTTTCAAACTCATGTCCGGCTTCAATTTTCCGAGCTTCTGCTTTACCGGTGGGCATGCCGGATCTGTCGGCAATTGTGATCCACAACGGATGTGCTTTGACCAGTCATGTCATTGTAGGACCATGAAAAGATGTCTACATACTCTTTTAAGAACTTTGTGTGCGCTTTCTTTTCTGGCAGTGACAAATGTACGCTGATTCGTGTTTTCTTGACATTTTCTGAGTCTTCCAGATTAACAGTCCAAATTGGACTTAGGCATGTTCTCAAAATTCTCAACCTCTCTAACAACCTCTTCTGGTGCTTTGCCCTCTTCTGAATCTATGTCTATTTGTTGCATTACCTCGTTGCAAGTTACAATTCATTGGTTCATCGTCAAGATATGAAATAGTAATGCTATGTAAAATAAAGTAAATGGTAGAGAAAAGTAATAAGAGTGAGATATAAATATGATCTTGCAAAATGCATTTGATTAAATTCATAACAGTTTGAAACATCAGAGTTCTTTTCAAAAGTAAAGACAATGCAAAAAAGTAAAATCAATTAAAAGTAAAATGCGATGCCTATGCGTCGTTTGGCCTTGCTACCCGAAGCTCTCCGGGCTCTGATGATCCTGACTGACCAATTTGTGAGGTGTTCTCCTCGGTTCGCAGCTTGAATGGAAGGTCCTTCCTCCCCTTCCTCCTCGAAGATAACACATCAATCCATATTGTCGTCCAGAAACAGGTTCTTCATTGCTTCCAGTGCCTTGTCTTCCTCAGATCCATATATAATGTCGGCCGACTGAAAGGTCTGCTCCAGCTGAGGTAGAGGGTGCTCCAGTGGGTAGTAGGTATTGTGCCACAGTGGTGAGCAATGATTGAAATCCTCCCAGGTGTATTCATACCCCAGGCCAAAAGTGGTACTATGCTTCTTCAACTTGATAGGCTCGGTGATGCCCTAGAGATTTTTGCCAAGTCCTTTTACAGGATCACACCTGCTCCAATGATGCTCTCAATCTTGTCATCCCACCACTTGCCTTTGTCTATAGCGTTGACTTGCTCGATGTGGTGGTATGTTTGGCCGCCTATTTTCCTTCTACCTCCAATCATCGGGATGGTTTGGAGACTGTATATAGGGTTGCTACCGTTGCTATGGATGATCACTTCCTGATGGTTCCATTAAAATTTTACCGCTTGATGCAAAGTTGATGCCACAGCCCCAGCGGCGTGGATCCAGGGTCGTCCCAACAACAAATTGTAGGATGTTGTCACATCAATGACTTGGAACTCGACATCGAACTAGGTGGGTCCCATATTTAGGCATATGATAATTTCTCCGATGGTGGATCTTTAAGACCCGTCAAAAGTTTTGAAACTGATAGCTCTGTCTTTGATCTCATGTAGTCCTTTTCCCAATGACCTAAGAGTTATTAACAAACAGATGTTAAGGCTGGATCCCCCGTCGACTAAGAACCTGGTGATAAAATGATCCTCGTATTGTGCAGAAATGTGCAACGCCTTTTGTGACTAAGCCCTTCTTGCAGTAACTCGTCTTTGTGGAAGGTAATTTTATGGCTTTTCAGTACCTGTCCCACCATATTGGCCATTTCGCCTCTTGTTATGTTGCTGGGAACATAAGCTTCACTCAGTATTTTCATTAAGGCATTTTTATGTGCCTCAGAGCTTCGCAGAAGAGCCAGATCTATGCTAGAGTTTGTTCAGTTGCTCAACAACTGAGTTCTCCTTAGCCTTTATCTTCCTCCAAAGGTCATCGGGTCCAGTTTCAATAGCCCGCCTAGAGGCTTTCTTGTTGGACTCATCTAAATTTTCTGGGGTGTATACCCTGCCTGTCCTAGTCATGCCCTATGTGGCGATTGCTTCCCCAGTATATGTCTTTCCCTTCCTCCTAGCCTCAGCATTGTAATCCCAAGGTATGGCATTCATCTTGAACGAGGTCACATCTGTCATGGAGACCGGAATTGACACCTTGGGAGGTAACACAGTAACTTCGAATGGCGCAGGCTCCTTTGAAACCCCGAACTCAACCTCAATTGGTTTTGGTGCCTTTGTAGAAGGTGCTTCAAACTCGAGCGGTACAGACATTTTTACCACACTTCCCTCAGAGGGTTGAATCTGAACGACAATGGGATTGAGGGTAACTGTTGGCTTCTTAGGCCCGTCTTCTTTAACTATCAAACTGATACCCCTTAGGGTCCCAATCATCTACAATTTTGATCATATGGATGCCTCCACCCTTGTGGTCAGGTAGAGGGTTGTTTTGGACATTAGGAGCCGACTCCTTAGCTACAATGACCTTGTTGTCAATCAGATTTTGAATCTTGTCTTTCAACGAGCGACACTCGTCGATGATATGGCCTTTCATCCTGGAATGGTATGCGCAAGTCTTGTTTGGGCTGATCCATTGAGAGGGGTTTTCTGGAGTTACAGCTGGGATAGGGGTAACATAACTGGCTGCTTTGAGTTTTTCATATAATTGATCAGTTGGCTCGGCTATGGCAGTGTATTGTCTAGGAGGCTTACGGTCGAAATTTGGTCTGGGTCGAGGAAAGTTTTTACGGGTAGGTGGTGACACCTAGTGAGAATATTGGGAATTGTATGCTTGGTACTCAGGTGCGGGTTGGGAATACCTGGGTGAAGTGGGTTGACATGTAGGTGGTGAAGGTGATTGGTAAGTGGGTGATGGTGCTTGGTAGTTTAGGGTAGGTTGATATGTGAGTGGAGCTGAGGGATAGGTTTGGTACTTTATAGGGAAATTGTTCCTTTGCGCAGCCATTACAAAATTTACATCTTTTTTCTTTGACGAGCCACCAGACAGTAGAGCCTTGTTGGTAGCTTGCAATGCCTCAAGGTTAGTGACCATACCATTTTATGCCTTCTTCGATCCTTTCTCCCAACTTGATGATGTCAGAGAACTTTTTACCCTCTATTAGCATCAACCTTTCGTAGTACCGTGGATCCTGAGCACGGACGAAGAACCGGCTCATCTATTCTTCCTCCAAGGCTAGCCTGACCTTAGTAGCTTCTGACCTCCAACGAGTAGAATACTCGCGAAAGGTCTCTGTGGGCTTGTTCTTTAGATTCGGGATATAGAACACATCTGGTGCGTTCTCTGTGTTGAACCTAATTCGGTCCATAAAGTCAGACGCCATGTTCGCCCAATTTATCCATTTCTTTGCATCCTGGCTGATATACCATGATAAAGCATCGCCCTTGAGACTCCTCATGAACAGTTTCATGCGGATCTTCTCGTCCCTTCTAACTCCTACCAAAAACATTCTCAAGTGAACCCTGGGATCACCTATATCGTCAAACATCTCGAACTTGGGAGGTTTGTACCCCTCTAGGAGCTCAACATCTGGCTGGACATAGTGATCTTCATAATTAAACCCTTCAACACCTTTGTTACCTTCGAAACCTTGGACCCGGCTAGTCAATTTCTTGATCTCAGCGGCCAAATTCTTTATAAGGGAACCCTTTTCATCTGATTCGCGTGCACTTATGATTGGTTAAGTCTTGTGGGGTATAGTGTCCACAAAGATAGGAGTGTTATGGTCTTTTGTGGTGTTTTGTGGTTTGGGAATGAGCAGTGGGGTGTTAATGCATGTGTTGCAGGCTTGGGCATGAGTGGGTTGCATTGGAGGTTGTGGGGTGTTTTGTGGATGTGCAGGGTTCTGGGTGTTAACATCAGGAGCGGCACGAGTAATTGACAGTCTTGATAGCTTCCGAACTTGGTCAAATTCCTCTCAAAATCTTAGCAAAGTTTGCTCCAGATGAGCAGCAGTTTCCTTGGTAATTTCAGCATTCTGAGAAGATTCCTCAAGTTCATTTCTAGCGCTTGTATCTCCCATTTTGCCTTTGTTCCTGTTTCTGGTAGGACTTGGAAGAGGAGGAGGTGGAGGACCCTTGGATCTTGTTGAGTATGCTGATGGTGCAAGAGTGCATGAACTAACATTTGGGGAGGGGAATAAAAATAAAAGAAAAACAAAAAGGTAAAAAGTTAATGCGGGTTCTGAAAAATAATATTATGATATTTAAACACATTATGCAATAGTATAAGTCGTTTCCTAATTTGGGTGCCTCGCTGCGCCCGAGGTAGTCCTAGCAACAAATTAAATTTGGAGAGCTTATAATTCAAAATGCCTCATTTTATTGATAAAAACAAGACGAGTTTTAAAACAACTGAATGATAAAAGACGTCACTAATAGCCAGTGGCCTTATTACATTAAGAAAGGAGGAAATAAAAAACCTAACTACTTGGTCCCAGAATGACCTTCCCCGGATTCGGTACTTTTGCCTCCCTCGTAAAGCTGCATCAACTCGCACGTTCCTAACAGCAGATAAGCTCAAGCCAAATGTCCACATGCACTTCCTTCACCATTATGGCAATCTTCAATTCTTTTCAAGAACTTTCCTTTTAACTCTACTATACATCGCTCCAGATATCCCAAATGGTTGTTGGCATTGACAACCATGTCCTTCCATTCGTTGATCATTTTCTCGTGGGTTTCCTGTATTTCCCGATGTTCATTCTCACATTCTTGCATCCTCTTGCGTAGTTGATTGTAATTTACCTGCAGTTCAGTTTTCTCATCAATAATCCTATAACCGTGGACGAATCATGGATGACCCAAACCAATGTGATCATCTTCCAACCAACCTGTGTAGTGCAGCACACACCCGGCATGATACCTTTCTGGTTCAATAGACTCCTTTACTAAGACGAGCTTGTAGTGCCACATATGCTAAGCGTGACACTCGTGCGGGCTATCATCATTTTGAAAGTCAGCCCTGAAATGACTCATTTTCTCTATCCTGTGTATGATTTGTTTCCTTCCAGCTTGCCTCATGGCCCGGAGAGGGACATAAGGATGAGTTCCCCTCAGACCGATGAGTATGAAGAATGGTACTTCTCGAGAACGGACAATGAACTCCCCTGTTGGGAACCACTCGAACATCCATTGAACTTGATCTTCCTTGAGATTTTCAAACAACTCCACCCATCGAATGGCGTCCTCTAGATGGGCGAACATGTTGGGCATGAAGTTCATTCGCTTTGGGTGATGAAAAGCGATATGGTTATCACAATCCCTATGGATATTTTCCTGTCTGTAGTCGCCTTTTTTAAGGTGTTCTATGAGCCAAAGTTGAAGTAGCAGATTACAACCCTCAAAGTGTGGAGCCCCTTGCTGACATTTTCCCAAGGCTCGATAGATTTTAGCAATGATCATAGGCACTATGCTGAAAGACTGCCTGTCGATCCCTCTATTAAGGTCTTGGTCACCATGGCTAGTCTGTTATGGATCCTAGCCTTCTTCATGGGAAAAATTATCATACCCAAGAAGCAAAACATGAACACAGAGACCCTCCTATGTATGTCCTAAAGAAGTAAGGGAGAACTCATCCATGTAGGTGCGATAGGACTTACTGTGGCCATATCTCTTGTACAAGAAGTCAAATGGTATGTCGGAGTCCTTCAAGCAGGAAAGGCCGGGATTTTTCTTGAGTCTTGTCATCTTAAGAAAGCCTCTACTTTTGTGGTTTTCCGGCATAAGGAAACCCGGAGTCTCCCAGGGGATACAAGCTAGGCCTTCTGTCTCTTCTAGAAAAGGGGTCATTTCCAAGTCTCCGAAGCGGAACACTGATCGATCGTTATCTCAAAACAAAGTGGCAGCCTCTATGATCTTGTTGTTAGGCTGGATTTCAAAAAGTGAGGGCAAATTTCCTAAATAATTGCGGACGAGGATTTGATCGCTGACATGAAGATCTTTCCACCAACTTAGCAACCTTGGGTGAATGTTGGACACCGTACCGAACCTGGGGACCTCGTGTCTCATTTTCTACAAAACAAAGAGTTAGGCCTTTAACCCCACCAGACTCGACCATTTAAATCAATAATTAGCAAAAGGCATTTAGTTCTCCAAATAATGCACATAACGTGAAGGTGTCAGTTTGGGTTTCAGGAAAACCCAATGGACTTTGGTTTAGGCTATCTTAATGAGTCATTATGCGGACAACATAACTGTCTCAGCTAAGTTTGACCATGATGCATGAACAGTTTAATGGAATAAGGTTTCTACTTTTGAAGTGATAGACAAGGTACCCTTGAGCGGACAACTCAAGAGGGAAAGGCGCGGAACCGTCGACTACACCGTTGATCGACTGGTGTTACCGCAAATATGTCGTTGCCACATTTAGGGGGTTATAATATTGGAAGGGCGCAACCACTCGTTATAAGCATTCCAATATGATTTGTTTTGGAACGAGTGGAATATGATGCTGAAGAATGCAATTACAATAACGAAGCAAGTTGCATGTATTTTCACGTTCATAAAAATAAAGGTTACAATAAATGCTCGAAAATTACAACATAATTGAAATAATAAGGCAGTAAAAGCGGGAATTAAAAGGAAAGAAAAACATGAAGAGCCATGTTAGTTTCATAGTAGAAGAAATAAAGACAGTAAGTAAATGTAATTAATGAGACAATAAAGTCACAAGTAGCATGTAATGGTAAAAGCCTAAAGAAAGTCCCCAGCGGAGTTGCCATGCAGTCGACGCCCCTTTTTTCCCAAACTCAAAAGAGCAGGGAGACCGGGTTTACGACATTATGTACAGAGCAGCTCTTTTCCCCTTTTGAGGAAGCGGGATTGAAGAGTTCGAAGAGTCGGCACCTAATGGTTATAGTGCATTAGGACACTTAAAGAAAGAAAAATTAAAAAAAGATTTTTTGGGAGAAAACCAGAGTTCGGGTAAGGGATTGAGATTATCTCGAGGGGAAGGTGTTAGGCACCCCTCAAGATCCACTAGTGTGGTTCCCGTCCATGCTTAGTTGTGACTTTAAAAGGGGTGACATAAGTTGAGAATTTTGTAAGAAATAATACATAAACAATTTTGAAAAAAAAAAGAGAAAAGCTTGGTGGAAGAAAACGTTAATTTAAGATAAATAAATAAATAGAGAGAAAGGGTCCTAGGATTAAATATAATATGGATCACTTCGGTGCAATACCCAACAATCATTCTCACACGAGATATTTGCGCACCAGTCATCATATCCATATTTTACCCTCCCCGCCCCGTAGAGGTTCCTTTAAACGTGTGTATTGGTCACGAGTGCTTAATGCGTGCTATTACCCGTCCCATCCTATAGGTTCTAGAGGGTATTGAGGACCACTATTCCTACAAAGGGAGGTCTAGGTTGAACCCTTAAGTTTAAAGACAAAATACTAATCGGCATACAAAAGGCAAGTAGGACTTCATATAAGGGATCAAGTAAAAAGCATGTAAATGGCTCAAGTACCCCTCCACAAATATACATACAAGTAGCACGCCTCAATCACATTTAAGGTCTAAATAGAGTGAGAGTTTTAAAAAATTAAATGTAGAAAAAATTGAAAATCTGTTGGAAACACGTTTCAAATGCAATATACTAAACGTGTGTTCTTTTGTAGGTTTTGATGAATGTCAAACAAAGCAAAAAGCGATATATAGCAGTACTCAAGGACAAGCACAAAATGGATGCATTACAAGAAGCTCAAGACAAAGTTTAGAAATGTTATAATTGAGTCAATATTAATTGTGATCTTGATTCCTCAACTTGGCTCATAACATGGCTTCTCCACTAAAATTATTTTTCCAAAATCATGCATATTTAAATTAAGTGTCAAATGATTTTAAACTATGCATATTTACATTTGTTAAAATGTTTTCCAAGCATGCCTCAAAAATCTGGGCTAAGATAATCGATTATGTATTTATGATAATCGAGTATCTCTAAGCCAAGACTGCATGACAATCGATTGTGAATTAATGATAATCGATTGTGAGTAAGTCAGTTAACATCAGGTTTTTGCAAACTGCATAACAATCGATTGTGTACTTATGATAATCGATTGTTAACTGAGGCAAAGTTTTCAAAACTCATAAAAATCGATTATGAACTAATGGTAATCGATTAGAATGAGAAAAATGTCTCCCAGTGATTTTAAATAAGATGATAATCGATTGTGGCTTTTGATAATCGATTATATATGAGACAGAGAGTTTTGAAATTAATTAATAATAGATTATTCCATTTGATAATCGATTGTTGAAGCTGACCGTTGTCATATATTTTCAATTACCTTCAGGTAATCGATTGTTGATATTTAACAATCGATGTTTTGCTTAAAATCTGGAAAAGATTTTCTGAACGTTGTTAAAATAATCGATTGTTGATTTCCGGACAATCGATGTTTTATGCCAAAAATTGGAAAGGATTTCTTAACGTTATAAATAATCGATTATTGATTTGAAGTAATCGATTGTTGACGTAAAATCTGGGATTGAATTTTTAATCTGATAGGCAAACAATCGATTGTTTAGTCTTGACAATCGATTGTCACTGAGTAATTTCAGCAATCCTTAATTGGCAATTAGACAACGGTAAGACTGAGTTTTTCACCTATAAATACAGCTTCAACTCAGTGTTTTCATAACAACAACATATACACTTTGAGTATTTTCATTGCTAAAAGCTTTCTTACATTGATCATCATTTTCCATTCATCCATAAAGCTTTTTGAAGAGCCATTCTATTGAGCTAAGTTGTTGTGATCTTGAGCGTACTATTTCTACTCATATATACTCATTAAGGAGTGCTTTGTAAAGTGAGTGTGTTTTGTGTTTGTAAGAGAATTGCGATTCTCGTTTGTTGAGGAACTTGTGATTCCTCGGTTGAAGTCTTTGGGATTGTTATCCCCGAGCAGTTGAAGTCTTTGGGATTGTTATCCCCGAGCAGTTGAAGTCTTTGGGATTGTTATCCCCGAGCAATTGAAGTCTTTGGGATTGGTATCCCCGAGCAATTGAAGTCTTTGGGATTGTGATCCCCGAGCAACTAGGTGAGGCTTGTGTCCTCAGCTGTAACGGTTTGTTAAGCACCCGTAAGCTTGACAAGTTTAGTGGAAATCTCGAGAGAGTCTCTCGGGGACTGGACTAACCACGTTTGTGGCCAACCAGGATACATCATTGTGTAAGTTTATTCTACTGCACTTGTTTTAATTTCTGCAAAGTTTTTAAATTCCGCACTAAAACGCTTAATATTTTTAAAACGCTATTCACCCCCCCCCCCCTCTAGTGTAAAGCGTATTGTCCAACAATTGGTATCAGAGCCATACTCTCTGAAAGACTTAACCGTTTGAGAGAATCTTTCCATGGCTTCTACTCTAGACTCTTTTGCAGGTATTGATGAAGGACAGTGCCCCACAAGACCTCCTTTGTTTTACGGGACTAATTATTCATATTGGAAAGAAAGGATGCAGATATTCGTCAGATCAAACAGCCCTTACTTGTGGAAGGTGTACACCAAAGGAAATGAGGTTCCTGTCAAAAAGGTGGAAGGAGAATGGGTGCCAAAATCAGAAGAGGAATTCAACGCCGAGGATAATCGAATGGTCCAAAATAATTTTAAAGCTATTAATTTATTACTTTGTGTTGTTAATGCTAATGATTACAGGAAAATCTCCTGCTGCAAAACAGCGAAAGAAATGTGGGACAAGCTTGAGGTCACTTACGAAGGGACTGACCAGGTAAGAGAAGCTAAAATTGACTTTTTAACTCATGCTTACGAATTGTTCCATATGAAGGAAGGCGAAAAGGTAGACGAGATGTTTGAGCGGTTCTCATCAATAGTGAATGATCTCCACGCGCTCAAGAAGACGTTCACAGACAAAGAAATAGTTCGAAAAATCCTTAGGAGTCTAACACCGGCATGGCGATCAAAGGCCGATGCGATTCAAGAGTCAATTGGAATCACGAACGTCACCATAGACGCTCTTAGTGGTAATCTTAAGACTTATGAATCCACTATTCTTAACCCTGTTATTGATGAACAAAGAAGGCAAAAGATTGCTCTAAAGGCGAGCACAAGTCAATCACCAATTGAAGAGGATGGAGATAGCGAATTCGGACTCATCATCAAAAAAATTCCAAAAATTCATGCGAAAAGAATATGACCGCAAAGGGAAAAAGCAAGGTGAGCAAGTTAAATGTTATGAATGTGGTGAAACAGGGCATATCAAAACAAACTGCCCAAATCTTAAAAAGGAGAAGAAACCCTTCAAGAAGCAACGAGCATACATATCTTGGGGAGGAGATTCCGGAGACGAATCCAGTGAAGAAGAAAATGAAGAAGCGGCAAATCTCTGCCTCATGGCACAGGAAGAAAATCAAAGTGAGGTAAGTCAAATCTCTTCTCAAAATTTTTACACTCTTGATGACATGAGAAATGCCTTTGATGAATTGTATGCTGAATTTCTCAAAGTTACAAAAACCGTCACTAGTTTAAGAGAAAGTGCTTCTCTAAAAGAACAAGATTTTCAAAAACAGTTTTCATTAAAAGAAAAAGAATTGGAAAAATTGGTTTTGGAAAATGAGAAGCTACTAGAACAAAACAAGTTTTATGGGAAAAGAAGTTCTGACAAGCCCGAGAGTTCTACAAAAAATTGTGCTTCTTGTGTAGACCTTAAGAATGAAGTAGGTAGATTAAAAGGCACACTAGATAAATTCAACTCCTCTCATAAAAACTTGAATGTGGTGCTTGATAACTTGAAATCAACCAAGCATGGAATAGGCTTCATAAATGAAGAAGAGGTTGATGCAAAAACCCAACCACCTAGAGCTCAATCTAGGATTAATAACAAAAATGCCTTTCCTAAAACAAACATGCATGCTAGACAAAATATTAGGAGACCTAGACATGACCTTCCGCCTAGCAATCGTCACCATAGACATGATGCATATTTTAGGCACAACAGTGATCATGCTAGAAGATCCCGAAATGTTCAACCTAGAAATGATTATGGTGCTCAAATTAGGAGAAATGAAAATAGAGTAAACAATGTGCATTATTCTAGCTACTATGAGCCTAGACGCATGCATAATCCAAATGTGACATGTCATTATTGTAGACGAATTGGTCATATTGCTCCCGCATGCTTTACTAGACATAGACATGCTACTCAAACATATCATTATAGTATGCATAACCCTCAAGGACCCAAAATGGCATGGGTACCAAAAGAGCATTGATTTGTTTTGCAGGTGTGCTTGAAGGAATCAAGTGTAGTGGATACTCCAAACACTTGACGGGAGACGAATTCAAAATTCCTTAAATTAAAGCACAAAGAAGGAGGAAGAGACGGAAAAGTCGATTTAGGCATTTTTTTCAAAATCGGAAGTATTTTCGAAAAATTTAAAAGACAAAATACAAGGAAGACAAAGGCAAAATTGTGGAAGAAGCTTCTTAAATTGAAGAATGAGCCAAAAGACCAAAATGAACGGAGGATGTTCAAAATCAGGTAATTGGCAAAGTCGAAGGGAAGGTAAGTACCCTTAACCCTCTTAAGAACATCCTAGGACAAAATTCTTAAGAGTTCACGTTTTTCACCCGACTACACTAGTTTCAAAGTTATTATTTCATTTACTGACTTGAGCGTCGGAGATGTTTAATTCTATTTTGCAGGTATCCCCCAAAAGGTAAGAGGAAAGTATAAATTGTCTTGATACAAGAAAAATCAATCATAATCGATTATTTATGCTTACAATCGATTATCAGTATCAATAATCGATTATTTGTTGATTCAATTTTTTTTGTCATGAAATCTTGTTGAATGTTTACATTGATTGATAGAATTAAGTCTCATCATTTTAGCATCCCCCTTCCAAACAATCGATTATTTGTTCTGCCAATCGATTATTTGCCAAAATCCAAACTCTCTGTGAGTGAAATAATCGATTACTATATATTGACAATCGACTATCTTTTTCAAATTTTTTTTCGTTCTGGCGTGTAATCGATGTGTCAGATCATTTTCATTAATGACAATCGATTATTCTATTCAAACAATCGATTATTGAACGGTCAGTGAATTTATTTTTACCGTTTCAGACTTCAAAGCTCTTCAAATCTCTTCAAATCTTTTCAAATAAGTGTAAGATTCATTCCTTCTCTATATATAGGCTGCACATATGCTCTTGTATACTCACTCAAGCCTCCCAAGCATCAAATTATCTTGTTATCTTTGAAAAATCCTAGCACATCCTTTTCAAAAATGTCAAGCCGCAACTCCAAACGTGCTCGTTCCAAACAAGGTGCTTCTTCTTCTCGCCATCCATATCAAGATGGATCGGTTCTATTCTTTGAATCTGATGAAGAGCTCACCCGTTTCTTAACCAAATTTGAGAAACGCCTTATTCTCCCTCCTCGCTTTTCAACAAACGCTCTTGTTGCACCATTCATTCCAGCCGCGAATATGCTAAGAGAGTGCCAACTTTTCAATTTCCTACTCCTTACTCACCCCTACTACAACATTACTTTGGTTGAAGCTTTTTACTCCAACCTTCACAAAGATGATGAGGGTGAACTCGTTACCAATGTTAACGGCATTTTCATTCTAATTTCTGAAGATAACCTCCACCTCATTGCCGGCATTCCGCATGATGGTGAAGACATCTACCAGTACATAAATGATGCCGGGGACATGATTGATGAAGCTAATTTCTTCCGCCAAGCCGGAGTCGCCTATGATGAGTCTTCTTCCCGTCGTCCCACCATAAAGGGTATGGACCCGAATTATCGTTTCATTCTCTATTTCATCACTCGTGTTCTCAAATCCCGTAAACTCAATCACACCACCATTTCCCAAGAGGATGCCAAATTTCTTCATGCCATTATCACCGGTGTTAAAATCAATTGGTGCAAGCTTATTCAATCTCATATGTTCAATGCCACCAGAGATGACATACCTCTCCCCTATGCCCTCTTAATAATGAAATTTCTTGAAGCTTCCGGGGTCAATATTGCTAATGGTCCTCTCAAAGAGAGCACCAAAATCTGGGAAATTTCGGAGTCTTCCTTTCATCATGATGGTGATCATGCTCCCGCTCCTCCTCAAAATCGACAAGCCCGTCGTGCTCATCCTCCTTAGGAGCCTACCCTCCGGACTATCTCTGACCAAATTACTCAATTAACCCGTGAGGTCCATGGTTACTTTGATCACGTGCATTATGCCTATGCTCAGGTGGTGCCATATCAAGCGCCTCCCAATGATGATGAAGGGGATGGGGGTGATGAATGATGAAATTGTTGTTTTTGATGATGTGAAATTGTTGTTTTTGATTTGTTTTTCCTTGGTTGGTTAGTTGTTGTTCGTTTTATTGTGTTTGGCTCCACCCATGTAATGTTATTTTCCAATAAATAAACTTTTGTTTATTTCATATGTTTTTTTGCATATTCTTCCCTTGTATATATTTTTGCTAATGGCAAAAGGGGGAAGAAACGGGATATCAAGAAGTATGCTATATCACTCTCAACTTCATTCATGCTTAAAGTGAGGGGGAACATGAATTGAGGGGGAACATCAAATTGCATACTTTACACTTGTCTTGGATTATGAAAATAATTATTGCATATATCCCGCTTATGTTTGCCATTATCAAAAAGGGGGAAATTGTTGGAAACACGTTTCAAATGCAATATACTAAACGTGTGTTCTTTTGTAGGTTTTGATGAATGTCAAACAAAGCAAAAAGCGATATATAGCAGTACTCAAGGACAAGCACAAAATGGATGCATTACAAGAAGCTCAAGACAAAGTTTAGAAATGTTATAATTGAGTCAATATTAATTGTGACCTTGATTCCTCAACTTGGCTCATAACATGGCTTCTCCACTAAAATTATTTTTCCAAAATCATGCATATTTAAATTAAGTGTCAAATGATTTTAAACTATGCATATTTACATTTGTTAAAATGTTTTCCAAGCATGCCTCAAAAATCTGGGCTAAGATAATCGATTATGTATTTATGATAATCGAGTATCTCTAAGCCAAGACTGCATGACAATCGATTGTGAATTAATGATAATCGATTGTGAGTAAGTCAGTTAACATCAGGTTTTTGCAAACTGCATAACAATCGATTGTGTACTTATGATAATCGATTGTTAACTGAGGCAAAGTTTTCAAAACTCATAAAAATCGATTATGAACTAATGGTAATCGATTAGAATGAGAAAAATGTCTCCCAGTGATTTTAAATAAGATGATAATCGATTGTGGCTTTTGATAATCGATTATATATGAGACAGAGAGTTTTGAAATTAATTAATAATCGATTATTCCATTTGATAATCGATTGTTGAAGCTGACCGTTGTCATATATTTTCAATTACCTTCAGGTAATCGATTGTTGATATTTAACAATCGATGTTTTGCTTAAAATCTGGAAAAGATTTTCTGAACGTTGTTAAAATAATCGATTGTTGATTTCCGGACAATCGATGTTTTATGCCAAAAATTGGAAAGGATTTCTTAACGTTATAAATAATCGATTATTGATTTGAAGTAATCGATTGTTGACGTAAAATCTGGGATTGAATTTTTAATCTGATAGGCAAACAATCGATTGTTTAGTCTTGACAATCGATTGTCACTGAGTAATTTCAGCAATCCTTAATTGGCAATTAGACAACGGTAAGACTGAGTTTTTCACCTATAAATACAGCTTCAACTCAGTGTTTTCATAACAACAACATATACACTTTGAGTATTTTCATTGCTAAAAGCTTTCTTACATTGATCATCATTTTCCATTCATCCATAAAGCTTTTTGAAGAGCCATTCTATTGAGCTAAGTTGTTGTGATCTTGAGCGTACTATTTCTACTCATATCTACTCATTAAGGAGTGCTTTGTAAAGTGAGTGTGTTTTGTGTTTGTAAGAGAATTGCGATTCTCGTTTGTTGAGGAACTTGTGATTCCTCGGTTGAAGTCTTTGGGATTGTTATCCCCGAGCAGTTGAAGTCTTTGGGATTGTTATCCCCGAGCAGTTGAAGTCTTTGGGATTGTTATCCCCGAGCAATTGAAGTCTTTGGGATTGGTATCCCCGAGCAATTGAAGTCTTTGGGATTGTGATCCCCGAGCAACTAGGTGAGGCTTGTGTCCTCAGCTGTAACGGTTTGTTAAGCACCCGTAAGCTTGACAAGTTTAGTGGAAATCTCGAGAGAGTCTCTCGGGGACTGGACTAACCACGTTTGTGGCCAATCAGGATACATCATTGTGTAAGTTTATTCTACTGCACTTGTTTTAATTTCTGCAAAGTTTTTAAATTCCGCACTAAAACGCTTAATATTTTTAAAACGCTATTCACCCCCCCCCCCCCCTCTAGCGTAAAGCGTATTGTCCAACAAAATCTAGGCAGAATCAGGCAAGAGAAGTTGGAAAAAACAGAAGGTAAAGTAGTAAAAACATGCGTATCATTTAAGAGTAGGGAAAATAATATTACAATTACAGCCATATACGTGTGCAGTAGCCTGCTATTAGAAACACTATCTTAGATTTGGACTAAGGATGGCGTATAGAGGGGATGTAAAAGCTACTTTAGAATTAGAGAAAAACAAGAAGAGTATGGGCCTTGAAAATTACATAGTCCGTTATAACTTTTAGGAAAACAGTAGTCCAGTCTTGAACAGGAAAAGTAATTTAGTTGAAAACTTGTAGGTGAAAGAATGAGACAAGAATTTAATAGTAAAAACAAACAGACTTCAGGAAGGCAGATTTATTTGGGCAACATAAAAATGTCGAATACGATTAATCGATTTTATCCGGCCTAAGGTTTTCTTAGGCGTTATAACAGACATATACCTTTTTTTTAGTTTAGTTTTATAAAACCAGTTTATGCGATAAAATAATGGACAGGATGGTCGAAACATGGCAGGTGAGTTCCTAATTGCATGATATCTAATGCACGTTATGGCACTAAGAACGTGATATCTAAATGCACGCGATGCTCCTAAAAACAAGATATCTAAGTGCACATAATGGTCCTAGAAACAGTATTTCTGAATGCAGTGATAGAATTTTTAATTATTAACTGATTGGGGCTACAAAAATTTTATATTGATGCAAGGATCCTAAAAGCAGGATTTCAATATGCAAGGCGCATATATTATACAAGATTTAAATTGCATGAATATATAAATGAAATCCTATAGCCATGCTCTTTACCCATACCCTTAATAAACATACATATCCCTCCCAATTTCACTATAAACCCCCATAGTTCTTTAGAAATTATTATAACTTAAGCAATCAAATTGCAATAATGAAGAATAAAACAAGAAGCTATTCTATAGGGAGATTTCAGCCATGCCCAGACCTCCAGCCTTACTTCTTTTGAGCTTCACATCCTTCACCAAGAGTTTGGGTGCGGCAAAGTTCCCTGTAGGTCTCTTGAGACCTCGATCAATACCAGGCATCCAAACAAATCACCATTGATAAATGCAAGTGTGGAATTGCCAACCTTGAGCATCAAAGTTTAGTGGGTACTCAAGGTACCCAAAGCTTACACAATGGGAAGAACCTAATTCTAAGAGTAGTGTGCTTGTGAAGGAACTTGAAGGAGTTGAGTTGGAAAATGTTTTACATGCAGGACAGTTTGAGAAACATAGAAGAGGAATGAAACGTTTTAACTGAGTTTGAAAAAACTACTTTGAGCCTAGTTTTGAAAAAGCAACAGTCACACAGACAGAGGTAAAGGTAAAGGGGTCAAACAACTCACACACAATAAAACACACACATTAAGGGGGGGGGGGGTCACGCTTCAAACAGGAGTCTAGTTCTTACAGCACCAGACACCAAACCAAATTATCCTCAAAATAGTTTTAAGGCTATGGAGTAGCCAAGAGGATGCTAACAGTAGACAGAAACAAAGGGGAAACATGCATTGGGGTAGGGAAAGGGGGTAATGAACATGCTAGGCCTACTAATTAGACTAACTAGTTAACACATATGCATACTAGTTGCAATAGAAGCAGCAGAACCACAAGTAGAAACACACAAGGAACAAAAGAAAGTGCAGAAACAATAGAAGCATGTTATTTTTGATTCTATAACATTAAAAAGATACATACCAGTTGGAAAATAATGTAAACACAGGGCTGTAGTGAGCAAGGAAGCGAGCAATAACATACAAAGAGAAGCAGAGAGCAGAGCAGCAGTATGCAAGAAGTGAGCAGCAGGCAGACCCAAAGCAAACAACACAGTATAAACTAGCAGAGTGACAAAGTGACCAAGGTTACTCAATTTTGGCTTGCATCTAATTGAGTGATTAGCATTCAACAGGAAAAGTGAAAGAAAATTGTGTAAAGACAAAGAGCACAAAGATATTTGTGTGAAAGAGAGAGAGTTCAGAACATTGAGTGTAAGTGATTGGCAAAGTGTTCGTGTCTTTGAACAGAGAATGGGGGAGGGTAATTCTAGTATGGAATACGAGTAAACAAAAATGGTATCGATCCCTTAATTAAGGGACTGGTATAAATCACAATCCAATCAGTAGTTGGACTTCCCTTTGATTAAGGGATCCCAAATCAAATGGTAATAATTAGTCATTTAAAAGAAAAGAAATCACAAAGTAAGGTATAATCACATAAGGAAATAGAGTAGCATAAAGCATGCAATAAAAACTAGATACATGACCATCTAATTAAGGAAATAGGTCAGGCAAATCAATCAACAAATCTATGTACATATATAAGGCAAAATACCACCCTATCTCTAAAAAAATAATTTTAAAAATAATGACCGAGATTGAAAACCTAAGAAATCAGTATTAACTGAGGAAAGTATCCCATAAATTAAGGAAGAAATTCAAACTATAGGGAAAATACGCGGAATCAGAATTTGAAAGCAAGTATCACAATCTCAAAGAGGGTTCGAGGAATCTATATAAAATAACCACACATAAATAGGAGAAACTTTAAATGAAGAACACAAGATGGTAGGGGAATGAAACACTAACAACAAAATCAATGCAAGGAGCATAAAACTCGGAGAAGAACACAAAAGAAGAATATAATGCAAGCACAAACAGCCAAAATCAAGATTTCATCAGACTTAAGCAAAATGTTTAATTGTAAATACTGGAGTAATCGTAAATATCAGGTAAAAAATAGTGCAAAACATAAAGGTACAAGATAAAATTGTTAAAAAATCAGAGATTTTAGAGGTTTGGGTTAAGATTGGGGTTTCATAAGAAACCAATGAGAGGGGTAAGAGAAACCTGGCCGTGAAGCTCAAAGATAATAGTGTTTTTAGCATCATCGAACCAAAATCCATTGGAGAAAAGCCGGAAACGGACCCCCGGCGAGGCTTCAGTGACCATCTTCATGGTGGAAGCTTCTGGGGCTTCAAAATTTGGAGAGAAGTAGCGATATAGGATCCCATGGTGGCTAGAGGTCGGGAGAAGTGAGGACGGAGCATGGCCGGAGAGGCGATAAAGCTCGTTAGAGAAGAAGGAGGGAACCAGAAGGTTCTAGAGAGAAGGTAGAGCATTGGTTAAAGAGAGAGTGAGATAGAGACAAGTCTCTAATGAAAATGAGGGGTCAGGGGGTAGTCGTAGGATTTAATTTAGGTAATTGGATCTGGATCGTTAATCTTATTTGATCAACAAATTCAGATTGAATCAATGCTGGGTCGGGTTAATGGGTTGGTCCAAATAGGATATGGGTTGGTTTGAATTGGGTTTTAAATTGGGGGTGAATTGAGGCTACATTTGAAATACAAATAGGCTAGTTCTTAAATAGCCACTTTTCTTCTTTTTAATTAATTAAAAATAGTAAAAAGTAATTTAAAAACAAAATAAAATATAATGAACTAGTTAATAATACACAAATAATAATCTAAAAATATCAGGAGTAATTTTACAATCCCAAAATATGTTTAATTACAAAGTGGGCTACAATTGCAATTATATACAATTTAGCTTTAGAAATGCCAAATAAATTTGTAAAAATAAAAAAAATCATATTAATTATATTTTGATATAAATATGAGAGTAAAATAAGTTATTCACCAAAATATAATTTTTGGGAATAATTTTGATAATTTTTGTGATATTAAAATAGGAGGTAAATTGGTTTAAAATCATTAAAATACCAAAACTCAAGGGTGTGCTCATATATGCACATATACATTATTTGGGAAGTAATTTCGTATATAAAAAAATACATGGGGAAAAATTGGGTATCAACAGTAAACCCCCAAGTTTGCTGAAATACTCACTAAAATTCTATTCTAGAAGTGTCTAAACTATTCTAGTGTGATCTACCATGTTTTGACCAATACCAAATACCTAAACTACCCTTTAATGCCTCTAAAATTACCTAAACCAAACCCCTATCTATGGTTATCTAATTAAAAAACTTCACAATCCAAAACACAATCAAGAGATCAACTACTAATGAACTAAACTATATCAATCAAAGAATCGAAACCAAATTAATCACCAATCATGAACCTAATCAGAATTAATAGCGTTCAAATAATTATTAACTAAACAAAATTATAATTGAGATCTACATTTAAAAGAAATTATTTCAAACAGCAAATCTAAACAAACCAACGAATATCTAATTAACACCTAAACTAACATGAATCAATCAAATAAGGACCCAAATGAAACAGAATTGAAAAAGAGTTATTAATTTTAAAACCGACGATTATCACAAACAAAACTAAAAAGCTATACAATCACTAAAAGTCAGTGAACACTAGGAAAATAAGAGAAACTAAACTTGAAAACTTACTGACTCACTTCAAGACTCCGGTCACACTTCAAAATTCGAACACGAACATTTTCGGTAAACAAAGCTCAATTTATGATTAATTCACAATGAGGAAGGCTAAAGCGTCATTTGGTAACGAGTTGGTGAAGTTTGGGTCAATTAAGGTTTTGCCTAGAAAAGCTAAAATTGGTATTCGAACAATTTTGGTTAAGGGGGTTGTGTAGAGGAAGCATAGGTGGTTCTATGGTGTTAGTTCGGGCGAGTTTGGGTGAGGTAGCCACTTGTACGGAATACTTTGATCTAAGATTCGAGGCCTTTGGGCGAGATTCGAAAGGAAACGGGTAGTGAATTTGGATAGAGGAGAGTGAAGAGAACCCAGAGTGTTAATTTGAGGAATTTTGGAGATGGGCCACCGCTGGGGGCGATTTCTGGCGGTGGAGGACGGTGGCGTTACACAAGCTATAAAAGGGGTAATTTGGGATGAAGACTGGAGGGTGGGGGGTGTGTTCGACAATTAAATACTAAATGGTGTGGGCTTCTTGACCGTTCGATCTAGCAACCTCGATGGCTGAGGTGTTCTGCACTCAGAAACGGGGTCGTTTTAATGGCTTAAACAACGCACCAGGTCGAGGGACTAATTGGGCTTGCTTGGTTGATAACAACAACCTGGGCCAGCAGATTTTAATGGGGAAGGCCCAGTCTAGGTCTTTTACATAAGATCACACTTTTAATAAAGTTTTCCTTTTATTCCTTTTGTTTTTTTTTTTTCATTTTGTATTTTTTATTTTTTTTAAATGCGAAAATTAAAATAAATTCCTAACTAATTAACTCCTAAAATTATTTTAAAATCTATTTCGGGACAATTTCACAATTAAAACAATAAAATGTGAAAGTGAACTATTTTTATTATTTTTCATATTTTATTCTAAAAATAAATTATCCCCTAATTAATCCTAAAATGTGAAATTAAATCCTAAATGCAAATGTATTTTTGTATTTTTCGTATGATTTAAAATGCAAAAATAAAATGCAACAATTACCAGAAAATGCCACAAAATTCACAAAAATTGTAAAATAATAAAGAAATTATTTTGAATTATGGGAATTATTTGCTTAGGGAAAAAATCACGTGCTCACAGTTGCCACTCTTTGTCTGGAAACACGAAGAGTTTTCGTGCAAAAACAAGTGATAGGAAACGAGCGATTTTTGCCCGTTTGCATATTCCGTGTGAATCATTTTTGAAAAGTTTGACCGCACCCTGCTTCAGAGGTTATCTCCTGGGCTAAACAAAAATTAGGTCAATGTAGTTCAGGAGTGTCTGGTACCTGGGGCTACCAGGAGCTGTGATTTTATTGCGACTGCTGGTGCTACTGCTTGCTAACCTCCCTTATTACACCATGTCAAAAATTTAAAAAAAAAACTGGCCTAAGATATGAACTATGAATTACAAAGGTCCTATCTAAATTCTTCAAACTTGCTCTTGTACTTCCTTGCTGCCTTGTTGTCTTGTGTTTTCCTGTTGCCTTATTGTCTTGTATTTTCTCGGTGAAATCCCTTGTTTCCACTTCAAATTGTAAACTGAGGTGTTGTTCCTTTTCTTCAAACTTGAACTTGAATGTGTTCCCTTGTTATGCGGGTTGGCTCCCTACTTCTGACTTGGACTTGAATGTATTCCCTTGTTATGCGGGTGGGCTCCCGACTGCTGGATTTGAAGTTGAAGCTCCTGACTTCACAAAAATAGACAAAACAAAGAAAACTTTCTGCCCCAGTTTGGAAAAATGGGTGCTTGTTACCATATACTAATAAGAATTGAAAACTAAAACTTGAATTGTGATAAGACTGAAGTATAACTTTAAAATTTAAAGACTGAAATGTATTCCCTTGTTATATGGGCGGGCTCCCAACTTCAAAACCTAAAATTAAAGACTGAAATGTATTCCCTTGTTATATGGGCGGGCTCCCAACTTTAAAACTTAAAATTTAAAGACTGAGATGTATTCCCTTGTTATATGGGCGGGCTCCCAACTTCAAAACTTAAAAATTTAAAAACTGAAATGTATTCCCTTGTTATATAGGCAGGCTCCCAACTTCAAAACTTGCTTCCTAAAAACTAGTGTTATCTTGCTCTCCCTCACTTGAGTTGACTTATCTGTTCTTCAGATGTGTACCCGTCATCAAGAAAATTTCAAAGTGACAAAAAAATTTCTGCCCCAGTTTGATAGCCTTCCTTGTGACGTATTTTCTGCCATCAATAACATTTCATGTTCCTGCTTCAAATCAAAGAACGTTTTATTGGTTTAAAATGGTGGTTAGTTGATGGCATTCTTGCTGAAAATCCTTCCACTGCATTGCTTTGTTTTGACCAGCTTCCCCAAACTGACCCCGAACCACTTGACTTTCTGACGGACTTTCAAATCCCCCAACCTCTGACAACCTGGATGTTTTGTACCCCTGCTACTGTTTCATACCTCTAACCCCTTTTGTCTGAACCTTTACATTTTCCACAATATTTCCCAATTACTCCATCCATGAAACCTCCGGTGACTTCCCATACTAGGCTTTACCTCATGTTAGTATTGACATGCTCTGACCACATTATGCTTTACCACTTTCGGAAGCTGGTAGTGAGCTTTGAAATTCCTTTCCACTTGCTTGGAACAAAACTGACATTAAAATATTTTAGACAGATAAAACCCCCAAAAGAAAATGAAATGCAATGATTTATGGGTTAATAAGAAGAATTTGAAACCGGATGATTGTTAAAAAGAGAAGGAAAAGAAAGTTATCTGACTGGAACAGCTGGCACCAATGGTCATGACATGCATTTCGGACTAATCGGCCAAATCTGTCCAACTAACCAGCTTTCAATTGCCATACTTTGTTGCCCAAGAATTTCCATCACTTGACCACTTTACCCAAACCTCAACCTTGTTCGTCCCGTGGTGTTCAGAAGCAGTTCTCACCAACAGACCTTTCTCAATTAACCATTTCTCAACTCACTTTCGCCTCAAGGTGCCCGTGAGGGTTTTCACCAATAAGATTCTCTCATTTTTTATTTTGCTTTTCTTGCTTGAACCAGAGTGTTGCTCCTGCCATGAACTACTTCTACCTGCTCAACTTGGCATTTCTCAAAAACTAATCAGAAGGTCTTTCTTTGGACCGTAATGTAGACTTTTGGATGGGTCAGAAAGAAGGGTATAAAAGGCAAAAAATAATTTCAAAATGTATTAAAATTACAACTTTCAGAATCCAATTTCTCACAACAATCACAACTTCCGCCCTAGTTTCTTGCTTGGAGATTTTTGAATTTTTATTTTGGTATGATTGAACCTCAAAGAGGTTGTCTACGTACCCTTTCGGAATCAAGTCAAACGTAGTTTACGTCATAGAAACTACATTGTTGTGATTTCCTCTCTCTTTTTTTCTTATGTTTTTCTTTCTTTTTCCTTATTCATTTTTCCCTTCTTTTTCTTTTCTTTCTTTTTCTTTCCTTTTCTTTCCATTTCTTATATTTTGCTTTCCTTTTATTTCTTCTTTCTTTCCTTTCCTTTCCTTTTATGTTCTCTTCTCTTTCTTTCTTTTCTTCGATTTCCTTCCCTTTTCTTTCTTCTTATTTTCCCTTTCCTTTTTGTCCTTGTTCTTTCTTCTTTTCATTTACTTATTTTCGGTACTTGCGTTTCTTAATTGTGCCACTGATTCCGAAAGAGGGATATGAACGAAAATAAACATGGCTCAAAAGGGGTGACAAAGGATAAAGTATTTCAGATAGCAGAACAAAATGCTTTCGCCATTTCAATCTTTAAAATATGCCAAATACAAAACAAGTACAATCAAAACACAAAAATTATACATAGTACCTCTTAACCACATCAGAGTTAATTTCCATTTCTACACATTTTCCTTCCACATATATTAGATATAATGCACCACCAGACAACACTCTGGTTACAACAAATGGTCCCTGCCAGTTTGGGGCAAATTTTCCTTTTGCTTAAGACTGAAGAGGCAAGATACATCTCAGCACTAACTGTCCGATTTCAAACTTCCTCGGACGCACTTTCCATTTTTGTTGGTACCATTGGCCATGACACACTAATGTTAATCTCTTTTTATTGATCAAACTCAATTGTTCAAGGCGAATGAAATCGTCATCATGTTCCAACTCAGTATCACACTCAATTTCTTGTATTATTACTTCAGAAAAAGACTGGCTTTCAATACTGGGCCGAGGATTTCCCATACATGTCATGTTATTGATATCAGCCTAAAAAGAACTGTGCGGAGAAAAAAAACAAACTGAAATAGAATTAAGAATGAAGAAAGAAAGACAATTGCATTTCATTGAAGGAAAAGATAACATGGTTTTAACTCATCCAAATGGACGAAAAATAGTATCTGGACTGCAGACCCTTGAATAATCCAGATAACCAAAGAACAAAAAACCCACTACCAAGACTCCCAGTTATTGAATTTTGCCTATGACTAGACGAACTGCTCATTTTCCCTGATTGACCATTCCTCTGTTTCAACCATGTTACTTCAGTGAATAACCTTTTGAACCCCTTTCCCACATCTCTATTTGCACCAATCAATGACCCAAGAACCTTTGACGACAACGGCTTGCTATCTACCCCTTTCAACTAAACCACCACTTTCTCACTAGTTGGCTTTTCATTCAAATTGGTTTTGCTAGAACGGATCATCATTATCGTATGCGAAGTTTTCTTAGGATTTCCTCCCTCATACATCATTTCAATCATATAAGCCTCATGGTGAGCCGACAGAAGAGTCTGATTGATATTTGGTGCCTCGGGGGCCTGAACCTCAATTCGGCGAGTGTCAATGAGCTCTTGCACAGTCGTTTTCAGTTTCTAGCATTTTTCAGTATCATGCCCTAGGGCTCACGAACAATATTCACAACTCAATCACTAGTCTAGATTATTAGGAAAGGGATTTGGCACTCTGGGCTCGATCGGGCTCAACAGGCCCAGCTGCCTACATTTGTGGAAAAGACTAGTATATGACTCCCCAAGCGAAGTGAATGTTCTCTACTTCTGCACCATCTCATTCTTGAAAGCTTGATTCCCACAGAAATCGGATCCTGGAGGATTTCTTTAGGCCCTCGGGGGTGGATATGTATTTTGTGGATGTGGGTATGTATTTTGGGGAGCTAGTGCATACCATTGCGCATGAGCCGAAGGCTGGGTATAAGCTTGAACATGGTGAACGGAGAAATATGGCTCCGATGGTGAGTAGTAGGGTTGTGGAGGGGCATATGGGGTGTATGGATAATTTGGGTGGTGGGGTCCGGGTTGGTAGTAGGGTGAAGGGCCTCTATGTCACACCCCAAAATTCGAGAGACACATCACCGGCACCCGATCAGATATCCCCAGTTGAGTGGACCTAGGTGCCTTTCCTGACCCGAGTTACCCCACATTTTTAATTACTTGCTAACCGAATATAAAATACTATTTTATAATTGAAACAACTTTTTACAACCCATACGTACAAAGATGATATTAATGTACTTTACAATTTGCAATACCAAAAATACATAGTACATAATACATGGTTCGTGACCCACACTTCATGTCTACGGAGCCTCTAGGGATACAAGATGATAGTACTATACTTGCCGGTAACTAGTCCCCGGCTATACCTTTTTACATGAACCAAAATAAGACTCCAAAATACGAGATCAAGGGTGGCATGAGCCACAAGTCTCGGAAGGAAAGGGGCTCACCAATATGGCTGACGGGGAATGAGGAAGGGCTACGGATAGCGGACTGGAGTACCTGCTGAATATCCACCTACAATCATAACACGAAGGTACCTCCTCCAACAAAAAAGGACGTCAGCACATTTGAATTGTACTGGTATCTATGAAGAAAACTTGTCCCAAGTAAACTCAAGCCACATGCAAGTAGAACAAGAACACATCAATAGAATCAACAACCAACTGCACATAGAGGTATAATTAGTCAAACAAAGGGGCAATCAGTGCCCACAGGTTACAAAATTTCTTGTTGTCTCCTTTCACAATTCCACATCATTGATTTCACAATTTTGTTCACGTGTATATATATCAATGGTGATTTCGATCACTTTTTCCACCCTTATTACCTCGGCCACCTTTAATACCTCGGCCACCCATATCACTCCAACCCACACCTTATTATACCGTGTTGCGGCGCGCAACCCGACCCCTCCGTACAGTTTCATTTCACAACAAATACAACCAAATAGCAAGTCACAAAGATAAACAACAAGTACACCTCAAGACATCACCATAATAGTGTTACAAGTGTTTCCATAACTATTAGTACCGATTTCATTACTATCAACAGTTCATACTGAATTCAAGTTACCACAATTGCCCACAACATTTAGAGTACATTGTTATCACCATTTACGGGTTCCCTCAATCACTTGTTATTCAACTTTTACCGTAAGGTGTATTCACAATCAAAACAGTCACAAGAAACTCACAAATAACCAAAGTGGATATCAACTACCAATCACATACCAAGCAAGGCGATTTCGTAAGAATCGAGGTTAGCCATACATACCGGGAGTCGAATTCCCCTTTTTAAGCTCTTATTCTCAATCACCAAGCTATCTAGCACAACCCTCTACTTCTATCCAATTTTTCCTTCACTAGATTCTAGGTTTGAGCGACATGTATGAGGGTTTTCAGTTGTTAGTTCAAAATCAAAACATTGGACTCCCTTCCCTTAGCTTAACTCAGAAAAATTGGGGAAAAGGTTAGGGGTTTTACCTGTAAGAGTGGAGATGAAGACAATAACTTAAACTTTTCCGGCCCGGATGGTTTTGGAGGATCAATTTGATGGAAATTCCTTTCTCTCTCAAGAACTCTCCCTTCCCTTTCTCTTGTTTTGTTTAGAAAATGCGTAAAAATTAGGGGTTGGGGTGTTTTATTGGGAAAAGGTCGGGTTTAAAATTTTTAGAAAATTGATGTTCGCGACGGATCTGTTGTCAACTATGCGATCGCATAGCTGACATGTGGTTCGAATATTAGACCACAGAATGGTCCTAAATTGCAGGCCTCTCTGTTTGGGTATACGGTGAGAATGCGGTCCGCATACACGTTCTGCGGTCGCAGATTGCACCGTAGATTTGACCTCCACAAATCCTCGAGAAATTTATGCGACGACTATGCGGTCTGCATATTGGTTATACGATTGCACAATGGATCACATTTTTAACATCCAATTCGGATACTCTCTGATTCACTTTGCGGTCGATATGCGGTTTGCATACCTGATATGTGACCGCATTCCTGACCGCAGAAATGACATTTTCCGGAAAAACTTTGACTCTAGATTTTTAAGTGTAAAATCAGTAGAAAAGGATTCCTACACATCTATAGACCCGACTCTATGAGTTGTTCGGACTTGAGCACTCATTCTCACAGGGTCCTACATCCTCCCCCGCTTAAGATCATTCGTCCTCGAATGAGAACTTCAAAATTCAAATGGTTTCAAAGCATGATATGCAAGTTCGTAAGATTTCACTAACTCATATGATTTAGAAAAAAATTTTGCCAGAGTTTCCTTTGTAATATGGACATATCCACCTGTCAGTCAGTCCCAAAAACATATTTCCAAGCACCATTACACAATTCTTACTACCGCTATCACAGTTATACAATACACGACTTTCACATTTATGCATATTCAACTTCTCGACACACTTTTAACCATCTTGGTACACCATAATCAATTAAATTAAGCATCAATTGTATGTACTATCAAGGCCATTTACCTATCACAAGAGTATGATACAATTAACCATTTCAATACAATTTCTCCATGCAAAATTAATCATTATTTCCTTACATCACCTTACCATGGGAAAATTATCTACCACAAAACATACAAAATTTTGGGCACAACTTGAAGAATTATAATGGTGAAGTATTTAGGATCTTTTACACAAAATGGGACACAATGCTAGTTTGCTTAGGGACACGGACTTACATGACTACTCCTAGACTTGCTCAAACAAATGGGGGTATTTTACTTTCATCTCATCTTCCGCTTTCCACGTGGCCTCTTCGATTTGTTGGTTTTGCCACAACACCTTAACCGAAGTGATTTCCTTATTTTGCAACCTACGGACTTGTCTATCCATAATAGCAACCGGAATCTCCTCATATGATAGCTCTTCAGTAACCTTGATGTCTTCAACTGGCACGATGGTGGACGGATCCCCAACCACTTTCCTTAACATGGACACATGAAACACCGGGTGCACTAAGGACATCTCAGGGGGCAACTCCAACCTATATGCAACTTGTCCGATCCTTTGGATAATCTGATGAGGCCCAACATATCTAGGACTTAGCTTCCCTTTCTTCCAAAACCGCATGACTCCTTTCGTGGGCGACACCCGCAAGAATACCCAGTCACCATCTTGAAACTTTGATTCCCTTTGACGCATGTCCGCATAGGATTTCTGGCGACTCTGAGCAGTCTTCATCCTTTCTTGAATGACTTTAATTTTTTCCATGGCCTAGTGCACGAGATCCGGCCCTATTAATTCTGCCTCACCAACTTACAACCACCCGATTGGGGACCTACATCTCCTCCCGTACAATGCTTCAAACGGGGCCATTTGGATGCTAGCATGGAAGCTGTTGTTGTAAGAAAATTCTATAAGGGGCAAATGTCATCCCAATTACCCTTGAAATCCAAGACACAAGCCCATAACATATCTTCGAGCGTCTGAATAGTCCGCTCTGCTTGACCATCAGTCTGTGGATGAAACGCCGTGCTGAGGTTCACTTGAGTACCCAACCCTTGCTGAAAATTCTTTCAAAAGTTAGCTGTGAATTGAGCCCCTTGATCCGAAATTATAGAAAGTGGAGTACCATAAAGTCTCACTATTTCCTTGATATACAATCGAGCATATTGTTCTGCAGTATCGGTGGACTTGACTGGCAAGAAGTGAGATGATTTGGTGAGTCAATCCACTATTACCCAAATTGAGTCGAACATATGCTGAGTGTGAGGTAGTCTTGTCACAAAATCCATGTTGATCATCTCCCATTTCCACACTGGTATCGCTATAAGTTGGGTTAGCCAACCGGGCCGCTGATGCTTGGCCTTTACGTGCTGACAGTTCGAACATTTGGATACGAAGTCTGCCACATCACTCTTCATACCGCTCCACCAATAAATTTCCTTGAGATCGTGATACATTTTTGTAGAACCTGGATGCACCGAATACCTGGAATGTTGAGCCTCCGCCATTACCCTTTCCCGAAGATTATATACATCTGGAAAACACAACCTATATTGACATTGCAAAACACCATCATTACTGCCGAGAGAGAATGCCGAAATCATGCTGCTCCGAACTGCCTCCTTTATTTGTGCCAATGCTGGATCAATGAACTACTTCTCCTTGACTTCCGCTACAAGCGACGACTCTGCTACGTTGTGCACCATAATCTCCTCCTTATTTGGGGTCGAGATACAAACCCCAAACTGGCCAACTTACAAACCGCTCGAGCTACAAACCTCCGATCCATTCCCAAGTGAGACAAACTACCCATGGATTTTCGACTAAGGGCGTCGACCACCACGTTTGCCTTCCCTGGATGGTACAAGATGTTCATATCATAATCCTTGAGTAATTCTAACTACCGTTGTTGCCTCAAGTTTAACTCCTTCTGCTTGAACAAATATTTGAGACTTTTGTGGTCCGAGTACACATCCACATGGACCCCATAAAGGTAATGCCGCCATATTCTTTAGGCGAACACAACTGCTGCAAGCTCCAAGTCTTGTGTCAGGTAATTCTTCTCGTGATCCTTGAGTTTCCTTGAAGCATATGCTATAACCTTCCCACGTTGCATGAGCACACACCCTAAACCAACCTTGGAGGCATCGCAATACACCACAAACCATAATGTGCCTTCCGGCAAAGCCAACACTGGTGTTGAGGTCAACCTTGACTTTAATTCCTGAAAACTTTTCTCACAAGCATCAGACCATTGGAACTTGATTGATTTCTATGTCAATTTAGTTAATGGGGAGGCAAGGGTATAGAACCCCTCCACAAACCTCCGATAATAGCCTGCTAACCACAAAAATCTATGAATCTTCATCGAGGTTGTAGGTTTAGGCCAATCCTTCACTGCTGCAATCTTTTGGGGGTCCACTAGAATCACTTTTCTCCAAACAATATGTCCTAGAAAAGCGACAGACTCCAACCAAATTCACATTTTGAGAATTTAGCATATAACTGGTGCTGATGAAAAGTTTGCAAAACTACCCTAAGGTGATCGGCATGATCCTCCCTGCTTTGCAAATAAATTAGGATGACGCCAATAAAAAGAACCACAAAGGAATCTAGAAATGGCTTGAAGACCCAATTCATAAGATCCATGAAAGCTGCTGGGGCGTTAGTAAGCCCAAATGACATGACAAAGAATTCAAAGTTACCGTAGCGAGTTTTGAAGGCGGTCTTAGGAATATCCCGCTCTCTGATCCTCAATTGGTGATACCCGGATCGTAAATCAATTTTGGAGAAGAACTTCGCACCTTGCAATTGGTCGAACAAATCATCTATCCGGTGCAAAGGGTATTTATTCTTGATGGTGACCTTGTTAAGCTGCCGATAATCGATACACTTCCGAAGCGACCCATCTTTCTTCCTGACGAAAAGAACTGGAGCACCCCATGGCAACGCACTTGGTTGACTGAACCCCTTTTCTAATAAATCCTTCAGCTGCTCCTTTAACTCTCGTAATTCTGCTAGCGCCATCCTGTATGGTGGAATAGATATTCACTGAGTATCTATCAACACATCAATCCCAAAGTCAATCTCCCTATCTGGCGGAATCCCTGGAAGCTCATATGGAAATACCTCCGGAAATTCATTTACAACTGGCATGGATTCGAGGGCAGGCAGGCACATCTGAAGTGGTGTCCGCCACTCGGACCAAATGATACATACACCCCTTCCTATTCATATTCAAAGCCGTAAGGTAAGAAATAAACCTAACTTTTGGCACAACACCGTCCCCTCTCCACTCAATAATCGGCTCGTTGTGAAACTCGAGTCTCATGACTCTTGTCCGGCAATCAAGTTTAGCAAAGCATGAATAAATCCAGTCCATCCCCATAATCACATCAAAATCCATCATCCCAAGCTCAATAAGGTCGGTCGTGGTAACACGACCAACACCGTGACAACACAATTCCTATAAACTCACGCGGCTGTAATAGAATCACCAACTGGAGTCGATACAGAGAACGACTCAAGAAGTTGTTCGGGCTCAATCCCAAAACTCGAAGCAATGAATGGAGTGACATGGGACAAAGAGGACCCAGGGTCAATAAGAGCATAACAAACAATGGCCTGAATAGACAAGATACCTGTAACCACATCTAGAGAAGACTCAACATTCTGGAGACCACTCAAAGAAGAGAACCACATCGGTCAACCTCTACCACGAGCCCCACCCCTATCTGCACCACGTCCTGCTGGAGTTGGAGGATGCACAGATGATGTAGCAACTGAAGAACTGGATGGCGGGGCGAATCCCCCACCCATGCCCTGTCTGGGTGCACGACAGTTCCGCTGTACATGACCTCTCACCCCGCAATTATAACACACTGGGATGTCCAAATAGCAAGTCTCCGTGTGGAACCTCCCAAACTTGGGACATGTAGCTCCCCCTGCTGCTGGGTCATCACCCCCGAATGACTGGACTGGTAGAACCTTCTGCTGTCAGAACCTGATCTCGAAGAACTACCCTGCTGATGTCTGTGCACAGATGGTAGTGTGCTGGCTGAAGACTGAACATATGACTGGGATGGACCTGATGGCCCCCTCCCTGGAGCTGACCTCCCTGAGTGACCCATTGACCGGGCCCTGATGTTGTTCTCCCTATCTGCCTGTATCTTAAATTTTCTAGCCTCTGTGGCCTGAGCGAAACCCACAGTCCCCCCCCCCCCCCCGTAGTTCATATGTAAGTGCAAGTCCACTGTAGCAGCCTCATTCACCACCAAAGGACTAAGACCCTGAACAAACTATCGAACTCGAGCACTCATGGTCGACACCAACTAAGGAGCATACTTGGACAATCTTACGAACTCCATATGGTACTCCCAAACACTCATGGTGCCCTGCTTGAGAACCTCAAACTCTGTAGGGTGGGCTGCCATTGTCTCGGTAGGCAAGAAATGATCCATAAAAGCATCCACAAATTCCTCCCATCTAGCCAGAAGGCTCCCCTCCTCGCGGGAATCCTCCCACATATCGAACCAGGAACGCGTCACTCCTCTCAACCTATAGGAATCCAACTCAACCCTCTCTGATTTTGTGTCCTTCATCACACGAAGGGTCTTGTACATATCATCAAGAAAATCCTGCGGATCGGCCTCTAGGTCTATGCCTGAAAACTCTGGAGGGGCCAATCTAAGAAACTAGTGGACTCTGGAGCTAGCAGAATCTCCTTGTCCGATGGAGGACATAGGGGCATCGTGAGATCTCTGGGCCTGAGAAGCCACTAACTGGGTCAACATACGGATGGCTCCCCTAAGGTCCCAATCAGAAGCCTCGGGACCGGGAGCTAAAGCAATGCCAGGATTATGAATATCGATAGGAGGGATGGTGTCGCCCTCTTATGCTGCTGGAACAGGAGTACTTAGATCCGGAAGGGACGGGCCAGGCAGATTCAAAGACCGGGAGTCACTCTCACCCACGGCATCAGGTACATGGCTCACAATCACATTTAGGGTGGTTCTAGCTTCAAGGCCAAGTCTAACCTTCTTCTTAGGTGCCATCTCTGAAAATTTCGGAACAAGGCACGAGTTAGACACAAACACTTTCACTTTTCACTTCACCGCACGAAATGGAATAACAAAGAAGAGAGTAATTTCCTAAATGTCCGTGTAGCCCCTACTTATATATGTGGTCGAAAACACACCGATAAGAAGGGCTCTATTAGACACGGATCCGAGACACCCTAGGACACTTTTTAATACATTAGGCTCTAATACCAAGTTTGTCACGCCCCAAAATCCGAGGGACATGACCGACACCCGAGCGGGTATCCCCAGTCGAGTGGATCTGGGTGCCTTTCCTGACCCACGATTTACCCCACATTTTTCATTACTTGTTAACCGAATAGAAACAATTGTTTTATAATTGAAACACCTTTTACAACCCATACATACAAAGATGATATTAAAGTAGTTTACAATTTACAATTCCAAAATACAAAGTACATAATATATGGTTTGTGACCCACATTTCATGTCTATGGAGCCTCTAGGGATACAAGATGACAGTATTATACTTGCCGGTAACAAGGCTCCAGCTATACCTTTTTGCATAAACCAAAATAAGACTCCAAAATATGAGATCAAGAGTGGCATGAGCCACACAAGACCCCAGAAGGAAAGGGGCTCACCAATCGGTTGACGAGGAATGAGGAAGAGCTATGGGCGGTGGACTGGAGTACCTGCTGAAGATCCACCTACAAGCATAACACGAATGTAGCGCCCCCGGCAAAAGGGATGTTAGCATATTTGAATTGTACTAGTATGTATGAACAAAACTTGTCCCAAGTAAACTCAATCCATATGCAAGTAGAACAAGAACACAGCAATAGAATCAACAACCAAATGCACATAGAGGTATAATTAGTCAAACAAAGGGGCAATCAGTGCCCCACATGTTACAAACTCTTCCTTTCACAATTCCACATCATTGATTTCACAATTTTGTTCAAGTGTATATATATCAATAGTGATTTCGATCACTTTTTCCACCCTTATTACCTCGGCCACCCTTATCACACCAACACACACCTTATTACACTGTGTTGCAGTGCGCAACCCGACCCCACCGTACAATTTCAATTCACAAAAAACACAACCAAACAGCAAGTCACAAAGATAAACAACAAGTACACCTCAGGACATCACCACAATAGTGTTACAAGTGTTTCGATAACTATTAGTACCGATTTTACTACGTTTGAAAGTTCATACTCAATTCAAGTTACCACAACTGCCCACAACATTTCAAGTACATTGTTATCACGATTTACGGGTTCCCTCAATCACTTATTATTCAAAATTTACCACAAGGCATATTTACAATCAAACCAGTCATAAGAAACTCACAAATAACCAATGTGGATATCAACTACCAAACAATTCACATACCAAGCAACGTGATTTCACAAGAATCAAGGTTATCCATACATACCTGGAGTCGAATCCCCTTTTTTTTTAAGCTCCTATTCTCAGTCACCAAGATATCTAGCACAACCCTCTACTTCTATCCAATTTTCCCTTCACCAGATTTTAGGTTTGAGTGACACGCATGAGGGTTTTCAGTTGTTAGTTCAAAATCAAACCATAGGACTCCCTTACCTTAGCTTAACTCAGAAAAATTGGGGAAAGGGTTAGGGATTTTACCTGTAAGACTGGAGATGAAGACAATAACTTAAATTTTCCCGGCCCAGATGGTTTTGGAGGATCAATTTGATGGAAATTCCTTTCTCTCTCAAGATCTCTCTCTTCCCTCTCTCTTGTTTTGTTCAGAAGATGTGTAAAAATGAGGGGTTGGGGTATTTTATTAGAAAAGGGTCGAGTTTAAAATTTTTAGAAAACTGATGTTCGCGACGGATTTGCGGTCAACTATGTGATATCATAGCTGACATGCGGTCCGCATATTGGATCGCAGAATGGTCCCAAATTGCAGGCCTCTTTGTTTGGGTATGCGGCGAGAATGCAGTCCGCATACACGTTCGATCGCAAATTGCGCCGCGGAATTGACCTCCACAAATCCTCGAGAAATTTATGCGATGACTATGCGGTCCGCATATTTGTTATGTGATCGCATAATGGATTGCATTTTCAACAGCTAATTCAGCTACTCTCTGATTTACTCTGCGGTCTGCATACCATATATGCGACTGCATTCCTAACTGCATAAATGACATTTTTCGAAAAAATTTGACTCTAGATTTATAAGTATAAAATCAGTAGAAAAGGATTCTGACACATCGATGGACCTGACTCTATGAGTTGCTAGGACTTGAGCACTCATTTTCACGTTCTCTTACACTCTAGATCTGGACCAAGCTCTGGTTTCGACTGTTGCAACCTCTTTTTTCTTCTTCTTTCCCAGCACACCCCTAGTGCCGCTTTGGATGGCCTAGGTGGTTGCTTTAATCGCTGAATAGCTCATAATTTAATCATATTTCAATCCTTCCTCGACCATAGCTCCCATCTTCACCACTTCGTTAAAAATTCGCCAATTGCCGTCACCAGGCGACCAAAGTAAGTTGGTTCCAAAGCCTGCAAAAGGTAGTCCACCATTTCACTTTCCCTCATTGGAGGATCGACCCACGCAGCATGTTCTCTCTAACGGAACACATACTCCTTGAAACTATCCCTTGGCTTCTTCTCAGTTTTATCAACGACAGGCTGTCTGGGACGATCTCAAGATTATATTAGAAATAGCCAGCGAATGCATATGCTAGATCATCCCAAGTATACCACCTGTAGAATCTTGGCGTGTATACCATTCTAGTGCATACCCATTCAAACTTTGCCCAAAGTATGCCATCAACCGTTTATCTTTCCCACCGGCCCCTCTCATCTTAGTACAAAAACTTGTAAGTGTGCTACTGGATCACCGTGACCATCATACAGATCGAACTTTGGCATTTTGAATCCTGCAGGTAGCTGAACATCGGATTACAGACAAAGATCTTTATAGGACACACTGACCTAATTGCCTAATCCATGCATATTCCTGAAGGATTGCTCTAGGCTTTTCATTTTCCGAATCGTCTCTTCCTGCTCCGGGTTACTAAGTGGCTTTTCAGTTTCTACCGGGAGATCAAAGGGAGAGGTATAAGAATATGGCTCAGGAACCTTAAAGGTAGGCTCATGAGGGTAATACTGACTGTCGTGAGCTTGAAAAAGTGGCTTACTGGAAAATCTTTGTAGTGTGGCAGGTGGAGGCACCATAAAGACATGGGTGATTGGTGAAGGAGGGTTTTTTTTGGGTGGTAGATCTTGGGGACGGTACGAGGTGGTACCATAACTCTGTTAGTAGAAAGGGAAAGATGGAGTTTAATTCACAGTAGGAGGCTCCTGAGACTGAGCTAAAGGTGGTATGAAGGTTGGATTGGCGGGATAAACTGGCGCCGGCTGACCCCTAGACCAAGCCCGATGCATTTAAGCTATTTGCTGCTTCAACTTATGCATTTCTTCCCTCATCGCATCAACATCCATCACCTCTACCTATTTTGTCAGGTCCACAATACTAGTATCGGATTCTTAGCCTATCATTTTCAGCTTGTTTTTTGATGGGGTGTTCCAGGAATGGGTTGCCAGAATGCCAAACAACTAACCACCTGCCTGGACTCAACATCAACAACAGCTTGGTTAATGGTTAGGGCATGAGCAGATTTGATAACTGCACGTTGGGGAATGAATGCACCTAAGCGGTTAACGGATTCTATTATGCATTTGCTCGACTGCTTACGTCATCACGGCTTTTATTTCTAATATTAACTTTCTTTCTTTTTGTTTCTCATTTTCTTTCTTCTTTTCCTTTTCTTGCTTTTTATCCTTTTTTTTCTCTATTTCCTTTTTAATTCCTACCTTTGTTTTCTGTTTGTTTCGGTTCTTTTGTTCCCTCGATTTTTTCTTTCTCTCTTTTCTTTCTTGTTTTTCCGCACTTCTATTTTTCCTCCTTTCTCTCTCTTTTTTTCTCTCGTGTTTTTCTTCTTATTTTCTTTTCTTTTCATTTGGTTGCGGTCGAATCCTATGAAGATTGCCTACGTATCATGACCCCGCATGAATCAGACCGGGTGTAGTTTGTGAAGATAAAAGGTAAACAACAATAAAATATTTTCAGAATTTTCAATTTTCATAATAAAACAAACTTGATTACAAAGTTATAAAAACTGACCATACTAAAAAACTTTGATGAAAATACGACATACAGACTCAAAAATCAAACAACCCACATACTCTAATTAAAAGAATTACATACTCCCAAAACAAACGGACAGATTTCTTTCCCTATTTAATAATTTCAACAAAATGACTGTTTTTGCAAACGTGGCCGCTTCCCAATTTCACACAAATTTTGAGGTTGGGGAGTATTATTTTATGATACTTCACAAACTTGTACATTCTTTTACAAAAATACAACTAAAATGTACTCTAAAGCTATCCCGGTAAGAATGATTTAAGACACCGCGGAAACTGGATCGGCTTTTTTTGACCAAAAATCAAAATGGTATTCATTGGACCACTAACTTTTTTTCTTGTTTTCAAGATAAAAGACCTGATTTTGCCAAGACGACCTTTCAGCACATCGAGGACGAAGATTTTAAGGTTGCGTTAGCTAACCAGCCAAAATCTTTATAAAATGACCGAAGGTGGTTGTTCTTGCAAAAGCAGCTTTGAGATGCCTTTTAGGGACATTCGGCTATTTCTGACAAGAATTGCATCACCTAATTTATTTATGACTCCCTTTGTCATGTTTGTCAAATTAAAATAAAAGATATGGTAAACACATCCTTTCAACTCCTCGGGACAAAAAATTTAACGATGTATAAGATAATCGGTCCAATACCTACATGAATGATCAAAAGTGGTCGTTCATGCAAAGTCAACCTTCCGGCGTCCCTTTCAGGAACATTCGGCTATTTTTGACAACACGGCGTCACATGACTTATTTATGACAAAATTAAAATTTAGATATTTCTGCCTATTTTTGAAAATGGGAGGTTCGAACTGATGAGGGTTGCCTACGTATCTCACATCCAGTGAGAATCAATCATGCGTAGTTCGAAAAAATTAAACGGACTATTTTTAAACAAGACTATTTTTTATTTTCATTTTTGGCATTTCATATGCAAATAACAAAACCACTTTCAAAAGCACGTCTCTTTTTATTTTTATTTTTGGCATTTCATAAACAAATAAAATAAAAAAACTATTTTAAAAAACAAGACTGTTTTTTCATTTTCATTTTTCATGGAAAGACAAACTATTTTCCTTTCCTGTTTTTGAAAACAAGACAGAATAACGACTCTTTTTTTCTTTTTCTCTTTCAACAAACAATAAAACAACCTATTTTTTCCAAACCAAAATAAAGACATTTTTCTTTTCTTTTTCAACAATCAACTTTCAAAAAATAATTTTTTTTTCTATTTTTCCTTTGCTTTTGTGTAAACAAACTATTAAAACTAAAATATTTTCCTTTCTTTGTTTTCTCAAAATTTCGGCAGAGTTTCGATAGTATTTGGGCATTAGTTTTTCTAAAACTAAGAAATTAATTCTTTATACTGCTATTTCTCTCTTTTTCTCCTTTTGTAAATTTCACAATATTCCCGATACTTAAAATCCGGTCAGCATGCAGGCCCGAAAGAAATAAATGCGCGGAAAATAATATGATGCATCAGGATGGTGTTTTCATTTCAGGTTGCTAGTCCTAGACTACCCAACCCCAGTATCGAGTCCCCTAAGTCAAATGCAACATGATGAAAATAAGCATTCCTACTAGGGATCCAGCATGAAGTCATGTTATTTTATGTTCAAAACCTAGGTCGGTGTTCTAGACTGTGTACCCGAGCGGACAACTCCAGTCGAGGAGGGGGCAACTTTCCGGGAACCAAAAGGCCATCTGGCTTCGTAACTTGTCCGGCCTCTTTCTTATTTCAGGGTATGACACTAACATATTAGGGAGTCTCAACCAATATAAACATCCCCGGAGGTGAGAAGAGAAGGGTTTCGGCATAGTTTATATACAATTCAGATAATATCAAAGCGGTAACATTTAGCACATTCAACACAAAACATGTAGGAAAATCATATGTAACCAAATACAACAATTTATCTAAGCTCGAATTCTGAACCCTGAACAAAATATTTTGGGTTCTTGTCCCCAGTGGAGTCCAGAGCTGTCAAACCTCCTTTTTCGCTACACCCGCAATGGCGTAAACACGTTTTTCCACTTAAAGGACAACCGAAACGAGATTTAATTATTAAAGTTCAGAGTCACCACTTGGAAAATTAATGGTGTCCCAAGTCATCATTGGAATCCCGAACCGAGGAAAAAGATGACTTTGTTAACAGTCCACGAACAAGAAATTCGAATAAAGAATTATGTTAACCCGGAAGAAGGTATTAGGCATTACCGAGTTCTGTGGTTCTAGCACGGCCGCTTAACTGCTGCACTTGATTTTATCTGATTTGAATACATTCAAGCTTATATGCCTTTTATTTGTAAATCGCTTTTATCATTATTTTAAAAGAATTGCAACGTCGTAAAAATGCGTCTTGAACCACGTCGCAATCAATGCACCCATGGTTGTTAACACATTTCGACTTCGTTGATATGGATTTGGGTCGCATTAATGCGTACCCGAGTTTAAGAAGATAATTTTATTAAAATCATTCCTAAAGAGCCTAATGCATTATTATTTTGGGGAAAGCCATGAAATTCGCTAAACGGCCCGTCCCGAATTTTTTAAAATTTTTTTAGCTTTTACTGAGGACCCCTCAATTTATATTCTATTTGGTGAGGCTCGGATCATCATCTTATTAAAAAGCCAACCTAAAAGTGGCTACAATTCTCTATTTGTCTCTAAAATAAAATAAAATCCTAATAAGTTATGGCTATGAATTTCAAATCCGAGTTCAAACAACCAAAATAGGTAGGAAAAAATTGGCCTTGGGCCCAGATTACAAAATATGCACGCGGCCAGTCATTGGGCCTAATATTGGCCCAAATTATTTGAAATGCATGAGCTGCACTTGTAGAGATCCAAATATCGAACCCCATGGCCAATAGTTTACTAGATTCAATTGACTAAATTATTTTCCAAGTCAGGTCATCATTTGGTCGACACAGACCTGGGCTGCCTATTAATTCACCCATGCCCAAATGAAAACAGGCGGCCAGTTGAAGTAGAGGGCGACTCAGGCGGCTGTGACGCCAAAGTCTACGAATCGAACCCCAGCAAGAACAACTACAATTCAATTGGCTATGAAGCCAACATCGAGCCCAAACCACAACCACAATACAACATAATGAGAAAGATGTTATTCAAACTAGCAGATTAAATAACTGTTGTGAACTACTAGCCTAGATAAATCAGTTCAATACAGGTGGAATTTACACTAATTTGCCAATACCAATTCAAACGCACATATCAGTGATATCTAAGCCTTCTATTTGAGTACAAATACATAGTTATACCCTAGCTTGATCAAAACTACTACTAGTTAATATGAATACTACCAAAACCAATTCACATATGGAACATTGACTAACATCTCAACCAAATCAAACACTGGGTTCATGTGCTGTAACAGAACTTCACTCTAATTTAACAATCATTTAAACTACTCATATTGAACAGATCTACTGAATTATACATAGCTATCAGGCCTATAACAGAACACCATCAACAAAACACAAGTAGTCTTCAATCAAACAAACATATCCTTCATTCCAACTTCATTGTACACATCAGTTTGGTTTAAGGTAGTGTACGTGGGAATTAGATTACAACAGAACAAGAAGGAGTTAGCACATCAACAGCAGCAGATGACACAATTCCAACCCAGAAATAGCCCAATGATTGGATTTGATTTGAAAACCAAATGGAACTCGTATAGCAGACCCAAACACATCAAAAATTTGACCAAAATGAAATCCAAAGCAACTTCCAACAGCTTGAAATAAAACAACAACACTACTGAATCTCTAAATGATGCAATCTCAAATCTGAAACTCAAAGTGGACTGAAATATGCAATGGAACAGTACTCCTGAAGACCTTTTATAGTTTTCTAATGATTTCTATTGTTTTTTGGGGATTTGAACGTTTGAATTTCAAAAATAAAAATTCAGATCTGAAAATTAGAGAAGGATTTTTTTGGAGGGGGGGGGGGGGATTTTAGGCTGAAAAAAATGACCCTCTAACAAGGTCTTTTATAGGCACCAAAAAAATTTTCATTTTCCTTTTAGTCCCTTACTCAAATTAGTTTTTACCCCCATTACTTCCTAACTTGTTACAAAAGTAAACCCTCAAGTTTGCTGAAATATTCACTAAACTCCTATTGTAGAAGGGTCTAAACTATTCTAGTGTGATCTACTATGTTCTACCCAATATCAAATATCTAAACTACCATTTAATGCCTCTAAAATTACCTAAACCAGACCCATATCTATGGTTATCTAATTAACAAACTTCATAATCCAAAACACAACCAAGAGATCAACTACTAATGAATGAAACTATATCAATCAAAGAATCAAAACCAAATTAATCACCAATCATGAACTTAATAAGAATTAATAGCGTTCAAACGATTATTAACTAAATAAAATTATAATTGAGATCTACATTTAAAAGGCATTATTTCAAACAGAAAAATCTAAACAAACCAACGAATATCTAATCAACACCTAAACTAACATGAACCAATCAGATAAGGACCCAAATGAAATAGAATTAAAAAAAAGTTATGAATTTTAAAACCAACGATTATCACCAAACAAAATTAAAAAGCTACACAACCACTAAAATTCAGTGAACACCAGGAAAATAAGAGAAACTAAACTTGAAAACTTACTAACTCACTTCAAGACTCCGGTTAGACTTCAAAATTCGAACACAAAGATTTTCGGTAAACATAAAGCTCAATTGATGATTAATTCACTACGAGGAAGGATAGAGGTTCATTTGGTATCAAGTTGGTGAAGTTTGGGTCAATTAGGGTTTTGGCCGGAAAAGCTAGAATTGGTATTCGAACAATTCTGGCGGACTCGAGGGATGGGACTAATGGGGTTGGGTAGAAGAAGCTTAGGCGGTTCCATGGTGTTAGTTTGGGCGAGTTTGGGTGAGGTAGCTACTTGGCCGGAAAACTTTGATCTAAGATTTGGGGCCTTTGGGCGAGATTCGAAGGAAACGGGTAGTGGATTCGGATAAAGGAGAGTGAAGAGAACCCGGGGTGTTAGTTTGAGAGATTTTAGAGATGGGCCGCCGCCGTGGGCGATTTCCGGCGGCGGCGGGCGGTGTTAACAAGCTATAAAAAGGGTATGTTTGGGATGAAGACTGGAGGGTGGGGGTTTCCGACATTTTAATACTAAATGGTATGGGATTCTTGACCATTGATCTAACAACCTCGCCGGCTGAGATCTTCTACAATGAGAAACGGGGTCATTTTAATGTCATAAAAAATGTACCGGGTCGAGGGACTAATTGGGCCTGTTTGGTTGATAACAACAACTCGGGCCAGCGAATTTTAATGGGGAAGGCCCAATCTGAGTCTTTTACATAATACCACACTTTTAATAAGGTTTTCCTTTTATTTCTTTTATTTTTTCATTTTGTAATTTTTAGTATTTTTCTAATTTTATAAAAATACAAAAATTAAAATAAAGTCCTAACTAAATAACTCCTACAATTATTTTAAAATCTATTTGGGGACGATTTCACAATTAAAACAATAAAATGCGAAAGTGAACTATTTTTATTATTTTTCATATTTTATTCTAAAAATAAATTATCCCCTAATTAATACTAAAAATATAAAATCAAACTCTAAATGCAAATATATTTTTGTATTTTTCATATGAATTATAATTCAAAAATAGAATGTAACATTTACTAGAAAATGCCACAAAATTCACCAAAATTGTAAAATAATAAAGAAATTATTTTGAAATTTGGAAAGTATTTGCTTAAGGCAAAAATCACGTGCTCACAGTAGCTGCATACATCTGATTGTTGAGACCGGACAGTGTCTGGCAAACCCTCAGTGCAGTCTAAGGGTAAGTGGAAGTTGAAGGCACTAGTAGTGGTACTGAGATAGATGGCCAAGAAGATAGAGGAGGCTTGGCTGCTGCTCTAGAAGAAGTATCGATGGTTGTGGAGGGCTCGACAACTAATTCAATGGACACTACCCCTGACTTTTCAGACTGACCAGTGGATGTAGTGGCTATACCCTTTTGCTTATGGTTGTCTGCTTCTGGAGGTGATATTATGAGAAAGGAGTTTTAGCCTTCACCTCCATATCAAAATGCCTCGGCTCTACCCCTTGATCTTGGAAATACTCAGTGGAAAATTGAGGAAGGGATATGACCTTTCTTCTTTTTGTACTAAGTTAGAGATGTTGTAGGGCATCAGGTTCCCCACAGTAATTGGATAGCCTGCCATGATGGAAGCTACCAGTACTGCCCGGGGAAGTGGAAGGATATTCTCATGCAGGAAAGGGACAAGACGGCTGCACATGAATGTTTGCCACCCTTATGCTTCAAAGTTAAGGGTGGCTCTGACAATTGGCACTCTTGCTGCGAGCCATGCAAGTGTTGTTCCCGGAATAGCAAGTAGCTCAACTAGCTATGAGCGAGCTGCATCTCCCAAGGCTAGCTTTTGCGGGTATTGCATAGACTCAACCTCCTTGAACCCTGCATATATGTTCAATGTTTGGCCATCAAATCGGATTTTCAAGATTCGTACCTTTGTCACATTTGTACCATGTTTGACGTGGGCAACATTGGCATAAAACTCCTTGACGAGGTATTCATTGGCATCTTTCATACGATTGGTGAACCATGTCCTTGCTTTTCTCTACATGAACTACATAGAACATTTGGGTTGTGCTCAAATCATTTGTTATGAATTGTCGCTCAAGAATAAGAAACCTTTGAGACCACCATCCCCAAAACCTAGAATAGGTCTTCTCGCTAACAAACCTAACAACCCATATATCCAGATTCCTTGATCGAGCCAGACCTCCCACAGTTGTATCACCCCCCCCCCCTTCTGTCATTTGGGACTTCATCATCGTCATCTAAATTGATTGGAGATGAGGGAGCAGATGCGGAAGAGGGTTCAGAATCCCCACTACCCTCTTCCGAACCCCCAGATGAACCCTCAGAGGAGGAGGACTCATCAACCAAATGCAATCTCTCCATGATTTGTTGGTGTTGAACTTCCAGTTGTGCTTTCCCAGAGTTTCCTTCAGAAGCCTCCCGAGATAGGACATACTCAATAGTCTCAAAAGTGTCTAGGGAAGGAGGCCTATCAGTCCATTTCTTGCTAATGATCTTTTGGACTAACACTGTAATGTTGGGTTTTCCTCGACCCTGGTCTCGGAAGGGTTCTTCCCTCCCTTTGAAAGTATCACCTCTACCTTGGTAACGTACCATTATCAGCAACATACATGTAGTGAAAGTCAATTAGACTTGGTGTTCAACATGAGTTAAAATATTATAGAGGAAATGACAGGTTGTGCATCTCAGAACAGGGTAGCGCGGACCACACAAAAGTGAGTGCGCCGCGAACTTCCCATCGTGGTCCTCTTAAAAGTGAATGCTATCACGAAGAAACCAGACTCAGAATACTGGCTCTCTAGAGTTGGTCAACTACAAGATTTCACAAAAATGAGTGTGACTGCGACGGTCGTCGCAGACTGCATAAAAGTGAATGTGGCCGTGAAAACAAATCACCAACTCTTTGAAGTTCAAAAATACGGTCCGCATAAAATTAAGTGCGGCCGTGAAAGATCAATCGTGGACCGCACAAAATTGAGTGCAGCTTCAAAATCTAGCAGATACTAGTGCCTTTGAACTAGGGTATCGCAGACTAAGGCTGTATCCGGTTCCGGTTTTGGGTCTATTTGGGTATGCGGTTGCGGTTCTGGCGGTTGCGGTCTGGAGGTTCTGGTGGTTCCAGTTATGGCGGTTCCAGAGCTGGAACCGCTACCATATGGTTCCAGGTACCATCCGGTTCCGGTTATGGCGGTTCCGGTTCCGGCGGTTCCGGTTCCGGCGGTTCTGAAATTTTTTTATTTTTTTTAAATCAATATCTTGTATAGTAGTCATTAGTATATTGTAGAATATATTTTATATGGTGTACTATGTTATTAGTATAGTATATATTGTGTTTGGTAATTAGTATATATTGTGTATAAGTAGTGTATATTTTGTATATAAGTAGTATATATTGTATGTAAGTAGTATATATTGTATATAAGTAGTGTATATTGTGTTGTAGTTAGTAATTAGTATAAATTGTATATAAGTAGTATATATTGATAAAGAAGTATTGAGACAAAAGATATTCATGATAAAGAGTATATTTATTGACCAAAATGGCATATCTTTCTTAGTCTTCCTTCCCCCAATGGAATGAGTACAACATGGTACTAATACCACCATTAAAAGGAAAAAAAAAACTAAAAGAAGACATGCCAATGTATAAGTTACATCATAATTTATGTATTATTTCTAATAAATCTCATAAAACCTTCAAGGTTTGGAGGTGGTTGTGTTGGCGGTGGTGGAAATGAAGCTTGTTCATCACCACTTCCGGGTGAAGATGTTTCCTGAGCAAGTTCTGCTAGCATTTCTTCATAGCACTCATCTATTTCTGGTTGTGATTCAGTTAGACCAAAGTTCCTTCTTTCTGCGCGGATCCAATCTCGAAAAAGCACTGATTTTTCCAAGCTGTCCCGCATCGACGCTCTGTGATCACCTATTTGTAGTCTTGCTTGACTAAAAGCGCTCTTCGATGCAACAGTTGACGCTTGAATCGACAGAACATCCCGAGCCATCCTTGCAAGAACGAGAAAATGCTTTTCCCTTGTCTTCCACCAATCCAAAAGGTCAAAAGAGCCGTCTGGATTCTCATTCTCTAGTACCTGCGACAAATAAACTTGAAGCTCATTTAGATGGGAAATTTCATCTAAATTTTCCCCTTGAGTACCCCTGAACTCCGTCCACGATTTAAGAGCTGTTAAGCCAGCAGCTCTTTTAGACGCATGTGATGTAGATGAAGCAGGGGTTGGAATATTAGGCCTAGCATGCTCTAACGCCTGTTTATAAGCATTATAAACAGTTTGAGCATTCACTTTAATTGATGCTTTCGCATCAGATAGTGTAGCCATTTCTACTTCTGAAAGATCTAAAGCTTGATAAATAGTAGAATACCAAAAGTGAGAACCTCCTAATTTCATAGTAGGATTTAACATAGCAGACACACCAAATATAGGAGGGATTGGAAAAAAATATTTTTTTAACCTTCTTTTTCATTTCAGTTATTGCAATTTCATAAATTTCCCCTCCCTCCTTAAAATCAACAAACAAATTAGCAAGTGCGACAATATAAACTAAACAGTTAAAAATAGTTGGATAATATTGGCCAGATAAAACATTTGTAGCCACATGAAAATGTTCTAAAAAATCTAAAAGAATTTTAACATTAGTCCAATCTTGTGTAGTTAGCATGTCATTATCTTCCTCCCCACAATCCCGAGAATTATATGTAGCGTTAATTGGGTTTCTATATTCGTATGCTACTACTAAACTTTCGTACATGTAGTTCCACCTAGTCGGGCAAGGTTTAGGAACCTTTTTTTTTCTAAGGCCATATTCGTCACACTTTTTAAAATATTCTCTAAGTCTACTTCTACGGTTTGAATAAAATAGCCAATTAAGAGCCATTTTAACCTTTTCAATTTCTATGTTTAATATTCTCATACCATCACCAACATCTAATATGGAAAATATTGGTAAAAGCAGGATTAAGTGTTCTAGTTAGCATACCTATTGCACTAGTGTTGCTAGAAGCGTTATCCATGGAAATTGACATTATTTTATCACTAGAACAAAAATATCTGCATACATCTGAAACAGTGTTAGCAATAAACCTACCCGTGTGCCGTGAATTAATTATCTTATATGCAATAATGCATTTTTGCATTGTCCAGTCTTCGTCTATCCAATGACTGGTTACGGTTAGATAATCACAATCATTATTACTTCTACCAATATCAGTTGTAATAGACATACGATTAGTTATATGGGTAAATAAATAGCGCAAGTATTGTTCATATTCATGCTTGTATTTATAAATATCGGCCTTAACTGTGGCCCGAGGCCAACCTTTATACGTAGGATTAAATACTCTTCTAATATAATGAATCCATGCAGGATTAGAAGCAAAAGAATAAGGCAAACACATAACAGTAATCATTTTAGCTAATTCTTCACGATCCTTATTTGGATTGTAATATAATATACCTCCGGTGACTGTGTTATTCCTGGTTGAACTAGATTTGAACCAGTACTTGGGTTAACTATAGAATCAGCACTTGTCCTCCCCTCTTGTTGCGCTTTCAATTGCAAATATCTAGCCTTATCGCTAGGGTGTAATCTTATATGCTTAACTAAACTACCTGTGCCGCTACGATCTCCAGTATACCTATGAACAAGTAATTTCCCACAAGATTTACACTTAGCCTTATTTTTCTCTCTTAGTTGAATAAAAAATTGCCAAACTAATGATGTTTCTGAACGTTTAGGAGGTTGTCTACTAAAAGTGGGAGTTTGTACGGGTGGGTGTTCCGGGTCATCACCTAAGTTATGAGCAGGACTAGTAGGTGTATCATCTAAATCTACTGGAGCTTGGGTTTCGTCATCATCATCATCCTCATTTCCCTCTAAGATAGGTGCATTAGGATAAAGAGCATTCATAATATCATCGTCTATTCTATCACCAACTGCTACATCAATGTAGAAAATCAATATCGCTAAATTGAAAACACGGGTGATCACTATCAAGGATTCCGAAGGGTTCATTAGGATTTCTAGGTTGGCTACTACTTTGAACTTGCTTATCTTTTCTAGGTCGAGGAGCCGGGGGAGGGGTAGTATTTTGGCGACTACTTTCACCGGTTTTAGATCTTCCTTTACCGAACATATTTTTCAACGAAAATGCCATAATAATTATAATTAAGCAAAATAACAACACACAAAAATATTCTTAGCACGTAAGAGTTAAAACGAGTTTACCTGATTGACGAACAACTTCTTGAAAACTGAAAATCGTTGAAATTGAACACTTGAAAACTTCAATTCAACAACTTCACAATGTTTCACGAATTTGCAACAATAAATTAACCACTATCACTAGAAAGATTGAAAGAGAGCTTGAGAGATATTAAGAGAAATTGAGAGATATTGATGAATTGGTGAATAAAAATGAAAGAATGAGGGGTATTTATAGTTGAGAAATGGGAAATAGTGTAATTATATAAAGTTTGGGGGCCAAATGGCTATTTTTTAAACTTCCAAACGGCTACTTTTGAACGTTTGGAAATTATTTTTTAAACAAAAAAATTTTTTAAAAAAAAATTACCGTTACAGAACCGCCGGAACCGTTTGGAACCTCCAGAACCGGTCTGGTTCTGGTTCCGGTTCTGGCGGTTCCAACGGGTAGAACCGCCCCGCCACGGTTCCCGAGAATCGCCAGAACCGGAACCGCCGAAACCGGACTGCCGGAACCGGACCGCCGGAACCAGCAGAACCGCCAGGGCCGCGGTTCCGGTCCGGTTCCGGTTCGGAACCGCGAAAACTACAGCCTTATCGCAGACCAGACAATGTTGTACGCTGCCATGTACCTCGTCGCAAACCGCTCTAAAATATGTGCAGCCGCAAAAGTTCTACTCACTTCGGCACTGATGAACATCTGATACTAGGGTTTTCACTACTTTAACAAAATTTATGAAAATTAACATGCAAAGCTACTAACCCCAGGCCCATTATGCATTTTAACACTACTCATATGATTCTAAGCATCATTTAAGCATCAATTTGACATTTTGGCATGAAATTAACCCTAGATAAAAAGAAAACTAAAACAAAGAGAAAAGAAAATGAAAAAGATGAAGTTAAATCATTGAAAATGAACATATCAGTAATGAAATATAGCAAGGAATCACACTTGATGAAAATGGATGAAGAATGAAGGCAAGAACAATTGCACAGTGCTTTATATGGGTATGAGAAGTCAAGGTTTATAAAGTGTGAATAGTTTCCAAAAGGTGTATTTATACTCTAAACCAGTTACCCCACTGACTTACCTGAGTGCAGTCGTGAAATATTGTCGCGGTTCACGCTTTGTACCTATTTGTAACTCGTCTGGACGCGGTCCGCAAAATATTGGCAAGGGCCGCAGAAATTGTGCGGACCGCAAAATTATGAATGCGGTCGCGAAGTCTTAAGGAGTTTTAATACGACTTTATGGAGTTGGAAATTTCCATCAACCAAGTGTGCGGTCTCTGTTAGAGTTGTGCGGCCGTGAAGTGCTTGTGTGGTCTGCATAATCTTATGTGTGGTCCACGAAATTCCACTACTTAGCCAAATTTTTTCATGTCAATTTCCACTGCACAACCAATTCTTACACATACTTCACAACCAATTAGTCAAAAATAGTGCCTAATCTAAGAAGAAAATCTAAAGAGAGAAAAACACATGGGTTGCTTCCCAAGAAGCGCCTTTAACGTCGCGTCACGATGCATGTTACCATCATTCACTTGAAATGGATCAATGCCAATACGTGGCCATCATCAACCTTACCAAGGTAGGGCTTCACTCGACACCCATTGAATCTAAAGATCTCACCATTCTTGTTTTTCAAATCTAGAGAACCAAAAGGAGTCACCACTTTAAAGGGACCGCTCCATTTTGACTTTGGCTTTCCCGGAAACATCCGTAACCGAGAGTTGAATAAGAGAACAAGGTCACGTTCTTTGATCATCTTTTCTAGATATACTTATCATGTAGGTACTTTTTCTTGTCACTATACAAGGACGAACTGGAGTAAGCATGGAATCAGAACCCATCAAGTTTATTTAATTGCTCTACCCGAAGATTGGCAGTTGCACCCACTCAAGGTTCAACTTCTTCAACGCCCACACGGCCTTATGCTCTAATTCCACCGGGAGGTGGCATGCTTTCCCAAATACCAATTGATACTAAGACATACCAATTGGAGTCTTGTAAGATGTTCTATAAGCCCATAAAGCATCGTCAAGTTTCCTTGACCAATAAGTCTGATTTGCATTGACACTCATGGATAGAATACTCTTGATCTCCCTGTTGGAGACTTTAACTTGTCCACTTGCCTGGGGGTGATAGGGAGTTGACACCTTGTGAGTGACACCATACTTGGAGAGTAAAGTGTCAAAGGCTTTGTTGTAAAAATAAGAAACCCCATCACTAATGATGGCCCTTGAGGTGCCGAACCTTGTGAATATGTTTTTCTTGAAGAAGGCCACCACACCCGTGCCTCATTGTCGGGCAAAGACATAACTTCAACCCACTTGGAGACATAATCCATAGTAACAAGAATATAAGTGTTCCCATATGAACTCACAAAATGGACCCATAATATCGATGCCCTACACATCGAAAATGTTAATCTCAAAGATGGTAGTGAGAGGCACCTCGTTCTTCTTAGAAATCCCACCGGTCCTTTGGCAATCATCAGACCGCTTAACAAGCTTGCTGGCATCTCTGTACAAAGTAGGCCAATAGAATCCACAGCTAGGACCTTTGTAGCAGTTCTCGCCCCACCATGGTGACCACCGTAGGGCGAAGAATGGCAAGATTCAAGAATACCCGATTGCTCTTCTTCTGGAACACATATCCGGATAACACCATCGGTGCAAATTTTGAAAATATAGGGCTCGTCCCAATAATAATACAAGCAGTCCCATTTGAGTTTCTTATTTTGATTTGAAGAGAGCTCATTCAGAACAATTTTTCTCACAAAATAGTTAGCCACATCCGCGAACTAGGCATCCCGATCAAAGACATGGACAAGAGTTGTTCATCCAAAAATGAATCATTGATCTCAAGGCCATTATGGGGCCTCCCCTCCCCTTCTAAACGGGACAAGTGATCCACCACTTGAATCTCACTCCCTTTTCGTTCTATGATTTCAAGATCAAACTATTGTAGAAGAAGTACCCACCACATCAATCTAGCCTTTGAGACCTTTTTACACATCAAATAATGAAGCGCCATGTGATCGGTATGAACAACCACTCTGGTACCCATGAGGTACAGGTGAAACTTCTCCATAGCAAAGACAATGACTAAGAGTTCTTTCTCAGTCATTGTATAGTTGATTGGGCGTCGTTCAAGGTATTACTAGCATAGTAGATCAAATGGAATATCTTGTTGATTCTTTGACCCAATATCACTCCTGCTGCCACGTCTCTAGCATCACACATGAGCTCAAATGGTAAGCTCCAATTTGGTGCGGTATTGATGGGAGTGGTAGTCAACCTAAACATTAGTAGCTCAAATGCCTTCATAAAATCATCATTTAACACAAATTTGGCATCTTTTTCCAACAACTTGCCAAAGGGATTCATCACCTTTGAGAAATCCTTGATGAACCAACAGTAAAACACCGCGTGACCTAGAAAGCTCCTCACTCCTTTGACGGAAGTAGGAGTAGGGAATTTTGATATCACTTCAATATTTTCTTTATCTACTTCAATACCATTCTTGGAGATCTCGTGGTCGAGGACAATGCCCTCCTTGACCATAAAGTGACACTTCTCCCAATTAAACACCAAGTTGGTCTCTTCACAACGTGCAAAGATTTTATCAAGATTATCCAAACACTCTTCAAAAGAATCCCCCACAATAGAGAAATCATCCATGAAAACATCATATCCGTGAATATTGCCATCACACATCACTGAAAAGTAGCTGGCGCATTACATAAACCAAAATGACATGCTTGAGAATGGAAATATGCCATAAGGACAAGTGAAGGAGGTCTTTCCTTGGTCATTAGGTGGAATAAGAATCTAGTCATAGCCGTAATACCCATATAGTAAGAATTAATAAGCACGTCCGGCTAACCTATCCAACATCTGATCAAAGAATGGAAGAAAATGGTCTTTTCGAGTCACTTTGTTGAGCTTCCTATAATCCATGCATACTTTCCAATAGATGACGATTTTTGTGGGGATAAACTCACTGTTTTAATTTTTAATCACATTCATGCCCCTTCTTTGGGACACATTGTACTGGTAAAGTCCACAGAGGATTTGTCATCCTCATCCATTATGATTTTGTGTATGCAAAAGGTGGGGATTATACCCCGAATATCTGCCAATGTCCAACCTATTGCCTTATTCCTCCTTTGGATCACCACAATGGTGGAATCTACATGCACGTTAGTTAAGCACGAGTAAAGAATAACAGGTAAAGTAGAACACGTGCCAAAGAACTCATACCTGAGGTGTGAAGGCAAGGGTTTCACCTCCAATGTGGGGGATCCTCGATTGAGGGCTTTGTTGGTGGAGTCTTCCGGTTCACAAGATCCAAGGTATATTGTCAAGGCTCATATGTATATGAACCGATTCCTTATATAGCATTGAACATTCTACCAAGAATTCATTCTCATCCTCATCATGATTCAATAACAATCTTCCAATGGGTCTTCAACATTTATCGCATCACTTATGTCATCAACAACTACTTCGGTCACAAGATCCACAAACGAACATATTTTGTTGCTATTAGGTCGCCTCATTGACTTGTAAACATGGAACATAACTTTTCATCGCCCATCCAAAAGGTGAGCTCCTCTACTTCCACATCTACCAAGGCCTTCCATGTAGCTGGGAAAGGTTTCCCTAATATGATTGGCACATCGTAGTCATCCTCATAGTCAAGTATCACAAAATCTGCGGGAAGTATGAACTTGTCAACCCAAACTAGCACATCATCAGTTATCCCTAAATGGCCTCTTCATTTTCCGGTCCGCCATTTTCAACCTCATAGAAGTGGGTCTTGGTTGCCCGATCCCCAATGTCTTGAACATAGAATATGGCATCAAGTTAATGCTTGCCCCCAAGTCACAAAAAGCTTTAGCAAAATTGACACTACTAATAGTCCATGGGATTATAAAGGCACCGAGGTATTTTAACTTTGGAGACATGGAGTGCATAGTTTCACTCACTTGATGCGTCATTTTGATTGTTTCACAATCTATGGATCTCTTCTTTGTTACCAAAATCTTTCATAAACACAACATATCCCGACATAATCTAGATCTTCAACTAAAGGCATATTTATGGACAAGCTTTTCATCATACCAATGAATTTCTTGAATTGGTTCTCATTGTTTTGCTTTGCAAGCCTCTAAGGATATGGTGGATGAGGCCTTGGCAAAGGAGACTTGGCTTTGAGCACTGCCGTTTCCGATATTGTCTATCACATGTTCCCTAGATAGGTTCACATAATTTTATGTTTCCTCCACGTTTTCATCAATGTCTATCCTCACTTCATCATTCACATTCTCATCATTCACTTGCACATCATTGCTTGACTTATCATCATCTTGCACCAACAAATCATCATTCACAATCATTCTTGGATTAGATGTACTAGCAACTCTACCTCCACCACTTCTTGTAGTCACCACCATAACATGGCCCGTATTGTTCCCACCCTTCGGGTTTACTACCGTCTTAAATGGTAGTGCCCCCTTAGAGAAAGTATTCAAAGCTTGAGAAATTTTGCCAAGTTAGACCTCCAAGTTGCGGATAGAAGTGTTGTGGGAGGCTAATTAGGCATCATAGTCGATGTTGTTCTTCATCATTTGCTCGAACATAGTTTCAATCTATCCCATATCATTGTTGGAAGAACTAGGACCTTATGGCAGATGTGGAGGCGGGTCGTTCAGTTGTTGAAACATTGGGGCACTTTAAAAGCCCGACCCCCGATTTCCTTGATTATTGTTTTTCCAACCCTCTTGATTGTTATTGCCTCCCTAATTACTATTATTGTTGCCATCCCAATTGCTTTATTTCCTTGATTACCCCAATTTTGATTGTTGTTGTTCCCTCAATTACCTTGGTTGTTGTTGTTGCCACTATTCCAATTTCCTTCTTGACCTTGATTTCCCTAATTTCCTTGTAATCTCCACTGTTGTTGATTCGGAGCATTGCCTCGTTGACCTTGATAATTGTTGACATATTGAACCTCTTCACTTTGATCATCATATGAATTATCCTGATTGTACCCACTACAATTTTGCTCAAATTGATCTGAATTGTTTTGAACTCGTTGACCTCGTTGCCGTCTCTTGTTGATAATCATATTCACTCCTTCCATGGAATTCATTTGTTTTGGCCTTTAAACTTGTTGCAACTGAGCTTTGGACAATTGGTTCATGGTAGTTGTCAACTCGGCTATAGCTTAGTCGCGGTCATGTAGCTCCTTGTGTAGGTGAATAACATAGGATCACCTTGTGGCACATTAGCTCTACATTGCCACGCCGAAGAGGTATCCACCATCTCATCGAGTAGTTCACATGCTTCGACACATGGCGTGTTCATGAAGTTCCCCCCGGCGATTTGGTTAACCACACATTGGTTTGTTGTATTGATGCCAAGGTAGAATGTTTGTTGGATCATGGCTTCGGTCATATCATTATTTAGACATTCTTTAACCATCGTCCGATACCTTTCCCAAATCTTATGTAATGGTTCATGTGACTATTGTTTAAAAGCAATGATCCAATCTCTTAGCGTTGCCATATGTCATGGAGAAAAGAAATTTGCGATGAACTTCTCAACCAACTCATCCCAGGTGTGTATGGAATGATTGGGTAATCTCTCTAGCCAATCCAAAGCCTTCCCCCTTAGAGAAAATGGGAAAATCCTTAACCTCAAGGCATCCTCAGAAACGTTAGTTTGCTTGCTCCCCCAGCACGTGTCAACAAAATCTTTGAGATGCTTGTAGGCATTTTAGTGTGAAGCTCTAGTGAAGAAACCCCTCGGTTACAACAGTGTGAGCATGACATTGGTTATTTGAATGTTTCCCGCCCTAATCGGGGGTGGGACTATTGCAATCGCGTAGCCTTCATTGGGCAACACCCGGTGTGCTGCTCTTGGAAGAGGTGGAGGAGGATTTGGGATATTATCATGAGGAGGTAGGCCTCACCTTTTTAACTTAGGTTCGGGTTGAATCTCATCCACTTTCTCATCATCTACCTCCTCCCCCAATGGAAAATTCCCGACCTTTTTAACTTAGGTTCGGGTTGAATCTCATCCACTTTCTCATCATCTACCTCCTCCCCCAATGGAAAATTCCCGAGGGCGTCGTTGTTAAAATCCATTTGGTACCATAAATCAATTCACACACAAAAGTAGAAAACGCAAGGAAAGAAAAACAAAATACACAAATACTTAGATATATAGCTAAAACCGTTTAAGTCCCCAACAACGACGCCAAAAATTGATCGGGTCCAAACCTACACATTATTGAGTAGAGAGGATGGTCGATGCAGTTTTAATCCAACTAGGTCGGGATTGAATCCACAAGGATTTAAAAATTGGAATTAGGTTTATATCAAAATTAAATATGGGCTTTGATGGTAAGCAACTCCACTTCCAACACAGAGGTTGTGAGTTCGAGTCTCCCCAAGAGCAAGGTGGAAAGTTCTTGGAGGGAAGGATGTCGGGGGTCTATTTGGAAACAGCCTCTCTACCCAAGGGTAGGGGTAAGGTCTGCGTAGATACAACCCTCTCCAGACCCCACTAACTGGGATTATACTAGGTTGTTGTTGTAAATATGGGCTTTGAATCTAATTACACTTCCACAAATGTTTGGGTTTGATTTATACTTCTAATATTTACTCTAGTGATTGCAGTAATTGAAAATAAGGACAATACTTGTGTTGTTGATTTTCAAGTGTTTAAATAGACTAGGGTTGTGACTTCCATCTAGGTGGATATCTAATAGATAGTAAGAATCTAGAGCAAACTCATGATTTATTGTGATCATAATAAAGCTATCACACCCCGATATTCACTCTATATCTCTCGATAGTTTGAGTAATTTTTTCCAGTTTGGATTTCTCGAGTCATAATGGGTATTCATGTAATTCAAGTGATATTAGCTCAAGTCGGGTATTACTATCTCTAGGTTTAACCCTTTAATTGGGGCTATCAAGTTCTTGAGTTCACCCCAATTCCTTGTTAGCCTAGTTTTCCTAGACTTAGTCCCTATTTTTCAGGTAGAGACTAAGTCATAAAGGCATGAATTAGTGTTTGCAATCACTAATTCTGTTGTTCTAGCAAGAAATAGGCTAAATATCACTAACCCGTACACATTCAATCCATAGAATTCAATACCCATCAAATATTCATATTAGGAATGGGTCACAGCCCTAGCTATGGATTTAGCTACTCATGGAAATAACATAAATTAAAGATAAAATTCATAATACTAGATTAAAAGATGAAAATCTAATGTTAAAAAATACGTCTAGTGCAAAATTTCCAAAAACAGTAAATTCAGTCGTCTCAGATGCTCTCCTCATACATAACATAACCTAAAAATGCCAAAAAGATCTATTTATACTAAGCTAAAATTTTCGGATAAAAATATCCCTGTGGAGTTTGTGCGGCCGCATAATTTTGAGTGCAGCCACATTCTTGCTTTTGCGGCCGCGTAATTCTGACCGCGGTCCACGTTCTTCAAATCTGGATCTAGGTTGAGATGAGTTTCGTAGGCTGCATAATTTCAATTGCGGTCGTGTAATGGATTTCTGCGCCCGTATAATTCTACGCATACCGCACTTCCTTCTTTTGCTCAAGTTGTGAGCTCTTTGAACTTAATACACTGCGGTCCGCATAATTTCTATTGGGGACGCGGTGAGACTTCCGCGGCCACACATTTCTGGCGCGGACCTCGCTTATCATTTGGCCTGAAAATGCAACTCTCTGAATCTCCATTTCGCGGACCACATAGTTTCGATCGCGGCCGCATTGTGGCTTCCGCGACTGCACAATATTTGCGGACCGCATTTCAGATCTCTTGGCCCAGTCTTGGTTTTTTTGCTCAAGTTTTGATTCCTTTATGAGTTGATTATGACATATTTGACTCATTTTGAACAATTCTGCGAGCAAGCATATTACATTAGTTCCGGGAATACCTTCATGCATTTTAAGCGCAAAACACAAGTAAAAAAAAGCAAATAATAAGTTAAAATCCCTCTTTTAAGTGCTCTAACTTTCAAAATGACCTGTTGGGTTGATACATTTAACCCAATAGTTTGACTTTGATTAGAAGATCCAGCTCACCAGAAAATGATTTGAGTTGGCCAATTGTTAAATATGTTAATTTTATTTTTAAAACTTTATGGAATTAAGCACCAGTTCACAAATTAGAAAAAGGTTTATTGACCCTTCTACTCAAATATCACAATTTATTTTAAGACGGATGAATTAATTTCTTCATGGTCTGTCTTGTAATTATTTATTATTCTTTGCTGGACGTTTTGATATAATAGTTGAACTCGTGTTCTTATTTAGCTTGGTTATTTTATATATTTTAGAATTTTAATTATCGAATCATTAAAAGACAATAAAAAAACTTTTTCCAAACTATATCATTAAGTTATAAACTAATTGGTTCAGAGATTACAAAACAACCTATAGGGACTCTTCGTTAAAATAAAACACTATAGCCAGTTTTCGTATTGGTCATTTAAAAATAACCACCGTTTACGAAGTCAATGAAAAATAGCCACTATTTTGCTGCAACAAAGAGCGGTCCCGCATAATATACGGAAGTTCGGTGCATCTGTGTACGAACTCAGCATATTATGCTGGACCGGTATACTTTGTTGACTCTTATATAATATACGGGACACTGGAGCACCGGTGCTCCAACTCAAGTATTTTATACTAGATATTTATACTTGCTTTAACTCTAGTATATTATACTGGAGTTCTAGTGTACTTAGGTTGGAACTCCAACATATTATGCTGGAGTTCCAGCATAGTTATCCTTGAACTCCCGTATAATATATTGGAATTCAAGCATACTTATGATGGAACTCCAGTATAATATACTGACGGGTTTCGAACAGTGTTTTCGCTCAAATTTATCTTTACATGAAAATGACTAAATTTCGATTATTTTTTAAATTGGACTATTTTGAATGACCAGTTGTACATTTGATTATTTTTAAATTTCTCCCGGACTCTTCGTGTAAACATGAATAAAGAAACTTTGTTAAATATCATGGTATAGCCAGTTTTTACACTGGTTAATGAAAAATAGCCAGCGTTTACCAAGTCAATAAAAAATAGCCACTATTTTGCTGCAACAGGGACTGGTCCAGTATAATATACGGGAGTTCTGGTGCAATTGTGTACGAACTCCAGCATATTATGCTGGACCGGTACACTTTGCTAACTCCGGTAAAATTTACTGGAGACTAGAGCACCAGTGCTCCAAACTCCAGTATATTATACTGGACAATTATACTTGCTGGAACTCCAATAAAATTTAAGGGAGTTCCAGCATAATTATGCTTGAACTCCCGTAAAATTTGTGGGAGTTCCAGCATAGTTATCCTGGAACTCCCGTAAAATTTACGGGCGTATTTTTCCGGATTTTTGAACAGTGTTTTCGCTCAAATTTAAAGTGGCTAAATTTCGATGACTTTTGAAACTTGGATATTTTTCAACGACCAATGGTAAATATGGATATTTTTAAATTTCTCGCGGAAACTTTTGTTTGTGAAGGTTAAATATGGGACCAAATTGTTCCCCCGTACTAGTACTACATTTTAAAATTGACTACTTGTGATTATCTATATATTATTAAAAGGAGAGGAAAAAACTCTCTCCTTAAGCCAAGTGGCGACCTAAAAAAATACCACATAACATAGTTAGTTTTTTTTTTAAAAAACCCATCATATCTTTTTTTCATTTAAGATCAAACCATTTACATAATAGAGTAGTTGCTGACTAGCTACTGCTCTCAATCAGTCTATAAGGATTCACTCCCGTAATTCATATATACATCAATATATAAGGGTAGTGATCCAGTCTTCGCAAATCATCCTTCCAGTGTTTAAAGGAGTTTCCTTGTATATGTATGTGGACAGCTATTTCTTTGCATGTATCATTTATATCCATTCTTCCGCCTGGAATCTAATCTTGTTCCTCTCTCGCCATAGACAGTATACTAGCATCCCAAAAACACAGGCGGTTATTTCAATACGTCCATTTCTCATTTAAGCAATGTTGCTAATCCAATCTTCACTGTTCCAATCACTTATGGCTCTCTGGTAACCCAGCCAAACTAGCAATCTATTCCATAATTCCCCAGCTGTCGGGCAAGTAAAAAAGAGATGGTCAAAGGATTCGTCTACTTGCCTGCACAATACACATTGTTGTGAATCTGTATCCCAAAATTCATTAGCCTCTCCACTGTTGCTAGTCTTTTGTGCAAAGCTAGCCAGACGATAAATTTGAATCGTGGGTGTAGTTTTGTCTGCAGTACAATGCTTTTCCAGTGTACTTTTGAGTATTGAGGAATTTACAAAAAATAGAGTTTTTTTATGCTGAAACGTTCTCCTCTTTGTAGCATTTTCAGTCTACATTCCAGATTTCCTTGAATTCCTTGTAGATTTGTTATCAATGATCGAGTCTCAAAGATCTTCCTCACAGCCCAGGCAGCACTTTTTGGAGTTGGTGCGTCCTCCACAGACAAGTTTTTAATGTAGTATGTGTGCACCCATTTGACCCATAGGCTGTCCTTCTTCATTGTTACTGCCCACATGTGTTTTGTGATGGCTGCCTTATTCTATATTGGCAGGTTCAGCACATTTAGGCCTCCCGAACTAAATGGTAGACATATAGTTTCTCATGCTACTAATGCCTTCTTTGACACATTTGCTGCTCCAATCCACAAGAAAGATCTGCAGGTTGCCTCGATCATCTTCATTACCTTTTTTGGTAGGAGGAAGATTTGCGACCAGTAAGATTGCATCCCGAATAAGACTGACTTGATCAACTGGAGTCTGCCTGCGTAAGATAGTAGTTTTGATGTGCAGCAGTTTACCTTCTGTGTTATCTTTTCTACTATTGGCCAGCATTGTGTAACTGATAATTTCTTGGAATCTAATGGAACTCCAAGATATTTGAAAGGTAGAGAACCTTCATGGAAATCTAGTTCTTGTAAGATTTCCTCTTTCAGCCAGTTTGATACTCCTGCTACATAGACGACACTTTTATCTGCATTTGCTTGAAGTCCTGAGGTGTCCGCAAAAAGTTGGAGTGTATGTTTTAAAAGTCTTACCGATTGGGTATCAGCCTTGCATAATAGTAATAGATCATCGGCAAAACAGATATGCGCCACTCCTAGGTTCTTGCATCTAGGATGAAATTTGAACTCCTTTCTGCCCATCATATGCTTGAGTTCCCTATGCAAGTATTCCATGACAATGACAAAAAGGTATGGGGACATAGGGTCTCCCTGCCTTACCCCTCTCTTTCCTTTAAACGGATTGGTCAGCCCTCCATTAAGATTTAATGCATAGGTGATAGAAGAGATGCATTCCATTATCCATTTTGTGAATTTGTAGGGAAATCCCATGTCCAGCAGTAGCCTCTCAATAAAACACCACTCCACTGTGTCATATGCCTTCCTTAGGTCAACTTTTAGTACACACCGAGGGGATACTGTCCCAGTGTTTAGTGAAGAATTTGACCGGGAAGCCATCTACTCCTGGTGCTTTATCAATGGGCATGTCATGAATTTCCTGATCAATTTCCTCCTTTATAACTGGCATAACCAGAAACTGCTTCTGCTGTGTGTTAAGACAGGGTCCTTGTTGAATAAGGACATTATTTGGACATTTACAGAATGGTTGATTTTCCCCTAGTATCTTGCTGAATACTTGTAAGAACTCTGCTTCCACTAGTTTAGGATCAAACAGTCTCACCCTTGAATCAGTGTATATGGAGTTTATTGTGTTTGTGTTTGTCCTCTATCTCAACTGTGCATGGAAGTACTTTGAGTTTGAGTCTCCACATGTGATCCATATGTTCTTCTATGGTGCTCCATTTCTCTACTTCTGTTAAAGTTTTTTTTTCTTGGTCTATCAGCTGCTGGTCCAGATTCCTCATTGTCAATTCTAACTGTATGGTTTGTAGCTTCTGTCTTGCTGCATTGAGATGGGTTCGATAAGAGGCCATATGAGTGTTCAGTTCTTTCAATTCCCATTTCAATGATTTGAGCTTGATCCATAGCTTGTGCATACTGCCATAAACATCAGTACCCCTCTGCTTCCAAACCTTTCCTACTATATCAGCAAATTGAACATGCTCCATCACAGGCTTGAACAGTTTAAAAGGTTTTGGATGTATGATCTTCCTCTGAGTTGTAGTTGTGCATTGTATTAGAATAGGAGAATGGTCTGATACCCCTGGAGTTAGGTAATCAATTTCAATGTGACTGTAATGCTGCAACCAAGTCATATTGCCAAAGGTCCAGTCGATCCTGCTGATAACTCTTTTGCTAGGTTGTTGCTTGTTGCACCAGGAGAAGTAGCATCCCATACTTTTCAATTCAGTAAGTTGAAGAGTGTTGATTGCTTCATGGAACCCTTTTAGTTCATTATGTGTTACTGGTGAGGCAATTCTGTCATCCGTGTGCAACACATTGTTGAAATCTCCACTGATCAACCAGCTTTGTTTAACAGATGTTCCTAACAATATCAGCCTATCTCATAATTGTTGTCTTTTACTCATATCAGTGCTTGCATATACCACTGTAAATCGAGTTTTAAAATTTGTTCCTCTTTCCTGAACTTCACAATGAATGAATTGTTCATCTGTCCCCAAGATTGTCACCTCACTACTTTGGTTCCACAGTAGCCATATTCTGCCATTTGAGTGTTCATTGTAATTACAACAGTTTCCCCATTCTCCATAGACTTTGTTGGGTATTCTACCAGTTTTTCCTTCCTTTACTATTTTTTCTAAACAGCCCAAGACATCCACCTTATGCTTTTTCAGAAAGAGTGTTAACTCTTTCTGTTTGTAGGACTTGTTCAGGCCCCTGATGTTCCATGTGGATATTATCATTTAGGGCTGAAGCTGGAAGGGCTAACGTCCCCTAGATTGTCTTCTATCTGTAAAAGATTAAATCCGTTGCTTGTGTTCAGGTTATTAGTGTCTGTTTGCAGTACATTCTTTCCTTTCTGTTTCCCTATTTCATCCTCCTTTGTAGAGTCATTTCCTACTGCTTTCAGTACATCCTCAGTCTTATTTCCATCTGCAGATACCACATTCTTGGTTTTTACTTTTGGTGTCCATCTCTTGGTTATTCTGGCCTTCTGTTTCAACTGAACTGTTGTGGGTCTGTTTCTGTCTTTCTGTGATGTCTGATGCTCTTCCTTATACCAGCAATCAGCAGAACTATGCCCACATAGTTAGTTATTTAGTTTATAATTAGTTATTGATTATTATTTTTTACTTTAAACATATATAAAAAATGAAAATAATAAAATAAAAAAAACTACCATATATATATATATGTATATGTATGTATGTATATATATATATATATATATATATATATATATATATATATATATATATATGTATGTATGTATATATATATATGTATATATTAATTAGTTACTTTATTTTGATTAATGAATATAGATATCTTATAATTAAATATAGAAAAAACGAAAAATAAATATATAAAATAATAACTACTCATTCAAATTAGGTTGGAGTAGTTTAAAGTTGAAAATTTTAAATTATTTAAAAAAGAAAAAAGCTATTAAAATAGAAAAAAAGAAGAAAAACTACCCATTTAAATCGGGAAGCAGTTTCAAGTTGGAGTTTTAAAATAATTTTAAAAGAAAAAATAAAATTACAAAAATAATGAATTACCAATTCAAATTTGGGAATAGTTTCAAAATGGAGTTTTAAAAATTATTTTAAAATAAAAAACAAAAATAAAGAAATTAAAAAACTTTCAAAAAAATATTAAATAAAGTACTATGCTAATAAAACTTTCTATTAACAATGTAATAATATTAAATATTAGATGATATAATAAATAAAAATACATAACAAAAAATTTATTCAGTGCGCTCCCTGTATAAGTCCAGTTAGTTTAACATAGATTTTGTTCATTAAAATTTAGATAATATTATTAAGAACAATAAAATAAAATTTATAAAAAAAATATTTCAACAGTAATAAATTATAAATATTCTCATATATGACAAAAAGAAAGTGAATGTTAAATATTGGTTAATATAATAAAAAAATATAGAAGAAAAAAGTTATTCATTCACTATATAAGTACCTTTGATTTAATAGATATTTTATTATTTGGTATATATCGTATTGACAAGTAAGATGACAATTGAATTTTATTAAAGTAATACAATTTAATAGGATCAAATAAGCCCGATCATAATTTAATTTAATTAATATTTTTTAATACTGACTACACGACTACTAGTTTTTAGTTTGATTAAAAACCTTCGAAAACGGAAAAACTTTGAATAGGAAAAGAAAAGAAAAAAAGAAGAAGATGTACTCCAATTTCCACCAAAATTTTCGAAAACTGCCGCGCGTTTTATCATCTGCTCATTCTTCACCACGTTCCCTCTCTTTCCTTTTTTTACCTTTCCCTCCATATTCTCAGCTCTTACAAATATCAATGCTTTTTTTCCCTCTCAAAATCTTCTTTACATTTCCCTCTGTTTCTCCTTCACTTTTCCCAGATGCAGAAACAGAAAATGGGGAAACAAAGCAAATCGCGAAAAACCGAAAACGTTGGCAAAGGAAAGGTTACTCCTGTACAAATTGCTTTCATCGTCGACCGCTACCTCTCCGATAACCGTTTCACTGAAACCCGATCCACTTTTCGATCCGAAGCTTCACATCTTTTGGCTAAGTCTCCCATCAACGAGGTACTCCTAGATTTTTTTTTTGTCAATTAAAATTATATAAATTCGTCTAATTTAGGATTTCAAATGATTAGATATTTGGATGCATCTTTTAATTTATATACATGTCTCTAAAAGTTCTGATAAATTGTATATAGCATATCTGATTAATAGACTTTATATTAGTTGCAGAGACGAATTTAGGATTTGAAATTAGTGGGTGCAAGGGGAAACTACATATCCATAAACTAAAAGTTTTGAGAAATTATAGTATATGCAGTGTTTCTAATCAATTTTCTAGAATCTAGGGTTTCAAATCAGTGTGTTTGTTTCTGCGGGACGGAGCTAGCTCTTGGGTTACTGATTTCGACCGAACTCAGTAGCCCTATTTGTCCTATAGGAATATGTACAAATTATTAATTTAGAACCTATTAATTTAAAATGAACTAAAATTCCGAACGTAAAAGCTTCGCTCCACCTCTGTGTGTTCCTGTGTCTGTTTATGTCTCTCTCTCTGTGTGTTTCTATGGCTGCGTATATTTTGATAAATTGTCTACGTAATTGATGTGAATTACTGTGTCCATCCTCGGTCTGCCTTATTTAATTCAAATCCTTTTTTTTTGTGACAATGAATAGGCACCAAGGAGTTTATTGAGTTTAGGAGATATGTTGGATGAGTACATAAGTTTGAAAGAGCAAAAAGTGTTTTTGGATCAAGAAAAATGTAGACTGGATCATGAAAAGATGCGGGTGCATAATTTACTAAGTGGGATGCAACATGTTATGAATGCTTACAATGCTAGTACAAATCTGACACCTCCTTCCTCAATTGCTGCTGCTGCTGCTTCTTCAATGCCCAGAATAGGTGCTTTGCCAAGCATAGTTAATGGGTCTTCCCCAGTAACCACAGGTATGCGTTCTATAATCTCTTGGAATATTTGCAGACTTAGCAAAATATAGGGCGTTATGGAAGAACAAGATCTACATAAGAGAGATTTATTAGTTGAGGATATGTTGTTGTGTTAGCACTTTTACTTCATGTCGTATGCTTTTATATGAATGTTTAGCATTTCAGATATTTATACTTCACTAGAAAATATAAAGAACTTCTAGCACATTTTTATATGAAGCCAAACAGTTTGAGGATTTATATAGTTGCCCCCAACTTGTCAAAATGAGGTGTAGTTGATGTTTTATTCTCTCAGTTTGTGTCATTGCTTTTCAGTTTCAGTTGCTTTAGATTACTCAGTGCGCTTTATATTTACTTGGTTGCTGTATGTTGTCTTGTTTGGTACATGGTATGTTTAAAGTTTAAACGAGCTAGATCGATTACTTCAAGTTGTTATTCTCAAAATAAGAGAAATTGACATCAGTGGCTTTAGCTCCACAGCTTCAATGTCCTAATTGTATCCGCAGAAGCTACATTCAACCCTGCCACTTTGCAGTAGATCTTTATTTCCCAGGGAGAGATTTGGTTATTGCACTTTCTCTATTTTCATTTGCTTTAGATTATTACCTGAATACGTGGAAGGAACAGAGGATCTCATATTCCCAAGTCTCTTTCAAAAACCATAATAGGCAAAAAACTGAATATTTTTTGCATATATTCCGCCCAAAATACCGTCTTGCATTTGCATGACCATCATGTACTAGTATGCGATATGAAGTACAACATCTATTCTCTAGACTGCATATAGTTATTAACTGAAGTCATGCAGCATATATTTTTTAGTCGAAGAGCAGAACCATCTTCATCCCTAAAGAGAAATATCTCCGAAAGAATGATTGGAATGTAAAACTGTCATTGATTGCCCATGATCATATTCAAGAAATAGTATATCATTTTGTTCGTAGAAAGCTATGCTATGCTGTGTGTTGGATGCCATTGTTATTTCTTAGGTACAATGATCAATAACCAGCCTGTTGGTTCGTGCCATAATTTGGATACTTTCTTTACCATTTACCTGAAGAATTATACTGTACTACTTTTATCAGGTTATTATTCTACATACAAAACTGCAGCACTGATGTTAGCACCAATGCCTTCAAATGCTGCTCCAGATACCATGAAATTCTCTACTCCAAATTCAATTCCATCAACCTCAAAAAGAAAAGGCATCAAAGACGTCTCTGCAGCTCCCATAACTGCCAAGAGATCTCGTAAACACTTGATCACCAACCAGTTGTCACTTAAAGGTAAAAATCCATTTGAAGTTGGTCTTTTGTCACTTCATGTGACATGGTCCTTAATATTTTGACATCATATTTATCACACTTTCTTGCAGATCCTAGTACAGATGCACAACCAACCGATGTTGATAAACAAAACAACAATATGAATAATTCTGCAGTTCAATTATCAGATCCTGCGACTGCATCTGATAAGACACCAGTTCAAGGATCTAATGTTGCCAAGTCTTTGTTCAGTCAGCCCATTCAGTCCCCTCCAACTAATTCCTCTGGCCCTAAAACACCACCAAGAGCATCTTCATCCCAAACTGACAAATCTATCTCTCCACTGGAAGTTTGTTCAACTGCTACTTCCAGCAAAAATGTTACACCATCTCGTGTAACAGCCACAAACTGCACAATCATCTCGTCAGAAACAATTCGAGTGACCCCTACCAAGCAAATAATTTACTCCATAGAAAGAAATCACTGCATTTCAACATCCTCACCAGTAAAAACCAACCTGAAGAGGCCTATTAAGCGAGATCAAGTAAAAAGTAGGTTGGACTTTGGTGCCTCCGATAACATCCCATGTAATTCAGAAATGGCATCTGGCTCTGACATGATTACTACATCTGATTCTGAGAAAGAAGGAGATATTTTTGACTTAGATTTGCCTAATTTAGATGCTTTAGGAATGGATTTTAATCTGTCTGAACTACTAGTTGATTTTGACCTTGATGGAGAGAGGATTGATTATTCCTGCCAGCAAACATTAGATTCTTCCCCAGATACTTTTTCAGGGTAAAGTTACCTGCCTTGCCCATATATTCTCATAGTTTCCTTTATCTAATGCAAGTTTAGGAATGGTTCCTGAGTCTCCATTTGATGTTTAATGAACAGGTCACCTCAAGAGTCAGGAAATGTCAATGCTAATACAAACCAGATGACCTCTCAGATTTCATCTACAGTTACTGAAGTCTTTTCAGAGCAAGACATGAATTTACTAGGTAAAAGAAAATCCTTGTCAATAAAATTGACGGGACTGTTTCCATTGAAATGTAGGAAAGGCTCTTAATTTTTTCACATTGATCATTCAGGTTCAGATTCCAAGACCACTATGAAATCAGTTACCAAATGCATCAAAATTTTAAGTCCTGGTAATTGCTTGACTTTCTGCTTTCTCCTTTTCATTCTGCAAAAAGTACTGAAGATATGATTCTATGACTGTCTCTTTTGCAGTTAAAAATATCGGAAGCTTGAGGGATTAGGAGAGATTTGTGCAAGAGATTGTCTGAACTCTTACGCAGATGATTACTAAGGCTGAAATGCCAAAATTGATCACAGTTGAGTTGACTGGATTTATGCAACCCCAACAAATTTACCTAACTAGTTTCACATACTAACTGTCCATTCATTAGCAAAAGAGTGTATGGTGTTGGATTATGATTTATTTTCCATAGAATTAACAGCTCCAGTCCTAGTTAGAATATTGATTATATATAGCTAGGGCTAAGCATATTAGGAATTTGTATAAATTTATTTGACATGAACAAGCTTATAACAAATTTGATTATGAGAAACATCTGATTATCTGGAGAAAGAAATTTGGCATTTTGATATCTTGATGTGCAAAACAAAGTCTCTGGATGTTGGATCATGTAAATGCATTCACTCCTTTTCTTACAGAGGGTGTGAGGGTCGCTGAACTTGAATAAAGATTGTCCTGCTACTATATTGTTCCCTGGCAGGCACTTGCTCACTAAGCACTTATCTTTGGCTTGGTTAAGCTAATCTAAACAACTATGCATTCCCAAATTTTGTGGTTGGTTTTGATTTTCATGTCTAAATTTATGTGAGGATTCTGTGAAATTATCAACGATGTTTTAAAGGCAGCGCTCATTTGGTCCATATATACTGAAAATGGAACCGGTTGTTTAGGGCTTATGGTAATATTGATGTAGCAGATCTATCAATGGGGTGTAGCAAGACAATGTGTTGAGAGAATCAAAAGGGATGAGGCAGTAACTGCAAGGGAAGTTGACAAATTAATCATGATGGAGAATAGAGGGATGGATCCTTTCTGACTCGAGGGCATTGAAAGCCCCAAAAGAAAGTGGGTAACTGTCAGAACTCAGAAGATGGACTTTGTCATGGTTTTAGTTGTTAAAATGGCTGCTTCAATATGCCATGCTTGCAAAAGCAAAGCTCAGCATACTTAGTTACTACGGCTACTTGGTTTCAGCTCAAGATTTACCCCCTTTTTTTTGTTAGTCTTCAGTTTACACTGTTTTATAGCACGAGGTTAGTGTTCTTCGCAAGTTCTGTGTTGGTTAGCCTGTCCTTTTATTCCCCAACAGAAACAATGACAAGAGAACAACTACTTTAAGAAAGAGGAGGACACATTCAAGGCAAAGGAAAAACCTTTGCATTGTTTTATAAATTGAATACTGCAAAGCTTTTCAAGAACCTATAATAATTTTAGCCATTGGTACCATCCTAGATTTGTGAAAAGAATTTCTTTATAGTATTACAACTTCACAGTCTTGTCTTGCTTACAAAATGATCTGAAAGTGGTCACATCAAGACAAAGTCGATTTCCACTTTCACCTTGATTTTCCGAATTAAGATAAATACTTCTCCAACTTTTCAACTTCTTCTGTGCTTCCAATGTACAATGGGACTCGCTGGTGTATCTGCAAAGTTAGAAACAAAAGAAACACCAAATTAACTGACTGACATATTCGCTTATTGGTCACAGATATAGCAGTAATTTGATTCTAACCTCAGTTGGTTCGATGTCAAGAATTCTTTGGTGGCCATCGGATCCTTTGCCACCAGCTTGTTCCACAAGGAAGCTCATAGGAGCACACTCATACAGAAGCCTCAACTTTCCATTCTTACTCTTTTTGTCTCTCGGGTAGCCATAAATGCCACCATATAGAAGAGTCCTATGGAAGTCACCAACCAAACTACCGATGTACCTAGCAGAGTATGGCTTGCCGCTAGGGCCAGGGTCCTTCAAGTCATCGATGTATTTCTTCAGTTTGTCATCCCAAAGCTGGTAGTTTCCTTCATTGAACGAATAGATCTTTCCAGATTTTGGTATTTGGATATTTTCTTGGGTCATAACGAATTCTCCATACATCGGATCCAAATTGAAGGCAAAGACGCCGTTTCCCAAGGTGACCACAAAAATCACAGAGCTTGAGTACATGCAGTAGCCTGCTGCAAGAAGGTTGCTCCCTGGTTGGCATACATTCACAATACACCTCTGTTCAACATTGTCAAGCTGCAATATTGGACAGATATTTGGTGAATCGGTGGTTAACTATTTACATATGATGAATCGATATTTTGGCTTATGCCAACCTGAGCAAGTAAGTGGTCCTACTTCTCAGTGCACTATGTGTAAGGTTACACATTGTCCCAAAATTAAAACATGCTTGGCTTCATTAGCTATTTAGAGTTGTCTTTAGGAGGCAAAAGAACATTATTTAGTTTGGTGATTACCGTGGAATCATCTCCATGATCTGCGAGGCACTCATCATTTGGGCTGTATATTCCGAAAATAGAACCAGTAGAAACAGCAGCATCAATGTTTGATGATCCATCAAGAGGGTCAAACACCACAATGTAGTTGCCTGAGTAACTCTCTTCCACTGCCACTGGTACATCCTCTTCCTCTGATGCTATAATCCCAGTCCTTCCACTTGACCTTAGACAATGCGAGAATACCTGTTCAATCCATCAAACATATATTTAATGACTTTACTACTATAGTGAGTAACATTTAGTTACTTAAATGGTGTACAAAAATAGTTCAGTGACTTTTTCTGTTACTGCGGATAAAGTTCAGTGACTATACTATTATACTGTATAAAGTTCAATGACTTTAATATCACAATAGTTTGGTAATTTTACTGAGTGAAATCAAGCCATATGCATGACAAAAATAAAAAGGACAGTCCGATGCACGAAGCATCCCGCGTTTACGTAGGGTTGGGGGAAGGGCCTCACCCAAGGGGGTATGATGTAGGTAGCCTACTCTGATGCAAGCATCAACGACTGATTCTACGGTTTAGACACATGATTCTCATCGTTTGAAAGTTCTAATTTCCAATTCCTTATGAAAGAGATGATTCTATTTCATACTTCTAGGGTAATATGAAGAAGAAAACATAGACGGAGGGGTAACTTAATATAGCAATATCTTTGATATAGTTCTAATATCAACCAATCTTATTATGAGATAAATTTGACAATGTAAAGAGTTCTTATACTATGAGAATATCTTAACGAATTGTAACAGGTAAGCTGTCTTGTTTATTTTTTCAGGCTACTAATTTCGCTTCTCATACACAGTTATCAGTAGTTATTTTTTAAGCGACACGACAATGTAAGCAGAGGCGGACCTATGCTATACCGAGAGGGGTCACCGGCACCCATAAAGTCGGCAAATATTCTATGTATATATGCATGTCTTTAGAAAATAATGATATTTTAGTAGTGAGCATCCTACATACAAAGTAGATTTTGGTTGAGTGTAAGGACAGAGTACTAGTATGTTTCTATTGGGCTATAGGAAGAAGTTGAAACAAACAAACCTCATTAGAAACAACATCAAGTTTCTTTTGGTCTTCTCCTTGAATATTGACAGCACCTTGAACTCCAGTAAGGTTAGAAATTCCAGCTCTCTGAACCAAAGAAGCAATCTGCTTACAAGCCATAGAAATGCTTGAAATCACAATGGTAAGTTCAGCATCTATAGTCCCAGCTTGTTCTTGCCTTAATAGCCAGCTTGTTAAAGTTTGCAACTCATAGCCACTTCTTTTCCTTGTCTCTGTAGCCCCTGCTGCTGTCTCTATTGCCATGCACTTCACTCCTCCATTAAATGACCTCTTTGTTGTGCTGCTTTTTGGGCATAAAAATGGAGTACCCTTTTTGTCTAGAGTACATAAAAATGGAGTCTTTTTATCTAAAGCACATAGAAATGAAGTTGTTGCTGTTGCTGATGATGCTGCCATTGTGATTTTCTTGGAATTTCTTTTACTTGTGATCACTGAATTTTTCACTTAAAGTTCCATGTTTATTCAAAAGATTTCTTTATTGGGGCTTATTGTTATTTACTTGTGGGTAGGGGGTGAGAAGTGTAAGGCTGCAAAAAGATTTCTGTTAAGGGGGTCCCACTTATCCTCCAATCTTTTCCAATCATTTGTGGTTAACCATTGGAAATCTATATATGACATCGTCTAGGGCCTAGGGGCTAGGAAATTTGAGTATATTCTTGGATGTAGTGCTAACAGCTTGCATTTCTTTTGTAAAGATTAATGTTGTGGACTGATTGGCCCATTGGTGATAGCCCATTAAATGGCTTGTGACACATTCTTTTGGGCTTGGAGTATTATCAACAAGATTATTTTCAGTTAAAATATCATGGTATAGCCAGTTTTTGCAATGATCAATGAAAAATAGCTAGCGATTACTAAGTTAATGAAAAATAACCACTATTTTGCTGCACAGGGACCGGTCCAGTATAATATACGGGAATTCTGGCGCATTTGTGTACGAACTCAAGCATATTATACTGGACCGGTATACTTTGCTAACTCCTGTAAAATTTACGGGAGACTGCAGCACCAGTGCTCCAAACTCCAGTATATTATACTAGATAATTATACTTGCTGGAACTCCCGTAAAATTTACGGGAGACTAGAACACTAGTGCTCCAAACTCCAGTATATTATACTGGACAATTATACTTGCTAGAACTCCAGTATATTATGCTGGAGTTCTAGTGTATTTATGCTGGAACTCCATCATATTCATACTATCCTGGAACTCTAGTATAATATGATGGAGTTCAAGCATACTTGTGTCGGAACTCCAATATAATATACTGGAGTATTTTTCCGGATTTTGAACAGTGTTTTCGCTCAGATTTATCTTTACATAAAAAATGACTAAATTTTGATGACTTTTAAAACTTGGCTATTTTTCAACGACCGGTTATAAATTCGGCTATTTTTAAATTTCTCCCTTATTTTCATCGTTTGGCGTTTTCTTGAGGGGCATTTGCACGAGTATTATTTTTGGGTCGGCATTGAAGAATGGACGATTTGCAGTCGTACGCTATTTTTATGCCACCTTTTAATTTATACCTTTTTTTTAAAATTATTGATTTCATAACTAAATAACAAAAAATCTGTATAATATGATTATTATACCCCTTCCAAAACATATAAAAGTCCGTCTCTCCTCCGTACTCCTAGATTCAAATTCCAGATCTCCTCCGTATCTCCTCCATCAGTCCGTCTCTCTTGAGAAAGCGTCTCGCATTCAAGTTTCATATTCAAATTCAAATTCAAATACATTGTAAGTATTCAAATTCTTCTCCAGAATTCAAAATAGTTTTTGAATTATATGTTTTCTGATTGAATGATTGAAGTTTTTTGACGAACTTCATTGATATGCTGAATTTGCAATTCTACATCTATTTGACGATGAATTCTAACATTCTAAGCTGAAGTTATTTAGTTAACGAGATGATTATATGATTGTTTTGTTGCTGAATGTTTTTGTCAATAATTAAAAGCTGAAGTTTTCCTCGTACACTGGGTAAAAAATAAATAAAACATAAGTTAAAAAATCATAATGCACCAAAAAAACTTCGACCTAGTTGCTGAAGTTTTTTTTAGGTATTACTTAAAAAACTTAAGCAGGAGGGCCGAAGTTTTCCTCCTTAACTGGCTAAATTAAAAAATCATAATGCACCAAAAAACTTCGACCTAGCTGATGAAGTTTTTTAGTTATTTATTAAAAACTTAAGCAGGAGGGTCGAAGTTTTTCTCATACACTGATTAAATTAAAAAATCATAATGCACCAAAAAAACTTCGGCCTAGCTGCTAAAGTTTTTTAGTTATTTATTAAAAACTTAAGCAGGAGGATCGAAGTTTTCCTCCAACACTGACTAAATTAAAAAATCATAATGCGCCAAAAAAATTTTGGCCTAGCTGCTGAAGTTTTTTTTAGTTATTTATTAAAAACTTAAGCAGGAAAGCTGAAGTTTTGCTCCTACACTGGCTAAATTAAAAAATGCATGCGCTAAGTATTTTATAATCATTTTTTTTTAAAATCTCATACCAAAAACGCTTAAGTTTTCAGGAATAATGTAAAAAAAAAAATCATATAATTTTTTTGTATGCTAAAGTTTTTTTAGTTCATCTGCTAAATATGGTTAATATTTTGTCGAGAAATAATTAATTTTTGGATAAGTTTATGTTAATTGTACTGTTATTTTATAAGTTTAAAAATAATTTTAGTTCATGCTTGAAGTTTTCATCAAGCACTGTATATTTTATTATTATTTCTTTGAAAAAACTTCATACCAAAAAATGCTTAATATTCAGATTAGTTATTGTTAATACTTCCTGAAGTTATATAGTTCATTTCCTCTGCTATTTTTCGAATTTGAAACTGCGTGACATTTTTGATATTATTTTTGCCCGTAAATGTTTACCTTGTTGTAGTTAATTAAAAAATACAAAAATATTACATGTGCACTTAGGAGTTTTATTTTTACAATTAGGAATTATTTAAATCATAATGGTTTTAAAAGAAGAAAATCACAAAAATATGCATTTAGTCTATTTTTGTTATCTAAGTGTACCATTGTGTGATTTTATTTTATGTTTTAACGTGTGTATTAATTGTTGTTAAGGAATGATTAATATTGTGTAGTCTAATTTTGATGTTACAATTTAATCTAGGAATTTTTTTAATTAGAAATTAAAAGAAGAAAATAAAAAGCGTTGAAAAATAGATCAAATCGGAATGGGCCAATTTTAAATGCCAAGCCAAAGCCCATATTTTGTTTCAATTGGTCCACTCCAAAACAACCTAATCTCTCAGAGGTCCAAACGACACTGTTTGGATGCCTCGAATATGGACCATTGATCAAACTGATCGAACAATCCAGTTCAGCCTCCGTCTCAGCTTAAACGACGCCGTTTCATGTGAGCCAATCTAAGCCGTCCATTCATATTGATCTAACGGCTCCAAGGCCTCCCCTATACCCGAACCATTTCGTTTAAGATCGACCCAGTCTCGATGAAATATCAAACGCTACCGTTTTGTTTAAGTGACAAATCCGGGCCGTTGATCATTAATGATCCAATGGCCAAGATCAAACCATCTCCCCCAGTATATAAACCAAATCTCTCACCAGCCCCCCCAATCCAAACACCCCCCTCACCACTATTCTTCGTCTCTCTCACCCAGAGACGGAGCCTAGCAAACCCTAGCCGCCATTAGGTTCCCTCGCCTGAAACCCGGCAGCGCCGCCGGTCACCAGCTTAACACCCTAAAGCCTTCTCACCACCCCCAATCTGATTCCAGTAGTCGTTTGGTTCGAATCTTCCCCAAACGTTTCGAATCTTCATTTGAAGGTTCGATCCAAGCTGTAACTTACCCAACCAAGCCCAAATTCACACCATAAAACCCCCTGACCTTCCTCATACCCAAAACACCATTATCACGGTTCGAATTAACTTAGAACTGTTCGAATCCCAATTTGAACCCTGAAACCCTAAAAAATAAAAAATGAGGTTTCATCTGAAATTAAGAAGAAATTGAGGTTTCAACTGACCTTAGTCAGGTGTTCTCAATCGAAAACACTTGATTAAGGTCCGTTTGACCTCAAAAAGGTTCGAGTCCGAGATTGGTCAAGCCCGTCTGATTGTTGATCTTTCTGAGGTATTTTTCATTTTTCTTTTATTTCTATTGTTCTTGTTGTGGTTTAATTATTTGTTTAGTTTTGTTATGTTATTTTTTTTAAAAATTATTTAACTGTTCTGCCTCACCTTCATCATGACCTTTTATTTGGTCGATTAATTCTTCTGTCTGTTGTTAATTGTATCTGTCATGAATTGCATAGGCGAGTTGTTTAATGCCGTCGAGTTAATTAGCTTCATAGACTCCCTGTTCTGTCCAAAATAACTGAATTCATTTGGAAGCATGTTTTGTCTGCTTGTTTGTTAAGTATATAATATAGATTATATAATCGATTCGATAAGCCTCGTCGATGGAATAGTATCATGTTAGCTCCTTGTTTGATCAAAATTAGTCGACTCCTCTGTATAACTGTTTAATTCTGATTGTTGGTTATTTATTGATTAGGTGTTGTCAATTATGCAGTCGATTAATTATCGATGAATTCTATTCTACTTCTTATCTCATAAATTTACAGAACTCCCTTGTTCATATTTAGGTTTAATTAGAATAGTTTATTCATTATGTTCTTGTTGTAGTGGTGTTTGCCCTACCTGGAATTCTTAGTCCATTTTTCTTTATTTCTAGACTATTTCTATGAAACCAACAGCCTGATTGTGTATTAATTTTGGATTCATTGGTTTAAGCTGAATCATGAATCATTTAAGGATTGGTTATAGCTGTTAGTTAGATATTAATTTTTAGATTTTAGAGATTTAGTTTTGTTTGCTGATGTTAGGAGTCAGAATAGTAGCAGTCAGTAGGAATTTCAGGGGTATTTTAGGAATGTAAAGATGAGGAAGCATGGTTTGACTGAGTATTATGTACAGTAGGGCCCAATGTACTTTAATTTGGATTAATGGGTAGAGGGGGACACCAAGTAATGATAGATGTTTGGATGATTGGAATTAGGAATAGTATCTTAATGATAAAATGCTGAAAAGGCACATAGAAGAGCATATCTAGGGGCTGAAAATAAAAGAAGATGTAATAATAAAAGGGTAGAGTAATACTTAAAGGGGAAGAAAAAGAGGGTCTGGCTTGGAGATAAATAAGAGCCATTTGGTTAATTTTAGAGATCAGATTGAGAAAACAAAAACTTGAAAAAAAGAGAGTTCAGTTAAAAACTATTAGCTTTCTAATCCAAGGAATTCAATGAGTTTAGAGTGGAAATAGGCTAACTTTCAATCTGAAAGAGTGAGTATTTTGAGAATTCAGAAACTAAAGTTCAGTCTTTTTGTCATCTAAAAATCAGTATTAGTTTGTGATTTGAAGCTACAAGCTTCTGTTTGGAGTGTTAAAGAACGAAATACCATTCCATTAGGCATTTGTAGTTCATCCTCAAGTCTAGTTGCTAGCTTGTTCCTGTTAGCTCAGGATTTGATTGCTGGGTCTTTGTTTGAAGAATCGGGAGTGTGTACTATTTTTTGTGGAAGTTCTGGTTCAATTTCAGGCATTGACTGAGATTATTTGAGCTGCCTGCGTTTGAATATTTTGGTTTGGCCTTCTCGAGTTTGGTTGTTCCCGAATTTTACTGGTTTTCAATCTGTTCTAAATTGAGCGCGAGACTGCTGGTTGTTTTCTGTCGATTATTGTTGTCGTTGTGTTGTCGTTACTGCACATGATGATCCTTTTCTTCTTCTTCCATTTGTTTATTTCCAGGTAAATATTCTAAAGCCTTCAATCTATGGAAATAAAGTGATAACGTTACCCGAAGTAGAACTTTAAAATTTTTCTATTATCTTTTATTTAATTTCGAGGTGTAAAACAATAGTCTATTCGATATTACACGTTGTATACCGGACTGATTCTAAAATGTAAATTGGACTAATGAACCTTGAATATAAGGTTATTCACTTAGCTTGTCAAGATCTTAGGAATGTAGAAATACGAATATATGAGTTTTTTGCTGTTGAATAGTAGTGGTAATGACCCATATTAAGTTAGTCAATAGTTTCTGTTAGTCGAATGATTTACGAGTCTCTTGAATCTATCCAAATGTATGAAACTAGAATCATAGATTAACCATGTTCAGGTACCTTGAAATAATTCGTTTGCAGCCATGTGATTTCTAAGGTTCAAAAATAATAAATTGCTAGTATTCAACGTGCATAGGTAATAATTGTGAGGCTATCTAGTTTCGATTTAGGAATCAACAACGTAGTTTACGATCAGAATTAAAATCGAAGATGTATAATCCTAAGCATTGAGAGTTGGTTTAATGGCGTTAATTCGAGTTGTTAATTAAGTTGCTACTGTTAGTGTCGAAATCAAATCATGTCTTTAGTCTAGTGGCAGTTGCAATAATATTTCGGAAAACCATTATGGGTAACTAGAATAGGACTATCTAAACTAGAACATGGAATCAAATATTTCATAGATTTTGAAGTAGATAAGTTCTGGTTTTCGTTATAAATTGTCAAGTACTTGGAATAATTAAAAGGGATTTTGTGTGAATAAGTTGCGTGAACTAAAGAGGCCCGAGATTATAAACATATAAATCAATTAGGACTTTTCTTTTCTCATTCTTTAGAGACAAACTTTAATAGAAAAAATGTAGTCACTTAAGGATATCCTTAAAATAAAAAAGGCGTGCCTCGCCACAGTACATTACAAATTACGGGTCCCTCAATAAATATATAACAATTGGATAGATTTCGGAGTTGGTCGCTCCCAAAATAAGGACACGTTAGTCTCATTAGGACGCGCCTTAATTAATCTTACCTCCCTAAACTCGGGTGTGCATTTATGCAACTTAAATCTAAATCTCGACAGAGTTGAAATGTGTCGACTACCACGAGTACACTGGTTGTGATGTGGTCCGAGATATGTTTTCACAATGTTGCAATTCTATGTAAATAATAACAATAATAATTTGAATAAAAGCGGTAAAATAAAATAAAATTGGCACATAGGTTCTTCATGTAATAAAATCAGATAAATAAGCAAAATATGACAGTTGAGCGATCGTGCTAGAACCAAGGTACTCGGGAATTCCTAACACCTTCTCCCAGGTTAACAGAATTCCTTATCCGAATTTCTGGTGCGCGAACTGTTAAACAGAATCATTCTTTTCCTCTATTCGGGATTTAACCGGTGACTTGGGACACCATAAATCTCCCAAGTGGCAACTCTGAATCATTAATAAATAATCCCGTTTCGATTTTTCTTTAATTGGAAAAACTCCTCTACGCCCCTCGCGGTGCCGGAAAAAGGAGGTGTGACAGCTCTGGCGACTCTGCTGGGGAATTTGACCCAGAACCACTGGTTCAGGATTTGAAATTCGAGCTTAGAATAATAGTTGTATTTGGCTTTATTTATTATCTGATTTTATTTTATGATTGAGCTTAAATGTGTAAAATGATGCCTTTTACCGCTTTGATATTATTTGAACTGTATATATAAACTCTGCCGAAACCCTTCTCTTCTCCCTCTTGAGAAGTGCACGCTGGTCGTGACTTCTTTCTTTTAGTGTCATAATCCCAATTTAGTACAAGTTTTCGGTGGGATTGCAAAATCGGAGGATCTTTTGGTTACCGGCACGCAGTTCCCATCCGCGGCTCGAGTTGTCCGCTCGGGTAAAAAGCCAGGTCTAGAACAATAACCCAGGTTGAAGCTTAGTATAACATATCTTCATGTCGGATCCCTAGTAGGAAACACTTGTTTTGCATCACGTTGCATTTGAATTATGAGGCTCAACACAGGGGTTGGGCTCGTCTAGGAATAGCAACCTGAAACAAAAAGACCATCCTGCTGCATCTTTTTTGATTTATATATCTATTTGTTCAGACTCGCATGCTGACTGGCTTACGAAATTGGGAATATTAGAAAATTGTGAAAGAGAGAAATAGCAGTGTAAATCTAACTACTTTTTTTAAAAAAAAAACAAGTAGTGTCGAAACTCTTTCAAATTTTGGAAAAAATAAAAGAAGGGTGTTTTGGAAGAAGGAAATTTTGTGCTTTTAGATCTAGTTTTGTTTCCCCTTTTTACCCGAACTACGTCGGTTTGATTCTCACACGGCGTGAGATACCTAGGCAACCCCCATCAGGTCCAACTGCCCCTTTTACAAAAAATAACCAAAATGTTCAAATTTTAAAAGAGTCAGGCTAGGCTATCTTGTCAAATATAGTCGAATGTTCCTTGAAGGGACGCCGAAAGGCTAATTTTGCACAAACAACCACTTCTGGTCATTTTTGGATTTTTGACCAAATTAGCCCACACAACCTTAAATCCTCGTCCTCGAGGCTATGAAAGGTCGTGACCGCAATGGCGGATTATGTTTTGGAAAATAGTTTTAAATACGTCAGTTGATGCCCTTTTGCCAAAATAGCCGAATGTTCTCGAAAGGGATGCCGAAAGGCTGACTTGGTATAAACGGCCGCTTTCTGTCATTTTGGTCGACACAACCTTGAAAATTCTTTGCCTCTGAGGCGCTAAAAGGCCATGTTCAAAATCGAGTTTTATTTTTGTTTAAATTTTTGAAAAATAGTTAGGTCTATCTGAGTCCAGTAAAGTGTGCTTTTTGCTTATAGTCGCTTCATCGAATGTGCAGAATGAACATGGGTTCAAGTTTGCCGTTAAAGGTCAGAAGCAAGATCCCTATGGAATTACGACTGTGGTGGGAAGATTTCGAAAAAGCGGAACAAGATAAGATCAGACTACACTTGGGGGGTCTCGTTGATTTATTCGGTATCAGTGCTAGAGGGGACATCATAAAAGCATTGACCGCATTTTGGGATCCAGCCTATAATGTGTTCCATTTCTCGGGCTTTGAACTCACGCCTACTTTAGAAGAGATAGTGGGGTACATGGGAGTCACTGAGGGGCTGATACATAAATATCTAATCGCTCCAAGGGCCGTCAATTCTCATAAATTTATGGATTTATTGAAGATAAGCAAGGGAGTCCCCTACTCTGAGCTGGATGAAGGTTTTTCTACGCTAAAATTCGTGTACCGGAGGTATGGTAACCTATCAGGATTTGATGATGCAGAAAGCGGGGCTTGCAGCCAAGGAAATCGGGTAAAATGGGATGAGCACATGCGATTTGCCTTCATGGTATCATTCCTGGGTCTTGTAGTGTTTCCCACGAAGAACAGAAATATCGATCTAAAGATAGCTGGGGTGGTCAAGGTCCTAATCACCAACGGAAAAAGCACACTCGCCCCCATGATATTATCCGAGATATATCGAGCCTTCACAACTTGTAAAGCAGGGGCAGACTTCTTTGAGGGTTGCAACTTATTATTACAAATGTGGATGATCGAACACTTGCATCATCAACCTCAGCATCTGAGCTATATGATGACAGAGAAAGGTTGCATTGAAGGGTACAACAAGAGGGTCTCAGGGATCGAGTTGCCGGTAGGGTCTCAGAAATGGGTATCTCATCTCAGTTCCGTCACTGCTGCACAAATAGGATGGACGTTGGGTTGGTTACCGGTCGAAGAAGTTGTGTACATGCCCGCCACAGGTCTGTACTTCCTTTTGATGGGGCTCTAAGGCATTCATCCTTATGCACCATATCGAGTGATGAGACAACTGGGAAGGTGTCAGGTGGTACACCCTGATGAAGATCTAAGCATATACGCAGTCGAGGTCAGCACCAATGGCCAGTTTCACGAAAAAATCGTTCGTTCTATATGGAATGAATGCCAGTATTTGACGGTGAACACTCGAGTACATGACCTATCAAGGGGAGAAGTTTCATCGGATTATCTGGCTTGGTATAGAAGGAAAGAAATTACGAAAGAAGAGCCAGAATGGCCCGCCAAAAAACCTCACATTCAGGGGTTCATTGAGGCATTACAAGAACCATGTGCTTGGGTGGATACAGAATGCAAGTACAAGGCCAGTATTAGGGAACTGGAAAGGGAGGTCGAGGATCTCCGATATGAAAATGGTTTGCAAGCAGCAGCTGAAGAAGGAGATAGAAAGAAGTCTTCCCAACAGAACGACACTCTCAGGGCCCAGATTCGAGAACTGAAGATGAATGCCGATAATCAACAGAGAATTCGGTCTGACCAGAGGCTGATAGATGGGTTGAACAAGCAGATCAGCGAAAGCCATGAGGGTTTGAAAAGATCGGAGGCTAGCGTGGCGAGAATCCAAGCCAGATGGGCAAGAGGTACAGAGGCACAAGCAAAGGCTATGCGGAAAATAAGGAGGGATTATGAAGGGACAATTTCTATATTAAGAGAAACAAATTCTACTCTCAAAGAGCGGGTCCTTAGACAAGCCCGAGATGCCAGAATGGACAGGAAGCACTGCTATAATTTGATGGTCAGGATGGAGGAACAGATGGAAAAATTCCAAGATCGACTCGCCGACAATGCCCAAGTGTTGGGGTTAAAGAACCGGCGAATAGAGCAGTTGTTCAGAGAAAGGGATTACATCAGGGGTAAGATTGATGACATTGGGCATTACATTTACATGAGGTGCCTGACATGTGAGCAAATGCCTCGTAACACCCTTTTTGCTTCAGTCATGGGTGTTGTCCACCGGATTATGAAAGAATTGAAGAGCCTGCAATGGAATCTTGCGCCAAAGCCCACGACAAGGCCAAATGATGCCCCGCGGGCACAAAGACTTAAAGCCTTGAAGCATGTTTAGTCGAGTCTGTATTTTCTGTATTCTGGTTGTTCGTTGAAATCTGTATTTTCCTTTTTTTTTGGTCAAAAGCTGTAGAGTGTTTCCAAAACATTTTAGCTTTGTAAATATAAATCCAAAATAATATCTTTGTTTTTACACTCGAGCACGAACTATGCTTGGTCTGATTCATGCGGGGACCTGATACATAGGCAATCTACATAAGATTCGACCGCTGCTTTGAAAATAAAAGAAAAGAAGTGATAGAAAAAGAAAATAATGGAGGGACTTTGAAACACTTGAAAATGATAAGCCAGGATGATGCATGCGGTCTGAGCAAAAGCATATTAGAAATGGTTTACTGCCTAAGGACATTGCATCCCCCAACACGCGATTATGATATCTGTTGAAACTCTAACGCTAACAAGTTTGTTGTTCTTCCAATCAATCCAGTTAGTTTGTTAAAGAGTACTGGCATCGCTCCATTATCAGACAAGATCAAAAGGGCCCATACAAGAAAGCATGACTGGATCAGACAACAGTGTTGAGTCAGAAAAGACGATGAGTCTAATGCTGAAAGAGGCCATGGAAAAAATGGAAAAGATGAGGCTGGAAATGAATGAAATGCAGTTGGCCTTGGCTAAAGCACAAAAGGGGCCTGAAGTACCCGTTACTCCTATTCTCCAACCAGGACATACACCAGAATACCCTTCTCCTGGTCCCTCAACAAGCTTCCCAAGCCATCACTACTATCAGGGAAGGGATGCCTATGAACCCCAAGCTCCACCACCCAATCAAAACCCTCCCCCACCAAATGTCCCTATCTTTGTGGCACCTCGCCCAGCCCCATTGCACAGATCATCTAGTGAGCCATTATTTCAAGCTCACGATGCACAAGATTACCCCCGTTGAACTCACATTCAAATTACCCGAGCCATCTACCTACAATCCACACTTTGAGGTCCCCGAGGAAACTGAAAAGACGGCTAAGAGCCCAGAGCAGGACGAGATAATGCGGAAGTTCAAAATCCTGGAGCAGTCCTTCAAGAACATGCATGGGTTGGGAAACCAGGTCAGCGTGGCCTACAAGGATCTATGTCCTTTTCCTGATGTTTAATTATCGGCGGAGTTCAAAATGCCCAAGTTTGATTTATACGAAGGGCATGGAGATCCTATGGCTCATTTGAGGGGTTTCTGTAGCAATATGAGGGGAGCAGAGGCAAAGATGAGCTACTGATAGCTTACTTCAGCCAGAGTTTGAGTGGGTTTGCCCTAGAGTGGTATACAAGGCAAGATCCAAACAGGTGGTACACCTGAGATGATCTGGCGCAGGCTTTTGCCGGACACTTCCAATACAACCTCGAGATAGTCCCATACCGTCTCACTTTTCTAAAGCTTGAGAAGAAACCTGAGGAGAGCTTCCGGGAATTTGGATTCCGGTGGAGAGAACATGCAGCTAGAGTTGATCCTCCAATGAGAGAGGGGGAGATGGTAGATTACTTTCTAAAAACTCTAGAGCCAACTTACTTTGGTCACTTGGTGATATCAGTTTGCAAATCCTTTAATGAGGTGGTGAAAATGGGACGCATGATAGAAGAGGGACTCAAGTCCAATAAAATCCTTAGTTAATCGGCAATCAAGGCAACAACTCAGGCCATTCAGATCAGCACAGGAGGTGCGCTCGAAAAGAAAAAGAGAGAAGAAGTTGCGACAATAGAGGTAGGCAACTGGTCCAGATCTAGAGGTCCAGAACCCCTCACCCAAATTACCCACACATTCCAAATTACCCTCCACAGTCCTACTACCCACCACAAGAACAACATTTATATGTCCATCAAGCCCAAACATATACCCAACCTCCGGCTCGCCCGCAATGACGCGCGCCAGCTCCCCAAAATACCTACCCACCTCTACATAATACCTACCCACCTCCACAAAACACATTCTCACCACCAAGGGCCTACAGGAATCTCGCAGGCCCATGTTTTCGGGGGAATCAAGCTTTCAGAAATGATAGGGTTCAGAGACAAAGAACATTCACTGAATTAGGAGAAAACTATACTGCTTTATTCCACAAATTAAAACAGTTAGGTTTGTTGAGTCCTATTGATCCCAGACTACCCCAGAATTTGGACCACTCGATAAGTTGTGAATATTGTTCGGGAGCTCCCGGACATGATACCGAGAAGTGTTGGAAGCTGAAGCGCGCAATAAAAGATCTTATTGACATCAACAAGATCGAGGTACAAGCACCAGACGTACCCAATTTTAACCAGAACCCTTTGCCAGCCCATCAAGAAGAACTCATGATCGAGCACAGAGGGGGAGAGACAAAGAAGCCATCACAAACAATGATGATGATACGTGCTACTCCAACCGAAAAGTCGACCAGTGGGGGAGCAGTGGTACATTTTAACAGGGAAATTGTCAAGCCAGTGGTGATATTAGGAAAGAGACCATCCGCCACTACAAAAAAGCCAGAGCCAGCCAAATTAGTAGTATCAGGAGCGTCTCCGCCCCTGTGGTTTTTTAAAGGGGGTCTCCAGGGAACCGGTCATTATAAAGCCAGTAGTCCAGTTGCCAGTGATTGATAGCAAGGTCGTGCCTTGGAAGTATGAAAATGCAATGGTGATGTACAAGCGAAAACAAGTGGGAGAGGATAGTTGCGAGGCACAGGTATTGACTCGATCGGGACAGTGTTTTGCTCCCGTAGAGTTGAGGAGGTCCAACCCAGCAATGGTGAAGAAGCCCGTAATAGAGGAAGAGGCTGAGGAGTTTTTGAAGAAAATGAAAGCCCAAGACTACTCCATTGTGGAGCAGTTAAGAAAGACTCCAGCACAAATTTTGTTGCTATCATTGTTGATTCATTCCAGTGATCATTGCCGGGCCCTAATTAAGATCCTGAACGAAGCTCATGTTCGAGATAAACTCTCTGTAAATCACTTGGAGAAGATAGTGCACAAAATCTTCGAGGTAAACCGAGTGACATTTTCCGATGATGAATTGCCAAAAGAAGGTACGGAACATAATAAAGCCTTATACTTGACTGTGAAGTGTGAAGACTCGGTGGTCACCCGAGTATTGGTTGATAATGGGTCAAGTGCCAACATGTGTACTTTGGATACTCTGAACAAACTGAAAAGTGATCATGACCGGATTCACAAGAACAACGTTTGCATCCGAGGTTTTGATGGAGGTGGTACCAACACAGTGGGTGATATCATACTGGAATTAATCATTGGTCCAATAGAATTCACCATAGAATTCCAAGTGGTAGACATGGAATTCCAAAGCAATGGCTTCTATATTGCACCAAATGGTGAAGTTCGAGTGGGACAGGCAGGAGATAGTAATGCACGGGGATGATGGTACAAACATTGTGGGTGATGACGTTGTGCCACATAGAAACCGATGATGACAAAGGGTCATGGATGTATCAGGTTTTCGACGGGGTTTCAATGGACAAGATTTATGAAGGCGAGGACCTTACATTTCTCAGGATCGCAGCTGCGACCTCCATGATAGCCTCGGAAATGCTCAATTGTGGGTTTGTACTAGGAAAAGGTCTGGGGGCTGAGCTTCAGGGTATTGTTCAACCTGTCTCTTTGCCCAAGAATTTAAAGACCTTCGGGTTGGGTTTCAAGCCGACGATAGCGGATGTGAAGCGAGCTCGGAAAATGAAGAAGAAAGTTTGGATTCTTCCCAAACTAGTTCCGCGTCTCTCCCAATCTTTTGTTAAAGCAGGTGTCAAAAGGTTGTCAGTACCAAAGGTTCTTAGACCGTTGATTGGATCATATGGAGATTTTTTGAAAGGATATTTGCTGATGTCAACGTGATCAAAGCTGGAGAGGGTTCCAGTAGAGCAGTCATACAATATGTAGGGCCTAGGGCCAATATCAACAATTGGACAGCTACTCCTCTTCCTACTCGGAGGGAGTCTTGGTAGTAGGCCCTGGATTTTCTTTCTTGTTTCGTAGATTATTCCAGAGTTGTAATCCAGTTTTGGTTTTATTTGTATTCAGTAAAAGTGTGAAACTCTGTTATCCTGCATTTTAATAAAAAGCGAAAGTTTCCTTTTCTTATTTTGTTTAATTTTGTTTCTTTTTTTTCTTTCTGAACAGTTCTCTTTTTACTGGTTCCAATGACATGGCATGCACAACGGATCTTCAACCTAGTCTAAATAATCAATTTGACTCCGAATTAATTGCATAAGAGGTCGATTATGATGATGAATCAGAATAGGAGGAAGATGAGGCCTTTGAAGAGATAAACAGAGAATTAAGTCATTTTGAAGAAAAACTTAAGCCTAATCTGAATGACACTGAAGCTGTCAATTTAGGAGATGCGGACGAAGTTAGGGAAACCAAAATTAGCATCCACAGTGATCCGAACATCAAAGAGGAACTAATCAAAGCACTCATCGAATTCAAGGATGTTTTTGCATGGTCGTATGATGACATGACGGGTTTAAGCACAGATCTAGTGGTTCATAAATTACCCACTGACCCGGCATGCCCTCCAGTCAAGCAAAACTTGAGAAAGTTCAACACATACATGAGTGTGAAAATTAAATAAGAAGTGACCAAGCAGTTGCAGGCAAAGGTTATTCGGGTGACTCGATATCCCGATTGGTTGGAAAATGTGGTACCAGTACCGAAGAAAGATGGGAAGATCAAGGTATGTGTTGATTATCGCAATCTGAACAGGGCAAGCCCAAAAGATAACTTTCCACTACCCAACATCCATATCTTGATCAACAATTGCGCTGGGTGTGAAATCGGATCCTTTGTGGATTGCTATGCCGGGTATCATCAGATCTTGATGGATGAAGAAGACGTAGAAAATATGGCCTTCATTACACCGTGGGGAACTAATTGTTACCGGGTAATGTCGTTTGGTTTGAAGAACGCTGGAGCAACTTACATGAGAGCAATGACTACTGTGTTTCATGACATGATGCACAAAGAGATTGAGGTGTATGTAGATGATGTGATCATCAAATCCAAGCGTCAGGAAGACCACATAGCTGACCTTAGGATGTTTTTCCAAAGACTTCGTAGGTATGATATTAAGCTCAACCCGGCCAAATGTGCGTTTGGGGTTCCATCTGGAAAGATGTTGGGATTCATCGTCAGTCGGCGAGGCATTGAGTTGGACCCGTCAAAGATCAAATCCATCTAGTAATTTCCGCCGCCGAAAAACAAAAAAGAGGTAATGAGTCTGTTGGGATGGTTGAACTACATTAGCAGGTTCATTTCTCAGCTAACAACAACGCGTGAACCTATTTTTTGGCTATTGAAGAAAGATGTTGTGATATAATGGACAACTGAATGCCAGGAGGCCATCGACCAAATCAAGGGGTATCTATCAAATCCGCCTGTGTTGGTCCCACCTGAACCAGGAAGACCGTTGATTCTCCATCTAACAGTATTGGAGAATTCATTCGGTTGCATACTAGGGCAACATGATGACACTGGAAGAAAAGAGCAGGCCATCTATTATGGCAAGAAGTTTACAGTTTTTGAGGTTAAGTAAACTCAACTTGAGAAGACATGTTGCGCCCTAACTTGGGTAGCACAGAAGTTTAAGCATTATTTGTCGTCATATAATACTTACCTCATTTCACGCCTAGATCCATTGAAGTATATTTTCCAAAAGCCTATTCCCATAGGGAGATTGGCGAAGTGGCAGATATTACTCACAGAGTTCGACATCATCTATGTGACGAGAACGGCCATGAAAGCCCAAGCATTGGCTGATCACTTGGCTGAGAATCCTGTTGATGAAGAATACGAGCCTTTGATGACGTATTTTCCAGATTAAGAAGTGATGCATGTAGAGGAGTTAGAACTGACTGAGGATCCGGGGTGGAAGCTTTTCTTCGATGGGGCTGCGAATGCGAAAGGAGTTGGAATAGGAGCGGTGCTTATCTCTGAAACAGGAAATCACTATCCTGTTACAGCTCAGCTACATTTTTATTGTACCAACATTATGGCTGAGTATGAGGCATGCATTCTGGGCTTACGGTTAGCTGCAGATATGGATGTTCAGGACGTCTTGGTCTTGGGGGACTAACCTTCTGGTACATCAAATTCAAGGTGAATGGGAAACAAGGGATTTAAAGCTTATACCATATCGTCAATGCTTGCACGATCTTAGCAAGCGATTTCGATCAATGGAGTTCAAACACATCCCAAGAATTCACAATGAGGTTGCTGATGCTTTGGCCACTGTAGCATCTATGTTGCACCACCCAGACAAGATTCATGTTGACCCGTTGCATATTTAGGTTCGTGATCAGCATGCTTATTGCAACGTGATAGAGGAAAAAATGGATGGCGAGCCATGGTTTTATGATGTCAAGGAATACCTCATGATGGGGACATACCCATAGCAGGCAACCAAAGATCAAAAGAGAGCCATTCAGCGTTTGGCCAATGGATTTTTCCTTAGTGGATGAGTGCTGTACAAAAGAATCCCACATTTGGGATTGATGAGATGTATAGATGTTGGTCAGGCCACGACAGTAATGACAGAGGTACATGCTGGAGTCTATGGGGCCTATATGAGAGGATATGTATTGGCAAAAAAGATTCTTCGAGCAGGATATTATTGGCTCACGATGGAGCGTGATTGTATCATTTTCGTATGAAAGTGCCATCAGTGTCAGGTACATGGAGACCTGATTCATTATCCACCAATAGAATTGCACACAATGTCAGCACCTTGGCCATTTGTTGCATGGGGCATAGATGTCATTGGACCTATTGAGCCATCAGCTTCCAACGGTCATAGGTTCATTTTGGTAACCATTGATTATTTCACTAAGTGGGTTGAAACTAAAACTTTCAAGTCGGTAACCAAGAAGGCAGTGGTGGATTTTGTCCATTCCCATATCATTTGTAGATTTGGGATTCCGAAAATGATCATCACGGATAATGGTGCTAATCTTAACAATGGTTTGATGAAAGAAGTATGTCAACAATTCAAGATTACGCACCGTAATTCCACTCCATATCGTCCCAAGGCGAATGGTGCAGTTGAGGCAACTAAAGAGAACATAACGAAGATACTGAGGAAGATGGTAGAAGGATCCAGGCAATGGCATGAGAAGTTTCCATTTGAATTGTTGGGTTATCGCACTACTGTCCGCACTTCAGTAGGTGCAACTCCTTACTTGTTGGTATACGAAACTGAAGCAGTGATACCAGCAGAAGTTGAAATTCCCTCCCTTCGAATTGTCGCTGAGGCCGGGATCGATGATGATGAATGGGTCAAAGCACGATTGGAGAAGCTGAGCCTAATCGATGAAAAGAGATTCGCAGCGGTATGCCATGGACATTTGTATCATAAGAGAGTGTCAAGAGCAGACAATGAGAAGGTACGCCTTAGGAAATTTGAAGTAGGACATCAAGTATTGAAATGGATCCTACCACATCAGATCGAGGCAAAAGGCAAGTTCGCACCTAATTGGCAGGAGCCGTATGTTGTGACCCGAGTATTATCCAATGGCGCTTTGTGTCTGGCAGATGTCGAAGGAAGATGCATCGACATGGCTATCAATTCTGATGCGGTCAAGAGATATTATGTGTAAATTCTAGATTATAATTTTGGTTTGTTTATTCGTTTGTTTGTACTTAATGTTTATCGAATAATGAAATGACGGAGGCAATTCTTTTTTCTACCCAAACACTTTTAACCTTTGCTTTACCCATTTGAGCCTTAATTATTCTTTCATACCCCTCTCTTGGAATCGTTAATAAAATACGAAAATATAAAAAAGAGGAAGTCGCAAGAAAAACAAACGAATGTTTTGAACTACAAGGATACGTAGGCGCCTCACAGCTCGGTCGTGATGTAACAAAAATAAAAAATCCCCAAGCAAGAAAACTGGGGCAGAAATTTTGTTTTTAATTTTGAGAAAGAGTTTTAATTCCAAGAGTTGTAATGTTTCACCCGTCAAGTTTCGAATCTTATCTCCTTCTCTTTTAAATACCATATAAAACCCACATTGATGTCCAAAAAAGACCTCCCGATCAGCATCCGATAGGTGCCAAGACAGGCAAATGAAAGACGAGAATAACACACTGGTACCCAACTGAACGAGGATCATGAGCTGAAAGAATTGATAGCCAAAAGAATTCCCAGCAGAGAGAATCTTATCGGTAACACTCCAAACCCCAACTAAGAGAGAAAATGAGAGAGTCTTATCGGTGAAAACCTTCACATGCGCCATAAGGTGATGTAAGCTGAGAGAAACAAAATGAGAGAGTCTTATCGGTGAAAACCATCACAGGCACCATAAGGCGATGGGAGTTGAGAGAAATGAGAGAGTCTTATCGGTGAAAACCTTCACAGGCACCATAAGGCGACGTAAGCTAAGAGAAACAAAATGAGAGAGTCATATCGGTGAAAACCTTCACAGGCACCATAAAGTGACGGGAGTTGAGAGAAACGAGAGAGTCTTATTAGTGAAAACCCCTCAAAGGGCACTATGAGGCGACAATATAGAATTGACGGAAAGGATCCGCATTTTGCGAAGAGTTGGACACCTGTTTATCCCCAGCAAGTGAAGACATCAGAAATATTGATTGCTACAAATAGACTGGGTTGATTAATTCGGAATGCACGACATGATCGTTGGGATCGGTTAGACCACCCAGATAAGTTCCTTTTTCTTTTCCTAGCATTTGTTCAGAAATTTTTCTCTTTTTCTATCTTTTCTTTCCTTTGTTTAAGATCTTTTTCCAGATATTTATTTTAAGAAAGATTTTTCAAAACGTACTACCGGTTGCCAAAATGGTACAACGAAAAGCAAAATGTGAAGAGGACAGGCCAGAGACAAGGCAATAAGGCAAAAAAGACGCCTTTTGCACGGCTGAATAATATATTGGGTTAAAAGGTCGAGGAGAGTGTGGAGAAAAGCCGGAAAAATGGCAGGTTAAGGAAATTATATGACAAGTTCCAAGAGTATCTCCAGCAGAACTCTGATCGATTATCGACCCAGTTCGAGGTGGTCGGACCACTCAAAATGGGGAAGGGAGAAAGAAAAATTCATCTTCAGCAAAATAACCCCAGCAAGTTTTGAAACATAGAACGGAGAAGGGATAAATGGACAAACCATCCCCAACAGAAATATCATCCCAGTAAATGACATCATCCCCAAAAAGTTGTGGGAACGCAAAACAGGACAAGGGAGAGGAACAATTATTCACAGTAGGAGCGACATAACCGCTCACCACGTTTTTAAACTAACAAATTTTTCTTTGATTTGAAAACAGGGAAATAAAATGATGATATTGGCAGAAAGAAAAAGCACCGGAACTGGGGTAGAAAATTTTCTCCCGTAGTCGAAAATTTTCTCGGAGAAATGAGAAAGTCAATGCAAGTTATAAAGGAAAACAATTTTGAAGAAGTGGAGTCCCCATCAGTTTACAGCAGAAGACAATACATGAAATCAATCTTGGAACAAGCAAGATAGCTGAGTATTGAGGGTATTGGTCCTTGGAATCGGTATTGTGCCCGCCATTGTTGAAAGAAGGAAAATAACCAGTTTTAAAGAAGGAGGATAATTACCCAGCAAGAATTATCCCCCAGCAGATTTCACAAAAAGGAAGAACCCATCTTATGTTGTTTGAAGGAAGTCAGGAGCCCACCTGTAGAATGGAGGTTGCTATATTCAAATTGACGTTAAAGTCAGGAGACCGCCTGTAGAATGGAGGTTGATATTATTTCAATAGAAGAAGTCAGGAGCCCGCCTGTAGAATGAAGGTTGTTATTTTTAAATTGAGGAAGTCAGGAGCCTGCCTGTAAAATGGAGGTTGATATATTTAATTTGAAGGAAGTCAGGAGCCCGCTTGTAGAACAGAGGTAGTTATTTTAAGTTGAAGGAGTTATGAGCCCGCCTGTAGAACGGAGGTTGTTATTATTTTAAGTTTGGGAAGTCAGAAGCCCGCCTGTAGAATGGAGGTTGTTATATTTTAAGTTGAAGGAGTCAGGAGCCCGCCTGTAGAATGGAGGTCGTTATATTTCAAAATTAGGAAGTCAGGAGCCCTCCTGTAGAATGGAGGTTGTTGTTATTTTTAAGTTGAAGAAGTCAGGAGCCTGCCTGTAGAATGGAGGTTGTTATATTTCAAAATAGGGAAGTCAGGAGCCTGCCTGCAGAATGGAGGTTGTTATTATTTTAAGTTTGGGAAGTCAGGAGCCCGCCTATAGAATGGAGGTTGTTATTATTTAAGTTTGGGAAGTTAGGAGCCCGCCTGCAGAATGGAGGTTGTTATTATTTTAAGTTTGGAAAGTCAGGAACCCGCCTGTTGAACAAAGGTATTTATTTTAAGTTAAAGGAGTCAGGAGCCCGCTTGTAGAATGGAGGTTGTTGTTATTTTTAAGTTGAAGAAGTCAGGAGCCCGCCTGTAGAATGGAGGTCGTTATATTTCAAAACTGGGAAGTCAGGAGCCCGTCTGTAGAATGGAGGTTGTCATTATTTTATAAGTTTGGGAAGTCAGGAGCCCGCCTGTAGAATGGAGGTTATTATTATTTTAAGTTTGGGAAGTCAGGAGCCCGCCTGTGGAATGGAGATTGTTATTATTTTAAGTTTGGAAAGTCAGGAACCCGCCTGTAGAACAGAGGTATTTATTTTAAGTTGAAGGAGTTAGGAGCCCGCCTGTAGAATGGAAGTCGTTATATTTTAAAATTGGGAAGTCAGGAGCCCGCCTGTAGAATGGAGGTTGTTATATTTAATTCGAAGTTGAAGTCAGGAGCCTGCCTATAGAATGGAGGTTGCTATCTTTTAAGTTGTCAAAGTCAGGAGCCCACATGGAGAATGGAGGCTGAATTACCTCTAAGTTGCTATCTGGAGTCAGGAACCCGCCCGTAGAATGGAGGTATTAATTTCAAGATATTGCACTCGGGAGCCCGCCCGTAGAATGAAGGTGTTAATTTCAAGTTATTGCAGTCGGGAGCCCGCCCGTAGAATGGAGGTGTTAATTTCAAGTTGTTGCAGTCGGGAGCCCGCCCGTAGAACGGAGTTAGTAACTTTAAGTTATTGCAATCGGGAGCCTGCCCGTAGAACAGAGGTGCTAATTGCAAGTTATCACAGTCAGGACCCCGCATGGAGAATTAAAGTTGTGTAATCTTTCAAAAAGTCAAGTTGGATTCAGGAGCCCGCCTGCAAAACGGAGGAATAAATTTCCAGATCAAATCAGAAGTCAATAATAAGAGGGTTACAACAAGAATCCCCAGCATAACAAGCTTAAATGAAGGAAGCCATATCCCAGCAGACCAAGCAAAGATCAAGGGAAACTAGTGTTCAGACATGCAAAAGGCCAGCGTCATCCCCAAGCTCTCGGAAGAAAGAAGCACCAGAAGAAACAAAAGCTGACAAAAAAGCAAGGCCAACAAAAACAAATTAAAGATAGATAGGATCTTGGATCCGTAGGCTAGCCTAGCTTCTTGTTTTTCTCTTTGACACGGTGTAATAAGGAGATCAGTAAAGCAGTGGTAACATCACACAACAGCAATAACAGCAAAATCACAGCTCCACGGTAGTCCCAACTACCAAAACTTCCCGAACTACATTAACCCGATTCCCTTTTAGCTAGGGATATGTAGGAAATCTTCAAAGCAAAGGTTCGGTTAAATCTTTTAAAAAAAGTACTTCACATGGAGTATTCTAACATGCAGAAATCGCTCATATCTGCTCACTTTATCTTTGCACGAAAAACCTTCGTGTTCTCGAACAAAGAGGGGCAGTTGTGAGCACATGATTTTTGCTTCATGAAAACTACTCCAAAAAAAGAAATCAAAAATAAAACATATTTACTTTATGTACAATTTTGAGAAACCGCGTGACATTTTTTATAATTATTCTTGCTCGTAAATATTTACCTTGTTGTAGTTAATTAAAAAATACAAAAAATATTACATGTGCACTTAGGAGTTTTATTTTTACAATTAGGAATTATTTAAACCATAATGGTATTAAAAGAAGAAAGTCACAAAAATATGCATTTAGTCTATTTTTGTCATCTAAGTGTACCATTGTGTGGTTTTACTTTATGTTTTAACATGTGTATTAATTGTTGTTAAGGATTGATTAATATTGTGTAGTCTAATTTTGATGTTACAATTTAATCTAGGAATTTTGTTAATTAGAAATTAAAAGAAAAAATGAAAAGCGTTGAAAAATGGATCAAATTGGAATGGGCTAGTTTTAAATGCCAAGCCAAAGCCCATATTTTGTTTCAATTGGTCTAGTCCAAAATGACCTGATCTCTCAGAGGTCCAAACGACGTCGTTTGGATGCCTCAAAACTGGACCATTGATCAAACTGATCAAACAATCCAGTTCAGCCTCCGTCTCAGCTCAAACGACGTCGTTTCATGTGAGTCAATCTAAGCCGTCCATTCCTATTGGTCTAACGGCTCCAAGGTCTCCCCTATACCCGACCCATTTCATTTAAGACTGACCCGGTCTCTATGAAAGACCAAACATACCGTTTTGTTTAAGTGACAAATCCATGCCGTTGATCATTAATGATCCAACAGCCAAGATCAAACCACCTCCCCGAGTATATAAACCCAATATCTCACCAGCCCCCCCCCCCCCAATCCAAACACCCCCTCACTACTGTTCTTCGTCTCTCTCACCTAGAGATGAATCCTAGAAAACCCTAGCCGCCATTAGGTTTCCTCACCTGAAAACCGGCGACAACAACGTCGCCGATCACCAGCTTAACACCCTAAAGCCTTCTCACCACCCCCAATCTGATTCCAGTAGTCGTTTGGTTCGAATCTTCCCCAATCATTTCGAATCTTCATTTGAAGGTTCGAGCCGAACTGTAACTTACCCCAACCAAGACCAAATTCACACCATAACACCCCCTAACCTTCCTCATACCCAAAACACCATTATTACGGTTCGAATTAACTTAGAACTGTTCGAGTCCCAATTTGAACCCTGAAACCCTAGAAAATAAAAAATGAGGTTTCATATGACATTAAGAAGAAATTGAGGTTTCAACTGACCTTAGTGAGGTGTTCTCAATCGAAAACACTTGATTAAGGTCCATTTGACCTGAAAAAGGTTCGAGTTCGAGATTGGTCAAACCCGTCTGATTGTTGATCTTTCTGAGGTATTTTTCCTTTTTCATTTATTTCTATTGTTCTTGTTGTGGTTTAATTATTTGTTTAGTTTTGTTATGTTATTTTTAAAAAAAATTATTTAACTGTTATGCCTCACCTTCATCATGACCTTTTATTTGGTCGATTAATTCTTCTGTCTGTTGTTAATTGTATCTGTCATGAATTTCATAGGCGAGTTTTTTAATGCTGTCGAGTTAATTAGCTTCATAGACTCCCTGTTCTATCCAAAATAACGGAATTCATCTGGAAGCCTGTTTTGTCTGCTTGTTTGTTAAGTACATAGTATAGATTATATAATCGATTCGATAAGCCTCGTCGATTGAATAGTATCATGTTAGCTCCTTGTTTGATCAAAATCAGTCAACTCCTTTGTATAACTGTTTAATTCTGATTGTTGGTTGTTTATTGATTAGGTATTGTCAATTATGCAGTCGATTAATTATCGATTAATTCTATTCTACTTCTTATCCCATAAATTTACAGAACTCCCTTGTTCATATTTAGGTTTAATTAGAATAGTTTATTCATTATGTTCTTGTTGTAGTGGTGTTTGCCATACCTGGAATTCTCAGTCCATTTTTCTTTATTTCTAGACTATTTCTATGAAACCTGCAGCCTGAGTGTGTATTAATTTTGGATTCATTGGTTTAAGCTGAATCATGAATCATTTAAGAATTGACTATAGCTGTTAATTAAATATTAATTTTTAGATTTTAGAGATTTAGTTTTGTTTGCTGATGTTAGGAATCAGAATAGTAGCAGTCAGTAGGAATTTCAGGGGTATTTTAGGAATGTAAAAATGAGGAAACATGGTTTGACTGAGTATTATGTCCAGTAGGGCCCCAATAATCTATTCGATATTACATGTTGTATACCAGACTGATTCTAAAATGTAAATTGGACTAATGAACCTTGAATATACGGTTATTCACTTAGCTTGTCAAGCTCTTAGGAATGTAGAAATACAAATATGTGAGTTTTTTGTTGTTGAATAGTAGTGGTAATGACCCATATTAAGTTAGTCAATAGTTTATGTTAATCGAATTATTTACGAGTCTCTTGAATCTATCCAAATGTCTGAAACTAGATTCATAGATTAACCATGTTCATGTACCTTGAAATAATTCATTTGAAGCCATGTGATTTTTAAGGTTCAAAAACAATAAATGAATAGTATTCAGCGTGCATAGGTAATAATTGTGATGCTATCTAGTTTGGATTTAGGTATCAACAACGTAGTTTATGATCAAAATTAAAATTGGAGATATATAATTCTAAGCATTGAGAGTTGGTTTAATGGCGTTAACTCGAGTTGTTAATTAAGTTGCTATTGTTAGTGTCGAAATCAAATCATGTCTTTAGTCTAGTGGCAGTAGCAATAATATTTCGAAAAACCATTATGGGTAACTAGAATAGGACTATCTAAACTAGAACATGGAATCAAATATTTCATTAATTTCGAAGTAGATAAGTGCTGGTTTTTCTTCGTTATAAATTGTCAAGTACTTGGAATAATTAAAGGGATTTTGTGTGAATAAATTGCGTGAACTAAAGAGGCCCGAGCATATAAACATATAAATTAATTAGGACTTTTCTTTTCTCATTCTTAGAGACAAACTTTAATAGAAAAAATGTAGTCACTTTAGGATATCCTTAAAATAAAGGAGATGCGCCTCGCCCTACGGGGCCCTCAATAAATATATAACAATTGGATAGATTTCGGAGTTGGTCGCTTAGCGAATTTTCGCGGCCTTTTCCCAAAATAACGACACGTTAGTCTCTTTAGGACACGCCTTAATTAATCTTACCTCCCTAAACTCGGGTGTGCATTTATGCGACCCAAATCCAAATCTTGACAGAGTTAAAATTTGTCGACGACCACGGGTACACTGGTTGTGACGTGGTCCGAGATATGTTTTCACAATGTTGCAATTCTCTGTAAGTAATAACAATAATAATTTGAATAAAAGCGGTAAAAAAATAAAATTGGCACATAGGTTCTTCATGTAATAAAATCAGATAAATAAGCTAAATATGACAGTTGAGTGACCGTGCTAGAACCATGAAACTCAGGAATGCCTAACACCTTCTCCCGGATTAACAGAATTCCTTATCCAGATTTCTGGTGCGCAGACAGTTAAACAGAATCATTCTTTTCCTCGATTCGGGATTTAACCGGTGACTTGGGACACCATAAATCTTCCAAGTGGAAACTCTGAATCATTAATAAATAATCATGTTTCGATTGTCCTTTAATTGGAAAAACTCCTCTACGCCCCTCACGGTGCCGAAAAAAGGAGGTGTGGCAATCTTCATCACCATGATTATCAAATCATGCATACATCAGAAGCGTATCAAGATTGTTCTTAATTTCTTCCAGCTCCCTGTCGTACTTGTTCAAGATTAATTCAAGCCATTTTTAATCAATAAAAGCGACAATGCTAGAACCACGAGACTCAAGAAATGCCTTACACCGTATTCCGGTCAACAAAATTCTTTACCCGAACTTTATTTTTGCAAATAATTAATAATAGAATCAAACCTTCATTTGACTAGGATTCAAATAAAATGTGACTTGGAACATCTAAAAAATCAATTCCAAATGATGAATATGAACAATAAAAGAATCCATATTTCAAAATGGTCACTTTAATTGGGAAAACTCTTTAACCCACAATAATCTCTAACATATATCTTTCGGGATAAAAAAGGGGTGTGACACCAATCTGCATCGAAGTCGCTTTTAAGCTTGCCCTTTTTTTGTCTTGATCACGTCCCTTGGCTTATGTCGGGAACCCACTCTAATTGTCTTCTCTTCTTATTGTCAACTTGTAACGATTATGGACATCTGCCCATGTGGTCGCTTCGAATTCGAGCAGGCTTTCCTTCAGCTTTTGGGAGGTGTCCGAGCTCCTCGGATTCAAACCCTTTGTGAACTCCTCCACTGCCCACTCACTGGTATAACATGTAGCAACATCCTCTCTTTTTGGAACCGACCACGAATCCTCGCAATAATTTGGACTCGCCTTGTACAATCCTAAATATGTCCACCTTCCTGGATTGGACATTCCTGGCCCCGGAATGGGCCTTAATGAAAAAATCTGCAAGGATTTCAAAAGAGTCAATTGAAAGTTCAGGAAAGAGTGAATACCATGTAAGAGCCCCTTTGGTGAGGATTTCACAAACTTCTTCAGTAGGACCAATTCTATCTCATGTTGAGCCAAATCGATTCCTTTCACAGTCCTAGTATAAGTTGTGATGCGCTCCATCATATTCGAAGTCCCATCGTATTTTGGTATGTCCGGCATCTTGAACCTCTTCTTAATCAACTCTAGTGTTGTCTCGATTTAAATGGTAACTGTGTTTTTTCAAATATGAGCCTTTTAATATTAGTGGTGCATCCAGTATTTGATCCATTCGTGCGTGAAACTCCTTTGCATTTTGATCCATCAATCCGTTCGTTCATTTCCCTCATAAAACACATATATTTAGTTTTGAAGGGATCATTCCCATTGTTTTTTCCTAGCCCGCTAACAGTCCCTCCGACTTCGTCAAAATCAACATCGTATCTTGGGGTGTTGTTATCGACTCTCTGAGTCGTTTGATTTTCAGGAATGCGGGGAGGAATTGGGCCCCATCCACTCGCATTATGGGAAGCGCCTGACAATGTTTGCTTCAACTTCATCATCAACCCAATCCTACCTTGAGAGGTGGCCCATGATGGCTTTCTGTTTCTCCCTCAAGATTTTCACTATTTCCACGACATGTTCATCATGCATGTCATCAGGAGTTGGCTCCTGCATATGTCAGGGATATTGTCCTCCATGAACCGGGGTTGCTTCGCTCCCTCGTATGGGTGTCTCTAATTGAATCTTCATGTTGAGGAAATTTTTTGTGTCCCTCAACATTGTACGTGATGTTGATATCATTAGCTACCGCTGCTGATTTCTTACTATGAGAAAAATCAAATAAGTTAGTAATAAACGTGTGGATCAAAGCAGTTACGCAATTGTCTACCCCATGGTGGATGCCAAATTGTCCACCCGTAAAATGGTACAGTTGAAGTTGTTACGTAATTTATAGACGCATGAACTGATTTGATCCAAAAATGATAAAGAAATAAGATGAAAAGTAAGACTTAGCAATTGAAATTGAAGAAAATGACAAGCCTGCCTCCGAAAGTGGTGTCTTCGAGGACAAAAATGAGAGCAATGTAGATTAGCAAATAAAGTTATTTAATTGAGAGCGAAAATAAAATATATCATATGTTTTGCCAAGAATTTCCTCCCTTACAATAGCTGCTAAACCTTCTATTTATAGCTATACCTAGGGAAACGGAATTCTAGGATTAAGCCCCACTTAAATAATAAGAAAGGAGTCATTGATGGATATGTAACAGTAGGCCATAAATACAAATATTCTCTGAAACGGCTGCCCATTTAATGTTAGAAAATATTCTTCATTAAATGCTATCCGATGGAATATTCAACCTGCTCCCATGCTCCCTTCGGGATTTACCCGATGTTAATTGCAGTTGTTGTTCCCGATACCAGTTGTTACTTGATTCGTTTCATTCCTGTTTTTGGTTCACCTGTCAACGAAAGTAAGAAATTTTTTCAAGGGTATTTAAATTTGAAAGAAGTGAAAAAAAAATTCCGACAAAGGGTTTTCAATATGTGTTATATATTTTTAAAACATAATATTTTGCCTATATATACATTGCAACTTTTTTGACGGAGGGTGATCAGTTGACAACCTCTGTGACTATGTAACTTCGGCATTACGGATCATACTCTTATTCGACCATTTATTATAAATCAATTTTACCCTATACATTAATAAAACCACTCGCCAAACTAGAACCTTTTTAAGCGTCGAGAAGGCGCGGCAAGTTAACATCTTTAATTTTTAAGTTTGTAACTTTGCTACCAAAATTTCCACACAAGTTTAGGCTATACTTTTCATAATGAAGTTTCACCAATAAAGTAATGAGGTAGATATCAAGATGTGAACACAAAGCCAATGCGTTAGCACGTATGACTTTTATTGGTCTGCCTATGTTCAATTCTGTAACATCTGTACTCTACAATCTGTTTCTTAAAGTCCAAGAATCTCCCTTCCACTCATTGACCTAAAACTCCATGATTTTCTACAGAAACTTCCTAATAAGGATATTGAATCTTTCAACACGCAGAAATCAAGACACGTCTTTTGGTGTGTTAGGCGTCAAGCCGTCAATTACAAGGCAACAAGTAAACGTGTCATAAATCTAACATGAAATAAGTATATGAACTGCAGCTAAAGCCTAAAAGTAACTACCCTATAGTAGTCGGTTAAGCCAAAGAAGCGCGACAACAAAAATTAGTTTATTGAATTTAATCTTAACATATTGTTAAACATAAAATTAAGATATTTCGGGATCTTTTGATACGATGGATAAGTAAAAATAATTTTGGAATATAAATTAGTATTGCCTTATCTCATTGTTTGATTACCAATCATAGAATAAGTTATTTATTGTTAAATGTAGTATCGGGATAATTTATACCAGCCAGAGGATGAAATAGTAATCCCAGGATATATTATCCCAAGATAAAGCAGTAAAATTTACAATCTCAGGATTAATACAATACACAAAAAAATCAATAAAAATAATACTCCCTTCGGTTCACAATAAGTCTCTAATTTACTTTTTCATTTTGGTTCAAAATAAGTGTCCAATTATGTAATCAAGAAAGCATTTAATTTGTTTTTACAAAATAACCCCTATGTACATATCCCTAAAAAGTTTTCTTACTCCTCACATTAAATGTTTAATTAGGGATAATTTAGTCATAATATGTATTTTTATATAGAATTGAGTATTTTCTTAATGGGCGTGTTAAAAGCAAATTGGACACTCATTGTAAACTAGAGGGAGTACCAGTAAAAATTGCACTTGGGCGCCCCCTTTAACCTATAGCCGCTTTATCTTTTTGTTTACATTCGTACCCACTTTTTCACATAACTTCAGCCTACGGGGCTGAAGTGTTTATTTTATAACTGGACAACTTAAGCTAGAAACGACCTAAGTGTTTATTCTATAACTGGACAACTTAAGCTGGAAACAACATAAGTGTTTATTTTATAACTGGACAACTTAAGCTGGAAACGACCTAAGTGTTTATTTTATAACTGAACAACTTAAGCCTAACAACCTAAGTGTTTATTTTATAACTGGACAACTTAAGTCTAACAACCTAAGTGTTTATTTTATAACTGGACAACTTAAGCATAACAACTTACGTGTTTATTTTATAACTGGACAACTTAAACCTAAAAGTCTAAGTATTTATTTTATAACTGTACAACTTAAGCCTAACAGCCTAAGTGTTTATTTTATAACTGGACAACTTAAGTCTAACAACCGATATTTTTAATAAATAACTAAAGCACTTCCGCCGCTAGGCCAAAGTGAACTAGCCAGTTAAGGAGGAACACTTCGGCTTAACAGCTGAAGTGTGTTGAAAAAACGGGTACGCTTGCAAATAAAAAGACAAAGCGGGCACAAGTTAAAATGTGGTACAAAAATGGGTACGACTGCAAATACCCCGGAGTACCATGAGAACTAATTTCAGTGTAATTAAACTCAATATAATTAATACCAGCATAATTAATCTCAACATAACTTGTCTTCCAACCAATCGACCCCTTAATTTGTACTCCCTCCGGTTTACAGTAAGTGTCGAATTTACTTTTTTATTTTGGTTCAAAATAAGTGTTCAGTTATGTAATCAAGAAAGAATTCAATTTATTTTTAGAAAATAACCCCTATGTACATATCCCTAAAAACATTTCTTACTCTTCATATTAAATATTTAGTTAGCGTTATTTAGTCATAATAGGTATTTTTATATGAAATTTAATATTTTTTTAATGCGTGTGCTAAAAATAAATCGGACATTTATTGTGAACCGGAGTGAGTAGAAGTTTAACATTGCTTCTAGACATGTAAAACTTTAAAGAAACAATTAAAGTTCAAATTCACATTAAAATGGGTTGACTATTATTCTCCGAGCTAATTTTCACAGACATAGAAGTAATATTTATTATTGGCGAGCTATATAAGAATAATAAATGTAAAATATAAAAGGAAAAACATTGCGTGGGATCCACTAATTTGTCCATCAACCTTCGAGCTCTCACCCCATTCCATCTGTGCTCTCCCAAAATAAGAGAATCCGTCAAAATTCATCGTTGATTCATGCATTAATAGCCTAAACTATTAAACTAAAAAACAGAATATCAAATATAAATATTAGTCCCAAAAAATAAAAAATAAAAAGTAAATAAACTAAGTAAGCCGGTGACCAGACATTTGTATGATTTGCATAGGTCATAACACTTCTTCAATTTCTCCTCTCCCTTCCTAAACTCCCTATATAAAGTCAAGAAACCCTTTCATTCAAACTCATCTCACAAACCCAAAAAAGCTCTCCATTTCTTCTTCAAGTTTTCTAAATAACACAAAAAACAAACAAAATCACACCAAAAACAAAAAGAGAAAACAAGAAGAAGAAATGGCCTCTTCAATGAAATCATCTTTGATTCTTTTCTTTACCTGTTCCCTTTTCCTCCAAGTTGCTCTTGGTACGAATATCTATATCTAATTTTCTTTTCTTTCATTCACATAAGAGAATCCATAATTTAGAATGATTTTGCTTTTATATGTGCATTGAAAAATTTACATATATTTACACGGTTCGACTCGAAAACAATGGGTTCAACTCTAGATCCTCTTCATGTACATGCAAGATTCAATTTTGATGATCATATCAAGCATGTTAACAGACAAGAGAGGTTGCTCTGATGGTAAGCAACCCCCACTTCCAACCGAGAGGTTGTGAGTTCGAGTCTCCCCAAGAGCAAGGTGGGAAGTTCTTGGAGGGATGGATGCCGGGGGTCTATTTTGGAAACAGCCTCTCTACCAAGGAAAAAAAAGGCAGGGATAAGGTTTGCGTACATACTACCCTCCCCAGACCCCACTAGGTGGGAATAAACTGGGTTGTAGTTGTTGTTGTATATCAAGCATGTTAACATAATTTACTACTAAAAAAATAGGAATTAACGACAGACGAATTCTGTTGCTAACTAAATAAAAAAATGTTGCTAATCTTATTTAGCAATAGATTATCCAGAAATTTGGTTAGCTACGAAGTTAGCAGCTAATTCTATATTTTTCTGTGTCGTACATATATATCCTTATAATTTATTTTTTTTTGTCTAAATATTTTCTTTCTTAATAATAGGGGAGATTATTTGTGAGAATTTGCCAACAAAAGTTTGTGCATTCTCAATTGCATCATCTGGGAAGAGGTGTTTGTTAGAGAAATCAGCACTAGAAAATGGGAAAAGTGAGTACCAATGCAAGACATCAGAGGTGATAGTTGGAAACATGAGGGAATACATTGAGACATATGAATGTGTGAATTCATGTGGTGTTGATAGAAACTCTGTTGGAATTTCTTCTGATTCTTTGCTTGAGGCTCAGTTTACCTCTAAGCTTTGCTCCCCTGATTGTTACCACAAATGCCCCAATGTTGTTGACCTTTATTTCAACTTGGCCGCCGGAGAAGGTAACCACATTATTCGTCTTATCTTTATACTGTCTGTCAGTGTATAGAAGTTAAATTTTTTTACTTTTACATAATATATATTGTTCATTTTGAATATCTTATCGACGAAAATAAGGTAACATTCTCATAAAAGATCAGACAAAAGAAAGAAAAATAGAATATTAATTAATATTTAAGCATTCATTTGGTATTAATTTAAGACAAAGACATGAATTAGATAACTGTTTCAACCCAAATAAGAATCGTTTGTGTTGAGGCATGACATGATTTATAGATCTTGAGTAAGAAAACTTGATTTTTGAACCGATGGACAATGTAAGCTCCGTATATGCGTGGGGTAGAGGGCTCCTAGTATCCTTTTGATTGATCCACCCTTTTCCACACCAACCACGCCCCTTCTTTTTCTCCGACCATAAAGCCCTCTAATACCTTTATTTGTCTTTCATCCTCCGAATAAGTAAGGCCTCACTCTTTTAAGTAAAAAAAAAAGCATAGGCTATAGTAAGAAAGTAGATGCTTTCTTTTAATAGGAAATTATGGCTCTTATAACAATCCATTTCAAGTCATTATTTCGATTGCATTCTTTATCATCGTATCACACATTAATTTAGGGTTTTACTAATGTTTTGATGTATATATTTGGTGAAATGTGCAGGAGTGTACTTGCCAGACCTATGCAAGAAGCAGAGGAGCAACCCACACCGTGCCATGATTGAGTTGCAAAGCAGTGGAGTTGCTGAAGATTTTGCTGATGCTCCTGCTCCTTCTCCTCTTTCTTTCTAAATTCTTTTTATATACATTGTGTTTTTACAAGCAGCTTGTTGTTTGTAAAAAGTTTGCTATCATTGTCTCTTTGGGTTTGTTGGGATTTTTCCCCCAGATATTCTTGAGTCTATTGTACTCTAATTCTTTTTCCACTGAGAACTGAATAAAAATTCTTTCTTCATTTACATGCAGTCTTCTTGTTTGCTTACTTACTTTCACCTGGTGTTCCATCTTTGTTATTTCGATCAAATAGTCCCATAAGTATAGTGGCGGAAGGCTTTTCACCAAAGGAATTCAAAAAATAATAAAAATAAATATGCAAAGTGAATATATATATAAATTTGATCTTCGACACACAATATTATTTTCGGCGAAAGAGGTTTGGGTGAACCCCATCCCCGCCTAGCTCCACTCCTGATAAAGTAGCAAATTTAGGGAATCATAATTCATAGCAAGTGTGTTCGCATCGATGCCATCAGTTGCAATTTTGTATTTATAATTAATCTTTAAAGATTTAGTAATATTCCACTACACTTAGCATCGATGCCATCAGTCGCCATCATGTATAGTTTGTGACGATAATTTTATTGTATTCTGTATGTGTCAGAATCCGACCCCATGATAATTAACAAAGTTAATTTTGGTTCAAACTAATTTATGATTAATAAGTTGTACACTCCGAACCAACGGTACTTAACCCTTATCGGTCACCTATTGACAACTTATGAAGCTCATAACTATAAATACCAAGAGAGGAAATCCTAAAAGGGGCTTCTTCTAGACCACTATTCACGGTAGAAAGAAAAGATACAGTGAGACCCATATTATGAGATAGAGGAATACCATGCCTCTGAACCTCTCCATGGAGAGGCAGACCAAATTAATATTATCAATAAAAGCTTTTAATATTCCCTCTCCTTATTCTGATCACTATTTATTTTCACTTCTTTCATTTGATCCAATAAATTATTACAGATTGCTATAATTTTCACTTGAATTATTAGTATTATTTTACACTCATTAAATATATAATGAGTATATAATTACTTTTGAGCTAAACATATTCATTTCCAGCATTTATTTCTAATGTAATTTCCATTTGGGTGCCAACCATTATTTTGTGGGGTGTACAAAACTGTAGAATCTATCTGTTCTTGTTAATATACATATGTAACATTTATTACATAACAAACTCACAAAATTTGCTATTTCAATACGTGTACTATGGTTAGTTCGACAGGTCCTGGAGACGCGACCGATTTGTAATGACTCCAGTAACCCTGCAGAGGCTCGAACTAGCAAGTTGAAGGACTTTGTCCTCAGGCCTTTACCAGTTGAGCTACCCATCAGGGTTGTTCTGGTATTATTAATCCCTTGTTTAATAGTATTTATCAATTATATATTAATTATACACGTATTCAATACTATTTTTATATATAGGAAACCATAGCATTAGTAAAACCATAATTTTTTATACATGAATAAGCATGTATAAAAACATAATTATCCTTTCAAAATCTTTAGTACACCAAACCAAACAGCGGTTAAGAAATAATTTAAGCATAACTAATCCCAACATAATCGATCTCAACGTAACTAACCTATGTAGCCAAAACTTTTTTTGAAGCAAAAATGCTTGTTTTTTTCTTCTTCTTCTTTTTTGTCAAAAGTATTTTTTTTTCTTCCTAAAATTAAGGTGTTTAATTTGGTCAAGCTTTTAAAAGAAAAAAAATTGCTTTTGAGGAGAAGCAAAAATAGTTTCTGAGAAGCACAATTTTTTTTTCCAAAAGCACTTTTTTGAAAAATATTTTTGAGAAAAATACACTTATAAGCACTTTTTACAAGTTTAGTCAAATACTAATTGCTACTCAAAAGTACATTTCAAATTAAATAGCCAATACAAACTAGTTCTCTGCAAAAGTACCTTTTTAAAAAAGTATTTTTGCCGTATTGGCCAAACATGCTTTTATTGTTATTCATTTATTCTTATACACCCACTTGGTTTACGTACGACTTATGTCGGTATAAGTTATGCCGATATAAGTTATCCCGGTATTAAAATTAATATCGAAAAAATTATACCCAATTTGCTAACCAAATAAAATATTAAAATAATATTAAATTTTTATACTACTCATATACCTTCTTACAACTCATATCAAACACACCCCTTAATGTAAAATACAAGGATAAAAAAAGAAAAATAGAAGTTAGCAAAAAGACTTGTCCTGAGAAACTGCAAGCTGTCCTCACTCGCTAATGCTATACCTACCTTTCTGCTGTTTTGCAGTTGCACTAGGCGGGTACTCAAAACTAAACAAACATCAAATTTAAAACACCCTTCAACCCCTAAAAAAGAAAAAAATTGCCTACTAAAAAAATTTCAAAAATGGAAAACAATATCCTGGAAAATCTTGAGGGGTATTACGGCGGCGGAAGTGGCGACGCCGGCGGTAGCGTCGGCGGAGACGACGAGGAAGCGTTGGTGCTGGAAGATGGAAGTGGAAGTAGTGATAGAAAGAAAACAGCAGACCGTGTAAAAGGACCGTGGTCACCTGAAGAAGATGCTATACTTAGTCGTTTAGTGAGTAATTTTGGGGCGAGGAATTGGAGTTTGATCGCCCGAGGAATTCCCGGTAGATCGGGTAAATCCTGTCGCTTAAGATGGTGTAATCAGCTCGACCCTGCTGTTAAACGCAAACCCTTCTCCGGTAACTTTCAACTGCCATGTTTTTCTTTTTTCTTTTTTATTTTTGTGTGTGACCATTTGGTGAAAGGGTTTTATCCTTTATATGGAAATTTTGTTCCTAATTGTGACTTTTGTACAGCATTGATTTTTAGTTCGACCAAAGTTTGGACTTTTAACCTGAGGTTAATAAAATCTTGAACAGAAGGTATTGACCATAGTTGTGTATTTTGATAAATGTGGTTTTGTAGTGTATATTTTTAGTTCAAGCAAAGTTTGGATTTTTAACCTGGATCAAGATTAAAGTTTGGATTTTTAAACTGAGGGCATTAAAAATACTGAACAGAAGATATTCACCATTGTTGGGTATTATGGTGAAATGTAGTTTCTACTTGGTGTTCTTTTTTCTTTTTCTTTTTTTGTATGTGTGTGTGTGTGATCATTTGGTAAAAAGGTTGTATTTCTGATACCGTTGTTTCTACTAAAGTGTTTTTGTACAGCATTGATGCTTAGATTAGGAAAGTGTGGTTTTTGTTTAAATCTAGGTCAGGAAGTTTGAATTCTTTAAGCTGATGGAAGTAAAATACTGAACAGAAGTTATAACCATAGGTGAGTATTATGGTAAAATGTTGTTTGGACAATTGGACTTATGATTTTCTAGTGTACTGGTTTTAGTGCTGAGTGTAGTTCAGATTCTTAGGGGGAGGTCAAAATTAATGGTTTGGATTTTCAATCTGAGGTGAGAAGAATCTTGAACAGAAGATAGTAAGCATAGTTGACTGCTCTGGCCAAATGTAGTTTCCACTTGTGATTTTGTATTTAATTGATGTTTAGTTCAAGTAAAGTTTGGATTTTCAACTGAGCTTAATGAATTCTTGAACAGAAGATACTGACCATGGTTGCGTATTTAGGTGAAATGTAGTTTCCACTTTTGATTTTGTAGTGTATTGATGTTTAGTTCGAACAAAATTTGGATTTTTAATTTGTATCAAAATTTAAGTTCTAATTTTCAGCTTACGGTCAATAAAACCCTGAACAGAAGGTATTAACCGCACTTGATAATTCTGATGATCTTTAGGTTGGGAAATTATGTAGTCATAAGCTGAATTACCTTGATGGGAAGATTGGATCAGGGTTTGATGAAGTTAACGATTTCCAAATGCCTTCAGGTTTAAGTCATGGATCATTCAAGTGATCAACCAAGACACATGCATTTTTGACATGTAAAAAACACTGTTACTTCCATTCTTTTGGTTCCTTTTCCTATACGTTCTATAGAAAGAAGAAACGAAGTAGAGCCAACAACATATTTATAGGGCGGGAAGGAAATCCCAGAAACATATTGACAGTGCCTGAAAATTAAAAGATCAGTATTATTTTGTGATTAAAAGGTACACAAAATAGAGCTCTACTCAGTGTGGATAATTTGATAGATACGAGTGTAAATCTTCTCAAAATCCTAACTTTTGTATGCTACTTTCCTTACACAAGAGTTCAGTAGTGCTTTTTTACAGTGTAACTGGTGTAAATTTAAGGGGGAAAAGCAAGGGTGGTTTTCAGAGGCCCTTTCCTAAATCAAGAAACAGGATAATGAAGAATCTGAATGATGATGACATAGTCTGAAGTGCAAAAGTGCAACCTCAAAAATGGTTAAACTTGCACTTGGATTTGAGTGCGGTCTGATATGCTAAAACCCCCTGATAAATGTCTTATGTCATGAGTATTTTCAGGTTAAATAGAAAGTTGAAATGAGTACAAACCTTATAATAGCTAGTCCTTGTGTCCTGATAATTATAAGGTTTGTACTCATTTCAACTTTCTATTTAACCTGAAAATACTCATGACATAAGACATTTATCAAGGGGTTTTAGCAGATCAGACCGCACTCAAATCCAAGTATCTTTACCAATGTGACTGGCCATGTGACCCCGTTACCCCCGTTCTCAAGAAGTAGATAACTGATCGTTAAGAATATCTCACCTTTAGAGAAGACTAAAGTACTTCTTAAGAGAAATCCTAGTTGTGAGATAGCAGCAGGACTTCATTCTCTGTTAACCGACCCTTTTTGTTTGAATCGCTTTGCGCCTGACTGTCCGAAGAATACACTTCTTTGAAGTTTCTTTGATTCATCCATGCAAAGCGAGGCCCCTCACTTTGCATCTCTTTATTGCTCTAAGCGTCGAAACGATCAGTCGATCACATCTGAGTACTGATTAAAACTTGACTACAGATAGGTTGCAGCAAATTAGTGAACACGGTTATGATGCCTTTGCTGGTTCTTCTCAGCCTCTATTACTTTTGACAGCCTTCCTCTATTTTGTGCAAATTTCAAAGTTTTTAAAGATTTTAACTTACCTAAACTGTTAAAACTCAAAATTTTTATGATGTTTTTCAGCAAACTAACGTTTCAATAATCATTCTAATGTTTCTAGCTCTCTCCCAACCATAGGGTGTCACACAAAATGGACGAAATAAGTATTTTTGTTTCTTTCACTCCTAACAAAAAGCAGTGCTCTGTGTAATACCAGGTTATCTTGCAATTTAGAAAATTATATGTGGAGTTAATTAGAAGCTAATAATACCGACCAACAGACATGTTGGTTGTTGACCACTTCTCCTATGCTAAGTTGGGTTGGGAAATAAAAGCGGGAGTGCACGGGCTCCTTTCCTGTTTGTTTGAGAAGTGAAGGAGGGAAAACAAAAGTGTTGAGGTTGCATCTTCTCTATGGTGAGGTCTTACGTCCTTCCCCCTTGGTTAACAATTAAACCTCTTAGCATCTACAATACTTGCTGTGAAATGTGGAGTTCTGCATATATGTGAAGATTTGGTGCTGTGCTACATCAAACTAGATATACTTCTTAGTTTCCAGTTGTTTCACCCGTAGCTTCTGATCCTGCGAAGCAATTTTTCTTATTCAAGCTTATACAATACAATTAGCTGGTGAATGAAACTAAAAATTCTGCCACTCTTGACAGATGAAGAAGATCGGATTATCCTTCAGGCCCATGCTGTTCATGGGAATAAATGGGCATCAATTGCAAGGCTTTTGCCAGGTAGAACAGATAATGCAATTAAAAATCATTGGAATTCAACATTGAGGCGCCGCTGTTCCGAACTTGGAAAGTTAAGAAGTGACTCCAGCAATGTTCTGGAAGATGTTAGTGCAGAAAAATCAAAAGCATCCTCTGAGGAAACCCAATCATGCGGAGATGTGAATTCCTTGAAAGCAATTGAAGGAAAAGATGTTAGCTCCCAGGAAAACCAAGAAGATAATTACTATGAGGATAAGACTCATGAAGAAGTTCAACGGAGTGATGTAGCAAATGATCCTCCTATTCTCTTCCGTCCTGTGGCTCGTATAAGTGCTTTTAGCGTATATGGTTCTTTGAATGCCCCAGAAACCCTAGTGCAAACTCCACGATTAACTCCTATCCAAGTGCCGGATTTTGGGGTAAGCAAATTGCTTGAAGGAGCTTTCACTGACAGATTAGTGCCTCACCAGTGCGGCCATGGCTGTTGTGGCAATGCCAGTCAGGAAAATAACAGAAGTTCACTGTTGGGACCTGAGTTTGTTGACTACACGGAAGCTCCATCCTTCTCAAGCCATGAGTTGGCCACATTAGCGACAGAGATAAGTAATGTTGCTTGGTGTAAAAGTGGGTTGGAAAACAGCAGCATCGAGGTTATATTCAATCCAGCAACCAGGGGAACGTGTGGTACCTCTCACTTGCCAAGCAGACCATTCTAATCTTTCAAATGAATAACCATATAAATTTTGATTTCTGAAATGAAGATGGATCTAGTGTCAGTGACTAGTAGGGGATAGCTACCGTGAATATAAAAGATTTTGAGGCTGAGTTGATTTAAGTGAATTCTTACATGGAAGATGAAGTATAGGATAAAGAGAAGAAGCTGGGTACCTGATTAAGTTAGTGTGAAAACTGTACTCTAGTTGAAAAGGGTGTATATGATTTATTTTCCTTTATGCCCTCATTTATGAGAGGTGTTGGAAGAATTCTTCTTAACCTAGTTAGTGAAACCAATTTCTTGAATGATATGATCTGAACTTTATATGTTGCAAGTTAACAACAATGATTGAAAAGATGTTAGGAGTGTATGGTTCCTTATTCCTTGTATGCCTGGTTGGGATGGCATAACAAAAGAGCCAGATAGTAAATTCTTGTATTTCATCAGCTTCTCGTAAAGCATCTTAAACATAATGTCCTCTCCACTGTTTTACTTAATGGGGTGATTTTGTATGAACTTCAAATCTCAGAAATGAGTGAGTCTTCTCACTTATGGAAAATGGCTACTTCCTCTCTGGAATTCTGATTAGTTTCTTTTGTTTGTACATTTCTGCTTTTGCAGCTGTTACCATAGGGACACTGGTCTTCCAATTATTGGAACTTCAGTGTTAGTGCCATTGTGTATGTATAGTTATAGATTCTTGTTGCTGGCTACTTGCTGTATTAGCACTTAAATTTAAGGTTAAAGCAATTATTATATCAAACACGAGGTCTCAATACAATGATAGAATTGGTTATCCAAGTACTATGTGAATAAGTCAGAAGTAGGTCTGAGATGCTTCTGTGTCGGAGCCTCAAAAAATACATCACTTTTGGAGTTGGAGGATCCGACACGCATCATCGACATTTTTGAAGAGCTCGAGGAAGTGATAATTCTTTATTGCAAAAACACAAGGCAAAGGAGAAAAAAGAGAGTAGCTAGACAGCCTGTGAAAGGAGGTACTTTGTGTAGGAGAAATATTAGCTGTTGGTAGCAGACAGCCATTGTGAAAGCAATAAAAGATTAGAGACATATAAGAAAAGCAGAATAAAAAGAGAAATGAAAAGAAATTGGAAGAATCTGGTGTACTGGCTCCTCTTTAACCACCAGAGACACAGAGATCCACTGGTACCATGAAAGCAAAAGAAATATCTCTGCTGTATTTTTGTTTCTCCAAATCCTATTATTTGTTGCCTTTTGACTCACATTTGGATATGTGAAAGTGATGGATAACGGCTATAGACTGGGTGCCATGTTAGATTTCATCCTTCATACATCCTGGAGTAAGTGATCAACTGGCATTGATGCATCTAAATTATTGTCACTCTGCCGTACTCACGGCTTTTGAATTGGCCTCTGCATGCGTAATTTTGAGATTCATTTTTTACTTCTATAGCAAAAAATACCAACAATAAATTTAAACGGTATGATTTCAACCTTTAAGGTTCTTCGCATAAACTCATTATAGTTTTAAAAAAAAATATGTTTTTATATCTACTACTATTTTTTGTTGCAATGTTAGTTATTTTTATTGATAAATTAAACGAAGTACTGAATTCATATAAACCCGGCATCAAATCAGTGGATCCTCCTAGACAAAGGGTCACCAGGTAAACGAGTTATTTTGGGTTAAACACCTATGATATTTCATGCGAACTTCCTAATACTTCTTCATGAATTTATTTTGGAGCTGAACTGAAGAAAATTCTTAAATGAAGTGGTTAGTCAAGTAAACAATTTTTAGCAACTTTAGTAGTTAAACAACTATCAACAACAAAAGTTGAAAGTAAAATCCGATGGTAAATACTATTTCATCTTTGATCAGGGGTCTCGGTTTCGACCATTGGAAATAGAATCGTCTTTAGTAGAGATTGTTTAACCCTTAAAGTGGGATTTTTCGGCTCCAATTTGCCTTAATTAGACCCCAAGTAACAAATAAAGAAAATAATTTACTCCCAAACCATTTCTCTAAATAATGTAATAGAAATTTGGTAGTGACAAATTTCTTTCCCTTATCGTTAGGGAGAATGAGGAAAAATAACAATTCTATTATGATTCAAGCTTTGGTGGAAAGCAAGGGGCGTGGAATTGAGAGTAGATTCAGCTTTTCCTACTTATCACGCAAAGGCCATATACAGACAAACAAACAAACGTCAATCCGAAGACCCTGCTCCCCTTTCCCCCCTCTTATTTCACTGTTATTTTCTCTGCTGCTACTCCTGTCTACGCACCCTTTTTTTCTCCTGTAATTTTCTTATTGGAGAGGGACGGGAACAGTCCTTTCACTTAGCAGGCGTTTGGACATAAAATATTTAATTTTTGAAAAAAAAAAATATGTTTGAAGTTAAGTTGAAAATGGTATTTAGAATTTGAAATTATATTTAGGTATGCTTTAAAAAATATTGCATTTGAAAATGGTATTTAGAATTTAAAATTATATTTAGGTATGCTTTAAAAAATATTGCATTTGAAAATGGTATTTAGAATTTAAAATTATATTTAGATATGCTTTAAAAAATATTGCATTTTTGTGACAGCATGTTGGGATGGTTGTTATATATCGTTTCATAATGAATCATATCGTATTGTATTATATTGTACTGTATCGTTTTAATATATACAATGCTTGGATAGATTATATTGTTTGCCGTTCTTAATGTCATGCATCGAGAGTATAAAGAATAAACTTGCAATAATATAAAGAAAAAGTAAAGTACGAGTTAATATTATGTTATAAAAAGGTAAGGTAAAGGATAAAATCGGATTATTGAATAATAAAAAAGGGCAAGATGAGATAAAAAAAATTAAAGAAACGACGCAACCACACCAAATCGGCCGTTCCATAAAGTGACACTCTTCGTCGTTACATAACAACGAATTTAAACGATATAATACAACAAAATTTAAGTAACAATCAAAACAACAACAATGACAACCCAGTATAATCCCATTTGTATGGTCTGGGAATGATAGAATATATGCAGACCTTATCCCTACCGCGATATAATAAGTTGTGAGTGGATAAACAAAAATTTCTGAAATTTTGAAAAAGAACTCACTTTCGAAAAAAAATTCATAACATACAAAATTTCATGAACAAACGGATTTTTAGAAAACACAATCGACAAACGGGCCCTTAAATTTTGTTAGAGCATATTTTTAGGCATTTGCGTTGATTCAATTAATTCAAGTTTTAGCAATAGAGATAAGCCACTAAAACAATAAAACGTTTCATTTCCAAACTTGACTCGAAAGGCCTTTAGTTATCCCAAATTAAAGCAAGGGAAAAATATAATTTAAATATAAACTAGTATAAAAATTTAAAAGCTTCAAGATTAAGTGAGAGTTCATCAATAGAGTTCTTAAACTCTTCTCTTATTGACCCGGATTTGAACAAACAAGGCGGAGCCAAAAATTTTACAAAGAAAATTCAAAATATAAAGAAATAATAAGGATTCGAATGAACCCCTTTCGCCGTCTTAGCTCTGTCCTTGCAGTGAGTGCAATAGATATCAAATGCCAAGAACTATAACAACACAATTAGGTGGAAGCAAAACGACAATTAAGATTATTAATAGAATATTTGTTAAGGTTGGCAACATAATGTCTTATATTAGTTGGAAAAATAACTCCTGTTTTCAGTGGAAATTTCATTCTCTTACTTTATCAGACAAAACTTTGACGTAAATTTTGGTTTGGGAGTCATCAGTTGAGTCTTTGACGACTTTTCAAGTCTATGATATTGTAAATAAATTAACTAATGGAAAAGCAACTCCACCACAAAATTAAAAACTTGCCATCTAAGTGGCACTTACTTTCTTAGTACTAATAATAAACTAATTGTTGTTTACTTCTCTTATGAGGTAAATGACAAGCCAATACTTACCAAACGTGAAACATAATAAATTAAAGAATAGTACAAGAGATAAAAGATCCACATAATGAGCCTATTGTCAGAATGAAAAACAAGGACGTTATATATTAGTCTATAATTTGTTTTTGCAAATATTAAAGATTGCAAATAAGACAATATAATACCTGGAAAAGGTGAATTTCCTGGTAAAAGTTACTACTCCCTCCGTCAAAAGCCAATTTATCTTTTTATTTTGGTTCAAAATAAATATTTATTTATATAATCAAGAAAAAATTCAATTTGTTTTTATAAGATTACTCTAATGTACATATTTTTAAAAAAAATTTACTCCTCACATTGAATATTTAATTAAAAATAATTTAGTTATATCAGATATTTTTATATAAAAGTTAATATTTTCTAATAAGTATATCAAAAGTAAATTGATAATTTATTATATAGGGGAGTATACAAATATATAGTGAGGGAAGAAAAAAGGTGGGATAGATTAAAAAAAATCCTTGGTTTCATATAAATTTCAACAAATAACAAGTAAAAAGTGACCATCATTTTGTCAAATAATCATTGCCATTTGCTCCATTCACCAACTCCAAAGAGATGTAGAAAACAAAAGTAAAAAAATGGGGGGAAAGGAACCAATACTTGAATGCTTATAATTTGCTTACACCAACCACAATCATTTTCACCGCGTACACAAAATATTGGAACGAAAAACTAGAAAAATGAATTGAAAAGAAGAAGAAAAAGGCAAAGAATCCATTATAGATATTTATTTTCACTTTTCACATTTTCTCCACCAAAAAAAATTAAAAAAAATAGAAACCTTTCTCCAAGTATAGAATGAACGGTTCAGATCATTTGATGAAGGTACTCCTTGAAACTGCAAGATACTTCTTAAATCTTAATTCACCCACTACAGTACAATCATATCATATCTTAAATGTGGGCCACACCACATCAAAGGTAGAATGTATGATATTCTTTCACCAATAATTTGTGATTTCTGATTTTGTAAATAAAGGAATTTCTAGTAGAAAACACTTTATTTTTAATGGGCAATTTATATAAAACGAATTTGATTGATTAGTCGATAGATACCAGATACAAAATGATTATAAAAATAATTTTAAATTCCATGCCTTGTTAAAGTTAAAACAACTCCAACATCAAGTTATTCTTATATGTTACAGTACATAATTTATCTTAGTTTTAAAATTATAAGTCCTATATTTTAAGGAAAAATTACATATTAGATATTTTTTGGGTGGCGTAAAATTTTAATTTTGCACAAAATGGAATATATATAACTTAAAGTTTAATTAGAAAAAGGTGGGGGCCTGCCTTCCAAAGTCTGTCACACAGCTACTCTAACAGAACCATGAGCCACTCTCTCGCTTTTACGTTCTTGTTCTTTTCCTCCTTAAACCCTGCTATCTCTCTCTTTCCATACACTTGAAAAACAAAATTTAGTAACTCTGTCTCTCCTTTCTTTTCCTTTGGTGCCAAATTTTAGAAATGGGGTGTTAAATGGGTCACCTAATCCATCACCCCACTTCCTTAAATCTTTCATATTAATAGAGCCAGAGTTCAGCTACTTAACTCATGCACCTCTAGTGTGTGTTAAAAAAAAAAGAGAAAAAATGAATTTTGGAAGTTGAAATCCTTCAAAGTTTGAATGTTTAAGGTTTTAATGCTATCTTTTAGCTGAGAAAAGTATTTCTTGTTTATGGGTTGTTAAAATGGCTAAAAAATTGAATCTTGGTAGTTAAATCCTCCAAAATTTCAGTTTAGAAGGTTGTAATGCGATCTTCTTCTTTTTTTCTGAGAAAAGTATTTTCTTGTTTATGAGTTGTTAAAATGTGGAGAAATTGAATCCTGGAAGTTGAAATCCTCCAATGTTACAATTTTGATGGTTTCAATGCTATGTTTTTGCTTGGAAAAGCATTTTCTTGTTAATGGGTTGTTAAAATTGAATCTTGGTAGTTGAAATCATCCAAAGTCAATTTTGAAGGTGTTCATGGTATTCTTTTACTGAAAAAACTATTTTATTGATTGTGGGGTTGTTGAAATGGCAAGAGTAGATATGTGTAATGTGGATTTAGAGACTGGCGCCGGTGGACACAGTCGCCGGTGCTCCGGCAGTGGTAGTAGTGAAGAGGGTAGTGTCTGTTTCTCAGATGCTGATGAGGGTTCTTGTTATTCTCAGTTTTATTCAACAGCTGATGGTTCAAATTATGATGATTATAGCTTTGCTTGTGCCACTGAGTCTGAGATAGGTCCTGAGTCAAGGAGAGTATCATCTGTAGCTGAGTCTGATGATTGTTCAGTGGACTTAGAAAATGGAGTTGGTGAAACAAAGTTGCATGTGGGGAAAATTGAAAGAGATTGTAGGATTTGTCATCTGAGTTTGGTGAGTTCTGGTCCTGAATCTGGTATTGCCATTGAATTAGGATGTTCTTGTAAAGATGATTTGGCTGCTGCACATAAGCATTGTGCTGAGGCTTGGTTCAAAATCAAAGGAAATAAGTAAGTATTTTTCCCTTTAATTTAATGCCATGGTCTTTGAATTTTGATGCTTCCTTTGCTTCGTTTAAATTTTTATTGTTGTTGTTACTATTTCGTTTTCCGTAGTTCTTTGCCATAACTGTTGTTGTTGTGATTTTGGTTGTTGTTACTATTTAGTTTTTCATAGTTCTTTATCATAACTGTTGTTGTTGTGGTTTTGCTTTATTGAGCGTCTCCGGAAACGGCCTCTTTACGCTCATAAGGTACTTTATATTCTTACAATAAGGTAAGGGTAGAGATTGCGTACATACCACCTTCCCCAATCTCACTTGTGAGAATACACTTGGTATGTTGTTGTTGTTCTTATAGATTGCCTATGTGATTAATCTGGATAATTAAGTAGTACTCCCTTCAATGAACGACCAATTTGTTTTTTATTTTTGTCCAAAATAAGTATCCAGTTATGTAATCAAGAAAGAATTCAATTTGTTTTTACAAAATAACTCTGGTGTGCGTATTCCTAAAGAGTTTTTTAACTCCTCACAGTGAATGTTTAATTAGGATAGTTTAGTTATAGTAGATATATTTGTATAGAATTTAGTATTTTCGTAGTGGGCGTAATGGGCGTGCTAAAGCTGATGTTAACATCTGGAAACAAATTATTGTTTAATTTACCTGGTTTTCTAAGTGTAATTGCTCTGCATATTTCCTGTTATGGCTTGGCTTATATGTTAGATTCCTTTCACTTATTGGTTTCAGTGGAAATGATTTGGTGATACTTCTGTTGGAAGTGTTTGATTTTCTTATTTAAAATGGACAGTACATGATCTGTCAGAATAAGCTTTTTTTGGTAGGGTAACGTAAAAGTTTGGTCTTTGTGATATTTGTTCTCTTGGGAAAGAGATAGCATGATGTATTTTATGGGAAAAAAGAAAAAGTAAATTAAAGAATCTAAAGAGAATAACTAAATTGAAAAGTTAGAGACTAAAGCAGTGGTAACTTGACAAGTATAGTTAGGCGCTTTAATTACTTTTTGAAAAGAATTAGGCTATCTAATTACACCGACAATTCGTCATACTACCATGGCTTTAAATAATCTTTAGTTTCTAAGCTCTTCCTGATATTTAACATTCACTTTTCTTTATCAAAGTGGAGATTTGACCTTAGTGATAAAGTAATTACTTCTAATTTTCCCCCTCAAAAGATAGTATTTTGCTGTCCTCCACTCTGGATATTCTAGTACTTAGATAGCAGATCTTTACTTCGATTATCTATCCTCTGACAGTGATTTGCAATGTGTGCACAGTCAAGATTCTTGTCTCATTTTCATATAGAAGCTTTTATCAATGAGTCGTTTGATATTTTTATGTGCATACTAGTGATGTGCGTTATTAGTGCTCACTCTACAAATGTGTGATCACATTGGAAAGAAAATGATTTGAAAATTATATCTGCCAAAATTCAAGGTTTAAAGAAGACAGAAATTTAGGCACTGGAAATTCTATGAAAAAATAGTGGAAAGTAGTGTAACATCATGTGGTGAATGTCAAGAAAATTATATTTTTATAGATTGTTTTAAAAAAAAAGAATATTGGATTTATGCGGCTATCCCAAAGTAATACCAGTAGTTGACAGACCAATGAATTACAAAAGATGCATCAGATGCATATCTAACGCTTGCTTGATTCAAATGCAGTCTATGCCTCTTTCCTACTTAAATTCGTCCTTCTGCTCTGATAACGGCCAAGTAATTGAAAGGATGTCCACGACAACGTAAGAGTTCGTTGTCCAAATTCAGATAGCACGTTTACAAGATTGAAATTTTATTGTTGGAATGTATAAAACTGAATTTTGATTTGCTTCCTGAAGAATCCAGATTCATATGCAATCTATAACAGAAACTAGTAAGGTGGTATTAACAGTTAGAAGTTGTGTGTGCGCGCGCGCGGGCGCTGGGAAAGGGGAGGGGGAGGATCTGAACAACTGATATAGAAGTAGCACTCATGTTAACGCAATAATCCATGCTCTTCCTCTTCGTCTCCAATTAGGAATAGCTGACCGCTTTCGTGCATAATGAATAGCTTGTTTGCTTTCCCCTGGAGAGATGCTACTTTTGAAGATTAGGATAATGATCTAATTCTCCTCCTGTCCTAGTATTGAAGCAAAGAAGACTCTCAATTACGATCTGTTCTGTTTCTTGCAATGCTTCTCTTGAATAATTTTATGTTTTATGTTTGATCATTATTCAACTATGAAGCCAGGAATCCAATGTTCATTATTCCTACAGACTGTTGTGGTAGTACCAATCACCAAAACCACAAATGTAAAATCTGTCATACATTCAATTGCCCCACCACAGGCTGGTGACTTCATTTCATGGTTTCCTTGTACCTTTTGTAATTTTCTCATTTCATACGGCTGATTAATTACTGGGCTTCTTGTCGTTGTTGTTGATTAATTACTGATAGATCTGTGCAGTGAGATCTGACGGCAATATGATATTTCTGAAGGAGCCATAAGTGCATTTAAGCATGTATGTACATACTAACATACATAAATATTCGTCCTATATGAATATCTACATATGTAGTATATTGATATTTAGTATTCTCTACTACTGATTGACACTGGAGGAGCTGCATTATGTTTCCTTACCTTGTACTTTGTACCACAACTTGCATAAGCCAGAATGTCTCTACCCCCCCCCCCCCCCCCAAAAAAAAATAACCCCAACCAAAACAAAAAGAAGAGAGATCAAGTTACAGAGAATACCTCTGGAGATCTGTCCAATTCCACATGACAGCATCATTGCCTTCTCTTATGACCGATAGACACTCTTTTTCATAAGGGTTAATTTGTTTTGTTCTTATAGTGTTGTTTTTCTTGTCACCCCTTCTCAGTATGGTTGCATATTACTAATCTGTATTTGACTCTCGACCTGTTTGTTATAGTTTTTTTCTTTCAGTGGCAAAATTAACTGTCTGATAAATGCATCCCAGTAATCTATCTGATCAACTTTTTGACCGGTTCATGTAAACCACATAATTGTAGATTATGTCTTTTGGCAGAAGGTACTAACTCTCAACTTTCAGTAGTCTAAGGAAACTTAGTCACACAAGGATCTTGATAGCTAATTCCACCATCATGAGAAATGACAGCTTAAGCCTTAAACTTCTGCTCCTGCCAAAATAGCTAGGTTAGGACGCAAATGTATCTCAGTTATACTAACAGATGTCCAGTTGAAAACATAGAAGTCCTACAAACTTGGAGAGGACACCATTATCTTGTCGTAGTCCTAGTTTTTCAAATTTAGTTCTTTTATGTTCTAACAGATTGGTGTCTTCTGACAAAATAGCTCGGCATTCATTCAATTCGGGCATAGCCCTTATTTATGTGCTTCCATCTTTATTCTTCTGTGTGACATTAGAATCCTTATCACTTCTGTTCTTTAAGATATTCCGACTCGGTTTCATTGTTTCCCAAGTGTGGTAGCTCAAACAATTTTTACTATTCTTCTACTGGTTCCTTTTGATAAGCATATCCCCTTTTATTGAATTTGTAATACTACTAGTTATGTTCTGGCCCTTTTTAAACATTTGAAATTGTGTTCCCAGGACTTGTGAAATATGCTGTTCTATTGCGCGCAATGTTGTTGGTCCAAATGATGTTGAATCAGCACAGCAAACAAATGAATCCAATGCGTTGGCTACAAATGCAGCGTCTGCACCAGTATCATCAGCCACTTCAGAAACTCGAACTTGTTTGAATGGCCATCGGTTCTTGAATTTCCTCTTAGCTTGTATGGTATTCGCGTTTGTCATCTCTTGGCTCTTCCATTTTAACATCCCATCATAGATAGTATAGTAAAAAGTTCATGTGCCCCATGAAAATCCAAGGCAGTAAAGGCAAGTGAAGGCTTATGATGGTAAAAAGAAATGTTTAACACGTTTTTACGACTAGCTTTGGCAATATATCTACCTGCAGGGCAATATTTCATCTGTCTGCACCTAGATTTAGAAATCAATTTGTAAGTGTGTCATCGTCGATTTATTTACTATATTGCCCTTTGATCTCATGAAAATGCCAGCAATTGTTTTAGTTTGTTATGTTCCAAATTTAAACTGAACCCCTTTTAATCCAAATTTAGGTAGTTGAATTCCTGCTTTTTCTTGTTTGGTTCTCGAGAAGTGGGGTGTTAATGACAAACAAGAGGACTTTTAAATGAATCTGTAGTTGGCAAAACTAGTTCAACATTCAGATTGAATTCCAACTTGGAGCTCCATTTACATCTGTGAACTGAATAGATAGATCCACTTGTACTTAATTTTGTAGAGCATGCATGGTTTACCTAGCATAAAATTCAAGAATTTCTGAGGATATTTTTGCTTCTATATATTGCAAGTTTGCAACTAGGGGTGTCTCGAAAACCAAATCAAGTCGACAAAAAAAATCGATAATATTTTGGTTTTGAATTTTAAAAATCGATCAAATTTGATTTGATTTGGTTTTGGTTTTAACCAAATCGACTTTAAAAGTACTTATTTAAAACTTTGTTATAAATAGTTAACACAATTCAACTTGCAACCCAATCTTAAATTGGACGCAACATTCTAAGTAGGCGTTTGAACATAAAAATTGTAATTTTTGAAAAAAGTTATTTGGTTAAGTTGAAAATAATACTTGAAATTTGTAATTATATTTCGACATATATTTCATTTGAAAAAATGTTGCAGCTTTGTGAGAGGAAAAAACATGAAAAGTTTGAAATTTTTATTTTTGAATTTTTTTCAAAACATATAATTTTTTTGGACAAACACATTTTTAAAAAAAATCGAAAAAAAGGAATTTTTTTTAATGGACAAACGGGTCCTAAGACTTTGCTAATTTTCCATATTCTTTAATATAGAAGCAAACGTCATTTCATCCTTTTGGACACAGATTTTATTTATTAAGTGATTTCAACTCAATTATTCAAGATTTTAAAAGTAAAACATCATGGGCTTAGTAAATCAGGGTCTAAACTTATCAAATGACACACTTTTCTTTTTCTTTCCCATATTTGTCTATGACTCTATTCGAATAGTAAATGTTAAATAGTGTCATGTGAGGTACAGTGTAACTTTAGTCCCTTCTCATTGCAGTTCAAAATATTTTCTTAATCTTTAAGGACTCTACTGATGGGAGCAAACCTTTTATTTGTAGAAGAAAGAAAAGAGAAGACAAAATAGAAGTGAAAAAGTCAAAGGAAGAAATAAATGAAAAGAGAAGAAAAATATGTGAAAAAAAGACAAAGAAAGAAAGTAAGTCATAATGAGAAGACAGCAAAATATGAATGAATTAAATTGGTTTACAATCGCAATGTTGTCTTGCCGCGTGTCCACATTTTGCTAAAAATTTCAGACGTAATCCATCTCTCTGCTTCTTTTTTCTCTTCAATTAATAAAGAGTTATTCTTTATATAATTATAAAGTAGACAAAAATTATCAAACCATCTAATTTTTATCTTGTCTTATCATGTACAATTTATTATTCTTCTCTTTTAAATATATTTTTTCCTTTCAATAATTTTGACATGCTTCCAAACAATTTGTATCATAGCACAACATTGTAATTTTGGTAGAAAAGTACGATTTGGTGCTGGTACTACTCACAAAAATAGTGCGATACAATTGATCATCAATATTAATACTATTCACAATAATGAAGTACTATTCATTAATAGTGATAGTATTGTTTACCAATAGTAATTATTGTCTACCTTATACGGTTGGGATATTTTTTCTTACATACACTAATATTTGTGGTTACAATTCATAAACATTATTCACATAATTTTTTTGTGGAAAATGGCATTGGAAGAATGGAAGGTTAAGAATGACAAGTTCAATGCCAAAGATTTTTTATTCTAAAAAATACAAACAGATGAATTATTTTTATTTTTATTTTTTTTTAATAAAATTCCCCAAACAGATGTCTAGGCGTTGTATTGTAAAAAAAAACGATCAGTAAGGGGGGCTAGGCCTGACCTCGGAACATAATACAACATGTGATTGTTATCACCCGAAAAGGACAATAGAGGAAAAACTACCGCCACAGCTATATACATCCTAATTTAACTAACAAAAAAATTATTATTTTCTTACTTTGTTTTAAAACTAGGCATTTGCCACTTATCCATCATGAAACGACCTTTGGCTTATTTTGGGAGTTGTTCAAAAGATTGGTAGATCATTCTTGTACCATATATGGAGGCGATTTTATTTAAGGCATCGACTACCTAATTTCCTTCTCTGTAATAATGTTGTACCGTCGCATTTGCTTTTTGAACTCATCTTGTAACTCTATCTGCCACCATCTTTAGCTTTCTATTCTTGTTTCCTTCTTGGTTGATCATGTTCACTATGATATATGAATCAAGTTCGAGAACAAAATTAGTGAAACCCAACTGGTTGCACGATTTTCCTTCGAACTCATCAGCTAGAGCCTCGTCCATGTTATGACTATCACAATCTATCGATATTGCATAGGCCATGATACAATTTCCTTCCTCATCTCGTATGATTCCTCCTATGCCAGCTTTCCCACTTTTTTTTTATATAGCTTCCATCTGTGTTAACTTTAATCTTGCCATAAAGCGGAGGATGCCATTGAATTGCTTCCACATTTGTACAGGCTTCAGCTTTTCAATTAAGTTGCAGAGCGAAAGCCAATTATATTGGGTATCTTCATTTGGCATAAGTTTGGCAATATTGGCATTGATGTTCCATTCCACCTGTCGCTTCATAACATTGAGTTGGAATTTCCTTTGCGTGCCATATCTACAAGAACATCTTTGTTTCCAAATTTCCCAGCACATAAAAGTTGGGGCGGCTTGTACAACCCGTCCATGAATTTTATTTTTTGTTTTGACTTCCTACTAATTATTGAGAATTGCCGTAATAGGTGCATTTTGGTGGGTGATGCCCAATGGGCTGCCAATGCTCTTCCATATATATATCACCACTTCACTTTCTACAAAAACATGTTGCATGGATTTCACCTGTGGTACATTACAACAAGAACACCTCGGCTCAATGTTAGTACCAAACTTACCAATTAAATAATCAAATGGCAATTTTCTTTTCAAAATTCTCCAAGTTAGGAAGGACATTTTAAAGGAATAGAATGATGCCAAAAATTCTTTAAAAAATATTTTTTTATTTTTTAAATCTAATATAGTTCCATACCGATTTGTTTGAGAAATTTTCATCATCCGATAAGGACCAAATAGGGAAATCATCATTCGTATCATTACGTACCTCAATTTTGCAAATAAGAACAGAGACGTGGGAAGGAAGAACCTGATTTAACTTGTTGATGTCCCATTGCCCATTAGTAAAGAATTCATTAGCTTGGGTTTTGGCAGAGTTCCCAATGCCCTGCACCTGATGGGCCAAGGGGCCTTCACCAGTCCAATTGTCCCACTAGAAACTTGATGAGCCAATTTGGATGCTCCATTTAATGTGCCTTTCCACCTTGTGCCTCGTTTTTATCAAGTTTTTCCAAATTTGAGAGTCTTTTGGAGGTCATGGTTTTACTTACCAGGTGAAATATCGGACATTACTTGGCTCTGAGAAAGGTGGCCCATAGAGAGTTTGGAGTATTAAACCTCCACCATCTCTTGATACTAAAAGTATCAATTATATCCAGCATCCTTCTAATTCCAATGCCGCCTTCATCTTTGGAAAGGCACATATTGTTCCAAGAACTCCAATGATAGTTATTACACCCGTATGTGGAACCCCAGAAAAATTTCACAAAATGCTTTTCTATGAGATTAATAGTGCTCTTGGGGGGCTCAAAGCAGACAAAGTGTAAATGGGGAGAGATTGCAATACATGCTTGATCAGAGTAAATTTTTTTCCTTGGGGAGAGAATTTTGGCTTGCCATCCATTGAATCTTTTAATAATCTTAGCTAGCATAACTTCAAATAAAACAGTGTTTTTCCTTACATGATATATAGGGCATCCCGGATAATTGAAAGGGAATTTTTTATCCTGAAACCTGAAGCTTGTCAAATTCTGTTGATCATGGAAGCAGAGGTGTTAGAAGACATGATGAAATAACTCTTGTCATTGTTGACTTTTAGCCCCGACGCCTTCTCATACCTCTTGATTTTCTTTTTGATAAGTTTGATGGATTTCTTGTTACCTCCACAGAATATGACAATATCATCTGCATATGCAAGGTGGTTGATTTTTGGGCCTCTGTTATTGTAAGCACGTGATTTTGCCCTATATATGAATTATTCCCAAAAAATTCAAACAAAATAATTTTTTTTTATTTTTATAATTTTTGAGAATTTTGTGTCATTTTTTTGGTAATTGTTGCATTTTATCCATGCATGTTAATTCATAAGAAAAATACAAGAAATATGCATTTACTTTAGGATCTAATTTCATATTTTAGTATTAATTAGGAGGTTTTAGAACAAGAGAAAAAGAAAGTAACAAAATAGTCCGATTTGCATTTTTAGTTTAAATTTGTATTAGTTTGCATTTTAATTAAGGAATTAATTAGGAAATCTAATTTTTAGTATTAATTTGATTGTGAGTTTTATTTTAGCATTTGCAATAAAATCAAAAAAATACAAAAAATACAAAATGAAAAAAGAAACAAAAGGAAAAAGGGCTGCTTAATAAAGGACCAATTTTTGGGCCATCTTTGAACACCCCACTAGCCCAATCTCCCTACCCAAACCCACCTGACCCAGGCCCAAAACCCCACAACCCGACCCGCTGGCACAAATCCCATTTACCTGATATCACTTCCCCTTAGAGACACGAAAAGGACGTGCTCATTCCCCATTTTTCAATCCCTTCTTCTTCGTTCCTTTAAATCGAAAACCAACAGAATCCCTCTTCAGGTTTTCCTCTTCGTCATCACCATGGAAGAGCACTTGAAAAGTTGAAGAGAAACCAGCCGTTGAACCATATGCACGACCCCAGCCCCCCTGTCATCATCTTCTTCGTTAAAAAACACCAGCCGCTATTCACACACAAAAAAACCATCCCGTTAGTCACCTTCCCCAGCGGCAAACTCCTTGTAATTCCCCCATTTCCAGCCAAGTTCACAGAGCCAACCCATCATACACATTCACGCACGGACAAGGGGTGGTAGAAAAAAGTAGCGAAATGAAGAGAGGATCAGTTTATTGTTCCTCTGATTCTGGAGTTTAGTTCCTTCTAATTTTCAGTCTGGACTTGTTCTTCATTGTTGTTGTTCAGTGGAGAGGTTGGAAGCGAGGAGGCGTCGGGGTACTGTCCCGTGGTTTCCCGGTTCGATTGTTACTGATTTCGTTTGAAGCTGGGTCGATTTCTGATTGTAATTGTCGTGTCGTTTCAATCCGTGTAATTTCCGCATTTCAATTAATCAGAAAGCTAATTTCAGGTTACTTCTAATCTTTTTTACTTCATTTTGGATCTGAATATGATTTGTGCTGGTGTTTGGGGTTGTTTTGCCCTTGTGGTAGTCTGCAATTCGCTTGGTTTCGTAGCTGTTAGTAAATCATGAATTGGCTATGGATGTTGTATGATTCCTTGACAATGTTCTCTGATTTTCAAACATGAGCAGTGTGTGTTGTTGATTCAATTTGGTCATGACAAGTTAAGTCGCCGGCCAGTTTTAGTAAGAAGTGCAATCACCTAGCTTAGTCTACCTCGAACTTGATTCTTCTCTGAAATGCTAAGCTAATGATCGTGTCTAATATTACTGTATCATGCCTTGCTTCCTTGGTTTGTGATGAAGGGTCTTGCTAACTTCCCCAAAGTATAGATTAATGGGATATACAGTACGGTGAGAGATACTGCATGTTGTAACCGAAGCTTAGGAGGTCATTCTGAATGATTTTTCTTATATGGATACTAGAATGTTAGTGAATTGGACAATAATGTTGTATTTGCTCAAATTTGTAGGGTGTTTGTTTGCTTGAATTGGATCTAAGTTGTGATTGTTAGGATTATGATTCCTACTAAAGACAACAACCTTCATTTGAATAATCGGATTTACAACTACATGAGCGGAAGCTAACCTGAATCCATATGTGGAAAAGTTGAGCCTCCTTCTTGATGATTGTCCTTGAGCTTTTGAACCTCTTGATTATTTCTTCAAGAATGACTTGTGGTTTGTATGTTACCACAAGAATGAATCCTCAACAATAACAATATATGAAAGGTTTACAAAATAGTATTATGACAATGATCAAGGTTTTGGCTTATGGTTTTCCACTCTATTTGCAAGACAATGGACAAAATGGTTCTTACTTCAATGGGTAGAGAAAGAACTTGTCTTGTTAAAGAATGGGAACCATAACCCCACTTTATAACTCTAGGAGTTACATAACCCAAGAGACAAGAGTTACAAGACAAAAGTTATGTCTTGAGTTATGTCTTGCAAGAGTTACAAACCCAAGAGTCACAAGCATTCATGTAACCATAGTTACATATGTAACCTTAGTTAGCCCATCATAAACTAAGGTTACACTTTTGGGTATCTACACATTAGTCCTACACTTTAGTATGACAATACATTGGCCCCCTTAACATAATGTCCATAAGACCACATAATTAGGCCAAACCTTAAGATAGCACATAACATATAATTATTCATGTATTGTTCATATGTGTATAGATATAAGTCCATATATCTAGATATAAATCCATATATCTTACAATCTCCCACTTGGACGAGATATACAAACATATGTACAATCCTTGATATTATAAGTTACAAACCTTAGTTGCGCAAAATTGCTATCACAATAAAATTGTCATGAACAATCCGGTCCATCAATCATACCAACATAGGACCTAAGGGCTCGTCGTTACTCATTCGTAACTAGAACCAATCATAGATCACGTATATCAATATAACCAACGACATGGATCAAGTGTGGGTATGTAGCATGGAAATAACATAAAGTGTGGTCAATAGTATGTCTATTTACCAACTGGTTCACTTAATTGAGATCAAACAGAAACTGTAAGAGTACAATAAACTTTAAAACTGAATATCTGCAGATATAACTGAATTACTGAATTTCTGAATATAATGAACAATTACAAAAATGTGCAATACAAAACTCCCACTAAAATACATAATCCTTATCTGATTTGACACCCATACAAGCAACATGCTCATGAAAAACTTTTGGTGTCAATCCCTTAGTTAGCGGATCCGCAAGCATGGAGTTTGTACTAATGTACTCAATGCACAATTGTCCATTTTGTACTCTTTCTTTAACAACCCGAAATTTGACGTCCTTATGTTTTGCTTTCGTCAAATTACTGTTGTTATTAACATATGCAACTATGGTTACATATGTTATTAGCATAAATGGCAAAATTGGAGTCGGTATACCTGATGATCTCAAACTGGTCCGAACTCCGATATGTAAGCATGTAATCCTTTGTTCTATGTATGTTCCTCATGACCCTTTTGGCTGCCTACCAATGGTCCATACCCGGATTACTAAGATATCTGCCTAACATCCCAACAATGTATGCTATATCAGGTCTTGTACACACCTGAGCATACATCAGACTACCTACCGCCGAAGCATAAGGTGTCTTCTCCATTTCCGAAATTTCATAAGTACTGTCTGGGCACTGTTTGAGACTAAATTTGTCTCCCTTAGCAACAGGGGTGTCGCCTGGTTTTATAATCCTGCATGCCAAATCTTTTCAGAACCTTATCGATATAGACCTTTTGTTACAGACCGAGAACACCTTTAGAGCGATCTCGTTGTATCTGAATTCCTAATACAAAAGAAGCTTCACCAAGATCTTTCAATTCAAATTTCTTTGAAAGAAATTTCTTAGTTTCAAGTAATAATGCTATATCTTTACAGGCAAGCAGTATGTCATCGACATATAAAACCAGAAAAATATACTTCCTCCCACTGAACTTATGGTATATACAGTCATCAGCAATATTCGGTTCAAAACCAAAAGATGTAACGACTGCATGAAACTTAAAATACCATTGACGAGAAGCTTGCTTGAGCCCATAGATGGATTTCTTTAATTTGCAAACCTTTTTCTTTGATTCATCCGAAACAAAGTTTTCAGGTTGCACCATATAAATTGTTTCCTCAATGTCACCATTGAGAAAAGCAGTCTTAACATCCATTTGATGAAGCTCAAGATCAAAATGTGCTACTAATGCCATTATAGTCCGGAAAGAGTCTTTCGATGAAACTGGAGAGAAAGTCTCTTTATAATCAATGCCTTCTTTCTGAGTGTAGCCTTTTGCGACAAGACGAGCTTTGTACTTAATAACATTGCCTCCTGAATCCCTTTTGGTTTTAAAAATCCATTTACAACCAATAGGTTTCGTACCTTCGGGCAATGTAACAAGCTCCCAAACGTCATTATCGCTCATAGACTTCAACTCATCATTCATGGCATCAATCCACTTTTGAGAGTTAGAACACTTAATGACTTGACGGAAGTTGATTGGATCATCTTCCTCAAGTCCAATATCACTTTCTTGTTCTTGGAGAAATACATAATAATCATCCGAAATTGCATTTCTCATCTCTCTAGTGGATCTCCTTAATGGCATTTCAGTTACTTGAGGTTGTTGAGTTTGATTTTCATTAGTTATATCAGGGTCCTGATGGGGGAGATTTTCGAGATTGTCTTGAACCGGAGTTGCTTCAGCAACTTGAGGGAAAGACACATGTTCTTCCTCAATGACAAAATCTCTAACAACTTTATCTCCCCACCCCCCAAACTCAATATCCTCAAAGAACCTAGCATTACCCATCTCAAAAATAGTTCGTGATGTGGGATCATAAAACTTAAAACCCCTGGATTTTCAGAATATCCAACAAAATAGCTACTAACTGTCTTAGCGTCCAGTTTCTTTTCAGTTGGCCTATAAGGCCTTGCCTCAGCTGGACAACTCCAAATGTGTAAATGCCGAATACTGGGTTTATGCCCAGTCCAAAGTTCATAAGGGGTTTTGATTGTAGCTTTAGTTGGAACTCTATTAAGAATATAAGTTGCAGTTTTTAATGCTTCACCCCAGAGTGAGTCTGGCAAAGAAGTACGAGAAATCATACTTCTTACCATATCCTTAAGGGTCCTATTTCGTCTCTCAGCTACACCATTCATCGTAGGACTTCCTGGCATAGTATATTGAGGGACGATCCCACACTCATCTAGGAATTTAGCAAAAGGCCCTGGACGTTGTTCACCGGAACCATCATATCGACCATAGTATTCACCTCCACGGTCAGATCTAACGGATTTAATTCTTTTGCTTAGTTGATTTTCAACTTCAGCCTTAAATGATTTGAACACGTCTATGGATTGGGACTTTTCGTGAATAAGATATAGGTACCCATAACGAGAGTAATCGTCTATGAATGTGATAAAGTATTGTTGACCATTCCGACAAGGAGTAGGAAATGGCCCGCAAATATCCGTATGTATCAATTCTAAGACGTCCGAAGCTCTCGTAGCACCTAATCTAGTCTTGTTTGTTTGTTTCCCTTTGATACACTCAATACATATATCCGAATTTGAGGCATCAAGAGGATCAAGAATTCCATCTGACACGAGTTTCTGAATTCTTTGAATGGATATATGACCCAAACGTTTATGCCAGAGTGAAATGGAATTCTCATTAGTTAATTTCCTTTTAGTACCACTTGTATGCAAAGTTTCTTTATTTGAAGTTATTGTGTCAACCAAATATAAGCTATCAAACGTTGATAAAACACCAGTACCAATAAGATTTGAACACTGAAAGAGACAAACTTTATTATCCCCAAATGTACATTTATAACCAGACATGTCCAATTGGGGAACTGAAATTAAGTTCCGTCTAAAAGACGGTACAATGAAAGTCTCATTCAAATCTACATGAAAACCAGTATTAAATAACAGCCTAAATTTGCCAATAGCTTCAACTGGCACCTTCTTGCCGTCACCCACATAGATGTATCTTTCACCATCATTTGGTTTTCGGCAGTTCAGGCAACCCTGCATTGATATACTTATATGAGTAGTAGCAGCAGAATCTACCCACCAAGTATCCTTAGGTACTGAAATTAAATTAACTTCAGAACAAACAAGAGAAAGAAATGTACCTTTTTTCGCACGCCAGGCATGGTACTTAGTACAGTCCTTCTTCACATGGTTAGTCCCCTTACAGAAGAAGCAACCTAATGCAGTGATTTCAACCTTAGGTTCCTTATGTTGCTTAATCTTGGGCCTTACAACCGCAACTTCCTTATTTTTCCTCTTCTTAGAATCCCTTGAAGAGGATGCCTTAGAAGAAGATGCCAAATGAGCACTTTCTGCCTTATCTTGCTTAATCCTTTCCTCTTCTTGCACACAATGTGAAATGAGCTCATTAAGAGTCCATTTCTCCTTCAGGCAGTTATAACTGACCTTAAACTGATTAAAGTGTGCCGGAAGAGATATCAAAACAAAGTACACAAGCAGTTCCTCAGGTAAATCCAGCTTGAGTGACTTTAGTTTCGAAGCAAGATGAGACATTTCCAAAATGTACTCCCTAATGTTTTCCTTGCCCTTATACCTCATAGAAACAAGTTTACTCAATAGTGCACTTGTTTCCGCCTTTTCGTTTTGAATAAAACGCTGTTCGAGGTTTTCAAGGAAAACTTTGGCATTAGGTTCATCATTCATAGTGCCCCTGAATGATTCTGGAATTGCATGCTTCATGATCATTAGACTCATGCGATTCGAGCGTTCCCACTTCTCCATCGCTCTCTTTTCTTTAGGAGAGGATGTATCCTCAAGAGGAGTAGGTTGCTCGGTCCGAAGTGCTAAGTCAAGATCCATGCAACCGAGAACGATCATTACATTCTCTTTCCATTCCTTAAAGTTAGTGCCGTTAAGCACAGGGATGCTATTGATATTGGCAGAGATCGTAGAAGCAGAAGAGTTTACTGAAAATTGAACAAAGGATTACTAAATACATGCTTACAAAACTTGAACTTTAACTTTATAGATTCAAAATTAGGCATTTCCCATTACAAGATACCTAGCACAACATTGTTTTTAGTCTTTGGACAGAAAAACAACTTGTAAGTGGTACTCTTGGTGTAGTGATCAAACATAGACAATAAACTCCTGTCAAATATTAAACCTTCCTTTGGGCCGATTTAATATTCACATGGAAAACCAAATAATCGTCTCATATTTACCACCACAAGAATGTTCGAATTCCTGCCAAATAACACCTTCCTTTGGGCCGATGTTAAACGCATGGAAGACTAACATCCACAGTCATCTCATATTTTAAAATTAATCAATCTACACAATAGAGGTTACTTTGGCAACTTAATGCTTCAATTGAAAAACTAAAATATAAGATGCTATAAATCTTAGTTCCTTAAGCCATTTTATGAATCTCAACTTAATGTGTTACAAGATTAGATGTGTAACACTTGAATATTAATTGTTGATTGCTTGATAGGACAATTCTAGATATATAAGAATTGATGGACTATTAAACAATTAACATTCACTGAAACTTAAGAGAGTTGAAACATTTTTCTTAAACATTACTGGACCAGACAATCGATTGTCAAAACAGACAATCGATTGTCTGACATTTTCTGAAAATTTTTTAAGTCACTGGAAGTCACGAGGAAAAATTTTTCTAAGTCATTTGGGCCAGACAATCGATTGTCAAAACAGACAATCGATTGTTTGACGTTTTCTGAAAAATACTGTCTTTAGACCAGACAATCGATTGTCAAACCAGACAATCGATTGTTTGGTTTTTTCTGAAAAACTTTTAAGTCTCTGTAATTGACAAGGAAAAATTTTTCTTAAGTGTGGATCATCCAACAATCGATTGTCAGGCTAGACAATCGATTGTTTGAATTTTTTCTGGAAAATTTTTTCAGTCTGGAAACGTTTCAACTCACAAAAGTTAACTGCCAGAATTTTAAACGATTCAGACAATCGATTGTCTAGCCTGACAATCGATTGTCTGACTAGTTGTGACAAAAAAAATTTCTGAATAACACATGATTTTCAACATGGATCTTAAAAATAATAAACATGTTGTCAACCTACTAAAATCATGCTGAATCAATGATATAATAAACAAATACATCATCATCATAACAATCATAAGATCATGCTATTTCATGGTAGAATTTCTTGAACAAAGTTCTAAGTAAACTTAAACATGATTTCTTAAATAACATAAACCTTATGATCATCCAAATTATCCAAAATGAAGGGCGGCTCTGATACCAATTGTTAGGATTATGATTCCTACTAAAGACAACAACCTTCATTTGAATAATCGGATTTACAACTACATGAGCGGAAGCTAACCTGAATCCATATGTGGAAAAGTTGAGCCTCCTTCTTGATGATTGTCCTTGAGCTTTTGAACCTCTTGATTATTTCTTCAAGAATGACTTGTGGTTTGTATGTTACCACAAGAATGAATCCTCAACAATAACAATATATGAAAGGTTTACAAAATAGTATTATGACAATGATCAAGGTTTTGGCTTATGGTTTTCCACTCTATTTGCAAGACAATGGACAAAATGGTTCTTACTTCAATGGGTAGAGAAAGAACTTGTCTTGTTAAAGAATGGGAACCATAACCCCACTTTATAACTCTAGGAGTTACATAACCCAAGAGACAAGAGTTACAAGACAAAAGTTATGTCTTGAGTTATGTCTTGCAAGAGTTACAAACCCAAGAGTCACAAGCATTCATGTAACCATAGTTACATATGTAACCTTAGTTAGCCCATCATAAACTAAGGTTACACTTTTGGGTATCTACACATTAGTCCTACACTTTAGTATGACAATACATTGGCCCCCTTAACATAATGTCCATAAGACCACATAATTAGGCCAAACCTTAAGATAGCACATAACATATAATTATTCATGTATTGTTCATATGTGTATAGATATAAGTCCATATATCTAGATATAAATCCATATATCTTACAGTGATAGCTGATTTTTTTGTTTTGTTTCGTCCTGAAGTTTCATAGACTGATTCTGCTCAAAATTATTAAAGGTTGTATAAGGAAATTATGATTTGGTTTGTCAAATTCCCTATCTCCTAATGCTTGTTTTCCAGAGTTTTGGTTTATAGGAATGACTGTTTTTTTTCCGATAACTGCTTTTTGTGGTTGGAATGAATTAGTTCGATAGTTAGTTTCTTGAATTCAATGATAGCAGCATCTCCTTATCCAAAATTTCTTGAACACTTTAAGCCTGCTGTTGCTTCCTCGATATAAATGACTCAAAGTTGCCCAGAATACTTATCCACGAATATCAGTATCTCCTTTTTGATTTGGCGGATGACATTTTGTAGCCCTTTTGCGTTCTTGTCCATTTGGCTAAGTTTTGCACGATTAAAATAAATGCTTACACCTTATGGAACCTTAATGTGGCATTATGTGGTTTGCTAAACAAATTGGATTCGAATTGCTAGTCAAATTAGTTTTAAGTATGAATATCCGTCATTTAGTTGAATGCTTTTTCGTTGAATAAAATTGAGGTGTGCCAAATTGAGTAAAATATAGTCTATGGCCCTCAAACATCTAGATTGAACTTTCTTTCTTTCTTTGAAATTGGGATTGAGGCGTGCCATGCCAAACAAAAATGACAATTGTGTGGCCCTCATTTTAATTCTGTATTGATTCTTAGAATTCGAGCTGTGCCGTTTAGCTAAATTTCACGGCCCTCGCAAAGTTGCAACGCGTAGTTACTTTTGGCGCGTATTTAATACCTTCTTAAACTCAAGTGCGCATTGATGCGACCCAAATCCAAATCTCAACAAAGTCGAAATGTGTCAACCACCACGGGTACATTGATGTGACGTGGTTCAAGACATATTTTCACGACGTTGCAATTCTTATTAAAAATAATAAATAAAAGAGGTTTTAAAATTTAAAAGCACATAAGTTAAAACATGTTTTGAAATCAGATAAAATCGAATACAACAGTTGAGCGACCGTGGTAGAACCACGGAATCCGGGAATGCCTAACACCTTCTCCGAGGTTAACAGAATTTCTTACTCGGATTTCTAGTTCGTGGACTGTTAACATAGTCGTATTTTCGTCGGTTCAGGATTCAATCGGTGACTTGGGACACCATTAATCTCTCAAGTGTCGACTCTGAATAATTAATAACTAAATCTCATTACGATTGTCCTTTAATTGAAAAAACTCCTTTATGCCCTTGCGGGTGTAGGTGAAAAGGAGGTGTGACAGTTATTCATGCTGAAAGGGGTAAAATCTTCACAAATAAAGAGGTTATTCAAGGATCTAGTAAGCACTTCCGCACTAATAATAAACAGAGACGGGGAGAATGGATCTCTCTGTTTTATGCCTTGAGAAGAGGTAAAGAAACCTTTTCTATTACCATTAATAATAATGCAGTACCAAACTCCCTTAATGAGACCCCAACCAACTTTAATCCACTCCTTCGAGAAACCAAATTTCCTCAAAACCGACATGATAAAGCACCATGACATTCTATTGTATACTTTTTCCATGTCTAATTTGATAATAAAATTACCCTCACAGTTTTTGTTTTTGATGTTCTGAGTGATCTCTTGCGCTAGCAATATGTTTTCAGTGATGGATCTCCCTTTGACAAACCCACTTTGATGTTTTGAAATGATTTTATGGAGTATATGGTTTAGCCTTCTAGAAAAGATTTTGGAAATGATTTGGGCAGTGAATTTGCTTAGACTGATGGGTCTTAGCTCAGAGAACTTGTTAGGTGACTCTATTTTAGGAATTAGCACCAAGCATATGTGTGAGAAGAACTTGGTCAGCCTTTTTCATTGAAGATTTCTTGTACAAAGTTTGTGATATCATCTTTGATTATATCCCAGTATTTTTGAAAAAGTGTCGTTAAAGCCATCAGGCTCAACTGCACTATTAGCATCCATATAAAAAACAACATCTCTAACTTCCTCCATATTAGGCATAGCAGTTAGTAAAGTGTTATCATCATCAGCGATAATCCTAGGAATACAATCAAGGATATTAGTGCCCTTGAACTGGTTAATGTTGAATCTCTTGTGAAAGTGTCTGATAGCAGCCTTTGCAATGTTATCATTTGTACCAGAAAAAAATACACTTACCTTTGACTGGGTAAAACCAGAGAATATGGCTAAAGCGGATCGGGGTCTATTGGATTGCCAAGCTCTTGGTGAGATTCGTTTGATGCTAACACAAAATGTAGCATTTAACATCATTAATGAGAAGACCGTTGCAGCATTGATAAAGGTGTTATCAAATATGTACGAAAAGTCATCTGCTTCAAATAAAGTCTATTTGATGCGTCGATTGTTCAACCTAAAGATGATAGGAGGCGGATCTGTTATGGAGCATATCAATGAGTTTAATATAACATTAACTCAGTTAAGTTCTATTAACATTTGATGAAAAAGTCAGATCGTTGATTCTACTATCATCTCTACCGAAAAGTTGGTCTGCAACAATAATTGCAGTTAGCATTTCATCGGGTAATGCCAAACTTAAATTGGATGACATTAGAGACTTCGTTCTAAGTGAAGATATTTGCTGGAGAGAATAAGGTGATTCCCCAGGATCCGCTTTTAATAATGAAAGCAAGGGGAGAAGCATACAAAGAGGACAAAGTCATGGTCGTGGCAGATCAAAGTCAAGAAGAATTGGGTAATCCAGAATCGCAAAGATATTACTTGCTGGAATTGCGATAAAAAAAAGGGTCACAACAACAGTTAGTGTAGAGAGCCAAAGAAGAAGAAGAACGATCAATACAAGGATGATAATTTAACAAATGCAATTGTTGAACAAGTCGGAGATGCACTAATTTGTTGTGCAGAAAGTCCTGTCGAATCTTGGATTCTGGACTCAAGTACATCCTTACACTCTACCTCATGCAAAGAATTATTGCGTAATTATATTACTGAAACATTCGGAAAGATTTATCTAGCAGACGGCGAAGCTTTCGATATAGTTGGGAAAGGTGAAGTCCATATAAAGACTTCAAAAGACATGGTGAGGAAATTACAAAATGTCTAACATGTTCCTGGCCTCGAGAAAAATCTGACATCCGTGGATCAGCTTGACAACGAAAGATACACAACAGTATTTGGTAACGGATCGTGAAAGATAAACAAAAAAAATTTGGTTGTGGCACGAGTCTTTAATAAAGGAACATTGTATGCAACCGCAATGAGAGATACTATAGCAGTAGTAGACCATGGTCGTGACATAACATTGTGGCACCAGATGCTCGAAAATATGAGTGAGAATGAATGAAATTGTTGGCACCTAAGGAAAAATTGCCAACATCAAGCATGTTGAATTAGGTTTATGCGAAGATTGCATTTAAGGATAAAAAAAGAGAGGAGTTTCTCAAAGGGGGAAAGGATGCTAAAGAAAGAAAAGCTGGAACTAGTGCGTACGGGTGTGTGAGGACCTGTTCCTGTAACTTCTTTGGGAGGCTCATGCTATTATGTCACTTTCATCGATGATTCCACGAGAAAGGTATGGGTTTATTTTTAAAAAAAAAATCTGATGTGTTTGTTATCTTTAAAAAGATGGAAAGCTAGAGTTGAAAATCAGACGAGTCTAAAGTTAAATGTCTGAAGTCTGACAATAGAGAAGAGTATAATAGTCAAGAGTTCAAGGCATTCTGCTAGGATAATGCGATTAGAATGATCAAGAAGGTTCTTGGAACACCGAAACAAAATGGTATTGCTGAGAGGATGAACAGAATCCTGAATGAACGAGCCAGAAGTATGAGAATACATTTTGGGTTACCGAAGTATTTTTGGGTTGAGGCTGTTCACACGAAAGCTTACCTCATAAATAGGGGACCCTTTGTACTGCTGAATTTTGAAATTCTTGAGGAGGTATGGACAAGAAAGGAGGTATCTCTCTCATATATGAAAATCTTTGGTTGTATTGCTTATGTGCATGTAAACTCTAATGATAGAGATAAGCTTAATCCTAAAGCCAAGAAATATTTCTTCAATGGCTTTGATGATGATAATTTTGGTTATCGATTTTGGGATAATCAGGATAGAAAGATCTTAAGAATCATTAATGTCACATTCAATGAAAATGTGATGTACAAGGACAAGCTTGGAGTAGAACCAACTAGCATATAGATATCCAAAACAATTGAGTTAAAAGAAATATCAGAAAATGGAGTATCTAGAGGGAGTATAACTGATTCTGAAATTGAAGAACAAGAGATAGAATCAAATGCAGAATCAAATATGAAGTCAGGACTTGAATAAAATTCGGGATCAGTTACTCCTGAACATACATTAAGGAGATCTAAAAGAGTCACAAATGCTCTAGATAGGTTAACTTTATCTCTCAATTTATTTCTGACTGATGCTGGAGAACCATATTTATTTCTGACTGTAATAAGTGGAAGCTAGCCATGAAAGAATAGATGACTTCTCTTCAAAAGAATAAAACATGGATACTTACAGAGTTACTAAAAGGAAAGAAGATATTGCAAAACAGTAGGTGTGCATAGTCAAGAAAGAGCATGATCGAAAGAAGAGATACAAAGAATGATTAGTAGTACAAAGATTTCACCATAAGGAAGGAATTGACTACATAGAGATCTTCTCACTTGTAGTCAAATTAACTACTAGCGGGTTGGTGATAAGTATCGTAAAAATTTACATTTGGATCAACTAGATATTAAAATTGTTTTCTTGCATGGTGACCTTGAAGAAGACATCTACATGAATCAAACTGAAGGTCTCCAAGTTTCTGGCAAATCAAACCTTGTGTGTAAGTTGAAGAAGAGCTTGTACAGTTTGAAACAATCTCCATAGTTTGAAACCTATGGTGGTACTACTGTTAGCTGGATATTTAGAGTTCAGAAAAGTGTTGCTCTATCTACCACAGAAGCATAGTACGTGGCAATATCAGAAGCTGGAAATGAGATGATTTGGCTAAAGAATTTTCTTAAAGAGCTAGGTAAAGAGCAGGATAATTGTGAGCTTTTCACCGATAGCCTGAGTGAAATTCATATTTATAAGAATCCAATGTTTCATGCAAGATCGAAGCATATCCAAGGGAGGTATCATCATATCCGAGAGTTGATAAGTGAATGAACTCTTTGCCTAAAAAAGAAACCAGGATCAAAGAACCCATTAAACATGTTGACCAAAATTGTCGAGGTTGACAAACTGAGGTTATGCACTGCCTTAGTTAGCCTTAAAGATTGATAATGTGAAGGCGTCACACCTGAGATTAGCAAATAATTTTTTTCTTCCTTTATTGATGTAACATGGATTTGAGGGGGAGATTGAAGGGTGCAAACTCTATTGTTTGTAGACGAAAGAAAAAGAGAAGACAAAATAAAAGTGGAAAGTCAAAGGAAGAAGCAAATGAAAAGAGAACAAAAAGATATGTGAAAAAGATAAAGAAAGAAAGGAAATTAGAATGAAAAGAGTACAAAATGTGAATGAATTGAATTGGTTCACTATCGTCTTGCCGCATGTTCACATTTTGCTGAAGATTCCAGCTTCCTCTGCCTATAAATAGACATCCCCTTCTCAGTTATAATACATCCCTCAACTTCTTCTTTCTCTTTAATTAATAAAGAGTTATTCTTTGTGTAGCAGTGGAGTAAGCAAAATTATCGAACCACAATATTATTTTGTCTTGTGCAATTGATTGCTTTTCTCTTTTAAATATATTTTTTCCTTTCTATTAGACTGACATGCTTCCCAACATTTGCTATTTAACAAAGACGAAAAAGAACAAGCAAAGTTGGAACACTCACAAATGACAATCGGTAAAAAAAAATTATATTTAATATTTAGCACCACCTTGATCATAGATTTTGGGTATATTCTTCCAGAAAAAATCAAAAAAATTTTTTTTTCATAAAACATAATTAATTTTTGAAAAAAAATAATTTTCTTTTCAAGTTCCCAAAAATTGGTTTAGGGTAGGTTTTGGGTGAAATTTTTTCTTTCATTCACAAAACTTCAAGTAATTTTTCAAATATAATGCTTATCCAAACACAAATTCAACTTTGAATTTTTTTAAATACAACTTCAAAAGCTCTTTTTTCATGTTTCAACCAAATCTACGAATAAACGTTAATTTAGTTAGTTTAATGAGTTTGTGTAATTATTGTCCTTTTTTTCTTTCTAAATGTGTATTTTCAGCACCTACTATACATGGTATGTCCGACCAAAGATTTTACCTACCCAATAGTGAAATCCTGCAAATAAAGCAAAAACGGCTCCCATAGAAAGTACATAATGGAAATGTGCGGTTATCCCTTTGTAATGCTGGAAGCTAAGCAAAGTCACGAAGTTGGCTAACTACGCTCGAGTAGAGCTCAGACCTGGAGGTGGTGGCTGAACTCGCCGCAGAGTTCAGGAGAGAGCTATGGCTGGAAAGATAGCGAGTGCTATTCTCAACTTAGACTCTCAGAGGCCAGCTTGTTGTAACCCTAAAACACGACGTTAGCGAGGTTGGGCTCCCCCTGCAGAAATACAACAAACATGGGACAGCCGGGGACGATGACCCTTCTCAAGCCTGAGGCCTAAGTTGGACTTTCTCTTTCTGCTACTTGCCACTCCGAAGTTTAAGATTTTGTGTTGATACAATAGTCAGAAAAATTATTACATTGTTGAGGGATAAACAAATCCGATTTTCTCATGTGTAGAGGGAAGGAAATGCTATGGCAGATAGCCTAGCTAATTCTGCCATTGATGAGGAGATTTCTGGCACTTTTGAGGAGTTCCACCAGCTGCCTGCACAAGCTAGAAAGCTTATCAATGTTGATAAAGCTCAGATTCCTTCGTTTAGAGTCAGAGTCCATCCATGGAGATTCTAGTCTTAGCTTGTTTGGCCAAGCTGCAAAAATCAACTTATTTTGAGAAGTATTTTTTTCTCAAAAGTACTTTTGGTGAGAATTAGTTTGTGTTTAGCTAATTAATTTAAAAAATACTTTTGAGCAACAATTAGTGTTTGTTTAAATTTTTTAAAACTGCTTCAAAGTGTATTTTTCTTAAATATGCTTTTAAAAAAGTATTTTTGGAAAGAAATTACTTTTTTCGCTTCTCTAAAAGCTTTTGTTTATGCTCAAAAGCACTCTTTTCTCTTCTAAAATCTTGGCCAAACACTTCTACTCTGGAAAAAAAAGTACTTTTGAATTTGGAGAAGCTTGGCCAAACATGATAACATTGTGCTTCGTTGTCCAATTTCTGTTTGGAGACGTGATCAAAACAAGAACCGTATAAAAAATAAATTATGAAACAATGTAAAATTCAATGAAAATTTAGTAACAATGATATTCTTCTTCTGTCCTAAAAAGATGATGTTTTTTTTGGGACAAACTGTCAAAAAATTCATTTAATCAAGTATAATATTTATAACTCGCTAGCTCATTTGGAATTTTGAGCTAGACCCAATAACAGAATTATCAACCACTTTTTCTCTGTTACAACTTATCTACTTTCTATCTCTATATATAACTATACATGTCTAAGTAGGATAGTTGCTCAATCTTTCTAACTCCTTGTGCCCTTTAAATTCATTTTGCCCTCGTATGTGTAGCTCTAGTATAATATTCTTCACCCTCTGGAGGCTTGATATAATCTTCCCTTGAAATCTTCGTTGGTTTCTCTATGCCAAGACATGATAAATCATAGTTTCAAACAAGAAGCCTAGCATGCGATTTCGAATCCTGCAAGAACTTCTCTTCGTTAACCATTCAATCTCAGCATTCCGGCTACCAATTTGATCTCTTTCTCCCAGCCTTTTTAACAATGTTTCCCACATATTCATGCGGTAATCACATTCAAAAAAGAGGTGCTCCATTGTCTCCTCAATGTCCTTCCCACAGAGCACACAATCACTTGCTATTGATAGTCCCAACTTCCTTAATTGGTCCACTGTAGCTAGTTTCCTATACATAGCCAACCACAAGATGAATTGATGCCTTTGTAATGCTTTGAGTCAATTGTAATCCTTTTCCTATGAAACTTAGCATACGGGGCATCGTTGCAACATGCAGCTTTTTGATGCTGAACTTCCCTCTTATATAATATTTATTCAAATCAGCAGAGGGGTCCCTTTGAGTTAACCAATTCCTAGTGTCAAATATTTTCCTAACTAGCCAGGAGACCTGCTTAGGAGTTTGCATAGTCATTAAATCATTCCCTTTGATGTCTAAGTTGTATATCCATTGGATCCATATGGTGTCCTTTTTTTTAATTAATTGCCCATAAGAATTTACATAAATTATCTTTGTTCGAGCTAGACACATCAAGTACATTCAGACCTCCATCTGAGAATGACATACATATCTTGTCCCAAGAAACCAGTACTCTCCTCAAAGGTTCATTACTTCCAGTCTAAAGGAAAGTTCTACAAGTGGTCACAATCGGTTTAGTTATCTTTTTTTGGCAGTAAGAAAACCTGCACCTAGTAGGTCTGCATTCCAAATATCACACTCTTGATCAATTGCATTCGACCACAATAAGATAAGAATTAGGTGATCCAGCATTTGAGTCGTGCAATAATCCTTTCAATCAATAACATACACTACTGGATAGATAGCTTCTTACATGATAAAGGGACTCCTAGGTACTTGAATGGCAAGTCACCTGCTATGAATTGCATTTATGTAATGATCAATTTTGTGAATTCCGTTGGTATCCCTACAATATACAAAGCACTTTTCTTCATATTTGCTTTAAGCCCTAACACCTCTGAGAAATGTTGAAATTTGTTCATAAGTAAGCTTGGATAGCTTATCTGCTCTACAGCACATGATCAGATCATCAGCAAAACATGTATGGGTCATATTCTTTCTGGAGCACCTTGGATGGTAGTTGAAGTCTGGAATGCACTCTAGTGTCTTCAGTGATCGATTCGGGTATTACATCACCAGTACAAATAGGTAAGGAGACATTGGATCTCCTTATCTAAGCCCCTTTTTTGCTTGAAATTTGGTCGTCAATCCTCCATTAGCAGTAGAGAATAAGTGACAGTTGTCACACACTCCATCACAAGCTATACAAACTTCATAGGCATACCAAATTCTTTTTTTTTGGTAATTATATTTTCTATTTACCAGGGAAAAATATTTACAAATAATATGAAACTCATACATTTCATCCTACTCTTCTATGTTCCCATCCCCTCCTTTGACGTAAATCTTATATATATATATATATATATAAATATATATATATATAGATATATATATATATATATATATATATATATATATATATATTACATGAATACCAATTAAGTCTATTCAACTTTGTTTCTATGTATTTGTTGCTTTTACAATGAATTTCTTGCACAATCTTCTTGCATATTGCTTCCCATCCCGTTGATTTTGCGTGAAAAATTCTTGCATTTCGTTCTTTCCACACATAATACACTGTTGCAGCTAATACCATCTTAAAAGGTTTTGACTTTGGATTCCTTTTCTTGGTTATGTTTTCAGCCCATATCAGCTCTTGATGCCATCCATGTATTGCCCTACTAACTCATTGCCAAGCTAACATACTGTTCCATAATGCTTTTGTATATTTACACTCAAAAAACAAATGTTGAACACTCTCTTTCCATGTTAACTTTGATCAAATATCTTGGTGAGACCCCTTTCTGAGTGTATCCTTTAACCAACTCATGGGCAATAGTAACATTCTCCAATATGTTCCTCCCCTCGATATATGCTGATTGAATAGGTCCAACAATATAGTCAACCACAGTCTTTAATTTTGCCGTTATAATCTTTGCACTGAGTTTATAAATTGTAGAATAACATGTTATAGGTTTAAACTTCTTAACAAATGTAGCACTATTAACTTTGGGCAACACTGTAATTGTAGTGCAGTTAATACTCCTCAGCATCTTCCCATTGGTAAAGAATTCCTGTATAGCTTGTTTAACTTCACCTCCAATAAGACTCTAGTGTGTTTTAAAATGTTCAACAGGAAATCCATCTATACATGGTGCTTTTTCATTAGGCAAATCTTTGAGGGCCTAATCTATGTCCTGTTCTGTTACTGACATGTTGAGCTCTCTTTGTTGTTCATTGGTGAGGTAAGGTCCATTTCTAGCTATATCAATGTTAATACATGGCAATTCAGCAGCACACACCCCCAAGAAAGATTTAAAGAATCCTATAAATTCTTGCTCTATCAGTTTTGGCTCAGTAATTCTGGATCCTTGATCATTGTAAATGGAACCAATTATGTTCATGGCCTGCCTACCCTTTAGATGCGCATGAAAGAATTTGGTATTTTGATCTCCATCTTTTATCCACATTGCTCTAGATCTTTGTCGCATCACATGCTCATTAATTCCTTCCCATTTTTCTATTTGCACCAGCAACTCTTTCTCTTCTGCGATTAGTTGAGCATTAAATGGATCCACATCAAGTTTCCATTGAATATTCTGTATACCCTCAAATTGTCCAACTTCCTCTATAGTGAAGATACCTCTTTATTTAACTGCCATGCCTTATCTATTAGCCTCTGTAGTTTTACCCAGATAGAGTATATAACCCCTGTGTTTGTTGACACCAGAAAACATGCACATCTTTCTCAAACTCCTTATTATTCAGCAGCACATTGTAGAGTCTAAATGGCTTTTGCATATACGACTTGACTACTACTGTGTTAATGATATAAGAGAGTGGTATGAAACTCCAGGCTTTTCATAAATAGCTTCAAGACTACTATATCGTGTCAGCCATGAGGCATTGCCAAAAGCGCAGTCAATGTTGTTATAAATCATGTGCTCTACATCCCTTTTATTATACCAAGACCATTAGCAACCCTTCCTGTTAAGTTGTCTCGACCCAGTGTCAGCAATACATATTTGAAAATCCATCAATTCAGCTTGTTGCACTGGTTGCCCATTGATTCGATTTCCAATTGATAAAACACAGTTATCTATAACCAATCTTGTCTCTTGCATAATATTGTCTTAGTTGTTCCTATTGTCTCCTTCTTTCAGCTATAGTATTCTTTCCATACACAAATGTTATGTCACATGTAAATTGTATACTTTATCTTTCACCTTGCAATCTACCAGTTGATCACTAGCCATCACCACATGAACCTGCACCATTTGCTCTTTCCACAATAGCCATATTCTCCCTCTCTCATTAATAGCTTCATCAGAGTACACCTTCCAATCTCCACTAAATTTAGCTCGAACTTTAGTAACACTCCTAGGCTTTATCTTTGTCTCAAGGCAGCCTACTGGAGTGATGTTATTTTTCAGCACAGAGTTCTTTCTTCTTGAAGGGCTTATTCAGATCTCTTATATTCCACGAGCTTATTATCATGGTGGATTTTCCTCATTGAGCTCAACCCCTTCAGTCACCTAGTCAGTGCTGCTATCATCTTGAATTCTCAAAGTACTGTATCTATTTCTTCTCAGTAGATTTTCTAAGTTTGTATTTGATAATGCTCCCTTCTGTTGTACCTGTCCTTGAGTCTTCATCATCTAATTTCCTCTATCCTTTTGTTATGTAGGTTTTACTGCTATGATTTCCTCCAAATTAAAGGATTGTTCAGTATAGCCTCATGTTGTCTCTTGCAACAACCCATAATTCAGCTTAGGTATGAATGAGCTAAAGAAGTAGTAAGGTTATATTTTGGACATGTGAAGTCTCATCGGGATGATTATAGGTAAAATAGTTTTTTTCAAAATTAAGATGGAAAGTGAGGTGCATAAGATTTGACAAAATTGACTAAGTTTGCAGAAGGTCTGTCTTCCAAAAGGGTTTAGTAAAAATGTGTAAGGAATTTGGAAAAACTCAAAGCATGAAAGTTGTAGGCCTTTGAAATAGCTTTCCTAATAATATATTGTAGAGCCCAAATGTATCGTTGTGCAAAATATTATGCGCATTTTACATAATAGGATGCGATATGCGCGCTCAGTAACTAGCGCGACTGCTAATTTTAAGGTAGCGTTACTGCCATTTTGCGCGGTCAGTAGCATGGGAGGGTCTTCAGGGGCACGAGCACGCTTGTAGGGGTCATTTTAAAGGCATATTTTTGTCCCCTACAGCTCCAACACATAACACTTGCTCTAGAAAGGGGGAACTCTCAAAAACCTAACTCCTTAAGAGTCCTTCCACCACCCAAGGTATGTTCTAATGGTTATTCTAAGTTAATTTCAAGTTCTCAATATCTTATTAACATGGGTAAACCCTCCATATCATTAGATATTCGATTGAGACATCATTGTTGCGATAAGGAAGCCTAGAACTCGAATTCAAGAAGATTGAAAGTCAAGAAGGTAATATTTTCGTCCTCTAATTGATAATAGGGTTGGATTAATAATTTTAGACTACAAGTTCATGGGCTATGAGTTGATGGGTTTGATAGAAAAGCATGAACAATTATAGGTTTGGCTTGTTGATTATTGATTATTGATTATTGGTTAAGGGTATTGTTTATCTTATGGGTGAAGAAGAATGACATTGATTATAAGAAATTTGAGATTTTAGAATTTATCTAGGATCAAGAGAATGGCTTGTTTGGTTTAGAAACACTATTAATAAGGACTATGAAGCTTTATGTCACCAAGTATTTGAGAAAATACTTAAGTGACTAAAACTTGAGAATTATTGCTAATGGAATCCCTTTGACTTGTATTGATGTAGATTAAAGTTGAAAGGGTTAGGGAATTTTGTATTATGCTCAAGAGCAGGAACTCTCTATGTTTGGGAATGTTAATGATTCTCCCAACACTACGTTTTTTTTACCACATTACCAATTGCCTCAAAAATATAGTTAAGCCTAGTTACTTGAATAGTTGCAGAACTTCTATTGTCTAGCTTCATAACTCGTTCATGAATTTCATTCTGAACGTTGTGAGCTCAGTTCGTATTCAATATAGACTTGGGTTTGATGTACCTAAGTCTCAGTATAGCTTACTAGTGTTCATAATCAGTTCATGAATACATGTCTCATTGTAGTCCTATTCAGTATTCCAGTATTATGTAAATCAGTATGATTCAGTAGTCTAGTATTATATAACTCAGTGTGATCCAATATTGAAGTATCATGTAACTTACTGTGATTCGGTATTTCACTATTATGTATTGTAGTATGATTCTCAATTCCTAATTTTAAATCCCTGAATGTCGAACACATGTATTTGGGCCTGAGGCTACAGTTTATGTTTTATGCATCTTTCGACCTGAGGCCGCATTTTATGCTTTATGCATCATTGGGCCTGAGGTCGCAGTTTATGCTCTGTGCATCTTTGGGCCTGAGGCCACAGTTATGCTTTATGCATTTTGGACCCGAGGTCGCAGTTATATATACGTATACTTGGGCCCGAGGCCGCAGTTGTCTCTATATATATATATATATATATATATATATATATATATATATATATATATATATATATAGAGAGAGAGAGAGAGAGAGAGAGATCCTAAGGTCGGAGTTTAATATTCAGATAAACATGTTGTTCATCATTCAGAAGGGGGAGTATTCATATCCTTACTTCCTTTCAGTTCAATTATTAGTTACCATTTCAGTTATCAATTATCATATCAGTTAGTAGTTATCAGTTCAATTATGAGTTATCAGTTCTGTTATCAGTTATCTGTTACTAGTCCAGTTATTATTTATTAGTTATCATTTCAGTGATCAATTATCAATTCACAATTATCAGCTTAGTTTCAGTTTCATCATTTATAATTCTTTCTTTTAGTTGCTTTACATGCCACTACAATTTAAACATATTGACGTACCTTTTTGCCCGGGGCCAGCATCTCACGAATGCAGGTACTAATTAATAGGTTGACGATTTAGATCACTAGGATTCTCGTACCAGCTATTGGGTGATCCCTAGTTCTTTCGGGGCATTATCATTACCTTACAGTCTTTTAGTATTTACAGATAGTCACTATTTTCAGTACTTCAATAGAGGTTTCATAGACTAGTGTAACAACTATACACAGTCGCAGGCTTTTCATATTAAGCTATGTTAACAAATATTTTTCAAAATTGTATTAATATTTCCGCACTTTGATTTTTATCATTCAGACTTTCAATATATCAGTATGTGTTAGTTTATCTTCTGCATTTAGTATGTTATGATATCACATGTTGATTCAGCCAGCAGTTGGTTCGCTCAGTCACATGTAATCAGGCACCGAGTGCCGTGTTACATCCAGACCCAGGTTTGGGACGTAACATAGTTTGGTATCAGAGCACTAGGTTCAAGAGTCTTATGAAGTCTATGAAGCCGTCCAGTGGAGTTTCCTTTATATGTGTGTGTCGTCCACTCATATAAATGGTTAACTACCAAGACATCCAGGATTGTCTCATTAATTTCTACTCTAGGTCGTGTCATGAATCTTAGAGCAATAAACCTTTTCTTCCGATAGAATTCCAAACTTATTGTATGCCCAAGCGACGTGAAGGAAAAACCTAAGGTCCTAGAGAGGATAATTGCCCATTGAGGTATAATTATGGAGTACATGTTGGTAAATATGAGACTTGAGAGGATGTTAAAAGTGAGATGCAATGGATAATAGTACAGAGTAGAGCATAACCTTATCACAAAGTACAAAAGCAGTTACATATCTTGTAGTTATCAGTTTACCACAGTTACCAATTATACAATCTTTCAGTTAGCAAGTTTATGGTTATTCAATATGCCAGTTATTAGTTATTCAGTTACCATATCTCAAATTTTCCGTGTACAAAAATTCTGGTGACTGGTGAGTATACAATGATGCATATGGGTTCTCAAAGAAAATGTAGGTAACAATGATTATAGAGAAACCTTCGCATATTTTAGGTCTGGATTAAGACCGAAGGGTACATGAAGTGATTTATTTGATGATGGTATGCTCTGAAACACAATTTTGAGTATGGTAGTGTATTCATATGTATTTTAACCCATGAAACAATTTCATTTAATTCTTGGAAATGGGGCCACAAGTTGGATGATAATAGTTCAGATGTCAGACCCTAACATTGGTCACTATAGTTTTGGACAGAAAAGAGCCTAAGGGTAAAATATCGAGGAGTCATAAACATTTGTTATTACCAAAGATGGAAGATGACTCATCATTGACGTAGAGTGCAAGGGATTGCAGTAAATAAGGAAAGTTTTTTGGATCCTAATAAAAAGAGAAGGATCCGCAAGTATAAGACCTTTTGGTATAAAGGGTGATGTGAAAACCATCAGTAAGTCCAGATGGAGATCTGAAACTCGAATAGTTAGCATGGGATATGACAAAGGAAATCAGTTCGGTAATAAGGGAAATTGTATAATTACCACGGGGATTATGTATAGCAAGTGTAAGAAAAACAAAGTGATTAGAATGATCACCGAGCTTAGTTATTGATATAAAGTGGTCACAAAAAAGCTTTAAAATCATGCCCAAGTTTGTATCACGGGGGTTGTTCCATTACACGAGACTCTAATTTTGGAGCACAAATCAACGACATAGCTCGCAACAATGATATGAATGTCTTCAAGAGTGATTAAGAAGATAATCAAGTGTGGGAAGTATAACTCGTGATTGAGGTAGATAATACAGCTCTGTTGAAACAAGTTCACCGCTTACCCTAGTTAGGATTTCAATTTGCGTACTCCAAAGATAGTAGAGTTATTGTCTAGAATACGAATTGTCCCCCCTTAGTAGCCGAATAGAAGGAGAAAAAATGTGATGATCCCTACGTGTTGCAGTTGAAATAGGAGATTCACAAGTATAAGACGATGACTTTTGAATAAGGGGGGTGATGGTACTTTGAGGTACCAAGATAGATTGTGTGTTCCAGACATAGATGGACTTAAAGAGGGAAGATCATATTAGAAGCCTATAATTCTAGGTATTCTTCCCATACAGGTTCCCTAAGTGCATCATGATCAAGGAGATTTATTGGTTGAATGACATGAAAAAGAACATCGTAGACTTCGCCGCCAATTGTCTGAATTATTAGCAAGTGAAAGCCAAGCAACAGAAAGCCTAGTGTTTTTTTTATCACAGAATACACATATTTTGAGTGGAGATGTAAATATGGAATTTATAACAGGATTATCTTACTCATCTTGAAAGCAACATTGATTGGGTGATTGTAAATTGACTTACCAAGTCAGCACACTTCGTGCAAATAAAAACTAGATTCGGTAGAAGATTATACCAAGTTGTACATTCAGGAAATCGCCTGATGTATGGGAATCTATCGTCCGTCATTTCAAATTGTGGTGATCCGTTTAAAATGAACTTTTAGAAGTTCTTCGGAAATGATTAGGCACACGTTTTTCATCCTTAGAAAGATGGCCAGGCAGAGCGCATTGTTCAAACAGCTGAGGATATATCCTTGATGTTAAAAGTAATTGGGATGATCACGTAGATCTCATTGACCTTTCTTATTATAACCTACCATTCTACTATCAAGATAGCATTGTAAGAGACTGTATGGGCGAATGTGTAGATCGCCATTTGGTTGGTGAAGAAGAGTTGTTGGGACCAAATTTGGTCTATCAGACTATAGAGAAAGTTAAGTTGATTCAAGAGCATTTGAATACGAATCTGATCCGCCAAAAGTCCTACTCGAACGTGCGGCATAGAGACTTAGAGTTTCAAGTTAATGACTGGGCATTTCTAAAAGTTTTGCCTATGAAAGGGGTTATGAGATTTGGTAAGAAGGGGAAGCATAGTACCTGCTATATTGGGCCATATAGAATCTTGCGACGGATCGGTCAATTAGCTATGAGTTAGAGTTGCCACCAGAATTTGTGGCTATGCAGCCACCAGTTCACGTGTCATGTTATAACATTCATGTTTCTAGTACTCAGATACTCATGTCAGTTCAGTACTCAGATACTCAGTCAGTTCAATACTTAGACACTCATGTCAGTTTAATACTCAACTACTCATGTCTGTCTAATACTTAGATATTCATGCCAGCGTAGTACTTTGATATTGACGTTAGTTCAATTCTCAAATATTCGTGCCAGTTCAATATTCATTTACCTATGTTAGTAGTATTTATGTATCCATGGCAGACCAATATTTAGTTAATGCAGTAGTCATTCAATTCAGCATCTCAACAGTTCAGTAATCATGTATCCATTAAGTTTAGTATACAGGTTTTAATGAAATTTCATATTTCCACCATACCCGTTTAAGGTCGGGAGTTAACAGAAGTTACAGTCAGGACAATCATTCGAGGACGAATGATCCCAATGGGGAGATAATGTAACATCCTGTAAATGCGCTTAGATATGAATGAGTTAAAGGAGTAGTAAGGTTATATTTTGGACATGTGCAATCCCATCGGGATGATTATAGGTAAAATAGTTGTTTCAAAATCAAGATGGAAAGTGAGATGCATAAGATTTGACAAAATCGACTAAGTTTGTAGAAGGTTTGTCTTCCAGAAGAGTTTAGTACAAATGTGTAAGGAATTTGGAAAACTCAAAGCATGAAAGCTGTAGGCCTTTGAAATAGATTTCCTAATGATATATTGTGGAGCCCGAACTGATCTATGTGCAAAAATATATGCACACTTTACATAACAACATGCGATATATGCGCTCGGTAGCGCGACCGTGCTAATTTTGAGGTAGTGTTACTGCCATTTTGCACGGTCAGTAGCGCGGGCAGGTCTCCTGGTGCGCGGGCACGCTTGTCGGGGTCATTTTAAAGCCATATTTCATCCCCCCACATCCCCAAAACATAAAAACTTGCTCTAGAAAGGGGAATTCTCAAAACATAACTCTTTAAGGGTCCTTCCACCACCCAAGGTAAATTGTAATGGTGATTCTAAGTTAGTTTTAATTTCCAAACATCTTATTAACATGGTTAAACTCTCCATATCATTAGATATTCGATTGAGACATCATTGTTGAGAGAAGGAAGCCTACAACTCGAACTTAAGAAGATTGAACGTCAAGAAGGTAATATTTTCATCCTCTGATTGATTATAACGTTGGATTAATGATTGTAGACTACAAGTTCATGGGCTATGAGTTGATGGGTTTGATAGAAAAGCATGAACAATTGTAGGTTTGGCTTGTTAATTATTGGTTAAGGGTATTGTTTATCTTATGGGTAAAGAAGAATGATATTGATTATATGAAATTTGAGATTTTAGAATTTATCTAGGATCAAGAGAATGACTTGTTTCTGATAGCGCTTAAGTGACTAAAACATGAGAATTATTTGCTAATGGAACCCCTTTGACTTGTATTCATAAAGATTAAAGTTGAAAGGGTTGGCAAATGTTGTATTATGCTCAAGAGCAGTAAGTTAAGGTATGTGAAGCTAACTCTCTATGTTTGGGAACGTTAATGATTCTCCCTACACTATATTTTTTCTACCACGTTACTAATATCCTCAAAAATATAGTTAAGCCTAGTTCCTTGAATAGTTGCAGAACTTCTATTATCTAGCTCCATAACTCGTTCATGACTTTCATTCTGAATGTTGTGAGCTCAGTTCGTATTCAATATAGACTTGGGTTTGATGTCCCTAAGTCTCTTCAATATGTCATAAACAGTTAAAGTTTCAGTGTTCATAATCAGTTCAAGAATACATGTCTCATTGTAGTCCTATTCAGTATTCCAGTATTATGTAAATCAGTATGATTAAGTATTCATGTATTATGTAACTCAGTGTGATCTAGTATTCCAGTATCATGTAACTCAGTGTGATTCAATATTTCACTATTATGTATTGTAGTATGTTTCTCAATTTTTCTAAATCCCTGAAAGTCGAACACCTGTATTTGGGCCTGAGGCCTAGTTTATGTTTTATGTATCTTTGGGCTTGAGGCCACAATTTATGCTTTATGCATCTTTGGGCATGAGATCGTACTTTATGCTTTATGCATCGTTGGGCTGCATCTTTAGGCCTGAAGCCGCAGATTATGCTTTATGCATCTTTGGGTCTGAGATCGCAGTTATGCTTTATGTATTTTGGACCTAAGGTTGCAGTTATGTATACGTATACTTGGGCCTGAGGCCACTGTTGTGCATATATATATATATATATATATATATATATATATATATATATATATATATATATATATATATATATATATATATATATATATATATATATATATATGGCCTGAGGCCGCAGTTTAATATTCAGATAAACAAGTTATTCATCATTCAGAAGAGAGAGTATTTATATCATTACTTCCTTTCAGTTCAATTATTAGTTATTATTTTAGTTATCAATTATCATATCACTTACCGGTTATCAGTTCAGTGATGAGTTATCAGCCCAATTATTATTTATTAGTTATCATTTTATTTATCGGTTATCATTTCAATGATTAATTATCAACTTAATTTCAGTTTCAGAATTTATAATTCTTTCTTTTAGTTGCATTACATACCAGTACAATTCAAATATACTGATGTCTCTTTTTGCCCGGGGCCTGCATCTCAAGAATGCAAGTACTGATTTACAGGTTGACGATTTAGATCGCTAGGATTCTTGTACTAGCTATTGTGTGATCCCCAGTTCTTTCGGGGCATTATCATTACTTTATAGTCTTTCAGTATTCACAGATAGTCAGTATTTTCAGTACTTCAATAGAGGTTTCATAGATTAGAGTAACAACTATACAAAGTCGCATTTTTTTTATATTAAGCTATGTTGACTACAAATATGTTTCAAAATTATATTAGTATTTCCGAACTTTGATTTTTATCATCAAACTTTCAGTATATCAGCATGTGTTAGTTTATCTTTCGCATTTAGTATGCTATGATATCACATGCTTATTCAGCCAGCAGTTGGTTCGCTCGACTACGTGTAGTCAGACACCGAGTGCCGTGTTATGTCCAGGGCCAGGTTCGGGACATGAAACTAAGATACCAAAAGATTCAATTATTCAACTTTTCAATTTATTCTATTTGATAAATCTTTGAAAAATTATAAAAGTATTTTTTTGATTTATTGTTTCAGTATTAGGCAATAGAAATACGAGCAATTTTAAAACCACAAGAAGACATCTAAAATCTTTGATGGATCAAGATTTCTTTCATTGAGTTTGCCAAATGAGATCGCCAAATGAGATTGATATTCATCATTTTAAAGAACATAACCTTATTCTAATTTTTATTTGATAGCTCAAACACATAATGCGATTTTTAAAAACTAAGTACCCATTAATATAAATACACACACAAAACATGTACTCTAAGATAAGTATATCTAATATGCAGATCAATTTTTATTTTTGAAATATCTTACATTTTTTAAGGAAAACACTACAAGTAAAATTTTACATTAAAAAACTTAACTTTTAGATATTGTTATTCTTTTGGGACAAAAAACTTTAAGCAACTGAAAAAATTGGTCCATTAAGTTTAGGAGTAGATGTAACATAGTTCTTTTAAATATACTCTGAGCTATTTTGGTCTCTTAAGTTTGCCATAAGTGAGCATATTTGATTTTACTCAAGTATTTAACAAATTATGGCTATTAGATTTAACAAAAATGGTGTAAAAAGAAATCTAACATAGAAGAGAAAATTGGAGGTCTAATTTTATAATTTTTTGCTATTTTGATATATTTCTCGTGTCTAGTGCAGTTTCTTGAAGTGTAATTTTTATTATTTTTGGTATATTATATTGTTTTGTGCAATTTGTTATTTTGCAATTTGTCCTAGTATTTTTGGTTAAATCTTTTTTTCTTAGTTCCTATTAAATCTAGCCGGCAGTGTTTGTTAGATAATTAATGAAGATCAAAGGTGCTCAATATTATCAAACTTAACGGACTAAAACTGCTTACAAGTATATTTAAGGGACTATTGTAAATCTAATTCCAAATTTAAGGGACTGGTTTGTCATTTCCTCGCGATAGAAACATTCGTAGTATTGGTAGACAAGTTAACGGTTAAAATAGCACGGTATAGCTAGTTTTCGGATTGGTCATTCCAAAATAGCCATCGTTTACAAAGTCAATATAAAATATCTACTATTTTGCTGCAATAGAGACCGATCCCGCATAATATACGAGAGTTCGGTGCATCTGTGTATGAACTCCAACATATTATACTGGACTGTTATACTTTGCTGACTCCTGTATAATATACGGGAGACTGGAGCACCGGTACTCCAAACTCCAATATATTATACAGGACATTTATACTTGCTGGAACTCCAGTATATTATGATGGAGTTCTAGTGTACTTATGCTGGAACTCCAACATATTATGCTGGAGTTACAGTATAGTTATCTTGGAACTTCCGTATAATATGCTGGAGTACTCCGATATAATATAATAGCGTATTTCCGGGTTTTAAATAGTATTTTCGCTCAAATTTATTTTTACATAAAAAGTGATTAAATTTTGATTATTTTTAAAATTGGGCTATTTTTGAATGGCTTGTAAATCTGACTATTTTTAAACGGGATTTTTGCCTATGTATACCATATACTAAACCTTTTGCCTGCCATGTTTAAGGTTTGTATTTATTACATTTAAGCATACCAAATTTCAATTTTTATGTACCATAATTCAAAGTAAGGCTTTAATTATAGACTCATTTATTGTAGACGTGCATTTAGGGAGCGTATCTTCCAAATTTTTACATTAACCGCTTCTCTCTCCTCCCCCACGAATTACCTACAGTTAATTTCCTCCCCCCCCCCCCAAGATTTTTCTTCATTTTTCCCCCCATTCTCGTACAACTCTTACCCACAATTCCCATCATTTTCTGTTGAATCTCCCACCATTTTCATTCACATTCAACTTTGTATTCAACTCATAAATCATGAAAAAATTCAATACTCCCAAAAAAAAATCAAAAGTTGTATTAGCAGATATTTCGTCTTTTGATTTTGGTGTTTTAACACCTAAATCACCACCCAAAAACCCACAATCTACACATGCAAGTGAAAAAACTACAGGTATTTCATCTCCAAGACCGTGCTGAAATGCGAAGCAAGCATTTGCACGATGTTGATGCTAGCGGAGTAGATAAACCAATCGACAAACAACTGAAGCGCAAAGGGGAAATAGTTGAGGGTAGATGATTTTGTAGAAGATTCACCCAACCTTCCAACTGGGAAAAAACCCAAGGTGTGTCCTTCATCGTTAAAAAAAAAGAAGAAACCCTCAAAAAAATTACCAAAATTAGTTCCTCAAAAAAATTCAATAAAGGTAAACAATATTTATTTGTCCTCACTGTTTTGTAGTTTGATTTTGGTTGCCAAAAAATATTCTTCAAGTGCTATTTTGGTGTTCAAGTATTTTTTGGCAAAATGTGATATGGTCTCAATTTTGTAGATTATTTGTCGCAATTTTGTAGGTTTATTTGGCACTATAATTAATTGACAGTCTATAAATGTAGTTAGATTGTAGTTGATTTGTAGTCTGCTGAGTAAATTGTAGTTATGGATTTTGTATTGCAACCTCTATAGCTGCTACATTTAACTTCATTCTAAATACAATTAAACTACATTTTTTGAAGGTTACATTAAGTAACTGTTACATTTAACTGTTACATTGTTCTTCTTTGATTGTTCAAGTGTATTTTGGTAAAATGTGGTCTGGTCCTAATTTTGTAGATTCTTTGTCTCAATTTTCTAGTTTAATTGGAGCCATGCCTCTTAGACAATTTATAAATATAGTTATTTTATAGTTGATTTGTAGTCTAATGAGTAAAATTGTAGATAAGATATGTTCCAATGTATCATGTATTGATGATATAGATAACTTCATTCTAACCACAGTTAATATATATTTTGGACTTATATATATAACTTCTTTTATTTTTTTGTAGATATAGGTGTGTGTAGGCTATTATTATTTTAGTTATATTATGTTATTGTCATGTATTTATATGTAGATACTAGTGTTCAACTTTTTCTATTTTTTCGCAGAATGACCCTTACTTTCTCAACAAAATGTTGATTATGGTGTGCTTCGATTCCACAGTTTGTGTGATCCTAGCATACCTAGCCAGATTCAGGCTTTACTCTCTCCAAATCAACTACGTGTTTTCAAAAAAACATGTTTGGGTTACTTATTAGGTCTGACCCCAATCTGTATGCAAAACCAGTACCTTCATCTTCTAATAAAATATGAATTGTCAAAGTCTATTGACGCATACTTTTATGTTCTTTTAAAGGGTGAAAAATTGATTTTTTCATTGAAAGAATTTGGGTTGATAACTGGTCTTAATTGTGTGAATACTTTCTCAGACTATGGTTACACTTCCAACTATGTTAGCCCTTTAATGAATACATATTTTCCTAACAAAGAAAGGGTTGAGAAATGGCATCTGAAAAATGTAGTGACTAACAAAGCATGAGCAAACGATGTGGATGCGGTGCAGTTGTGCATCCTTTATATGTTGGAATTTTTTGTTTGTCCTTCTCGTAAGGACCACGTGACTTTCATACACAAATTTATGTTCTTTATAATCAAGTCTGGTAATTTTGAGTCGTACCCATGGGTACCAAATCCTTCAAGCAGGTTATTTAATCTGTCTGACATCGTCTTAAACCCCATATACATTCTTATCTTATACGGGGATGTTCATTAGCCTTGCAAGTGTGGCTATATGAGTTTTGCTCGTCCGCCAGCACCGAAATTGTAACACGGTGTTCTGAATCGATTCCTTGGGTTTTAAGATGGTCAGCTACAAAGGGACATATTTGGTTAACTGCAATTGAAGACAAGATGATCAAGCCTGAGTGGCTCAAGGTATTTTTTTTAAAATTTTTATGATTCTACAATTACATTTATAGTAACTACATTTCATTTACATTTTTCTTTTCACGTGAATTAACTGTCACTTTCATCATTCAGTTTACAAACATGGTTGAATCTGAAGAAGAGCTTGGAGTGCTTAATCTCCCAGAGAAGATTCAATATGAAGATGAAGAAGTTTCTCAACCATCAAATGTTCCAACTGCTGCTTCTCCAACTGTTGAACCCAAAGTAGCTAATACTCAAAAGGCCATGGAATCTGTCAGTAGCAAGCTCAGCAAGTTTGAAAAGAGGCTTGAGCAGGTATTGTTAGAAACTACAATATTTTGACATAATTTACTACAATTTGAATTTATTCCTACTATTTGTAGTTTCTTTGCAGTTTAAGTGTAACAAATAGAATATGCTTACCAACTAATTAAACATATTTAATTTTTAGGTTGATGTAAAGTTAGATGGGTTTAAGAAGGATGTTTTTGATGAACTCTCAAGCCTTCGAGAGTTCATAGATCATTCTTTGAAGAGTGTTATGACTGCAGTAAACATGAGGATTGATTTGGATGAGTCAAAGGTAAGAATTTACATATAATTTTATGCTAAGACTATATAAGATATATGACAAAAAAACATTCTCAAGTATTCCCCAAAATTGTAGTTTGCTGGTAGTTCAACAAAATATAATGACCAAAATCAAGGAGAGGAACACCATCATTTTCAGTTCAATGTTGGTGTTCAACTCCATGCAAGCACAAGTAATACATGCGTCTACATAATTCCTACTTACATATCTACAAACTTCAAGAATTGCTAATCACTTTTTCACTATGTTTTTCAGTTCCCACTTCTCCACAACATGTTCAACCACAAGTTGACTTGTATCCTGACTTCCAAGAAGCAACTGAGACATTTAAAGCAGGTATAGAACCATAACTACATTTTATGCAAGATTTCAATAATTTACTCCTATACTACATATTCCTACATGTGACTACAATTCTACTATTGAATTATTCATTCAAGATGTAGATTCAACAGAACATGTACAAGGAAATGTTAAGGAAGAACCAGTAATTGATAAAATAGTTGTGGCACAACAAGAAGGTAATGTGATCTCTAACTTTAATCAGCAGTTCCATATATTGTTCATAACTACATAGATCTACACTTATCTACAGAAGGTGTACTTACTCCAGGGGGTGTGCCAGCAATGGTTGATGATGAACCAATAATCCAGGAAGTATCTGAGGTAGCAAAAGAAGGTATTTTTTCATAATGTACTTTTTAATAGAAAATAGTTGATTATACAATGGTAGAATGTTGTTAAGTATGTCATTTTATATGTAACAGATGTTGAAGATAACATTCCACAGTCTCCAATTCATAGTGTAACAGTGACTGAAGTTGTCCAGGAAGGCATTGATAAAAAAGAGGAGACTAAAGTTGTGCCTGAAGGCATTGAAAACAAAGGTGTGACATTGGATGATTTTGAGCTGCCAAAAAACTTATCACAGTTGGTCATGTATGGCGACCCCATACAAGATGAATCAACCCCGATTCATCCAGGAAGAATAAAGATACCCGGAAAACATGCACGATCACCATTCACACCCATATATAGCACCGAAGGCAGCACATCTGTTGGGCCAAAATATTTTTACCTAAAGCATCCCTTCACAAGTGTCATAGGTGAAGATGTAGATCCTGAATTGATAGATAGGTTCACAACCTGGTTATATCATCGCACTGACAAAGTATCTAGGAGGTATGGTTGCTTAAATTTACACTGTCTGTTCACCCTTTTTAGAGTTTAAAGTTGTAATTCGTTTTGTAAATTTTTTTGAATTTGATTCATTCTTTTATTATTACAGGAGGAAAGATTTTTTTTTCAAAGAAGGATAACCAAATCAATCCTTGGTTGGATTTGGGTTGTGAGAAAATTGATAAGAATGACTGGTTCTATGGCCTTGCTCATCCCGTACAAGTAATCAATAGCATAGTAAGTATACAGTGTCTACAATCATTGATAATATCTGTTTTGTCTTCAACTGTGTGGTGCAATTATAATTTTGTTTTTATCTATTATGTGTAACTGTAGTTATATAGTAGACATCATATATATGTTACTATATTTAGTCTTCATCTGTAAAATTTTACTTTTTTTGGACCTTATGCAATCAATGTGAAAATGTAGTTAATGTGTAGTTTTTTTGTAGATATGATGGGTCAATTGTAGATATAGTACTTGTTCACTATGGTTTATGCTAAATACCATTAAATTACATTTGGTGATGCACTTGGGCTAATTGTTATATATCTGTAGTTATGGTGTAGTTAAAGTGAAGCAAGCTGTTAGATTTTTTCATAAATTCTAGTTGTAGTTAATATGTAGTTGTTTTGTAGATATGATTGGTTACACTGTAACTTATTGTATATTGCACTTTTACTTTGGCAGCACATTGACGTTATTATATACTATCTGAGAAAAAAGAGAAAATATGGCCCCAACACCAGACTAGGTATACAACAACGATTGCTTGTTCAAGACAAAGATTGAAAGAATCTATGAGAAGTTCACTAGTTATCCACCGGATCAAAGGAATTCGATTGTTAAAGCCGAGGATGATATTGGAGAATATATTCTGGGCTACAAAATTCTTGCTAATGTTGCCTGGGATCTTGTTGACTATGTGCTCATGCATGTTAACTTTGTGGAGAACTTTCATTGGTTGTTGCTGACATAAAGGACTTACAACTATATATTTATGATTCACTGGTGAGAGCAAACCGTAATCAAACGGTTCAGACATTGGTTAACAAATTTTCAGTCATTATTCCTCTTTATTTATCATGCACTGGTTTCTATGGTAAACGGAAAGACATTGACTTCAAGACTACAAAGTCATACATAGAGAAACCAGTTACGGACCCTCTCGATATACAATGGATGGTTGCTGAGATTCCACAGCAAAAGGAAAGCTCACTGTAAAAATACTAATCTCCCTTTCTATATGTTTAATTATTTTTTTTAATCGTTTGTTATATAATGAAAAATTCTCTTCTTATGCAGGGATTGTGGTGTATTTGTGGCTGCCTTTGCAGAGTATGTTAGCACAGGTGATTTGTCTATCCCAAAGGAAGATCTTACTGATATTGACCAACACCGTAGATGCTATGGAGCTCTACTGTGGGACTACGCCACAAAGAAGCTAGAGATGGCTCAATTAGTGGAGTGATGTTACTGGCAGACTTGCAAGGAGGAAGGGTGCACCGGCAAAGAATGAGAGGACTAAAGTTCAACGAAAGAAGAAGTAGACTATTTTGTTCCTAGTTGGGTCTGTGTAATTTGGTAGTTGAATTGGAAAACAATGTAGGAATTAAGTCGTTTTGGTTTTCTACAACACTTTTTCTTGATTACATTATACTCGAGTACTCGAGTTCTCTGATTGCATTTTTGCAGTAACAGCTTTGTCTTATAATTTCACTTTAACCTTCAAGTTATTTTTATATAATACCTTTAGGTGTTATTACACAACATAAAGATGAATAAATACAGGTCTAATATAAATAATTTAGCCATCTTTTATCAACAATGATTTTCAGAAAAATCAATTTATCTACAATTAAACTATATTGAACTATATTTTAACTACAAAGTCCTAATAAGTGATTGACAGGGCTACATTTAGACAACACTTAAACTACATTTTAACTACAATCTGGAAACAATTTACATTCAGTGTTTTTTTTATTAATATCAGACGTTTTGTATATAGTATATACCAAAGTTTAACTATTCAATAAAAAAAGACAACCATTGACGTTTGATAGCATACATAAAAAATGTAAATAATGCAGATACACAAATTTATGTTTATACTTATCATATTTTAAAAGTAAAACAGTTACACAATAAATTCCGATAATTTGAGTTCACTGACAGTTATTTTGAATAACTATACTAGCTACATGATATTCATTTCTTTTTCGGCGCATTCTTGCAAGTTCTTTTGTTATGCCCTTCACCTCCACAATTGTCACATGACACCTTGTACTTCTTTGACTTTATTTCATCAAATGTTTTATATCTTTCCTTGTAAGGTCTACCTGGTTGCCTTTTATCTCCCACCGGTGGCTTTACTACCTCATCCAAAATATGTTGTGGAACATCCCATTTGGCTTCATCAGTAAGAGGATTTACTGGCATTTCATAGGTAAGAAGAAGGCTCTTCCTTGTGTAATACGGAGAGCAATAGTTGTCAGGCCTTTCATTCATATGTCTTAATGCTGTCAAAGCATGCACACATGGAAGTTCATCAAGTTGGAATTGTCCACATATACATTTCGTGTTTTCTAGACACACAATGTACCGCTTCACACTGTCTAACACAGTATGTATATGATCTGTTGAAGCCCTCACCTACAATTGAAGACCAAACAGAAATAATAATACATCAATCAGTTAACTAGATTATCAACAATTTACCTACAGATCAGCTACAAATAAACTACATCTTCAACAATAACTATATTTATCCACAATTTGACTACATTTTAACTACAAACTGGAAACACTGCATCTACTACTATTTTTTTTCTCCTGCACCAAACAAGAATATCTTACCTTTAGTTTATGAGATAATGTATTGTTATCTTCCAATTCTTTGTTGAATTTGTGACCAAGGAATGTGAAAGAACCCTTTGCCTTCAATAACTTTTCTTTTGTCCAACGTTCTAGAAGAGTCCTCATATACTCAAATAGATCAAATATTGGCAGCTCTCTTGCCTCTTTTGTTACAGTATTCAACGACTCAGCAATGTTTGACATCATAGTAAAAGTTCTATTTATCGTTGCATGTACTCTTGACCATCTATGATAGCTAATATCATGTAGGTAAGACGGTACACGCGGGTCTACCACTTCAATCTTTATCATCCTTTCATTGAATTCATCCAGAGTGTATGACCTTGCTGTAGCAAAGTACGATTCATGTAATTGTAGATATGCCTTCTTGAATTTTGACCTTGTATTTGTCCATATATGCCACATGCAAAAGTAGTGTGCCATGCCCGGATAGACAACTGATGTTGCCTTCAATATACTCTCATGCCTATCTGAGACAACACACATTGAAGGGCTTTCACCATATGCCTCCTTGAATTGTTCAAAGAACCACTTCCAAGACACGTCGTTTTCAGAATCAACCATAGCATATGCCAAAGGCAAAATAGTACCTACATTTTTTAGACATAAAATAAGATTAAATAATAACTACAAATATATATTGAGAATGTAGACAATTTAACTACATTCATTTATCTAACTACAAACTAACTACAGTACAACTACAATATAACTACATTTTATATACTGTCTACAAAATAACTACAAAATTGTTGCATTGTTTACCTGCTGCATCCATGGTGCTTGCTGTCAGCATAATCCCCCTGTATGCTGACTTTAAGAATGTCCCATCAACCACTACGACCAGCCTAAAATGTTGCCAACCATTTATTAATGTACAAAGAGCAATAAATGCGTATAAGAAGCAATCATCTGATGCCTTCTTCAATTTAACAACAGAACCGAGATAATTGTTCTCAAGAATATAAAAATATTTTGGTAATCTGTTGTAGGAGTCACAAGGATTCCCTCTCAAAAACTGCAATGCTTTTTCCTTTGCTCTTCATGCTTGCATGTAGCTTAGGTTCAGTCCATGTTCGGATAACATGTTAGTTTGTATGTCCCTTGGTGTGTAGACAGTCTTAAGATCACAATGTTTTGGAACGACCATGCTACCAACTACCGCTGCAGTAAGTTTGCGCTGTATGAATGTTTCGTCCATTGGGCAGCATGTGTATTGTCGGCTGAAACTTCTTATCTTGAACATTGTCGAATTATTAATTGATGTTGCCTTTAAATGCCATTTGCAGCTTCCAGCTACACATATAAGCCAGTAGCTACAAAAAAAAACAATATTTACACATATTTATGAAGTACTATAATTAACTACAAACGAACTACAATTTAACTACAATTGCATAAAACAAACATATCTTCAGTAATACACTGATTTTGCAGATCTATGATCCATAAATAACTACATACCTTCTATGACTTGATCTTTTTACTCTGAACTGGAACTTGTGCATCACTGAATAATTCTTCATTGCAGCAGCTACTGTTTTTTTGTCCTGATACACTTGTCCTTCTTCAATACATGTTTGCATACATTCAGTTATTACTTCACTTTGATATTCCTCTATAGCTGGTGAGGATGGAATTTCTAGTAACCTTAGGGATCCTGAAGAACATGCAGACAATAAATTCACAAATGTAATAACTATGTAAGTAAATTTGAAAGCAAGATCGCTTTATCCTTTCCAGTACTATATGATAATTGTAGTTTAATTGTAGGCAAATATCGTTATATTGTAGATAACTAAGTAACACAATAACTCTTTGCAATGTCGAATCAAACATACATGTACTGATGCTTTTATTGGTGATTGCCAATTCCATATTGAAATCTCTTACGCTAATACATAAGGGATATGAACATAAGTTTTTATTCTTCTTTTTCGTTTCCATATATTCACGAACCTCCATATCATTCCTAATCTCCAATGGAGGACATTCTCGTTCACAATGTATTTTATTTCTACAATTTTATCAGATGTATCAATTGGTAATTATTCTGCAATTGTATAAATGAGAATTACGTAGCTTGCATTATCATATACCAAAATGGCATCAAGTTCAAAATCTCTAAATCTGCCATAGTTATCCCAATTACCATTTGATTTCAGCATTATTGGGATATTTGACATAATTTCGTGTAGTTGATAGAAAAACAGACGAAGAAAAGATACAGATTCGAGAATTTTCGTACTGATGTCGACGAAGAACTGTATTCAACAATTTTGAAATTTCTACAATTTGATTGCTGGAGATTTTGTAGCGTGAAACTGTATTCAACAATTTTGAATTTCTATAATTTGATTGCTGGAGATTCTGTATAGTGCGTGTTTTTTGAATTGTAGCTGAGTTACAGAAGAGAGATCTATTTTCGATACAGAATGAGAGAATTACGTTGCAATGAATTTGCTTCCGTTTTAAATTTCAAAATTAATGGTGATAGAATCACCATTAAATTTGATTCCTACAAATTTGGCGCGCTTTAAGGATATAATTTACCTATTTTTAGGTTGGTATAGATTTTATAATCAAACTATGAACTAGACGTATAAATATCAAATTATCAATATTTTTTGTAATAACATTTGGTATAGCATCCTTTTTAGATTTCTTCCAACTTAACGTCATCACAGTAACATTATTTACACTTCAAAACCCTCTCAGTCTGTTCTTGCGCCTCTCATTGTTTCGTCTCTGCTTCATAGGTTTTACGTTTCCTCCGCAGGAAACAGCTTACTCCAAGATTTTCTTTCTTTAAACAAACAAAAGGTATGCAAATATCTTATAAAGTTATTTTGATATTTTGTATTTTTATTTTTACATGTATTTAATCTTTCTTTACTCTTTCAGTTCTAATGGCTGCTCCTTCCGACATGGAAAAAGAACAGGTTTTTGTTTTCTTCTTTCACGTAATACTAGTATCAACCTTAATGGTTGTCTATTTCTGATCTATTAAATCTTGGGTGCTTTTAATTTTTTTAATATTTTGGGTGAGAACAGATATTTGCTATGGCAGAGAAAGAGATGGAGTATAGAGTGGAGATGTTTAACAAGTATGTTCTATTTAGCTTTTTGAATGTTTTGAAGTATATCCATTTGCATAATTTTGCTGATACTAGCAAATTGTACATGGAAGCAAAAAAATAAATAAATATTTGATTTCTTACCATTTGCTCAAGTCTTAGTAGGCAGTGTTACTTGGTACATGTGCTAGTGAGAGGTAGCAGGTACCCGGTAAAATAGTGCAAACTAGCCCGGATACTTACTTGATCATATAGAAAAGTTTAGTCAATGTGTGGTATTGATGAATTGAACTTTTACACTTGTAATTTACATGATCTAGATGATTGGTGCACGATTGTATGCTATACTTAGTTATACTATTTTTTCACTATTAACATTTGGGTTGTGAGCGGGGATTGGTGGTATATGTTGTCCTTTTGACACCAAAAAGTCCAAAATAAAATTGGAGAGGAAAACCTGATGTGATTTGTGTAAACCACCTTAAACTAGTTAGAGAGATGACACTCCTGCTGATTTATTTTAAGTTTTATGTGCATCCTTACTCATATGGCCTAGTAATTCTTTTTCTTGGAACAAGCACGTAAAAATATTGTCGAGGATGGTGCAAGATTCGAGCATAGGACCTCTATACCATGTCGAATTCTGTGAACCGCTTCATATGAAAGCACTGTCATGGAATGGACACCTTTCTTTGTTTATTTTAGGTCTTTAAGTGTGTAAACATGCCCCGATCTAGTCCCTCGAGAGGTGCTGTGGGAACACGACAAATGCTAATTTATAAGATTATGCTACAAAACACTTAATATGATGTTTGGAAGTTATTTTTGTTACTCTGCATGAAGGTAGAGTTAGCTGTTGTCTAGTTTCGGTTTTAACTTGCTGGACTCTAGTTGCATTTCTCATCCTACCTGCTTCTTTAATTTCTCACCTGCTCTCTTTTCATTTTAAAACTATAATTCAGGCTTACGCATACATGTTTCAACAAATGCGTGGAGAACAAGTATGTTTCTCTACTCATTCTTCTTTATCCTTCTGGCCCAATATGAGTTTTGTGCATTACTTTCTCAGGACTTTGTTTCGTGGCTGACATTGCATTGTAAATGGCTTTTCAGGTACAAGGACTCGGAGTTGAACATGGGTGAAAACAGTTGTATTGACAAATGTGTTTCAAAGTACTGGCAGGTAAACAACGGATGTGCTTTGCTACCTCAATAAAGCTTGAAGTTGACCTGATACCACGTAATAAACACACATTGGTTTTTATGTCTATGGTTTCACATAACATGCTTATATGCACTTGTTTATGTAAGTTACTGTTTATGTTTTTGAGCGGAAATTTCGGTAGTCTGAGTTTGTACTGCATAATGTTTGTATTTCATGTAACATGTGTGCATGATATATGATTTAATCAACTAGAGCTCTATGCATATCCATTTCACCGAAAACTAAATACATTTTCCTTTTAAGGCAAATTAGGAGTTCTCTGAACTAGAGTTTCTGTAAGGCCCAACTTACACCTTGTTTGGCGAAGGTATTTTTTGGTGCCAAAAGTGCATTTTTTAGCCAAAAATGCTTTTTTCCCGAGCTTTTGAAGGAAAAAAGCACCTTGGCTAGAAAAAGCATGTTTGGCAAAAAAAAGAAACACTTTTTTCACCATTTAGACTAGTAGCCTATTTGGCCAAGCTTGTCCAAGGTCAAAAGTACTTTTTTTTTTCAAAGTTGAGGTGTTTGGTCAAGCTTTTGGAAGGAAAAAAAGTGTTTTTGAGTAGAAATAAAAAAAAAGTAGCTTCCCCCAAAAGCTCTTTTTTGAAAAGTGTTTTTTAGAAAATACATTTAGAAGCACTTTTTAAAAGTTTGGCCAAATATTAATTGCTGCTCAAAAGTACTTTTCAAATTGATTAACCAAACACAAACTGCTTCTCACCAAAAATACTTTTTTGAAAAATGCTTTTTAAAAAAGCACTTTTTAAAATAAGCTGATTTCAGAAGGTTGGCCAAATAGGTTGTTGTCCAACCTGGACATACCGTCTCTGACAAGGAAGTGCATGATCAAACCGGTGTTTTCAAAAGTGACTGCTTCAGCAAGCAGGCAAGGGCTTCAATTGTTGGAAGCGTAGTAGGTAAACAAAAGCAAACACTTCTGTCTAAGAAGTGCAGTCGAAGCGAGAAGCGAGGGGAGCATGCGCTTTAAGGGAAAAATCAACTTAATGGGTTGAATTTAAGGCAAACTACAAAGTGGTCAAGTTCTTTTACTGAAACAGACTTCACAACTAGTGTTTTTTCAGTCCCTTCTCCATTTCGTCTTCAAGCTTATTGAGGGTTCTTGCATTGTATGATTTGATTTCTTTGTTCTTCTTCTAATCTTCTTCTTCTGTGATATCTTAAGCGTGGGGATATGCTGCCCAATTTTTTTTTCTCCTTCTTATTCTTCTTTTTCTTTCGTGATGTCTGAACCATGGGGATATGACGTCCATTTTTTTCCTTTGGTTCTTCTTCTTCTGTAATGTCTGAATCATGGACCCCAAAATTTTCAGATTATCAATTTGAATTAAAGTACCATTGGGCAGCTATCCCCATGGTTCAGACATCACAGAAGAAGAACTGAAGAAGAAAAAAGTTTTGGGCAGTATATCCCCACGGTTTAGGCATCAAAGAAGAAAATTGGGTAGCATATCCACACTTCAGACATCGCAGAAGAAGAAAAGAATTTATACCTTGAAGAAGCTTGACGAAGGCTGAAAAAACCTAGATGTTAGTCTGTTTCAGTAAAAGAGAAATTGACCTCTCTGTTTTCCCTTGAAATTTGACCCATTAAACTGATTTTTGTCCCTAAAATGCACGCTCTCCTCGCTTCGATTGTGCTTCGCGCTGCTTGGACTTTCTTTACTTGCTACTCTTTGAACGACTGAAGTGTCTACTTTCTTTCTTCACACGGTCTCGCACTGTAAGCGGCCGCTCTTCTAAACACTAGTCTGTCTAATGCAAGCTTGAGTAGTTATAAACTTTGAAGAGATGAGTAATCTTTTCTATTGACAAATGATGTTGCTTTAGGAAGATTTCTTTGGTTTAATCATGATAGGTTTTTTAAAGTTCTTTTTCTCCATTTCACATTTTAGGTCAGTACTAAAAGGTATATCTTGACCAAATTACTACCTCTGTTCAATTTAAATGGCATATTTCCTTATTAGCCTGTCCCAAAAAGAATGACACATTTCTATATTTGTAAACAATTTAACTTTAAATTTTTTGTTTTGCCCACTTTATCCTTAGTCATAAGTTTTTATAGTCACACGAATGTTATGGCCTCACAAGCTTTTGCTCCTTAAGCTTTTAGGATACCACATATGTCAAAAATCTTCTTTTTTTCTTAAACTTTGTGCCAAGTCAAACTACATCATCTAAATTGAAACGGAGGGAGTTGAATAGAACAGACGGCTCCCACTACTAAAATTGGATTAAATATGGATTTTGACATCTTTATAGTTTCTGAAGTGAACGAAGGGGTTAGATAGGAGAAAAATATGCACTGTTTTGCAGTTCGTGCGGGATACATCAGGGTATATACACTTGTTCATGCACCTTTGCTTACCCCCTGTAGGCCCCGGTGAGGCTCACTGGTTATTGGTTACAAATTATGAACGCCAAAGTAAAGGTGGATGAATTCATTGATCTTTATTGATCGGATGACAACTTTTGAACACAGGAAGAACAAACAAACTTCCTAAACTAACTCCTTCAATAAAGGAGTCTTATTAGAAGTTAAACCATGAATGAACAACTTAAACAACCTAACAATAAAAGAAACAATCCTAAGAAACTTCTAAGGAAAAGGTCAAACAGTAACATGTGTCTAATATGCCACCCTCAAGGTAAGTAGTGTGCGACAAAACTTAGCTTGAACATGTTGCTGTCAAAAGATGGTTTAGGACGAGCCTTTGTGAGAGTGTCCGCTAGTTGATCTGCAACATGTGTTCAACTTGAACCTGTTTATGCTGTGATTACTTTCGAACATAAAGAAATCCACTTCAATGTGTTACGCTTGACTTTGGAAGATAAGATTTTCACACAAGTATGTGGAACAAATATTATCACAGTAAATAGTAGGAACTTTTTTTCTTAATTATAGGGTGAGGGGAAGGGGAAATGGGGGACGGGATTACAAGGTGCGAATTGAACCTCGACCAACAAGGTGGAAGTTCAGGTAGCCAACCAAGTACTAAAATTTTGCTAAATAGTTAGAACTTTGTGAAGTTGAGTTGCACTCTGCTTAAAGGTTCTTTACCCAGGTCATTTCACCAAGTGCACTTGCAACAGCTCGATATTCAGTTTTGTAAGAGGAGCCAGTTATGTGTTTTGTTCTTGGAGAATCGACTAACAGGATAATGGCAGAAAAACCAGAAAATAGCAGTTGAGACTCTATCGATGACATTAACAGCCTAATCTGCATAATAATACATATAGAACCCTAAGGGGTTGGCCTGGTGGCAATTGACTTGAGCCTTGGGGTTTGCTCCCTTTCAAGGTCTCAAGTTCGAAACCCACTGGGTGCAAACAATTTTTGAGGGCCATCGGACTGGGTAAAACCTGAATTAACCGTGGTGCGCTTGCGGGAAACTTCTTGCCGAGGGCCTGTGCACCCCCGGGATTAATCGGAGCTCTTAGAGACTCGGACACCCGGTGCAAATAAAAAAAATGATGCATATAGCACGATGGCTATCACTCATGTTTTCATTATGCAAGGTGGCGAGGAAAGAAGCAAAGCTGGCGGTTACGGAAGCTAAAAACGCGGCGTTTGGTCGCATGTACGAGGAATTAGGGGAGAGAGGCGGGGACAAGAAGTTATTCTGGTTAGCTAAAGCAAGGGAAAGGAAGGCGCGTGATCTTGACCAAGTTAGGTGCATCAAGGGCGAGGATGGTAGAGTTCTGATGGGGGAGTCTCAAGTCAAGCAGAGGTGGAAGGCGTACTTTCGAGACTTACTTAACGAGGAGGGGGATCGTAACATAGAGCTAGGGGAGTTGGGGCATTCAGAGCATCATAGAGACCTTGGGTACTGCAGGCGCATTAGGGCGGAGGAGGTCATGAGGGCTTTGCGTAAGATGAGTAGAGGTCGAGCGACCGGGCCTGACGAGATCCCGATGGAGTTTTGGAAGTGCATGGGTAGGTCAGGAGTGGAGTGGATCTCCAGGTTGTTCAATGCGATCTTCAGGACCAAAAGGATGCTGGATGAGTGGAGGTGGAGTACAGCGGTGCCCTTGTACAAGAACAAAGGGGACATCCAGTGCTGCAACAACTATAGGGGTATCAAATTAATAAGTCACACCATGAAGGTCAGGGAGCGGGTGATCGAGGCGAGGGTGAGGGAGATGACATCTATATCTGCGAACCAGTTCGGTTTCATGCCGGGTCGCTCCACTATAGAAGCTATCCACCTTGTCAGGAGGCTGGTGGAGCAGTTCAGGGATAAGAAGAAGGACCGTCACATGGTGCTTATCGACTTGGAAAAGGCGTATGACAAGGTTCCAAGGGAGGTGCTATGGAGGTGCTTGGAGGCGAAGAGCGTGCCGGAAGCCTACATCAGAGTAATCAAGGACATGTACGATGGAGCTAAGACTAGGGTTAGGACGGTGGGTGGTGACTCAGGCCATTTTCCCGTGGTTATGGGGCTCCATCAAGGATCATCGCTTAGCCCTCTCTTGTTTGCCTTGGTGATGGATGCTCTAACCCGACATATTCAAGGGAATGTGCCTTGGTGTATTGTATTTGTTGATGATAGTCTTGATAGACGAGACGAGGGTCGGTGTTATTGAGAGGTTAGAGGTATGGAGACAAACTCTCGAGTCTAAGGGTTTCAAAATAAGCAGATCTAAGATAGAATACCTGGAGTGCAAGTTTAGCGCCGAGCCGAGCGAAGTAGGAAGGGACGTGATGGTTGGATCTCAGGTTATCGCCAAGAGGGACAGTGTAAGATTCTTGGGTCGGTGATTCAGGGGGATGGAGAGATTGACGGGGACGTCACTCATCGTATAAGAGCGGGGTGGTCAAAGTGGAGGTTTGCATCAGGAGTCCTGTGTGACAAGAAAGTTCCACAGAAACTCAAGGGGAAATTTTATAGAGCTGTGGTTAGACCTGCAATGTTGTATGGGGCGGAGTGCTGGCCAGTAAAGAACTCTCATGTTCAGAGAATGAAGGTTGCGGAAATGAGGATGCTCAGGTGGATGTGCGGGCTTACCAGGTTAGATAAGATTAAGAATGAAGTTTTTCGAGAAAAGGTGGGGGTGGCCCCGGTGGATGAGAAGATGCGAGAAGCGAGACTGAGGTGGTTCGGGCATGTGCGGAGGAGAAGTCCTGATGCCCCGGTAAGGAGTTGTGAACGGCTGGCGATGGTCGGCGTTCGGCGAGGCAGAGGGAGACCTAAGAGGTATTGGGGAGAGGTGATTATGCATGACATGGCTAGAATGCGGGTTTCCGAGGACATGACCCTTGATAGGAAAATCTGCAGGTCTAGTATCAGGGTTGTAGGATCGGGGCCCCTAGAGTTTTTCGTACTACTCACCCGGGGTTGGGTGAGGCTTGGCAGGGCTATCCATAGATGATTTGTGTTTTGGATCGTATCTCCCTTATGGTAGTTATTTATGGTAGTTACTGTATGATATTATTGCAAGCTATTTTATTTATGGTTCTTATGTTTAGATAATTATTTACGCTATTTTTGGGGGACTTACTAATGCTCTTTTGCTTTTGCTTTTGTTTTTGTTTTTGTTTTTCCTTTCCTTCACTGAGCCGAGGGTCGATTGGAAACAGCCTCTCTGCCCTTTCGGGTAGGGGTAAAGCTCGTCTACATATTACCCTCCCCAGACCCCACTTTGTGGGATTATACTGGGTAGTTGTTGTTGTTGTTATAATATGCCATTGATATAGTCGGTTGGAACAGAATATGCCTTCTCAACTTCGAAGTACTAAAACACCTAGAAAATAATTGAAATTTCTCTCGGTTCTCATCGTGCTCCTTGTTGGAGATTTGCAAAAGACACGAGTGAGATGGATCTTGTATCCTTAAATAAATACTAGCCCTAAACTGTTATACAATTTTATATATATATATATATATATATATATATATATATATATATATATATATATATGAAAAAGCACTTAACATTTGGCAAAATGCATTTTGGCTTTGACCGAACTCAGCCTCGCTTCTCGCATCTTCTCATCCACCGGTGCCATCCCCACCTTCTCTCGAATAACTTCATTATCTAACTTGGTGAGCACGCACATCCACCCGAACATCCTCATCTCAGCAACCTTCTTTCTCTGAAGAATATTCTATATACTTTAGAGTTACAAATATAAATATGGAATTCTGATATTGAAATTTTGAGCTTAAATTCATACAAAAATTTGGCAGTTAGTGTCTTGTTGGGATTTCCTAGTTATTCATTGAGATTTACTTTGAGCATATTATCATCATTCAGTTTTTGTTTTCTCATTTTTCATCCCTTCATGATGTCTGAAGATTTGAATTTTGTGCTCCAATTTTAATTTTTTACTATTTGGGAATTATGGGTCTTATTACCTGTGTTATAAGCATGACTTTTGATGATTTGTTGACTGTTTTGACATTTTCTTTAGTTGATAACCTTCTACATTGGTCGCATGCTGTAATTGGTTTGATAGGGAAGACACAATTGTAACAGATATTGAAGCTAGGAATTGTCTCCAAAATAACAATGTTCTAAAAGTCATGGATAATATGGATACTCATATTATTGGTCATTGAACCGATTTTTTATCCTTATCCGTTGTTGGTTAACCCCTTTGCAACCTGCCCACATTGAATCTGACCCGCCCATTTGCCAACACTATTCCCATGTATGTACTACAGTTTGTAATGCCGTCCAACTTTTCCACTCGAGATTTTAGTGAACATGAGGTGGTTATAATCTTGATATTTGTTACATCATTTGCATCTCGTTTAGACAGTGCCCGATGTTTGTGGTAGTTGCACTAAAACTTAATATTGGTTGGTATCTATGCTCCTGAAACTTCATGTTATTTAGTTGAGGTTATACTTCTTTTCTCTTCAAGATCCAACAATAACTAAGCACACCATTTTAATCTTTTCCTGCAGGTGACTAACCTAGTTGGGCAGCTTCTTGGGAACACTCGACCTATGTAACATTTTTTCCATTGTCTACCTCATGGTGTTTGCATAATCTGTCGGCGAGAATAGGAAGGAAGAAATTGATAATGCTTGTTTTTATTGCTTAAAGGGTGGTGACAGCTCGAATATGTTTTACTATCTATGTATTTAGAATTCGGTTACTTTTTTACTCCTTGTTAGGAAAGATGATCTGAAGCAATGTCTAATGACTCTATTAATGATTTTTGTGTTACAATAAGTCAATTTCACTGTTATTAACAGCTTTTGGCCAGAACGTTGAAGCATCTCACTTGATGCAGATATCAATGTCTATGGTTTATTAAATAGGTTGCTCGATTTTTGTTCACCCTATTTCATCTGATTTACTGTATTGTTCTCTTCAATCGATAGTATGCAGCGCGTCTCACGTGGTTTCGTGGGGAACTTCAAAATAGACCAGACTTTGGTGTGGGAGTTGTGAGAATGTGTTTATAATATGCATTGTGTACACTTCACAGGTACGTATCTGATGAGGTGTATTAAGTATGCAGTATTGATACATCCAGCTTTTCGTTGATTTGGCGCAAAATGCCCATATTCATACTGTTCCATCCATTTGATACGGATATGTGAATACCAATAAAAGACCCATATAACAAAGTTTATAAGCTTATTTTATAGTGAATGTTGAAGATTCATGTGTCACAGGGGGCAACAATGAAAAACTGATACATGGATATTCTAATATTTTGGGAGTTTGAGAAATCTTAAGTTGTTATTTGTGCTATCAATGGGAAATTAGCAAATCTACACTTATAAAAGACGTGCCTTTCTGCTGGATCAAATGGATTGTTTCGCACTGATGGGACTAGGAATGATATTATGTATGTAAAAAGTTATAACAACCTCGGTGTTTATATTCTTGAGCTACTTACAATGTAATAATTTTTCATTTCTTTTTATATCAGATATAGAATGAAGCTTAAATCGTATTTTACTTGTTGTTTCTGCTTCCTTCTTAGTTTTTTTTTTCTTTCTCTAGAGCTGGGTTCTATCGGAAACAATCTCTCTACTTCCGTAAGGTAGGAGTAAGGTTTTCGTATACTGTACCATCTCCATACCCCACTTTGTAGGATATCGCCGGGTTTCTTGTTGTTGTTGCTGCTTGCAATTTATACTTTTTTCTTTAGCCAAAAAAAAAAAAAAGGTAAACGTGAACAAGTGTTGGGGATGTCCCTAGTATATGTAACCTGGTAACAACTTACAGCTACAAGTACAGTATGGTGGAGCTGGTGAATAGAGCATGATAGAGGGTAGTAGCACAAAAAAAATCAATGGTATACTGTACAATACTGTAATCAGTAAAATGCTATTCAGATTAGTTCAACCCTACCAAGAATCAATATGTCCTTTATTCTGGATTTGATATTTTATCCCCCCCCCCCCCCCCCCCCCCCCCAAACACACACACACACACACAAAAAAAAGTAACGGCAAGTTATCTGCAGCTCCTTGCCGAAAGCACCTCATCAGCTTCACTTCTTATCAGGAAGAAACAAAACTATATATACCATTCAAGCCTGCACTCTTTCCTAACATCTACTCAGTTCTTGATTTGTTTCTCCTCATAAGGTAAAAATGACCAAACTTTCCCACCGCACCTTTAAAACACTGCAAGCCACCTTCTGCATTTTGCTTCTAGCCCTCACATTTGGCTCTGCTCAGTCAGCAAGAATCCTTGATGAATTGAGCTCATTGTCCGACGAGTCTGTTGTGGCTTCAGGGGTGGCCCCTGTTGCCACATTGCCAGCTACTGTCACCACTTCTGATTCCAATGCGTGGCGCCTGTTGCTGATCCTCCAGTAGATTTATCAACTGACCCTGAACCAGATTCAGCCCCCGTTATCGCCCCTGCTGCAGTGCTGCCTCAGTAGCTCCTCCTGATGACTTAACAAACAACGAGGCAGCCCCCATCACCAATGCAGCATCCGCTACTTCTGGTACCACAGAGGCAATTCACCAATGCATGACATTCTTGGTGGTTCACGCCCTTCAGGAAGAGTGGTCACCGGGATTATAGCCAATTCAGATGCCAACAATTTGCCTTTCTCCAAGCCCAATAATCAAATCTTCCCAATCAATGGTGGAGTTCCTATGAACACTATTAACAACATTGTCAACAACAATAATTATCCATTCCTCGCAGGCCTAAATGGTCAACAGCAAGGTAACACAGTCCTCCAAAATACTGGCAATAACAACATTGTGAATGGTGGGAATAACCAACCTTTTGTGACAGCCGGACAGCTTCCGGCTGGCCTATCCCTTCAGCAGCTCATGTTTTGTTCCATTACTGTTGTTGACAATGAGATAACTGAAGGACATGAACTGAGATCGGCTATTCTTGGCAAGACACAAGGATTTTGCTTGACAAGCTCTTCGGATGGCACAAGTCACACTATAGCCCCTTGACAGCACTTTTTCATGGAGAACATGATCATGAAGTGGAAGACACAATTAGTTTCTTTGGAATTCATAGGACAGCCACACCAATTTCTTACATTGCCATCATTGGAGGAACCGGCAAATATGAGAATGCTAAAGGATATGCTACCATTGAGACTCTTCCTCATGTGGATCAACATACAACTGATGGTGTAGAAACAATTACTCACTTCACTGTCTACCTCACTCTTAGCTTTCCTTCTATATAAGGTGTTGAATTTTCTATATTTTTGAATCTTTATACTACATATCTTGAAGCATGTATTAAATGGTTAATTGTGTTATTGAGATTATGATTTGTATTAGAGTTCCTTAACTTAGAAAAAGAGGTGTATCCTATTTGGATTTTTATTTTGCTATCACAATGGCATTCAGTGATAACTGTTCTTCTGGCTCTCTGCCTTCAGTATGAATTCTTGGCCTAGTCACATTGATAAATGAAAATGATGAAAACTGAATTCCATTACTTTCAGACTAAACAATAAAGAATAGAAATGCATCCGAGGATAAGATATAATCTTTCACCAAATGTGAAAATTCACTTCTGAAAAGGAAAGAACAAAAATTGAATATTAACATTCAACAATCAATTTTGTTCATAAGCCCTTTAGTGTTGCTTTTGTTGATAAATACAAGAAACTTAAAGACAATAAATATCAAAGAAACGCAAATCTATACAGTTTCAGTTTTTGCTTCTTTTTGCTTCCAACTTTGTAGCTTCTTTAAGAGCTTCTTGGGCATCATTCTCAATCCCAAGGATAAAGAGGCCAGCAGCTTGGAGGTAAAAGGCAGTTGGCCACTCAGCGAAAACCACCTGAGCTTGCATTGCATCCCCAAGAGCCTCTTGTGGCATGTCGCTCATCAGATAACACAAGCAACGCCTCGCAAATACAGTTGGTGATACCATGGTCCCTCCATCAATGAACTGCATTAAACAGAATAGCGTGTAATCCCTCCTTGACTTGTTTAAATAGACGAATACTTATGTGATATATTTCATTTGAACTTTTACAGAACATACCTATCACTTTTTTTACGACTATGATAAAAGCAGCCAATTTTAGCCATTAAGAAATTGAACGTATTTTTAGGTGGTCAAACCTGTGTGTAGCAATCAATGGCAGTAATGAAATCCTTGGCTCGGAAAGCAGCATCACCATGCTTCTTAGAATTCAAGGTTTCCTGCATCTGATTTGTCCACATTTGGAATGAGAGCTGAAATGAAATCACAAAATAACAAAATCAAGATCAAGTTGTACTAATAAAAATGAGACAGGATCCTAATAGTGGGGCTATTGAGATATGGAGGTGAAAACACATATTTGGAAAATCATAATAGAACATTAAAAAGATCTAAACTTTACTATCATATCTGAAAGGATAACACATGGGATTAATAATGACACTCAGGTAGGTCCCACTGCTATATGATGGAAATGAAAATAGAATAAGTAAATTTTTTAAAAAAAAAAAAATTGGTGGGCAGCATGGTAATAATAAGAGGAAGAAGCATGATACTATAGTTGGATCATTATACTAGTAAATGATCCAACTTTATCTAAAGTTCTATATCTAAAGTCACCTTTTAAAAGTGGTTGCTTATCAAGATTACCATGTCAAAAAGTTATTTAAGGGAATAGAAACTTGTTTTTCACCCAAGGTGCTAAAGAAAAGAGGTAGCAGGTTAATTATACTAGGTTGCGGTTAATACCTTAGGCAGAAGACATAAAGTATTTGACATTGAGAAACAAAGATAATCGATACTGCTATATGAATAGTGAAATTTTGTAGATAAAAGAAAAACCTCATTGGCAATTCCTTCATCATCCTTGTATCCAATCTTCTCCAATATTTCATGAAGCGCAGTAAGATCTTTTCTCAAACATGCTTCACCCATTGGCGTCAACAATAGCGGTTGAGGTGGGGTTGTAGTTCCATGTGGAATGCCCAGCAAAACATGTGATGGCACCTGGATTATATCAATAATAAACATGGGCTCCAAGCACTACTCAATACAAAATACAGCAGAAACCTAGGTGGTTCATCTGAGGAATATATTGCAACTAAAATACAATATGCATCTTACCCATAAGTCAAATAATTCCACCAAGGTTTCCGTTTCCATTGTTAATTAAATAGAAAAAACGAGATGCCGGAAGACACGGGAGATATGTCCACATTATAGTAAGAGAATCAACCTTGATAAAGTGTGATCCTAGACAACCAAATAGAAAATGCAAAAAGGAAGGAGATATTTCTATTTCATCTTTAAGGCATTAAATTCATTTTCGATCTCATAAATGAGACAAGAGGGGTTGCTCTGATGGTAAGCAACCTCCATTTCTAACCGAGAGGTTGTGAGTTTGAGTCTCCCCAAGAACAAGGTGGGAAGTTCTTGAAGGAAGGATTTTGGAAACAGCCTCTACAAAAAAGTAGGGGTAAGGTCTGCGTACACACTACCTTTCCCTGACCCCACCAAATTGGATTATACTGGGTTGTTGTTGATCTCATAAATGAAGATAGCAGTTTTTAAAATGATGTTTAAGCAAGTCGAGGGACACATAATTCTATCAGTTGGTCAAACCTCTGTTTCTTTCTGAAGAGACAAAAGAGAAGTGACAAGAGATTTTGCGTTAGGCCTCTCACGTGCTTCATACTGTAGACAACGCGTGGCTAGCCGAACAAGCTCTGTTCCATCATCATTAGAAAAATGACCCTCCAAACAAGAATCCATAAGCATCAAAAAATTCTTCCCACGAATTAGATCAAGTGCCTATAAGAAGGTAAAAGAAACAATGGCTCTTCAAGTTTAGGAAGTCAAATAATAGAGTTAACGAACAACATTTCATTTATAAAGGATTTCATATAGTGCACATCAGAATCTTTTGCAACTTACATGGCTCGGAGGAATATGCTTTCCGCTCAAAAGATCTAGCAACATTGTTCCAAAGCTGTAAACTACACTTTCAGGGGTCACTCTTCCTGCCAATCATAAACCCGTTTCAACTTTCGCTTTAGCTGAATTAAGTACAGTACCATAGCAAAATACCAAAAGATAGCCAGACTGAAGTAATTTACAAATTATTTAAGCAGATCTTTGTTGAGGCTTAAATCTTAACGGTGAAAAACAAAAAGCCATCTCAAGTCCCCAGTGCAGAACATGCAACTTGGATTGAGAAAATAATGTAGCTTAGAGAAATCATATCTGACCTGTCTTCAAGTACTCTGGGGGAGTGAAAGCCAAATTCGTACTATAACTCTTTCCATCTCTACTGTTCTTCATCAGGCCAAAGCAAGAGAGTCTTGGATTACCATCCTGTAAAAATGCTAACCAATTTTAAGAGGACTAAAACAACAAACATTTTAGGAATAACAAAAGCTGGGGTAGAATCAATCTTTACCAGATCAAATAAGATTCTGTAAGCATTAAGATCGTGATATAACGCCCGACCCTTGCTACTGCAGTATTCCAAAGCTTGTGATAGGTAAAAAGCGACCCTCAACCTCATCGCCCATTTCATAGGTTGATTCTCCCCTATTCCATTACAAAGGAATTAAATATCAGCATCAACACACTCATAGATTCATTCAATTAAAGCTGTAAAAGACATAGATGCAATTGACCACACAACCATAAAAACACAAAACAACAGTCAATCTAGTAATCACAATAAATCCCATCAGTTACAACATAGTGATCCTACAATCCAATTTCTGAAACACAAACTTCTATACATTATTACTTACAGTGAAACAAATGCTTTGCAAGAGTTTCATTAGGCATGAACTCAGCCACCAGCAATTTTTCTTCTCCTTCACAACAACATCCAATTAGATTTGCCAATCTCTCACTTCTCAGATTCCCTACTGCCTTTGCCTCATCCTTTACAGCAACACAAACATTGTCCAAAATAAAATAAAATCAATTTCTACGCACAAAAAAGAAAAAGTTACAAAATTGGGAAAATGGAGCAACACAATGTAATTAACAATACTAACCAAGAATTGGCGAGAATCAGGCCAAGCAGACCTATTGAATCTTTTAACAGCAACCCAACGACCATTTTCAAGCAAGCCTTTATAAACTACATTTGGAGCTTTTTCACCATGTTCTGATACTATGTTTTCTGGAGAAAATCCATTAGTAGCAATCTTTAACTCATCAAGACTGAACTCAGCAAAACTTGGCAATGCATTTTTCTCATTTTCCCCTCCATTCTCTGCAACAACCCAAAAAAAAAAAAGTAAATTCTCAAAAAAAAATTGCACAAAAAGCACAAAAATCAGAGAAATTTGCCAAGAAAATAAATACCAAAATCAGAAGAATCAAGAAGTGATGGTTTGAGGCGAGAATGCCACCAGCAAAAAGAGAATTTCGAGCAACGAGCACCCATTTTACAAGGAAAATGAAGAAAAAAGGAGGAACCTTTATGGCTACTTTTTTCAAGAAACAAAACAGAGAGTGACAATTTATAGGGATCCCAAAAAAGGAATTTTTTAAAAACTTTTGCAGTTCTCTTTAGTGAACAAGCATTTCAACTATGACAGAACATAAGTAAGCAAATGGGGAGAAAGAAAAAGGAGCAACTTCAGCTATTTTTTCAAAGGGAACAAACGGTGACCCAATTTTTGTGGGAATCCAAAGAGAGGATCTTTTTTGTGAAGCTTTTTGCAGAATTTGGAGTGCCCTTTTGGTGATTCTGTTTGTGTTGTAAGGTCTTTTTAAGAGCATGCAGAAATGAAGAAAAGAGGAGAGTATGTTTTACTCCCTCCATCCCAATACATATGGTATAACAGTTTTTCTATTTGTCCCAAAAAAAATATCTTACTTTTTTATTAACTTATTATTTTAACTATAGTGATATAGTCAAACAAAAATTTATGATAGATAATAGATTCTTTGTTATGAAATAATATAAGAATAAGAACAATAATACAAGAACAAGAACAATAGAGAGAAAAGTAGAGAGAGGAGTATTCTTATTGATACTTGGGGATGGTTTACAATGGAATAGAACCCCTATATTTATAGGGAGGTGGTGACTTAACCACCAAGTAGTAAACCCTAGAATCTCTCTAATTATAGACATTCACCTTAAATAGAGTTCTATTTATAACACTCTCCCTTGAATGTCTATTCAATAATGTGCCTCGTTAAAACCTTAACTAAAACAAAACCCAATGGGAAAAAAGTTTAAGAAAAGGAAAAAGAGTACACATGTTTGAATATGCGCCTATTAGTTGCCTCGTTAAAAACCTTGCAAGGAAAACCCTGTTGGGACAAAACTTTGTAAGGGAAAAAGAGTGCTACGCGCATTAACTCCCCCTGATAAGAACATCAATTTATATCCTTGAGCATTTGCATTCCAATCTTGTGCACCATCTTCAAAACAATCTTTGGTAGATGTTTGATAAATAAATCAACCATATTGACTTGAATAAATATTCCGCACCTTGAAATCATCATTCTTGATAGATATGAACATCTTCATATAATGTCGTGGAATGACTCTTCAATATCTCCATAGGGGTATTCTCGATGCTATCCATTGACTTTATACTTTCAAGTATTCGAACTACATGTCCAAAACTACATGTCTTTCATATGGAATCAATTCTACTTGAATTGTATCTCTTCCATTTGGCCAATATTTTGTTTGTATTCGACAAACATAAGATCCTCATCGACATTTAGCGCTATCATAGATGTCGTCGACGAACATTTTATATCGGTTCTAATAAATTTTCATAAGGACATTACATGGAGATCTCTTCATTCATATATCAGGTACCTGAATCTCTCATGAGATTTTATGAAGTGTTATGTCATGTGATCTTCTGGATCACTTGCCTCCTTATTATGATCACTTTGATCATTTGCTCATCTTCTTTATTAAGAAGTTCCTTTTGAAACCGATTTGTCTATACGCTTCCGGTGTATCCAAGACTTTGTCCTTCTAGGACTTAATATGAGCATTTGCAGTGAGAATATAGTTACATTCTTTGGGTCAGCAAATGCGTATAGCATGCTTTGCAATATGTTGCAATTGAATTATTCTTTTATGAACATCAGGTTTATATCATGATATTCGGGGATCTACATATACAAATGATAATTCATCCCATGTAACCTTTTCTCAAGTGTTTATCATGTCTCCCCCTCATGTTAGAAAAGCTAACTTGTTTCCTCAACTTTGGGAAATCATCTTTGTGCATTATCATGTCAATATACACAGCACATTAATAATAAGATGAAATTATTTGGTTCCTGACCCTGAACCACTTGTGAGGGGAGAATATACTCTCGTATACAACATATATCAAACTGATATATATAACTTTGTTCTCATAAGAAATAGTTTAGCTATTAAGTGGAGGCACTCAATAATTATCTTGCTAAACCAACTTTGATATAAACCAACTTATCAAGATGAACTATCTTGAATAGAAAATTTGGAAATTATGCTCGAAGTTATATTACTGAGCAATTTACCTCGCAAGCACCGGCCAGGCTGCGGGTCAATAACAATCGCACATGTAACCATATCATAGATGCATCATATGTGGTATACATGGCAGGTGAATGGGCCCATATTCACCTTTGATATTTCCAGAATTTATGGGCTTCAACCCGAATTCTTTAGTTGGTCAGTTCATTAATGAGAACAAGTGATACAAGAGAATTCGTAAAGAACTTTCTAGTTCTTTAATATTCACCCATGTGAATTCTCTATCATTGCACATCATACTTAAAATGAGATGGCTAACCCGAATGCCAACTGAATAAATTATCAATATTGGTAAACTTCAAATCTACACCATGACATGTGCACTTATCAATAAACTTCAGGTATATTATGACATGGGTTTTTATACCAATAGATATCCACTTTATTGTGGCATTCTTTTGTTTGTGTAGTACAAACTGGAGAATGAAGCGGGTAGCTTTTCATATACAAATTATCCCGCTGCAAGTTGTAGTAATAGGAGATATCAAATCTTTCCTTCATTTATAGTCTCAATATAATCAGCGCTTTCGCGTGTACTTTGGAAACTGAATAAGTTTCTTTGAGACTTACTACAGCACAATACTCAATTGTGTTTCTCCAACATAGTAATAATTGGCTCTTCTAGAGCTCTCAATTAATTTTGTACTACCACAAATTCATCAACATCCATGTGGTGAATATCTTTCTTAAAGAGAAAGTTATACCATTATGGTCATGTCAAACTTATATGCAAGATATGTTTCTTGCATTATCGTTGTCCTTTAATGGTCATATTTCCAAAATACTTTGGCGTACAATAGGTACGTGACCAACGATCATTCATGCCATATATCATCTCAAACCTCCTTCTAGGGGTGAGGGTGGTATACTCAATACCAACTTCATGTTCATATTCTTCCGATAATGAATATGTATTCGTGAGTCAGATGATGTCACATTCACTGCGGGGATATGTGATTTTGTTATCCTTTTCAAATCTGTAAATGCGTCTGGCATTCGATTTGCAAATGGATAATATTTTGCGCCTCTTTTTCACAAATAGAGGTATGTGGATCAAGATGAGATAATGATGCATTTTTCCACAAAATTTCCCGTTTGGTTTCACCAACTTCTCCCCCTAATTTTGGGAAAAGTGTCTCATCAAATTGACAGTCTGCAAATCGTGCAGTGTACAAATCCCCTGTCAATGTTTCGAGGTAGCGAATAATGGAGGACGATTCAAACTCAACATATATTCCTAACCTTCTTTGCGGACCCATTTTAGTGCGGGATGGCGGTGCTATAGGCACATATACTACGCATCCAAAGATTCTTAAATGGGATATATTAGGTTCATGACCCAAAACCAATTGCAACGGGGAATATTTGTGTCAATTCGTCAGTCAGAGACGAACTAGCATTGCTGTATGCAAAATGGCGTGACCCTAAGCTGAAGTGGGCAGCCGACGAACTAGCATTGTTGCATGTAAAATGGCGTGACCCCAAATAGAAGTGGGCAGCCTCGTTTTCATGAGTAAATGAGGTTTTCAAGATTATACTCATGTATTGTCTCAATCTGATATCCATTTTGAATGATATCTTTAAAACTCAACAAGTTCCTTTTAGATTTGGAGGAGAACATTTTGACTGATATCATTAAAACTCAACAAGTTCTTCTTAGACTTGGAGGAGAACATTGCATTCTCAAAAATATCGTTCCTTTAGGCAGAGTTATAGTTGCTCTTCAGGAGCCTTCAATCAATTTAATTCACATAGTTTGCCATACAAAAGAAAATATACGAACATGAGAATAAACAAGTTCAATTCGTTTGTTTCACATTTAAAAAATATTTTCAAAATCTGCTGAGGTCAGTTGACTAACTAAATCAGATAGTCGATTATATGTTTTCCATAATCGATTACTATACAGTTTGAAAATTTCAGTTTAAGCATTTTCTTAAAACAATCGATTGTTAAACACACACAATCGATTGTTGAACATTGACAATCGATTGTTAAACACACACAATCGATTATTTGCTATTTTGAAAAATTCCAGATCACACTGTCTTAAGACAGTCGATTGTTAAACCTAGACAATCGATTGTTGACTATTTCGAAAAACTTCAGATCACACTGTCTTACGACAATCGATTGTTAAACATAGACAATCGATTATTTGCTATTTTGAAAAAATTCCAGATCACACTGTCTTAAGACAATCGATTGTTAAACATAGACAATCGATTGTTGAACATTGACAATCGATTGTTGAACATTGACAATCGATTGTTTTGCAGTTTTAATATGAAATATTAGATAATCGACTAACTGTTAGGTTAGTCGATTACCTCTACTTAAAAATATTATTGAAATTTGAGCATATTGAAACATTCTAAAGAACTAATACCAACATTATATCATAAACTAACTAATACGAGCTGATACTAATGACTATTAGTTTATTCACTAACTATTACAAATAAGTGAAATAAAATCAGACAACTCCATCTTCTTTCATCACAGATCCATCACCGATTAGGTGGTCTATTTTCCCATCGGGTTGCTCAAAGAAGTCTGCCACATCCAGGTGGGTGATGTCAAAATTGTCGTCAGAGACAAAATTTGTTTCAGGGCCTTTATTCTTTGGAGAAGCTTGATAAAGATCAACCAAATGTCTTGGTACACGGCAAGCTTTTGACCAGTGCCCTTTTCCACCGTAACGATAACATATAGTTTCTGAACTTTTTGCCTTAGGATCCTCATAATCCCGTTTCTGCTTTCGGCGGTTATCTCTCCTCGGGGGTGACGGACATCATGGATATTTCTTCCTTGTCTACGTCCACGGCTATGACCCCGATTACGACCACGACCATGGTTAGATCCATGGCCCTTTTCATGATTGGCATAATGAGAATACACCTTATCTGCTACAGGCAGTGGTGTAGACCCAGTGGGTCGACTTTCGTGATTTCTCGTGAGCAGGTCATTATTTCGCTCAGCCACAAGTAGAAGAGAAATCAGTTCAGAGTACTTTGTGAAGCCTTTGTCTCTGTACTGTTGTTGCAGTACCATATTGGAGGCATGAAACGTTGTAAACATTTTCTCAAGCATATCATAATCGGAGATTTTATCTCCACATAGCTTCAATTTAGAAGTAATTCTGAACATTGCAGAATTATATTCAGAAACAAACTTAAAGTCTTGGAGCCTCAGATGAGCCCAATCATATCGTGCTTGTGGCAGAGTGACCAACTTCAGGTTGTCATATCTCTCCTTTAAGCCTTTCCACAAGATGAGTGGATCCTTGACGGTGAGATATTCAATCTTCAAACCTTCATCAAGGTGATGGCGCAAGAAAATCAAGGCCTTATCACAATCTTGGGTGGATGCTTTATCTCTATCTTTAATGGTGTCTCCAAGACCCATAGGATCTAAGTGGATTTTAGCATCCAACACCCATGTCATATAGTTCTTGCCCGAAATTTCAAGGGCAACGAACTTTCTTTTCGTAATGTCAGACATAATCGAAAATCAAATTAGGAAGAGAGAAATACCTTAGTTTTTCTTGAGAACGATTCTTGAGATGGTAGAGTCTCGTGCTGATAACGTGTTATGAAATAATATAAGAACAAGAACAATAATACAAGAACAAGAACAATAGAGAGAAAAGTAGAGAGAGGAGTATTCTTATTGATACTTGGGGATGGTTTACAATGGAATAGAACCCCTATATTTATAGGGAGGTGGTGACTTAGCCACCAAGTAGTAAACCCTAGAATCTCTCTAATTATAGACATTCACCTTAAATAGAGTTCTATTTATAACATTCTTAATTTTTGTATGTCGTATTCAATTAAACATTGTCACCTAATTTAAAAGGGAGGTAGTAATAGAATACACATAAGGGAGTTATTATATATCGTTTTTTTTTGGTAATTAAACTTTGTATTAATCACCAAAATGGTTGCCATACAATTTCATAGTTCAGTTTTATACACAACTGCCTATCAAAGGGTAAACAAAACTGACTAAAATATACTATACCAAAAGTTCAGCATTACAGTAGGTAATGTTGAAGATGTACTCTAACTCTAGGCGGTGCCCTAACATTACAAGTGTAAGCAATGCTTCTAAGCAGTTTATCACTAGTACAGAAGGTGTTTCCAAATATTCTCGCATTCCTTTCCAACCATAGGACATAGAACATTTCTGCCAAGGTCATTTTGAATATATGAGCTCGAGGAGATTTCCGTTTAGCCTGATCAATGAACCAGTGGATAAACTGTGGCCAGTTCTGTCCAGCAGGTTGTGTAGCTCCAATCCACTGCAGTGTGTGATACCTCAGCTGAGTAGCAAAGGTGCAGTCCAAGAACAAGTGGTCTCTGGTTTCCTCAGTTTGTTGACACATAACACAGGTGCCATCCACAGTCAAGTTCCATTTGACCAACCTATCTTTAGTAGGAAGCCTGTCTTGTAAAAGCAGCCAAAGGTTGAAAAGTGCTTTAGGTCGAGCAGAATTCTGTATGGTTAAGTTCTTCCAAGGGACTCTAGGTGCCTCTCCAATCTGTTGAAGATAGAGCATTCTTATAGAACAATCAGGCTACGTAACAATTGATATTGCTGCAATAGAACAGTGCCTTCAATGATCTTCCGAACCATCCAACTAGCTTGTTTAGGCACATTTATGGTCTCCAATTGTTGTTGTTTGATATAAACTGTGTGAATCCATTTCACCCATAATACATCCTTCTTGTGTGCCAAATCCCAGCTTAGTTTTGCAACAGCAGCCTTGTTCTACAGTCAGAGATTGGTCAAGTTTAAGCCCCCAGCAGACTTTGGCAGACAGATTTTTTCCCAGGCCACATATGCTTTCCTTGTTACATTAACTGAGCCAGACCATATGTAGAATCTACATATTGCTTCTAGCAATTTTATAACTTTGGAAGGAATGAGAAAGAGTTGAGCCCAATAAGCTTGAATACCAAAGATTACTGATTGCACCAACTGGATTATACCAGCATATGACAGTTGTCTGGCAGTCCAGGATGTAATCCTGGCAGTAATCTTGTCGACCAGTGGTTGCCATTGGAAAACAGACAGCTTCTTGGTAGATAGTGGTACACCCAAGTATTTAAAGGGTAGTTCTCCACATACATATCCAAGATGATCAATAATTTGCTGTTGCTCTTTAGGTTTTACGCCCCCAAAGTAAACAACACTCTTATGCAAATTGGCTTTCATACCAGAGGCTGCAATGAAATGAGAGAAATATGTAAACATGGTACGTACAGACTGAGCTTCTCCTTTGACAAACAGCAAGAGGTCGTCAGCAAAGCTTAGATGAGTAATTCCTAGTTTTTTACAACCAGGATGAAATGTGAAATCTTTAGCTTGCCTCAGTTCTACCAGTGATCGACTTAGGTATTCCATCACAATAGCAAATAAGAATGGAGATATGGGATCCCCTTGTCTCAAACCTTTGGCTGCTTGAAAAGGTTCTGTTGTTTCTCTATTTACAACCACTGTGTAGCTGACGGTTTGGACACACTCCATGATCCATCTTGTAAACCTGGTAGGGAAATCTAGAGCCTCCATTACCTGCTGCAAAAAGCACCATTCAACTGAATCATAAGCCTTCTGTAGATCAATTTTGATCATACATCTGGGAGATATATGTGATCTAGAGTAATGCTTTATTAATTCATGTGCTAGAATGATATTATTTGCAATCCTCCTTCCTGGAATGAAACCTGCTTGTGCACTGCAGATGATACTGCCCATAACCTTCTGTAGTCTGTTGGCCAGAAGCTTGAAAATGATTTTGTACAGAACTGAACAGCAAGCTATTGGTCGAAACTCTTTGACTGTTTGAGGGTTGGACACCTTATATATCGTTTTATAATGTATCGTATTAAATTGTATTGTATTAAATTATATCGTTTGATAAATATAATATTTGAATAAACTGTATCGTTTGTTATTGTTTCATGATATCCCACACCAACAATAAATTTGTAATTTAAAAAGAAAAATTATAATACGGCGTAAATTATTATATAAAAAGATAGGGTAAATAATAAAATAAAACTATTAATATAATAATAAAAGGTGAGATGAGAGAAAAAGATAAGATAACGACACAACCACACAAAATCGGCCGTTAGATAAAGTGACATATTTCATCGTTATAACGAGTGATTTAAGGACACGATACAATAAAATTTAAATAACAATTAAAACAAACGTCGTATTTAAAGTAACAATAAAATACAATACAATAGGTAAAAACCATCCAAACATAGGAAAAATAATATATGTATTAGCTTTAATATTATTAATCCCTTACTTGATATAACAATTTCTAACGTATGTATCATTTAAATTATATACAAACAGAGATATCCTTTCAATACCTTTTCCAAATCATTTCTAACGTTTCATGCAGAGAAACAGATCTAGAATTTTTATAACATGAGCGTACTACTATAAAATGAGAAGAAAAAAAAAGTATTAAATGTAATTTGATCTCTAGTCCTCTAGGTAATTAACTTAACGTTAAATTAAGTGCACCATTTAACCCCTTTGGAGCATAGTTACCAACAGATAATACTAGACCAATTATAAAAAAATATGTATATAAAATACCTAGTTTGACAGAAAGGTCGTGGATTTCCGTACCTATGTATTTGCCTACAAATCTGCCCCTGGTTTCATGGAATGTAATTGTATAAACAAATAATTTAAAAAAAAATTATGCAATATATTATTTTAATACACAATTTAAATAGCCAATAAAAAATAATCTCAACATAACTAATTATAACATTAATAATTTTAACATTATTGATTACACCATGTTCATTATTAATACATCCTACCAACCAAACACATAATATTATAGGAAGTATGGGGTGTATGGGTGAATGATAGAGAGAACACAACACATACTATGTTGCTTTTCTTTTTCCATTTTCATGTGTCTGTTTTGAGAGGAATACATGTGTTGTTGCTGCTAAAGAGAATGGCCTTTTTTCATCATAAATCTCTTTCTCTCTGTTTTGCTTTTGTAATTTATGGTTTAAAGTTTCTGCTTTTTTGCTATGTTTCAACTTGCTCATCATTTCTCCTTTGTGCTTTCCCACTGTCTGTTTTCTCTCACTAATCCTTCCCCCACTCCTCATGCCCCCCCCCCTCCCTTCTGGCCCTAATGGGACCCCACAACTTCTCTTTTGAAGAATTCAAATTTTCATTGGGATAGAAAAGATCTAAGCTGGCTATAAATTTTTATATTTTTTAAAAAAAATTTAATTTAGATAAAGTTTTGTTTAAAGATAAAAATATGTTTAAGTTTTCAAAAAATATTTTACTTTTTTTGCTTTAAAAAAATACGAAACATAACCTATAGCCACAAGTTCTAAAAACTATCACAAGTATTTAACAGTACCTTCATCAATAATATTCATTATATTATCGCAAGCCCTAGTCCTGGACATAAATAAATTTGGTACAAAAATTATTATTTTTATAATACACTATCAGATGACCAAAAAGACGAAGCAGCATAGTTACAAAATAATAAATGGTGGGCTCTTTTATAAAATACAAAAGTTTGGGATAATTTTTAAAAGATATAATAATAATATTTTGAGACAAAATCAGGATTTAGGGTTTTGGGAATTTGCCAAATAAAATTTATGAACAAACATGTATTTGCTAAAAAAATTCCAAATATATTTTTGCCAAACGGGTCTAAATGTACTACTCCATTTATAACAATAGGAAAATTCAACAAATAATATGGGTTACATTTACATATTTGCAAATTGATTATTTAGATTTTATTTCAAACTTAACACTTAACAAGACCTTTTCTTTCTTATGACAAATGTTTTTTTTGTCAAAGAAGAAAACAAATTAAGAAAACTAATTAAATACTATCACTAAGTTATTAAATACCAAAATAAATTTGGTGAAAAAACAAGTGGAAGAATGAGGTTTTAAAGAGAGAATCTAGTTGTCAAAAGAATACAATTCAAGACGAAATGAATGAATTCCAGCTATTCAAGTCATTTCCTATTTCTGTTGAGCATTGACTATATGAAAATAAAACAAATTGAGGAAAAGACAATCTAAAGTGGAAATTGGCTTAAATCAAGTCTTGCTGACTTCTATTAAATCAAGCGGAAATTGGCTATTTTGGCTAAACTATTGAAAAAAGTTTTAAAATACACTTTATTTACCTATTGAGATTTGGGCTAAATATACCCCTTCATCCACTTTTCTGGTTCACTTATGTTATTTGATCGTTAAGTCAATACTGAATTAAAAATAATTATTATTCTTTTTGTAAAACTTAAAAAAATATTTTACAAAATAGTTTCATTTTGTTAAACTAAATAGAGCAATAGTACACACTAATTTAGTAAAGTCTTTTTTTCTTTCTTTCAGTTTTTACAATAAACAATCCAGTTTTTACAAAAAAAATATTTTTTCCATTTTAAAAGTTTTTACAAAAGCATTGGTTTTGTAAAAACTGAAAAAAATTATAAAAACAGAAAAATATTTTTAATAAAATATTTTTGTTTTGCAAAAACTGAAAAAAATATTTTCAACAAAATACTTTCACTTTTGAAAAATATTTTTTTCAGTTTTTTTAAAAACCAAAAATATTTTTTCTTTAAAAAAATGAAAAACGGAAATAAAATGAGTTGCCTTACAAAAAACTGGAAAAAAAATATTTTTTCAAAAACGAAAAATTTTTTTTGAAAACTATTTTCTCAGTTTTTAAAAAGCCAAAAGATTTTATAGAAAATTTTTTTCCTGTTTATACAAAAAAATAATGCTTCAAAAACACAAAAAAAATGAAAAAAAATATTTTCTGTATAAACTGGAAAAAAAGAGAAGTATTTACTAAATTAGTGGGCTACTGGTGCATTAGTTTAAAGAAAACGTAAATATTTTGCAATTTTTTTTAAGTTTTACAAAAAATTATAATAATTATTTTTAATTAACATTGATTTAATGGCCAAAGTGCATAAATGAACCAAAAAAGTAAATGGAGAGATATTTCTAGCCCAATAGATAAATAAAAAGTATTTGTAAACCTTTTTCAATAGATTTGGGACATTTTTGACCCTTTTCCGTTTAGCTTATATTTTTTTTTGTTTTTGCGAGCTATAATTATAACTTTTTATTCCAGAAAAATAAACTTTTAATTAAATATCCAGTTCTCCACTTTCCCTTTCATTGATATGGTAGTAGAATGGACCATTACGCGGCAAAATTAGAATAAGTAGTGTTGTATGGAATGGAGGAAGTCATTTTCAAATGTCAAAGTCAAAGAAAGATTTTCGTTTGACGCATTATATTATTCTACTCATGAAGTTTAGGTGAACTTTCATTAATCAAGTAATAACATAATTATTGTTAATTACTTTTGAAACCCTATGAAGTCATTTTCACTTTATTCTGTTTAGACCTTGTATTACTTGTTCTAGTTTTATTGGATAATTTTTGCATCATTAATTAGGATTTTATGGAGTTGCATCATTGTTATATTGCAAGCAATGATTTTCACTATTAAAAACTTGTAGAATAAGAAAGAGTTAATAACAAATCACCTTCAATTGATCTCACTGGATATCAACTACTTCCCAATAGGGGTATACATATGCCAGATTGGTTCGAGTTTTATAGTTACCAAATTAAATTAATTGTGTCGGATTATTAAATCTAAAGACCAAACCAATAAAATTCGTGTTTTTTAATTTCATTTTTTCTCGGATTTTCGGGTTATTCTGACTTTTCAAATTTTTTTTCCAGTAAAATTTTCATGGCACAAAACATATAACTTGTGCTCAAAATACTTCAGTAATCCTAGTAAGATACAACTATATAAGGCATTTTCCAAAAAAAAAATACAAAATATGATATGTGTCATGGTATTATCCTAAAATATGCAACAATAAAGACAATAAAATTATGTAATATAATTATTATTACTTAAAAAGCCACAATAAAAATAAACATAATCTTAAAGTACTACGTCATGCTAAAATAAGTAGACTAATAAAGAAAAAATAAAAATAGGTTATATATTTTTATCTAAATTATTGTAAAATAAAAAAATAGATATTCAATTGGCGTTCATAGTAGTGAATTGAATGTCTTTGCTAGCATTAGTATTGATTTATTTTGGTTAGGGCTTTTGTTAGCATTATTAAGTTGTTAATATTAATGACTATAAAACTTATTGGAACATTCAAAAGTTCTAAGTCCAACCTTGAAATAACACCTTAAAAGATAAAATTACGAATAAGTATAACAATTTTTATAAATTACATCGCAATAAGTATATTTATATATTAAATATATCTAAAACTTCTATATATGTAATGTGGGGTTGGTTTGGCTTCGGTTTGACGTTCTTTAGGTAAAACCAAACCAAACCACTTATGGTCGAGTTTTTTTTTTCAACACCAAACCAAATCAAATCAAACCATAGTCGGTCTTTTTTCTCGATTTGATTGGATCATTTGGTTGGTGCGATTTGTCCGTTTCCTTTGTACACTCCTACTTCCCAGCATAATGAATACCAGATAATTATATATGTTTAACATGAAAGCTTTAGATTAAAAGAGTTCACCTACCACTTGTTTGAATAGTTGTTACCTATTGTATCGTATTGATATTTTAAAAATAATATTTATTTTAATTGTCACTTAAATTTTATTGTATTGTATTTTATTGTTCAATTCGTCGTTAGTAACGACGAAAAGTATCATTTTATGTAATGACGCGCTTGGTGCAGTAGTATCGTTTATCGTTTGTGTCTATAAAAAGTGTAGTTTGATTGCTCGGGATAGTTTAAGTGTAGGGTGTTGATGATAGGCTATAATTACATATTTTAGTTGCTTATTACACTCGAGTTTACTGCACTTTAATTAAGTTAGAGCTTTTATCGCTAGTGTTTTGCACTAATTATATATTTTATGCCTTGTAGGTGTGATTCCGAGCTATATAGATGTTATGGAAAGAATTTAAATGATTTGAGACTTTGAAGTCTGAGTAAAAGCTCAAGGAATTAAGCTGGGATCGTTTTCGGGGGTCAAATTGGATAGTTGAGAACAAACGAAGACTCGATGAGCATATTGCGCACTGTCTAGTAAAATGGACATAGAGTTTTGCTCAAAACTCCGTTTGGGCTCCATAATATGTGGTTGGAAAGCTAAATTAAAGAGCTACAACTTTTAGGTGTTACGTTTTTCCAAATTCTGAACGGAACAGGGTGACAAACCGCGATTTTACCGCGACCGCGGCAGAAAATCAGATAGCAGGTCTAGCCGCGGTTCCACCGCATTTTGGCCGCGGTCGCGCACCTCCAGGCTTAAAAAATGAGTCCTATTTCGTTCGGGACAAGTTTATGCCGGCCCTAAATTATTACAACTTGTATAAAAGAGGTCCTAAACCTAATTTGAAAGAAAATGAGACATATTTTCAACATAGATTTGACCTAAGGAGGCAGAGAACACATTAGGAGCAAGGCGGAGAATTCTTCTACGAGTTTTTCCTTCCTCGTCCTATCTTTCATTGTTGGTTATGACTTTTAGTATTGTAGTTTTACATACTATTATGAATAGCTAATTTGTTATCTAGAGTTTTGATAGAACCTTTTGTAGGATAAATTCTTGTAATGTTTTTATATAATTGAGCCGTAGTATAATCTTTATTTGTTCAACTACGTTCTTGTTGTGGTTGGTTGAAGAGCTCTCAATTAGATGTGCCTATTTAGTATGCATAACTGGGGAGAGAGTGCATATTAGGTAATTGTTGAACAACACCATTCCCAAAGTATAAGAGCGATCTATAACCGAGTGTTTAAAGGCGGGATTAGGGATAACGAAGCCTCGGGTGCGATCTGAAGTGACCTGTATTAAAAGCCAGCTATCGTAGCTCGGGAGAGTGCGTCTAGTAAATTATCGTAATTACTCGGGAGAGATTTACGGTAATAAGAGTGCTCATGGTCGGTAGAGAATACTTAGGCAAAATTATAGAAGACATAGCGGGAAGGATTCCGACAATTGGAGAAATCATATCTCTAGACCTCCTTAATCTTGTCTTTAACTCTTAGTATCTTTAGTTGTTACTTTATTATTTTAATTTGTTAGTTAGTTTTGTTAAATAAAAGAATCTTAATATTTATAAGTTAGGAACTGTTTAAGCTCGTCTTCTTGGTGATAGTGAACAACTGTAGCTAAACTTTAGTTCTCTGTGGGATTCGACTCCGGACTTGTAAACCGGATTATATTTGCAGCGACTGCATTGTCCTTTTATTAGGCATAGTTGGGCGTGATCAAATTTTGGCGCCGTTGTCACGGAACTAACGGTGTAGCTGTAGGTGTACATATTACTAGGTTTCAAGTTTGAACTTTTATTTTTAATTTTTTTTATATTTGATTTTTTTTATTTTTTGTTTTACATGTTGATTAAAAAAAATAAAAAGAAAAACATGGCATCATGGAAATTTAAAGCTTTGATGTTGGTAATTCTACTTTTAATCCTCCTTATGCATAATATGATGAAAACCACCATTGGCAAAATTATCAAAATATTTCTGAGAGAGAGTTTTGTGCACCAACTCAATCTTATGTGTGGAATGTGTGTGATATGTGTGTGGTCAAGATGGCCACTTTCATGATTGTGCTTATATTTCTTGTCTTCCCCCAACCCCTTATTATGATGATTTTACGTTTTCTTGTGAGGATAACAGGAACAAAGAACCTAGGGAAGCTGACCTAAAGAAGATTGAAGATATGTTAAAGTGCATTATAGAACAACAAAGCAAAATACCGTTGCAGATAAAAAGGCAAGATGAAACTATTCACAACTTAGAGGCTCAAGTGAACTATTTAAAGATTTTAATGCTCAATGTGTCAATATTATGGATAGTAGCCAGGAGCAGTTTGCATTAGAGACAAAAATTGAGGTGCCAATGGAGGGGTCCAAAGTATAACCCTAACACTCTAACCATCTAGACTTTGAGGATGCCGAGGTTGAAGAAGTAATACTAGAGTTAACTAGGGACGTTGAAGATACAAATTTAGTTGACTCTAGTGTTTTGGGTGTTGAGGAGGTCGAAAATCTTGAAGTTCATGTATTGAGCGTGTTGGACCTTATTCCAAACACTTCTCTACATTATGTTGGGACGGCGAAATGGGAATGAATCTTTACGAGCATAAAGAGGAGTCCAAGGAAGAGGTAGACGGGCCTTACATTTTGAAATTCTCAAGGCCGTCTAGGCAAGGTGACACTCCTCGGTCGAGAGCCAAAAAGTGCATAAGACTCTATCTGATTTTTAGCTCGCAAGAATTTGTACCGCCTCAAGAGCATAATCATAAGATTGAATAAAAACTTGGGGTGTAATTTATAAGTTCGAAGTGGAGGCAGAAAGCGACTCACATCGTGCCGCGACGTTAAATCAAGCGCTTGTTGGGAGACAACCCAACTTTATTGTTTTTATTTTTATTTTTTTGTTGTATTATTTTTGTAGTGTCAATATTTTTTTTCTAGGAGCATGGAAAGCAAAGGTATTGGAAGGATGCAACAGCAAACTAAATGGTTGGAACTAAGTGTGAGGACCCACACGAAGGACCAAGCTTGGAAGAAGTCTGAGTACCCCATGAGCTGCAATGCTTCGGCATTTGGCCTACCAGGGAGTCTCTTTTGCCCTTATATTCGTTATGGTGTGCATTAGGGACAATGCACAATTTTAAGTGTGGGGTGAGAAAGTTATCTGGATGACTTTCTATGTAGTTGTGTTAGGTTAATTGAATAATTTCTTTAAAATAAAAAATTTGACTTTTCCCGATGGATTTATTAGACAATTTTCTTGAGGGATCTAAGTCTAAAGAAAAAGTACAAAAAGATTTTCTTTTGTTAGGTAGTGTAATAATCACCCCTTGGTTTTTCTTTAAGCCACAGTGTTTTTCCAAGGATTTTATTTGAACCGGGTGTAGTTAGTTTTTTTGAGAGTAGGAGCCATTGTGTAGTGTTTTGAAGTGAAGCAATATCTCTTGACTTTGTTATGCCTTGAGAATAGTGAGTACTTTGGTTGTGACGCTTAGGCTCAGTTTTTGACTCTTGTAGAAGTACCTTAAATTGTATGATCTTAACTTTGCTTCACTGCTTTGACTAGAGTGTCCATTAATCCAATCCTAAGTGAGTTATGTGCCATGTGCGTGTGAGGTTCGTTGTGTTCTGTGCATTGCATTTGATGTCTAGAACTTGCCCCGTGTGTTTGCAAAGTAAAATAGTAGTTTTATTCAGTCTAGAAAGTGATATAGGCATTTATTTGTTGAGCCAGATACATATATTTTACCCACCTAATTGTTACGTATCATAGTTAACCCATTTGATCCTGTAATCCTATTTCTTTGGCAACCACATTACAAGCCTTACTCATTTGTTTGAATTAACCATCTATTTGAACCATTGTAACCTCTCATGAGCACTTGAATTGTTATGAATTTTGTAAAAGTTAAATTGTGGGGTGGTTGGTTTGGCTTTTTGAGTGGAACTAATGAAATAAGGAGAAAGGTGCACTGACTTGAAAAAACAAGAGCCACTTAAATTGAAAAAAAAGGAAAAAGAAAAAAAGAAAAAAATTATTTGACAGTGATGACTCTTGATATAATTGTTCTTAAATAATTTGGGAGTTGATATATATTGATGTGAATGTGGAGTTTGGCTTGACATAAGTATGAGGTTTGAATGTGAAAGTATACGTATTAAAGTGCTTAGGGAGGTGTAGTCACTCTTATATCCAAATGTATCCTACCCGTCCCGTAGCCTACATTACAACCAAATAAAGTCCTAATTGATCCTAGATTGAATGATCTCGATTAGTGGTGTAGTACACTACGGGCAAGCTTATGGTGCATCTTTTTTGGCATATGAATGCAATTTCTGAGAGTGAGTGAATTCTTTCTATCTTGAGTTCCTAAGTGTACTTAAATTTTATTGCGTGGAACTACTCTCTTTTGTTGTGTGAGAGCACTTGATTCATGAAGGAAAGGTAATGTCGGTGACCTCTATGTTAGAGTAAGTAGGTGAGTTATGAATAACGCGTGGTACTTGTGAGTCAAATCTTGATGTGAAGATGTTATGTTTTTATGCTTAGTTTATTTTTAATACTCTTGGTGTGATGAGTTAGGAGAATTGTTTAAAAATATTGTGTCTATAAAAAGTGTAGTTTGATTGCTCGGGACGAGCAATAGTTTAAGTGTGGGGTGTTGATGATAGGCTATAATTACATATTTTAGTCGCTTATTACACTCGAGTTTACTGCACTTTAATTAAGTTAGAGCTTTTATCGCTAGTATTTTGCACTAATTAAATATTTTATGCCTTGTAGGTGTGATTCCGAGCTATATAGATGTTATGGAAAGAATTTAAGTGATTTGAGACTTTGAAGTCTGAGTAAAAGCTCAAGGAAATAAGCTGGGATCGTTTTCGGGGGTCAAATTGGATAGTTGAGAACAAACGAAGACTCGATGATGCATATTGCGCACTGTCTAGTAAAATGGACATAGAGTTTTGCTCAAAACTCCGCTTGGGCTCCATAATATATGGTTGGAAAGCTAACTTAAAGGGCTACAACTTTCAGGTGTTACGTTTTTCCAAATTCCGAACGGAACAGGGTGACAAACCGCGATTTTACCGCGACCGCGGCAGAAAATCAGATAGCAGGTCTAGCCGCGGTTCCACCGCATTTTGGCCGCGGTCGCGCCACTCCAGGCTTAAAAAATGAGTCATATTTCGTTTGGGACAAGTTTATTTTGGCCCTAAATTATTACAACTTGTATAAAAGAGGTCCTAAACCTAATTTGAAAGAAAATGAGACATATTTTTGACATAGATTTGACCTAAAGAGGCAGAGAACACAGTGGGAGCAAGGCGGAGAATTCTTCTACGAGTTTTTCCTTCCTCTTCCTATCTTTCATTGTTGGTTAAGACTTTTAGTATTGTAGTTTTTACATACTATTATGAATAGCTAATTTGTTATCTAGAGTTCTGATAGAACCTTTTGTAGGATAAATTCTTGTTATATTTTTATATAATTGAGCCGTTGTATAATCTTTATTTGTTCAACTATGTTCTTGTTGTGGTTGGTTGAAGAGCTCTCAATTAGATGTGCCTATTTAGTATGCATAACTCGGGAGAGAGTGAATATTTAGGTAATTGTTGAACAACACCACTCCCAAAGTATAAGAGCGATCTATAACCGAGTGTTTAAAGGCGGGATTAGGGATAACGAAGCCTTGGGTGCGATCCGAAGTGACCTGTATTAAAAGCCAGCTATCGTAGCTCAGGAGAGTGCGTCTAGTAAATTGTCGTGATTACTCGGGAGAGATTTACGGTAATAAGAGTGCTCATGGTCGGTAGAGAATACTTAAGCGAAATTATAGAAGACATAGCGGGAAGGATTCCGACATTTGGAGAAATCATAACTCTAGACCTCCTTAATCTTGTCTTTAACTCTTAGTATCTTTAGTTGTTACTTTATTATTTTAATTTGTTAGTTAGTTTGTTAAATAAAAGAATCTTAATATTTATAAGTTAGGAACTGTTTAAGCTCGTCTTGGTGATAGTGAACAACTGTAGCTAAACCTTAGTTCTCTGTGGGATTCGACTCGGGACTTGTAAACCGAATTATATTTGCAACGACCGCATTGTCCTTTTATAAGGCATAGTTGGGCGTGATGAATAATTCTACTCAATGTCCTATTTTAATAATGTTGAAAGTTTATTCTTCATATTATTGGTGCGTGACGTCATGAAACGACTACAAACAATATAATCCATCCAAATATTATATGCATCAAACAATACAATACAATGTGTTACAATGTAATATAATAAATTATGAAATGACATGTAATAACTATCCAAACAAACTGCTAATATTTTTTATCTTTAATAAAATTTTGAGCACTAAAAGAATTTCCGTTCTCTTGTTACAAATAGATGTGCTAATTGTTTAAAATTATTAAATCTCTCCATTTTCACATCTGAATATTTTTTTTTCAAGAAAAAGGAAAACTGTTCAAACGTGCCTGAAGAAATATTTGTTGGCTCTTTTCTTTGCCAAACTAAATTAGAAATGGAAAATCTTTGCCATTTTCCCTACCTGTCCTTCCTTCTCCTCGTTTCCAAATAAAGAATAATTTTCACCTTTTCTCGTTTAGACTCACTCATATTCTTTTCTATTGTAATTTTGGAAAAGACAACCAAATGGTATCTAAAGGCAGCGCGAAAAGCTAAATTTATCATAGTTTACTTGCTTTTGAAAGACTGATACATTTTGCAGTTTGAATAGTGTTACGACTATTTGGATATGGTATTACTTTAGTAAAAATCTATACAATATATTCTCGTACTCCAATTTGTCATCAAATCATATACTACTATATACCATATGAATTTATTCAGTAATTATGAGAGATCCTTATTGGTGTTCGTGTTTTCACTATTTGCATGATTGGGTGCCCATATCTAATTTCAGTTGCCTAGGATTTTCTCTTGTTTAGGCTCCCATATCTTTATTATGTTATAGCTAAACCGTGTTAATAAACTGTATTCGTAAAACAATTTTGAAAATATATATTAATATAAATAGAAATTATGATAAACAGAAATGACATAAAATAAAATGATCATAAACAATTCGAGCTTACTGAATTCACAGTATCTCCTTAAGAAATTTAATCCCCTTCTAGCACCCAAGGTTATGGATTATTTCCTCCCAAGGTAGAACGAATTACACACTGGTGTAGTGGTACTCCAAATGTCAGTATTTCAGCGAACACAAAGATCAGTAGCAAATCACACTTACTTTTTGCTTTATCTGTATGCTAAAAGTATGCAGAAGAAGGAGAGAAAACTCAGAAATTTGTAGTGAAATTTTGAGCAGAATAGTATTGTATTTATAGCTAAAATTTGGGCTGGAAATTGAAGAGGTAAAACTCTTCAGAATGACAATTTCTGCAAAACTGCCACAACATAAATGCCATTACATAAGTGGCTATTTACTCAATAATAAAAAGGAAAAATTGATGAGTAGTTAATTTTCTATTACAAAAATAGAAAAATGGATTGGATTTAATGTTAATATTTAATATTAATATTCTGTTATTAACAAATATTTAATTGCATATTTTTGTTAATATTTTACTTTTAACAAATAATTGCATCTGGATAAGTAGGTTTCCCTTTGAACTTTCCGTAGTGAACTTATGTCGGATATACTCGATCAATCGGTAGATTTGATATCTTTGAACCGTCGAACTTTGGTGTATACCTAGACAACCATAAGTCACACAACCAACTCTTAACCGTCTTTGATTCTCACTGTTGTGTTTGTTTCAGCCATGAACACCGCCTGGTTTCATAAGTGCGTAGAGAACTGGCCTTACAAAATTCTCCTTGAAGCGGATAACACTTCACACTTACATAGGCGATTCCTAAACGTGTCATCCCATAGATACACTATTTGATATACCCCGTATTCAACTTAAAAATCATTAAAAAGCCTTAATGCTTTATCCTTTGTACTGAACATTGTCTCGTCACGAGAATGGACCAAAAGTTTAGTTGACAATGTTGAACCGTCATAAATGACTTTGTTTGATTTCCTTGAACCTAGATCTTGGGATCTCCAGTCTTCTAGGTAGAGTTACCGCCACTATGACTTGTTCTCGGCCACTGTCCCATTCCCCTTGATGACTTCTCAACTACCTCTCTAGTTAGGCCTTTTGTAATTGGATTCGACACATTATCACTTGACTTTACATAGTCATTCATGATAATTCCTCTAGAGAGTAATTGTCTAACGGTTTTATGTCTTCGTCGTATATGACGAGATTTACCATTATACATAAAGCTCTCAGCCCTTCCAATTGCCGCTTGACTATCAAAATGTATGCATATTGGTGCCAACTGTTTGGGCCAAAATGGAATATCTTCCAAGAAATTCCGGAGCCATTCAGCTTCTTCACCGGCTTTATCCAAGGCTATGAACTCAGCTTCCATTGTAGAGTGGGCAATACAAGTTTGTTTGGACGACTTTCAAGATACTGCTCCTCCACCAATAATGAACACATATCCACTTGTGGACTTAGAATCAGTTGATTCGGTGATCCAATTTGCATCATAGTATCCCTCAATGACTGCAGGATATTTACTGTAGTGCAAAGCAAAGTCCTGGGTATGTACTAAATACCCCAAAACGCGTTTCATGGCCATCCAATGAGATTGATTTGGATTGCTCGTATATCGACTCAATTTACTTATAGCACAAGCTATATATGGTCGTGTACAATTCATGATGTACACTAAGCATCTCAACACACGAGTATAATCCAATTGTGATATGCTTTGACCTTTGTTCTTTGCTAATGCAAGATTCATGTCAATTGGAGTCTTTGCAACTTTAAAGCCCAAGTGTTTGAATTTTTCTAGTACTGTCTTAATATAATGAGAATGTGACAATGCCAGACCTTGAGAAATCTTATGGATTTTAATTCCCAGAATTAAACAGCAACTCCCAAGTCTTTCATATCAAACTTGCTAGTTAGCATACACTTAGTAGCATTTATGTTGGCAATGTCATTACTCATTATGAGCATATCATCCACGTATAAGCAAACAATGACTATGTGATTTGGAACATTTTAATGTACACACATTTATTATATTCATCTATCTTAAACCCATTTGACAATATTGTTTGGTAAAATTTTGCATGCCATTGTTTGGGTGCTTGTTTTAGCCCATAAAGAGGCTTAACAAGTCTACAATCCTTCTTTTCTTTACCTGGAACCACAAACCCTCCTGGTTAAGTGTACTTTCTTTTGTTTCTTCCCGAGGTCGTTTTGATCCTTCACCAATCGACTCACATTCCCTTTTATACATACATACATATATATATATATATATATATATATATATATATATATATATATATATATATATATATATATATATATATATATATATATATATATATATTATTTTTTCAAAGAATTCAGCACTATCTGCTTCTATAACCGTATTATTATGAATGTCGAGATTTTCTGATTTATGAACCAGAAATCGATATGCTTTACTATTAGTTGCATATGCTATGAAAACACAATCAACAGTTTTCGGTCCTATTTTTACCTTTTTGGGTTTAGGAACTTTCACTTTTGCCAAACACCCCCACACTTTAAAATATTTCAAGTTGGCTTCCTTCCTTTTCATTTCTATATGGAATTGATTGTGTTTTGCTATGGGGTACTCGATTTAGTATTCGGCTAGCCGTAAGAACGACTTCCCCCCACAAGTTCTGTGGCAAACCAGAACTTATCAATAACGCGTTTATCATCTCCTTTAATGAACGATTCTTTCTTTCTGTAATCCTATTTGATTGGGGCGTGTAAGGGGCCCTTGTTGATGAATAATTCCATATTCTAAACATATTTGTTCAAAAGGAGATTCATATTCACCACCCCTATCACTTCTTATCATTTTGATTTTCTTGTTAAGTTGTGTTTCAACTTTATTTTTGTATTGCTTGAATGCGTCTATTGCTTCATCTTTACTATTAAGTAAGTAAACCTTGCAATATCTAGTACTATCGCCAATAAAAGTTATGAAATACTTCTTTCCACCGCAAGATGGTATTGACTTCATATCACAAATATCCGTGTGAATTAAGTCTAAAGGATTTGAATTCCTCTCAACTGACTTATAAGGATGTTTAACATACTTGGATTCCACGCATACTTGACATTTTGATTTATCACATTCAAATTTAGGCAATACTTCAAAATTAATCATTTCTCGTAAGGTTTTATAATTAAAATGACCCAAAGGTATATGCCTTAATTCATTTGACTCAAGAAAGTAAGACGAAGCTGATATTTTAGTATTATTCTCCACAACCATTACATTCAGCTTGAAAAGGCCCTCAGTGAGGTAACTTTTTCCTACAAACATTTCATTCTTACTTATTACAACCTTTTCGGAAATAAAAACACACTTAAATCCATTCTTAAAAAGAAGTCCAGTAGAGACTAAATTTTTCCTAATTTCGAGAACGTGAAGGACATTATTCAAAGTCACAACTTTGCCGGAAGTCAATTTGAGAAACATATTCCCACATCCTTCAATCTTGGCCTTTGCAGCATTTCCCATGGAAATTGTCTTATCGGGTCCAACAGGAGCATAAGTAGCAAAAGCTTCCTTGACATCAAAAACATGGCGAGTGGCTCCAGAATCAATCCACCACTCTTTAGGATTGCCCACTAAGTTGCATCGGAAAGCATGGCGCATAAGTCATCAACATCATCATGCTTTTCTACCATGTTTGCTTGACACTTCTTCTTGTATTTCTTCGAACCACGGCACTCCGTAGATTTGTGTCCGGTTTTTCCACAGTTGTAGCAGTTTTCATTGAACTGCTTCTTACTTGGGTTGTATTTCGGACCAGAAGATGTCTTTCTCTTCTTGTTCTCTTCAACAATATATGCTCCCATTATTGCTGAACTTCCACAACCTCTTTTTTCAGCAGATTTGTTGTCCTCTTCAATTCTCAATCAAACAATGAGATCTTCAAGGGACATCTCATTGCATTTGTGTTTCAAGTAGTTTTTGAAGTCCTTCCACAAAGGAGGAAACTTCTCAATTATTGTTGCTACTTGAAATGCTTCAATTGATTACAAGACCTTCAATGAAATTTTCGTTAGTAAGAATACTAGGATTACTACTTTAAACATCAATATTAATTTGATTCATACCTTCACCAAGGAGATCGTGAATAATCACTTGCAGTTCTTGGACTTGAGTAATTACAGATTTGCTATCTACCATTTTATAGTCCAAAACTTTGCAGCCACTAAATTTTTTATCCCGACATCTTCAGTTTTATACTTCCTTTCAAGCGCAATCCACGGTTCTTTTGACGTTTCCACGCCACTGTAGAAATTATACAAAGCATCCTCCAACCCGCTAAGAATATAATTCTTGCACAAGAAATCTGAATGCTTCCATGCCTTAGTCACGAGCAAGCGTTCATTATCAGGAGTATCATCGGCCAGCATAGGAACATCTTCCTTGATGAACTTCTCAAGACTTAAGGTAGTCAAATAGAAGAACATATTTTGCTGCCAGCGCTTGAAATCAATCCCGGAAAATTTTTAGGGTTTCTCCGACGGTGCCAATGCTACCGGTGTTCGACTCGTTGATGCATGCGCTGTCACCATTGGACAGCTGGGTTCTCATTCTCATTAGTTATTTCTGTAAAAGAATGACACCAATGTTAAAATCACGTAGATTTTAATAGAGTACAAAACCACAAAGGTTTTACTCTCCAGAAAATAATAATACAAATACAGAAGTATATTAAATTCCTTAAGCTTGTTAGTAAACTATATTTGTAAAACAATTCTGGCAATATATATTAATGTAAACAGAAATTATGATAAACAGAAATGATATAAAACAAAATGATCATAAACAATTCGAGCCCACTGAATTCACAGTGTCTCCTTAAGAAATTTAATCCCCTTCTAGCACCCAAGGTTATGGATTATTTCCTCCCAGGATAGAACGAATTACACACTAGTGTAGTGGTACTCCAAACGCCAGTGTTTCAGCGAACATAAAGTTCAGTAGCAAATCACCCTTATTTTTTGCTTTGTTTGTATGATAAAAGCATGTAGAAGAAGGAGAGAAAACTCAAAAATTTGTAGTGAAATTCTGAGTAGAATAGTGCTGTATTTATAGCCAAAATTTGGGCTGGAATATGAAGAGGTGAAACTCTTCAGAATGACTATTTTTGCAAAACTGCCACAGCATAAATGCCATTACATAAATGGCTATTTACTCAACAATAAAGAGGGAAAATAAAGAGGGAAAATTGATAGGTAGTTAATTTTATTTTACAAAAACAAAAAAATGGATTGGATTAATATTAATATTTAATATTAATAATATGTTATTAATAAATATTTAATAACTCATTTTTCTTAATATTTACTATTAACAAATAAATTTGATCCAAAAAGTTAATCAATCAATCGATCATTTGATCAAATCTAAATCACAATCTGAATCCGAGCCGTAATATTCTGTTATTAACAAATATTTAATAACATATTTTTGTTAATATTTTACTATTAACTAATAAATTTATTCCAAAAATTTCATCAATCAATCGAATCCGAAGCCGAGCGACAGCGTCGGCGCAAGGCTTGCTTTCTTCTCAACTCTTTAAGAGCTAGAAGAAGAGAAATTCCTTATAAACCCATAAAAAATCTCTTCCTCTTCCAATATGGGACAATGTCCATATGCCAAGGGAGGGAAACTTGAAATTTCACTCAAAAATTTTATTTTCCATTCACACTCTTTTAAGTATTTAATTTATTAATTAAATATAAAAACCTAACAAACTGTATTTTAAAAAAAATAAAGAAGAAGAAGAAGAACTCAATTGAACGATAATGATTATGCGATTACTGAATTCAAAGTTCAAACTCGTAATCAATGATTTTGAGACAAACTCCAATTAGTTGTCTTATGATTATTTAGCTTATTTTTGAGGACATGGCACATTTGCAGTTTATTAAGGACATGATCATTGATAGGAGGGTGTAAAGGTCGAGAATTATGAAAAAAAATTAACAAGTAGTGAAGCGTATTTCTTTTTCATACTTGTATCAATACTATTCTCGCGCTTTCTTATACTTAGATTTCTAGTATTACTGGTAATTTCTTTTGCTTTGATTATCTTATTATCATGTTTTTACCACTTCTTATTTTTTCTTTTTTCATGGCTTATCCATTACTGTATTTATTTTCAACAATGTTGTGATAAAAAATAGTATTTCTACCCTCACAAAGAAGATATAAGGTCTGCATATATGCTATATATCCTTCCCACATTCCATTTGTATAATTACACTGAATTTATTGTTGTTATTGTTACTGTTGTTCGGGCACAAATTAGGAATGTATGTGAACTTGTTACACAAAGTTGTCAACTAGCATAAGAATTAAAGAGTAAGCTTATCCCACAAAGAAACATTGAGATTTAGCCCCTGTTTGGCCATAAATTTGACTCATATTTTGGCCAAAACCCAAATCACATATTTCAACTCTCATATTCAGCTAATAAGCTGAATTTGGGCCAAATTATAACCGTTGTATTTTTCCAAAATTCAATATTATCCCAAACTTTTATATTTTATAAAAAAACCCCCACATTTATGAGTAATGACTTCTAGTTTCTTGAAATATAGTGAATGCTTCTTGTGTGGTTATGGGATTTTGTTGCATTGTGGAGAAGATGCTATATTCATCTGGGATTTTCCGTGCTGTTTGAAGGAAATTAGGTGATGAAACGGCTAATAAAATAAAAAATAATCTAATTTGCATGAGGCAATATATGCAAAGTCACTTTGCATAGGTTGTCTTAAGGGGGTACACTTTATGTATGTTTTTTTATACAAAATTCTGACATAGAACATATGCTATGAATGTCACCGGAGATGTGACTTACTGCTCTTGAGGAGTACTCAGCTTATGCCAATTTTCATGGCATCTTCTCCTTTGTGTTGAGCAATATGGTTTGTGATAATGATAATAAATGTTATTGATGAAAGTTATCTGTATATAAGATAGCAAGTTTATTTGTTTGGTATTGTTAGGTATTTTTTTATATAGATTTTAGAACTTGTGAGTATAAGTTAGCCCCCATGTTTTATCAAATAAAAAGTGAAATATGTTCTGGAATAACATGTCCAAACACATTTTCATCTTCAAATCAAACTTCACTCAAATTGGATTTTTCAAAATAAATTTGAGATTTATGGCCAAACGCTAGCTTAAATAAACTTGAGTAGTAGGTAAAACTGTTTGAATTTCACCAGCTTATACGTTTGATTGTATGCAGTTATATCTTGGTCATTTAAAAGTATAATTAAGATATTTCCAAACAAGTGAAAAATGTCCATAATTTGGTATAGCCAATTGCTTATCAAGTTCTAAATGTAGATGAGACAAGTCAAATAGCATGTGATATTTACTAAGTTACATCCTTGAATTTGAGTTATATGTAAAAAAAAGTTGCCCTATAAATGAACTTTAACTAATAATAGCCTATTGTTGATATTATTTTTAGATTATCAATTAAAATTTTTAGTTATAATTATGTAAGATGTAACCTGGTTGTATATATAATTTTTATAACGACAATGTATAGAATTAAAATTAAACATTCTTTCTATAGGTATATTTTAACACTCCCATCAAAATGAAATTTTGGGAGTAGGGATCAATACTCAATAGTCAATGCTGTGTCAATTTTATGGATCTGAGATTGATAATCAGAGAGAAAAAATGAAGAAGAGAGAAAGAAGCAACTCTCATTACCGTGTAAAGAATGAATAATGTCTGTACAATCTACTATAATAACCGCCTAACTACTAATTGTAATTAACTAACTACTAACTATGATTAACTACTAATTATTAACTACGCTTAAGTTAACCTGGGTCATGACCATTATATAGATCATTACCCCCCCCCCCCCCCAACCCCAGGACTAATAAAAATATTCATTAGGTCAAGCTTGGATATTAAGTGAGAATGTTGCATACTACTCAAGCCTTTGGTTAGGATATTAGCAGTTTGATCACCAGACTTCAAGTAGATGGTGTGAACCAAGCTCAGATTGACCTTCTCACGAATAAAATGACTATCAATATCAATGTGCTTTGTTCGTTCATGAAACACATGATTGGTAGAAATTTGTATAGCTGAATTACTATCACAATGAAGGGGAACTAGGAGTTTGAGATTGACTCCAAATTCAGCAAATAGGACAACGAGCCAAACAATTTCTGCAACTGTGGAAGCCAAAATTCGATATTCTGCCTCAGCTAAACTTCTTGAAATAGTACTTTACTTCTTGAACTTCCATCAGATGAGAGAATTACCAAACTGCACTAAATAGCCAGTGACTGATCTTCTTGTGTTAGGACATGCGATCCAATCAGCATTACAGAGGCTGTCCACTGAGTAGAAGCTGCAGCTGACATAAGAATTCTAAGCCTTGGATTCTGCTTGATTTATCTAACCACCCTCAAAGCAGCTTCCATGTGGCTTAAGGATTGCACAACTAAAGAGATGATATGCCTTGTAATCGTCGAATAAAGTAATCTGCCTTTCAGTCTTTGATAAACACTAGGATCCTCAAGCAGGCTTTAATCCTTGGGGCATAAACGATTATCATACGACACTATTGTGAGCTTCTGATTGGCCTTAATAGGAGCATGAGCTGGTTTAGACCCTGCTAGACCAACATCTGAAATGAGTTCGAGTGCATACTTCCTCTGGTGTAGCAAGATGCCTTCCTTGTTCCTAGCAAACTCAATTCCCAGTAAGTACCTCAACTCTCCAAGATCCTTGATCTTAAAATTCTGATGCAAACATTGCTTAGTACTTGAAATAAGATCACCAACATCCCCAGTAATTAAAATATCATCAACATAGACCAATATAGTCACAATATGAGAGTCTTATTTCTTAGTAAACAAAGAATAATCAAATTGAGTTTTCTTGAATCCTGAACCGAGTAGTGCTATGGTGAGTTTAATATTCCATTGTCTTGAAGCTAGCTTAAGCCCATAGAGTGACTTGAGCAATTTACGGACACGTGTCTTCCCTTGTTTAGGAGAAATACCATGAGGTAAAGTCATGTATACCTCTTCTTCCAAATCCCCTTTTAAGAAGGCATTGTAAACATCCATCTGATTTAGTGTCCAACCTCTGGCAGATGCTATGGATACAACTGACCTGACATTGACCATTTTCACAATAGGTGAAAAAGTTTCCTGATAATCTAGTCCATCCTTTTTATTATACCCCTTTGCTACTAATCTAGCCTTATACTCTCAACCTCTCTAGTGGATGTGTACTTGATTTTGTTCACACGCTTGCATCCAATTGTACTTTTTTTTGAAGGCAATGACACTATCTCCCATGTCTTGTTGTCCTCCAATGCTTGAGTTTCTGCTTTTATAGCTTCAACCCACTTCACATTTTTGGTTGACTCATAGTAAGAAGTTGGTTCAGCTTCAGAGGACAATTGAGTGATGTAAGCTTGATATGAGGCAGAAAATCTTGTGTACTGAATAAAGTTGCTAATAGAATATTGGCAATGTGTTGCATGAGAAGAGTTAGGCTTCTGTATTGGCCCAACATAATCCTTAAGCCAAATATGAGGCTTTGAAGTTCTCTCTGATCTCCTTAATTCACCAGCATTATTCTCATGTTGTCCTGTAGCTGATACCTCTATATGTGGCAGAGAATAAGAGTCCAAATGTGGATTAATATTTGCAGGAATAGATTCTGTAGGTGCAAGAGATGTAGAGTAGTGTGGATCATTCCTATGACTGATAGTAGTGGGCAAAACAATGGAGGCTGATCTGGATAAGGATCAACCCTCTAAAATTCATCTACAAAGAGAGAAGAGTCTTGATAAAGACGTTGAAATGGATATACATATTCATGAAATATCACATCCCTACTGACAAAGAGTGTCTTGTGCTCAATGTCATACAACCTATATCCCTTTTGTGTGCTTTCATATCTATGAAACACTGATCTTATAGACATAGGTGAAAATTTGTCACCTCTTGGTAACCTTGCTGCAAAACACAAACACCCTATAATTCTCATATGTGACAACGCAAGCTGTCTCCCCTAAAATAACTCAAAAGGTGACTTGTTTCATAGTACTGTGGAGGAAATTCTATTTATTATATACACAACTGCATCTACACAAGCACCCCAAAAACTCACTGGCAAGTGCCCCTGAAACCTGATGGCCCTTGTAGTCTCCAGAACATGTCTATGTCTCCTTTCCACCACTCCATTTTGTTGAGGAGTGTGTGGACAAGAACTTTGGTGTATGATTCCATGCATTTGGAACAATGTTGCACAATTATGGTAGAAGAATTCAGAACCATTGTCTCGCTTCAAACATTTGATCATTTTACCAAACTGAGTTTTTGCCATAACAATGAAATTTTTCAGTACTAATAGCATTAGACTTAAGATGCAAGAAGAAAATCCAAATCAATCTAGAGTGATCATCAACCATTATGATAAAATATCTCTTTCCATTATATGTAGGGACTTTATATGGTCCCCAAACATCCATGTGTATCAAATCAAATACATTTTCTGCTCTACTATTATTGATTAGAAAAGAAGTCCTAGCTTTCTTGGCTAAAGGACAAATGTCACAAGGACTTATTTCTGCTCTACTGCTACTATGTATGCTAGGGATTTTCTTGAGAACTTGGATTGGAACATATCCCATTCTCTTGTGCCACATCTCAACTTCATTCATGTGGGAAATCATCACCAAAGACCTAGTTTATTCTTGTTTCTCCTTTGTGAATGCAACACATACAATCTTTCTTCTTCCTTACCAATCTCCTTCACCCTCCCAGTGAAGAGATCTTGAAATATGCAGAAATTTGAAAAAAATATAGCACAAGAGTTTAAAGGTTTTGTCAGTTGAGACACAAACAAGAGATTAAACTTGAAAGCTTTTACACACAAGACATTGTTAATAGTATCACCTCCATCTAATTGACAACTAGTAACATGTGACACCTTAGTAAACTCTCTAGTAAGGAGTTGTACATTTCCTGCATTACCTACTAACAATTTTTCAAGAAGAAGTTATTCATTACCAACCATATGATTAGTAGCTCCAATATCTACTATCCATTTCTCAATCAGTATTTGGTTAATAAGAAACATTACCTGTCATGTGTGCACTGCAGATGATTCAGAGAGTGATGCCTTGTTCAGTAGGCTTAGAATCTGACCATATTGCTCAGGAGTGAACATTTGCATAGGCCCCAAAATCTGTCGCCCCTGATGATTATGTGGTTCAGTAGTGAATCCCTGCATAGGTCCCAAATGTTCCTCTTGTATCACCATGACTGATGAAGATGGAGTTGGTAGGTTACTTGAACTTCCAACCATATTAGCTCGTTTCTGAGGCTTAAAATTTGCATGATACCCTATCAGCTTGTAACAATTGGCCTTTAAATGTCCCTTCCTATTGCAGTGATTTTCTTATTGGAAAATGAGCCTCAAACATTTAAAGAAGCTATGTATTCTTCGGAATCATTGTTATGGAAAGAGGTAGTCAATAGTGAAATTGAATCCATACTGAACAACCATACATGGGAATTGGTTGATCTTTCTCCTGGAAATAAACCGTTGGGTTCTAAATGGATCTTTAAGAGGAAAATGAAATATGATGGAACTATTGAAAAATATAAGGCAAGACTTGTGGTCAAAAGGTATAGACAAAAAGAAAGTCTCGACTATTTTGATACATACTCTCAAGTTACAAGAATTACGTCCATACGAACGTTGGTAGCGTTAGTTGCAGTTTATGGTCTTGAAATTCATCAAATGGATGTGAAGACGGCCTTTTTAAATGGAGAGTTTGAGGAAGAAATTTACGTGGAACAACCTGAAATAACAAAAATCACATTCAAGATTGAAATTTCTTCTTTGTTTTTGACCAAACTTAGAGCTGAACAAGGCAGTAGAATCAATAGACTCAGCGTTATAACTGCCACCTGCTGCTAGTTTTTGACTTTCATCTTGAAAAATCATAGCATATGCTTGATTAACAGTTGAAATGTTAGATCTCATTATGATTTGGCTACGAGCTTGACTGTATCTATCATTTAATCCCATTAAAATTGCCATAAACGTTGATACTCCTGTCTTTCACAGGATTTCTTCAACTTATCATAGCGAATAGGGGGAGGTGTAATCGAATCGTATTCATCCTATAAATCCTTCAATTTCGAGTAATTGACTGAAACAGAAGATGTATCTCGTGTCAATGAAAAAATCTCCTTGTGTAAGCAGTACATTCTCGATGCATTGACCTTATCAAGTCGTTCCTTGAGATCCGACCAAATTGCATATGCACTTGACCGGAATAATACTCCACTTAGCAAATCGCGACTCACATTGTGCATTATCCATGACTTCACAATAGCATTGCAGCGATCCCATAGATTTGCATGAGTGTCTCCATAAGTATAACGCGTAACTGAACCATCGATAAACCTTAATTTGTTCTGTGTTAGTAACGAAACCTCCATCGCTTGGATCCAGATCGTGTAATTTTCCATTCCTTGCAGTTGAAAACCAAGTGACAATGCTCCTGGTGTGTCCGATGGGTGCAAATACAGTGGATGATTATGATCTATCATTGTCGATCGATTAGTTACCTCCTCTATACGACTGGCAACTTCATCTCCGGCCATGACTGTTTAGAACTCCGGCGAAATTGATCTTTTCCGGCTAGAAAATGTTGAGAAACAACCGATGAATCTCTTGTTTTCAATAATTCTCGGTGAAAATCTTTAGATTCAATCATCTACAAGCTCAGATACCATGTCAATTTTATGGACCTGAGATCGATAATCAGAGAGAAAGAAGCAACTCTCTTTCCCGTGTAAAGAATGAATAATATCTGTACAATTTACAATAATAAGCTACAGTAATAACCGCCTAATTACGGTGATAGCCGCCTAACTACTAACTTGGTTAACTAACTACTAACTATGGTTAACTACTATTATTAACAACAGTTAAGTTAACCTGGGTCACGACCATTATGTGGCTCATTATGCTGATGAGTTTTCACTTCCGTTTTATATACTAATGTTTTACATAAAGAAGGAAAAATGGGGTCAAATAATGAGGAAATTGACTCATTCAAGAACATGTATAGTTGAGAATGGAGCTGAATAATTCCAAATTAGTAAACTGGATTTTGAGATTTTACAATACTGAATCTTGGACTGCTTCAAATACCAAATTCTATCAGTCTTCCCTGACGTAAACCTTCTCGACCGTTTAAGATAAATATTTTGGCTTATTTTTTTCTCTATCTTCTTTTGTAGCCTCGCATTCTTTTCTTTTTTCCTTTTACAACAATTAGACATACAGAAACTATGCAGAATGTATATAATTCTATAAGTTTCAAGTTTGCTCACTTAATATGTTAGCCAAAGTTCATTTAGTTTAATTGTCCATATATTTTGGACAAATAACGTACTTTGCAGCAGAGGTGGACTCAGGATTTGAAGGTCGCAAATGTATTTTTGCATTCAATCAAAATCTATTTTATATAGAAGATGACACACTATATATATATATATATATATATATATATACACGATAGATTTTTTGCCGAACTTTTCAAGTTCTGATCGCCCCTTTAATTTCTTTACCATATAGGCCTGTCTCTGCTCTGTAGTATAATTATCCAGGTGAGGAGATCATGGACCTTGACATCTTGACAACTCTACACTACTTGTTCTTCTTTTTTTTTTTTTGGGTGCTAATTTGGTTGAATAAATCAAATAAAAAATTCTGAATACCGAATGCATTTTAAAAAAAAGGTTAATCCCTATAAATTTGGAGAAAAAAACATGGCCAAATCAATGATGGTTATCACCACTCATTCCACATTGCAAAGTAATAAGTAGGCCAATTTTGTGTGTTCTAATAATTTGTACCATAAGAAGGTGTCAAAGAGGACCCCAAAAATAAGCATGCAAAAGATAAAGAAAAGTGGTCGTTATACTCGCATACACTGATGATGATAATAGCATTATTTAATCATATCATACACTAACATGTCTACAGACTCGGATCTTTTAGGTTCTCTTTCTTTTTTGGCTGATTTTTACAGCTTAAATTGCGCCAACATGGGCTTTTTCTTCTATTTTAATTTTATTTTATAATTGGTGGTCCAGATCTTATGTTATATGACTTGTTTAATAAGAGTAAATATTTTAATGAACAAAAGAATGGGATCGAATTGGCTGTCAAGAAAGATTATATACTAATTGACAGAAATATGACTTTTACTATAATCAAGCAAAACTAAGCTGTGAACAGGCTATTGCATATCATGAAAGATGATTTACCAAACAACAACAACTACCCAGTATACTCTCACTAGGTGGGGTCTGAATGATTTACCAAACAAGACAGAGAATAAATATAGCACAAAATCATTTAAACTCCTCTAATTGATGTGATGAGCAGTCTCAAAAGAGTTTCATTCTTATCACTTTAATATAGTGATGCCTAGGAGCGGTAAACGAGCGGATAGGGTATGATATGATTTGGGTCGAAAACGGTTAATGAATAAACAAATAAATTATCCGACCCATATTTAATACGGATTAAAAAATAGGTTAATCGGCGGATAATATGAGTAACCATATTATAATCACCTTTGGGAGAATTCTGAGTCTCCCTAACCTGAGAAACCCCTAATTTGAAGCTTTACAAATGTAAAAATTACACTCATTGGTGATCCATTAATTGGTTATCTATTTTCTGAAGAGATAATATAATTTTTATCTATATTTGATCCGTTTTTAAAAAAATTCATTATCCAACCCATTTTTAATGAATAATGTAGTTGGTTAACTATTTTATTTGCATTTTGCCACCACTAGTGATGTCTGATCGATTTGTGCGTACATATATAAAGAAATCATCTAATGTTATTTTTAAAAAAAAATTAACTTTGGTATTTTACTATTTTAATCAATTTTATTGACCTTTAGATCAAACTCAGCAAGAAATTCAAAAACATTCAGATTTACCACTGGTCGTTGAAAAATAGCCAAGTTTCAAAAGTCATCGAAATTTAGCCACTTTAAATCTGAGCGAAAACACTATTCAAAATACGGAAAAATACGCCTAAAAATTTTCCGGGAGTTCCCGCATAAATATGCTTGAAAATAACTATGCTGGAACTCCCGCAAATTTTATGGAAGTTCAAGCATAATTATGCTGGAACTCCCGTAAATTTTACGGAAGTTCCAGCAAGTATAATTGTCCAGTATAATATGCTGGAGTTTGGAGCACTGGTGCTCTAGTCTCATGTAAATTTTACAGGAGTTAGCAAAGTATAACGGTCCAGTATAATATGCTGGAGTTCGTACACAAATGCACCAGAACTCCCGTATATTATACTGGACTGGTCCTTGTGCAGCAAAATAGTGGCTATTTTTCATTGACTTGGTAAACGCTGACTATTTTTCATTGACCGGTGTAAAAACTGGCTATACCATGATATTTTAACATCAAACCCTTGAATGTGGGTCTCCTTTTGAGCTGAATTCCCTAAGATTCTTTTTTATTTTTGTTTTGCTCAAAAGATATACGCACTTTATAAGCTAAAAAACAATCAAACAGATATGAGGGTAAATCTTAAGCAAGTATAGTGAGTCCTAGAAGAGGTTATTTTACTAGGATCTTAATAGATCATTAAGGAGGAGCGGCAAAAACCCTAGTTCTGTTAACGGTAGATAACATCTTGCCGAATGATTTGAATGTGAGAAAAGACTTTAACACGACAAGCCCCTCTTAACCTTGGGAGGAGAGCGATTTACTTCAGTCCCACCTTGACACTCTCAGGATCAGGTTCAACATTCCCGATCATATTGAGATGGTTCCGGCTGGGACGGACCGCTCCAATGCATAAGCCCAGCTTTTGTGCTTTTTATGATTACGCACTTAAGGTTGGGTACAACTTCCCACTTAACTCTTTGGCGGAAGAGCTGTGCCGCTTCTTTAATGTATGCCCGGCCCAGCTTACATTTTACGCCCTGAAGGTGTGCCGGATCCTTACTACGCTTGCGGGTGAGGCTGGGGCCGTTGTTTCCGTTAACCATCTGTTACAGATGTACAACCCTAGCTATATGAGGGGTACCATGCTCCAACTGAGGAGTCGTGGCAAGAAGAGCTTTGTCGTATGGGCTAACGACAAAGCTAACCGCAAGTTCTGGCGTTGATTCTTCTTCGTTAGGACGAGCCATTCAGTGTCCGATCCAGAAGGATTTCCGGAGGCGTGGAATGCAGGATTTAAGTGCCTCCGCATGCAGTTTTATGACGTTCCATCTCAAATGACTTAACTCCGAACTTACTTTCTTTCTTCTTCTCCTTTGTTTGTAGTGGCGGCTCGCTCACCTCGCCCCGTCGGCGACATTAGGCCGTGGGTGGCGGGGTTGATACCGTATGCGGAGAAGTGCCGCACCTGGCCTGAATTCTGTAGGTTGTACGGCCCAAGTGGTAACAAACTTCCTCATATATGCATTTATTCGCATTCGGTCTTAGCTCGGAGACCTTGTTACCTATCGTGCTTGTCATTTGTTAGGTCGGGGTGCTTCCTCAAGGACGAAGAACAAAGGGACTGTTCGGCCCGGCCAGAGTGGAGTCTGACTCCGAAGATGTGTTTGTGGGCAGCTCGCACAGGGGTAGCCCTCCTTTGATTTCCCACCAAGGGATTATATCAGCGGCCGTATCGGAGGCGGCGCCTGAAGCTGCCTTTGTGTAGGTACCAGAGGTTTCGGTGGCGGCGGCAACAGAAATTGCTCTCGTGCTAGTCCCGAAAGTCTCTCCAGCGGAGACGGCTTCCGAAAGAGAGGAGACGCCTGAGAGAAAGAGGCGGCGTATGATTACTGGCAAAGGTATTGTTGTTGAAGACATGAGGAGGCCTAGTGAGCCTCAGCAAGTGTCAAGGTCGACCTTTATGACCGAGGCCATTCGTGCTCAGGGGGTAGCTACCGCCTGTCTGGCTCGTGCATAAGGAGGCGAATCATCCTTCGATGTTAACGTGGCAGCCGCGGAGACTGAGAGGACGAGCTCTGAAGTCGCTCTCTAGGAGGCTCCGGGCAACTCGGCCCGTGTGGAGATGCGGGTGGGCCGATCTACTTGCCGCATCGTGATTCCTAGGGAATATAACTTGTTGGAGGATAGTGAGAAGGCTGCGACGGACATGACTTTGTTATGCGCGGTTGCGGAATGTGAGTCGCTGAGGGATGTCAGCAACGGGGGATTGTCAAGGCGGGTAGCTGGTTCACCTTTACAGGTAGCTTTCGGTACCCTTTCTTTATTTTGTCGTTAAAAATGACTGTGGTCTAAATTGATGCATTTATTTTCCTCTTATACAGACCCTCATTTTGGAGGTAGAGAGGAGGCGACGTGAGCAGAAGAGAGAGGCCACCTTCTCCAAGATGGCAAAGAAGTAGAGGGAGGTCCGTGCCAAGCATCGGGCGTTGGCGAACATGTTCGAGCAAGACCCCCGGTTCCGGACGTTCCGCGAGGGACATAAAGAATCAGAGGCTCTTTTTAAGAAAAAGCCAACGGAGCTTAAGGAGTTGGATGGATACTTGATGGATCCTTTGCCCAAAATGGTGAGCTTGAAATGCTCCTCCGTTCAAGGGAGGAGGACTTGGAGATTACTCGCGGGGTAGCAGCCGAGGCTGCAGAATTACGAGCTCAGGTCACTGCCCTTAGGGCCAAGTTGGATGCCAGGACGATTAAAGTGGAGTCCCTTAGGCGATCGACCCCACAAGATGTCGTGCACCGTGAGGCGCACGAGATGTGGGTGTACCACGACACCATATTGGTCGTCTCTGAGGAGCTTTTGGCGGCGGGTCGTGTCTTCGAAGGTGAGGTAGAGATGTCGCGGAACTTAACTCGCGTTGCCCGTGAAGTGGACGGTTATAGCTCCGACTCACCTGGTAGGGAGGGCTATAACTCTAAGGATGTCTAGAGTCTGGCTCATGGATTTCCTGGACTTACCAGCATGGGGGCGGCAGCAGACTTGATGGCGACCAGGCGGGTCCTGATGGCGGGGGCGGTGAAGGCCTTTAGGGCTTTTATATGAACCTTTTTGCAGATGTAATTTTTGTAGAACTTGTTGTGCATATATATTTTGGATGAATGAAATATAATTTTTCTTCCTTGCCCTTGTTGTTTTTTCTTTCTTTCGTTCATTAGAGCTTTTGTTGCGTCTTTTGTTAGCCGTCGGTGTTGTCCACTTCGATCGAATTTTAGATTCGACGGTTTTGGCCGTAATAGATTCAAAGTTCCTTACCATGTAGGCGACCCTGACTGTTGTTGGGTCGCTTATTTTCCGCGGTCGAGTGTTAGGTCGACCGTAGGTGAGGATGGTCTTAACCATAATGTAATCGATAGCCTTGACCATGATTGAACTGATGGCTTTAGATGGCATTAACCATTTTAAACTGATGGCCTTGGCCATGTAGAACTGAATGGCCTTAGCCATGTGGTTGACTTCGACTGTCGTCGAGTTGTTCATTCACCGTAGTCGAATCTTAGGCCGACCATTGGTGTGGATGGACTTAAACATTTTAAATCGATGGCCTTGGCCATGTAGAACTGAACGGCCTTAACCATGTGGTTGAATTCGACTGTCGTCGAGTCGTTTATTCACCGTAGTCGAATCATAGGACGACCGTTGGTAAGGATGGCCATAACCATTTTAAAGCGATGGCCTTGGCCTTTTTGCACATTGGATATGGCCGTAGCCTTTTACATATTGGAGATGGCCATAGCATTTACATATTGGAGATGGTCGTTGCCTTTCATTCATTGGAGATGGCGATGTTCCAGTCCCTGTATCACGTCCGGCTGGAGAGCAGATGGAGAGGCGGGCGTGATACACTTGTTCCACAAACATCTCCAGGTGTCCCCTTCGTTGCCTCGTTAAAAACCTCCCCGAGAAAATTCAATTGGGACAAAACTCAGGTTAGAGAAAAAAGTGCGACTTGGGGGACGCCTTTTAGAAATGGAAATATTTGAGGTGGGCGACGTTCCATTTGTTCTGGAGTGTTTTTCCTTGCATTGTTTCCAGTTGAAATGCCCCATTGTTTGCTATTGCCGTGATTTTGTAGGGTCCGTCCCAGTTTGTGCCCAATTTTCCTTCACTTGGGTCTTTGGAGGCCAATGTTTTGGCTTTGAGGACGTAGTCTCCAACTTTGAGTGGCCTTATTTGTGCCCTTTTGTTGTAGTATCTTTCGACTTGCTGCTTTTGGGCCACCATTCTTATGTGGGCCATTTCTCTTCTTTCCTCGGCTTCATCAAGGTCTTGGAGCCTATTTGCATCGTTTTCCGTTCCAATGGTGTGTGAATACCTCAGACTTGGTTCGCCTACTTAGAAGGGTATGACCGCGTAGGTTCTGTAGACTAATGAATATGGGGTTTCCCCTGTGCTGGACTTGGGGGTGGTCCTGTGTGCCCACAATACTTCGGGTAACAGTTCAGGCTATAGCCCTTTGTCATCTTCAAGCTTTTTCTTCAGTATGTTTAGTATAGTTTTGTTGGAAGATTCTGCTTGACCGTTGTCGGCGGGGTGGTATGGCGTGGAGAGGATTCTCTTGACGCGCCATTTCTCGAAGAATTCGGTCATTTTTCAACCGACGAACTATCGTCCGTTGTCGCAGCTGATTTCTTTGGGATGCCGAAGTGGCATTTAATGTTCTTCCATACTGAGGCTATGACCTCTTGATCGCGTATCTGTGCGTACGCACCTTCTTCTACCCACTTGGAAAAATCGTCACTCAAAACAAGTAGAAATCGTACCTTTCTCGTTCTTGCGGGTAGGGGGTTGATTATGTCCATTCCCTATTTGATGAAGGGCCATAGAGAGGTGACTGAGTGTAGGGGTTACCCTGGCTAGTGGATCATTGGGGCATACTTCTGGCATTGTTCGCATCGGCGGACGTATTTTGCTGCTTCTTTCTTCATGGTGGGCCAATAGCTGCCAGCGCGGATGATGCACCGTACGAGGGCGCGATTGCCTGTATGGGCGCCGCAGTGACCCTAATGTACTTTTTCGAGTACTGGCCTTGTTTGGTGAGGACCTAGACACTTGGCAGAGTGTCCGCCAAACATTCTGTTGTAGAGGTCGTTGTTGATCAGGCAATACCGGGTGGCTTGCACGCGGAGTTTCTTTGCCTCTTTTTTGTCGCATGGCAGCATCTCATCCTGTAGATAGGACATGAACTGATTGCGCCAGTCCCTGGTTAGATTTAACGAAAATACCTCGGTGTGATCAGTGGCTGAATGGAGGAGGGTGACCACGCTTTCCTTGTTAATGTTTCTGGTGGCCGCGGCCAATTTTGGCAGGCCGTCCGCTTTGATGTTCCGTGCTCTCAGAATTTGTTTGAAGCGACACTCGTCGAACTCAACCATTAGCCTGTGGATTTCTACCTGGTATTTTTGTAGCCTCTGTTCTTTGATCTGGTAAGTCCCAGCGATCTGATTTACCATGAGCTGTGAATCGCAGAGGAGAAGGATCCGTCGGGCTCCGTATTTGATGGATAATTTCATACCTTCAATAACGGCCTCATACTCAGCCTCATTGTTAGTCATTTCGGGACATCGTATGGACTGGCGAATTGTTTCACCCGTGGGGACATCGAGGACGAGTCCCAGCCACGATCCCGAAGCATTGGCGGTGCCATCAGTGTGGAGGACCCATAGGTCGTTTGTGGGAGAGCCGTGTCAGGACTCGAGCTCTGCCTTCGGCAGGATTTCTGCGCTGAACTCGGCTCGGACTTGAGACTTGATGGCGTTTCCTGGTAGGTATGAGATATAGTGCTTGCTAAGCTCAATGGCCCATTTTGTGAGTCAGCCTGATAGCTCATGCTTATGTTAGACACTCCTCAGCGGGAAGGTCGTTACCACTCTTATGGGATGACATTGAAAATAAGGTCGTAGCTTTCGTGAAGCTACGACTAGTGCTAATGCCAGTTTTTCAAGGTGTGGGTACCGGGTTTCGGTGTCCACTAGTGTTTTACTAACATAATAGATGGGAGATAGCCTACCTTTGTTCTCGCGTACCTGGACAGCACTAACGGCGACCTCAGACACGGCTAGATACACTAGAAGTGGTTCTCCTGGCTTGTTTTGGATAGTAGGGGCGGCGAAGACGGGTATGCCTTTAGATTTTTTAGGGCTTCGATGTATTCTTCGTTCCACTGGAGTCCCTGGTCTTTCTTCAACACACTGAATAACTTATGACACATGTCCGAGGATTGCGAGATAAACCTGTAAAGGGCGGCTATCCGTCCCGTCAACTTCTGCACCTGTTTTTTTGCTGCTTAGCACTTCCGGGATTGCGTCTATGGCTTTGATCTGATCCGGATTGACTTCGATACCCCTCTAAGTTACGAGGAATCCCAAGAACTTTCCTGAGGCCATGCCGAAGGTGCACTTTTCGGGATTCAGTTTCATTCCGTACCGTCTCAATATTTCACAGGCCTCTTTCAGATAGTCCAGGTGAACCTCCTTTCTGAGCGACTTTACCAGCATGTCGTCGATCTAGACTTCCATTGTCTTGCTGAATTGTTCCTTGAACATCTCGGCCACCAATCTTTGGTACGTTACTCCCGTATTTTTGAGTCCGAAGGGCATTACTTTGTAGCAGTACGTCCCTCGGTGAGTGATGAAGGTCTTCTTCTCCTGATCTTCTTCGGCCATCATGATTTGATAGTAGCCGGAATATGCATCTAGGAAGCTTAAGAGTTCGATGTGAGGGAGTGGGAATGAATCTTTCGGGCATGCTTTGTTCAAGTCCGTGAAATCCACGCACATTTGCCACTTCCCATTTTTCTTCTAGACCATGGCAACGTTGGCGACCCACTCGGGGTATTTGAATTCCGTGATGGGACCATTTGTTAATAGTTTTTCTACTTCTTCACTTACGGCTTCGTTGATGGCGGCATTGAATTTTCTCCTCATTTGCCTCACGAGCGGGTGTAGAGGATCAACGTTCAATTTGTGCATGGCGATGTCCCGCGGTATCCCTTGTATATCTGAATGGGAAAAAGCAAACAAGTCCACATGGTTAGATAAAAATTCACGATACTTACTTGGATTCGAAAGGCCGTGCCCGATATAAACCTTCTTTGTGAGGTCGTGGTCGACTAGCTGTACAGGATCGAGGTCTTCGACTGTAGCTTTGCTGGCTTCTACGATATCCAAATCTTTGATAGTGTCTTCTGTCGGAAGAACCTTAGTTCCCGACAGAGCTGATTGCTATGCTTTCGCGCTCGCCCCTTGGAGTTGTTTGGTGTGGGTATAGTCTTGAGCTATTTTGTAGAATTCTTGGGCGGTGTGGGGTTCACCCCGTATGCTGAATATCCCCCGTGGGATAGGGAATTTGATCACCTGATAGAAGCTATATGGGACTACTCTCATGGCTGTATCCATGGTCGTCCAATGATGGCGTTATACGATGTTTCCTGGTTCATCACGTGGAAGGTGGTTTCCAACGCGACCCCTCCCGCCAAGACATGAAGCATTATTTCTCTGGAGGTTCTTTCCAATGCATTGTTAAAACCAGTCAACATTATACAACACAATATTATCTTATCCTCAAGTCCTATAAGTGCAAGGACCCTTGGGTGGATAATACAAGCTCCGCTTTCGTCGTCAATCATAATTCTCCTAACGTCTGTATCCGCAATGCGTAAAGTAATAACTAATGAATTGCAATGAGGAAAAGACAAACTATCGGTATCAGACTTATCGTTGTGATACTATCTTTGAAGTCATCATACCGTTCGTGGGTGATAGTTCGCTTCAACTTGTGCGTGGTGGTAAATTTGACGTGATTGATTGCCGAGTCATTGCCGTCCCGGATGATCATATTGATCGTGCGTGTTGGTGAGGGAGACCTTGGTGGCCCGTTGGGTTGATCCCGCCTCGTACGAAGTTAAGTTTCCCTTTATCGATGAGTAGTTCCCTCAGGAATCCTTAGTTCAGCATTCTGACCACTTCCTGCCGTAGGCCAATGGAGTCCTCGGTCATATGCCCTCGCTCCTGGTGGAACTCGCAAAGGGCGTTTGATTTTCCGGTGGTAGGGTCTGACTTCATCTTTGCTGGTCATTGTACCTTGTTGCCCAGCCTTTCTAGTGCGTACACTACCTTTGAAGGGGAAACACAAAAGTTACGTGTAGATAGTAAAGGAGGCATACCTCGTTCGTTTCATAGGGGGTGACGTGTCGCTGTAGTGCGTCCGCGCGCCTGGGTGGTGGCGGATGGGATGATCTGATATACGGTTGGTGCGTTTCCCTGTTGGGACGCGAGATTTGCTCTCGTCGCCCCTCATTGCGTCGGTCCCTCCTGGTCTCCGGAAGTATTGTTGTTAGTCACCGGGTGGGACCATTTAGGTCGTCCTCATCTACACGTACCTTGGCACAATATGCATTGTGGATTACCTCCCATGTGGTAGGGGGATACTTCATGAGGCGTCTTAGCAGCTTCTTGGTCGCCCTCGAGCCGTCCCTATTTAACCCATTCTGGAAAACGGCAACTGCCATGCCCTCTGATACGTTCGGCAGGCTTATTATGACCCTGTTGAATCTGGCTAGAAGTCTCTGAGCCCTTCTCCCACGGTTTGTCGAATGGAGAAGATGTCGTGGAACCTTGCCTCCGCTTTCTTTGCTCCCGTATGTGCTGTGATGAATTTGTCTGCCATTTCCTCGAACGTGGAGATACCCTTAGCCGGTAGTTGGGAGTACCATACCAACGCCTCACCAGTCAGCATCTCGCCGAACTTCTTTAGAAGTACTGACGGTACCTGTTCCTTCACCAAATCGTTTCCTTACACAGTTGTGACGTAGTGGATCAAATGGTCCTCAGGATCGGTAGTCCTGTCGTATACCCTCATATAAGGAGGAATTTTGAAGGTCTTTGGGATGGGGTATGGTGCGTCCTCCTCTATGTAAGGTTGTTCCACGAACCTCCCTACGTCGCGCTTTGGTAGTAGCTTAGGAGCGCTCGGGATCTTGTCCACTCTTTCTTGATTTTCCTTCATTTGGTCGCGGAGTGACTTGTTTTTGTGCTCCATTTCTTCCATCTTTCTAAGGATGGCTGTGAGCGCATCGTTGTTGTTCTGGGTGTCGGTGAGCACATTGTTTGCTCGCGCGACTTCGGGTTCATCTTCTGTCACGGTGAGATCCATCACCGGCGGGTGTCTTACGCCACCTTGTGGTGGCTTTTCAACCAAATCGTTTAGAGTGTTTGCGAGCCATTCTTTCAGTAGCTCATTGACTTCTGGGGGTACTTCCTTAGATGTAGATGTAGAATCTCCCCTTTCTCGTGGTACCGTTGGGTCTGCGGGTGGAGGAGGTAGGGTTCCTCCGCTCATCATGGTGCTGGGGGTTGCGTTCAAGAGTTTATTTTCACCTACCTCGTTGAGCGAATCCATGAGATTGACCACAACCCCATCTATCGCTTTCATTTTCGCACAGTTGTCAGCTATACTTGTTTGTGTAATGTAGGGGATGGTAGTCAGTAGTTTTCTAGGTACAAACTATAACTTTGATTCTTGAAATCCACACAGACGACGCCAAATTGTTTTTCTCAAAAGATATACGCACTTTATAAGCTAACAACAATAAAAAAGATATGAGTGTAAATCGTAATTAAGTATAATGAGTCCTAAAAGAGGTTATTTTACTAGGATCTTAGTAGATCGTTAAGGTATTGAAGATAATAGAGAGTTATTGCTATCAGAAGGAGATAAAGAGATATAAAGATGATTTCTCAATAACAGTAGAGAGAGGAAGTAGAGAGTTGGTATATTCAGAATTATCAATATGCCATATTACAAGGTGAATGTCTTCTTTATATATTAGGATGCCTTTTCTCGAAATACACGAAAAGAAAAGTACAAAAATTGGTGGTTTCCACTCAGCAAAGAGAGTCAGAAGCTAAACAACGTCGTTCCTGGTTTGGACCGTACCCTTGCTTGTGTCGCATTTATTGTGAGGGGCGTGCCCACCTGTATGGGGACGTGATGAGTCAAATTTAGCTTTATACAATTGTATTTTTAAGTTTCGATAATCCGATTTTCCGCGAAGTACTAAGAATATTGAAAAATTCAAACTTACTGTCATTAAATTCGCATATTGTGGCAGGAACCTTGTTCCCTCTTGGCCATCTATAGCAGAAAATTGGGTTCAATGCGAAAATTGTAATGAATTAAACTATACTAAGAAATTTTTGGAAAAAATATATATTTGTGAACATGTATATCTCATCTAAAAATGAGTAGTTCAGATAAAGTTGAACATTTGATGAATCTCACCATTTGGGTACTTAAGATCCTATGGATCAAGACATGGTCTCTCTGGATCCCGTTGAATTTCATTCGGAGGAGGATTCTTATAGAGATCATATTAATTTGACGCAAAGGGAGGAAAATGGGGTTATTTGAAAATCTGATTCCTTCTTTCAAGAATTGTTTCATATCTTTTTTGACCAAAAATTATACTCTCACATGTAATGTTCAAACCGTATGGTATGTGTAAGATGCTAAATGTACTATCCTTCATGTAATTAGTGAAGAAAAAAAAATAGGATTAACATGCCGCTAATAAGATGATTTACTCTATCAATTTTCTCAGTCTATAAATTCTTTTTTTCAGTTTCGTTCTGATTCTTGATTTCAGCACATTGTTTGTAGTGGTGTTGTAGTTAATGAACAAAATCATTAAGCTTTGTGCACTAAGTCAAAATTTAGTGCATATGCTTTGGGTTCGCCTTAACCCAATAATTTCGACTCAAATCTTATATATATATATATATATATGTATATTAAAAATAATATTAAATAAGTGCAAATTCTAACAAGTGACTTGTGCTAAAATTCCAAATCTGTTTCTAACTTAAGCTGAGGGAGTATCTAGAAAGTATTGTTTTCTTGATTTAAGTCAAAGCCAAAGCGTAAACATTTTTGAAGCTTCACCTAACAGGAACCAATGGCACATGGGCTAGCTTGTGATTGTTCATGAATAAGGTAGGATATAGAGGGCAGCTTCTTTGCCCCCCAAGACAGGTGCAGATGTAATATATGAACCAAATATTTGTTCCAACATTTTAAAAATATATACTACTAGTATTTACTTTATACCAACTTTTTGACTTATTTATACTCTTCCTCAAAAATTTACATGCTATGTGGTATTAGGAATATTTGCATCTCAGAGAAAAAGAGTATGGAATTTAGCCTTAAAAGAAAGAATTTTTTACTTTCATTACTTTTATGGAGTGGTGTGATATGAACATAACTTTTTCATGTATATCTATTAATACCACGCAAAACATAACTTACTAGTTATTAACTTTGAAATTTCTCGTGTCATTGTAAAAGACAACTAGGCAACGCTAGTTGTGTCCCAGAGGAAAGGGCAGCAACGTGCTGTGGTGCAGTCTCCTTTAAAATAAATGTACAAACAGGTAATGGGCGAGAAACATAAAGAATTTGACAATGGACAAAGGGAATGCGTGGTCCTAGGGACAGAAAGTATTCAGTTGGATCTACTACACACCAGCTCACACCCATGCTACTGCCGCATAAAGGAACAACACATAATCTTTTGGAAATAAGAAAATAATTGCTTTAACCAAAAAATAAAATGAATTCCATGATACATTTGATAACATTAAATTTAACCACAGGGGACCGTGGAGACATGGATAGCATTTCAATCCTTGATTTCGTATCCTACGCTAAAACCAAAACTATTGAACTTGGAAGAACACCAGGAATGATTTATATTAACACAATTTGTAATGGCATTGTTACCAATCTCTGTACCAAGGTTGCAAGCATCAGTTCGTGGCGTTGCATGAAGTTTATCATCATGCACCATTAATTACTGCTTCAACGTGCACGGCTTTCCCATCTTCCACAATCTTACCGTTTCGAGGCCTCTGCACATAATGCAGAAAACAGTGTCAAAACTAATCTCAGTAGTGACAAAAGCTATGATCCCTAATATGGAAATGTGTAAATCACTATATACCCATTCTGCAGGATCTCCAGAATTCCCATTCAGCAGTTTGTGATTCTCTTCTTTGGACTTGCTATCCTTGGTCACTGGAAGCAACAAGGCACTAGTGCGATCAGGCAGTTCTGCAAGACACACCCTCAGCACTTTAGCTTTTTTAACATTTCTTTTGTGTAATAACAAGAGGAAGAGAGTGGAGGATGAACAGCAGATAAATAATTCATCTGTAAACTGAAAACTAACCTGGTAATGTTTTATCAATGAAGAACACTACAAGGTTGACTGTGTACCTGTAACAAATTAATATGGCTCAATTAAGTCACGATCACCCCTTCACAGTTAAAATTAAAAAGGCTCAATCAAGTCACTTGTTTGGTTGTGAACAAAGAATGTACCAAAGAGCGCAGCAAGCAAAAACACCAACTCACCATGCCACAACTACGTCAACAGTGTAATGCTTGCGAGATGCAATAATCAATAAGCTTTGAGCAATAACAGCCAACCAAGCACACTGTTTTATAAACCTGCAGAATAAAATCTAGCAATCAGTGACAAATGCAAGCTGTGCCAAAACACTTGAGAAAATATAGAAATGCAGTGTAAGAAAGGGAAGGAGAAAGTTCCAGTCACTCAGTTAACACATAAAATTTATGTACCCTACAAAAGAATTAGTACTAATTATTGTAACACTTGAATAGAAAAAAGTTCAAAAGAAGCCCTTCCCGAAGTAAACTTACAGAACCCTCGGAAAATTTATCTTCTAGGCAGATTAAAATAAGAGAAAACAAAGCAAAAGGAAAGAGAGGGAGTTGAAGCACCATTCATTAACTAGGTTGGGTACTTCCATTACCCCTCACACTGAACTCCCTTCCCTGCCAAGTAATGGATGATTTGCATAGTTTTATTGTCACCAGAACTAAGACTAGAATGATGATCAGCCCAATTCCCACAGATACCATAAGTTATTTAATCAGCATTACTGCAGTACCTTCGTGTTCCATATTTCTGGTATGTCCGCACAAAGACTAGAGAGAATATCATATGAGATGAAAATATCAGATCACCACAACCATAAAGCACGCCCCGAGGAACTGCACATTAATAAATGTCATGTAAGTGTCTAAATTAAAGAATGCCACTTTGGAACCACAAGGAGGATAATTTAGTAAAGGAGAATGCAACTTACCAATCAATAGCACTTCTAAAATATTGTCAGGAGCAGGAAGCGTGGCAAGCTTTGAACCCTGGTAATTTGCAGAATAAAATGAGTTGAGGCTTTGACAAAAAAGAATATTAAACAAGCTGAGGCACAGCTGATAGACAGCAAAACAACAAGCTAAAACAAAAAGAGCATCAATTAAATGAGAAAAGCTTTTACCTCTCGACAGTGATAATTTGGACCAGGAAGCTGTGTAGAATAGAATGTTATGATCCGAAGGAATTGACAACCCTGTGGAAAACAATTAACCAACTTAAAAAATGTAATGGATATCTAGGATTTCTCTCCAAATGTTTGTTATTTGTAGATAAGAATGAATAGTAAGTGAAGGAGTACAAGGGAAAGTAATCCTGGCCAAGAAAAGGGGCACTTACGACTAAGAATGCCAGGACCCTGCACCATATCAGAACAGTATAGATCTTTTTGGTCTTGAAAATAAAAGGGTGGAAGGTCCACTGCAGGAAAGCATGAGAAAAACCATTAGAATAAAAGACGGTAACTTAACTCTGCAGCAAGTAAAAAAGATTAAGACCAGCCACCACATTTCCAACATCCATTCAAGAGTAAATGAAACTCTGGTTTGACCACCACATCAACATAACTTAAACTAATATCCAGGATTCCCTGAATCTAAAGCCTGAAGCAGCTTGGCCTCACGGTTTGCCTCAAAGTAGTGCATGTGTGCTTGTATACACTTAAATGTCAAGGGAATAAATACAGTAATGATAGATAAAGAATCCAGTTTCACTTATGTAAGCTCAACCTTGCCAAAGACAAAAGACTTAAAGATGAGAAAAATTTATAGAGAAACAAACTCACCAAGACAAAAGATAGAAAGATGGTGGTAAATACAGTTTCACTTATGTAAGCTCTATCTTGTCCAAGCTCCTGGAATTTCAATCAAAGAGAAAATGTCAGTTTGCGTCTACCGTAATAGTGGGGGAGAAGAAAAAACAAAATGCAAGAAAACCAACCGGAAGAAGATAGAAGCCGACGTCCTGAAGAATTGGTCCAGGCCGATGAAAGTAATGCACACCTCTAGCAGCAAGTCCATGGATGTACTGAAGAAATGAAAATAGAGATTTCACAACTCAGGTACCCAAAAAGCAATAAGAGCAGGAATAAAAAACGATGATCAAGCAGAGTAAGATAAAATCTTCACTTATTCGCCAAAAATCATATTCAACAACCATAGAAAATGTGACAAAAAACTAATAACAAACGCTATGATTCAGTTTGGCAAGACAAAATTTGGCAGCTCCCAACCTCCTCTCTCTCCGCTCAACCTCCCTCCCTGCCTAGACAGAGGAAACATAACATATTTGCTAAAAGAAACACTCGAGCCTTGTGTAAAAGCATTGAATTTCAACATAACTTGTACCACCTAGCTACTCTTACAAATCGAAATCAGTTATATTTCAACTTAAGCTTATAGTACTTGCTAGACCTGCGAGTCCAAAGCAGAAAAACTATGCATTTTGCCAAAAGCAAAGACGAATAAGATTTAGTGATCCAAATTTTAAAAGCTAATTGACTACAAATGAAGGATTTTGTAGCAGCACAAGTACATGAAATTAGGCACGCTCAAATAACCATTAAAAAGTACGAAAAAGAAACTGAAATTGATGGAAAGGAAGAATATGTAAAAACCTGACAAATCAAACCGCCAAGAATATACTTCCAATTCTCAGCAAGAAGATTGATCTCTGTTGTTATCTCCGCACAAAATCTCTTCCACAACTGCTCTCCATTGCAACAACACAATCAGGTAAAAAAGAGGATCTCCAGAAATCCAAATTAAGAAACTTCCAGAAGCAAAAACAGAGAACAAATAGAAAACGAACCTTTGAAGCCTCGCGACCAATGTAAAACGACATATCTTTATCTGTAACAACCCGTGCCATATTATATCACAAACCAACCGTGGTGGTCAACATCTTTCAACCTAAACCCCCTTCACTTCGAAACAAATTTAAGACCTCCTTTTTCCTTTTTGTTTCTCTTTCTGAAATACTTGAACCCGATTATTGAATCGAAACCAAAAAATTCCTGTTTACCCGAATTAACGAATCGAAGGATGATGAATAACCGATCTAGAAAACCTAATTATCAAATCGGTAATGGAGAATCTGAAGACGGCAACGCAATCAATTGACAATGAGTATACAAATATGGAAACTTCACTGGAAAATAATTTACACAGTCGCCGGAAAATTTTCTTCGAGAATAGTCCGGTTTACTTTTTCTCTCTCTAGAAACTGGTGGTGTTGTTTGGTTTCTCTCTCTAGAAACTACCTTCTCTCTCCTGTTTGATTTTCTCCAGTATCTGCTAAAACGCGAGTTGAACACGGAGGACAGTTGAGAAGAGAGAAGAGAGATTGAGAGAAATATATATAAAGCCTTTTGCCCCTTCTTTCAAAAGAAGAGAAATAAAGAAAATTCGCCCTTCGCGAAAAGGGAAGGAAATTGGAGACTGATTAAGACCTTCCATAAAATAATTCTATATTATTTGTTCAAAAAAGGGGGGGAAAATAATAATAATAATAATAATATTAATAATAATAATAATGTATTTAACGGAAAATAAAAAATATCTGATTGAGCAGCGATTTGTGGGATTTGAACTTATACACTACATTTTGAATTGTGACAATTGAATATTTTGAATAGGCAAAATACTTAAATACATAACTACTCATTTAACTTATGGCCCAAATTTACCTTACACATTTTCTAGGATATATATTATATTACACACGCAAACTTTTAATATTGTGTCTAATACACTTTACTTTTGCCATATGGCACGCGCGTGTTTAACAAAAGAAATGAGCGCGTCAAACCAACGCATTATCTCTCGAATAAGTTTTCAGTATCCCTCATTCATAAAATAACACAATAGATCATTTTTAGGGGAAAAATTTATTCTCTCGAATAAGTTTTGTTTTCTCTTTTATATTAGTAGATTTATGTAGATCAATTAATCAAATTTATATTATAGTAGTATACTATGTCTCTTTTAATATCATTTTTGTTATTGTCTTATTTATCGTTGATAAGTTTTTGTTTTGTTAGCTTGGGCATGACACGCCTTGTTACTTTTGATCCCAACAAGTGGTGTCAGAGCTAACGGTTTAAAGCGAGCGCGAAGATAGGTTCAAGGCTGCCACGACCCTAATCTCCCACCATAAAGAGTCATGATGACACCTAGTCTCTAAGACTAGGTAAGCCTAGCATATGTGAAGAGATAACGGGAATAATAATAAAACTTCAAATTAAACCAACCAGCAATCATAAAAGAACTATATAATACATCTCACAATAACACCCAAAATATGGCGAGACCGAGTCATAAGCTCTATACGAGTATATTGGATATCGCTAATACATCCGTGTCTACATAAAGAGTATGCGAGAGAAAAATAAGGACATAAGGTGGCTTTGAGGTCAGCGAACACCGACAAGTATACACTGAAGTTTTCGATTCGAAAGCTCAACTCACTCGTGCCTAGCCTGGTATGAGATACCCGGATCTGTACAAAAAGATGTGCAGAAGCGTAGTATGAGTATACCATAACGGTACTCAGTAAATATCAAGTCTAACTTTGGTAGAATAGTAACGAGGACAGGTCAAGATACCTACTAGAATAAATAAAAGAACGGCACCGGTATGGTGCAATATAATAATGGAACCAAGGAAATGTTACAATTAAGAAATAAAACAAGATAAACTACACTGAAATTAATGCAATAAAGGCATCAAGAGAGGAATACATAATAATAACACTAAGGAAATAATGCAGACAAACACAAATAATGTAAATGAAAAATAACATCAAGAATCACGTCCGACGTACCATCTCGGATCTCATTTCACAATCACAATCACAATCTTTCCTTATATCACCACGGGAGTTTTGCATTTAGTATTAAAACTTATTTTTTCTGAAATAGCTACCCGTTTTAGCCACTTTATTCCACCGCGTGGCTTTAAGTAGTCCCTTACTAGCAACATGTGTATCAAGACCTCCTTATCTCACCGCATACGTATCAACCCCTATCTTTATACCACTATATGTGTATCAACATTACAACATATCACAACTCGCACCTCAAGTTGCCCAATACCACAACTTGCCAAAAGAATCAACAATAGCAATATTTCATAATAAATAGCTCATGACTCAACCACAATGTGTACAAGTGTCTCAACAATAGCAACTGAAAGTGAATAGCTCAACAACAACGGTATTTCAATAATTTACAACTTTGCCTCACTGTGATCACGATTTTTACAATATTAACACCAAAACTCAACAGTAAGATATTCCAAGAATAACAATTTCGAGTAAGGTAACTCAACAATTAAACATTTAACAAGGCAATAAGAAAACAGTAACTTCAACTAAGCACGTAATGGTAAATAACAAGTAAAACAGGGGACAAGCATTTAACAATGTCAAAAAAGAATGTAAATAAATTAATGATGAAAGATATAACATATTATACGATTAAAGGCATGAAAAGAAGCTAAATAGCCTAAACCAATCAATTATCATACATAGCACGTGTACCCACTCGTCACCTTGTGTACACGGCTTTTGCATACCACAATTACTACAAAATAATACCAATCCAAATAGGTAATTTCCTCGAACAAAGTTAGGCAAGATACTTACCTCAAACACGTTAACTCAATTCACTAGTAAACCTTTTCTGAGAATATGCAACTCGGAACAACTTGAATCAAGCCAAAATATATTTATACCATAAATATAAACCATATGAAACTATTCTAGGTAAAGTTGCAATCTATAAAAAAATTAAAAAGTCAACCCCCAGGTCCGCGTCTCGGAACCCGATCAAACATATAAAATTCGAATACTCATTCAAGAATGAGTCCAACCATTCTAAAGTTATTCAATCCCAACCTCAAATCGACCTTCAAACTCTCAAACAAAGTTTTCACAAATTTTCGTAAATTTTCCAACTCATAATACTAAATAAATGATAAAAATAATGATGGATTCATGTATAATAGTGAAATCCGAGTTATAATTACGTATCTCAATCAACTCCTTGAAAATATCTCTCAAAATCGCCCAAATCAAACTCTCTTACTCAAAATATGGACTCTGAAATAAAACCTTCGATTTCTCTATTCTGCCCAGCGATTACCACTCCTGCGACCAAACTGTCGCACATGCGACTCCGCACCTACGGAAAAGTAATCCTAAGTGCGTCCACCACTAAGGCCTACAAACCTCCACTCTTGCGGACCAAATCTCGCCTCTACGAACCCATTTCTGCGGAGACTGACCGTGCCTACGGTCCTCCCTAAACCAACTCAAAGTCGCTTACGCGATGGCCGCTTCACACCTGCGTGTCTACACCTCCGTCTGATCCCATTGTAGGTGCGATGTCACCAGGACTTCAGCAATCAACTAAGTCCAAATATGATCTTATTTCAGTACGATTCACACCCCAGGCCACCGGGACCCTGTCTGAACATACCATCAAATTCCAATCACATGAAGAACCTACTCGAGCCATAAAATAACATCAAACACTATTGATACTACGAATTGCAACCTAGTCCAAACCTATTGAAACCATAAACATCCAATTTCCAATACAAATGCCAATTCATACGAAATCAACTCCGATTGACCTCAAGTTTTATACACAAGTAACAAATTACACAACAGACATATTTTAACTTTCAAAATCAAAATATGACCCCGATATCAATAATGTCAACTTCCGATCAAACTTCTCAACCTTACATGCCTTCAGCTTTTTAATTTTTGCCAAATCATATCAAAACAACATACAAATCTCCAAATTAATATCCTAACATGCTCCTAAGTTCAAAACCACCTTACGAAACTATTGGAACTGTCAAAACTTCATTTCAGAGTTGTCTACACAAAAGTCGAACTCCGATCAACTCTTCCAACTTAAGCTTCTAACTTTGTGACTGAATCAATTGAGGCTTGCTCAGTTGGTAAAACACCTCCACCTACGACTGTTAGGTCCTGGGTTCGAGTCACTAGGGGAGAGGAAGTGTGGAAGCACTATAGATCTTCCTAATTTGGGAGGGGCTTTAAAAAAAGAAAAAAAAATATATCTCATTTCACTTTGAAACTCACCTGAAACCAAATCAACTACCCCGGTAAGTCGAATAACTACAATATAACATAGAAAAGGCAATAAATAAGAAAACGGGGCTAAAATGCTCAAAACGATTGATCGGATCGTTACAAAAGCAGGTTCGGATCAAATAACGTCTAACGATAATGATTTTTTTTGGTAAAAAAAGATAAATTCAGAGTGCGAAGATAAAATTTTGACCATATTTTTCTTGTCACTACATTTTTTTTAAAAACAAGAAAACATTTTTAACTCATGAGCTCCTATTTTCAGCTCGTGCTTACTTATACTACATGGACTTTTATTTTTAGCTCTGTTCACTTTTAACGCATGACTCTACTTTTAACCCTGCTCGATTTTAATGTAGGGCTCTATAATTTTTAACACGTGCTCTCTTTTAATGCACATGCTATTTTCAACCTATATCCACTTTTAACCATGGCAAGCAATATTGATGAAGATTATGTGAAGAAGTGGATCAAATTTAACTAAGAAAATTCAAGCCAAAAAGAAGAATTGTTAGAGTTGCCCTGATTTTCTTTTCATAATTAAATTTTACCCGTTGCTTAAAGGAAGGATAAAATATTTACCTTGATCGATTTACTTTTCTTAACGAAAAATATAGATATTTGATCTTCTATTTGATAGTTTATTTTTTCGAAAAAAACAGACTCTGGACCTCTATACATTAAGAATCTCTCATTCACAAAACAACATAATAGTATCCATAATATAATCCTTTTGTTTGGGGGGAGATTCTCTCAGATAATATACTTTTCTCTTTAATAATAGTAATTGATGTAGATTAATCGATCAACTATATTATAGTAGTATATTATTCCTTTTTCAGTATAATTTCTTTATATTGTCTGATTTATGGCCGTCAAAGGTTACTCTGTTAGCTTTCGCATGGTGCCCTGCTACTTATCCCAACACCTATTTCCCCTTTCCCTTACCCCCATATATAATTAAAGTATTATTTTAAAAAGCCAGCAAGTTTAGATTAGTACTTGTTTGACTAAAAAGTTATTCGAACACTTTATATAGCTTGAAAAAAATTAAAATAATTTGAGTCAATCGGAATCAAATTTAATATGGTCTAGAAATTGTGAAATGACTAAGATATAAGAATAATGAGACAAATAGCAGATTTCACACTAGAGAGAGAGAGAGAGAGTCAGATAGAGAGAGTTGTATATTTTCAGTAATAAAATACACATGAGCCTTTACGAAGGGAGAAGGTCCCCTTTATATACTAAGGGACCTTCCTTACAATAATACAAAAAGTACAAGGGTTGGTGGCCTCTATATACAAGTGTCAGAGCTCGATGTGATATTTCGGTGAGTCACATCACTTGGTCCGTTTATTGACTGAGACCGACCCTCCTTAAGTCGACCATGCTAAGGCCGCCTTCTTTGGTGAGGCCTTATATGGATACTACGTGGACGTGGAGAACCAAATTTTCCTGATATAGATAGTCCCTCCGTTTATTGGGGACATAGTCAAAAGGCGTCTCCAATGGACGGACATGCGTACTTGACGCCTATGAAAATTTGGTCGCTCCTGCTGATATATTCGTGAGGGTCGTGTTTGTATGTGAAAAAAAGTCCTGCCATTTGACATGTTACCTCCTTTTTGGGATTTCTTTTTGAGGTGATGTCATCGATCACATGCGTGATCATTGCTTCTGCTCCCGAGGTGGTTCGAGTTATGCCATGACGTTTGGGTTTCCGGCGCCAATTTTTTGAATCATGCCCTTTCGATTTTCGTGTACCTTTTACTATAAATAGGTGGATAATTGAACTAGGTTCATCTTTCAATCTTTTTCGGAGAGTATTATCTCGCTCTTTTCCTGGTGTATGCTATTCTTTTCCTCTCTAAAATTCTCGTTTTCTAGAATCGAACTTGTGACCCTTAATATCTTCTTCTTATATCATTCATTATGGCTAAAAGTAGGCGTGATGATACCAAAACCAGGGACGTTTCTTCTGTCAGGGCTTCGTCATCCTCGAACGGCGAGGAGGCCGAGGAAGTTTTTGTTCCTCTTTCAACGGCCAACTTGCTCCCACGCGATATGAGCAAAAGAAGTGACTTTTTGAACAAGCGTAAAGTCTGCCTTTGGGAGCACAGTGAGATGAAGTTGTCCCACTCGTCCTCTCTCAGGGAGACGAATGATATCCCTGATCATGCTGACATGGTTCCTGTGGGGCTGGATTATGCTAATGTGTCGAGGCCCGGGTATTGTGCCTTCTACGAATACGCCTTCCAAATCGGATACACCCTTCAAATTTACCCTTTAGCAGAGGAGTTGTGTCGCTTGTTTGTAGTGTGTCGGGACCTACTTACCCCATATGCCTTGAAGGTGTGTAGGGTGGTATCCGTTTATGCGGCGAAGGCCGAAATGGAGGTGACCATTCACCACCTTTTGCAAATGTTCAATGTGGTCTTCATGAGAGGCTCGATGCTCCAGTTGAGGAGCAGGGGCAAGAAAAGCTTCGTGGCGCATGTGGATGACAAAGCCAATCGTAAATTTTGGACGAGGTTCTTCTACATCCGTACCGAGCACCTTTTTCCCAACCCTAATGTGTTTCCAGAAGTGTGGAATGACGCACGTAAGTATTGCTGTGTGTGATGTTTACTATTTTGACTTTACTTTGCTGGTTCTTACTGTCGAAAGTTTTCCTTTGTTTTCATGCAGTGGCTGCTCATCCTCCTCGTAGTGTTGATGACATTAGGTCGTGGGTGCAGGCACTGATACCGTTTGCAGAGGAAAGTAACTGCTTTACCTAATCTTTGTTACGGTTTCGGGGACCATACAATTTCCTTACCCGTCTCTCATGTGCTTTGGTAGGTCGGGCGCCTCTGAGAAGCCGGGGAAGAAGAAGCAGCAGAAGAAAAAGAAGAAGGTTTCTGCCAGTCCTTCTAAGACGGCGTCTGATCCTGAGGCGGATCTGATATTCGGCGGCACTTCCAGGGGCAGTGCTTTGCCTCCTTCAAGACAGGAGGATACATCACAAGCGGCTCCAAAGATAGCATCTAAGGCCTCGATGGGAGTCGTACCTGAGACGACGCCTATAGAGGTGCCGGTGGCAGTCCCTGAGATTGCCCCCGTAAGGGCTCCTTATGTCGTGCCGACCCCCTCTGAGCCTGCTCCGCACCCAATGGAGGGCGGCCGTGAAGAGGAGGAGACGTTGGAGAGGAGGCAACATCGGATCCTTACTGGCAAAGCCGTGGTCACCCAGTCAGGAAAGGCTAGGCCTTCTGGCCCTGTGTCAAGGCCAGCCTTTATGGCAGAGGCTATTTGCTCAGGAAGAGCTGATCTTAGGAGGGAGGCCGCGGTGAGGAGAAGAGAAGATGTGGATGTGGCGGGCTCGGGGGCATCCACGGAGGGCGCAAATAATGGAGGCATGTCCTTGGACCGGGTGGAGATAATGGACGGCACTCTTCTCGTCGTATAGTGATCCCAAGTCACTATAATCTGCTGGAGAACTATGAGGAGGCGGCTCCAATATGATGCTCTTGTGCGTCGGTGCCGAGTGCACGACCCTGGCAGAGCTTAGTGATAAGACCTTGGCCCAAAGGGTGGCAGGCGCGGCCTTACAAGTATGTTTCTGCTTTGCTTGATGACCGTTTTTTATGTAGGGCTGCGATATTCTTGTACTTACTTGGTCTCTTTTCTAGACTCTTGTCTTGGAGGTGGAGAGGGATCGGCGCCGGATAGAGAATATGGCCAAATATAACCGGCTGGCGCAGAAGTACAATAACGTGCGCGAGGCACATCGAACCCTGGCCAACGTGTACAAGCAGGACCCCAACTTCAGAGTGGTTCGTGAGGGCCTAGTGGAGTCAGAGGCGCAATTGAAGAAAAGAGTGGTAGAGCTGGAAAAGGTGGATGAACAGCTCATGGACGTTGTTGCTCGGGACGCGGAGATGGAGGTCCTTATCCAGGCCAAGGACGAGGAGCTGCAGCTCGGTCGTGTTGTGGCGGAGGAGGCGATAGAATTGCGCACCCGGGTGGCGGCTCTAATGGAGGAACTCAAAGCCACGAAGGTCGAGGTTGAGGAGCTTAAGCTAGCTCTCGCGCATGAAGATACGTATTGCGAGGCGCACAATATGTGGGTGTATGCGGAGGCTAGGTTGGTCGTGCTTGAGGAATTCCTGGCGGCTGGTCGGGCATCCGAAGCGAAGGTTGAGCCTCGACGCCAATTAGTTAGGGTCGCTCGTGAGGCGGCGGGTTACGGTCCTGAGTCACCGGCCTAGGAGCGGGGCAACTTGGCAAACATCAATCGCTTGGAGTCCAGTTCTTTGATTTCCAGGGCGTACCTTCCAGGAAATGAGGACGGGCCACCTGAGGGCTAGGCCGGGCTAGATAGGTAGTGGTTTCTTAGGATCTTTGTAAACATACTTGTTCATACTGATTTTTTATCAGGGGTGTTTGTTCCCCTTTGTGAAAACATATAATTTTTGTTGTAAGTAATCTTTTCCACCTTTCGGTGTGTCGTTGTACTTTTCTTTATCGTAGCTGTTTGGAATTTGTCGGCCATAGTGGTGTATAGTTTTCCTGATGGCTTTAGCCGTGTAAAATAGGCGGCCGTGGCCTTTTGAATGTGATGGCTCTAGCCACGTACAAATAAAGGTCGTAACCTAATGAAAATGATGGCCATAGCTATGTAAAATAATAGTCGCGGCCTAATGGCCTTGGTCGTGTAGGTCGTAACCACGTAAAATGAAGGTCGTAGCCTAATGGCCTTAGCTATATAAACGGTGGCCATAGCCATGTCAACGATGGCCATAGCCATGTAATATAAAGGTCGTAGCCTGATGTCCTTAGCCATATAAACGATGGCCATAGCCATGTAAAATAAAGGCCGTAGCCTGATGGCCTTAGCCATATAAACGATGGCCATAGCCATGTAAAATAAAGGCCGCAGCTTGATGGCCTTAGCCATATAAACGATGGCCATAGCCATGTAAAATAAAGGTCGTAGCCTGATGTCCTTAGCCATATAAACGATGGCCATAGCCATGTAAAATAAAGGTCGTAGCCTGATGGCCTTAGCCGTATAAACGATGGCCATAGTTATGTAAAATAAAGGTTTTAGCTTGATGGCCTTAGCCATATAAACGATGGCCATAGCCATGTAAAATAAAGGTCGTAGCCTGATGGCCTTAGTCATATTAACGATGGCCATAGCCATGTAAAATAAAGGTCGTAGCCTGATGGCCTTAGCCATATAAACGATGGCCATAGCCATGTAAAATAAAGGTCGTAGCGTGATGGCCTTGGCCATATAAATGATGGCCATAGCCATGTAAAATAAAGATCGTAGCCTGATGGCCTTAGCCATATAAATGATGGCCATAGCCATGTAAAATAAAGGTCGTAGCCTGATGGCCTTAGCCATATAAGCGATGGCCATAGCCATGTAAAATAAAGGACGTAGCCTGATGGTCTTAGCCTTTACATTCATTTGGAGATGGCCATAGCCTTTTCATTCATCTGGAGATGGCTGTAGCCTTTTCCTTCATTTGGAGATGGTTGTAGCCTTTACATTCATTTGGAGATGGTCGTAGCCTTTCTATACACTTGGAGATGTTACTAATCCAGTCCATGTATCATGTCGGGCTTGGAGTGTATATGGACAGGTGGACATGATGCACTCACACTGCAAAACACCTCCAGGTGGCCCCTTCGTCTCCTTGTTAAAAACCTTCCTGAGAAAACCCAATTGGGACAAAACTCGGGTAAGGGAAAAAGAGTACGACTCAAGTGTCACCTTTTAGAAGTGGAAACGTTTGAGGTGAGCGACATTCCAGTTGTTTTGGAGTGTCTTTCCTTCCATTGTCTCCAGCTGGAATGCTCCTTTCCCGGCTGCCGCTGTGATTTTGAGGGTCCATCCAGTTTGTGCTCAATTTTCCATCGCTTGGATCTTTTGAGGCCAGACTCTTGGCTTTGAGGACGTAATCCCCTACTTTGAGAGGCCTTATTTTTGCCCTTCTGTTGTAGTATCTTTCGACTTGTTGTTTCTGAGCTACCATTCTGACATGGGCCATTTCTCTTCTTTCTTCGGCTTTGTCGAGATATTGGAGTCTGCTGATGTCGTTTTCCGATCCGCTGGTGTGTGAGTACCTTAATCTAGGTTCGCCCACTTCGACAGGTATGACTGCGTCAATTCCATTAACCAGTGAGTATGGAGTTTCTCCGGTGCTGGATTTGGGCGTGGTTCTGTGTGCCCACTAGACTTCGGGTATTAGTTTGGGCCATAGTCCTTTGGCATCTTCGAGCTTCTTTTTGAGTATGTTCAAGATTGCCTTGTTGGAGGACTCCGCTTGACCGTTGGCGGCGTGGTAATATGGCATGGATATTATTCTTTTGATGTGCCATTTTTTGAAGAATTCAGTCGTTTTCTGGCCGATGAACTGGCGCCAATTGTCGCAGCTGATTTCTATGAGATGCCAAAACGGCATATGATGTTCTTCCAAATAAAGGTGATGACTTCTTGCTCGCGTATTTGCGCGTATGCACATGCTTCCACCCACTTAGAGAAATAGTTAGTTAAAACAAGCAGAAATTGTACCTTTCCTCGCCCTGGGGGCAACGGGCTGACTATGTCCATTCCTCACTTGATGAATGGCCAGGTGGATGCGACGGAATGGAGGGGTTCTCCTGGTTGGTGTATCATTGGGGAAAACTTTTGGCATTGCTCGCATTGGCGGGCGTACTCTGCTGCTTCTTTCTTTATGGTGGGCCAATAGTAGCCGGCGCGTATAATGCATCTAACGAGGGTGCGGTTGCCCGTGTGGGCGCCGCATTGGCCCTTGTGTACTTCTTCGAATACAGGTCTTGCTTGTTGCGGCCCTAAGCACTTGGCTAAGGGACCACCGAACATCCTTTGATAAAGGTCGCCGTTGATCACGCAGTACCGGGCGGCCTGTACGCGAAGCTTCTTTGCCTTTTTTTTATTGGGGGTAATACCCCGTCCTGCAAATAAGATATGAATTGGTTGTGCCAGCCCCAAGTCAGGTTTAGGGAATGTACCTCGGTGTGATCGATGGCCGAGTGGAGGAGTGTGACCACATTTTCTTTGCTGATGTTTTTGGTGGCGGCAGTAAACTTTTCTAGGCCATCTGCTTCGATATTCCGTGCTCTGGGAATTTGTTTGATGAGGCATTCGTCGAATGTAGCCATCAGTCTATGGATTTCCGACTAGTATTTTTGCAACCTCTGTTCTTTGATTTGATAAGTCCCAGCAATCTGGTTCACTAAAAGCTGGGAGTCGCAATGGAGGAGAATTCGGCGAGCTCCGTACTTGATGGACAATTTCATACATGCAATAACGGCCTCATACTTGGCCTCGTTGTTAGTTATCTCTGGGTATTGTATGGACTGGTGAATTCTTTCACCCGTGGGGACCTCAAGAACGAGTCCCAGTCCCGATTTTGATGCATTGGCGGCGCCGTCCGTGTAAAGGTACCATAGGTCTCTTTCTGAGGATGCGCGTTGTGCCTCGAGCTCTATCTCTGGCAGGATTTCCGCGCTGGAGTCGGCGATAAAGTCAACTAGGACTTGCGATTTGATGGCGGTCCTAAGGAGGTACGTAATATCATGCTCGCTGAGCTCGACGGCCCATTTGGCGAGTCGTCCTGAGAGTTCGGGTTTGTGTAGGATGCTTCTCTGCGGGAAGGTCGTTACTACCCTTATGGGTGGCATTGGAAATATGGTCGTAGCTTTCGTGAAGCTACTACGAGGGCTAATGACAGTCTCTCAAGGTGGGGATACCGGGTTTCGGCGTCCACTAAAGTTTTGCTAATATAATAGGTGGGAGATTGTGTACCTTTATTTTCGCGTACTAAGACGGCGCTGACTGCGACTTCTGATACGGCCAAGTATATCAGCAACGGCTCACCTGGGTTGGCTTTCACCAATAGGGGTGGTGACAACAAGTATGTTTTCAATCTTTTCGGAGCTTCTGTACATTTTGCGTTCCACTGCAGTCCCTGGTCTTTTTTCAGTACACCGAAACATTTGTGGCACCTGTCGGAGGAGCGTGAGATGAACCGGGAGAGGGCGGCTTTTTGGCCCGTTAATTTATGGACCTGCTTCTTGCTGTTTAGCATTTCTGGTATGGCCTTTATGGCTTTGATCTGGCCAGGGTTGACTTCGATGCCCCTTTGCGATACCAGGAATCCCAGGAACTTTCCCGAGGCTACTCCAAAAGCACATTTTTTGGGGTTCAGCATCATGCATACTTCCTTAATATTTCGAAGGCTTCCTTCAGGTGGGAGGTGGTCTTCCCTCTTTGATTATTTGACTAACATGTCATCGTTGTAGACCTCCATGGTTCTGCCGAGCTGTTCTTTGAACATTGCCGTTACCAGCCTTTGATAAGTGGCCCTGCATTCTTGAGCCCGAAGGGCATTAACTTATAGCAATATGTCCCTCGATGAGTGATGAAAGTCGTCTTTTCCTGATCTTCTTCGGCCATCATGATCTGATTGTAGCCTGAATATGCATCAAGGAAGCTTAGCAGTTCATGACCTGCCGTTGCATCTATTAGCTGACCGATGTGGGGGAGCGGGAAGGAGTCCTTAGGACAAGCCTTATTTAGATCGGTGAAATCTACACACTTCCGCCACTTCCCATTTTTCTTTTTGACCATTACGACATTGGAGACCCATTCAGGGTACTTGGATTCCCTCATAGAGCCATTAGCTAGCACTTTGTCTACTTCTTCGCTCACTGCTTCGTTAATGGCGACGTTGAATTTTCTTCTCGTTTGTCGCACAGACAGGTGTAATGGGTCGATGTTGAGTTTGTGAAAGGCAATTTCTTGTGGAATCCCTGGCATATCTGTATGAGAAAAAGCGAACAGATCGGCATGGTTAGACAAAAATTCACGGTACTGACCTGGATTTTAGAGGCCGTGGACTATGTATTCTTTCTTTGCTGGGTCTCTGCTGTTTATCCGAATGGGGTCGAGGTCTTCGACCGTGGCCTTGCTAGCCTCGACCTCCTCATGTTCTTCGATTGCGTTCTCTGTCAGATGGACCTTAGTCCCCAACAGGGCTGATTGTTATGCTTCTGCCCTTGCTCCTTGGAGCTGTTTGGTATGCGTGTAATCTTGGGCTATCTTATAGCATTCTTGGGCTATGCGGGGCTCTTCGCGTATGCAATGCACTCCCCAGGGGGTTGAGAATTTGATTACTTGATAGAAGCTGGACGGGACAGCTCTCATGGCGTGTATCCACGTGCGCTCGATAATGGTATTGTATGTTGTTTCCTGGTTCATCACGTGGAAGGTGGTTTCCATCGTGATTCCACCTGCAAGGATGGGCAGCGTCACCTTGCCTGAGGTTCTTTCCACTGCATTATTGAAACATGTTAGTGTTATGCAGCGCAAGATTATTTTATCCTCAAGTCCCATGACTGCAAGGACTCTTGGATGAATGATACATGCGCCGCTTCCGTCGTCGACCATGATCCTTTTAACATCAGTATCCAGTATGCGTAAATAATAACTAAAGCATCATAATGAGGAAAACACAAACTGTCGGCATCAGACTTATCGAAGGTGATACTATCTTCGAAGTCATGATACCGTTTGTAGGCGATAGTTCGCTTCAGCTTGTGGGTGGTGGTGAACTTGACGTGATTGATCGTCGAATCATTGCCATATTCGATGATCATGCTGATGGTGCACGTTGATGAAGGCGGCCTTGATGGGCCATGGTGCGGTTCCCGCCCTCGTGCGAAATTGAGTTTTCCCTTATCGCTTAGCAGCTCCTTCAGGAACACTTGGTTCAACATTCAGACTACATCCTGGGGAGACCTATACAGTCCTCCGTTCTGTGTCCTCGCTCTTGGTGGAACTCGCACAGGGCATTTGACTTTCTGGTGGCGGGGTCAGACTTCATCTTTGCTGGCCATTGTACCTTGTTCCCGCCTTCCCTCGTTGCGTCGGTCCCTTCGGATTTCTGGGTGTACTGTTGTCAACCTGCGGGTCGGCCATTGAGTTCGTCGCCATCCCCTTGTACCTCGGCACAATAGGCGTTGTGTATTTCTTTCCAGGTCGTGGGGGATATTTCAGGAGATGGCTGAGTAGCTTCTTGGTCGCCTTCGAGCCGTCTCTACTGAGCCCATTCTGAAAGGCCGCAACTGCCATGCCTTCAGACACGTTAGGTAGACTCATTCTGACTCTGTTTAATCTGTCTAGGAACTCCCTGAGTCCTTCTCCTGGGATTTGATGCACAGCAAAAATGTCGTTGACCCATGCTTCCGCCTTCCTTGCTCGCGCATGGGCAGTAGCGAACTTATCACCCATCTCCTCAAAGGTTGAGATGCTCTTGGCCGGCAGTTGTGAGTACCACGTTAGGGGCCCTCCTGTCAGCGTCTCACCGAATTTCTTTAGAAGTAAGGAAGGTACATGTTCTTTTGACAAGTCGTGGCCTTTGACAGTTGTAACATAGTGTATCATGTGGTCCTCGGGGTCGGTGGTCCCGTCATATACTTTCAAGTAGGGGCATCTTGAAGGTTTTTGGGATGGGGTATGGCGCGGCTCCTTCCGCGTAGGGTTGTTCGACTGCTTCGGCAACAACTTAGGTGCGCCTGGGATCTTATCCACCCTTTCTTGGTGTTCCTTCATCTGGTCGTGGAGTGACCTGTTCTTATTCTCCATCTCTTCCATATTTTTTAGGATGGCTGCGAGTCTTCCGTGTTAGCTTGGACATCGACGGGAACGTTGTTTGTTCTCGTGACCTCGAGCTCATCCTCGGTTGCGACATGATCTGCTGCTGGGGTGCTTCTATCATTTTGAGGTGGTTTTTTGGTTAGACCGCTCAGAGTGCTTGTCAGCCACTCTTCTAGTAGTCTCTTTATTTCTAGGGGTGCTTCCTTAGTGGTAGATGTTGAAGCTTCTCTTTCTCGTGGCACCACCAGGTCTCCTGATGAGGATGGTAAGGCTTCCACGCCTATTAGAGTACTGGGGGTTGTGTGTAGGGTATCTCCTTCGGCAGCCGCGTTGAGAGTGCCTGTGAGGTCTGTTCTAACCTCCAGGATAGCCTTCATTCTAGCATTGTTTTCGGCCATTCTGGGTTATAGAGGGTGCTTTTCGAAGGATCTCTAGAGACAAACTACAGCTTTGATTCTCGAAATCCCCACAGACGGTGCCAAATTGTTTGGCTAAAAAGTTATTCGAACATTTTATATAGCTTGAAAAGAATCAAAAATAATTTGAGTCAATCGGAATCAAATGTAATATGGTCTAGAGATTGTGAAATGACCAAGATATAAGAACAATGCGACAAATATCAGATTTCACACTAGAGAGAGAGAGAGAGAGTCAGATAGATAGAGTTGTATATTTTCAGTAATGAAATACACACGAGGCTTAACAAAGGGAGAAGGTCCCCTTTATATACTAAGGGACCTTCTTTGAAATAATACAAAAAAGTACAAAGATTGGTGGCCTCGATATACGAGTGTCAGAGCTCGATGTGACATTTCGGTGAGTCACAACACTTGGTCCGTTTATTGACTAAGATCTGCCCTCCTTAAGTCGACCATGCCAAGGCCGACTTCTACGTGGACGTGGATAACCAAATTTGTCCAATACGCTACTCATTGAAATTAGCAAGTTAATGGTGATATGTTTAGTCCTAAGGTGCTAGTTAATTAATTTTAGTGCAAGCATGATCTCCTCAAATCTTGGTACCTAAAAAAATAGAATAAATCCTTTTTAACGCATAATAAACATTGCACATGGAGGGGATGATTGACCAACTTGTATCCTTTTCTTCAGATAAAATATAACAAAACGTTAAATTCGAGGGGAATAAGCAATAATTAAAGTAGGAAAAGTGTTCTTAGCAAAAAAAAAAAAAAAGGTAATTTGTTTGTAATGGTTTTGGCGGAATTCAGAGTCACGAGGCTCACGGCCCGACGGCCGAAGAGAGAAGACTCAAATTTTCTAACAGATCAGAACTGAACAATTTTATCTTTTCTTCGTCGTTTTCGCCGTTTCTTTTTTCTAATTTTTAATATTATTCAATGAGATATTCAAATATTTGGTCTGTACTAGAGGAATATTTAATTTAAAAATTATAAAATTAAAATAGTCCATCAAAATATTTAATATTGAAAATATTTTTTAGTTAATAACTTTTTTACATAATAAAAATGTTATTTTTTTTTGACAATTAAGTTTACGCGGTAGTCAATTGATTTTGTGATCCACTATAATTCACAAATATTTCAGAAAATTTTATCCTTAAGAGGTTTAATATAAAATCTAAAATTTATTATTATATCATTACTTTTATTTAAATTGTAATAAATTATTCTTTCATCTCTCGACGACAAAGCTACATGATATTTCGCTAGAAAAGTATAACAAAAATATTAAATTAGTTGAGTTGCCAGAATGATTTTTTTTCTTTTTCAATTTCAAATATTCAAATATTATTTGAACCTATATATAGTGCAGAGGAAGGGTACAAACAGCCTAGAAGCCAGGCACGAGACAACTCAGAAATGGTGAGACCAATTGGGGTCCACGTGGGCATCATTAATCATTAATTAACTTTAAAACCCGTTTTAACTGATAAGATTAAAGCTTTAATTCTGGGGCCACTACGTTATCGCATAATCTTCCACTTTTTGGCATGTCTGTCTCTGCATTTCTTTTGGGCATAAATTGATGAAACGTTGTGACCCACTCAAAAAAAGCGAAAAAATGATTTTATACTTTGCACAATTAATGTAAATAAATTAAGTGACACTTAAAAAAAGTAGTCCAATCTATCTGGCACCCAATGTAAACGAATCTACAAAACTTGAAAGTTCAAATAAAGCCGGCCAGTTTTAAATTATTTATCTATCTGTTTTAACTTCTCCTTTTGAAAAAATAAGAGATAATATAACGGTTTGCATGACTTCTTGGAATGTTTATTGAGCTTGATCAGAAATAAGTACAACACCAATAACTAAAGCAAATTCAAAATTTAAATTTTATAAATTTAATCTCTAAATTTTTTTGTATTAAACAATTATATTATTGAAATTATAGGTTCAAATCTATTATGTGTTCATATTTTAAATAATTTTTACGTATATATTTATGTTCCGCTTTGAAAGTGCTAGGTTCAATTGAATCCGGCACTGCTACGTTGGACCTGCCATGGGCAACAACAAACCTAGTGTATTCCTTAGAATGCGATCCGGAGAGGGTAATGTGAATACAAATTAACTTTACCCCATAGGCAAATGTAGTGTACTACTGACAGGTTCAATCAACCTCATAACTTTCGACATTGAGTAACAATTTGTACGTAAAATTCGTTAAAGTTTCAAAAATAGCTAATATGAACTCATATTTTAAAATTATAATTGGTTCAATGCTAAAAATCTTAAAAGATAAACTCATAAAGTTTAAATTTTGAATTCGCATGTATCTTACATCTTGTGGAGGTAGAAAGACTGTTTTGAGAAGACATTCGGCTCAAGAAAAGCAACTCTATCGAAATAATTAAATATATGTTTTAAATTAATGAATAATATCCTAAGGAAATTATTTTGCGCTTTCACCTTTTTCTTTTTCAGTTTTTAACATTTCTATATCAGGATTACTAAAAATTAAATTTTCTAAAAGTCTGAGCACTCAATTCAATATTTAAGTAGTTTGGCTTTGAATCAATTCGGTCGGTTCACAAACAAAATAAGTAGCGGAGTATTTCTTAACAAAAGTATTCTTTTTGGCCATTGAAAGTTTCGGAATTAAAAGCTCAAATATAACATGTGTATTCTCCAATTTTTGGGTTTTCACCAACTAAAAGAAAAGCAAACATTTTCAGGTTAATGTGGAGGGAGAAAAGCATTGACCCTTTCGTTCGTTAAACGATATTCCATCCGATCTACTTTAATTAATTTTTTTGATTATTTTTACATATATTAAAGAATTCATATTTTAATATTAATTAACAATAAATTTGACTAGATTGAATTTAACTTGTTCATATATCTAGACTCTTTATTCCAAGGGTAACTTTAATTTCTTTTTGAGGTCGTCGGATCAAATCCAAAGATTTTCTCTCTAATCAAAAAGAAGAAGGATTTCGCTTAGATTCTAGAATGCCAATATGCATTATAGGAATTAAACTGATACTTGTCGAGTTTTCCACTACTTCACACTCCAAAGAGAGATTAGAAACTTTACTTGTACTTGGCAGTATTGGAAATCGTCGTAAGTGATGTCCTGGTTCGAGAAGAGCATGGCACGCAATTTTCTGTTTGTTATGTAAGTCGAACCTTAGGAGAAGCAAAAACTAGATATCCATACTTAGAGAAAGTGGCACTTGTACTGATAAGAGCCTCTAGAAAGTGAAAATCGTACTTTCAGTGTCACCCCATATGTGTGTTAACCACTTACCCATTTTGTAACATTTTGCACAAGCCCGAACTATCGGGCCGATTGGCCAAATGGGCCGTCGAACTCAGTGGGTACGATATCGAGTATCAATACCGAACGACCATAAAGTCTCAAATTTTGGCGGACTTCGTGGCAGATTTCATGCCGACCCTCACACTAGAAGTTGAAAAAGAACTTTTGTTAAAATCAGGAACATCATCAGGGGTATAGACCCTTTTCACATATAGTGCTTCGAATGTGAAAGGGTCGGGGCTAGGCATCTGTCACGACCTTGGTTCGCCCTTCGTGAACCATCATGACTGCACCTAGTTCCTTTGACTAGGTAAGCCTAAATTGTGGAAGATAAACCAAATTGCGGAAATAAAATAATAAAATAAAATGAAGAGTAATAAAACAACGTTTAAAAGTGCCGCTCGGCATACAAAATATGTAACTCTCAAGCAAACACATACTCCCAAGACCCAGAAACCCATGAATCACAAGCTAAGTATCACTACATAGTGTTGTAACTCCAGAATAGTCTAAAACAAAAGAAATACAGAAAGGGTGTAACTACATAAGAGAATAGAAAGAGACTCGATCTGCGGATGCGACAAATGTACCTTGAAATCTCTCCAGAAGCGCCTCGCCTCAAGGATGATAAGGCTGAGCGAAAGTACCTGGATCTGCATTTGAAAAACATACACAGAAGATGCATGAGTACACCACGGCGATACTCAGCAAGTGCCAAGCCTAACCTCGGTCGGGTAGTGATGAGGAAGGTCAGGGACCTAGTGAGGTTAAATAAAATATAAGGGTTAACAGTGTGAAATAAAACAGTATAAATAAGTGAAACAGTAAGAAATAACATAGAATTGAAAGAACAATAACAAATAGAACAGAGACAAACAAACCACAGAAAGAAATACAGCTCAAAACATAGATAACAATCGGGGCACCTCCCAGGATACCGTCAGGTAGTCCCAATTACAGCTATCCAGTGGATCTCACGGGATACCGTCCCGTAGTCCATCATATATATATGTCCGAAGGATCTCCTGAGATCTCGTCCTGTAGTCCATCTATCAATGCGCGGGGATCTACCGGAATCCCGATCCGTAGTCCCAAATGTAAATACCCACTACTGGGGAAATCTACCGGGTACATTCCCGTAGTTCCATATAATTGTGCATGGGGATATACCGGAAATCTAACCCATAGTCCCAAAGTAAATGTGCAAGGGGATTTACCAGTTATCTAACCCATAGTCCCAAAGTAATCAGACAAGAGGAGCTACCGGAATCCCACATCCGTAGTCCCAATGTAAACACATAGCAACAGCAAGAAAATATTCAGAGAAGGAAAATTTCATAATAAGGCAATAAATAATTCTAGCCCGGCATGATGCACAGAGATCAGGTAAACAGATTGAGAAATTAAAGCAATTAAATCACTTAGACATGCTTTCCTAAGCTAACAACAGAGCGCAAGTAATAAAAGTAAGAAAGGAACATACTAATGAATACTTTAAGAAAATCGGATTCCAACAATTTGTACAAGTACGCGCTCGTCACCTCACGTACAAGGCAATTACCAAATATACCAATCCTAAGGGGAAGGTCTCCCACACAAGGTTAGACAAACCACTTACCTCGAACCGGCTTAAAAATCAACATGAGACCACGTTCTTTCTATGAGTACTCGACTTCAAATGGCCCAAATCTATCCAATTCAATTTCATAATGTAAATAACACTTCAAGTAACTAATTCTACAATTAAATCCTAAGCTAATACGCAAAATCATGTAAAATGACCAAAATACCCCTCGGGCCCACGTCTTGGAATCGGGTGAAATTTATATTTTCGGAATCCTCACGTTATCACGAGCCTAAAAATATCAAAATTTTCCAAATCCGATGTCAAATCCCTAATCAAAACTCAATTGCTTGGTCTAATAATGTTTCCCCAATTTTCATATAAAATTCGAAACAAAAAGATGGATTTAAGTGTAGATTCATGGAAATTAGTCGAAAGTAGGAATCACTTACCAAATTGCTCAAGTGGAAATCTTTCCAAAATTCGTCTCCTACCGAACTCCCAATTCCATTGTGTGATATGAACTCAAAACCCTCGATTTGAACTTAAACATTCTGCCAAGTTATTCATTCATCGCGATCGCAGCATTAGCCTCGCGATCGCGATGCACAAAATAGACTGCCCCTCAACTTACCTTACGCGATCGCAACACGCTCCATACGATCGCGAAGCTATACCACTCAAACTAGCGCGATCACAACAGTGACTCACGCAATCGCGAAGCTATACCACACAGACTCACACGATTGCAATCTTACTCACGTGATCAGGCAGAACAACTCTGCCCCTTCCCCTAATAAACCTACGCGATTGCAGCCCCTTATACGCGATTGCGAAGAACAAAATGTCTGCAACAGATCTGATGCAAAATCTGCAACTTTTTCCACCATGAAATGATCTGTTTAACTACCCGAAACACACCTGAGGCATCGGGGACCTCAACCAAATGCACCAACATATCCTAAGACATCATTCAAACTTTTTTTAATTTTCGGAACTCTCGAGTTAACATCAAAACACCTATTTTTTATCGGATTCAAGCTTAACGATTTCAAAAGCTTCAAAAACACACTTTCGATCAAAAAGTCTATCAAACCTCATCCGAATGATCTAAAATTTTGCACACACATCCCAAATGAAATAATGAAACTACTGCAATCTCGGAATTCTATTCCGACACTTGGATCAAAATATCACTATCAAACCGGAAACTTCCAAAATTCAACTTTCGGTATTTCAAGTCTAAATTAGCTACGGACTCCAAAACATATTCTGAACACGCTCCCAACCTCGAAATCACCCAACGAAACCATCGGATTTCCATTACGAGGTCGTCTTCACACTGTTCTGACTACGATCAACTTTCGAACACTTAAGCTCTCATTTAGGGACAAAGTGTCCCAAAACTCTCCAAAACTCAACCGCACATCCCAGCAAATCAAATTAGCAGAAATAAGCTTGGGAAAAGTAGTTAGTAGGGGATCAGGGCGTTAATTCTTAAGGCAACTAGCCGGATTATCACAACCTCCTATACTTAAACATTCGTTTGTCCTCGAACGAGCATAGAGATATATCTGAAATAGTGAAAAGTTGAGGGTAACGACAGTGCGTGTCTTTCTCGGTCTCCCAGGTCAACTCCTTAGCCGGCTGACGCCGCCACTAAACTTTTATCGATGCAATGTTCTTTGACCTCAGCTTTCTAACTACATGTCCAATATTTCCACTGGTTCCTCAACATAACATAGATCCTTGTCCAACTGGACTGAACTAATATCCAACACGTGCGACGGATCACCGTGATACCTCTGGAGCATCGAAACATGAAATACTTGATGAATTCCTGCCAAGATGGGAGGTAAGGAAAGCTCATAAGCAACCTACCCAACACGCCTCAATATTTTAAAAGGGCCAATAATCCTCGGACTCAACTTCCCTTTCTTACCAAATCTCATAATGTCTTTCATAGTCGAAACCTGAAGCAAAACCCGCTCTCCAACCATATAGGAAATATCACGAACCTTCTGTATGGACTGGCCTATACGGAGTCTATCCTGGATCACCTTAACCTTCTCCAAAGCATCCTGAGCCAAATCTATGCCAAATAGTCTAGCCTTACCCGGCTAAAACCAACCCACCACAGACCTAGACCATCTACCATATATAGCCTCATACGGTGCCATCTGAATGCTAGACTGATAATTGTTCTTGTAAGCAAACTCCGCAAATGGCAAGAACTGATCCCAAGACCCTTCAAACTTAATCACACATGCACAGAGCATATCCTCAAGAATCTGAGTAGTGCGCTCGGACTGTCCATCCATCTGAGGGTGAAATGTTATACTCAACTCTACCCGAGTGCCCAACTCATACTGAACGATCCTCCAAAATTGTGATGTGAACTGAGTACCTCTATCTGAAATAATGGAAATTGGAATACCATACAGATGAACAATCTCCCGAATATAAATCTCCGCCAACTACTCCAAGAATAACTAGTACATATAGAAATGAAATGAGCAGCGTTGGTCAGCCGATCCACAATCACCCAAATAGCATCAAACTTCTTCAAAGTCCGTGGGAGTCCAACTACAAAGTCCATGGTGACCCGCTCCCACTTTTACTCCGGAATCTCTATCTGCTGAAGCAACCCACTCGGCCTCGGGTGCTCATACTTCACCTGCTGACAGTTGAGGTACCTAAATACAAATCCAACTATATATTTCTTCATCCGCCTCCACCAATAAAGCTGCCTCAAATCTTGATACATCTTCGCGGCACCTAGATCGATATAATACCGTGAACTATGGGCCTCCTCCAGAATCAACTCCCGAAGCCCATCAACATTGGGTACACAAATCTGACCTTGTATCCTTAATACCCCGTCGTCACCAATAGTCACATCTCTGGTATCGCCGTGTTGAACCTTGTCCTTGAGGACAAGTAAATGAGGGTCATCATAATGCCACTCCCTGATACGGTCAAATAAGGAAGATCGAGAAACCACGCAAGCTAGGACCCGACTGGGCTCCGAAAGATCCAATATTTAAAACTGATTGGATAAAGCCTGAACATCCATTGCCATAGGCCTCTCTGATGCTGGTAAATATGCCTAACTCCCCAATCTCTCCGCTCCTTGACTCAAGGCATCAGCCACCACATTGGCCTTTCCTAGATGATACAATATAGGGATATCATAATCCTTAAGAAAATCCAACCATCTCTTCTACCTCAAATTAAGACTTTTTACTTGAACAAATGCTGAAGACTGCGATGATCAGTGAACACCTCACAAGATACGCCATATAAGAAACACCTCCAAATCTTCAATGCGTGAACTATTACAGCCAACTCCAAATCATGAACGGGCAAGTCCTTCTTATGGGGCTTCAACTGGCGAGAAACATAAGTAATAACTCTATCCTCCTGCATCAACACACAACCAATCCCAACTCTCGAAGCAATACAATACACGATATATAAACCTACATCCAATGCAAAACCAACACTGGAGCTGTGGTCAAAGCTGTCTTGAGCTTTTGAAAGCTCTAGTCACACTCATCCGAGCATACAAATGAAGCACTCTTATGAGTTATCTTGGTCAAGGGCAATGCGATAGATGAGAATCCTTGAACAAACCAGCGATAATAGCCTGCCAAACCAAGAAAGATGCGAATCCTTGTGGTTGAGGACGGTCCGGGCCAACTCTGAACCACCTCTATCTTCTTTGGATCCACCTGAATACCCTCACTCGATACCCCGTGGCCTAAGAATGCCACTAAATCCAACCAAAACTCACATTTTGAGAACTTAGCATATAACTTCTTCTCTCTTAGAATCTGAAGCATAGTCCTCAGGTGCTACTCATGATCTTCCAGACTTAGGGAATACACCATAATGTCATCAATAAAGATGACGACGAACAAATCAAGATGCGACCGGAACACAATGTGCATCAAATGCATAAAGGCGGTTGGGGCATTGGTCAACCCAAATGACATAACAAGGAACTTGTAATAACCATACTGAGTCCTGAAAGCGGCACTCGAAATATCTGGAACCCGAATCTTCAACTGATGGTAACCTGAGGGCAAATCAATCTTAGAAAACACTCGCTCACCCAAAAGCTGGCCAAACAAAACATCAATTTGAGGGAAAGTATAACGTTCTTTACTGTAACCTTGTTCAATTGGCGATAATCAATACATGTACGCATGGAACCATCCTTTTCCTTCAAAAGAAGACATGAGCACCCCATGGAAAAATGCTAGGCCGAATAAAATCCTTACCAAGCAATTCTTGTAACTGATCCTTCAACTCCCTCAACTCAGGAGGAGCCATACAATATGGAGGGATAGAAAATGGGCTGAGTGCCCAACAATAAATCAATGCCAAAATCAATATCTCTATCAGGCGGCATGCCCGAAAGATCGACTAGAAACACATCAAGAAAATCACGTACTACTGGGACTGAATCAGCTGAAGGGGTATCAATACTGACATATCTCACATAAGCTAAATACACAACACACCCCTTCTCAACCATACGTTGAGCCTTAAGGAAAGAAATAACTCTACTGGGAGTGTGATCTAAAGTACCCCTCCACTCAACACATGATACACTTGGCATAGCCAGCGTCATGATTTTGGCATGACAATCAAGAATAGCATAATGGGGCAACAACTAGTCTATGCCCAAGATAATATCAAAACCAACCATGCTGAGTAACAATAAATTGGCTTTGGTCTCAAAACCACTAAGAGCAACCAAACACGACCGAGAAACGCGGACCACAACATGATAATATCCCATAATAGTAGAAACATAAATGGGGAAACTCAAAGAATCCCGGATGTACACCCAAATGTAGAGAAAAATAAGAAGTCACATAAGAGCAAGTGGAGCCTAGATCGGATAGAACTGATGCATCTTTATGAGAAACCATGACAATACCTGTGATGACAGAATCGGAGGCAACGACCTCGGCATGGGTAGGAAGGGAATAATATCTGGCCTGACCTTCCCCTCTACATGGCTGAGCAGGTAGAGCAGCAATCAGTGCTATAATTATAGCCTGAGAACTCGGTGAGGTACGTTATGGCTGACAAGTCTGTGGAGGTGCACTCCTTCTAAGTCTAGGGCAATACCTTATTACATGGCATGTGTCACCACACTCAAAACAAGCTCTAGGAGGACGTGGCAGTGGGAACCGTGCGGTACGGGTACCCCAAGACCCCTGAACACCTGAAACACTATGTGAAATCTGAGATGTAAACTGAGCTGGCTGGCCCACAAATCCTCTACCATGCCATACTCTTCAATAAGGACTAGTGGGTCTCTCCAGTCTACGAGCTCTCCTTACTTCCCTATAATCTTTCTCTTAACCTCGTATGTCCTCTCTATCTTGGACCCACCTGTCCTCCACTCGACGTGAGGTCTTCACCACCCGCTGAACTGGGACCATAAGTTGTGTCGCCATGACGCCTGGAACCTGACCAATGAGAACTCACTGCTCTGGAGTGGGGTGGTGGAAGTCTAGGTCCCTCCTTCGATCTGTGAAGTAGTTGGTACAACCTGAATCGACCCCGCCTAAACTAATGTACCAAACATGCTCAGGAACTATGCAAATGTCTCCTGAAAGACTGGAGAAGTAGTAGCAGTAGGCACATCCGGTATCTGGCTCTGGCTGGAACTGCTGGTGGCCTTTCGGTGGCAGCTATAGCGGGTGTCGTTGCTTCATCGCGTGTGCGCCCTCGAACTCTACCTCGGCCCCAACTTTTGGAAACTCTCACAGGGGCGCGGGTGCCTGATCATTTCAGGTAGCACGTGTCCTCACCATCGGTGAGAGAATAGAAGATAGAAGTTTAGAATTCGTGATGCCAAATATATCGCACGACTGGGAAATAAAATGAAGTGGAATTTTCCTAACAGTTACAAAGCCTCTCATAGATAAGTACAGAAGTCTCCGTACCGATCAACAAGACTCCAATAAATCGGCTTGTGATCCATGACTCCTATGAACCTAGAGCTCTGATACCAACTTGTCACGACCTCTGTTCGCCCTTCGAGAACCATCGTGACGACAACTAGTCCCTATGACTAGGTAAGACTAAATTGTGGAAGATAAACCAAATTGAGGAAATAAAAAAGTTAAAATAAAATGAAGAGTAATAAAACAGTGTTTGAACGTGCCGCTCGGCATACACAATATTTAACTCTCAAACCAACACATACTCCCAAGACACAGAAACCCATAAATCACAATAAGGATCACTACATAGTGCTCTAACTCCTAAATAGTCTAAAACAAAAGTAATACAGAAGGTCTGTAACTACATAAGAGAATAGAAAGAGACTCCTCGGTCTGCTGACACGACAAATGTACTTTGAAGTCTCTTCAAAAGCCCTGCCTCAAAGATGATAAGACTGAGCAAAAGTACCTTATTTGCACATCAAAAACATGTGCAGAAGATGCATGAGTACACAATGGTGATACTCAGCAAGTGCCACGCCTAACCTCGGTCAGGTAGTGACGAGGAAGGTCAAAGCCCTAGTCAGGTTAAATAAAATAAGGGTTAACAGTGTGAAATAAAATAGTATAAATAAGTGCAACAGTAAGAAATAACATAGAATTGAAAGAACAATAACAACTAGAATAGATACAAACAAACCAAGGAAAGAAATACATCTCAAAACAGAGATAACTACCGGGGCTTCTTCCAGGATACCGTCATGCAGTCCCAATTACAACTATCCAGTGGATCTCCCGGAATACCGTTCCATAGTCCATCATATATATGTCTGAAGGATCTCCCGAGATCTCGTCCCGTAGTCAAACTATCAATGCTCGGGGATATACTGGAATTCCAATCCGTAGTCCCAAATGTAAATACCTAGTACCGGGGGAATCTATCGGGTGCATTCCCGTAGTTCAATATAACTATGCAGGGGGATCAATCGGGAATCTAATCCATACTCCCAAAGTAAATATGCAGGGGATCTACCGAGAATCTAACATGTAGTCCCGAAGTAAACAAACAAGAGGAGCTACCGGAAGCCCACATCCGTAGTCCCAATGTAAACACACAGCAACAAGAAAATATTCAGAAAAGGGAAATCTCATATTTAGGCAACAAATAATTCTAGCCTATCATGCTGCATAGAGTTCATGTAAAACAGATTGAGCAATTAAATTACTTAGACATGCTTTCCTAAGCTAACAACAGGGCTTAACAGTGCAAGTAATAAAAGTAGGAAAAGAACATACTAATGAATTCTTTAAGAAAACTAGATTTCCAATCATTTTCACAAGTATGCACTCGTCACCTCACGTACAAGGCAATTCAGTTACCAAATATAACAATCCTAAGGGGAAGGTCCCCCACACAAGGATAGACAAGCCACTTACCTCGAACCGGCTCAAAACTCAACCCTAGACCACCTTCTTGCAAGAGTACTCGACTCCAAATTGTCCAAATCTATCAAATTCAATTTCATAATGTAAATAACACTTCAAGCAACTGATTCTACAATTAAATTCAAAGATAATACACGAAATCATGTAAAACAACCAAAATGCCCCTCGGGCCCACGTCTCGAAATCGGGTACAATTTATATTTTCAGAATCCTCATGCTTTCACGATCCTAACCATATCAAAATTATTCAAATCTGATGTTAAATCCCCTATCAAAACTCAATTTATTGGTCCAAGAATTTTCCCCCAATTTTCATACAAATTTCGAAATTAAAAGATGGATTTAAGTGTAGACTCATGGAACTTAGTCTAAACCGAGTAGGAATCACTTACCCAAATTGCCCAGGTGAAAATCTTTCCAAAATTCGTCTCCTACCGAGCTCCCAGTTCAATTTTGTGATTTGAACTCAAAACCCTCGATTGAACTTAAACATTCTGTCCAGTTATTCCTTCATCGCGATCACGGCATTAACCTCGCGATCGTGAACCACAAAATAGACTGCCCATAAACTTACCTTCCACGATCGCAACATGCTCCACGCGATCGCGAAGCTATGCCACTCAAACTAGCGCGATCGCATCAATGACTCACACGATCACGAAGCTATACCACATAGACTCACGCGATCGCAATCTTACACATGTGATAACAAAGAAAACTCTGCCCTTTCCCCTAATAAGCCTACGCAATCACGGCCCCTTACACGGGATCGTGAAGAACAAAATGCCCGCAACAGACCTGACAAAATCTGTAATTTTTTCCAACATAAAATGATCCGTTTAACTACTCGAAACACAAACCGAGGACCCCGGGACCTCAACCAAATGCACCAAAATATCCTAAGACATCATTCAAACTTTTTCCAACCTTCAGAACGCTTGAGACAACATGAAAACACCTATTTTTCATCGAATTCAAGCATAAGGATTTCAAAAGCTTCAAAAACACACTTTTGATAAAAAAAGTCTATCAAACCTCGTCCGAATGACCTGAAATTTTGCATACACATCCCAAATGACATAACAAAACTAGTGCAACTCTCAGAATTCCATTCCAAACCTTGGATCAAAATCTCACTACCAACTCGGAAAATTCCAAAATTCAACTTTTGGCAATTCAAGCCTAAATTAGCTACGGACTTCCAAAATACATTCCGAACACGCTCCCAACCCTGAAATCACCCAAAGTAGATAAAGAAACCATCAGATTTCCATTCTGACGCCATCTTCACACTGTTCATACTACGGTCAACTTTACAAACACTTAAGTTCTCATTTATGGATAAAGTATCGCAAAACCCTCCAAAGCTTAAACCGCACATCCCGGAAAAGCAAATTAGCAGAAATAAGCTTGGGGAAAGCAATTAATAGGGGTCAGGGTGTTAATTCTTAAGTCGACCGACCGGATCGTCACAACATCATTTGACAGCCGCCCACATGTAGCACTATCGGGAAGTCTATCAAAATTTCTAGGTTAACTGACAATGAGGCGGAGTACAAGGCCATGATTGCAAGTCTCGAGTTATTAAAAGTTTGGGATTAGAAGTCATTGAATCGAAGTGTGACTCTTTATTGGTGGTAAACCAAGCAAACAAAACCTTCAAAGTCCGAGAACATAGAATGCAAAGGTATTTAGACAAGCTACAAGTAACTTTGCGCCGTTTCAAGGATGGACTTTACAACATGTACCTCGAGAAAAAAATAGTGAGGCCGATGCACTTGCAAATTTGGGGTAATCAATCGAGGAAGACAAGATTAGCTCGGGGACTGTCGTTCAACTCTGAAGATTTGTGATCGAGAAAGGTCATGCCGAGATAAACTCTACAAGCTTAACCTGGGATTGGAGGAATAAATATATTGAGTACTTGACGAACGGAAAGCTCCTATCGGACCCTAAAGAGTCGAGGGCCCTATGAACAAAAGCTGCTCGATTCACATTGGATAAAGATGGAACATTTTACAGAAGGACATTCGATGGATCATTGGCAATATACCTAGGACCAGAAGACGTCGAATATGTTTTATGAGAGGTACATGAAGGAGATTGTGGGAACCACTCTGGCACCGAATTGTTGATTCAAAAAATCAATATAGCAGGGTACTACTAGGATAGCATGGGAAAAGACACTAAGGAGTTTGTTCGAAAATGTGATAAATACCAAAAGTTTGCACCGATGATCCATCAAATCGGAGAATAATTTCTTTCGGTCCTATCCCCGTGGCCATTCATGAAATGGAGGATGTATATCATTGGACCTCTGCCAACGGCCCTAGGTAAATCTAAGTTCATTTTATTTATGACTGGCTATTTCTCCAAATTGGTAGAAGCGCAAGCATTCGAGAAAGTGAGAGAGAAAGAGGTTATAGACTTCATCTCGGATCACATCGTATATCGATTTGGGATACCCACCGAAATAGTGTGTGACAATGGAAAACAATTTATCGGCAATAAGATAACGAAATTCCTCGAGGACCACAATATAAAAAGGATATCATCAACATCGTATCATCCTAGTGGGAACAGACAGGCCGAATCGACGAATAACACTATCATTCAAAACTTAAAGAAAAGGCTAAACAATGCTAATGGGAAGTGGAGAGAAATGTTCCTCGAAGTCCTTTGGGCATATCAAACAGTATCAAAGTCTAGTACGGGGGCAACCCCATTTTCCGTAGTATATGGATTCGAGGCCTTGATTTTGGTCGAATTCAAGGAACTTAGCACCAGATTTCATCATGCAACGGAAGATTCAATCACAAGGCTATGAATACTATCCTCGAACTATTAGATGAAAAATGAGAAGCTGCACTTATTTGGATGGTTGCGCAAAAGCAAAGAATCAAGAAATATTATAATAGAAGAACCATCCTTAGCCACTTTGGAATCGGGGATTTAGTTCTGAGGAAAATCACCTTCGATACTCGAGACCCAAATGAAGGGAAACTAGGTCCAAATTAAGAAGGACCATATCGTGTCCTCGATATCATCGGAAAGGGATCTTACCCGAGGAAAATTCAATAATATCTAAGGCTTATTTGCAATCAACCTCGAATATTGGGGGCATCACCCTCTGATGTTACATTTTTAAGGAAAGTACCTCATGACAAAAAAGGGTATCGATAGGGAAACTTTATATTGGGCCAAATGGTCGAATGAACCGTGCCTATATAGATTAGTCGAGCCCCTATGGCAAAACATGTACGCATGCATTAATTATTTCAAGAAGCATTCTTTCTATATCAAACATCCTGTGTCTCAAAGAAAACTTTATACTATACGAGATCCGTACTTATGATTTTGTGAGAAATGAATCAAGGGCCAAGCACAAATATACCTCGAACACTCGGGGACTGTCATCAATGATCGACGTATTCAAGTTATCTAAACTCAAATTTATAAGACGTCAAAGAGTCACCCCTTGATCTATAGACCGTGTCACTCCTGGGGACTAAAACTTCGAACAAGTTCGAAGTGTTATTGGGAAATAAGACCAAGAGGCATACCCAAAGGCTATGGCTAAATTAATACGACTCGGAGATGTCCGAATCTCGCGATCACAATAAGCCATCAAATTCTTTGAAAAATCAGTTAAAAAAGGCTACCACCGGCAAATAATCAAAAGGGCTTCAATAAAATCAGCCCTCGAAAAACCATAAGAGGTATCAAATTATCTTAACAGAAACGTGCTAAGGCACAACAACAGAGGGGTTTTAATCGACATCGAACCCTCAAACTACCCAATGGTTAAAACATGCTAATGCATAAATAAATTTTTACTAATAATTTTAAGATGAAAAAGGGGAATAATAGCCATCTGTTAGAGGCCATATTGGTCCGATCTAAAGATCTTAAGGGCCAATACATTTAGATTTCGAGATCTTGTTTTCACTCCACCCGAACCCAAGGGTTCATCTATTCCAAGCCCAAATGAAAAGTGACTTGACTATGGTTCGGGGACTCATCATTATCCGACACAAACCCTAAAGGGTCTATACCTCAAGTTCGAACCTTATTCAAACTCGATTGTGGTGACTTCGAAGAAGCCACCCAAAACCAAAATCTTGAACGCACCGTTCAAAGCATGAGACTGTGCAAAAGTCAAACAAGTCCCACAAATACAAAAGTCGAGAAGTAATTATAAAGAGAAAAGTCCTTTATATATATATAGACAAAAATATGTACAAGGAATCGACGGGGGTCTTACAAAAAAGAAAAGAAGAAAATTCCTAAATATGACAGGGGTTGGTTTCTCCATTAAGGGTGGCTTCTCCTTCGGGCCCCTAGTCTTTATCGAACCTACCCTAGCTACCTTCATCATTATCGGAGGAGACAAGAAACCTGGCATCAGTTTCAAGCGCCTTAGTTTGAGTTATCTCTTTAGATTGGTCAAAACCTCGAGCGTGGATTTACTCGAGGGTCTCCCTTTGGGATTGGCACTTCGCCAAGTCATTGCTCCAACGCTCTTGATCAGAAGCCTCATTCATTTGCATTTGAGCAGCCTCGGTGTCATCTAGGTACATGCCTATGGACTTGTCAGCCGCGATCTTCGTCTTATCAGCCTTCACCTTGGCCTCAACAAGCTCGGCTTTAAGTTTCTTGACCCTTTTGGCCAGGGTTGGGTTTTTCTCTTTAATTCCCCAAAGTTGGACCTCAGCCAATGACAGTTTGGCCAAGGAAACCTCTTTCTTCGAAGCAAGGCAGTCCATGTTCTCCTTCTACCGATCAATTCAACTTTGATTTGATCGACTTCCCCTCAGACCAGCTCTATCATTTCTAGCTTTTGCTGAAACTGAGATATTGAAGTATTAGCCTCAACAGTTGGGTCGAGACCGTACTCTTTCATAATGATAATTACCTGCTCGTCTAAATCGGACTCTTCCTTATGATCCTAGGCCAAGTTTGCTTGAAAGTCCCTGAGCTCCTCCTCTTTTTGATCGCAAAGGAGCTTTAAAACATTCCTCTCATTCGAGGTCTTTTGGAGCTCGGCCTTGCATTGGATCAAATCGGTCCTAAACTTGGTAAAAGTATACGCAAAAAGAAATATATTAGCTAGGATAAAGGGATAAGAAGGAAAAGAAAATTGCAACAATGGAAATTAGTACTTACACGAGATAAAAGGCATTCGGCCTCTTCAAAAAAGTGTGGATTCATCATTGAAGTTGGCGGCATCATCAACCCTGATAAAGCAATCTAGGAAGGGATCCTCTTCAGTGGGGACTCCGCCTATGTTAGGGATAAGCATAGCCCGAGCATCCCTTATGGCCTTCTCAGAAAAGGCCGATAGAGAGTGAGAGTGACCGATTGAGATGGTTCTGATCAGCCCTGGGGGTCACAGAAGTGGCCCCTCTGGCATGCTTGTTGATGCCCGAGGGATAATCTCAACCTCGGGTGATTCGGGGTTTTTGCCCGAATCTTTCTTCGAAGCCTTCTCATCACGAGGAAAGGTATCGACAACCCCCTCTGACTTAGAAGGCTTGGAGACCTCGACCGGCTTCCTTGCTTGAACCACCAACTTCGAGTCTTTGCCCTCTTCTTCATTTTCTTCTTCTCCCAGCTAGCAGGCCGACTCTATAGTCACAGGGATGAGATTTCACCTGCATCTTCATACTGGAGCCCTTGTATGTTGGGGATCCTCGATCTCCGAGACATTCTTCCTCTTATTATCTTTCCCCACTTCGGGGCGGGGGACTAGATCTCTTCTCCTAAGGGGCCGGCCTCATTTAAGCGACATCTCCAGTGCCTGCAAAAAAAAGAGAGAAAGTCAAGCATAAATAAAGAGAACCATTACAAAAGGGGGTTGGGGTTGGGGTGGGGGAGCATCAAAAGCTTATAGAATAAACTTATCGTGATGTTTGGCTTCCCATATGCCCCTTGCCAAGTCAAGCCAGCACTGTTCGGCATGGGAGGAAGTTGCGGCCAACTTCCGAACCTAGTCTTTGAGGTTAGTGACCTTGTGAGACATCTAAGCAACCGCTCTGAAGACTAATGGATGAAAAACATCACTTACATTCGGGGTTCCACTTCTCTAGGAACGAATATTTCTCCTCTGGGATGAGGTCGCAGGTCCTAACCCGCACGAACCGGCTCATCTAACCCCGATCTTTGTCCTTATTGTTACTCGAAAAAAGGCCTTTGTCGCTCGGTGTTGGAGCTTGATCAACCCTCAAAAAATCCAAGGCCGATATAACCGTATTAGGTGGTTGAGGGTGAACTCCAGCCCCTTGGCCTTGCTGGAAAAGAAGCGGAGCATGATCACTATGCGCCAAAATGAGGGGTGAATATAGACGAGGGTGACCTGGTACCTCTTGCAAAAATTAATAATAATTAGGTTGGTAGGACCCAGTGTGAAAGGGTAAGTATAGACACTTAGGAACCCCTCCACGTGAGTGGTAATGCTCTCTTCGGGATCGGAGATCTGTACCACGACCTCCCCCCCCCCCCCCCCGCGGCCACAATCTTTCTTTATAGCCTCGAGATGTTTCGCCGTTATCGATAAAATATATCTCGACACGTGCTCACATTGGCCAAGGATCGATGGAGGGTTCTCAATTTTGAAGTGGAACTTAGGACACAAGGGTCGGGAACATAATCGTGAGGGAGCGGTTCCACCGGTATTTTATCACCGGCCGATTGGGAAGATGAAGAAGAAGTTTTCTCCTTTTATAGAACGGTCTTGGAGGTTTTCGGCATTGATTTAGGTAGAAAGAAGCAGAAAGAGATGAAAATTAATGTTTTGGTACTAACAAAATTGACTTTACGGGTGGTGAAACATAATAGATGGAGAGAGAAAGAGACATAGAAAGCTTGGTAAAGGTGGAAGTAAAGTTTTTGATTCAACGAAGAAGCCGTGTATTTATAGGCTCACGGCGAGGGTTAGGTGGTGCTAGTGGCCGACCGTCACTGGCAAGCATTAATGGTTTGGGAAACTGTACCAACAAGACGTTTCGATTGCTTACGTCATGAGGATGACATCATTCTCGGGGTCTCCAAAAAATCGAGGCTCAAGTTGTTTCTTATCATTTTATTCTAAGAAACGAGGGGATTATCTGTATATGGTGGAAATATGGGCTACCCGATTTCGTCCTTTGATGAAAAAAGTGATACTTACATTGAAAACCCAGGACGCCGAGCTCAGGGTCGAAGTTCCTTTCCAAGATCGAGGTCGATATCACTTACCAAGGTCAGAAAAGGGCATATTTCGAGATGATGCCGGTATAATTCAGTAACGGAAAGAGCGAGATACTCGCAACAGACCAAAGATCATGGCATAAATTTTGGAATGGATTGGTCCTTGGCAGTTAATCAGTGGTCAAATATAATTTCTTACAATTATTAAAAATGTACCTTATTTAGGACTCCGCTATTATATAAAGGGGGATCCCATCCATTTGTAACGACCATTGTTCACTGATAAGAAAATACACGTTCATTACTTTCTTGTTATTCCACATACTGTTCATCAGAGTTGCTTTATCATTTGCTATACCTATTATCTTACCTCGAGACCATCATAGGTCAAGGTCGAGACTTGACTTGCATACTAGTTTGATTTATTTTATTCTCTAATCGAAAAAGGCCAAAACTACCCTTAGACTATTAGGGATGGTACAATAATGCCCTCCCTCCACCTATTTGTAAAAATTACCCTCACCGTTAAAAATCTGGCCCATTCATGCCCCTAATGTCAACTTTTCGGCCCACTCATACCCTAAAAACTAATAGCCCTATTTTGATTAAGAAATTTTTTAATTATTTATTACGTATTAATTTTCTATTTGCTTAAATTAAAACCTCACACCATATCTACTTATTATCCTACTCCACTCTTAGATTCTCACCCTTCAACACCCACGGATCTCCCTCAATCTCAGATTTTTTGGACTTAATTTAATTTTTAAATTAATATTTTTTTATTAAATCAATTTTTTGAGTAGATGTGAATGTAATAAACACTTGATTGAGCTTATTGTATAAAGAAATAAAGTGTAGTAAGAAAAATTGATGATGAATGATATTTCTGTGATGAAAAAAATAGGAGTAATTGATGTGTATATTTAATATATAAAGAAATAAGAAGAGGAAGGTGATTAACTGTACGAGAGAATTTTATTTGCTTAGGGAAAAAAATAGGTGTATGAGGGTTCTAGTTGGTGGAATAATTTTTAAAAGAAAGAGGAGAAAGAAATGGAGGAATGGTCTTAGAATGTGGGTGAGTTTATTTTAATTTAGGTGAGTCTTAAATTAGGTCAATGGAACGATGACACATGAAAATTAATTAAGTTTTCTTTTTGTCTAACATGGTATTTGAAACTTGTATGGCGTAAAGTATTTGTGACAAAATATTTTGGTTGTCTGAAAATAAAACTTTAATGATGTTTGTAGTGATTATTCAAATAGAGTGCAAGATCAAAAAAAGAATGAGAAGAACAAGAAAAATATGAACGCACACACGCTAGGGGGAGAGTGGAGGGGGTAGGGGGAGAGATTTTTTGAGATGGGGGTATTGTTGTACCAACATCAATAGTCTAAGGACATTTTTGACCTTTTTCCGTTATGACACGTAAAAATTAATTAATTTTTTATCTAACATAGCCGTTAGTCGTAAGGATATGCTTGAGCCGAAAGATAACGATAAGGGCAATTTTTTTAACATAGGTGGACGGAGGGCATTATTGTACCAACCCCAATAGTCAAGGGGTAATTTTGACCATTTTCCTTTCCCTAATTTATCTATTTAATTCCTTATTTATTAATTGGTTTGGATTAAATTATATATCCTTAAAATTACAATATAAATTTAATTGTTACTCGAATTTTTAAGGTAAACAAAAATCCACGCCTATCTTCGTGAAAAGAAAAAAAATCATAAGTATAAAGAAGTGAAGTTTTTTTTCCCATTAATAAATGAACTAGTATGACTGAGATTAACTATTCTTCCAATAATTTTCATCTGTTCCCTCGTTTTCTTGTAGGAATGTTGAAATAGCGAAATGGCAAATAGCCATCATCCTTCTGTTAGAGAAAAAACAAAAAAATAACTAATTTAATATTTTGCCTTTAGTTTTTTTTTTTTGGTTATTTCTTTTGTTAACCGTGGTTTCCGAGCATTGCTTTGCGAATTCGATTAGCTATACCCATCGGGTCCCGCTGTTTCAATGCGGGTGCACGGTTAGTTCCACGTGGCCTTGGAGACGTGACTAATTTATAATGCCTCATGTGGCCCTGCGAGGGCTCGAACTGGCGTCTTTGGGGACTTTATCCTGAAGGCCAGTACCAGTTTAGCTACCCTCATCGTTTATAGGAAAGTTGAGTAGTCAAAGTTTGTGACATCATTTTGGTGTATTGTCATGAATTATATGATAATAAAGGAGTCCGAAACTTTTTTGATGACAAAATGGACTCAAAATATGTTTTTGATGATAAAAAAAAGCTACTTTTCTAACTATTTTGCTGTATTTTACTGCGAATTGGATTAACGAAAATTTACCGTTAAGTCAATTCGCAGTAAAATACTGCGAAATATTAAAAAAATTAATTTTTCAAATTGCAATTCGAAGTAAAATAATGCGAATTGGTTAAAAATGAGACGTCTCGTAACAGCTGGACCCAGTCTGTAATTAAAAGAGTATTTCGCAGTAATTTACTGCGAATAGCCCTAATTCACAGTAAATTACTGCGAAATACTCTTTTAAATACAATCTGGTCGTTTTCCTCAACGACAAACACACACAACCTCCATTAAAAAAAAGCCACTACCTTATCTGGTCCTCCCCACCCCGCTCCAGTATTTTTAAAAAATTTTTTGGCCCACCGTCCCACAAAGAACACGGATTATAGGTCCAACATACCAAAAGAAGGTTTCGATTCCGTATTTTGGGTAAAAATTTTAGAATTCAAAAAAAGTTATATCGAGGTATTTCTATTTAGTTTTTGGCAAAACTCGTATATTCACGTATATTAGTAATGCTTAGTATGTTTACATGTGAGTTTATATTATGTTTGTGTTCTTTAATATACCCGGATTGATTTATTTGATACCTGAATTTATGTTATATTTGTGAAAAAATGGTACTAGATTGTTTGTGTTATTTATTTTATGCTCATATTGTAGAGCCTTGTAGTGTAGTAAAATATATTTTCTTTTAGCGTAGTTGCATTTTAGCATAGTAAAATTTATAGCCTTGTACCATAGTTAAATATAAAGTCTTGTAGCGTAGTAAAATTTAGTGCCTTTTAGCGTAGTAAGGATAACTCGGTGGTTCTCGGCTTCAAAAATCAAGCCTGGAACCCTTACATAATTATTCGTTCCAATTCAAAAATTTATAATTTAAATATTTAAGGTAAGAAAATTCTAAAAATATTAAAATTGAGAAGAATAATATTTTAAGGATAACTCGGTGGTACCCAGCATCAAAAATCAAGCCTGGAACCTTTACATAACTATTCACTCCAATTCAAAAATTTATAATTTAAAAATTTAAGCTAAGAAAATTCTAAAAATATTGAAATTGAGAAGAATAATATTTTAAGGATAACTCGGTGGTATCCGGCCTAAAAAATCAAGCCTAAAACCCTTACATAATTAATCTCCCTAATGCAAAAATTTATAATTTAAATATTTAAGGTAAGAAAATTCAAAAAAATATTGAAATTGAGAATAATAATATTTTAAGGTGAATAGTAGAACAATATTTTTATTTAAACGGGTTAAAAAATACACAAATACTACAAGAAAAAAGAAGATGTAACAGTATTGCGGAAATTTATTTTATTTCATATAATGTGAAACATACACAAGTACCTTCATGAATTGCAAAAAACAACAGACAAACAAACTACTAGGGGTATCCTTGATAGTTGGGTACATTGGATGACTACACCACAAGGAAAAACATAACAGACCAACATAATAAATACATGCAATACGAAAATGATACTTAACACATACACGTCAATGTTTAGTCCTAGATACCATTTATTCTTTGCTCCAACCACTTAAATCGTTCTTCCATTTGTTCTTTTTCTTCTTCTAACTCTTTTACTCTTGCCTTCACCTCCGCAAGTTCCCGTTCATATTTTTCGCTACGTTCTTTGTATGCTTGACAATTCCATTCTGCTTTCCATTTTTCTTCTCCCACCTTCTTCAGTTTCTCCCTCATTTCTGTAATAATTCTATTGCGTTCCATATTTTTACTCGCTTCGACTTCCCACATACCATGAAGATCCTGTAATCTCTTCCTGTAGCTTTCCTGAAAACATGGTTCCTCAGCCCATTCATCAAATTCACAAGTATGTTCGTCGGGTTGCTTGTACAATGTGTTCATACAGCACTAGAAGCGGCGTCCAGCGTCAGCCCCTTCCCACATACAGTCTGTCATGTATGATTTTCCACATAAGCAAATTTGTGGACGACCAAGTTGAGCCATTTAATGAATATTTTTGGGAAAAATATTGAGCACACAAAATAACTACAATGTGCCCATTATTTATAGGTGAAACAACATAATGTTCAACAATACGTAGTATTTTACTACGACTTAGATGCACATTATTCGAGGAAAAAATAGCTTTTTCCACATAGTTTTGAACCTGTTCAAAACGAAATGACAACTCAACAATACGTAGTATTTTACTACCATTTAGATGCACAATCTTCGGGGAAAAAATAGCTTTTTCCACATGGCTTTGAACCTTTTCAAAATGACGTGACAACTCAACAATACATAGTATTTTACTACGATTTAGATGCACATTCTTCGGGGCAAAAAACAACTTTTTCCACATGGCTTTGAACCTTTCCAAAATCACGTGACAACACAACAATAAGTAGTATTTTACTACGATTTAGATGCACATTCTTCAAAAAAAATAGCTTTTTTCACATGGCTTTGAACCTTTTCAAAACGACGTGACAACTAAAAAATAAGTAGTATTTTACTACGATTTAGATGCACATTCTTCGGGGAAAAATAGCTTTTTCCATATGGCTTTGAACCTTTTCAAAACGACGTGACAACTCAACAATAATTCCATTATTAATCCTAATTTTTAATTTAATCATATCTAATTATTTAATTTATTAAACTAACACAACTAATTAATTTTTCTTACATTATATTAGACGTCATAGCCTTTCCTCTGCCTGCGCATCCCAGACCTGTAGAGGATTATCTATTAGTGCTATAGGGAGACCGTAGGTCCTCCTATGTGTGGGAGGTACAGCTGTTAGAGCGGGCTCTCCGGCCTAGGAGACCTGACGATCTTTGGGATTTTATTGCTGGCCATCCGTTGCATCAGCGTGTAGTTCACATCCTTCAGGATACGGGATTATATCCCATTTTTGAGCTTGGGCGGATTCAGCTAGATTGGTCGCTCATCACGACATTGGTAGAGCGATGGCGACCGGAGACGCATACATTTCATTTGCCCACAAGAGAGGCTACTATCACCTTAGAGGATGTCCAGGTTCTTTACAGACTGCGTATAGACGGACTCGCCTTGACACTGCCCCACTACATTAGAGAAGCGTCGCGTGCACAGATGGTGGAGCTGATGGGCCAATGGACTGGACTTAGACCTAAGGGTCGGCAGGGGGGTGTTCACGTTGCTTTATCAGCCATCAGATCATATGGTGGATTTGCACCCCGATATTACCCAGGAGACGGAGGATCTCTGGATAGCCCGGTACACACGTTGTGCGTTGCTCTTGCTCTTCGGGTCTGTATTGTTCCCGGAAACTTCAGGAAGTAAAGTGAGCATGCGCTTCATACATCATATAGTAGATCTGGGTCAGGTATCCCAGTACAGCTGGGGTGCTAGTGCGCTTGCGTACATATACAAGAGCATGTGCCGGGCGAGCATGGGTCCAGCAGTTGATATATGCGGTTTTCTCCCCCTCTTACAGGTGACCAAATTTCTGAATATTTTGTTCTTTACTTTCAAATTAGATATCCCTAAATGACATATAAATATTCCATCAACATTTTATATTAGGTTTGGGGTTGGGAGCGGATCCTGCCGTTGCAGCCACATACACCAGCACTTCCGCCCGATCAGCATTATCCATTTCTCCCTCTAGCTATCAGATGGATTTTGTGGTGTTGGCTATATAGAGGGACGGAGGCTCACCGTAATCTCCCCCTCCTCAGGGATTTCTTATATATGCTGGTGGACGGACATGTAAATATGTACCTACAGTTGTTTTTTACGAACTGAGTTGTATTTGCGTACTAACATTTTTGTTAATATTTGGCAGTTCATCTGGACGCCATACATCGACGACTTGCTTGCTGAGCTACCAGCTTGTTGCTAAGTCGACCGGCTTATTTGGAGCACATCCGCCCCGTTGATATTCTGGGATTACGCTGAGTATCATGCCACGGAGCGTGTCCTTCGACAGTTTGGTTGGCCGCAGACTATACCGATGGAGCCTGTATAGGTTGCCACTCACTATTAGCGCGTCGACCGTATCAACATGGATGAGAAGTATGCGGAGTGGCTACAGCAGCAGCTAGTCCTTTGGGACGATAGAGCTAAGAGTATTCCACTACCCCCTACGATAAGGAGGGCACTATTCAGTTGTATCCTGGGTGGTACAGCCGTTACACCCGACTGATGATCGGGAACCCTGTGCATGTACTTGGCGAGCGTTACATACCGTATGCCGGGAGGCACGAGGCACTGGTATGTTTTTCCGGCTTGTTAATATGTTATAATATGGATACAACATTATTTAATTACTACTTTTAATGTTCACAGGCTATTGGTCATCATCGTTTCTACCAGTTGGGACAACAGATGCATCAGCGTACCGACATCCCAGAGTTGGTTGACTTTGGCCGGCAGGTAGAACAGATGGCTCGGCTAACACTTTTGCAGGCAAAAGATGCCGAGAGGATGGACCATGAGGCTTAGTATGCAGAGCCAGAGGCGTACTAGCGGGGTAGAAAGGTCCCACGAGGGAGGGGTGCCCCACGAGCTAGGGTGCCAGACGGGGTCGGGGGGACGACGGGGAGGTGGTCAGCAAGGTGGCGGTGAGGTACCTGTCGACCCACCAAAGAGAGGTCCATGCCAAGGCCCTTGGACTTGAGGGGCTTGGAGATGATCAGCAGGGTTATATGCCTCATGCAGACGAGCCTTTTAGTAGCATGCCTTCGTTTAGCCTTCAGTTATCTTTGCCAGTATCGCAGGTCACCTCGTCAGGAACGTTGTCAATCATGGGTACATTTGACATGGATGTAGATCAGTACTTCGCATGCCCATATTCCGCAGCTGACGATCGCCCGATACGTGACGTGGATGGCGGGCGCAGGTTGAGTTATCCCCCATCCCCGGCGGTTCAGGTGCATCTATCACAGGTGACGGTATGTGTTTATTACATTATAATTTCAATTTGTTTTCTTTTCCTTAATATTGCATCAATGATTAATTTTTAATTTTCTTATGAAGTTTTCGTCCCAGCCCATCTTCGAGGCAAGTACAGTAGGTGATGAGCACATCACGGATGCATATACCCAGGAGGCCGAGGAGACCACGGTGAGTAAATAATTTATTACTTAACACATATTTCAAACTAATATTATTTTCATATGCTAATTTAGTAGTTGTTTTGTAGGATGCCGACGGCCCTACGGTCTATTCTTCCGATCCTGCCAGTTGCATAGTCGATGCGGGTGCACATCCTCCGATAAAGAGTCAGCTAGATGACGATGATCCAGATAGTGTACCCGACTGATGGGGGATGCGACTCAGGCCAACGGCGACACTGAAGCACACTGGGTGCGGGACGCATTGATTTATTTTGTTTGTAATTTATGTAAATAGCGCATTATGTACATACTGTTAATAATTATATGAGAGCAACAACTTTATTTTAATTGCGCTTGAACAACAATTTTACTTAAACAGTACAACACAAACACTAACATTGACAACCTAAAATAAAAATAACATTTTTATTTGAAAAGGGGAAACATAAACACAAACACGATAAATGTAAAGATACAAAATATCAAAATTTGGAACAACCATATCAAAATATAACATTAAACAATAGATGAAATTTAGAATATTCTTTTATTTCATTAAATTGAAACTTACGCATGTACAAACTTGGATAAAAAGCAAAAAAACTCAAAATGAAATACTAGGGTTTTCCAGGATAGTTGGGTACGTTAGACAAACTTGCACCGGGATTACCACCGCCTCGCACACTGGCTGAAGGACATTTACCACGGTCGTGTCCTATTTGCGAGCATATGCCACATTTACACGCGTAAACTGTGTCACTAACATCCATTTGGTTTCGTATGCGTGCTCTCTTTTTGACTTGCAACTTGCGCAAATACTCCTTGTTACATACCATCTTAAAAGGTTCCGGCAGCCAACAAAGCTCAGCACCTAATGGCTGCAACTTTTTACTATATATATCTACATATGCACTAACACTGTATTGCCTATCAATATAGTTTGTTGCCCCATATCCAACTTGCTGGAAGCACTTCAACGCATGTGCGCACGGCATGTGGTAGATGGTCCATTTTTCATACAAACACAACCTTCTATTTTCATTCACCGTATGTAGATTATTCCCACGGTGTCCGATGATGGATGTTTTAACTTCAAATACACATGTTCGTGATCGTACTGAAGAAATGAATGCCACTGTGATTGCCTCCTCTACCTTTCAAATCTTCTCATGGGTATTGGCATAAATTCAACACCACTGTCAATCAATGCTGAGGCGGTTGCATGCCTATCAACAAACCTCTCCGCGCTCTATTTGAATGTCATGCGAACCATGGCAGTGATAGGCAGATTTCAACAAGCCGTTGAATGACTACGACACGTTTGTAGTCAATGCTCCCCATCGTTTGCCGCCATCAGCATGCAATGTCCACATGTGAAGCTCATGCCACATCAACCAAGTATAGGTTCTTGGCTCTATCTGTCGGATCGCTTCCATGCGCCTATTGAATTTGCATTGTTGTTGCTCAGTTGCAGCCATCCACATTAATCCATGCAAGAAATTGTCAGAAAATTTCTTCTGAAAATTGGCATTCAGGTGCCGCACACAATAACGATGGTATGCATATGGTTCCTGCCATGTAGGCAAGTGATGCACAAAACTTAAAATACCACCATGCCGAACAGATATTAGACAAATACCTGAATGCTGTTTGACAACGTGCTCCTTCAAGTGGTTCAAAACATGGGTCCACGTCTCTTCGCTTTCGAAGGCACATATGGCAAAGGCTAATGGAAATATTTTCCCGTTAGCATCTTCAGCAATTGCAATCAAAAGCTTAATATCATACTTTCCATAGACATGGGTACCGTCTATGGAAATAACAGGACGACAATGCACAAAACCATCAATTGCCGGTTTAAATGACCAAAACACATAGTTGAAAATATATTCGGGTCTGTCCGGACTCCGCTCACGCCTCCATTCAACAACAGTGCCAGGGTTAAAGTATTGCAATGCGGCCATGTACCTGGGCAGATTTTAAAAAGACTTATCCTAGTCGCCATAAATAAGTTCAAAGGCATGTTTGCGACCGAGATATGCCTTTCTTTTAGTTATAGTACAACCATACTCCTTATGGACGGTTGTGACTCTTTAATCTTGAACCTAATGGACACTTCCAAATATGGAATCAGGACAAGAGAAATCAAGTCGACATCCAAGTTGAAGTGATTATCATTGTATGTGTCCATTTCACATCTGTGCTCGCTAATAAATTTACCCACTTTCCACAAACTTGATTTATTCTTGGTGGCACGCAATATCTAGTGACAACTCATAAAAAATCTACGGCATACAACCTTCCATTTATCCGTAGTTGACTCAACTACAGTCATCTCATGGCACTCTTTTATGCTGTAGATTTTTAAAGCCCTAATTAGGCGAGCTTTAGCGGGAAAATACATGCCCTTGGTCAAAACAGATGGCTTGGACTCATCCATATTTGTGATCGAAATTCATCACCTTCTCTTGTGAGGCATCCACGTTCGACATGCTTGGAAAATTATCAAGGTAGGGGATATTCCGCTCATGAAATGGCATGTGAGACTCGTACACTCTTGGTTGCACAGGAGGTGGAGGAACATGCTCCATCGCCAGTTCAGGTTCAACACACGTTCTCCTCCTAATCACCAACCGCAAAAGGGAAGGGTGTGTCATCCGCATTATTGTCGTAGTCACTATCATCTTCCTGACTCTGTGCATCAGCCAAATCACGAGTGAATACGTCGTCTATGGGAAGATGTGTTAGGTCAGGAGCTTCAAGAAGCTGGCTTTCACTTCACAAAAAGAAAAACAAGATAAGTTACCTAATACTCCGAAAAAATATTGTAGATATAGCTATATCACTTTACTTACAAGTCGTATTGTCTTGACAATTCTTGTTGGTGATGACTCCCGGATGGACCATCGTGATCCAATAATCCAGAACTAGGAATATTCCAACTAGGGGTCGGCTCATAACTCGTAAAATTCATATTCGGACGGTACCCCCTATGAAAAATATAATTGTTAAGACAAATCAAATTCAAATATAAAATAATCAGCGTAAAACCATATTAAAATTGAAGTTTACCAGTCCTCTTGTTGATTATATAAAGTCGGTAAATTATTTTGTCTGCTCATTCACCGGTGGTGACAAGTTTAAATCAATGCAAACTCTTTCTTCACCAATCTGTCCGGTAAAAATTGCTCCAGAATAACCACCCAATGATTGGGGGCTATCCATGCTGCGCACGCCCTCTTCCACCTTAACGTACATTTTCAATAATTTATTACAATAATTCCCTGTATTCCTCTGGAATCTGCAAAAAATCTCTAAGGGTATCATCATCATCGATGTTAAACTCCGAATAATAAGCAAACCCCTGCGGAGTCAGTGAAAACGAAAATCTATCGGTTACTTTGAAGTTAACCGAACGCCTCCTCTCACTCATTTTTTTTACGTAACAACGATACCAATGTATCATACTCCATATTAAGTGGCAATTTAACGTGACAATATGGAGGTGAACTATACCTCACAGAGTTATTCTCCAGCACAACCTCACAACCCCAATAAAGAGAAGCTCTTATTTTTTGCACTTCAGACATTATAAGAAAAATTGATAAGAAGAAGTGAGAAGTTTATTGAATGAATGTTCATGAAGATCAAACGCCTATAAATAAGACAAGTCCGAGGTCGGGGTATAAAAATTTTCAAATGAATTTGCAGTAAAATACTGCGTTTTATAATTTTGCATTATTGTTGTTGTGTCAGTTAAATAATTAGTTCGGCCCAAAAAAAAGACAATAGAGTATTGGGGTTCATCAACTATAATAAAACGGAAAAGAGCACCAAATGTCTGCGCGCTCAAATGCTTTGAAGTAAGATAGTTGGGTTGAATTTTGAAAAGCTCAACATATTCAAAGAAAGCACGTCTTCCGAAACCTAAAAAGTCTAAATTGGATTTCCATGGTCAAACTAGTGGTGGCGTCAACTCATACTTTTATCATCACATGGAATCAAGAATATTTTTTTTTTTTTCCTTTTAACGGTTTTGTGTTACTAATCCAATCTAAAGGCTCCTAGATGAGAAACCAAACACAGCTGAACATGACGTTTGGCCACAAAACAGTGCCTAGTTTGTAGAGGTAAGGTGCTCTGTCCCTGCGGGATACGAAAAAGCTGAAACTATACACAAAATATTAACATGACTCCGAGCAAGTATAGTATGCTAATTTTTGAAAAGAAAAAAAAATAGTATTCGGATAAAGTGATATTTAAACATGCATCTCACTTAAAAAAAATATTGTATTTTCGTGACGGAGGAAAAAAAATTTGAAAATTTTGAAAATGTGGGTTTTAAAAAAAAAAACTATTTTCGAATTTTTTTCATAAACTTACAAAATTTTATGGACAAACACATTTTTTTTAAAAATCGAACAAAAGAAAAAAAACAATTAATAAAATTTTAAATTTTATTTATTTTAACAACAGATATATAGTCTAAATTAAAAGGAATAATTGCGATCTTATTCGATGGTGAAGGCTAAATCTATCGGGGGGATAGGCAAACAACTTTCATTTTCATGAGGTTTAATTTAAATTCCCATTAGGTCGTTGGGTGCCTTATTTTACTTTTTATTTATTTTTATTTCAATATCTATCCATCTCTCTCTTGAAATTTCTTTAATAATAAACACAAATAAGACGTCAATCTCAAATTCCAGATTGAAATTTGAACAAAATATACTCAAATGGCAAGAAAATTCCGGGGAACTAAGGAAGTTTCCATTAGTATCTCAATCGATGAATAAGACACTTGACATGTGAAATCAAAGCTTCTTCATAATTAACACGTAAACCATGACTAAAACTTAAAAGAAGTGCCCCCCCCCCCCCCCCCCCCCTATATATTATGAATAAAGAAATAATGACTGGATTATTATGATTTAGATGGGTAATTATGTCTGAATATGTGAAATAATGTACGTACAAGTTTCAATGTTTTTTTTTTGGTAATTAAACTTTTCATTAATCACCAATGAAGTTGCATTACAAAATCACAGTCGGGTGTCAACTTAGCCAACTGTCTGATTGCTATAATAACTACTTTCCCAATGTTATTAAGGTGACAAGTGGTCTTTCTTCGGACCGACCATAAGCATGTAGTTTTCATTTTAATATACGTAATTTGGCAATTGGATGACTCGATAAAGCTAAATGACACCTTCGATAATATTCCCTCAACTTCTTTGTAATCAATAATTTGTTAGATGCAGTACTGAATATCTTCTTTAATATACTTAACGACAAAAAGGAAAAAATCAACGAAATAATAATATCATGTGAACTTTGACATTTAATTTAATTCAACTTCAAAAGCTAATTTATGACGCGAAGATTTTTCAATAACATATAAGTAAACATCGTTCAGGACACTCCAGGACACTAGAGGTCTGGAGTCAGGGGCGGAGCTAGAGTATAGTCAGCATGTTCGGCTGAATCCAGTAATTTTGGTTCGAGCTCTGTATTTACTTTAAATTTTTTATTGAATATGTATAAATTATTAATTTAGAACCCAATAACTTAAAATAATTAGAATTTCGAACTCATATATTTAAAATTCTAGTTCCGCCTCTATTTAAAGCATCATAAAATAACATGGGTATCAAATATTGAAACACGTCGTATGAAGAAAATAAACTTTATACCTGGCTCAATTAAAAAAAGTACTAGCTCATACATCAGAGAATTATCATTATCATGAGATTATTATTAACTTATCCGTTAGGAGATGTTTTTTCCGATGAAAAGAGGTCCAGGATTTTTCAAATGTGACATTACTGCTACACTTCATTGATGACGTTTTTGGATGAGCAAAAGAAATTGAAATAGTAGAAGTTGTTAGGCCATCTTCAACTTTGCCCCTATATTTTGCCTGCATAATGGAAAATTTTTTATTTTGGGGATAAATTACTCCAATTATTCCCCTATTTTTTTTCTCAAATTTTTTTATATTCTTCTCTCTCTTCAATGTTTTATTATTATCTCTCATTTCAATTTTATTTTTTTAATTTCCATTAAATAAATTCCATCTTTTATTATTATCTCTCATTTCAATTTTATTTTTTAATTTCCATTAAATAAATTCCATATTTTATTTTATTAATTTGCAATTTCCATAATTAAAAAAATCCATAAAATCTTAAATAATATAATTGATAAGCAATTATTATAGATTAATTAATAATTCAAATAAAAGTGAAATCATTGCGACACAAAATTAATTAAATACATATTACATAACGATAAAATTCATTCGAAATAATACATAAATAATGTATTTTTATTTTCACTTTTTAATTTTAGAAACCAATAATATTTTATATTCGCACCTTTCAATATTAACAACATCTAATATTTTAAATTTGCACCATCTATTTTTTTGAGATAATTATATATATAACAAAATTAACTAATAATTTTACATAAAAATAATAAATGCACGAAAATTAGTTTATGAAAATCATACACCAAAGTTAAGATATAATATTAATATTATAAAAATATTACATAAAGATAATTAGTATATATGAAGAGTTAAAATAAAATATTAAATAATTAAAATAATATTAAAATATAAGTAAATAGTAATGGGGGAGATGAATAGTGTACACAAACTTCGATACACATCGATCATGTAGCATGATGGCATCTTATACTAAGCCACAAATATTATTCTATTCAATTGTAAATGTTTTTTGAATGACAGCCAACCAAGTTGAAGGTGTCAATGGTCAAAATGGGCGTTATTTCTACGAGCCGACTCGTTTCCGAGTGGTAGTGTCACCGAGTTGAAAAGGACAAGGACAGAAAATGGAATCAAAAGCAGAAAAGAATTTTAAGTTATATGTTATGTAAAATTCGTTTACGCCCTCGTTTTAATTTAGCCAATAAAATAGGTTATTATTCTATTTTTCATCATATTAACCTAGTTACGAAATTTTACTTCTTATTATAAGTTGACCTAATATGTATAAAATTAGTGTACTGACAATACATATTATTATAAGTCAATTTGAACTCGAAAGTATATTTAGTAGAGTTTGTCCATTAAATAGAGTTTGGATTTTGGAATGTGGAGACTGGTCTTGGCCCCCTAGGCGGCTTCATCAACATGGGCAAAGGCTATCAAACTGACAATTGTGGGGGTGGTTAACACCATAAATTATTTAAGCATACACTAAATAATAAGTGTCAAGTTCGTGGGTTCCGATATATTATGCCAGGGATAAAAGGAACTTTTTGCTCCAAAATGAGTCATTGTATCACCGTGTCAGCAGCGCGTATGGACCAAATCATAACTTTTTTGTTGTTGGTCCAACTTTAGATGAAGTTTTGAAGAATGACAAATGAATTCAGTTATAAACCAGATCCATCATATAAGACATAGTGTTTATCAACTTATACATGTGAAGTGCACGTGAAGAAGATAAATCTCAAGGATCAAGCAACAATATCTTCTAAACTGATCGAAAAGGTTGTATATTGGATAATGAGAGAAAGTCTCCTTATAGGAAGAGGACACAATTCGGATAAAGGATAGGGTGAGAGTTTGTATTGTTCTAGAACTCAAATTCGATAAAGGATCAACAATTGAATCTCAATCAAACTCTGATTACTAACTCATTAAATAAGTGTGATTACAGAAATTGCACATACACAGAAGTTAAAGTAAACTGAGAGCAAAAGAACAAGGTAATTTTGCAAGCAATTTATGTGCTATTCTTATTCTAGTTCAATTGCAGTAGATGGTTTAAAGTTATTCCCACTACAACATTATGCATCTACAGCTACAAATTCTTTGTTACGAATAAAAAAAGCGTGGCTATTATCTAGCAATAGCCATAAAAATTAAAATTTCATGGTTGTTCACAATTTGGTGAAATTTCTTAGCTACAAAAAGTAAATTGGCAAAGTTAGTTCCTACTTTTTGCTATAGTTGGTTAGTATAGTGACAATAACTGCGAAAATAGCTACACATTTACTTCTACATTATAAATTTGTAGCTAATTGTTAGTTTTTGCCATGCATTTAATTTATTGTAGCTACAATAAATATTTAGCCACAATATATTATGTCAAATAAAATATCGAATATATTTGCTTCAAGTTATAAAAGTCGTGGTAATAAGCCAATAATTAGCTCAATAGCTACGATGAATATCATGGTAAAAATAAAATAGCCACGAGTTTATATAGCTACAATAAATATTGTAGCTAATTCTAAGTTTTGCTATGTATACGGAGTAAGTGTAGCAATTGTAATCCTTTAGCCACCATACATTTGTTTGCACATAATTCCATATCTAGAAAGAATAGTCTTGCTACAATTTCTAAAACTTGTAGCAACTGTTGGGTTATATGTGCTCAGAAAAAGCCTACACGAAACAACTCAACAAAAAATCTATTTTAGAAGCTTATTAAAAAAATTTGACACTCAAAGAGCATCTAAAATTATAAAACTTCATAATAGATAATTTCTTCATTGGATTTTTCCTTATCAAGAGATATATATACATTTGTATTTATAAAAGAGGACAAATATTTTACACGCCTTGCGACAATTACGAAATAAAATTATAAAGAGTGGGAAGACAGAGGTTTAGTCACTAATTCATTAGTCGGAATGAATGCAAGAGACTTTGGTTGAATTTGTTAAAGTTTATAAATTCAAGTGTGAAATTTATTAAAATTCTTATAATCTCCTAGTTATTCCTAAATCAAGTGCCATGCATCGAAAATCTATTTCTATAAACAATTATTCTATGTTTAACAATATTTATTTAATAAAAAATTCGCCATAGTTTCCCCTAAAAATCCATCAATGTAACACGTGGTAGAAAAGATCATTCAACTCAATCCAATTATCAAGTCAACACTATTGAATATTAACTCATATTCAATTAGAGTAATTCATCAATATAATAAAGTAATACAATAATTCTTTACAATAATAAAGAACTAAACACTATCTTTCAAATAAATAAGTAAAAGTTTAACATTACTTGAGGATAAACAAATATGCATATGAGACTTCTAAATATTTTACAATAAGAAATCTTCATCAGTTTCAGGTTCTGATTCGATGTCTTCAATAATATCACCATCTAAGGTAACAATAGTGCTGATAACGTCAAGATCATTTCTTCTCCAGTTCATAAAGTCATCATCTTCCTCAAATGTACACGAGAACTCTTGAGCATTTTGTTGAAAAGTTTCTCCACTGAGAGCACCACCAGTAAAATAAGTAGAATGACCATTCAAGACAATGGACCAATTGGGATGAGGATTATCCTTGACATAAAAAACTTGTTCTGCTTGAGAAGCAAGAACAAATGGTTCATTTGTTGCTAGCTTTCGTTTAGTATTGATACTAACAAAGCCATGTTTATCTATCTTCACTCCTTTACCAATGTGATCAACATCCAACCAATCACATTTAAATAAAACAATTCGTTTACTTTCAAGATGTTGAAGTTCTACTATTTCGGTCAAAGTACCATAATAAGATTTATTTTGGCCATTCATTATTCCTCATACTAAAACACCACTATTTTGCTTCACCCTATTTTCTTCGAGTTGTTTAGTATGAAATCTAAAACCATTTCTTATACCCTTTGAATCTTTGGACTCCATCAAAAGGACCTCTAGCCAAAGAATATAACTTGCAACTTACTTGTGAATTTTCTTTCTTGTGCATTTACACAATATGTATAATAATAAATACATAAAATAATGATGCTAAAGAAGTATTACAAATAAAAATTAACAATGTAATGAAAACTTACTCGATAGAAAAATCAATCATCGAAGTTCATGTTCCTATTATTCTGCTCGTACTCACTCTCGTACTCACTGTTTAAAATAACCATAATAATTGAGAAAAGGCTAACAAAATCAAGCAGAAATGTACAATGGCATAAAAAACATATCGCAAAAATAGTTGAATTTCTTCACAATTTCTCAAAACATAAAGATGAACTTGTTTTCGCTCAAGCTCTTCAAGATTTTTGGATGTATCTCCTAATAAAGGGCAACCCTTTTGTTCAAAAATTGATAATCTACTGAATGGCTCAACCTGATCACCTTCAGAATTTTTGTCTATTGGATTATTCTCTTTCCCACTTCCATGTAAATACCTTGAACACAATATCAAACTTTCTTCAATAATATATTCTTCTGCAATAGATCCTTCAGGTCGACATTTATTACGAACATAACATTTCAATATCCACAAGAACCTACGTGATGATAATAATAATAATAGGCATTTAAAATGCTTAGCATGATAAATTAATAAATCACAATAAATTAAAATTATGAAATACAAAAGCATACCGCTCTATTGGGTACATCCACCTGTATTGTACAGGCCCAACAATCTTAGCCTATCTTGGAAGATGAATGACCAAGTGCACCATAATATCAAAAAATGTTGGTAGGAGTATTTTTTCTAATTTGCTCAATGTTATTGGAATTTGAGTTGCAAGCTGATCTAACACACTTATTCTTAATGTTTTCGAACATAACTCTCTAAAGAAAAATACTTAGCTCAGTAATAGCAGTATATACATTGCTCGACACAACTCCGCGTATTGCTAAAGAAAGCAGCTGTTCCAAAAGAATATGAGAATCATGACTCTTCAGTCTATAAATTTCATGATCCTTTAACTTTACGCACCGTGATAGATCGAAGAATAACCATCTGGAACCTTAATATTTTTCAAAAATGTGCATACTTTAGACTTTTCCTCTGGTGATAAAGTATAGCATGCTATTGGATAATGCCATGTTCCATCTCTATGAGTTGGATGCAAATCTCTTCTGATACCCATTTCCTTCAAATCACGACGAACATTCAGATTATCGTTTGTTTTTTCCTTCCATATCCAATAATGTCCCAATAATATTGTCACACACATTTTTTTCAATGTGCATGACATCTAAATTGTGACGTATTAAATTATTTTTCCAATAAGGAAGCCTGAAAAAGATGCTTTTCTTCCTTCAGTTATGAGTGACTTTATCCTTTCCGTGCCTTTGTTTCGTCTGGGTCTTACCAAATTTAATGTCTTTTAAGCTAGCGAACTTAAAAGAAAGCATGATCACTTGTAAAATTGAATTGATAAAATTATAATTATATGATTGGAAATGTCGTTAGTCTTTTTACCCTTTAAAAATTATAGTTATAATTATATTAAAAGCACGAAGGCCCTTAGTAAAATGTTTGCCTTTTTTACGCTTTAACAATATATTTTACTAGGATAATATTGTAATTTAACTTTCTCCTAATATTTAAAATATTAAAATTAACTAAAATTTTGGTTATAATATTTTTTCATATTTGAACTATTTAAAAACTACTTATATTTAAAACTTTCAAAATTTACTATAAATACACCACTTTGGCTCTTCTAGATCTTTTTACCTAATTAAAAATCGTGCTATAACATTTACGAAAAAAATTTAATATTTATGAATTTGGATTCAGCTAAGTTTCTTTGAAATGGTAAGAAGGAAACTGTCCCAACTTTTGCCGTGAGATATTTTTTCCTAAAACTTTGCTGCTCAACAAACCAAAAAAGAAAAAAGGAAATCTTTCAGTAATTTCACCTTCCTTTTTTGAAATTCAAACGGTACCAAAGGATTCTCTAACAAAATTTTATTGTTAATTTAATTCCTTTGAAATATGTTCATTAAGCTTAGTTTTTTTTTGCCAAAATATCAGAATGACTTTTTAGAAAAATAAAGTACCCTAAACATAAATAAAAAAGGAAACTATATTTCAAAAAGGAACAAAATTGCCGTTAAATAATAATTTGTTATGCTTCAAAAAATATGGAGCTTCTTCTTTTGTGGTTATTGATTATGAAGAGAGAGACATGAATTCTCTTTTTGAAATACATTAATTAACAAAAATAAAAGAATTCCCTCCATATTATTTCCCTCTAAATATTTTGTACCTAAATTAAAGCCTCCTAATTCTATTAGAGAGTAATATACTGTTTCTTTTCTATAGAAAGATTAGATAGCAAAAAACCTTAAAACACTAAAAGCAGAAAAGAAAGCCAAAAAGTGAAATGCAGATTTTTTATTACTTGTCCGAATCAACTTGTCATCACTATAAGCGAATGTTCTAATTTCTTCCAATATCTTTATTCCTGTTATAAATAGAATCCTATTTAAGGTGAATGTCTATATTTATAGAGATTCTAGGGTTTACTATTTGGTGGCTAAGTCACCACCTCCCTATAAATAAAGGGGTTCTCTCCCATTGTAAATCATCCCAAAAGTATCAATAAGAATACTCCTCTCTCTACTTCTCTCTATATTGTTCTTGTTCTTATATTATTTCATAACACGTTATCAGCACGAGTCTCTAACCAATAGCTGACTACGCCTCCCCTCTCTTTTCCAGTGCGGCACTGCCGTCGTGACTCACTGTCACACTCACACACAGACGGAAACAACAAATCCAATCAGTAGCTACAACTCCAACTAAGATTGGAAAAATTAGAATAGGAATCCAAAGTTAATTAGCACAGAAATCACAACACCATATATAGGGACACGCATCTCAATTGAAGGTTGACTCCGGTTCGAGTTCTCGTCGCCGGTTCGAGTGCGGCCTACTGCTCCGGCGAGTCATCACTGCCTCTTTCTCCTGTGAAAATAATTTCTATACGGAAAAATAGAAGAGATGGTATCATCATAAAATAATGCAACGGGATGGAAACTCAAGAGGTATATTTGATATCATAACATTTATTGGTATACCTTAAAGGTAAGTATTTTAATTTTCTCTTTCAAATTCTTGAAATTCTACGATTTGATTTCATATACAAACAAAGACAACAAAGTTTGACTATAAATCTAATGGAGTTTGTAAGAAATTACACTCACATGAAGTGATAAAATTTCTATGCCTTGCCATGATCAAATTCATGTATGATTGTGGGCAAAGAATTAAAAAAATCCGTCCAATTGAATTTGCTCCATTCCCTTTAGAGAATGTGGTAGCAGTATGTGATAAGTCTGAAAGAAGACAAAATTATTACCATGAAGGTATCAATGAATGTGGACGAGGCAATAGACGGTATTATAATCGTCATCATTGTAATAATGAGAATAATAAAGATTCTCAAAATAATCTTTCACTTTATGAAAGTAATATTTGACATGAGATTGTATATAACACATACAGATGATTATAATCCATTCCCTGAAGTGAATGTGATAATAAAGCCCGTAAGTATGAACACGCTCTTGATGTAATTTTGTTTCATGTCTGACATTATGAAAAGAAAGTTCGTTGCCCTTGAAATCTCGGGCAAGAACTATATGACATGGGTGTTGGATGCTGAAATCCATTTGGATGCAATGGGTCCTGGAGACGCCATTAAAGACAGAAATAATGCATCCGCCCAAAACTGTGCTAAGGCCTTGATTTTCTTGCGCCATCACCTTGATGAAGGTTTGAAAATTGAATATATCACAGTCAAAGATCCACCTATCTTGTGGAATGGCTTAAAGGAGAGATATGACAACTTGAAGTTGGTCACTCTGCCACAAGCACGATATGATAAGAATCCAAAAACAAATAGTTCAGAAACTATATGTTATCGTTGCGGTGGAAAAGGGCACTGGGCGAAAATTTGCCGTGTACCAAGACATTTGGTTGAGCTTTATCAAGCATCTCTAAAGAGTAAAGGCCCTGAAACCAATTTTGTCTCTGACGACAATTTTGACATCACCCACTTGGATGTGGCAGACTTCTTTGAGCACCCTGATGGGAAAATAGACCACTTAATCGGTGATGGATCTATGATGAAGGAAGATGGAATTGTTTGATTTTATTTGTATAAACTAATAGTCATTAGTATCAGCTCGTATTAGTTAGTTTATGATATAATATTAGTATTAGTTCTTTAGAATGTTTCAATATGCTTAAATTTCAAAGATATTTTTATTTTTCAGTAGAGTTAATCGACTAACCTAACAGTTAGTCGATTATCTAATATTTCGCATTAAAACTGCAAAACAATCGATTATATTAAGACAGTATGATCTGAAGTTTTTCAAAATAGCAAATAATCGATTATGTATGTTTAACAATCGATTATATTAAGACAGTATGATCTGAAGTTTTTCAAAATAGCAAATAATCGATTAAAGTGATCTGAAGTTTTTCAAAATAGCAAATAATCGATTATGTATGTTTAACAATCGATTATATTAAGACAGTGTGATCTGAAGTTTTTCAAAATAGCAAATAATCGATTATGTATGTTTGACAATCGATTATATTAAGACAGTGTGATCTGAAGTTTTTCAAAATAGCAAATAATCGATTATGTATGTTTGACAATCGATTATATTAAGACAGCGTGATCTGAAGTTTTTCAAAATTGCAAATAATCGATTATGTATGTTTAACAGTCGATTATATTAAGACAGTGTGATCTGAAGTTTTTCAAAATAGCAAATAATCGATTATGTATGTTTAACAATCGATTACATTGAGACAGTGCTTAAACTGAAATTTTCAAACTGCAAAGTAATCGATTATGGAAAACATATAATCGACTATTTGATTTAGTTAGTCGAATAACCTCAGCAGATTTTAAAAATATTGTTTAATTATGAAGCAACGGATTAAATTTGTTTATTCTCATATTCGTATATCTCTTTTGATTAATTGATTCATGTACCACACATACGATATTCAAAGAGAAGAGATATTACTCTCATTTAAGTATGTGTAAGGCAGATGTTACTACAATTTCTGGTAGTAATAAATTGATTAAAGGCTCCGGAAGAGCAACTATAACTCTGCCTAAAGGAACAACAACAACAACAACAACCCAGTATAATCCCACTTAGTGGGGTTTGGGGAGGATAGTGTGTACGCAGACCTTATCCCTACCCTTGGGTAGAGAGACTGTTTCCAAATAGACCCCCGGCATCCTTCCCTCCAAGAACTTCCCACCTTACTCCTGGGGAGACTCGAACTCACAACCTCTCGGTTGGAAGCGGGGGTTGCTTACCATCAGAGCAACCCCTCTTGTCCTTAAAGGAACAACATTTTAGAGAATGCAATGTTCTCCTCCAAGTCTAAAAGGAACTTGTTGAGTTTTAAAGATATCATTCAAAATGGATATCAGATTGAGACAATACATGAGTATAATTTTGAATACCTCATTTACTCATGAAAACGTGGCTGCCCACTTCGGTTTGGGGTCACGCCATTTTGCATGCAGCAATGCTAGTTCGTCTCTGACTGACGAATTATCACAAATATTCCCCGTTGCAATTAGTTTTGGGTCATGAAACTAATATATCCCACTTAAGAATTTGTGGATGTGCAGTATATGTGCCTGTAGCACCGCCATTTTGCACCAAAATGGGTTTTGCAAAGAAGGTTAGGAATATATGTTGAGTTTGAATCGCCCTCCATTATTCGCTACCTCGAAACATTGACAGGGGATTTGTTCACTGCACGATTTGCAGACTGTCAATTCGATGAGACACTTTTCCCAAAATTAGGGGGAGAAGTTGGTGAAACCAAACGGGAAATTTTGTGGAAAAATGCATCATTATCTCATCTTGATCCACATACCTCTATTTGTGAAAAAGAGGTGCAAAATATTATCCATTTGCAAAGAATAGCAAATCGAATGCCAGACGCATTGGTATTGAATATACCACACTCACCCCTGGAAGGAGGTTTGAGATGATATATGAAAATAATGTCATTGTTATGGCATGAATGATCGTTGGTCACGTACCTATTGTACGCCAAAATATTTTGGAAATATGACTATTAAAGGACAACGATAATGCAAGAAACATATCTTGCATATAATTTTGACCATGACCATAATGGTATAACTTTCTCTTTAAAAGAGATATTCACCACATGGATGTTGATGAATCTGTGGTAGTACAAAATTCATTGAGAGCTCTAGAAGAGCCAATTATTACTATGTTGGAGAAACGCAATTGATTACCAATAAGGTATTGTGTGGTAGTAAGTCTCAAAGAAACTTATTCAGTTTCCAAAGTATATGCGAAAGCGATTGATTATATTGAGACTATAAATAAAGGAAAGATTTGATATCTTCTATTACTACAACTTGTAGCGGGATAATTTGTATATGAAAAGCTACCCGCTTTATTCTCCAGTTTGTACTACACAAACAAAAGAATGCCACAATAAAGTGGATATTTATTGGTATAAAAACCCATACCATAATAAACTTGAAGTTTATTGATAATTGCACATGTTATGGTGTAAAATAGAAGTTTATCAATATTGATAATTTATTCAGTTGGCATTTGGGTTACCCATCTCATTTTAAGTATGATGTGCAGTAATAGAGAATTCACATGGGTAAATATTAAAGAACTAGAAAGTTCTTTACGAATTCTCTTATATTACTTGTTCTCATTAATTGATTGACCAACTAAAGAGTTCGGGTTGAATCCCATAAATTCTGGAAATATCAAAGGTGAATATGGGCCCATTCACCTGCCATGTATACCACATATGATGCATCTATGATATGGTTACATGTGCGATTGTTATTAACTCGCAGCCTGGCCGGTGCTTGCGAGGTAAATTGCTCAGTAATATAACTTCGAGCATAATTTCCAGATTTTCTATTCAAGATAGTTCATCTTGATAAGCTGGTTTATATCATAGTTGGTTTAGCAAGATAATTATTAAGTGCCTCCACTTAATAGCTAAACTATTTCTTATGAGAACTAAGTTATATATATCAGTTTGATATACGTTGTATACGACAGTATATTATATTCTCCCCTCACAAGTGGTTCAGGGTCACGAACCAAATAATTTCATCTTATTATTATTGATGTGCGGTGTATATTTTCATTAACACCATAATGCACAAATATGGACTCTCAAAGTTGAGGAAACAAGTTAGCTTTTCTAACATGAGGGGGAGACATGATAAACACTTGAGAAAAGGTTACATGGGATGAATTATCATTTGTATGTATAGATCCTCAAATATCATAATATGAACCTGAAGTTCATAAAAAGATAATTCAATTGCAAAATATTGCAAAGCATGCTATACGCATTTGCTGACCCATAGAAAGTAACTATATTCTCACTGCAAATGCTCATATTAAGTCCTAGAAGGACAAAGTCTTTGATACGCTTAAAGCGTATAGACAAATCGGTTTCAAAAAAACTTCTTAATAAAGAAGATGAGCAAATGATCAATGTGATCATAATAAGGAGGCAAGTGATCTAGAAGATCACTTGACATAACACTTCATAAAATCTCATGAGAGATTCAGGTACCTGAATATATGAATAAAGAGATCTCCATGTTATGTCTTTATGAAAATTTATTGGAACCGATATAAATGTTCGTCGACGACATCTATGATAGCGCTAAATATCGATGAGGATCTTATGTTTGTCGAATACAAACAAAAATATTGGCTAAATGGAAGAGATACAATTCAAGCAGAATTGATTCCATATGAAAGACATGTAGTTTTGGACATGTAGTTCAAATACTTGAAAGTATAAAGTCAATGGTATGTGTAATCAGTTTTCGATATCTTATTTGTTTAGCATGACATGAAAACTTGATATGCATCTAAAGTCTATTATATGGCTTATATGACTTAACTTATATGTCAATCCATGAAAGATTGAAGTTGCTTGAAGCATATACGATTCTTGGTCCTGAAGTACCACATCCTAAGTGCAACTTGTGTACATATGTATCTTGCTATAACTATAAGCATGATGGCATCGAGAATACCTCTATGGAGATATTGAAGAGTCATTCCACGACATTATATGAAGATGTTCATATCTATCAAGAATGATAATTTCAAGATGGTGCACAAGATTGGAATGCAAATGCTCAAGGATGTGAATTGATGCTCTTTTCAGGGGGAGTTAATGCGCGTTGCACTCTTTTTCCCTTACAAGGTTTTGTCCCACTGGGTTTTCCTTGCAAGGTTTTTAACGAGGCAACCAATAGGCGCATATTCAAACATGTGTACGTTTTTTCTTTTCTTTAATTTTTTCCCATTGGGTTTTGTTTTAGTTAAGGTTTTAACGAGGCACATTATTGAATAGACATTCAAGGGGGAGTGTTATAAATAGAATCCTATTTAAGGTGAATGTCTATATTTAGAGAGATTCTAGGGTTTACTACTTGGTGGCTAAGTCACCACCTCCCTATAAATAAAGGGGTTCTCTCCCATTGTAAATCATCCCAAAAGTATCAATAAGAATACTCCTCTCTCTACTTCTCTCTATATTGTTCTTGTATTATTGTTCTTGTTCTTATGTTATTGCATAACAGTTCCAAGTTATACATTATGCATTTAAATTTATGTTATTTTGTTTAATTCTGTAGATTTAGGCAAATTTTCTTGTTCTTAGATTATCAAACATATCCCTTTTTTCACTTTGTGGTTCAACTTTGTTAAAAAGGTGGCTACTAAGTACTTACAGAAAATATCATTTATATTTGTATTTATGATAATTTATTTTAGTCTCTTACAAATTCTTGTTTGTAACCAAACACGGGTAAGAATGATTTTTGGGAAAAAACTAATTGTTTGACTAATACTCGTGATTCGGAACCTTTTAAGAGTTCTAAGAAGCCGTCTATTGACGAAAATTTGCTCACGCAACCTATAGAAGAACTTGTTTATCCGGGTAATTGTAATATGATTATTGTGTAATATTAAATTTATCATTTAAATCTTTTTTCACATTATATAAATTTGTGTCTTTGTTTATTCATATTTAGCTAATTCATCTTCAATAACTTTTTAGGAAGTGCGGACATGATAAGAGAGAAAGAATAGCTATTACTATGGTGGCCATTTTGTATTCCCCCTTCTAGAAAATATGTAGGTAGTCGTTTGAAGAAAACAAACATTGATGCTGATTTTATATCCTTCTTATGCTGATTTTATATCCTTCTTTGATCTATTGGATGACTTAAAAGAGTATTGTAACTTCAATATTTATGAGAGAGACAAGTTCTTTTATTTGAGAGGTGATAGAATTATTAGTGATTATGATGGGCTAGTTGAATGTCATGACGATGAAGATATTAAAAACATGCTTGTTAGTTATAGAATGCATAAAGAAAGGCCTATTGAGATTTATACACTGCTGAAAAATGATATTTTTATGAGTACTTCTCTTGGAGAAAATAGTTCTAGGGGTAATGAGTCTGAAGAGGTGACAGAATCAGTTGTAGGAGCATATGAATCAGCAAATTCAGGAGGTAATCACTACTTTTATTGATCTTAATTACATATATCGATATTTTTACTTGACTTTATTTATTTAACCGTAGGTTCCAACACTGTGAAAGAAAAACTAAAGGTCCTACATAGTATGTGAAGATAATTAACTTACAGGAGGGACAAAAATTACTGGTGAAATTTGATGAAGATCATCAAGCTATCGGTGCGAACGCAAGCAAATTAATTTGGTTTTTGGGACAAACAGTTAGAAGCCGAACTTGTTGTCCTTTAAAGGTAAATGGTTGAAAAGAGATTGAGCAAGATAAGATCGACCATATGTTGGAAATTCTCTTGGTAAGAAAACTAACAAACTAATAATTTATAATATTTTATAATTTCTTATGGTTTAACAATTACTAGAATATATGATTATAAACTTTGATTGTATTTTTTTTATATAGGAAAAATTTAATTTTGATATGCCCGAGGGAAGAAAAAGCGCAATTCTTAGCAAAATGAGTGATCTCAATAGAGACTAAGAAGAAGTATTTTGATTCAAAAGCAAATTACCAACTTTGCCTACGAAACAAATCTAAACTTGTTGCCGCAGATGAATGTAAATGTTTGGTCAATCTTTGGAGTGATGCCGACTTTCAGGTATTTAAATTATAAATTAATTTGTTTTAGCCATTTTATTATTATGTTTTTCATATTTTGAGGATCTCAAGTTTCTTTAGGAAAAGTAATTATGGGATGTTTGAGATAGCTAAAACTGTACTCTAAATTATTATTTTTGTGGTCCATGGTTTGGATTCCAATTAAAATTAAGCTCTCTTTTTATCACTAACATTTCCTTATATAAGAGCACGACACTTTTATTATCTTTGTATTTCATATTCGATTTACTTGTTTTTACGAGTATATTCAAGGACATATTAAGCTCTCTTTTATCACTGACATTTCTTTAGTAACTAATGTTCTTAATTTTTTTTTTAATTTTTATTTAGAAGAAGAGCACACAAAACAAGACAAATAGATCGAAACGTTCCCTGCCTCCATATATTGGTACCAAAAGTTATGCAAGACTTAAATACGAAATGGTATGAACACTGTAATAATATTTTTAGATCAAATTTAGAAGAACTATATTCACATATTTTATTCATTTAATGATAATGATTATTTTTCCGCAGGAGCAAGAAAATGAAAAAGCTCCTTCTCGTGTTGAAGTTTTTATGGAATCCCGAAAGAGAAAAAAAGGAAAACAAGTTGATGATTTTCAACAAGATGTTATTGTAATGTCAATGTGTTCTCTTTTCTTTTTATCTCCTTTTATATTACACATTTGTACTTATATTTGGTTGATTTGCATTTTTTGATTGTAGGACCAATTTGACCAATTTAAAAAGCAGCAAAAAGAAGGAGAAATTTCTTTAAATGATGATGATATCTTCGAAAAAGTACTTGGGGCCGAAAAAATAGATATCTTCGTGCGTATGGCCCCGGAAAAAATATCAGTGAATATTTTGGTGGTAGACCAACAAAAGTACAATTTGTAAAGCAACTAGAATTGACCAGAAAAGAGGCAAATGAGCTTGTGGAAGAAGTTAAAAGGGAAGCTAAGGAACAAGCTGAAGAAATCAAGAAAGATATCAATAATCAACTAGCAGAGATGAATAAACAATGGGAGGAAAAATTTCGAATGATACTTGCAGCACAAGGTCTACAACAAAATGATACAATCTAACGGTAAGTAACTTATTAGACTTTTATTACTATCATTTTATATTAGTAATTTAGTATATATATGTGATTTCTTTTAGGTAATATTCATATTAAAAATAAACTTTAATTTTTTATATAAAAAATACTTTATTGAATCATTTAGTTATTTGCTTTTTCTTTTTCTATTGTTATTGCAGCTTGTGGAGGAGTTATAAAAGCATTAAGGTCGACGGACACATGTAATATTTTCCTTTTGTTAAAGCTTATTGATATGTTTGAAATGATATTTTAATATTTGGAGTGATATTGTTGAACCTTTGTTAAATTTTGTTTATTAATATATTGTGTTTATTCCGTAATTGAAGATCTTATGCTACAGTTGCCTATGTGTTTCGCTGTCAGAATTTGATTGTATTTTTAAATAGGCTTTATATGAATTAGTGTGACTAATAATGCTTGTGCCAATTTTTTAATTTGTAGCAATAAATTTTTAGAATTGTAGCTATATATATATATATATATATATATATATATATATATATATAGCCACATAATAAAGAAGTAGCTATATACTTTTATTTCCATAGCAAAAATGAAGAAAATTTATTGCTACAATTTTATGCTTCATGGCAAAAGAGAATGGAATATTAGCTATGGGTTTTTCAATTTGTAGCTAAACATATACTTCTACAATAGCCACGTATCAAGAACATGGCTATTCATTTTCACTTTCCGTAGCAAATGATAAAAATCATTTGCTGTAGTTCTATATATTTCATGGCTAAAAATATGGAATATTAGCTACAATATGAAAAGGTTTATGACAAATATTTTAATTCATAGCTACGGAGTTTTTAAATTGTAGTTAAACATGAGTATTATTGCCACAAGACTAACCTCTAGAAATAGCCACGAAATTTGAGTTTGCATAGCAAATAAATTAAATCTTTTGCTACAACACAACATTTCGTGGCTACAATATGAAGATAACTACAAATTTGTTTGTCATGGCAAAAGAATAAAATCACTTGCTATAAGTATATTTTTTTTAGCAAAAACCTTTTACCATCATCACTACGACATAAAAAAATTTGTGGCAATAAGTATTTGTCCTTAACCACGGATCATATAAAGTCTGTAACTGACTTTTAGCTGCGCTACATTTTTGCTACGGAAAAAAATATTGTAGCTAAAGCGTTTTGCCACGAAAATTTTCATATTTAGCTATAGTGCTTTTCATAGCTATAGATGCGTAATGTTGTAGTGATCTTTTCAGCTTTCATAGAAATAATTATATTAGGTACAGAGGATCCAGCACTGGAAGGAACAGAGATGCTCGACTAGACAGTGGTACCAGTTACAGATGCAAGAGTTGCCGAGAGTCCCATGGAAGAATTTAATCATACAAAACTATGCAAGGCCAAAGGCAATCTTCAACCTATGGCTATTCTTACAGGACAGACTCCCAACAAAGGACAGATTGCACAGCTGGGGAATGAGTATTGATCAACAATGCACCTTATGCCAAAACCACCCGGAAACAAGAGACCACTTACTAATGACCTGCCCTGTCACTGTGCACTTATGGGAAAGAATAATGAACTGGCTGCAGGAGAGCTATCCCCCACCAATGATTGGAACCAGAAAATACAGTGGTTGATAAGCAAAGCCAAGGGTCGAACATGTCCAGCAGCCATCTTCAAAATGGTAACTGCTGAATTTGCATATACTATCTGGCTGGAAAGGAATTCAAGAGTCTTCAACAAGATATTTCGATGTAACACTGCCTTACTGAGAGACATAGTATAATTGTAATGTTAGATGTACCCCACGAATTAGACAACAATTACAACACCTTCGAATATAGTAGTGTTAGTTAGTTAGGATAGTAAAAACCGTTTATATGTTATCTCGCAGATAGTCAGCTGAGTTGAAGCTAGACTATGGTTTTGTAATGTTACTTCATTGGTGATTAATGAAAAGCCTTAATTACCAAAAACAAAATTATATTAGGTACTTTGAGTATTCAACTTAGAGTTAACTTGAAAGTGTCGCAACAGTTGAGACTGTGTGCCACACTGGGATTAGAGTTAATCCTTAGGTTTACAAGAGTTTTGTAAATGATGTTTTAGCTCAGTAATTTTTGTGTTTGGAAAAATCTTACTGAGTAGTAGGTCGTGATTTTTCACCTTTTGAGCCAGGTGTTTTCCATGTAAAAATCTATATACCTGTAATGTTTTTGGATTCTGACTATTTGTCCTAGATAACGAATTAAGATTTTGGTGGGTCCAAAAATTACAGCAGTATCAGTGTTGCATCAAGGGGACAAAGGCTATCAAACTGACAATTACAGCATGAATCATGATCAATGACTCTTTATCAACAACAAATACAGTATCAGTGTTGCATCTAGCATTTTGTTGGAACCATAAAAGTTCATCACAATTATTTATTTAAATGAATGCTTTATAACAAAAAGAAGTAAAACGTTACACTCTACATATTGCTGGTTCGTGTGATTATAGAGGTGATCCAGTTGTTAATTTGATGTATACGACTTTTAAATTATTTTACTACGGAACTTATTATACTTTTAAAATTATGAATTCAAAGTATAATATTTATTAAAATTTTAATAATTATACCCTGACCGTTTTAACACATGGAATACCCACTTTAATTTCAAATCCAGATATATAAAAGGTGCTTGATTATGATTTCTCGGTTATTATTGCTCTAAGTTAACTCCTCTTGACTGTAGTATACAGAGGTCCTTCATAAAATAAAGTTAGGGCTTCTGAAGTGTCAACGGAAAGTTTTTGGAGTAGTTGAAAAGTCCCAATCCGAATACGTAAAACTTTACTTTTAGAGTCTGATCGGAAGAACCATTGTAGAATTAAGGTCTGCGTACACACTATCTTCTTCAGACTCTACTAAGTGGAATTATATTGGGTTGTTATTGTTGGAAAGTCACTCTCCAACTCTCAAGAGTAAGATGAAAATTTATAGTAATTACACTGTGTAATTACAAAGTTTGTTTTTTGGTTTCTTTCCTTTTTTAGGACAAATTCATAGTAATAGATTTTATGCGGAACTCTTGACTTACAATTTGAATTTTGTATACGTACTTATGTGAAAAAAAAGTATCGGTAAAATGTGATATATATGAATGTGCGTACGTGAGTGTATATATATATATATATATATATATATATATATATATATATATATATATATATATATATATATATATATATATATATATATATATTTATATATATGCACTCTAATTCATAATTAACAATATCTAATTCTGAACCCTGAGCAAATAATAAAGTCAAGGTAGATGTTGCAGGAGATATACCTGCACTTAATTTTGAATTAGCTGGTGTATTTATCTGAATTTTATGTCTGACGTAAAATAGCTACTGTTGTGAAAACTAGTACATTAAGCAAGAGGGAGAGAGGGGGAAGAGGGGGGGGGGGGGGGATGGGGATTGTCCCATTTTTGTACGTTATAAATAATTTGACTAATGTATGGAAAGAAAAAATATTAAAAATATAATACCTTAATAATGAAGTCACAGGTAGAGGGAAAAGAAGAATAATACAAGAGAAAATAGTACCATAATATTTTCCAACTGCATCAGTTTCTTTTTGGCTAGACTTAACGCCAAAGTTGAGTCTGCTTGTAATCCTCAAAAGAAAAATAAAAATAGAAAATGGAGAATGTAGAATCAGCACGAAAGAGAACTCTAAAGAAGAAAAAAAAAACCACAAATTTAGAATTTTGAGTATGTGAAAGTATCGCGTTGCACTCACTATTGTGAGTTGTGACAATGAATTCAGACTTTGGGTGTATTTGGTATTAGGGAAAATATTTTTCGTTTTCCTATTTTTTACTATTTGGTTGCACAAAATAATTTGAAAAATATTTTTTTAATATTATATTTTTCTGAAATTGGAGAAAAATAACTTTCCAAGAAAAATTTAGGAAAATATTTTCCAAAAACTCCACGTATCATCACATCTAACCCCAGCCCCCAACCCCTTCTCTTCCCTACCCCGCCTCTCCCACCCCCTCTCCCCAAAAAGACTTTTTTGTTATTTCAGTTTTTTTCTTTTATGTTGCCATTCACCTTGCAAACCCTCCTCCCCTCGCTCCGATTTCTTTTTTTTTAATTTTTTGTAATTGTTTTTCTACAGCCCCCCGCCCCCTGATTTTTTTTTCTTTTTTGTATATTCAATTTTCTGCACCATCCACCCCAACTTGCAGAAAAAAATATTTTAATTACTTTTTTTGTATATTCAATTTTTTGGTTTTCGTTTTTCTGCTACCTGTGCGCTACATTGTTCCCTTTTCGCTTCAAATTGTGCAGTTTTTTGCCACATTGCTTTTGAATGACTCCTACACATAAAAATACCACGAATTAGCACAAATTATCATATTACACATCCGAAATCTACGAAACATGAGTGAAATGCGAGGCAACATGTATATAAATATATGTACTTTAAGTCGAATATTAATATTCCATACTTAAACTCTTGCTCGCCTCGAGCAATGAAATTATAACTACACCCCAACAACGTACGCATCTCAACTAGAGAGGAGCAATTCAATTTTTTTATCATACACTCTATCCTTGAATATGATCGATACCGGTAATCAAGCATGAACATACAAATTTCATATTCTTCCCGTTTCAAACATGCCCAAGTATAACCATTTCAATTCAATCAATTCAAACAACCTATCGTAACCATCCTACCTCAAGAGCCAGCCCGTCACCATTAAGAACCCTCCACTTGCGCATTCACCTAACAAGAGAAGTTTACAATATTTCCAATCCCTCATGAGATCACGTGCCTTCACCAACAAGAAAAAGAGTGCATATAGTATAATCCACAAATTAAAGTATGCCTTTGAACATAAATTAAGAACATCACACAATTAAATAAAATTCACTCACTCTCAAGAAGAACCTCATGTGCATTCCCTGGTCGTATCATAAGCTTGCTCGTAACATACATCTCTACTGATCTAGGCTAGCCAATATGATCAATTAGGACTTTAAAATTTTAATGTAGGCTAAGGAAGCGTATGATATATATAGGAATAATGACTAATCCTCCTAAGAACATCAATATACTACACTTAAAAATCGAGCACATATTCTTCTCAACCAATTTACTCGCCACAAACTTATATGACATAGCCCTTTTCTTCAATTAAGTATTTCTATATTCCTATTGGAACAAATTCTTAAGATTAGGAGGTGTGTATTTTCTACATTATTTGAACTATCATTTTTTTTTCTTCTTGCACTTTTTTTTTTCTATTTTTTTCTTTTCTACACACCCTCCATACATTAAAGGTTCATCGGCTAGTGACCTTTTTTCACAACTTTGGTGCACCAAAGGGCACTTTCATAGTTTTGCTCGAAAGCTACTCCCCAATCTCTTACCTTAATTCTTTTGGCGACTAAGTGAATTATGAGGTAAAGACTCAACAATCTCAAATCACGAATAAAATAGGAGTACGACTTGCAATGTGGATGCCAAATAAAAGGTCTATAGGCTCTAAGGGGCTAGCAACGAAATTTTATTTTTAAGTGACAAGCACATCTATGATCAAACAAGAACACCTACGTCATATCCTAGACTAACACAATTTAATGATTTCGCATCGATTAATACATGAAAAAAGTTCTAGACTACACAGGATAGCACAAAAGATCTTAAATCCTCTCTCACACACATTGCACATGATTCAATCAAGACAGTTCTGTTCAACCTGCAAGTCAAGGAAGCACATACAGTTGAGAAATTTTAAGTAATATTACACTATGTGTACATACAAGTCAAACAACTGATAAAAGGCATCACAAAGTAGGCTATTTATTTTACTCAGGTATCACAATTCAAATCAAATGTACTAGAAGACACAGGGCACGCCATGGCCTAATGTGCCAGCACCAAACACGTCAATAAGTACCTCAGAGCAAATTAGCTTTTTCCTATCCTACTCCAAAAATATAAAGTATCCGATTCGAACTACACCCTTACGAAAGAACCGGTTCCCAAAGAAATATCAAGGGATAGTACCTCTCCTAAAAAAAATTTTGATATTTTTTTCTTTCCTCAATTTTTATTTTGACAGTTTCCTTACCCACACTTAAAATTGTACAATGTCTTCAATTCATATAATATATAACAAAATGGTAAAAGAGACTTCCTAGTAGGCTAAAGGCCGAAGCATTAGCAGTTCATGGGATACTCAGACTTTTTCGAATTATTATCCTTTGTGCGAGCACGCCACACTTAGTTTCAACCACATGCTCAATTTTTCACACGTCTATTGGCTTTGATTCTATGCTACTATTCCTACAAAACACAAAAACAACATAATAACGATAACAAAATAAAAAATAAATTTTTAAAAACAAAAAAGTTGAATTGCGTTGCCTCCCAACAGGCGCTTGGTTTAACGTCGCAGTACGACGCCATCACTTTCATCACTTTTCCTTCCACTTTGAGGATATAAATTGTGCTCCCAATTTTGCATCAATTTTTCTATCACATTTATGGGGTGGTGGCACGAATATAAAAGTACCAAGTAAATAATATCGCATCTTGCACTTCTTGTCCTTTAAGTGAGGGATGTCATTTTGTCCGCTTGGCGTTGGAAATTTCAGAATATATATACTTTATTCCCTATCCATTGACTCCTACATAGGCTTGAATGGATCAATTCTCATGTCACCAACCAAATACAATGTTGAAAATTATTTAGAATGAGGTCCAATGCGCTCCAAATCCAGAATCGCTTCACTTTTGGCATCCTCACTCCTGCACACTTCGTCAATCTTGGCATCATTAATAATATTTTGGTCAAATAGTTAAAATTCCTCTTTTCACTCCACAAGTTGGCCAACATACATAAAAATTGATTGTAGGATATCATACGCCTCAACCTTTTTTATTCAATTGAGCAGTTGAACTTATTCCTCTAGCCAAGATTGGCTCACGATATCTCCTTCTTCAAAGTTATCTTCTTGTGGGAACTCGCTCTCTTCGTCGAGTTGAGGTGGTTCTTGAAAATTGACCATTAATTCTTCCATTTTAGCTTGCAGTCCTTTTATTGCTAAGGTAGTCTTTTTATGAGTTTCTTCTTGTTGCTCGGCTACTTGCCTCACCATGTCCATACTACGAGCAACATATTCCTCATCCTCCACTTCATTGCTGCTTTTAAACTCATAAGCATTATTAGAAGCATCATAATAAAAGCTCCGAGAAGGATAATAAGAATTAGGACAACAATACCAATGGGCACCTTGACAACTACACACATTACAAATATTCTACGCAAAAGATTGATATTCACAATTTTGCCACAAGTGTGATCCTCCATAGTATGGACAAAGATTACCAAAATAAGAATAAACAATATTTGACCAATTCTCATTTCAAGATGACATGTCAATAAAGATAATAAAATATTAAACTAAGCTAAAGAAAAACTTGAATAGACAAAAATTAAAAACCTAATCTAGTAAAATCGTTAATTTCTCAGTCCCTGGCAATGACGCAAAATATTGCTCCCAAAAGCACATACAGGTATACGTGGCTGACAAGTAATATGGGATTGTAAGTCCAAATATTATATAGAAAGGGATTTATGATTACTATCAACTAAATTAAACCCAAATAATTAATTTATTCAAGAGGTTTCTAAAGTATGAATATTTAACTAAAGTTGATCTAGAGTAACAAACTATGCGATTACAGAAAACAAGTCAGCAAAATTAGATATTAATTCAATGAGATATGATATTCTAGAGTTATGGGTTGGCTAACAATCCTATTGAGTCTTTCACTTAAATTGTCTAATTAATTTATTTGGTTTATTGGTTGACAGGGATAATATTACTCATAGTTTTCTCCCGAAGTACTACTTGCCTATTCAAGTTAACCAATGCCTATATTCCTATGGTATTAGGATTAATAAGAACACATTAATAATTCCCGTATAATAACCAAGTAAGGTGATTAGGTACATCCCTATCCTAACCTGCAAATCCGTTCTTGATAATAAGGTTCAAGATCTCGCCTTAATCAATCTTATATGCAATCTAGAATTTTCTCTCTCGAGTTCAATCCTAGATTGGTAAATAATATTTAATTGGTAATCAAGAAATCAAATGATTAAGTGCAGATTGAATAAATAAACCTATATGATAAATAATAAGAACAATTCAAGCTTCAAACTACAACATTCATGCAGCAACCACAACTCTAAAACTAATGAACTATAAAGTTAAAGGAAGAGAAGAGGAGAAAAACTAAGAACCCTTGCTCCCGAGTGTTCCATACATGTATTTTCCTCTCAAAGTGGTCCCTTCCCCCCTCCCACAAAAAATGGCTTAGACTTGCTCTTATACGCGTTGCGAAGGGAGCGGGTGGTGGGGGAGAATTCTTGGGCTAAAATAACCTTGTACCGGGTGAAGTAAGGTAGATTTTCCGTCACCAGCACCTAATGTAGCGTGGGCGCTAGCCTTAGCGCTTGAGGTTGTGGAAACTAGGCCATAGGTAGCGCCCTACGTTACTGTGGCCCTACATTGTCTCTCCCCCCTTTTTAATTTTATTTTATTTCCTTTTCACTTCAAATCGTGCATTTTCGTCCCACATCGCTTCCGATGACTCTTACACATAAAAATACACAAATTAGCACAATTATCAGATTACACATATGAAATTTATGAAACATGAGTGAAACGTGAGGCAACATGCATATAAATATGCATAGTTTAAGTCGAATATCAACAATCTAAGATTCAAGTTGATTCTATTTCGGCTTTCCTATGAGAAAGACAATCAAACAATTCTCAATCACAGTCATTACAAATCGGACCATCTATAACATATACAAAAAGAAATCTTAGTCTTTTGAAATCTTTCTCTTTGAATAGGATCTCGATTTTGGAAATGATTTCATTAGATATCTTACAACTAGAATTCCTCTTGTTTTTTATCCAGTTCTCCCACCAGCAATCAGTTAGATTTAAATATGCTATACTGTTTAGTTAGTGAAAGAAACCAAGTATTATCTTTCGGATTCAAGAAATCTTTTTGTTTCTTTGGGAAAACACAGAAGCAAAACAATCAACCTATTAATATTAGAAGATCCTCCGTATTCGGCTTATGTATCATTTTTGGGTTTATTATGTGTATATATATACACACATAAAAAGATATACATTTTTAAATCTTGACTCTGTCCCTATAAATATAAGACACTTTGTCATTCCTCATCCTTTTCGCTACTCCTGTCCTAATTTCATATCAAGATCGTGGATTAGCAAATTTGATAGCTATGGTCTAATCAAAGAAAAAGAAGATGTTGAACTTAAAGCGCGGAATGAGTGGCCACCTTTCGACCGAGAAGAAGAATCAATCTTTTCATGTGATTAAATTCCTACTCCATTGAAAATGTTTCTTGACATGTTAATTATTTAGACTTGAGATTTAAAGGTAATGCGCATCTTCCACTTGCTCAGCATCCTAAAGGAAAATCAAAGAAGAAAAGAAAATAGCAAAACAGTTGACACACCTCAACCTAGTTGGCTTTTTTGGGGCCAACACACATTTAGGTGAATGTCAAATATATAAGAACGATGTGTGGTTCTTGACTAGAATCTCTTTTCACAAATATGTAAAATTGTGTAGCCTTCTCATCAAAATTACTTTTTCAACATGACCTCTTACGTGTGGCCTTGAGTTTTTTTGGTGAACCAAGCACGTGATTTTTTTTTGATATTGGGTGGCTATGAGACTCAAATCTAGAACTTCTACCTGCTCTGATATCATGTTGAACCGTGAGATCATATCATCTAAAAACTTAAGCTAGATAATACACTTTTATTTACTTAATTATACCTTTGTTAAGAACTGTAATTATTCTCTTAGTTAGTTGGTTATATGACAGATGTACATTTAGCTTAGCAGTTGTTAGTTAATTGTCTAGCTTTGTATATAGTGGAGACTCCACTCCCTCTTCTAATTTAATCAGTCCAATTGCATAATTATGGGACCTTCTCTCGTCCTCTCTCTTTTCTCTCTCTGGGTTCTCATGGTGGACAATCCATAGCCTCATCTCCACTGAATCACAGTTTCAGATAACAGTAGAAGCTTAATTACTTGTCCATTGACTGATTTTTGATATGGTATCACAGCAAGGAGCTTCGATTTTGGATTCAGTTCACGAGATCTGTTAATGATCTTTCAAACTCAATCGCACATATGCAGATTCATTTCTCCATGAATTTCGAGATATAGCTTAAGAACAAGTTTTGTTTTACTATTGATTCACAATTCTCTGAGAATCATTGTTGAATTTCATTCATCTTATATTTTTAACCATCAAAGTTTCTTTGATTTCTCTATAATTCACAAATATGACATCCGATGAGAACGATAATCCAACAGTACCAACTGTGAATGAGCCTCCGAGTTAATCATGCATTGATATTAGTAATCCTCTATAGATGCATCCATCTGATAATCTTGGGGCAACCTTAGTTCTTGCTCCTTTTGATGGCTTTGGTTATCGATCATGGAGAAGAAGTGTGATACGAGCATTGTCTGTGAAGAATAAATTGGGATTTACTAACGGAGATTGTAAAAGACCAGATCTAGATTCTCCAAAACTTTCGCTTATGGGAGAGATGTGATGACATGGTCACATCATGGATCTTAAACTCTTTGACTAAAGAGATTGCAGATAGTGTTGAGTAGTAGCTGATGCATTTGAATTGTTGAGAGAACTTGAGGATCGATATGATCAAACAAATGGAACAACGTTGTATCAAATTCAGAAGGAGATCAATGGTCTGTCTCATGGATCACTTGATATTACCAGTTACTATAAGAAAATGAAGAAACTACGGGAGGAGATCAATACTTTAATTTCTAAATCTCATTGCACCTGCAACTGTTCATGTGGGGCTAAGGAAAGTATGCATAGAGCAGAGTAGGATAGGAGGCTCATACAATTCCTTATGGGATTAAATGAGATATATACTGTTGTTTGAGGGAGCATATTGATGATGAATCCTCTTCCCTCAATTTACCAAGCCTTTTCTTTGTTGATCCAAGAAGAAAGGCATAGAAAAATCAAGTCCACTGGCCATGTGGTACTGGAATCATCAGCTTTGAATGCCAACACAACCAGACCTAACACATTCAGGACAAATTACTCTCCCAATAACAATCATAACAACAAAAATAGACATTTTTGTGACTACTGCAAAAAGCCAGGACACACTAAAGAGAAATGCTACAAGCTTCATGGATATCCACAGAATTTTGGACAGAACTTTGGCCACAATCAGAATCCAAACACAGGACAAAACAATTTCAATCAAAACACAAGGCAGGGTTCCAACTATAACTACAACCATAACTCAAACAACAATAGTGCCAATAGATTCAGCCGAGGCAATAAGACCCTAGCTAATGCACATGTAGCAGCCACTGAATCTCAACCTGCAGAGAATGATAAATATGTTAGTCATGTCAATCCTCAGAATATGAGCCTTACCAAGGAATAGTATAACCAGTTAGTGACCATGCTGCAACAATTTCAGTTATCTGTGATAAGAGATCATGGAGGTTGTACAAATGCTCCTTCAGGAACAACAAAATTTGCAGGTATGATAGCTTGTACCTCCTCAATTGATTTTGGCAAACATTCATGTGAATGTTTCAAGAACAAATCTGACTCATGGATTATAGATTCAGGGGCATCAAATAATATGACCTTCAACAGATCCCTATTGACAAATATAATCAACTTACCTTATCCCTTGCTAGTCATACTTCCAAATGACTATAAAGTTAAGGTGACAGAAATAGGCAGTGTAATTCTCAATTCTAAGATCACTCTAGATACAGTGATGTATGTTCTCCCCTAAACAACCCTTTACCTGTACCATTTGTCCAATGGCTAGACAAGAAAGACTACCCTTTCCTTAGAAACCAGTGTATCTAACCGAATATTTGAGCTTTTTCATGTTGAACTATGGGGTCCATATCATATCCCTACACATGATAAACATAAATACTTTATCACCATAGTGGATGACAATAGCAGATCTACATGGACACATCTTTTGTCCAGCAAGAGTAATGCTATTGATAGTCTTGTAAACTTCATGTCTTTGGTGGAAAACTAGTTTGGTATCAATACCAAGTCCAGAAGATTAGACAATGGACTAGAGTTTACAAGTGGAGAAGCAACCAAAATTTTCCAATCTAAAGGAATCATTCATCAAAGAACTTGCCCATATACATCATAACAAAATGGTGTGGTAGAAAAAAAATATAAATACCTTCTTGAAACAGCTAGAAACCTCCTTTTCTAGTCCAAATTACCTCTAAGATATTGGGGTAAATGTGTCCTTTGTGATACATATATAATAAACAGATTGCCATCCAATTCCATCAATAATAAAACACCATATAAGTTGTTGTATAAGAGGAAACCAAAATACTCTCATCTCAAGAGCTTTGGCTGCTTATGCTATCCCACTGTACCAATACCACATAGGGACAAGTTCAATCCCAGATGGTAGCATTTGAGATTCAAGGCCAAATTAGTTGTTAAAGGGTACACTCAATAGGCATAGATAGATTATACAGAAACCTTTTCACCAGGTGTAAAGATGACAACATGAAGAGCTTTAATAGCTACAACAGTCAAGAAAGGTTGGCTCATCTCACAGCTGGATGTAAACAATGCCTTCTTGCATGGAGATCTCAATGAGAAGGTATATATGCAGGTGCCACCTGGGCTAGTGTTAGATAAGCCAGGCATGGTATAAAAACTGAATAAATCTCTTTATAGTTTAAAGAAGACAAGCAGACAAGCAGACAATTGTATGCAAAGTTGACTGTGGCACTTTATTCAAGAGGATACACACACTACATCTATGCTATTCACTTATTTACAAGAGTAATGGAAGTGAGTCAGTATATATTGCTGTAGTTGGATGATATGCTAGTAACTGGGACTATTGAATAAGAAATTACTGAACTTAAGAGATTCCTACATGAGCAGTTCAAGATCAAGGATCTGGGACAACTTCACTATTTCCTGGGACTAGAGTTTATGTATAAGGAAGATAGGATCATTATATCACAGAGAAAGTTTGCATTGAACCTGCTAAAGGAGTATGATTGCCTGCAACACAAGACATGCTCTTCACCATTGGATCCAAATGTGAAACTAAAGACCAAGGGAGGATCAGTATTGCAGGATCCTACTTATTATAGGAAGTTAGTATGGAAGCCAAACTTCTTGACCAATGCTAGGCTGGACATAGCATATGGTGTTCAACATTTAAGTCAGTTTATGTAGGAACTCAGGGAGTCCCATTTGAAAGCAGCATTTCATTGTTAAGGTGCCTGAAGAATGATCCTACCCTGGGAATCTTTATGTCAAAGGATGGAGATCACACAATCAGATCTTACTGTGACTCTAACTAGGCTGCTTGTCCAAACTCTAGGAGGTCCATAAGTGGTTATTTGGTGTTGCTAGGCAACAACCCATCAGCTGGAAGTCCAAGAAGCAAGAGACCATCTTACTGTCTTTTGCAGAAGCAGAATATCGAGCCTTGAGAAAAGTTGTAGGTGAATTAGTGTGACTACGCATGTTATTTGAAGAACTGACTGTCCCCTTTTCTCTACCTATTTCAGTTTACTGTGATAGTCAGTCTGCATTACATATTGCCAGGAATCCAGTATTTCACGAAAGAACCAAGCATATAGAGGTCGACTACCACTGTGTACGTGATCAAATCCAAGCAGGCCTGATCTCTCTTCAATATATCAGAACTGATGATCAACTTGCAGATGTTTTGACTAAGGCCTTGACAGGGATTAAACATAGTGCTGCATTGGGCAAGTTGTCAGTATTTGCTACGCCTCCAACTTGAGAGGGGGGGGGGAGGGGGGTGTTAAGAACTGTAATTATTTTCTTAGTTTGTTGATTAGTCTCTTAGTTATTTGGTTATTATGACAGCTGTACAGTTAGCTTAGCAGTTGTTAGTTAATTGTCTTAGCTTTGTATATAGTGGAGGCTCCACTCACTCTTCTAATTCAATCAGTCCAATTGCATAATTTCTAGAACCTTCTCTCGTCCTCTCTCTTCTCTCTCTGGGTTCTCATGGTGGAAAATCCACAGCCTCATCTCCATTGAAGCACAATTTCAGATAACAGTAGAAGTTTAATTACTATTCCATTGACTGGTTTTTGATAACCTTGAACATGTAAAATTGCCCGTTAAATTGATGAAGCTATTAATTGCTCTAGCTAGTTTCTCCTTCGTAATTTTTGAGGTCCGAGAGACATGTGATAAGAGAGAGGAGAAGGAAGAAAGAGTTTGGTAAAAGCTAGAACAGTCTTAAAAGCTACAACTCAATATTCTTGAAGCTTCTAATTGGAGTTTTAATATTGATGACCGTGCATCATTGTGCGAGTAAATGCTGCTTTGATCATTAATATTCACAAATATATTGATTCAGTGGGTGAAATATTGAAATGCTGGTTTAAAGATATTTTAGCTGAAATATGATTCTTTAACTTTTACTCAATGAAGTTTATATATATACATAGAGAGAGAATTGGGTATGTGATAATAGTGAACTGTGCATCATTTTGCTAGTTTTGGTCATTAGTATTCGCAAATAATAAATTTCAATATTTGAAATACTAATAAAATATTGAAACATGTTTAAAGATATTTCAGCTGAAATAGTGAGCCACTCACAAATAATTAGCTATTTAATTAAATATAATTTAAGTAGGAACACAATTTTAACTTTAAAATATTACGTCTACACTTCAACCGAGAATATACCTTTCTTTTGGGAAATTGACGGGGCATTGTATCTATACCCGTTTTTTGGGTCACATTTTAACTTGTGCTCGCTTTGTAAAAAAATTGCAAACGTACTCACTTTGTTGCGTAACTTCAGCATACGAGGCTGAAGTAGCAAAGTCAATCACGCAAAATTTCAGCATTCTAGTAGACGGGACTGAAGTAGCAAGTGTGAAGAACCAAATGTGCTGAAGTTTTTATTTGTAATTGCTGAACTTAAACATAGTAGCTGAAGTTTTGTTTGTAATTGTTGAAGTTTTTGTTTTTGTAACTGGTGAATTTCAGCCTTAGCTGAAGTTTTTATTTTGTAACTGACGAACTTCAGCTCTAGAGCTGAAGTTTTTATTTTTGTAACTGGCGAACTTCAGCTCTAGAGCTGAAGTTTCTATTTTGTTGGCAAACTTCAGCTCTAGAACTGAAGTTTTTATTTTATAACTGACGAACTTTAACTCTAGAACTAAAGTTTTATTTTGTAACTGGCGAACTTCAGCTCTAGAGCTCTAGGGGCATTTTGCGTCTTCTTTGTTCATCCTCAGCTCTGCTTATATTCCCTACTGTTTGTTTCTTAAGTTTTATGCTGGCATGTTGTTTTGGTCCAGTTGGGGTAACTAGTCTTCCCACTATTGGGAATTCCATCTTAGTGATATTTCAGTAGTCCACTCTTAGTTGTTCATCTAATGATGCATGAATTGTATTTGATGTTTACTGTTCAGGTATTTGATGCAAAGAAAGACTTTCAAGGACTAGGAATTGATAACTTGTAAAGAAAATAAGAGAAGGTTGTAAGAAATTTACCGTATCTTTCTAGAAATTTCTAGTGTGGCCCACATATAAGGCAATAAATTATTTATCTTGTTTTCTAAAGAAAATAATATATCAGATAATATTATGTAGTTATGCATATATGATAGTTTCTTTGATGGAAAGAAATTATCATATATTAGTGGTCCCTAGGGTAATTATAATATATGGAGAAGTCCCTAGGGCTAAAGTATTTGACTAAGAGTCCCTAGCCTACCTATAAATATGCGTGTGACTCCATCAGTCTGACATCCTAAGATAGTCACAGGCTAGAAGACTCTCTAGGTTTTCCGTCAAAGTTTTTGAAGAGGCGATTCTACTACGCTTGAACAACTATGACTGAAGGTACGTTTCTAGTTTAATTTCCGTTGCGTTGGCTTATGTTAGTATTCGAATTTCAACATGTGGTATCAGAGCCTAACTTTAACTGGTTGTTTAGTGTTTTAAAATAACTCACATTTGATTGGAGTGGTGATTTAGTAATGTATGATTGATGGGAATTGATAGACCATTAACGAAGTATTTTCGGCAGCACAGTTAAATCTTCTATGTTATAAATTTCTTATTTTGCTTATGGATTGATTCTATCGTGTACTGTGTCATAGCTAATGTAGTGTATTTCTGGATTTTCTTGAAGCATTAAACAGAATGAAGTAGATTATTTAATGATAGAATCTCTGGCTGCTTTAGTGTTTTATGAAGATCTATATGTTATGGAATTCAACGTTGTTCCTTTCCTTGTAATCATGAAATTACTTGGCTTAATACGTAAATCAAGTATGCCAACTTGGAAAGATCTATGTTACTATATAGTTCAAGGCTTCTGTTAAAATATTATATGCTGCTAATTCTATAATATATGGAAAAAGCCTACCGTTTGTGTGAATTCTCGACAAATTTTGGTTTTCGAAGTTTATGGTATGACTAATTGAAAGTCCCATAGCTATTTTGAAAGTTGTTGACACTGGAACTTCATTCTATTGGTTATATCAATTAAATGACTTTGTTTTCAGTTTTAATAATTGTTAATCCTTGACCGAATATATCTTTTTTGTATCTTTGAAAAGAAATCCGAATTTGATAATAACAATGTCGAATGCATTTTTAACAAGTCTTGAATTAAGTATGATGCATTCTTCATGTTTGGCAGTTCATTATATGATATGGAATTTATAACTAGGCTTGTACTGTTTAAGGTTGTTAGTTTAAGTTGTTTTTAATGGGTGATATAGGCAGCCTGCCTATACTCCGCGTGCCTATTTTGATACGAATCAACATTTTTATTTAAATTGATTATTAAGGTTAATTACTAAGATGTCATTTTTGAGTTTTCTTTTATGTGATGTCATTTTAAACAAGAGGGGTTGCTCTGATGGTAAGCCACCCCCACTTCCAACCGAGAGGTTGTGAGTTCGAGTCTCCCCAAGAGCAAGGTGGAAAGTTCTTGGAGGAAAGCATGTCGGGGGTCTATTTGGAAACAGCCTCTCTACCTAAGGGTAGGGGTAAGGTCTGCGTACACACTACCCTCCCCAGACCCCACTAAGTGGGATTATACTGGGTTGTTGTTGTTGTTATTGATGATGATGTATTTAGGAGTGGCCACAGCATCTTGAGTACTTAATATAAAAGAAATTGAGTCAATTAGTCACATAACATTTGTGATTAAAGGTTATAATGATATTTATTTAGTCCAATTATCTTATTAAAATGTTAACCCGACCCTACAGGGAAGTAACCATTTTGATGAGATTAACTGGAATGAGATAGTAAACCTTTAAGTTAAAATTATCTTATGCTCACATGTATGGATATATGTTTGTGTACCTTGGTTTACTAGTCTAATAAAGTTATTAAATTCTATGCATGGGTTGCAACCTCTGCCCATAGGGAAGGCATAGAATTTACTATGAATCGGTATTTTACGCGATTCACCTTTGATGGATTGTACTTCATAGCTTATGTAAGTTTATCCTTGTTTTGCAGTCTTTACCGCTTTTCCTACCGCTATTTTTAATGAGAATGCTCGAATTCCAATGCTTTCTGGTGACAACTATGCTGAATGGAAGGAGAAAGTCCTTCTCACTTTAGGGTGCTCGGATCTGGACCTGGCACTCCGTGTGGATGAACCATCTATCCCCACGGAATCAAGTACGCCAGCTGCTAAGACTAATTATGAGCGGTGGAAGCAATCTAATGACTTAAGTTTAATGCTCATAAAAGCGCACATAAGCCAAAGCATTAGGGGTTCTATCCCTAGTAGCGATAAGGTCAAAGCTTACATAAAGGAAATTGAACAATTTGTAAGCTCTGCAAAGGCATTGGCCAACACCCTTATGAGAGGCTCTCAAGTATGACTTTCGACAGAAGTAGTACAGTGCATGAGCACATTATGGAGATGAGAGACATTGCTGCTAAACTCAAGTCCCTTGAGGTTTATATGTCTGAACCATCTCTTGTGCATTTCATTCTCAACTCACTTCCTGGGGAATATGGTCCGTTTAAGATTTCTTACAACACACATACAGATAAATGGTCAATCAATGAACTTTTGACCATGTGTATTCAAAAAGAAGAGAGGTTGAAGCATGAGACACCTGAAAGTGTTAATATGGTGACTCATGGTAAGAGAAATGCGAAGAAGGGCAAAAGTGTTCCCATGAAGAAGAAAAGCACCTTAGACAAAGATGCTTGTCGTTTATATACAAAGAAGGGATACTGGAAGAAGGATTGCCTGAAATACAAGAAATGACTTGAGAAGAAAGGTAATTTCATCTTTGTATATTATGAATCTAATTTTATTGAAGTTTCTAATAATACATGATGGATTGATTCTGGTGCTACAATTCACATAGCCAAAATCATGCAGGGCTTTTAACTCAGAGGAAGCCGATAGAAAGTGAGCAATATGTCTATTCTGGCAATAGGACGCGTTCACGTGTGGAAGGCGTGGGGACTTATAGGCTCATTTTGAAGGATGAGTTTTACTTAGATTTAGAAAATACTTTTTATGTTCCAAAATATTTTAGAAATTTAATTTCTCTTTCAAGACTATATATTAGTGAATATGATTTGAATTTTTATTATCCTTTTGTGAAACTTTTGAAAGATAAAAATGTTATTGGTTTTGGAAATTTGAATGGAAATTTATATAAACTTGAGCTAGACCCCACATTTGAATGCAATATTTTAACTTTGCATGATAAAGAAATTGGTACTATGCGATGTATTGTCAATGAGAACTCATCTAGCCTTTGCACAGGAGATTGGGACACATCTCTATTGATAGAGTCAAAAGGTTGGTTAATGACGGCGTTCTAAAAGCTCTTGATTTTTCTGACTTTGGAACTTGTGTGGACTGCATAAAGGGTAAGCAGACCAACAAATCAACAAAAGGTGCCAAAAGGAGTTCTCAATTACTTGAGATCATATATACAGACATATGTGAACCATTTCCTACCCCTTACTTGAATGGTGAGAGATATTTCATCTCGTTTATTGATGACTATTCAATATATATGTATCTCTATTTTCTATTTAACAAATCAGAAGCACTTAATGCTTTTAAAGTTTACAAAACAGAAGTAGAGAAACAAACTAGTGCTCAGATTAAAATTGTAAGATCTGATAGGGGTGGTGAATATTATGGTAGGTACAGAGATAAGGGACAAGTTAAGGGTCCATTTGCTGAGTTCCTTGAAAGTGAAGGTATAATTGCTCAATATACCATGCCAGGAACACCACAACAAAATGGTGTGGTAGAAAGAAGGAACCGGATATTAATGGACATGGTAAAAAGCATGATTAGCAGATCAAATTTACCTTTATCCTTATGGAGTGAAGCTTTAAAACCGCTGTGTATATTTTAAATAGGGTTCCGTCCAAGGCTGTCCCCGAGACACCTTTTGAGTTATGGAAAGGATGGAAACCTAGTTTAAATCATTTACACATTTGGGGATGTCCAACTGAAGTGACAGTTTATAACTCACAACTAAAGAAGTTGGATAAAAGAACAATAAGCGATTACTTTATAGACTATGGGGTTAACTCTAAGGGATTTAGGTTTTATTGTCCTTCTCATTCTCCTAAAATTGTTGAAGCTAGAAATGCTAAATTTCTGAGGAACATGAAGAAAGTGGGAGTAGTTTGACCCAAATGGTGGAATTGGAAGAAATAAGGAAACCACATGTGGTACCTTTATATATTGGGACTTGAATGTTACTCAGAAAAGTTCTAATGAATTATCTGAACAACAACAAGTTCTAGAGCCACCACCACTTGAGGAGCCACGTGAAGATCAACCCGCTTTACCTGAACCCGCCGAAGAAGTGTCTGAACCAGTAGGAGTGAGAAAATCCTCAAGAATTCGAAAATCAGCAATTTCTAGCGACTATGTTGTATATCTCCAAGAGTCTGATTATGAAATTTGACTAAAAGATGATCCATGCACATTTTCACAAGTCATGAGTGGAAAAAACTCCACACTTTTGGTATGATTCCATGAAAGAAGAGTTAGAATCTATGGCTGAAAAAACTCTGGGATCTCGTTGAATTACCAAAGGGATCCTCTATCATAGGTTCCAAATGGGTCTTTAAAACTAAAAGAGACTCATATGGTAATATCGAACGAAATAAATCTAGACTTGTAGCCAAGGGTTTTACTCAAAGGGAAGACATTTATTACCATGAGACCTTCTCTCCAGTATCGAAGAAGGATTCACTGAGAATAATCATGGCATTAGTAGCTCATTTTGATTTAGAGTTACATCAAAGGGATGTGAAAACAACTTTCCTGAATGGAGATCTTGAAGAAGAGGTATATATGCGTCAGCCTGAGGGATTTTGTGATAAGGACAAAAGTCACATTGTTTGTAAGTTGAATAAATCCATTTATGGGCTAAAACAGGCTTCCCGCCAATGGTATATTAAATTTCATAATGTTGTTTCTTCATTTGGATTTACGGAGAACATCATTGGTTAGTGTACCTTAAGATAAGTGGGAGCAAATATATTTTTCTAGTCCTATATGTGAATGATATTTTGCTTGCAAGTAGTGATTTGGGATTATTGCACAAGACTAAACAGTTCCTTATCCAGAATTTTGAGATGAAGGACATGTGTGAAGCCTCTTATGCCATTGGCATAGAGATTCACATAGGCAGATCCCAAAGACTACTTGGGCTGTCTCAAAAGGCCTACATTGAAAGAATTCTGGAAAGATTCGGGATGAAGAACTGTTCACCAATATCAGCACCCATAATTAAAGGTGACAAATTCTCATTCAATGTCCACAAAATGCATTGGAAAAAGAGCAAATGAAAGACATTCCTTATGCTTCGCTTGTTGGGAGCCTTATGTGTGCACAAGTCTGTACTAGACCTGATATTGCTTTTGCGGTAGGAATGCTTGGCAGATATCAAAGTAACCCTGATCTTTACCATTGGAAAGGTGGTAAAAGGGTCTTGCGATATTTGCAAGGAACCAAGGATTTAAGCTCACAAACAAATGCTTTGACTCATTGTAGGTGATTGGATATTCAGACTCTGATCTGGGTGGATGCAAAGACACTGGTAAATCTACTTCATGATACATTTTCCTTATTGCTGGAGGTGCTGTGTCTTGGAGAAGTGTCAAACAGACCATTGTTGCAACATCCACAATGGAAGCTGAATTTATAGCATGCTATGAAGCTACATCACAGGCGTTATGGTTAAAAAACTTTATTTCCGGCCTTAGGATTGTCAATTCCATTTCAAGGCCATTGAGAATATTTTGTGACAATTCAGCTGCATTTTTCTTTTCTAAGAATAATAAAAGTGGCAGCCGAAGCAAGCATATCGACATAAAGTACTTAATGGTTAGAGACTATGTGAAGAAGCAAGATTTGAATTTTGGGCATATTAGTACTATTTTGATGATTGCTCATCCTACGATTAAAAGTCTGCCGGCTAATATTTTCAAGGATCATGTAACCCATATGGGTCTTGGTACCTCAATTTAGCTTGCTTTATTCTCTAACAATTTGTCTAGACATTATGATTATTTTGATATACATGACAGTGCACACTTTTGATTTTTCATGTATTATCTGTGATCATTGGATCAATAAAGTTGGACTCTGAATGACTTATATTAAATTCATTCATATAGTTGTTAGACACTTTGTTAGAATATATTGTGCATTGTAATACATGGAAGAAAGTGTTTGTTTAAAAGCATGACCCTCATAATTCGTGTAATAATATATTCTAGTTAAAGTGATTGTTGCATAACTTCTAGTTGAGTGATAAATTTTATGGCCATATTATATATTTATCTCTCATAAAGGATTATTTGATTCTTAAATATGTGGGCCAAGTGGGAGAATGTAAGAAATTCACCGTATCTTTCTAGAAATTTCTAGTATGGCCCATATATAAGATAATAAATTATTTACCTTGTCTCCCAAAGGAAATAATATATCAGATAATATTCTGTAGTTATGCATATATGGCAGTTTCTTTGACGGAAAGAAATTACCATATATTAGTGGTCCCTAGGGTAATTATAATTTATGGTGAAGTCCCTAGGGCTAAAGTATTTGCCTAAGAGTCCCTAGCCTACCTATAAATACGCCTGTGACTCCATTAGTCTAGCATCCTAAGACATGCATAGGCTAGAAGACTCTCTAGGTTTTCCGTCAAAGTTTTTGAAGAGGCGATTCTACAGCACTTGAACAACTATCACTGAAGGTACGTTTCTAGTTTAATTTCTGCTGCATTGGCTCTGTGTTTGTATTCGAATTTCAACAAAGGCAATATTTAAGAGTACATCAAGACAGAGAACTTGTCCCCTTCTTTGACGAAATTCACCTCCCCGCCTAGTTTCATGAACCTTACTTCTGGAAAAAGAAAAGATAAAACTTTGAGGAAGAGAATGAGGAGGAGAAAGGGGGCTGAAGTTGTTTAAAAAGTGGATACAGTTAAAATTTAAAGAAAAAATATATATGGGTTAAATGAGCGCGACCAAATAAGGGGCCCCGTACAATTTTTACGAAATTGACACTAGACAACAATACCAAATTCTTCTTTTCAACTAGACTATACCAATTTGAGCCCAATGTGCTTGTACTGGGAAGCAGCAGTGGGTGAGAGCCCAACTATGAAGAAAACCCAATTATTGGGAGCCCATTACCATTTTTAACCCACCCCAACCGTCCAGTTTCGTGTCTTATATTTCCATTGACCCCTCAAGTCAAAAAGTCACTTCCTTTATCAGAATAACAGAAAGACAAACTGAGCCCAAAGTCTCTTCGCTCTTCTCGCTTCAATATTGCTCGGTAAAATTCAAAAGTTATGTTCTTTTTCACTTATATATATATATATATATATATATATATATATATATATATATATATATATATATATATATATATATATATATATATATATATATATATATATATATATATATATATATATATATATATATATATATATATATATATATATATATATATAATATATATTTATATATATATATATAATATATATTTATTTATTTATTTTTCTGGGATTTGGCTTTTTATATTAATCTTAATGAATTCTTGGCTTTTCTTATAGGTACTGAAGCGACAAGAACAACAACAACATAGCCGCAGTAAGCAAACCCTATAAGCTATTTCGAGGAGACTCTCGACTCACAATAATATCAGAAAAAGCAGTTGATGACATGAACTGTAATTACAATGTGGTCAGCGTCGAATTTACGGGCAATATCCTTGAGATTTCGAATCATTCAGCCCCACCTCTTCAATAACGTGAGTTTTTAGTCTTTGTTATGAAATAATATAAAAGACAAGAACAATAATGCAAGAACAAGAGCAATAGAGAGAAGAGTAGAGAGAGTTCTTCTTATTGATACTTAGAGAATGTTAGGAGTGGTTTACAATGGTAGAAGACCCCTTTATTTATAGGGAGGGGGATGATTTATCTACCAAGAATAGAACTCTAGAATCTCTCTAATTATAGACATTCACCTTAAATAGGAGATTTCATAACACTCCCCCTTGAATGTCTATTCAACAATGTGCCTCGTTAAAACCTTAAAACCAAAACCCAATGGGAAAAATTAAAGAAAGGAAAAAGAGTACACATGTTTGAATATGCGCCTATTGGTTGCCTCGTTAAAAACCTCGCAAGGAAAACCCGGTGGGACAAAACCTTGTAAGGGAAAAAGAGTGCAACGCGCATTAACTCCCCCTAATGAGTAAATCAATCTATATCCTTGAGCATTTGCATTTCAATCTTGTGCATCATCTTCAAAACGATCTTTGGTAGACGTTTGACAAATCAACCATATTGACTTGAATAAATATTCCGTACCTTGAAATCATCATTCTTGATAGATATGAACATCTTCATATTATATCGTGGAATAACTCTTCAATATCTCTATAGATGCATTCTCAATGCCATCATGCTTATAGTTATAGCAAGATTTATATGTACACAAATTGTACTTGGGATGTGGTACTTCAGGACCAAGAATTGCATATGCTTCAAGCAACTTAAATCTTTCAAGTTAAGTCATATAAGCCATATAATAGATTTTAGATGCATATCAATTTTTCCATGTCATGCTAGACAAATAAGATATCGAAAACTGACTATACATACCTTTGACTTTATACTTTCAAGCATTTGAACTATAGGTTCAAAACTACATGTCTTTCATATGGAATCAATTCTTCTTGAATTGTATCTCTTCCATTTAGTTACTTTCTTTGGGTCAGCAAAAGCGTATAGCATGCTTTGCAATATGTTGCAATTGAATTATCCCTTTTATGAACTTCAGGTTCATATCATGATATTCGGGGATATACATATACAAATGATAATTCATCCCATGTAACCTTTTCTGAAGTGTTTATCATGTCTCCCCCTCATGTTAGTAAAGCTAACTTGTTTCCTCAACTTTGGGAAATCATCTTTGTGCATTATCATGTCAATATACACAACACATTAATAATAAGATGAAATTATTTGGTTCCTGACCTTGAACCACTTGTGAGGGGAGAATATACTCTTGTATACAACTTATATCAAACTGATATATATAACTTTGTTCTCATAAGAAACAGTTTAGCTATTAAGTGGAAGTACTCAATAATTATCTTGCTAAACCAACTTTGATATAAACCAACTTATCAAGATGAACTATCTTGAGTAGAAAATCTGGAAATTATGCTCGAAGTTAGATTACTGAGCGATTTACCTCGCAAGCACCGGCCAGGCTGCGGGTCAATAACAATTGCGCATGTAACCATTTCATAGATGCATCATATGTGGTATACATGACAGGTGAATGGGCCCATATTCACCTTTGATATTTCCAGAATTTATGGGCTTCAACCCGAACTCTTTAGTTGGTCAGTTCATTAATGAGAACAAGTAATACAAGAGAATTCGTAAAGAACTTTCTAGTTCTTTAATATTCACCTATGTGAATTTGCACATCATACTTAAAATGAGATGGCTAACACGAATGCCAACTGAATAAATTATCAATATTGGTAACCATGACATGTGCACTTATCAATAAACTTCAGGTTTATTATGACATGGGTTTTATACCAATAGATATCCACTTTATTGTGGCATTATTTCGTTTGTGTAGTACAAACTGGAGAACAAAGCGGGTAGCTTTTCATATACAAATTACCCCGCTACAAGTTGTAGTAGTAGGAGATATCAAAGCCTTCCTTTATTTATAGTCTCAATATAATCAATCGCTTTCGCGTGTTCTTTGGAAACTGAATAAGTTTCTTTGAGACTTACTACAGCACAATACTCAATTGTGTTTCTCCAACATAGTAATAATTGGCTCTTCTAGAGCTCTCAATTAATTTTGTACTACCACAGATTCATCAACATCCATGTGGTGAATATCTTTCTTAAAGAGAAAGTTATACCATTATGGTCATGTCAAACTTATATGCAAGATATGTTTCTTGCATGTGCATTATCGTTGTCCTTTAATAGTCATATTTTCAAAATACTTTGGCGTACAATAGGTACGTGACCAACGATCATTCATGCCATATATCATCTCAAACCTCCTTCTAGGGGTGAGTGTGATATATTTAATACCAATTTCATGTTCATATTCTTCCAATAATGAATATGTATTCGTGAATCAAATGTTGTCACATTCACTTCGAGGATATGTGATTTTGTTATCCTTTTCAAATCTATAAATGCGTCAGGCATTTGATTTGCTATTCTTTGCAAATGGATAATCTTTTGTGCCTCTTTCTCACAAATAGAGGTGTGTGGATCAAGATGAGATAATTATGCATTTTTCCACAAAATTTCCCATTTGGTTTCACCAACTTCTCCCCCTAATTTTGGGAAAAGTGTCTCATCAGTCAATGTTTCGAGGTAGCGAATAATGAAGGGCGATTCAACCTCGACATATATTCCTAACCTTCTTTGCAGACCCATTTTGGTGCGGGATGGCGGTGCTACAGGCACATATACTGCGCATCCAAAGATTCTTAAATGGGATATATTGGGTCCATGACCCAAAACCAATTGCAACGGGGAATATTTGTGTCAATTCGTCAATCAGAGACGAACTAGCATTGCTGCATGCAAAATGGCGTGACCCCAAACCGAAGTGGGCAGCCGATGAATTAGTATTGCTGCATGCAAAATGGCGTGAACCCAAACCGAAATGGGCAGCCTCGTTTTCATGAAGAATTCAAGATTATTCTCATCTATTGTCTCAATATGATATCCATTTTGAATGATATCTTTAAAACTCAACAAGTTCCTTTTAGACTTGGAGGAGAACATTGCATTCTCTAAAATGGATTCTCAAAACTCAACAAGTTCCTTTTAAACTTGGAGGAGAACATTGATATCATTAAAACTCAACAAGTTCTTCTTAGACTTGGAGGAGAATATTGCATTCTCTAAGATAAACGTCATGCCTTTGGGCAGAGTTACAGTTGCTCTTCCGGAGCCTTCAATCAATTTAATTCCCATGGTTTGATATACAAAAGAAATACACGAACATAAGAATAAACAAGTTCAATTCGTTTGTGTCACATAATATTTTCAAAATCTGCTGATGTCATTGACTAAAATAAATCAGATAGTCGATTATATGTTTTCCATAATCGATTACTATGCAGTTTGAAAATTTCAGTTTAAGCATTTTCTTCAAACAATCGATTGTTAAACACAAACAATCGATTGTTGAACATTGACAATCGATTGTTAAACACACACAATCGATTATTTGCTATTTTGAAAAACTTCAGATCACACTGTCTTAAGACAATCGATTGTTAAATATAGACAATCGATTGTTGGCTTATTTTGAAAAATTCCAGAGCACACTGTCTTAAGACAATCGATTGTTATGCATAGACAATCGATTGTTGACTATTTTGAAAAATTCCAGATTACACTGTCTTAACGACAATCGATTGTTAGACATAGACAATCGATTGTGGATGATTTTTGAAAAATTCCAGATTACACTGTTTTAAAGACAATCGATTGTTAAACATAGACAATCGATTGTTGACTGTTTTTGAAAAATTCCAGAACACACTGTTTTAAAGACAATCGATTGTTAATCATCGACAATCGATTGTTGACCGTTTTTGTAAAATTCCAGATCACACTGTTTTAAAGACAATCGATTGTTGATCATTGACAATCGATTGTTTTGCAGTTTTTATGCGAAATATGAGATAACCGACTAGTTTTTCAGGTTAGTCGATTACCTCTACTGGGAAGTAAAAATATTATTGATATTTGAGCATATTGATACATTCTAAAGAACTAATACTAACATTATATCATGAACTAACTAATACGAGCTAATACTAATGGCTATTAGTTTATTCATTCACTAATACAAACAAGTAAAATAAAATCAAATAGCTCCATCTTCTTTCATCATGGATCCATCACCGATTAGGTGGTCTATCTTCCCCTCGGGTTGCTCAAAGAAGTCTGCCACATCCAAGTGGGTGATGTCAAAGTTGTCGTCAGAGACAAAATTCGTTTCAGGGCGTTTACTCTTTCGAGATGCTTGATAAAGGTCAACCAAATGTCATGGTATACGGCAAGCCTTTGACCAGTGCCCGTTTTCACCGCAACGATAATATATCTTTTATAAACTATTTGCTTTTGGGTTCTTATCGTATCGTGCTTGTGGCAGAGTGACCAACTTCAGGTTGTCATATCTCTTCTTTAAGCCATTCCACAAGATAGGTGGATCTTTGACGGTGAGATATTCAATCTTCAAACCTTCATCAAGGTGATGGCGCAAGAAAATCAAGGCCTTAGCATAGTTTCAAACCTTCATCAAGGTGATGGCGCAAGAAAATCAAGGCCTTAGCATAGTTTTGGGTGGATGCATTATTTCTGTCTTTAATGGCGTCTCCAAGACCCATAGCATCCAAAATGGATTTAAGTATCCAACACCCATATCATATAGTTCTTGCCCGAAATTTCAAGGGCAACGAACTTTCTTTTCATAATGTCAGACATAAACCAAAATTACATCAAGAGCGTGTTCATACTTACGGGCTCTATTACAATTATCACATTCACTTCAGGGAATGGATCAAAATCATGTGCTTTACACAATCTCATGTCAAATATTACTTTCATAAAGTGAAAGATTATTTTGAGAATCCTTATTGTTCTTATTACCACAATAATGACGATTATAACTTCGTCTATTGCCATGTCCACATCCATTGATATCTTTACGGTAATTAGTCTTCTTTCAGACTTATCACATACTGCTACCACATTCTCTAAAGGGAATGGAGCAAATTCAATGGGACGGATTTTTAATTCTTTGCCCACAATCATACATGAATTTAATCATGGCAGGACATAGAGATTTAACCACTTCATGTGGTTACAATTTCTTACTAACTCCATTAGAGTTATAATCAAACTTTGTTGTCTATGTTTGTATATAAAATCAAATTATAGAATTCCAAGAATTTGAAAGGGAAAAGTAAATTACTTACCTTTAAGAGTTGTCTATTTTCGTATAGAAAATCTGCCGAGTTTCGTCTGCTTTGTGTCTAATGAAGCAAATAATGATTTAGCAAACTATTCTACTGTTTCTCTTTTCTTTTCAGCGTTTGCTTTCTGTTTTTTTTCGTTCCTCCCTTTTTTTTCTTTGTTTTTCGTTTCTTTTCTCTTTTGCTTTCCTTCTTTTGCTTTCTTTGAAGCAAAACCCTACATAAACAAAAGTATGATAATCGAAAATTTCAATTGGTTAGAGACTCGTGCTGATAACGTGTTATGAAATAATATAAAAGACAAGAACAATAATGCAAGAACAAGAGCAATAGAGAGAAGAGTAGAGAGAGTTCTTCTTATTGATACTTAGAGAATGTTAGGAGTGGTTTACAATGGTAGAAGACCCCTTTATTTATAGGGAGGGGGATGATTTATCTACCAAGAATAGAACTCTAAAATCTCTCTAATTATAGACATTCACCTTAAATAGGAGATTTCATAACATCAATTTTCACCTTTTTATGGTCCATTGATCTGTCTATGTTAACTTCAGGAAGTATAGTCAGTCAAAAAAAAAAAAAGAGTTACAGTTGGTGACAACAACAAGACAACAATTATCTTCACTTTAATCCTAATGTCGATTACTCTTTCATTCTATTACAAAATAATGTGGGTAACTACTTACTTTTTTTGGAAAAGAACTACTAAACAGATTAAAAAATTTCCTAGAGAATAGTGCACCTAATTTTAACATACCAACATGTCTAAGCCAATGACCTATATGGATGTTAGGTCATTCTATTGGAGGATCCAATATTTAAAGTTGGGAAAATGCACAATTACCCCTTTACTTATACTCAAAATTCTAACTACACACTGGAGGATCTAATATTTAAACAAAAAGAAGAAAGAATAAAAAAAGTAGTAAAAATACATAGTGGAGCGCGTGTAACTACCATTTGCCAAGAGTTTGGTTGTCAGTATTAAAGGTGCTAACAATTACATTTAAAATAAGTTTAGGGGGTAATAGAATTCAAGCAAAGAAAAAATATTTTTGTTTTTGTTTTTGTTTTTCCTCTCCCTCACCGAGCCGAGAGTCGATTGGAAACAGTCTCTCTACCCTTTCGGGTAGGGGTAAGGCTCGTCTACATATTACCCTCCTCAGACGCCACTTTGTGGGATATTACTGGGTAGTTGTTGTTGTTGTTGGAATTTTGGGTATAGGTCAGGAGCGTAATTGTACATTTTTCCTTTAAACTTTATGGTTTAGTATTCTAGGATAAAGACCTCAAGTTAATATATAATAAGTAATAAGAAAACTATATAACCATACCGGTAGTTAATATATATATAAAAAGTAATGAACCACTTAAAGACAACATATGATTATAAATATTATCTTTATAATTGTACTTGGCGAGTTTTTATGTTTTGAAAACGATCAAAGATCGTATTATTAAGTACAGTTAACAAATTGAACTATCATTAAAAAGTTCATCACGAAATCTGCTTTACAAGTCATTTTTTTTTATGTATTTCATCAAAGAAAATGATTTTCCTACTATTATTGTAGTGATTGGTAAAAATCAAATTAACACTTAGAATATGAAAATGGTTAGAAATGAGGTAGGAGGATATGGAAAAAAGTCCGTAATTTTTTCACAAGAAATAATTTTAGAGGTTGACATAAAGATATAAAAAAGCTTAAAGCACGTGGGGTTGAAGTGAACAGTGTTCATAGTTAGTATTTCTAGATGATTTTAGATTCGGTTAAGGGTCAAATATATCCTTGTACTATTCAAAATAGGTCATATTTATCCTCCGTTTGAATTCTTTTACAAATATGTCCCCACCGTTATACATTTGGGCCATATATATCCCTCCGCCGTTAAAACACTCTCCCATATATTTAAATTACGGTTAAGGTCAAATATATCTTTGTACTATTAAAAATAGGCCATATTTATCCTCCGTTTGAATTTTTTATCAAATATGTCCCTACCGTTATATTTTTATCAAAACACCCTCCTATATATTTTTAGTAGCACGTGGCATCTTATGATTGGACTAAACGACCCGCCCCACTCCTTTAATTAAACCCGCACCGACCCAATGAAATTTAGTCTTCTTCTCTGTTCAATCCCTTCAATATGCTTAAGCTTCTGGAAAATGCATGCTTCTTTGCTATATGATGAAAAGATTTTTTGAGGGTGCCTTAAAAAGTAGGGAGTGATAACAATCCTGTGCCATAAATATGAGATGGACCGAAAAAAAAAAGAAATAGAGTATGTTATTTACTAAATGGGTAGTTTTTGTATCTGGTTCATTGCATAACTTATGTAGTACAATACCATATTGATTTCTAAACTATTATCCATTTGAATGCTTATCGGATACTAGTACTATTATTGCTATTCTATTTTTTTCCTTTATAATTCATGTACTTGCAGCTATACGATATGCGAGAAATTTTGTAAGTCTAGAAGTCAAAAACTTAACAGACCGCAACTTTACATGAAGATGCCAATTTGGAAAAAGAAAAGTACAAAATAAAAGAAAGCTAGCGCAGAAATATAGTTTCATACTTCCATCTGCAGCTTCATGGGTTGGGAGTGAGATTCACCAGATATCATTAGAAGAATAATAATTATATTTTCAATATAGAAATAGTACTCTCATGGCGTTAAAGAGTGACCGCGCAACATTCAAGATTGGACATTTTATTTATTGATGCATGTAACTAATATCCAACAATTAGCATACATTTTCGTCTTATCCGATTTTGAGGGTCATTTTCATGAGCCAATTTATATAGCTATAATTTTATATAAAAATAGAGTTTTAGCCTTTGTATTATTGGGCCCATGCTAACATTGGCCATCACTATCTAGTATTAAAGGGATTGAACGGAGAAGAAGACTAAATTTTATTGGGTTGGGCGGGTTTAATTAAAGGAGTGGGGCGGGTCGTTTAGTCCAATCATAAGATGCCACGTGCTACTAAAAATATATGGGAGGGTGTTTTGATAAAAGTATAACGGTGGGGACATATTTGATAAAAAATTCAAACGGAGGATAAATATGGCGTATTTTTAATAGTACAAGGATATATTTGACCCTTAACCGTAATTTAAATATATGGGAGAGTGTTTTAACGGCTGAGGGATATATATGGCCCGAATGTATAACGGTGGGGACATATTTGATAAAGAATTCAAACGAAGGATAAATATGACCTATTTTGAATAGTACAAGGATATATTTGACCCTTAACCGTTTTAGATTTGATGAATCAGGTACAATCTATTCTAACTTAGAAAATTAAAAGTGAGTATCGAGGTTTGCTTGAATGCTTTAGTTGATATAGCAAGGCTTCTTTTAAAAGTATGCATGCCTTTTTGAGGCCATGATTAGAGTGAACTTCAATAAGTAAAGACAATTTTTTAGATCACTTGAAGTGGTATGTGAATAGGAAGGAAGTTGTGAAAATAATTATTTTTAGAAAATGCTCAAAAAAATTAATATCATGATTTCTAAGTATCCAAGCAGGGAAGTTCAATAGTTCTAGCAGAGCTATAAACTAGAAGATGAACCCACAGGGGAGGGGAGGGGAGAGGTTAGCTTCTTATAAAGAACTGTAGTTGGCTCCTTGCATTTATTTTTTATCCGTAGCATAAGATAAAAATAGGGGGCGTGCTTCAACATCTAAGTTTTACACAAGAAACCTCCTTCTCTTAAGGATATACTACGATATTTGATGGAATGGAAGGTCAACCTCATAATTTATCCCCCTCTCTGAACGAATTTGACCTGCTTCTTTAGTTTAGGGCTAGAGAGTTTACTTGCTTTTCGCTAATGGCAGAATTATGAGCCACATCACTCAACTCTAAACCAAATTAAAAATAATCGGCTGTAGGATGACAATGCTTCACTCAAGAAGGGTACATTCCATATCGACAAGACCTCCTATCCCAGAAACTTCTCATTTCACACCAACTAACGCGAAACTTAATCACCAAGATAGAGTTGTATAAAGATATCATGAGTTCTTGTGCAAAAAAAGCAATGCAAGCCATTATTAAGGACTTGAATGTTGATCGATTTGAGATTGCTTGATGATTTTAAGGATATGTCTTATAACTACATGACCCTTGTTCTGCTGTATATTTATAAAGAGGGTAAACTGGTTGATAGATTCCTTTATTTTGTTAGTTCTACAAATATATTTCCATGACCACTGAAAGAAGCAATCTATTATTTGTTTCTAGATCATTCACCGAATCCATCTTAAATCTGTGACTAAGTGTATTAGAGCTAGTAACGTACAAAGGGAAATTAATGATTTTAAAATGTTGATTATGAAATATAGCCCTTCAACATATTATATACATTACTTTGCTCATTCACTGCAATTGACTTTTGTAGTTGTTGCAACGAAAAATATAAAGCGAATCAATTTTTTAATATTCTTGCTAATATATACAATATTGTTGGAGGTTCTTTTAATGGTAGGAAAATGATTTGAGATGATCAAACATATAAATTAGAGGAATGACTAGTGCTCGGTGAAGTTCATAGGTAAAGTAGATCAAAACAAAAACTTGAACTTCAATGGGCTGCTAGTACCCATTGGGAATCTCATTTTATGACCATGCGTAAATTTATTCAACTCAATTGTGAGTTCTTACAAATGAACAATCAAATAATTATGAGAGATTCGTGGCAAATAATTTATTGGATGCGATAAGATACTATGAGTTTGTGTATATGTTGTCACACAGTTAACTGATCTGATGGGTCCAACAAACAATAAATTATAACAAATATCTAAATTCTAAATCAAAAAATAAAAAATAATAGACTAAGATTCTAAATAAAGGATAATAAATAAACGGGATCTTCTTTTAATCGAAACGTCTCGTGATCTTCAACCAATTATGCGCTTCAATATAATTACCGGGAGTAAGCGCTATAGCCTGTTTCCAATACTCAGCGGCTTGATCGAACCAAGCCTCTGCAATTTCAGAATCTCCCTGTTGAATGGCCAGTTCTCCCCAGCCGGAATAGGTAGTTCAATTCCTTCTCTACACCCGTAAGAGCATAAAGAAGTTGTTTTTACTTAAAGGACAATTGGAACGAAATTTATTATTAGAATTCAAAGTCGCCACTTGGGAGATTAATGGTGTCTCAAGTCACCGATTGAATCTCGAACAGAGGAAAATATGACTCTATTAACAGTCTGCGAACCAAAAATTCTAGTAAGAAATTTTGTTAACCCGGCAGAGGTGTTAGGCATTCCCGGGTTCCGTGGTTCTAGCACGATCGCTCAACTGTTATATTTGGATTTATCTGATTTCAAAACATGTTTTAGCTTATGTGCTTTTAAACCTTAAATTGCTTTATTATTATTATTAATGAAAATTGCAACGTCGTGAAAACGTGTCGCGAACCACGTCATATAAATGCACCCGTAGTTGTTGACACATTTCGACTTTGTTGAGATTTGAATTTGGATCACATAAATGTGCACCCGAATTTAGGAATGTAATGTTATGAAAATACGCGCCTAAAGAGACTAACACGTTGTTATCTTTGGGGAAGGCCGTAAAATTTACTAAACGGCCCATCCCGAATTCTAAGTATTTTAATACAACCATTTATTGAGGGTCCCGCAATTTATGTATTTTATTTAGTGAGGCTCGTCTCATTTATTATTTTAAAAGGCATCCTAAAGAAAGTATGATTTTCTATTTAGTTGTCTCTAAACACAAAGAAAAAGCCCTAATTAGTTGAAAAGCCCAAGATTCTAAGGTCCAATTTTAAAGTCGTCTAAACTCAACCACATGAGTAAGTAAAATAGCACACTTTAAACATGTCCGTAAATGAATTCCATTTATGTTCAAATGCAGGCCCAGGTTTCAGTAACAAGATTGGTCTACTTAGGCCTTCGTTAAATCCACAAACCCACTACCCTTCTAATTTCATGTCTGGCTAGCACCTTTGAATATACAATCATCAAAAGCTCATGCACTTCAATTGAACTGGTTTATTCCTTACGAGTGAATTTCTTTTGATTGCAGTTGTAATTGAACATGAACAAGCTAATCTACTGGATCAACTACAATTTTGTGCCTATGAGATCATGCATTTCTGATTTATTTACAAGTATAATCAACGTTGATTCATCTGAAGTCTTTAAACAACGTCGACTCCCAAATCAAACTTAGACAGTCTTATAGTCAGTACTCACGCATTGTTGAACACCATCCATTCGTGCCATTTAAACTTCAGGAGTTAATCAATTACTAGCAATTATTTCAATGCACACAAACACAATGACTGTATCAGGCTCAAATTCATGCAACACTGGTAGACTTTACATACAAAATTTAGGCAGAACCAGATATAGCCATGATTAACCTACGATTTCAAATTAACACTAGCCTAAACAGATTCAATTCCAGCAATTCAAAACAACTTATACAAACATGAGACAAAAATATTGATTCGCTATTGAGCTATTTCCTAGGCAAATATGTGAGATAACAGTAAGGGAATTAATTATAGCTCATCATGAACCTATTCTATCAAATGACTGCAAAATTATCTACTCCTAACACTTAGAATACTCAGTCATCAACACAAGTGCACATCAGGTTCCTGAACCAGTTTCCAGCTCAAATTATCTTCTAATTCTGCATGTTTACACTAAGCAAGCTAACTAAATTAACTATGGCTCATGCCATCCCAAATTAATAGTACAAAATTCATAGTAATTGAAAGCAGTCCTAGTTTAATTACATTATTCAAAATATAACATAATTATTTAAATTGCAGTTCCACAATAGAGCATAGGCCTCAATTTCATTTCATTTTCAACAGATGAAGCCATATCAACACAGTCTCAAAGTGTGTACATGATATTTGAAATACAATGAGAATGAGGAGAAATCAACAACAGTAAGCGTAAGAGTAGCAATAAGTTAAAACCAAATCAGCAGAAAAATCAATCTTAACCCTAAAACACACTCAAACACAGCCCGGAATGAGTTGTAAAACCAACAGCAACAGCAAACACCCAAAATACAATCAATTGAACTCGAATACACCGAAAAGTAGAATCAATAAACTACAGAACAGTTGCAGCAACCAGAAGAAGTGAGAATCAATGCCTAAAACTCAAATTTCACCTAGAAATGCAATGTAACATTATTTTTTTGGTTTCTACTATTTTTGCCTTTGTTTTTGGTTTTCTTTTTGAAGAAATTAAAACCTAAGGGAGTGTCTGATCTGAAATTAGAATTTCAGATCTGGAAGCTTGAAGAGTATTTTTTTGGGGGGAATTTTTGGAACTCCAAACATGTGATTCAAGGTAGCCTACACTACCTTTTATAGGCAAAATGAGATGCAGCTTTCAGATTTCCTATTTTCCTTTTTAGTCCCTCACTTATTTTCAATTTTTCTTATTTTATCCTTTATTTACTAACTTTTGTATCAAGTCATTACCCTGAACTTCTAAAATTGGTACTAAAGTTCTATTCTAGAAGATTCTAGAGAATTCTACTCTCAACTACAGCATTATTATGCATTTCAAAGTACAATCTACCCCTGAATTCAACCTAGAACTACTCACTTTAGTTAACCGACCAAACCCTATTTTAGCCTAGTTACAATTCAACCCAAGGATTGCAATTCAGCCTTATACTAATTAGAACTAGTCAGACTACTAATCAAACTGAAATAAAAAATCAACATGATCTAAAATCTAAGTGGACGAATAATTAAGCACAAATTAAAATACCAAATCAGAACAGAATCAAACAAAAATGAAAATTAACCTAGACATTAAACACTACGAAAGCAGAATTGATTTAAATAAGAAACGAATAATCAAAATTATACCTAAGCATTTATTCAAACAAAAATAAAATAACAATTAGATTAGGATTAAACTAGACTAAAATAAATCATCCAGAAATTAAAACAACATTTAGTTATCAGCAAAAGCACGAATCAGACTAACAAGAACCAAAACTCATGGGAACAAAGAAAGAAAGAAAAAAATAATAAAAACTTATGGATTTCAGACTTCGTATGGCTATCCCGTCGAAAATGATTTTTGGTTAATGTTATTTGTCTATTTTATCGAAAATAGGCACATAACATTAAACAAAATCAATTGACTTCAAAACTTCCTCAAAATAGACTGACTCCCCAAACCCAAGATTTAAAATTCGTGAAGGTATACTTAGATTTGAGAGATTTTGGTTAGGGTTTCGGAACAAGGAAGTCAAGGATATTGTAGGACGTGATTTTGGTCGGGTTTGGAGGAGGTGAGGTTTTGGGACGTGAATTTCAAATGAAGATTCCAGGAAGTGGGCGATGATTCTAGGGATAAGAATCGTGGATTCGAAATGAGGCGAGTGAGGATGCCTTAGGATGTTATTTTGGTGGTGAACGGAGGCCGGTGCCGCCATTAACGATGGGGGACTTTGGGTGTGGATGTTTGCTAGGGTTTCTCTAGAGGGGGGAGGGGGGAGGTTTGAGAGAGATGATGGAAGGAGGGGTATGGCTTCAGACAGATTTATATCAAGGGGTTTGGGCTTCCCAGCCGTTAGATGAGGATAACCTCTACGGCTAGGATTAGAAAATGAAAAACGACATCGTTTGGGGTAGTCTCTGAGCTGGACTGGTCGGGGTAAATTGGGCATGTGTGACGACCCATCCGGTCGTCTTTGGAATTTATGCCCCGTTTCCCCATTAACTGCTTCCCCTAAGTTCATTTCTGCTACTTTGGTTTGCCGGGATGTTCGGTAATAGAATTCGGAGTGTTTGGGACACTTAGTCCCTAAATGAGAGCTTAAGTGTTGGAAAATGGTCCATAATCAGAACAGTGTCAAGACGAACTCGGAATAGAAAATCGATCGTTCCATTAGCTCCGTTAGGTGATTTCGGGGTTGGGAGCGTGTTCGGAACGTATTTTGGATGTCCGTAGCTCATTTAGGCTAGAAATGCTGAAAGTTAGAATTTTAAAGTTTCCGGTCTGATAGTGAAATTTTGATCCGAGGGTCGGAATAGGATTCTGTAAGTTGCTGTAGCACCGTCATGGCATTTGGGATGTGCGTGCAAAATTTCATGTCAATCAGACGTGTTTTGTTGGGTTTTGAATCGAAAGCGAGTTTGGTTAAGTTTTGATGTTTTTAAGTCCAAATCATTGGTCAATTCGAGTTTCCGGCGTTGTTTTACGCGGTTTAAGGATTGTTACAAGTTTGAATGATGTTATGGGTTATGTTTGTAGGTTTGGTTGAGGTCCTGAGTGCCTCAGGTGTAATTCGGATGCCCAAACGGGTATTTTGTGTTGAGGAACAGTTGCAGATTTGTTGCTATATCCGTTGTAGACCTTTCTTTTATGCGATCGCAGCCCACCCATGCGATCGCATAGTGCAGTTTGTGAGGGGCCTATTTTCCTTCAATGCGATTACAGGTCATTGTATGCGATCGCATAGTTTTCCTTTCTCCTTCTCCGCGATCGCACTACTCTTCATGTGTTCGCAGAGTAGAAATTAGGAGCTGGACCTCAGGGCCAAAATCCTTCTATGTGATCACATAGCCCGGTCAGCGATCGCATAGCTTCACCTCCCTTCTTTGCGATCGCATGACCTCCTCTGTGTTCACATAAGTCACTTTCTAGGCCTTCAACTTTTACTCTACGCGATGGCATCACTCCTCATGCGATCGCATTGAATAAATGCCTGGGCAGTTATAAACTTTTCAAAAATGAGAGTTCTTCCATTTTTATCAAATTCAAGATAGAGAGCTCAGTTTTGGGAGATTTTTTGAAGGATTTTCAGAGGCAAACTTTGGGTAACGATTCCTTACTCCTTTATGATTATAACCCGCTTATCTAATCTCGTATTTAAGCTTTAATTTCGGATTTTAAATGAAAATTGGGGTAAAGTTCTTAGACCTAACTTTGATGATTTGAAGGGGTATTTGACATTCGATTTGGGAGATTTTTATATTGTTAGACTCGTGAGAGTACGAGGTTTCTTAAAATGTAAAAATTATTCGATTCGGAGATGTTAGCCTGAGGGGCATTTTGGTCATTTCACCTATTTTCGCGCCTTGGCTTTATTTTTAACAATGTAATTAGTTACTTGCGATGTTATTTACAATATGTAATTGGTTTGAATAGATTTGGGCCACTCGGAGTCGAATACTCGTGGCAAGGGAATTGTTTCTTAGCGGTTTTGTACCAATTCGAGGTAAGTGGCTTGTCTAACCTTGTGTGGGGGACCTCTCCCCTTAGGATATCTGTCATTGTTTAAAAACCTTGTGCGCGAGGTAACGGGCGTGTACTTGTTCTAGTTTTTGGAAATTCACATTACTTGGCTTATTTAGACTGTGTTTTCTTCCCATATTTAATTGTTAAAAATGATACTTCACTTTTTTGACTTGGGAAAGCGTGTTAGTAACTTATTTGCTCTATTTGACTAAATTGAAATATCTGTCTTTCCCTGAAAATCATGCTAGTGATTTATTTGCTCTATTTGACTAAATTGCCATATTTGTTTTTTTCTTGTGAAGCATGTTAGATTCTCGACTTTACTTATTGTTCGCATTTGACTTCCTTTCCGTTAAATATTGATTTGATGTGGTGTAATTACTTTACGGACTATGGGTTTAATTCCTGGGAGATCCCTTGTTATTGGTATGCTGGACTACGGGTTCAACTCCCGGGAGATCCTATGATATTGACATGACGGACTACAGGTTCAATCCCAGGAGATCCTCTGGTACTGACATGATGGACTACGAGTTCGATTACCGGGAGATCCCCCGATATTGATATGACGGATTGCGGGTTTAATTTTCGGAGATCCTTTTTTATTGGTATGAAGGATTGCAGGTTCAATTCCCGGAGATCCTCTGTTATTGATATGATGGATTACGGGTTCGATTCCCGGGAGATCCTACGATATTGGTATAAATGGACTACAGGTTCAATTCCCGGAGCTCCATGTGAAAATCCTGTCTTTTGAGTGATTTTTCACTTATCGTAGTCTTTACTACTGGCCGTTCTGTTTTACTTACTGTCTTGCTAGATACACGGGATTTACATTATTATCTATTATTTATTATTCTTACATTATTTCTTTTTTTTTTCACCTCAGTATGGCCTCGACGACTCTTCTGCACATTTTGTTGTGCAGATCCATGTACTTCTGGTCGGGCACGATATTAGTGATCTCGCAGCTACACTTGGAGATTCGAGGTATGCATCTGCCGCGTTCGCAGAGCAGAAGAATCTTCTTCTATTCTACCATTAGCTAGTAGTTTCGTCATGTACTCACTTGTAGTAGACACTCCTGGATGTTAGAGCCGTATGTTATATTTTACTCTTAGCCTGTGTTGCCCGTGGGTTTCTGGGTCTAGGAGGTTTTTACATTATTTTGAGTAGACATGCATGTGTTAGGGGGCACTCTATACATTATCTTATGCTATTTATGCTTTATTTATTGTTTATCGTAAGGATTGTTGAATTTTCGCAATGTGCCAGGCTTACCTAGCCGCGAAGACTGGATGTCGTCATGACAGGTTCACGATTGGTGAACTAGGGTCATGACAGCCTGGTTTAATGAATTGGTGAATGGAATTTTGGGCCTAGGAAATGGGTCAGTTTGGTTCGGTTTTGAAGAATTTTAGATCGAGATATACCTGGCCAAACTCAGCCTTTTAATTCTCTCTATTTATTTTTCTTCCTTTATTTTTGGTTTTTATTTTGTATTTTTATATTTTTTTGATTTTATTAAAATACAAAATAAAAATAAAGTCCTAATTTATTTTCAAAATTAAGCTTATTAATTCCTAAAAATTGTCTAAGTCCTATTTAAACGCAAACTCATGACAAATTCAACAATTAACAATTAAAAACTCCAAAATGAACTATTTTTGTTATTTTTTTATATTTAATTTTAAAAAAAACTTGACCTAAAATATGAAATTGAACCCTAAACAAATGCCGAGTGTATTTTTTTAATATTTTTATATGGATTAAAATGCACAAATAACATGCAAATAGTTTAAAAAATCACACAAAAATTCATAAAATTGCAAAATAATAAAAGAAATAGTTTTTTTTTGAATTTTTGGGAATAATTCATGTAGGAAAAAAATCACGTTCTCGCAACTTTCCCTTTTTGTCCGGAAACACGAAGAGATTTCGCGCAAAGATAACTGAGCAAATACGAGCGATTTTTGCCTGCTTGAATATTCCGTGTGAAGCATTTTTGAAAGAGCTGACTACACCCTACTTCAGAGGTTGCTTACACATCCTTGGCTAAAATGGAATTATGTCACTGTAGTTCGGTAATGTCTGGTTGCTAGGACTACCAGGAGCTGTGATTTCACTGCGATTGCTGCTGCTACTGCTTGCTGACCTACCTTATTACACCATATCAGAATAAAAAGAAAAAAAGAAATTAGTCTAAGCTATGAACTACGAATTACAAAAGTCCTATGTAAATTCTTCAAACTTGATCTTGTGTTTCTTATTGCCTTGTTTTCTTGTGTTCTCTTGGTGAAATCCATTGTTGCCACTTCAAATAGCAAACTAAGATGTTTTCCTTTCTTCAAACTGCTGAACTTGAATGTATTCCTTTGTTGTACGGGCTGGCTCCTGACTACTGAATTTGAACTTATATATATTCCTTTGTTATCCAGGTGGGTTCCTGACTGCTGAACTTGAAATTGAATGTATTTTCTCTGTTATCCAAGCGGGCTCCTAACTTCACAAAATAGACAAAACAAAGAAAACTTTCTGCCCCAGTTTGGAAACTGGGTACATGTTACTAGATATCAATAAGAATTGAAAACTAAAACTTGGCTTGTAATACCTTTGTTATAAAGGCGGGCTCCTGATTTCAAAACTTGACAAATGTATTCCTCTATTATGCGGGCGGGCTCCTGACTTCAAAACTTGAAATGTATACCTCTGTTCTCCAGGCGGGCTCCTGACTTCAACATTTGAAATATATTCCTCTTTTCTCCCGGCAGGCTCCTGACTTCTTAAATTTGAATTGTATACATTTGTTCTCCAGGCGAGCTCCTAACTTTCGAAATTTGAATTGTATACCTGTGTTCTCCAGGCGGGCTCCTGACGTCAAAATAGACAAAAAGAATCATTTGAAACCTAAAATTTGCATTGTAACACCCCTGTTGTTCTTTAGGGGGGCTCCTGACTACTGGAACCTTAATTGTATGTCTCTGTTCTCTAGGCTGACTCATGACTCCAAAACTTGAATTGTATGTCTCTGTTCTCCAGGCAGACTCCTTACTGCTAAAATTCGAAATGCATGTCTCTGTTCTCCAGGCGGACTCCTGACTTCAACAAAATAAGCAAACAAAGAATTTCCTGCCCCAGTTTGGAAGCTGGGTGCATGAGTGAATGTTAAATTGAATCATATTAACAAATATTACTAAGAATTTGAAAGCTACGTCCATTATTCAGGGAGGTCTTGAAAGTTACGAGCCTAAGTTATATCTTCTTATGGTATTACTTTTACTATATTATGCTATCTACATGGGTTTTTGAACTACATTCTACTATCCAGGAAGGTCTTGGCAATTCCTACTTGAATTTTATCCTACACATGCCAACTTTGAAACCAACTTACATTCCCCTATGCTACTCATTACTATCTTTTATTTTAGTCAAACCACACTTGGCGGCCAAACCTGATTATTGCTTGCTTTTCCCTTACGGAGAGTTCCTCCGAAACAACCGACTTTTCTATCCCTGTTTCAATCAAAGAAAATTTTGTCAGTTTAAAATGGTGGTTAGTTGATGGCATTCTTGCTGAGAATCCTTCCACTGCATTGCTTTTGTTTTGAGCGGTTCCCCGAACTAGCCTTGAACCGCTTGACTTTCTGACTGACTTTCAAATTCATCGACCTCTAACAACCCGAATGTTTTGTACACATCCTATTGTTTCACACCTCTGACCCCTTTATCTAACCCTTTGCACTTCCCTCGACATGTCCCAATCATTCCACCGATGACACTTCCACTGATTCCATGTATTCCACCTTTCATCATGTTCTCCTTGCCATACTCTGACCACGTTGTGCTTTTCAATTTTCGGAAGTTCGTAGTGAACTTTGCAATCCTTTCATACTTGCAATACTAACATTGAAACATCTTAGACATGTAAAAACCCCAAAATAAAATGAAATGCAATGATTTTACGAGTTAAGTATAAGAAGAACCCAAAATTGGATGACTGCTAAAAAGAGAAGGAAAAGAAAGTTATCTGACCGGAACAGCTGGTACCAACGGTCATGACATGCATTTCGGACTAATCGGCCCAATATGTCCAACTAACAACCATTCAATGACCATACCTTGTTCCCCTAGAATTTCCATCACTTGATCACTGTACCCAAACCTTGGCTTTGTTCATCCTGCGATGCCTCGAAGTAGTTTTCCACCAACAGACCTTTCTCATTTGTTCACTTCTTAACTCACTTTTGACTCAAGGTTCCCATGAGGGTTTTCACTAACAAGACTCTCTCATTTCAATTTTCTCAACTCATGTCGCCTTACGGTGCCTGTAAAGGTTTTCACCAATAAGACTCTCATTTTAATTTCTCTCAACTCACATCGCCTTACAGTGCCCGTGAAGGTTTTCACCAATAAGACTCTCTCATTTTAATTTCTGTCAACTCACATCGCCTTGCGTTGCCCATGAGGGTTTTCACCAATGAGACTCTCTCATTTTCTTTTCCCTGCTTGAAGCAGAGTGTTGTCCTAGATATGAATTACCTTTACCTGCTTGACTTGGAATTTCTCAAAGACTGATCAAAAGGTATTTCTTTGGACTGTAATGTGGGCTTTTTGATAGGGTTAGAAAGAAAAGGTATAAAAGGCTCAAAAAACAACTCAAAAATGGGTTAAAATTACAACTCTTAGAATCATATCCCTTACGATAATCACAACTTCTTCCCAGTTTCTTGATTGGGGACAATTGGGTTTTTATTTTGGTATGACTGAACCTCAGAGAGGTTGCCTACGTACCCTTTCGGGATCAAGTCAAACGTAGTTCACGTCATAGAAACTATATTGTTGCGATTTTCTTTCTCTTCTTTCTTTGCTGGTTTTCTGTTCTTCTTTTCCTTTCTTTTTCATTCTTTTTTTCTCTTTTTCTTCCTTTCTTTTCTTTTTCTTTTCTTCTTTTTTTTCTCTTATTTTCTTTTCTTTTTCTTCCTTCCTTCTTTTCCCTTGCTTATCTTCCGCACTTGCGTTTATGAATTGTTCCATTGATTCTGAAAGAGGGGTACAAAAGAAAACAAGTAAGGCTCAAAGGGGATGACAAGGGATAAAGTGTTTCGATAGCATAAAGAAACGCCTTCGTCATTTCAATCTCCAAAATATGCCAAATACAAACAATTACAATTAAAATAAAGAAATCATACCTAGTATCTTTTGACCTCATCGAAACTAATAGACATTTCTATTCATTTTCCTTCCACATCTATCAAATACGGTGCACCATTAGACAACACTCTGGTTACAACAAATGGACCCTGCCAATTTGTGGCGAACATTCAGTCCAATGAGGCAAAATCCGTCTCAACACTAAATGTCCCACTTCAAATTTCCTTGTGCGCACTTTTTTATTGTACGCTCTTTTTGCCATTATTTGTTGGTACAATTGGCCATGGCACACTGATGCCAATATTTTCTCATCGATCAAACTCAGCTGTTCCAAGAGGGTTTTCACCCATTCATCATCATCGATCTCGGCCTCCACAATAACTCGAATGGAGAGATTTCCACTTCTCCGGGTATCACTGCTTCGGTACCATATACCAATGAATAAAAAGTTTCCCCTACTGAGGTACAAATAGTAGTGCGGTACCCCAACAATGCAAAAGGTAGTTCTCATGCTACTGTCTATAACCCTTAACCATTTTCTGAAGTATTTTCTTTATATTCTTGTTGGACGCATCAACCGCACCATTTGCCTTAGGGCAGTATGGAGTAGAATAGAGATGAGTAATCTTGAACTGCTCATATGTCTCCTTCATCAAATGACTATAGAGATTAGCTCCATTGTCTATGATGATCACCTTTGGTATCCCAAACCGACAGATAATGTTCGAATGCACAAAATCCACTACAACTTTCTTGGTTACCGACTTGAATGTTTTAGCCTCTACCCACTTGGTAAAAAAAGTCTATGGCCACCAAAATGAACCTGTGCCCATTTAACTTGCTGGCTCAATTAGCCCAATGACATTCATTCCCCATGCAACAAAAGGCCACGGTGCGGACATCGCGTGTAAGTCTGATGGTGGACAATGAATCAAATCCCCATGCACTTGGCAGTGATGACATTTGTGTACGAAACTTATGCAATCCCACTCCATAGTAAGCCAATAATAACTTGCTCGGAGAATCTTCTTGGCCAGAACGTACACACTTATTTGCTTTCCACAAACTCTGGAATGTACCTCAGTCATGATAGTTGTGGTGTGCCTTGCATCCATGCATCTCAACAACCCGAGATCTAGAGTTCTTTTGTACAACACTCCTCCACTAAGGAAAAACCCACTTGCCAACCGTCGAATTGTTCTCTTATGATCGCCTCTGGCCTGTACCGGATACACACTCATCTTGATATAATCCTTGATGTCATGAAACCATGGCTCATCGTCAAGTTCCTTTTCCATCACATTGCAATAAGTGTGCTGATCGCGGACCTGAATTTGCAAAGGGTCCATGTAAGCCTTATTTGGATGGTGCAATATTGATGCCAAAGTAGCCAATGCATTGGCAACCTCGTTATGAATCATTTGAATGTGCATGAACTCAATTGACTAAAAACGTTGAGAAAGATCATGCAAACATTGCCGGTACGGTATAAGCTTCAAGTCCCGTGTTTCCCATTCTCCTTGAATTTGGTGTACCAGTAGGTCCGCGTCACCCATGACCAAGACTTCCTGAACACCCATATCTACAGCTAACCTTAGGCCCAAGATACCTGCCTCATACTCTGCCATGTCACTAGAACAATTGAAACGAAGTTGAGCCGTAACAGGGTAGTGCTGCCCTGTTTCAGAAATAAGTACCGCTCCTATCCCCACGCCTTTCATATTTGCAGCCCCATCGAAGAAAGGTTTACATCCCGGCTTCTCAACTTGTTCCAATTCACCAATGTGCATCACCTCTTCATCAGGGAAATAAGTTTTCAAAGGTTCATAATTTTCATCAACTGGATTCTCGGCCAAATGGTTCGCCTAGGCCTGTGCTTTCATCGTAGTCCGAGTCACATAAACAATGTCAAACTCTGTAAGCAAAATCTACCACTTTGCAAGCCTCCTCGTGGTCATAGGCTTCTGAAAACTATACTTCAATGGTTTCAAGCGAGAAATGAGGTAAGTCGTACAAGATGACAAATAATGTTTCAACTTCTGTGCAACCCAAGTTAGAGCGCAACATGTCCTCTCAAGATGAATATACTTAACCTCATAAGATGAGAACTTCTTGCTGAGATAATAAATAGCCCGCTCCTTTCTGCTAGTAACATCATACTGCCCCGGTACACAGCCAAATGAGTTATCCAAAATCATCAAATATAGAATCAAAGGCCCTCCTGGCTCTGGCGGGACCAACACGGGTGGATTCGACAAATAACCCTTTATCTTATCAAAAGCCTCCTGACATTCATCCATCCACTTGACTGCAACATCTTTCTTTAACAGTTTGAAGATCGACTCACAAGTTGTCGTGAGCTGAGCAAGGAACCCGCTGATATAATTCAATCCCCCCAACAAACTCATCACCTCAGTTTTGTTCCTCGGAGGCGGAAATTCATGAATAGCCTTGATCTTAGACGGGACTATTTTAATACCCTGACGACTGACTATAATTCCTAGAAACTTTCCAGAGGGCACCCCGAAAGCGCATTTTGCAGGGTTGAGTTTGAGATTGTACCTGCGAAGCCTTTGGAAAAACTTTCTCAGATCCCTGTCATGGTCAAACTGCTTTCTAGACTTCACGATCACATCATCTACGTACACCTCAATTTCCTTGTGTATCATATGATGGAATATTGTCGTTGTCGACTCTAAACAAGCTAAACATCGATAATGATAGAATTCGCAGAAACATTGTATGTGTCCGAGGTTTTGACGGGGGCGGAACAGACACGGTGGGGTATATTATCCTTGATTTAACCATTGGCCCAGTTTAATTTACCATGGAGTTTAAGGTGTTGGACGTTGCGATATCATACAATCTGTTGTTGGGAAGGCCATGGATCCATATGCAGTGCCTTCTTCACTGCATCAAATGGTCAAATTTGAATGGGGTAGACAAGAGGTGGTGCTACACGGAGAAGACCCCACGAGCACTGCAGATGTTGATATTGTGCCCTTTGTAGAAACTGATTACGATAAAGGGCCATGGGTCTATTAGGTTTTGACACGATCAATGTGAACAAGGTACCAGAAGGGAAAAGCATCCCATATCCCCGAGTAGCAGCCGCAACTGTCATGTTGGTTTCAGAAATGATGGGTAATGGGTTTGTCTCGGGAAAACGTTTGGGTGCCAAGCTTCAGGGTATTGTTCAACATGTATCCTTGCCCAAGAATTCAGATACCTTTGGGTTGGGGTTCAAGCCAACAACAGCAGATATCAGAAGGGCCTGCAAGTTGAAAAAGAAAGCTTAGGTTCTGCCTAAACCAATTCCGCGTCCGTCCAAGTCCTTTGTCAAGCCGAAGGTCAAAAAGCAGTTAGCAACACAGGCGACGGGTTCATTGATGGGAGCAGAGGGTAATTTGGATGAATCATTTAAAAGGGTATTTGCAGAAGTAAACATGGTTCAGGACGATGAAGGTTCCAGTAATGCAGGCATTCAGTACATTGGGCCACATGCTAGGATCAATAATTAGGAAGCCACTCCTCTGCCAGTTCGGAGGGTGGCACGGTAATGGGACTTTGTTTTTGTTTTTGTTTTCACCTGGATTATTCCAGGGTTTGTAATCCTTGTGACTATGTTCCATCCATTTGGTTAAGCTAAGCCATGTTATCTTTACGTTTTAATGAAATGCAATTTCCTTCTTCTTTCCTAATTTTGTTTCCATTTTTCATTCTTTTCTGTACAGTTTTATGCTGATATCAATGACATGACATGCATGAGGACTTCTCAGCCCGGTCTTATAAGCCAAACTAACTCAGAAATAATAATACAAGAAATTGAATGTGATGATGGAGATGAATGTGATGATGATGAAGCATATGAGGAAATTAGTAAGGAATTAAAACACTTTGATAAAAATCCAAACCGAACTTAAAAGACACAGAAGCAGTTAATCTAGGGGACAAAGATAATATTCGAGAAACTAAAATAAGTGTTCATCTGGATCTGCAACTCAAGGAAGAAATAATCGCGGCATTGTTGGAATATAAAGACGTTTTTTCCTGGTCCTATGATGATATGCCAGGTTTGAGTAGCGATCTGGTGGCCCAAAAATTTCCTACCGATCCCTCGCTCCCACCTGTTAAGTAGAAATTGAGAAAGTTCAAAACAAACATAAGTGTGAAGATCAAAGAAGAGATCACTTAGCAGTTTGATGCAAAGGTTATTCGAGTTACACGGTATCCCACCTGGTTAGCTAATGTTGTGCATGTGCCAAAGAAAGACGGCAAAACCATGGTGTGTGTTTATTATCGAGATCTTAACAAGGCGAGTCCAAAGGACAACTTTCCATTGCCAAACATCCACATATTGATTGACAATGTGCCAAACATGAGATTGGTTCTTTTGTGGATTGTTATGCGGGTTACCATCAGATCTTAATGGACGAGGAGGATGCAGAGAAGACGACATTCATCACACCATGGGGAACATACTGCTATCGGGTCATGCCATTTGGTTGGAAGAATGTCGGGGAAACTTACATGAGGGCTATGACAACGATCTTCCATGATATGATACATAAAGAGATTGAGGTGTACGTAGATGATGTGATTGTGAAATCTAGGAAGCAGTCCGACCATGTCAGGGATTTGAGGAAATTCTTTCAAAGGCTACACAGGTACAACCTCAAGCTCAATCCTGCAAAGTGTGCTTTTGGTGTGCCATCGGGAAAGTTGCTGGGATTTGTAGTCACTCGCTGGGGTATTCAATTGGATCCATCGAAGATTAAGGCCATTCAGGAATTGCCGCCTCCAAGAAACAAAACTGAAGTGATGATTTTGTTGGGAAGATTGAACTAGATTAGCAGGTTCATTGCTCAGCTCACAACTACTTGTGAACCCATTTTTAAATTGCTAAAGATGATGCGGCGGTTAAATGGACGGATGAATGTCAGAAAGCATTTGATAAGATAAAGGAATATTTGTCGAATCCGCCCGTGTTGGTTCCGCCAGAATCAGGGAGGCCTTTGATCTTGTATCTGACGGTCTTGGATAATTCATTTGCCTGCGTACAGGGGCAGCATGATGTCACAGGCAGAAAGGAGCAGGCAATCTACTATCTCAGCAAGAAGTTTACATATTACGAGTTTAAGTACACTCATCTAGAGAGGACGTGTTGCGCCCTAACTCGGGTGGCACAAAAGTTGAAGAATTATTTGTCGTCCTACACTACTTACCTCATATCTCGGTTAGATCCACTGAAGTATATTTTCCAGAAGCCTATGCATAGGGGAAGGCTTGCAAAGTGGCAGATTTTTCTTATAGAGTTTGATATTATCTATGTGACACGGACTGCAATGAAAGCACAGGCCTTAGCTGATAATTTAGCTAAGAAACCAACTGATGATGACCATGAGCCTTTGAAAACTTACTTCGATGAAGAGGTGATGCATAAAGATGAGCTGGAGCAGGTGAAGAAACCAGGATGGAAATTGTTCTTTGATTGAGCGGCAAATATGAAAGGCGCCGGAATAGGAGCCGTACTTATTTTCGAAACAGGTCAACACTATCCTGTTATGGCTCAACTTCGTTTCTATTGTATGAACAACATGGCGGAATATGAAGCATGCATTATGGGGTTGAGATTAGCAGGGAGTATGGGCATCAAGGAAGTCTTGGTCATGGGTGACTTGGACCTACTGGTGCACCAAATTCAAGGAGACTGGGAAACACGGGATTTGAAATTGATACCATACCGACAGTGCCTGCATGAGCTTTGTCAACGGTTTCAGTCAATAAAGTTCAGACACAGCCCAAGGATTCATAATGAGGTTGCGGACGCTTTGGCTACTTTGGCGTCAATGTTGCATCATCCAGATAAGGCTTACGTAGATCTGTTGCAGATTCAGATTTACGATCAAAATGATTACTGCAATGTGATAGAAGAGGAACTTGACGGTGAGCCGTGGTTTCATGACATCATGGAGTATATCAGGATGGGAGTATACCCGGCACAGGCCACCGGTGATCAGAAAAGGGCTATTCGTCGATTGGCAGGCGGATTTTTCCTGAGTGGAGGAGTACTGTACAAAAGAACACCAGACCTCGGACTGTTGAGGTGCATGGATGCGAGGCAAGCCACCATTATCATGACTGAGGTACATTCTGGAGTCTGCGGACCGCAAATGAGCGGGTATGGTTTGGCAAAAAAGATATTACGAGTAGGGTATTATTTGCTTACAATGGAGCGGGATTGTATTAGCTTTGTACGCAAATGTCATCAGTGCCAAGTGCATGGGGATTTGATTCATTCTCCACCGTCATAATTGCATATGATGTCAGCGCCATGGCCTTTTGTTGCTTGGGGCATGGACGTTATTGGGCCGATTGATCCAGTGGTGTCAAATAGGCACATGTTTATTCTTGTAGCAATAGATTATTTTACCAAATGGGTGGAAGCAAAGACGTTCAAGTCTGTGACTAAGAAAGCTGTGGTGGATTTTGTGCTTGCGAATATTATTTGTCGGTTAAGTATACCAAAGGTGATTATCACGGACAATGGGGCTAACTTTAACAGTCATTTGATGAAGGAGACATGTGGGCAGTTCAAGATTACTCATCATCATTCTACTTCGTACCGCCTTAAAGCAAATGGAGCGGTTGAAGCGGCCAACAAGAACATAAAGAAAATACTACGAAAAATGGTTAAAGGGTCTATACACTGGCATGAGAGGTTGCCTTTTGCATTATTGGGATATCGCACCACCATTCATACTTCGGTGGGGGCGACTCCTTATTCAGTGGTTTACGGTACCGAGGCAGTAATACCCGCAGAAGTGGAGATCCCGTCACTTCGAATCATTGCAGAGGCCAAAATTGACGATGACTAATGGGTAAAGACCCGTCTAGAACAATTGAGCTTGATTGATGATAAAAGGTTGGCATCAGTGTGCCATGGTCAACTATATCAACGTGATGGCAAGAGCGTAGAACAAGAAAGTGTGTCCGAGGAAATTCGAGATCGGACAGCTAGTGCTGAGGTGTATTTTACCTCACTGCGCTGAAGCAAATGGAAAATTCGCCCTGAATTGTTAAGGTCCATTTGTAGTAACCAGGGTGTTGTCTAGTGATGCATTGTATTTGACAGATGTAGAAGGGAAATGCGTATAAATGGCCATCAATTCCGATGCTGTCAAGAGATATTATGTATGATTTATTTATTCTGAATATACTTGCTTGTATTTGGCATATTTTAAAGATTGCAATGAAGAAGGCATTTTGTTCGGCTATCCATACACTTTTATCCTTTGTTACCCCTTTAGCCTTAATTATTTTCGTTCATACCCCTCTTTTCAGAATCAACGGCACAATCAAGCAACGCAAGTGCCGATCATAAAGTAAAGGAAAAGGAAAACAAAAAAAAAAAGAATGAATGAAATAAGAGAGAAAAGAAAATAAAGAAATAAAAAAGAAAGAAAGAAGAAGAAAGAAGGGAAAAGAAGAAAAAAAAGAGAAGAAAAGAAAAGAAATGAAAAAAGAAGTGAAGGAAAAAGAAAGAAATGAAAAAGAAAAGAAAACAAAAGAAGAGAAAAATCACAACAAAGGTAATTACGATAAAATGAACTACGTTTGACTTGATCCCGAAAGGGTACTTAGGAAGCCTTACTCCGATGTTCAGTCATACCAAAATAAAATATCTGAAAGTCCCCAAGAAAAACTGGGGTAGAAGTTGTGGTTCGTTGTGAGAAGTTGGATTCCGAAAGTTGTAATTTAACCCATTTTGAATTGTTTTGAGCCTTCTGTACCCTTCTTTCTAACCCATCCAAAAGCCTACATTACGGTCCAAAGAAAGACCTTCTAATCAATCTTTGAGAAATGCCAAGTCGAGCACGGAAATGTGATTCTCAAGAGGGGCAACACTGTAGTCCAAGCCAGAAAGTAAAAAATAAAAAATGAGAGAGTTTTATTAGTGAAAACCCTCACGGGCACCGTAAGGTGACGGGAGGTGAGAGAAAATATAAATGAGAGAGCCCTAGCGGTGAAAACCCTCACAGGCACCCTAGGGCGAAAGTGAGTTTAAGCAATGGAAAGTTGAGAAAGTCTGTTGGTGAAAACTGTGTCGTGGCATTGCAGGTTAAATGAGGTTAAGGTTTGGGTAAAGTAATCAAGTGATGGAAATTCTAGGAAATGAAGTATAACAATTGAAGAGCTGGTTAGTTGGATTTGTTGGGCGAGTTTGTCCGAAATGCATGTCATGACTATTAGTGTAAGTTGCTTCAGTCAGATAAGTTTTTTTTTGTTTTTTCTTCAATAGTCATCCGGTTTTGGATTCTTCTTATCCTTAACTCATAAAAGTATTGGATTTCATTCTCTTTCGGGGATTTGTTTGTCTAAAATGTTTCAATGTCAGTTTTGTTCAATAAAATAGAAAGGGGTTTCAAAGCCCACTACCAACTTCCAAAAATGGTAAAGCATAAGGTGGCCAGAGCATGTCAGTAACAATGGGATGTAAAGTGAGATAGGGGAAGTCGCCAGAAGTTTCATCGGTAGACTACTTGGGAGATTTTGGGAAAATGAGGAAATACAGTCAAAAGAGTCGGAAAAGTGAAACAACGAGGGAAGTATAAAAGCATTCAGGTCGTCAGAATTGGGGAATATGAAAGTCGGTTAGAAAGTCAGGTAGTTCAAAGGAATTCAAGCAACACAAAGCAAAGCAATAGAAGGATGATGCAACAGAGAATACCATCAACTAACCACCATTTTAAACTAACAATATTTTCGGTGATTGAAACAGTGGCAGAAAAAATTGTTTGTCAGGAGGAATTATCCGTGAAGGAAAAGCATGCAGTAATAAAGTTCAATCGCAAGTGTGGCATGGGTAAAATGCAAGAAAATGAGGAGCGGCATGAAGAGGTGTTGAAGTCAGGAACCCGCCTGAAAAAACAGAGGAGTACATTTCAGTAGTTAAATGTTAAGCGTTACGATTCCGTTTCATCGTAATTCATGTTTTAATTCAAGTCTTAGTTTCATCACAATTCAAGTTTTTAGTTTTTGTACGTGGTAACAAGCCCAGGTTTTCCCAAACTGGGGCAGAAAATTTTCGTTGTCTTGTCTAGTTTGTGAAATCAGGAGCCCGCCTGGAGAACAGAGGTCTACATTCAAATTTAAGCAGTCAGGCGTCTGCCTGGAGAACAGAGACATACAATTCAAAAATCAGTAGTCAGGAGCCTGCCTAGATAATAGAGGAATACTTTCCAATTCAAGTTCAGCAGTTAGGAGTTCGCCTGGAAAACGAAGACACGCAATTCAAAATTCAGAAGTCAGGAGTCTGCCTGGAGAATAGAGACGTACATTTTGAATTTCAGTAGTCAGGAGTCTGCCTGGAGAACAGAGGCATCCAATTAAAAAATTAGTAGTCAGGAGCCCGCCTGGATAACAGAGGAATACTTTCCAATTCAAGTTCAGCAGTCAGGAGTCCGCCTAGAAAACGGAGACACGTAATTCAAAATTCAGAAGTCAGGAGTCCGCCTGGAGAACAGAGACATACAATTCAAAAATGAGTAGTCAGGAGCCCGCATGGATAACAGAGGAATACTTTCCAATTCAAGTTCAGCAGTCAGGAGTACGCTTGGAAAACGGAGACACGCAATGCAAAATTCAGAAGTCAGGAGTTTGCCTGGAGAACAGAGACACGAAATTCAAATTTTAGTAGCCAGGAGCCCGCCTGGAGAACAGAGGCATACAGTTTAAATTCCAACAGTCAGGAGCTCACCTGAAAAACAGAGGTGATATAATTCAATATGTAGTTTTCAACCAATTTCTTTGTCTAATTTGAAGTCAGGAATCCGCCTGGAGAATAGAGACATACAATTCAAGTTTCAGCAATAAGGAGCCCGCCTGGAAAATGGAGGTGTTAAATTTCAAGTTGTAGTTGAAGTCAGGAGCCCACCTGAAGAACGGAGGTATACAATTCAAGCTTCAAAATCAGGAGCTCGCTTGTATAGCAGAGGTATTTCGAGTCAAGTTTTAGTCAACATTCTTATTGAGATTCGGTAATAGCGCCCAATTTCCAAACTGGGTCAAAATGTTTTCTTTGTTTTTTCTATTTCATGAAGTCAGGAGCCCGCCCGGACAATGGAGGAATACGATCAAGTTCAGTTTCAGCAATCAAGAGTCCGCCTGGAGAACATAGACATACAAATTCAAGTTCAGCAATCAGGAGCTCGCCTGGAGAACAGAGGAATACATTTCGGTTCAAGTTTATTCAAGTTCAGCAACGTGGAGGGAAGGAACAACATCACAATGCACGATTTGAAGTAACAACAAGAGAAAGTACAAGACAATAAGACAACAAGGAAGTACAAGAGCAAGTTTGAAGAATTTAGATAGGAATTTTTGTAATTCATTGTTCATAGCTTAGGTTAGCTTTTATTTTTGACATGGTGTAATAAGGAAGGTTACCGAGCAGTAACAGCAGCAGTAATCCCAGTGAAATCACAGCTCCTGGTAGTCCCAGCTACCAGACACTCCCGAACTTCACCGACTTGATTCCTGTTTAGCCCAGGATATGTAGGCAACCTCTAAAGCAGGGTGCGGTCAAAACTATTCAAAATGCTTCACAACGAAATATTGGAACGGGCAAAAAATTACTCGTATTTGCTCACTTATATTTGCCCAAAAATATTTCATGTTTCCGAGCAAAGAGAGGCATCTGTGAGCACGTGATTTTTGCCCTATGTATGTATTATTCCCATAAAAATGAAACAAATGATTTTTTCTTTATTTTTACAATTTTTGTGTATTTTTGTGTTGTTTCTTGATAATTGTTGCACTTTTATTTATGCATGATAATTCATAAAAATAAAAACAATATGTATTTTGCATTTAGGAATTAATATCACATTTTAGTATGAATTAGAGGGTAATTTGTTTTAGCACAAAGTATGAAAAAATTACAAAAATTAGTTCATTTTACATTTTAATATTTTTTATTTGGAATTTGTCACAAAATAGATTTTGCAATAATTTTAGGATTTATTTGTTTTAGTTTAAATATATTAGGAATTTAGTGCAGTTGCAATTTTATAAATCAAAAAATAAAATTAGTTAACATAAATTAAAATAAAAAAAAGGACAAAAGAGATAAAAGAGAAAAAAATAAGCGGTCTTAGTAAAAATATGAACTGGGCTAATGCTGGTTCAACCCAAACCAAAACACAAACCTTAAAAAAAGGGACCAGCCCACACCCCTATCCTCATTACCAGTCCAGTTCTTTAAAGAACAAAACGACGTCATTCGATGATTTTGATCGTGGCCATCGAATCCATATCCAATGGAAGGGTTCATCCTAAGATGTTCTACATTTATATATGTTCGAATTAGATTCCCACCCCCCTTTCCGTCGTCTCATTCACCAGACCCATACCTGTATGAACCGTAATCCCATCGCCACCAAACCCCACTGCTTTAGGGTGGCGGCGGCGCCTCCATTCACCCCCAAATTCACACCACCTCTTCTATTTCCTCTCCTCATTCCATATCTAACTTTGGTTTTCTTCAATTCAAACCGAGGCCTCTCGAATATCGATTCAAAGATCAGGCTCAGAATACAAAATCATCCAAACGAGCCCAAATTGCCACCATAGGGTCTATCCATCGTCCTCACCTCAAATACATGGCTATTCTGCTTCAAAATTCAACGGTTCGCCCTCAGGTCCCCATCTAGGGTTCGTCAGTCAGCCTCGTTTAGAATTTTTCTCTTAGGGTAAGTTTTCTTCTAGTTTTATGACTTTATTAGTATACTTAATAATCTCTTCTTCCTCTTCTCCTCTGTTAATTGGGTCGTAGAGGGATTTTAGTTGTGAGTTCGTTTCTTCAATTTTTCGTTAATTTTCTTGTTCATCTAGTTTCTTAGCAGTGGGTTCAGGAAATTGTTGTTTGCTCAATTCAATGCTCTTCAATTTGTTTCAGTGATTAACTCTATTTACTTAGCATAATTCGACTCGATTAGGTTTCGTTCGTTTTAATTTCAAGTTTCATTTCGAATTCAGCAATAATTGATTCTGCAGGAATTTATAAGTAATTTGGTTTCCTTTTTTAAGTTTGATTCAGTAATTCTAGGTTTCAGTTTAAATGTGCTTGTGGTTTCTGCCTTGAATTTTGTCAGATTTTTAATTGAATTAAATTAGTATTCTTCTAGTTTTGGGCTTTAATTCAGTTTTTAGTAAATGAGGTTTGGGAGTTGTTTGGGAATTTGTTTCAATTAGTGTTAATCTTAGTGTTAATAAAGAATTTTTTTGGGTATTGCTGAGAGTTCACTCTTTAGTTAACTGTAGTCAAGTTTAACAAGGGTAAATTGGACAAAGGGCAAAAGGGAAAGGGCTGTAGTAACTTTACGAGGTTTTAGGGACATTTTGGGCATGAGAAAAGGGTAGAATCTAGAAGAGGTGGTTTGAATTTGAGGGTGAATGGAGGCGGCGCTGCCACCCTAAAGCGGTGGGGTTTGGTTGCGGCGGAATTAGGGTTCATACATGTATGGGTCTGGTGAAGGAGACGACGGAAAGGGGGGGGGGGCGGGCATCTAATTCGGACATATATATGTAGGATATCCTAGGATGATCCCGTCCGTTGGATATGGATTCGACGGCCACGATCAAAATCATCGAACGACATCGTTTTGTTCTTTAAAGAACTGGACCGGTAATGGGGATAGGGGTGTGGGCTGGTCCATTTTTTTTAAGGTTTGTTTTTTGGTTTGGCTGAAGCAACATGGGCCCAGTTCAAAATTTTACTAAAAACCATTATTTGTTTTTCTCTTTTATCTCTTTTGTCTTTTTTTTATTTTAATTATGTTAACTAATATTATTTTCTGATTTTATAAAATTGCAACTACACTAAATTCCTAATATGTTTAAACTAAACCAAATAAATCCTAAAATTATTGCAAAATCTATTTTGTGACAAATTTCAAATAAAAAATTTTAAAATGTAAAATGAACTAATTTTTGTAATTTTTTCATATTTTGTGCTAAAATAAATTAACCTCTAATTAATACTAAAATGTGATATTAATTCCAAAATACAAAACACATATTTTTTGTATTTTTATGAATTATCATGCAAAAATAAAAATGCAACAATTATCAAGAAAAGACACAAAAATGCACAAAAATTGTAAAAATAAAGAAAAAATCATTTGTTTGATTTTTATGGGAATAATTCATACATAGGGCACACATCACGTGCTCACAGTCGTCATCCCCTCATAGGTCTCCCCAGCATTATTAAACCAAACGGCATCACCCGATAACAATATGTTCCCCATGGCGTGATGAATGACGTCTTTTCTGCATCTTCGTCGTCCATTAAGATCTGATGAAAACCCATATAGCAATACACAAAAGAACTAATCTCATGTTTGGCACAATTATCAATCAATATGTGTATGTTCGGCAGTGGGAAATTGTCTTCTGGACTCGCCTTGTTAAGATCCCGATAATCAACACACACCCTGGTCTTGCCATCCTTCTTCGGCACATGCACACCATTAGCTAACCAGGTGGGATACCGAGTGATCCGAATGACTTTCGCGTCAAACTGCTTGGTGATCTCTTCCTTGATCTTCACACTTATATCCGTTTTGAAATTTCTCAGCTTTTGTTTGACAGGAGGAGTGTCGGGTCAGTGGGAAATTTGTGAACCACTAAATCAGTGCTTAGGCCCGGCATATCATCATACGACCATGCAAAAATAGCCTTGTACTCGAACAATGCTTTGATTATCTCCTCCTTGAGTTGTGGTTCCAGATGAACACTTATTTTAGTTTCACGGACATTATCTTGGTCCCCTAGATTAACTGCTTCTGTGTTATTTAGGTTAGGTTTGGGTTTTTCCTCAAAGTGACTTAATTCCTTACTAATTTCTTCATAGGACTCGTCGTCATTATATTCCACCTCATCATCACACTCAATTTCTTGTATTATTATTTCCGAGTTAGCTTGGCTATTAAAACTGGGCCGAAGATTCCTCATGCATGTCATGTCATTGATATCATCATAAAAAGAACTGTACAGAAAAAAGAAAAGAAAATGGAAACAAAATTAGGAATGAAGAAAGAAAGATGATTGCATTTCATTGAATATAAAGATAACAGGGCTTAACACATCCAATTGGACGGAACATAGCATCTGAATTACAAACCCTGAAATAATCCAGACAACAAAATAAAATTAAAACCCACTACCAACATTCCCTCCGAGTTGGAAGAGGAGTAGCTTCCCAGTTGTTGACTTTTTCTCGTGGTCCGATGAACTGCACATCTGCCTTGCTCGACCCTTCCCCGGCCTCAACCATGTTAACCTCAGCGAACACCCTTTCAAACCCTTTATCCAAGTCTCCATCAACACCAATCAACGACCCCGTAACCTTGGACAACAAATGCTTTTTGATACCTGTCCTAGCAAAAGATCTGGAAAGGCGCGGGATTGGCTTGGGAAGTACCCATGCCCTCTTCATCATTTTTGCGAGCCCGCCTTACATCTGTAGCAGTAGGCTTGAACCCCAATCCAAAAGCATCCAGCTTCTTAGGCAGTGAGAATGTCTGTACAATGCCCTGAAGATCAGCATCCAGACCTTTGCCCGGTATGAAACCATTTTTTAACATTTTGTGAGGCCACCATGACAGTTATGGCTGCTATTCTAGGAGCTGGGATACTTTTCCCCTCTGGGATATTTTCCACTGAGACTGCATCAAAGACTTGGTAAACCCACGGCCCCTTTCTTCATCAACTTCTATGAAAGGCAAAATTGCATCACTTACAGTGCACATATTTTCTTCATCATGCACTACAATCTCCTTCCTGTCCCATTCGAACTTGACCATCTGATGCAATGTAGAGGTCACCACCTTGGTGGCGTGGATCCATGTTCGCCTCAGTAAGAGGTTATAAAAGACCGCCATATCTAGTACCTGGAATTCCATAGTGAACTCCACTGGCCCAATTGTTAGTTCCAGTGATTGTCACCCACTTTGTCTTTATCCCCACCGTCAAACTCTCGAACACAGATGCTATTCTTGCGAAATCTTTCAATATCAACCTTTAGCTTGTTTAACGTAGACAAAGGACAGATGTTTGCACTAGACCCATTGTCAACCAACACTCGAGTGACTACAGAATCCTCACACTTCACTGTCAGATAAAGAGCTCTGTTATGTTCCGTGCCTTCCACGGGCAACTCATCATCGGAAAAGATTACTCTATTCACCTCAAAGATCTTGTTCGCTATCTTCTCTAGATGATTCACCGAAATCTTATCGGGAACATGAGCCTCATTCAGTATTTTCATCAGTGCCCTGCGATGCTCGTCTGAGTGGATAAGCAATGAAAGCAATGAGATCTGGGCCGATGTCTTCCTTAACTGTTCAACAATAGAGTAATCATGTGATTTCATCTCTTTTAAGAACTCTTCTGCTTCTTCTTCCATCGCGGCTTTCATAACCAGTACCGGGTTATTTTTGGGAACCCTGGCTTTTCTCAACTCTTCTGGGGCAAAGCACCTTCCTGAACGAGTCAGACCCTGCACTTCACAATCTTCTTCTTTAACTTTTTCCCCTTACAGGTCACTACCACTGGTTCATAATTCCAAATAACGGTTTTGTTGTTGGTCACTGGCAGCTAAGTTACGGCTTTATGATAATTGGATCTATGTGAGCTCCCTTCACAACCAACACAGGTTTGCTTGCTACCCCTTGCACCACTACTTTGACCGGATCTAGTGTTATGGGAACATTGCTCGGTGACCTATTCTCGCCTACCACAACTGTCTTACTGTCTGTCCTCTTCAACTGAACTACTGCCCTATCACAAGTTGGTTTTTCTTTTGAACTACTTTCACTAGCACAGATCATTATTATTGTTTGCAAGGGTTTCTTGAACTCCCCTCCCTTGTGTACCAATTCAATCGTGTGGGCATCGTGATGAGCTAGAAATGGATTCTAGTTAATATTTGGTGCCTCCGGGGCCTGAACTTTAATTCGGTGAGTGTTAATAAGCTCTTGCACAACGGTCTTTAGCTTCCAACACTTTTCTCTATCATGTACGGGGACCCCCCAGAATTTACAACTTACTGAATGGTCCAGATTTCGAGGAAGGGGATTTGGTATTTTGGGTTCAATTGAATTCAACAGGCCTAGTTGCCTCAATTTATGAAAAAGGCTGGTATATGATTCTCCCAGTGGAGTGAATGTCTTTTGTTTCTGTGCCCTTTCATTCTTGAAAGCTATGTATGGACGGAAACCCGTTCCTGGGGAATTTTTGTAGGGTCTCGGAGGTGGATATGTGTTTGTGGAGCTGAGTATGAGTTTTAGGGAGCCGGTGCACGCCATTGCGCATGAGCCAGAGGTTGGGTATAGATTTGAGCATTGTGGACGGAAAAATGTGGATCTGGTGGTAGGTAATAGTGTTGTGGAGGGTTATATGTATTCTAGTGGTAATTTGGATGGTGGTGTCGGGGTTGGTAGTAGGGTGAAGGGCCTCTAGATCTGGACCAAGCTCCAGATTCAAGAGTTGCAACCTCTTCCTTTTTTTTCCCGAGCATGCCTGCAGTGCCGCTTTGGATGTCCTGGGTAGTTGTTTTGATCGCTGAATAGCTTATGATTTTATTGGTCTTAAGCCCTTCCTCGACCATACTTCCCATCTTCACAACTTCATTAAAAGATTTACCAATTGATGTTACCAAGTGCCCAGAATAATTTGTCTCTAAAGCCTACAAAAAGTAGTCGCTCATCTCGCTTTCTTTCATCGGAGGGCCGACCCTCGCAACCTGTTTTCTCTAGAGGAATCCATACTCCCTGAAACTTTCCCCGAGCTTCTTCTCCAATTTTATCAGTGACAGGAGGTCTGGAACAATTTCTAGATTGTACTGAAAATGGCAGGCAATCGCTTGTGCCAAGTCACCCCAAATACACCACCTACTGTGGTCTTGACGTGTATACCATTCCAAAGCAGAACCACTCTGACTCTGGCTGAAGTACGCCATCAACAATTCATATTTCCCGCAGTCCCCTCTCATTTTACTGTTGAATCCCCTCAGGTGGGCCACTGGGTCACCATGCCCATCGTACAGATTGAATTTTGGCATTTTGAACCCTGCGGATAACTGAAAATCCGGGAATAGACACAAATATTTGTAGGCCACACTGGCTTGACCACCCAACCCTTGCATGTTCCTGAAGGATTTCTCCAGTCTTTTTACTTTTTGAATCATCTCTTCCTGCTCTGGGTTCTCAAGTGACTTTTTAGTTTCCACCGGGAGCTCAAAGTGAGGAGTGTAAGAATATGGCTCAGGAACCCTAAAGGTAGGCTCAATAGGATAGTACTGGCAGTCGTGAGCCTAAAACATTGGCTCGCTAGATGATCTTTGTAGTGTGGCAGGTGGAGGCGCCACAAAGACAAGGGTTATTGGTGAAGGAGGATTTTGTTTGGGTGGTGGAGCTTGGGGAGGGTAAGAGATGGTGCCACAATTCTTTTGTTAGAAAGGAAAATCCGGAGATGAATTCACAGTATGAGGCTCCTAAGACTGAGCCAAAGGTGGGATATAGGCTGGATTGGTGGGATAAACTGGCGTCGGCTGACCCTTAGACCAAGCCTGATGTATTTTAGCCATTTTCTGCCTTAACTTATGCATTTCTTCCCTCATTGCATTAACATCCATGACTGCTAACTCTTTTGCCAGGTCCACAATACTGGTATCCTGGCGTGTCATTTTCAACTTGTTTTTTGATCGGGTGTTGTAGGAATGGGTTTCCAGAATGGCAAACAACTAACCACCTGACTGAACTCAACATCAACAACAGCTTGGTTAATGGTTAGGACATGAGTAGATTTGATAACCACACATTGGGGAATGAATGCATCTAAGAAGTTTAACGGATTCTATTATGTATTTGCTCGATTGCTTGCGTCATCTATGCTTTTATTTCTAATGGCCACTTTCTTTCTTTTTGTTTTATTCTCTTTTTTTCCTTTTTCTTGAATTTCCTTCTTTTCTATGTTCTCTTCAATTCTTTCCTTTATTTTCTGCTTGTTTCGGTTCTCTCATTCTTGCGATTTCTTATTTTCTCTCTTTTCTTTCGTGTTTTCCCGCTATTTTTCTTTATCCCTTTTTCCTCTTTTTGTTTTTCCCTTCCTCTCTTATTTTTCTTTTTTTCATGTCATTTTCATTTGGTTACGGTCGAATCCTATTAAGATTGCTACGTATCATGACCCTGCATGAATCAGACCGGGCGTAGTTCGTGAAAGTAAGTGCAAAAAATAATGAAACAATTTTTGGGAATATTCAATTTTCATTAGTAAAATATTCTATTACAAAACTAGATGCTTTTGGAAAGGAAAATAACAGACTCGAAATAAAACAGAGTACAGACTCGAGAACCACTGACAGACTCTAGTGCGAAAAAAAATACAAAATCCAACAGACGACATACTCTAAGGATAAAAAATACATACTCAAGCTACGAATACATTAATGCTTCAAATACCGGTGCCCACGGGGCGTCGTTCGGACTTGCCATGGGCCTAAGTGCAAGACCCCTTTCTAGTTGCTCTAGTTCATTCATTATTTGCTTGAAAAATATCATTACCACCAAAAATAAGGTGGTGCGGGTCATGTTCTTGCACACTCGGCATTTTCTAATGATGGCATGAGCAATGGTCAGAATCCTGTCTCTGGTTCGTCCTTTTTCTAGGAGCAGGCTCTCTATCTGATCACTCCTAGCTTGCAAAACCTGGGAGTTACGAAGATGTCGACTCTGTAACCATTGTATTTCTTGTTATACATTAGGGTCAGTAAGTCATAGCAGTTTTCACTTTCAACCTCAAAAGCTTTGGTTTGTAGCTGTCTAGTCCTCAAGGGTAGTTATTTTCCTTCTCAAATTGGCAATGGCCTTTTCATCATCTCTCTTATTCTGCTGCATGACCTGTGTACGCTCTTCTGTTTTCTCTGCCCAATGTGCCTGGAGTTTTGCAATAGTACCCTCATATCTTTCTAGATCCTCCTGACACTCAATGATTTCCTTTTTCAACCCATTTATCAACCTTTAATCAGACCGAGTTCTCTGTTGGTTGTTAGCACCTATTCTCATCTATCGGATTTGAGCCTTGAGAGTTTCATTTTCTTGGGCCAACTTCTTTTTATACCCTTCGCCGGCTGCGGCTTGCAAACTATTTTCAAAGCGGAGATCCTATACCTATTTTTCCAATGCTCCTATGCGGGCCCTGTATTCCTTTTTTTTTCTAACCATCCCCACTGTTCCTGTGACGATTCAACAAAGTCCTGGAGGTGAGGTCTTTTACATGGACTCCTGAACTCAAGTTCTCTCCTATTCCAAGCAAGGTATCCTGGTGACACTTCACCTATGGCACGATCCTGCACGCAGGTATTTGCTTTTAAGTATTGACATTCGTTCCACATATGGCGGACTCTTGCTTCAGGAAACTGTCCGTCAAGGCTAATCTCAATTACTTGAGTACTAAGATCCTCATCCTATGGCACTATTTGGCATCTCCTGAGTTTTCTCAAAACCTGATATGGAGCATAATGTTGGATGGTCTTAAGTCCCATCAAGAGAAAATGCGACCTTAGGTAAACTGACCTTGTCAATTCTCGTGTAAATCTCCCCTATGCAGGTTTTCTCACACGAACCATAACTTAGGAACTAGGAACAGTGACATAAGTGCTCAGGCATCTACATCTGCAACAACAAATTACACCCCTCAAAAAGTCTCCTCCGGCTTTGCAGGTTGTAAGAGATCGGAAGATTTCAATTACTATCATGGGCGGAAGAGTGCTTTTAGCTTGAGTCATCAAAGTACTGATGACCCCGGTTATTTTTATGTCAATGTTTCCATCTTTCCTCGGGAATACCAGGAGTCCCAAAAAGACCACCATAAAAGCAAAGCGTCTATGTTCCTTCCATTTTTTACCGATTTCCTTTGCTATATATCTTGCTTTTCGTGTTATTGAGTCCGCCTATGTGGCCATATCTGTTATATAGAAAGTATGGAGTACAAAAGCCCTTTGATAAATCCGGATTGTGGACCGTCCTGGTTATCTTCAGTGAGTCCAAGAACATGTGCACAACTACACTTCTCGGGGCAACCAAGTATTTTTGTCTTAAAGGCACCTCATTATTTCCAATGTGCCCGGCTATCTTCTCCAAGGTCGGGGTGAGTTCAAAGTCTGAGAAATGAAAGACGTTGTGTGTCGGGTCCCAACATGCGACCAATGCTCTAATGATGTCTCCCTGAGGCACAATCTCCAACAAACCAGTAAGCCCTTTCAAATAGTTTTTGACCTCGACTTGTCCTTCTTTACCCAGATCGTTCCACCATAGACACAACTCCAGAGTGATTTTAGTCATGATTGAGAAGGGTTCATTTTGAATCGTGCTCTTCCTGCACAATTATTAAGGTAATTTAATCACTTATTTTGACCTAAAAGGAAAAAATGATACTATTTTGTTCAAATTTTCAATTTAAAACAAACAGTCGGGTTTACGGATACCGTCTTTCAGCACTTCGTGAAGAATATTTTAAGGTTGTGCCCGCTAACCGTTGAAAAATGAATCGAGGTGGTTGTTCTTGCAAAACGGCCTTCCGGTGCCCTTCTAGGGACATTCGGCTTATTTTTGACAAGAATGGCGTCACCCAACTTATTCATGACGAAATTAAAATTTTGACATTTTTTGGCTATTTTTGCAAAGGGAAGATTGGACCTGATGAGGGTTGCCTACGTAACTCACATCTGGTGAGAAACAAACCTGCATAGTTCGAGTCAATAAAACAAACTATTTTCGAAAAAAAAGACTCTTTTCCATTGACAAATACACTATTTCGGAAAACAATACCCTTTTTATATTTTCCTTTTCAACAAACTATTCGAAAATAAAACACTGTAGTTTTTTTTTTCTTAACCAATAAAACAAACCATTTTTCGAAAACAAATTTTCTTTCCCTTTTCTTTTTTTTATTTTTCTCAAAAATTCGGTAGAGTTTCGATATTATTTTGGCATTGGTTGTTTTTCTAAAACAGATAATTAACTCTCTACACTGCTGTTTCTCTCTCCTTTTTCAATTTTTCTCAAATACTCCAAAGCCGATCAACATGCAAGTCCGAGACAAATAAATGCACATGCAACTCGTAAGATGCATCGGGATGGTCTTTTCATTTCAGGTTACCTGTCCTAGACGGATCCAATCCCTATGTTGAGTCCCCTATGGCAAATGCACGTGATGCAAATAAATGTTCCTACTAGGGATCCGATATGAAGTCAAGTTATTCTAGGTTCAAAACCTAGGTATATGTCCTAGACTGTGTACCCAAGCGGACAACTCGAGTCGAGGAGGGGGCTACGTACTGGGGACCCGCAAGATCGTCCGATTTAGTAACTTGTCCGAGCCTCTTTCTTATTTCAGGGTATGAAATTAACATAATAGGGAGTCTCAACCAGTAAGAACATCCCCGGAGGTGAGAACAGAAGGGTTTCGGTACAGTTTATATACAGTTTAGATAATATCAAAGCGGTAAAGCATTTAGCACATTTAGCAGGAAATATATTGGAAAATCAGATAAAGCCAAACATAACAATTATTCTAAGATCGAATTCTTTAACCCTGAACCGAAGTTCTAGGTTTGTCCCCAGGAGAGTCGCTAGAGTGTCACACCTCCTTTTTCTCTACACCTGCAAGTCCATAAAAGAGTTTTTCCACTTAAAGGACAATCAAAACGGGATTTATTATTAGGATTCAGAGTCACCACTTGGTAGATTAATGGTGTCCCAAGTCACCAATTGAATCTCGAACCGAGAAAAATATGACTCTTTAACAGCCTGCGAGTCAGAAATCCGAGTAAGTAATTCTGTTAACCTGGGAGAAGGTGTTAGGCATTCCCGGGTTCCGTGGTTCTAGCACGGTCACTCAACTGTTTTACTTGGATTTATCTGATTTCAAAACATGTTTTCGCTTATGTGTTTTTAAATCTTAAACCGCTTTGTTATTATTTTTAATGAGAATTGCAACGTCGTGAAAACTTATCTCGAACCACGTCACATAAATGCACCCGTGGTTGTTGACATATTTCTACTTTGTTGAGATTTGGATTTGGGTCACATAAATGCGCACCCGAATTTTGGAATGTAATGTTATTAAAATACGCGCCTAAAGAGACTAACGCGTTATTATCTTTGGGGAAGACCGTGAAATTCGCTAAACGGCCAATCTCGAATTCTAAGTATTTTAATACAACCATTTATCGAGGGCTCCGCAATTTATGTATTTTATTTAGTGAGGCTCATCTCATTTATTATTTTAAAGGGCGTCCTAAAGGAACTATGATTTTCTATTTAATTGTCTCTAAAAACACAAAAAAGGCCCTAATTAATTGAAAAGCCCAAGATCCTAATGTCCAATTTTAAAGTCGTCTAAACTCAACCATATGAGTAAGTAAAATAGCACACTTTCAGCATGTCCGTAAATGAATTCCATTTATGTTCAAATGCAGACCCAGGTTTCATTCACAAGATTTGTCTACATGGGTCTTCGTTAAATCCATAAATCCATTACCCTTCTAATTTCAGGTCTGGCTAACACCTTTGGGTTAACTAGACAATCATCAAAAGCACAAGCACTTCAATCGAACTGGTTTATTCCTCACGAGTGAATTTATTTTAATTGCAGTTGTAATTGAACATGAACAAGCTATTCTGCAGGATCAACTATAATTTTGTGCCTATAGAATCTTGCATTTCTGATTTATTTTCAATTATAATCAACGTTGATTCATATGAAGTCTTTAAACAACGTCAACTCCCAAATCAAACTTAGACAGCCTTACAGTCAGTACTCACGCATTGCTAACACCATACACTCGTGCCATTTCAACTTCATGAGTTAATCAGTTACTAGCAATTATTTCAATGCACACAAACACAATGGCTATATCAGGCTCAGATTCATGCAACACTGGTAGACCTTACATACGAAATTCAGGCAGAACTAGATATACCCATGATTAACCTACGATTTAAGATTAATACGAGCCTACACTGATTCAATTCTAGCAATTCAAAACAACTTATACAAACATGAGACAGAAATATTGATTCGCTACTAAGCTATTTCCTAGGCAAATACGTGAGGTAACAGTCAGGGAATTAACTATAGCTCATCATGAACCTATTCTATCAAATGACTGCAAAATATCTACTCCTAACAGTTCGAATACTCAGTCATCAACAAAAGTGCACATCAGGTTCCTGAACCAGTTTCCACCTCAAATTATCTTCTAGTTCTGCACGTTTACACTAAGCAAGCTAACTAAATTAAATATGTCTCATGCCATCCCAAATTAATAGTACCAAATCCATCATAATTTAAAATAGTCCTAGTTTAATTACAGTATCCCAAACATAACAAAATTATTTAAATTGCAGTTCAACAATAGAGCATAGGCCTCAATTTCATTTCATTTTGAACACATGAAGCCACATCAACACAGTTTCAAAGTCTGTAATGGTATTTGAAATACAGTCAGAATGAGGAGAAATCAGCAATAGTAAGCGTAACAGTAGCAGTAAGTTAGAACCAAATCAGCACCAAAATCAATCTAAACCCAGAAACACACTCAAACACAGCCCGGAACGAGTTGTAAAACCAACAGTAATAGCAAACACCCAAAATACACTCAATTGAACTCGAGTACACCAAAAAGTAGAATCAGTAAACTACAGAACAGGTGCAGCAACAAGAAGAAGTGAGAATCAATGCCTAAGACTAAAATTTCACCTAGAAATGCAATTTAACAGTATTTTTTTTTGGTTTTCTGAATATTTTTGCCTTTGTTTTTGGTTTTCTTTTTGAAGGAATTAAAATCTAAGGGAGTGTCTGATCTAAAATTTGAATTTCAAAGCTGGAAGCTTGAAGAGTATTTTTTGGGGGGGAATTTTTGGAGCTCCAAACTTGTTATTCATGGCAGCCTACAGTGCCTTTTATAGGCAAAATGAGATGCAGCTTTCTGATTTCCTGTTTTCCTTTTTAGTCCCTCACTTATTTTCAATTTTCTTATTTTATCCTTTGTTTACTAACTTTTGTATCAAGTCATTACCCTAAACTTTTAAAATTGGGACTAAAGTCCTATTCTAGAAGATTCTAGAGAATTCTAGTCTCCACTACAGCTTATGCATTTCAAAGTACCAATCTACCCCTGAATTCAACCTGGAACTACCCACTTCAGTTAACTTATCCAAACCCCCTTTTAGCCTGGTTACAATTCAACCCAAGGATTCCAATATAGGCTTAACCACATCAAATTACACTAAACTAATTAGAACTAGTCAGACTACTAATCAAACTGAAATAAAAAATCAACATGAACTAAAATCTAAGTGGACGAACAATTAAGCACAAATTAGAACACCAAATCAGAACAGAATCAAATAAAAACGAAAATTAACCTAGACATTAAACACTACGAGAGCAAAATTGATTCAAATAAGAAACGAATAATCAAAATTCTACCTAAGCATTTATTCTAATAGAAATGAAACAACAATTAGATTAGGATTCAACTAGACCAAAAACTAAAATCATGCAGAAATTAAAACAACATTTAGTTATCAGCAAAAGCACGAATCAAACTAACAAGAACCAAAATTCATGAGAAGAAAGAAAGAAAGAAAAAAATAATTAAAAAAACTCTCGGATTTCAGACTTCGTATGGCTATCCCGTCGAAATTGATTTTTGGTTAATGTTATTTGTCTATTTCATCGAAAATAGGCACATAACATTAAATAAAATCAATTGACTTCAAAACTTCCCCAAAACACACTGACCCCCTCCCCCAAACCCAAGATTTGAAATTCGTGAAGTTCTACTTAGATTTGAGAGATTTTGGTTAGCGTTTTGGACCAAGGAAGTTAAGGAGATTGTAGTACGTGATTCTGGTCGGGTTTGGAAGAGCTGAGGTTTTGGATCATGAATTTCAAATGAAGATTCGAGGAAGTGGGAAATGATTCGAGGGATAAGAACCGTGGATTCGAAATGAGGGGAGAGAGAGGCCTTAGGATGTTATTTTGGTGGTGAACGGAGGCCGACACCGCCATTAACGGCGGGGGAATTTGGGGGCGGCTTTTTGCTAGGGTTTCTCTGGGGGGTCTGAGAGAGACGATGGAAGGGGAGGGGGTATGGCTTCAGACAGATTTATATCAAGAGGTTTGGGCTTCCCAGCTGTTAGATGAGGATAACCTCGACGGCTAGGATTAAAAAATGGAAAACATTGTCGTTTGGGGTAGTCTCTGCGCCGGGCTGGGTCGGGGTGAATTGGGCCTGGTTTAAGGAATTGGTGAAGGGAATTTTGGGCCTGGGAAATGGGTATGTTTGGTCCGGTTTTGAAGCATTTTAGATTGAGATATACTTGGCCCAAACTCAGCCTTTTCATTCTCTTTATTTATTTTCCTTCCTTTATTTTTGGTTTTCATTTTGTATTTTTATATTTTTTCTAATAAAAATTAAAATGCAAAATTAAAACAAAGACCTAATTTCTTTTCAAAATTAATCTAATTAATTCCTAAAAATTAATTAAGTCCTATTTAAAAGCAAACTCATGACAAATTCAACAATTAACAATTAAAAAATACAGAATGAACTATTTTTGTTATTTTTTTTATATTTTATTTTAAAAGCAACTTAACCTAAAATATCAAATTAAATCCTAAACAAATGCCGAGTGTATTTTTTTATATTTTCATATAGATTCAAATACACAAATAACATTCAAACAATTAACAAAAATATAAAAAATTCACAAAATTACAAAATAAAAAAAGAAATTATTTTGTTTGAATTTTTGGGAATAATTCATGTATGCCAAAAATCACGTGCTCACATATGGTTTTGCAAAGAAAATATCAAGATATTGTTAGTGTTATGAAGCTTGTTGGTTTCGCATGCAATTTATGAGGGATTCTAAATGAGATTCTTTGGTAGAAGATATCACTTTATTTTGTGGCAAGCATGATATTGTGATATTCGAAATAGATAATAATTACGCTCTTGAAAAGTCAAAGCATAAGAACTCAAATATTAGATATTCCCATGGAGAAGTTCTTAATGTTGTATTGATTTGTAACTTTTGGAGCTTAACAATCGTTTTGATGAACATAAAAAAATTAAGTTTTCGAGTTTACAAGATTTTGATACAGAACCAACAAAGCTTGAGATTCTGGGAGAAGAACATCAAGAGAAATCTTTAATAGGTCTCTGGAGTGGCAATATGTATTGGAATGATGCACAGCAACATCAACATAATATATAGGCAGAAGTCTCTAGTTTAACGAATTTCAGAAACCTCAATAACAGTACAAACGTCAACATTACCTTTGATAAAAACAAAGGAAACGGAATCCAGACACTGTGTATTTAAAGAGATCTACTTGCTCTATAATCCTTTTCCACTGAGTTCATTTTACTATACCTTGCGGCATTGAAATTATTTCCTAAATATAAGAGAGAATTTACAGCTGACCACAGACGTACAAAATGAGAGGTGGAAGATGACTTATTTGAACCACAGATTCTCAGTTTGCGAGTTGCAATTGAGAACATGCTATGATCAAGTAGCTAAAATAATCTGGTTAAAGTGATTCTTGCTTCATCAGTTTCCTTTTCATCATATACCTAGATCCTTCCAACAGGTGACGGAGGTGGAGATGACACATATCTTTGAGGGGCTTGTGCTTGGACAGTGGTTGAAGTCTTCGTCGGCTTCTGTCCTAGAGATCCAATTTGGAAGATGTCAGCTAGTTTGTGACTAGTCAGGGCCGAGACACAGATGGAGAATGCCTCTAACAAAGGAACCGATGAATCAAATTCAACAGAGTAAAGTCCATTCTTGAGTGGTGCCATGCTGAAGATAGGCTTGCTCCTCGGATCTCCTCCCTGTGAAGAAGAGCATTGAAGACCAAATATAATTGAGGACTCATCAAGAGAAGCATTAAATGAAGTGATAGTTAATGAATGACACAAACAAGTACCTGAATGAAAAGGTTTAGAAAATCTTGGTTCCTGCAGTTCTTGTCCTGCTCAAGTACTTTTAGCTTGCAACCGACATCCCACCCTCCACAATCACATACTCCACCAGATCTCCATCGTTCAAGCAATGAGGAAGGAGTTCCATCATTTGGCAAGCTATGTGTACCACCAGGAAGAATGACTACAACATCACCACATGTCTTGCTTTCTCCTGTTTCACAGGTCTCTCCAGGTAAATGCTGCATAGCTTCTTGTTTGTAATGATCAAGCGTTGTATCTGCACCAATTTGGTTTTGACTTGAGTTCATAACGACAATGGCAGCCAGCTCTCTTTTTTGAGAAGAATCAGCCACTTGCTTATCCACCTGTCCAGAATCAATGCTATACAAGACAGATTCCCTTCGCACGGATATGTTTTTGTGGTCATTTATACTTGAGTTCAGAACTTTGGAACTAGAAATCTCCATCTGACCGATCACTTTATAACCAAAGCCAGCACTTTTCTTTTTTGTTCCCTGGCTCATCCAACCCCCACTCTTCCTTTTGATTTCATGGACTGCATAGAAAGCATAAACCAAGCTACTTCCACCCTTCCCATACGTTGGTAACTTCTTCACAGCTGCAGCAAGAATGCCACCATCATCGTCAACCACAAGTTTAAAAAGTGGAACTCCATCCTTAAGCGTAAGCTGCAGAAGAGCCTGAAGAGTTGAGGACTGATGCTTTTTCATATGAACGTGCTTACTGTGGTTAGTGGGCAAAGTATTGCCATTTGAGTTCCCATAAGGAGGCGGACAAGTCTCAGCTGAATGCAACCCCCTAGGCCTCAGCAGTGGGTCTAGGAGTCTTCTCAAAGGGCTAGATCTCCCTCTGACACCAGCATTTGGCTTCTCTAGATTACTGATATCCATACTGGAAGAAGCTCCTACAGGGCCAGACCTTGGGATGCTATTTGTACTATTTAACGGTGAAACAGCCGAAGTCTCCTTAAAACTGAAACTTCTGCTCATTCGACTAAGACTGAAGCTAAATCTCTTATTAGGGGACGGATGTCTTCCCTTCGCCACTGGCTGCTCTGCAGTGTCCAAATCCTTTCTCTGTGAAGTCTCAGCTGGGGCTCCCAATTCCGCATCACATTTATGGTGATTCAAATATTTGGCATCAAATGAGGAGCGTGTAGTTATCCTCTCATTTTGACATGGGGATGAGCGTAAATCTGACTTTATGCCTTGAGCATTAGGCAATTGATGTTGCTTCACATGAGACTCTGTATTCGTTGCAGAGCTAGCGGGCAGAGGACACGAACGCGGAACAGCATGCAGTTCACTAGAGTAGGACTCCAGAGAAGAACAATCAGAAAATCCGGTCCTCATCGCCTCAGCTGGTTGCTCATCAAAAGACGTTCGGGATTCTGAGAATTGAGAGTCCTCCATACTTGTCTCTGAACGATGTTTCGGAACCAATAGAACGATATTCTTGGGTTCAGAAGCACAATTTTGGGTAGTAGGATTGACTTCATTGTCGAATTTGATCTCACTTTTACAATCCTGAACACTGTTCGTATGACCAGAAGGAATGTTGACATTCTTAATCTGTACCGAGGACAAATCTTCAGTGCCCATGTATTTACCAATATTTAGCTCGGAATTGCGCCTTTGAGATGGTATCTCCTTCCTAACACATTGTTTCTGCTTCGCATGCTTTGTGGGGTACCGAGTAGTTTGCAAATCCTGGGTCTGTATGAACTCTGACTGGGATCGCTGGACAGGTTCTGCAAGTTTTTGTTCAGAAAACGAACCACCCGGTAATGGCATTTGCTTTCTCTGAGAAGACATGCCATAAGCAGTGGGGGGCCTTCTAGCAACAAATGGAGAACTAACTGATAAAGTTTTACGATGACACTTTGCAGGCATACGTTCATTATACTTCCATTTCTCCAGACGCTCCCAATCAAGGACTCCAAAATTCAAAGCCTTCCCCTGAATATTCTTTCCCTTTTCCGCATGCTGCAGATAACCTGGCAAATTAGACATGTACTTGACAAGCTCGTCATCTTTGTTTTCCTTACTCCCAAACGAATTGTCAGAAGAGCTTAACTGTATAACATTTTGATTCTTGCTTGGGTCATGATGCCTGTTAATGTATGGTTTATCGACTGTGTTTTCGACTTTATACTTGTCTCTGGACTTTGAACTTCGATTTGCTCGGGATGATTTGATCTCTTCTGCAGCTCCAGCACTGGAGCTTTCATGATGACGTGTAGTTTCTAGTCTGTGCCCCATTCACTAAATAGGCTTCAGCGGCTCATTATTTGATTTAACTTCAAATGGCATAAAGTCTCACAATCCTGCCTTGTTATCTAAGTAATATTCCTGAAAACATGTAAAATAAAAATCACAACAGAGAAATGTTACAGGATCCACTACTCATGTACTGCCCAACAAGGACTTCTATAGAAAACAATTGCACGAAATATCTATCAACACAAAGAGCACCTAAACTAAATATTTATCCTACTTCTTGAACTAGTATGTAATCATTCAGGCCAAACAGAGCAACAGACTCCTAGTGGAGTTGGGTGTTTGACAGAAAACAGCAGCTTTGTAAAGAGCAAACGCAATGTGCCAGATATGCTGAGTTATGACCTAAGCTGAATATAGAAATAAATTTTTAGCAGACCAATACACTAAATGCTTTAAATCAGTGGTCAATATCTTTATATAGCAGTAAGCAATCAACACTTTTGCTTAATTAGAATAGGTAATTAGCCAATTGTGTGATCTATGCCAGCAAGTCATAGTTAGCAGATTGGCAAAGAGTACAGGGGGCAGTAATATGATTAAACCATTCCATATTCAAAAAGTGTAAAATTGAACTTAAAGCAAACTGGACAAGTAATGGATTGGCAGAGATTTCAGCAAGTGCAAAGTTCATATTCATTCATTTTTAGAAAATGTTACCATCAGCCTAGAAGAAAAAAAAAGGGCAGCCAGGTACACAAAACATCCTGCATCCGGGGAAGGGCCGTACCCCAATGGGGTGTAATGTAGGCACCCTACCCTAATGCAAGGCTCAGTGGCTGATTCTACGGCTCGAACGCGTGACATATAGGTCACACGGCGACAACTTTACCGTTGCTCCGAGGCTCCCCTTCAGCCTTCTAAGAAGACGACACAAAAGATTTGTAACAAAAGCAGTTACACAGCTGTAGTTTCCAGGACAGATCACTATATATAATTTAGTGAGAAGAATCAGAATTGAAAACCAGAAAATGGGCTTCAATTAAGCTAAAACCAGCGAAGAGCATTTGATTGGAAACCCAATAAGACATATTTTCTTCACATGAAAAGGCATGCCTGCAGATAACCTGACAAAAGAGAAAATCAAATCCTAATTGGACAAAAAGCATCAAAATATTATCTTTTTCTGACTCTTCAATCACAAGATTCTGTACGCAAAGCCACATATTACAAACACCTTAATGATGAACATTGAACAGATTGAACATCTCTTTTTTACCCAACTGGACCCAGACATGAATCTATTTCTTTGAGAGCTAATAATCAGAAGTATTAATAGAGTTGAATGAAATTAAAACCAGACTCACAGATCCAGCTAAATGGAGCTCATTCCAAGAATTAAATATAGTCAAAATAGCTAAAAAAGAACACATAAGACCTTCACTCACATTACTCGTATCATTACTGGGCAAAGATTCTATCTCATTCCATAGAAAATATCAAGAAAATGCAGACCCATAACACAAAATTAATAGAATCTCATTTCAATATTTAGAGTGGTAAAATAGAAAGAAAAATAATTTCAACATAAATTGCAGACCCATAACACAATACTCATTGAAACCCCATTTCAAGATTTTCAGTGGTAAAACAAGAAAATCAGATTTAGAGTAGTAAAAAAGAAAGAAAATAATTTCAACAAAAATGCAGACCCAGAACATAATAATCATTGAAACCCCATTTCAAGATTTAGAGCGAAAAGAAAAAAAAAAGGGAACTTGCAGAAATGAATGTACTTACATTAAACGCAAAGAAAGGTATAGCTGAGAGTTCCAAAAGGCAAAAGAAAATCTTCTTGGAATAGAGCATGTAACGTTTTCTTGAAAACCGGAGGAGTAAAAAAGAGAACTAAGAGTACTACTCCAAAAGCTGATAAGTATACGTATAGAGAGAGAAAATCCCCGCGAAAATCTGCACTACATTACTGATAATAATGATATAGAGAGAGAGAGGATGAAAGAGGAGAGAGAGGCGTTTCGTTTTCAATCGGACGGTGAAAAGAGAAAGTGGGCCAAGAGCTAAATGGTCGCGTCAAGTATGAGTGGCCGTGTGGGTCCTATGGTTGTTGGGGCCCATTTATTTGGAATGATTTCGATGTCTCTCAATGTCTCGAATCCCAAGGCCCAGAGATTCCTGATATCAGTGGTCCTTCTTCTCATCGTTGGATTGGATTTTTTTATTTTTTATTTTTTTTTTGTTTTGGGGCAGCACCGTAAAACCAATTTTCCGACTATTGAACGAAAAATAACCATTATTTATAAAGTCATTAAAAATATAGTTATTATTTTATTATGATACGGAAAGTTGTAAATTAGTGTATATATACATGATCTTCGAGCATATATATTGAAATTCTAACACTTGAAAACTTCCAGCATAATATACTGAAGATTGAAGTTTATATGTATGAATTTTTAATATATTTTGATGGACCAATATATAATGTTAGAAGTCCAGTATGTTATGTTAAATTTTTTTTTATAAATTTTAAATAATATTTTCATTCAAATTTATCTTTATAAAGAGTGACTAAATAAAACACACAAAGCAAAAGAGCCCGTCTCTCTCAAATCCTCTCGGCGCACGTTAGCATAACGTACGCCGAGCTTTGTGGAAATGGCGAAAGGCGGCGCACGAGGAAGGGGACGCCCACGGAAAATTCCAATCGATACTTTTGACAAACTGAATCTACTGATTATGGAGAAGAACAGTGCGAAGGAGGTGCAGAACTTACCCCCAGCGCAAACCCTAGGCACCATGGAAGCCGGAGAGCAAGCTTCTGAGACAGCGATAGCACAACCAGTTGCTCTAATAGAAATGACTATGGAAACACCCAAGACACCAGAGGTTGAAGGGATTTCAACCACTCCGAGTACAGGGGAAGCAGCTCTTGTCACAGAGATAACCATGCAACCAACAATGCCACCAGAGGAACAACCAGGGACTACCAAAATCACAGTAGAGGAACCTAAGAAGAGCTGGTCAACACTCTTTCAGAAGAATCGCTTTGCGACTCATGGTATGGCTCTTGATTACATTCCCCCAATGATAGTCGATGGGAAGCTAATGGTTCAACTGGAAAAAGCTGAAGTGGGGGAGCAGGAAGCTAAATGGAAGTGTGCCTAAGTGGTATACATCCTAGGCGATGGCCCTGGCTTCAATGCAATGAGGAGATTCATTAGTCACCAATGGTCCCATGTACCCGAACCAGATTTGTACTACTATGATGAAGGGTACTACATTGTGAAATTCAAGGCAGTGGCTGATGCTAAAGAGATACTGTGTGCTGGCCCATACTCAATAGCCAATAGGCCTATGACTCAAACAATGGACACCTGATTTTGACTTCTCAGAAGAGTTTCCAACTAAAGTTCCCTTGTGGGTAAAGTTTCCAAAATTACCAATGTCTAGCTGGGGAATGAGGTCTCCTAGCAGAATTGCTAGTGGATTGGGAAAGCCAATTTTTGCAGACGAATGTACCACAAAACAGACACGGATATCCTATGCCAGAATGCTCATAGAGGTGACTGTCACCAAAGAACTACCAACGGAGATATGGGTTATGGACCCAAATGGAAAGAAATCTCTTCAAGATGTGGAGTATGAATGGAAGCCTTCCTATTGTGAGAAATGCCAAACAATCGGACACAATTGTACAGTGCAGCAAAAGCAAATCCCAAAACAGCCTACACAAGTGTGGAAGCCCAAGGTAGTTTAGGAATGGAAACCAAAGGCCCTGTTAAGCCAGTACAGCAGCAGCCTTTAACACAGCATACTGAATCTACTGGGTCGCCTCATGAAGCCAGGACAGTCCAGAATCACAGGGTTGATTAGGGCAGTGACAAAGGGAAGCAACCACAGAGCCCAGCACTCAACATCACCAATTTCCCACCCTTGTCCCCCATCACTGTGAGTAACAGATTTGCAGCAGTTTCTGGTAGTAAAGATGACCCACCAGGGGAGGTAGAGGGATCAACATCAACATCTTATCAATGAAGTGGTTAGTATGGAATATTAGGGGTGTAAATAAAAGGTACAAGCAGAAAGAGGTTAGGGAATATATTAGAAAAAACAATATTAACCTAGTTGGATTAGTAGAAACTAAGGTTAAACAAGTACATGCTAGTTGAATTTCTAACCTGCTAGCTCCAGGTTGGGGTGTCCAAACAAACTATGTCTCTGGTGAAAAGGGTAGAGTATGGATCCTATGGAATCCAAAAGTTTTCACAGTCAATAGTGTTCTGGAGGAAAGCCAGTTGATCCACAACAGGGTTTCCAGCAGAACACGGGAATTCACAGGTTTCCTCACTGTGGTGTATGGTTTTCATGGGCTGGAACAGAGAAGATCCTTATGGACCAGCTTACAAGCACTGGCAGCAGGATTACAGGATCCATGGGTTGTTGTTGGGGACTTCAATGCAGTATTATGTGACAAAGATAGACAATCTTGCAAGCCAGTCGGACTCCCTGAAACTCTAAAGTTTAACAAATGTATACAACTAGCTGGACTGACAGAATTGCCTTGGAGGGGGGAATATTACACATGGACAAACAAACAAACTGGTGTGGACAGAGTATGCAGTAGGCTCGATAGAGTCTTTGGTAACTATGAATGGATGATCAAATGGAACCAGGTGGTTACTGACTATAATTTGCCCCTAATCTCAGACCATAACCCCATGATGTTGACACTGTCTTCAACTTCCTGCCATGGAAAGAAGAATTTCAAATTCTTTAATGTCTGGGCTGAGCATGAGAACTTCCAACAGATTGTGTCAAGAGTGTGGCATGATGGAAAGGCAGACACAATGAGAGCAATATGGGATAAACTCAAAGCATTGAAGAACCCATTGAAGGCCCTGAATAGTAAAGAATTCAAGACAATTTCACAGAGAATTCAGCAGTGTCGACAGGATCTGGAAACAGTTCAAGCCCAGATGCACCAAGCTTACATTGATGACCTACAATAGAAGGAGAAGGAGCTGGTCCTGAACTTGGAAAAATGGTCACTTATTGAGGAGAGTGTTTTACAACAGAAGGCAAGAGCAAAATGGATACAACTGGGGGACTCCAACACCAAGTATTTCACTGTAGTAATGAAGGAAAGAAGCCAACACAACCAGATTACTGAACTTACCAATGCAATGGGCACCAAACTCACTACAGCTGAAGAGATCAAAGAGGAAGTCATGAGGTTCTACAAATCACTGATGGGAACATCCGCAAGAAATCTGCCTGCTATAAACCAAATGTATATGTCTAATGGGCTAAAGATGACACAGCAACAGAGACATGACCTATGTGCAACAGTTACTGATAAAGAAATAGCAGAGAGTCTTAAGGCTATTGGAGATGACAAAGCACCTGGGATTGATGGTTACAATGTTGTATTCTTTAAAAAGAGCTGGGGTATTATTGGTAACCAAGTCACCACTGCCATTAAGCAGTTTTTCACATCAACTAGGATGTGCAAACCAATCAACTGTGCAACTCTCACCCTCATCCCTAAACTGTCAAAACCAACTACAGTCAAAGAGTATAGGCCTATTGCCTGCTGTTCTATTCTATACAAAATCATCTCAAAAATACTGGCTAATAGGCTGTAGAAGGTAATGGCAAGTATTATCAGTGAAGCTCAGGCAGGTTTCATCCTAGGAAGAAAGATTCAGGACAACATCATCCTAGCCCATGAGCTTGTCAAAAGCTATACTAGGCAGCATGTATCTCCCAGATGCATGACAAAAATAGACCTCCAGAAAGCATATGACTCAGTTGAATGGGTATTTCTGCAGCAGGTCATGGAGCAGATTGGCTTCCCCAGCATCTTCACAAAATGGATCATGGAATGTATCTCAACAGTCAGTTTCTATGTGTTAGTTAATGGTGAACCTACTATGCCTTTTGCTGCTGCCAGGGGACTGCGACAAGGGGACCCCATATCCCCCTTCCTATTTGCCTTGGCCATGGAGTATTTAAGCAGGTCCTGCACTTCACTAAAGGATGATCCAGCCTACAAATTCCACCCCAGATGCAAAAAACTGGCCATTACACATATGTGCTTTGCCGATGACTTACTACTGTTTGCCAAAGGAGACCTTAACTATGTCAAGGGTCTGTCCAAATGCTTCTCACAGTTCTCAGCAGCTTCAGGACTGCAGGCCAACCTGAGCAAGAGCTCAGTCTATTTTGGAGGAGTACCACTGCCTATACAGCAACAGATCCTTGATCACCTGGGCTATGAACAATGCCAATTGCCTTTCAAGTATCTTGGTGTTCCACTGTCCACCAAGAAAATCACACTGCTGCAATGGCAACCGTTAGTGGACAGAATCACAGCCAAGATCAAATCCTGGACTGCCAGGACACTGTCTTACTCTAGGAGGATACAACTAGTACAATCTGTTATCTTTGGTGTCTAAGCTTACTGGGCACAACTGTTTATATTGCCTGTGAAAGTACTCCAAATGATTGAAGGCATCTGTTGGAGTTTCATTTGGTCCGGGATGAACACTGTAATTAAGAAAGCATACATCTCTTAGGACAAAATGTGTACCCCAAAATCAGTTGGAGGATGAACCTCACTAACCTAAAGCTCTGGAACAAAGCTGCCATTGCAAAGACCTGCTGGGACCTAGCTCATAAAAAGGACAAGATGTGGATTAGGTGGATCAGTGTATATTACATCAAAGACATACCAATACAATCCATTCCAATTCCTGCCCAAGCGAGTTGGATGGTGAGAAAGATCATCCAAGCCAGAGATATTCTGCAAAGGATCCAGAATTGGAAGGAACAGAAGTGCTCGACTAGACAGTTGTACCAGTCACAGATGCAAGCAGTGACGAGAGTCCCATGGAAGAATTTAATCATACAGAACCAAGCAAGGCCAAAAGCAACTTTCAACCTATGGCTATTCCTACAGGATAGACTCCCAACAAAGGACAGACTACACAGCTGGGGAATGAGTATTGATCAACAATGCACCTTGTGTCAAACCCATCCGGAAACAAGACATCACTTGTTAATGAACTGCCCTGTCACTGTGGATTTATGGGAAAGAATAATGAACTGGTTGCAGGAAACCTACACACCCAATCCTGATTGGAACCAGAAAATGCAGTGGTTGATTAGCAAAGCCAAAGGTCGAACAGTTCCAGCTGCCACTTTCAAAATGGTTACAGCTGAATTTGCATATGCTATCTGGCTGGAAAGGAATGCAAGAGTCTCCAACAAAATATTCCGATGTAACACTGTCCTACTAAGAGATATAGTGTATAATTGTAATGTTAGAGGTACCCCACGAATTAGACAAATATTACAACACATTCGCATATAGTAGTGTTAGATAGTTAGGAAAGTAGATATAGTTTATATGTTAGCCCTAGACAGTCAGCTGGATTGAAGCTCGACTGTGATTTTGTAAAGCTACTTAATTGATGATTAATGAAAATCTTTAATTACTAAATAAAAAAAGTAACTAAATTTTGATTATTTTTAAATGACTATTTTGAATTTCACCGGATATATGGGAGAAAACACACCCACAGAGCCCCTCTCTCTTTATTGGATGACCCCATCTGACGTTCCAGAACGTGAACTCTTTTTAGAACTATTCACTCTTCATTTTGTCTTGTTTTCTTTTTTCTTTTAAGAAATATTCCTACTAAACAATATTTGGGAAAAAGACTAACTAATAATAGGAATTTTCTTTTCATTATAAAGGAGTATAAATACCCAATTAGATATTGGTTGCCAAGAGACGTGTACAAGAGCTCTACTTTTCAGTAATGTCATGTGTTTACATAAAATCAATATATTTTATTATAATTAGAAATTAAATTAGGTAAAAATACACATTAGTTAATCATAATTAGGTGATAAAAGAATAGAAAAAAGACACATGTCATGTTATTACTGATTTGATATTAAAATCCGTTGTTCGATAAGTTTTTAACCTACTTCTCTTCTTAAATTGTTTTTCTTTTTCTGTTTTGTAATTGGTAATTTGACCAATTTTTCAAGCAGATATTAAAGTTTTATTACACTCTAAATATAGCATAGTATGTCAATGGAAGAGATATCAATCAAGGTATACTAAAACAATTACTATGCTATAAGTTGGTGATTAACAGAACAAAGTTGGTAAAGAATAAATTAACTTACAAGTTATATCTTCCTTAACGTTCACAAAACAATGCACCAAATGCTCATAATTCATGACTTGATGCAAAAACAAGAAATAGTCAACAACAACTACCCAGTATCCTCCCACCAGGTGGGGTCTGGAAAAATAAGAAATAGTCAATTAAGTGAAAATAAAGAAAAAACAAATTAAATCTACAATGTATATGATTTTTTCTTATATTATTATTTATTTATTTTTTTCCCTTCCCTAGAAGAAAGGGTACCTTATTTGTCAACAAGTCCACTGAAGTAGTTTGACAAGAAGCTTTATAGACAGTGTGTGGATGAGTTGTTGAAAGAAGAGGCTTACACTGTTTTATTCATTTGTCCATTTCCTTTGTAAACACAGAAAAAAAAAGGACATTTTTATTGTCATACTGAAGGTGAAGGTGGCTCTTTTGGACTTTTTGACATTAGAGGTTGAAAAAATGTCCCAAATGCAATTCTTGTTATGTGTTAAAATTAGTCTTAGATTAGCCATTTGCACGTTCTTTCATGTTAAATATAAAATAAAAATGTGGGGCTCCTTCCTATTTCTTTCTCATCATCATTATTTACATAAAAGGGGAGTTTGGGAGCAATACTAAAATTACTTTCATGAGATATATATGTCACGAGTTCGAACAGTGCAAGTAGTTATTAATGTAGGCTTTCTATATTAATACTGCTTAGGGTGCGGCCATTCACAAACCCTGCAATACCACATGATAGCTTATACACTTAGTATCGAAGCTATATAGTTGTTTGGCTAAAAAGTTATTCGAACACTTAACTAGCTTTTAAAATAATTAAAAAATGATATGAGTTAATCGGAATCAAGGGTAATGTGATCTAGAGAATGTTAGATGATAGAAATCAATGATTCTAATGTAAAAATCGAGATGTAAGAGCAGTAAGATTTATGACATACTTTTTGCACAAGAGAGAGATAGAGAGAGAGAGTTGTATATTTTCAGTAATGGAATACACATGAGTTTTTACAAAGGGACAAGGTCCTCTTTATATACTAAGGGACCTTCCTCGAAATAATACAAAGAAAGTACAAGAGTTGATGACCTCGATATACGAATGTCAGAGCTTGATGTGACGTTACAGCGAGTCACGTCACTCGGTCCTTTTATTGACTGGGGCCGGCCTTACTTAAGTCGACCACGCTAAGGCCGCTTTCTTTAGTGAGGCCGTATGCGGATAATACATGGGCATAGGGAACTAAATTTGCCAATACAGATAGTCCCTTCGTTTATTGGGGACGCAGTCGAAAGGCGTTTCCAATGGACGGACATACGTGCTCAACGCCTATGGAAATTTAGTCGTTCCTGTTGATACCTCTGTGAGAGACGCGTTCGTGTGTGATAAGGTCATGTCGTTGACATGTTACCTCCTTTTTGGAATTTCTTTTTAAGGTGACATCATCGATTACATGCATGATCATTTCTTCTGCTCCCGAGGTGGTTCAGGTTATGATGTGACGTTTGGGTTTCCTCTGCCGATTTTTTGAATCATTCCCTTTCGATTTCCGTGTACCTTTTCTTATAAATAGGAGGAGAGTTGGACTAGGTTCATATTTCGATCCTTTTCGGAGAGTATTTTCTCAATCTTTTCCCTATCTTTTTCCGGTGCTCGCTATTCTTTTCTTCTCTGAAATTCCCATTCTTAGGAATCGATCTTGCGACCCATAATACCTCTTTCTTATATCATTCACTATGGCTAAGCGTCGGCGTGACGATATCAAAACCAGGGACGTTGCTTCCACCAGGGCTTCGTCATCCTCGGACGACGAGGAGGCTGAGGAAGTTTTGTTCCTCTATCAACAGCCAACCTGCTCCCACGCGATATGAGCAAAAGGACCGACTTTTTGAATAAGCGTAAACTCCTCCCTTGGGAGCATAGTGAGATAATGTTGTCCCACTTGGTCTCTCTCAGGGAGTCTACGATATTTCCGATCACGTTGACATGGTTCCCGCGTTGTCAGACTATGCTAACGTGCCTAGGACCGGGTATTGTGCCTTTTACGAGTATGCCTTCCAAATTGGATACAACCTTCCGATTATCCTTTACCATAAGAGTTGTGTCACTGGTTTGGAGCATGCCCGGCCCAACTTACCCCGTATGCCTTGAACGTGCGCAGGGTAGTATCCATTTACGCGGCGAAGGGTGGAAAAGAGGTGACCGTTCATCACCTTCTGCAAATATTCAACGTGGTTTTCATGAGAGCTCGATGCTCCAGTTGAGGAGTAGGGGCAAGAAAAGCTTTGTGGCGCGGGTGGACGATAAGGCCAACCGTAAATTCTGGACGAGGTTTTTCTACGTGCGTACCGAGCACATTGTGTCCAACCCTGATGGGTTTCCATAAGTGTGGAATGACACATGTAAGTATTGTCGTGCGTGATGTTTACTATTTTGACCTTACTTTGCTGGTTCTCACTGTCGAAAGTTTTCCTTTGTGTTCATGCAGTGGTTGCTCGCCCTTCTTGTAGGGTTGACGACATTAGGTCATGGGTGCAAGCGTTGACACCGTTTGCAGAGGAAAGCCGTTCCTGCTTTGAATTCCTTAGGCTCTACAGCCCGTCTGGTAACGGCTTTACCTAATTTTCGTTATGGTTCGGGGGATCCTATAATTTCCTTGCCTGTCTCACATGTGCTTTGGCAGGTCGGGACGCCTCTAAGAAGGCGAGGAAGAAGAAGCAGAAGAAGAAGAAGAAGAAGAAGACTGCGGCCGGTCCTTCTAGGACGGTATCTGTCCTGAGGAGGATCTGGTCTTCGTCAACACATCCAGGGGCAGTGGTTTTCCCCCTTCAAGAAAGGAGGGCATGCTAGAAGCGGCCCTAGAGTTAAAATCTGAGGCCGTGATAGGGGTCTTACCTGGGATGACGCCAGGTACGACGCCCATGGAGGTGTCGGTGGTTGTTCCTGAGATTGCCCCCGTAGGGCGCCTTCTGCCATGCCGACCTCCTCTGAGCCCGCTATGCATCACGCGGAGGAGGACCGTGAAGAGGAGACGTTGGAGAGGAGGCAGCGCCAGATTCTCACTGGCAAGGCCGTGGCTACTCAGTCGGGATAGGCTAGGCCATCCCGCCCTGTATCAAGGCCGACCTTTATGGCAGAGGCTATTCGCCCAGGAAGAGCTGATCTTAGGAGGGAGGCCACAATGAGGAGAAGCGAATACATGGACATGGCGGGCTCGGGGGCAGCCACAGAGGGCGCAAACAGAGGAAGCAGGTCCTTGGACCGGGTGGAGATGATGGCCGGCCAATCCTCTCGTCGCATAGTGATCCCAAGTCACTATAATTTGTTGGAGAACTGTGAGGAGGCGGGCTCCAGTATGATGCTCTTGTGCGCCGGTGCCGAGCGTGCGACCCTAGTGGAGCTTAGTGATAAAGTCTTGGCCCAAAGAGTGGCAGGTGTGGCCCTACAGGTATGCTTCTGCCTTGCTTGATGACCTTTCCTTATGTAGATTTATGATTTTCCCGTACTTACTTGGTTTCTTTTCTAGACTCTTGTCTTGGAGGTGGAGAGGGATAGGCGCCGGAAAGAGAAGATGGCCAAATACAACAGGCTGGCGCAGAAGTACAATAAGACGGGCGAGGCGCATCTAACCCTGGCCGATATGTACAAGCAGGACCCCAACTTTTGAGTGGTTCGTGAGGGCCTAGTAGAGTCCGAGCCGCAATTGAAGAAAAGAGTGGCCAAGCTGGAAAAGGTTGATGAACAACTCATGGCCGTTGTTGCTCGGGTCGCGGAGATGGAGGTCCTTATCTAGGCCAAGGACGAGGAGCTACAGCTCAGTTGTGTTGTGGCGGAGAAGTCGGCAGAATTGCGCACCCGGCTGGCGGTTCTAACGGAGGAACTCAAAGCCACGAAGGCCGAGGTCTAGGTGCTTAAGCTAACTCTCGCACAAGCTGATACGTCTCATGAGGCGCACGAGATGTGGGTGTATACGGAGGCCAGGTTGGTCATGCTTGAGGAATTTCTGGCGGCTGGTCGAGCGTTTGAAGCGGAGGTTGAGAACCAACGCCAACTAGTTAGAGTTGCTCGTGAGGCGGCAGGCTATGGTCCCGAATCACCGGCCCGGGAGGGGGGAAACTCGGCAGACATCAATCGCTTGGAATCCTGCTCTTGGATTTCCAGGGCGTACCCTCCCGAAAATGAGGACGGGCCACCTGAGGGCCAGGTCGGGCTTGATAAGTAGTGGTTTCTTAGGGTCTTGTAAATATTCTTGTACATACTGATTTTTGTATCAGGGGTGTTTGTTCCCTTTGGTGAAAACATATAAATTTTTGTTGTAAGTGATCTTTCCTACCTTTTGGCATGTCGTCATACTTCTCTTTATCGTAGCTGCTTGGAATTTGTCGGCCATATGTAAAGCTAGCCTGATTGTTTTAGCCATATAAAATAGGTTGTCGTAGCCTTGTGAATATGATGGCTCTAGCCATGTACAGATAAAGGCCGTAGCCCGATGAAAATGATGGTCATAGCCATGTAAAATAAAAGTCATGGCCTGATGGCCTTAGCCATATAAAAAGATGGCCATAGCCATGAAAAATAAAGGCCGTAGCCTAATGGGCTTATCCATACAAATCGATGGCCATATCCATGTGAAATAAAGGACGTGGGCTAATGGCCTTAGCCATATAAAATGATGGTCATAGCAACGTAAATAAAGGCCGTAGCCTAATGGCCTTAGCCATGAAAATTGGTGGCCATAGCCATTTGAAATAAAGGTCGTAGCCTAATGGCCTTAGCCATGCAAATCAATGTCCATAGCCATGTGAAAAAAAGGTCGTAGCCTAATGGCCTTAGCCATGCAAATCGATGGCCATAGCCATGTGAAATAAAGGTTGTAGCCTGATGGCCTTAGCCACATAAAACGATGGCCATAGCTACGTAAAATAAAGGTCGTATCCTGATGGCCTTAGCTATATAAAATGATGCCCATAGCCATGTGAAATAAAGGTCATACCCTGATGGCCTTAGCCATATAAACGATGGCCATAGCCACGTAAAATAAAGGTCGTAGCCTGATGGCCTTAGCCATATAAAACGATGGCCATAGCTTTTTTATTCATTTGGAGATGGCCGTAGCCTTTTCATTCATTTGAAGATGGTCATAGCCTTTTCATTCATTTGGAGATGGCCGTAGCCTTTTCATTCATTTTGAGATGGCCGTATCCTTTTCATTCATTTGGAGATGGTCGTAGCCTTTTCATTCATTTGGAGATGGCCGTAGCCTTTTCATTCATTTGGAGATGGTTGTAGCCTATTCATTCATTTGGAGATGGTCGTAGCCTTTCTATACACTTGGAGGTGGCCGTAGCCTTTCTATACACCTGGAGGTGGTCGTAGCCTTTCTATACACTTGGAGGGGGTCGTAGTCTTTCTATACATTTGGAGGTGGCCGTAGCCTTTCTATATATCTGAGATGACACTAATTCAGTCCCTGTATCATGTCTGGCTTGAAAAGTACATGGAGAGGTGGACATGATGCACTTGCGCTACAAAAGTCTCCAGGTGACCCCTTTGCCGCCTCGTTAAAAACCTTCCCAAGAAAACCCAATTGGGACAAAACTCGGGTAAGGGAAAAATAGTACGACTCAAGTGTCACCTTTTTAGAAGTGGAAACATTTGAGGTGAGCGACGTTCCAGTTGTTTTGGAGTGTCTTTCCTTCCATTGTCTCCAGCTGGAGTGCTCCTTTTCCGGCCGCCACCGTGATTTTATAGGGTCCATCCCAGCTTGTGCCTAATTTTCCTTCACTTGGGTCTTCTGAGGCTAGAGTCTTGGCTTTGAGGACGTAATCCCCTACTTTGAGCGGCCTTATTTTTGCCCTTTTATTGTAGTATCTTTCGACTTGTTGTTTTTGGGCTACCATTCTGACATGGTCCATTTCTCTTCTTTTTTCGGCTCTATTAAGATATTGGAGCTTGCCGATGTCGTTTTCCGTTACGCTGGTGTGTGAGTACCTTAAGCTGGGTTTACCCACTTCGACAGGTATGACCGTGTCGGTTCAGTAAACCAGTGAGTATGGGGTTTCTCCGGTACTGGATTTGGGCATGGTTCTATGCGCCCACAAGACTTCGGGTAGTAGTTCGGGCCATAGTTCCTTGGCATCTTCGAGCTTCTTTTTGAGTATTATTCGGGATTGTTTTGTTGGCGGACTCCGCTTGACCATTGGCGACGAGGTGGTATGGCGTGGATAGTATCTTTTGATGCGCCATTTTTCGAAGAACTCGGTCGTTTTCTTACCGATGAACTGGCGCCCATTATCGCAGCTGATTTCTTTGGGGATGACAAAACGGCATATGATGTTCTTCCAAATAAAGGTAATGACTTCTTGCTCGCGTATTTTTGCGTACGCACCTGCTTCCACCCACTTAGAGAAATAGTCAGTTAAAACGAGTAAAAACCGTACCTCGTCCTGAGGGTAGCGGGCCGATTATGTCCATCCCCCACTTGATGAATGGCCAGGGCGATGTGACGGAATGGAGGGGTTCTCCTGGTTGGTGTATCATTGGGCAAACTTTTCGCACTGCTCGCATCGGCGGACGTACTCCGCTACCTCTTTCTTCATGGTGGCCAATAGTAGCCGGCGCGTATGATGCACCTAACGAGGGCGCGGTTGCCACTGTAGGCGCCGCAATGGCCTTTGTGTACTTCTTCGAGTACAGGTATTGCTTGTTGCGGTCCTAAGCACTTGGATTGGGGGCCAACGAATGTCCTTTTATAAAGGTCGTCGTTGATCATGCAGTATCGGGCGCCCTGTACACGCAACTTTTTTGCTTCTTTTTTATCAAGGGGGAGTATCCCGTCCTGCAGGTAAGATACGAACTGGTTGCGCCAGTCCCAAGTCAGGTTTAAAGAAAGTACCTCAGTGTTATCGATAGCTGAGTGGAAGAGTGTGACCACACTCTCTTTGTTGACGCTTTTCGTGGCGGTAGCTAACTTCGCCAGGCTGTCCGCTTTGATATTCCGTGCTCTGGGAATTTGTTCAAAGCGGCATTCGTCGAATCTAGTCATCAGCCTATGGATTTCTGACTGGTACTTTTGTAGCCTATGTTCCATGATTTAATAAGTCCTAGTGATCTAGTTTACCACAAGCTGGGAGTCGCCGTGGAGGAGAATTCGGCGAGCTCCATACTTGGTTGCCAGCTTCATGCCTGCAATTACGGCCTCGTACTCGGCCTCGTTATTAGTCATTTCTGGGCATCATATGGACTTCGAGAACGAGTCCCAGTCCCGATCCCAATGAATTGGCGGCGCCATCTGTATAAAGGACCCATAGGTCATTTTCGGAGGATGCGAGTTCCGCCTTTGGCAGGACTTCCGCGCTGGAGTCGGCGATGAAGTCAGCTAAGACTTGTGACTTGATGGCGGTTCTTGGGAGGTACGTAATATCATGCTCGCTGAGCTTGACAGCCCATCTGGCGAGTCGCCCTGAGAGTTTGGGTTTGTGCAGGACGCTCCTTAGAGGGAAAGTCGTCACCACCCGTATGGGATGGCACTGGAAATATGGTCGTAGCTTTCGTGAAGCTACTACAAGTGCTAAGGTCAATCTCTCAAGGTGGGGATACCGGGTTTCAGCGTCCACTAAAGTTTTGCTGATATAATAAATAGGAGATTGCGTACCTTTGTTTTCACGCACTAGGCGGCGCTGATTGCGACCTCCGATACGGCCAAATATACCAGCAATGGTTCTCCGGGGTTGGCTTTTACTAGTAGGGCCGGTAATGATAAGTATGCTTTTAAGTTCCTCAGTGCTTCTACGCATTTTCTGTTCCATTGCAGTCCCTGGTCTTTTTTCAGTACACCAAAGAACTTGTGGCATCTGTCGGAGGAGCGTGAGATGAACCGAGAGAGGGCGCTTATTCGGCCCGTTAATTTCTGTACCTGCTTCTTGCTGCTTAGCATTTCTGGGATGGCCTCTATGGCTTTGATCTGGTCAGGGTTGACTTCGATGCCCCTTTGTGACACCAGAAATCCCAGGAACTTTCTCGGTGCTACTCCAGAAGCGCACTTCTCGGGGTTCAGTTTCATACCGTACTTCCTTAGTATTTCGAAGGTTTCCTTCAGGTGGGTGAGGCGATCCTCCTTTTTTGATGATTTGACCAACACGTCGTCGATGTAGACCGTCATTCTTTTGCCGAGTTATTCTTTGAACATTGTCGTCACTAGCCTCTGGTAAATGGCCCCTGCGTTCTTGAACTCGAAGGGCATTACTTTATAGCAATACGTCCCCTGATGGGTGATAAAAGTTATCTTCTCCTGATCTTCTTTGGCCATCATGATTTGATTGTAGCCGGAATACGCATCAAGGAAGCTTAGTAGCTCATGGCCTGCTGTTGCGTCTATCAGCTGGTCGAATTGTTTGGCTAAAAAGTTATTCGAACACTTAACTAGCTTTTAAAACAATCAAAAAATGATATGGGTTAATCGAAATCAAGGGTAATGTGATCTAGATAATGTTAGATGATAGAAATCAGTGATTATAATGTAAAAATTGAGATGTAAGAGCAGTAAGATGTATGACAGGCTTTTTGCACAAGAGAGAGAGAGAGAGAGTTGTATATATTCAGTAATGGAATACACATGAGTTTTTACAAAGGGAGAAGGTCCCCTTTATATATATACTAAGGGACCTTCTTTGAAATAATACAAAGAAAGTAGAAGAGTTGATGGCCTCGATATACGAATGTCAGAGCTTGATGTGACGTTACAGCGAGTCACGTCACTCGGTCCGTTTATTGACTGGGGCCGGCCTTACTTAAGTCGACCACGCTAAGCCCGCTTTCTTTAGTGAGGCCGTATGCGGATAATATGTGGGCGTAGGGAACCAAATTTGCCCAATACAATAGTCATAGACCATTCTTCATCAAAAAATTAACTATGCATATTTGTAAAATATTACGTTTTAAAAGTATATAACATATATTGAACACTCTTTATCAGTTTTTTTTTACTTCTTTCAAATTTAATTACCTTTAGGGAAATTCTTAGATTTGTCGCTATATACACTAGGCTGCCCATCATTATTTTTATAAATAAAAAAATGGCAAATGGCACCATTTCTTTAGAAAATAATCATAGATATATTTATAATAGAACATAGAATGTTTAATTGGTGAGTATAAACTAACTGGATTTAACACGTAAAAACACGAACGTACACAACGTGACAAACTGAATAGATGAATAGGTGTAGGTATTACTTGTGGTCAGTTTAATCCTCCAAGCTGTACTCTCTCGTAGGGGTGTTTTCGGTTTGACGGAAAATCGATCCAAATCGAAAACCAAATCAAATTGATTAAGTAAATCGATATTTTTTTATTTGGATTGATTTTAGTTTTAATTTCTAAAAACCGATAATATTTGGTTTGGTTTTGGTTTTAGTTAAAAACCGAATGATAAATCGAACCAAATCGTTAATTATATAAATAATTTAATAATTATTTATATACAATATAATATCTTTTTATAAAATAATTTTAAATGTTTTATACAATTTAATTGTTATTTGAATTTTGATTTATCCTATTTATATCTTAAAAGATTGTCTAAGCCCAAAACAATAGGAATCGATCGATTTTCTTTTCCTTAAGAGACTTTAATTCTCTAACTCACTGCATGTACTTTTGCCTAATAAAAGAGTTAAAAAAAATCTACCATAAGAGCAAAGAAAGCAAACTCAAATTGCAGGACTACAGTAGCTAAAACTTGAGAAAGCAAACTTTTAGTTTGTTTTTTTGTTCATTCTTTTCATATAAAGAGGTAAATAAACTTTCAGTCCCGTAAGAAATATATACAAAAGCATAAATTTAGCAAATTATTTTCAAATTATTGTATAGTGTTGTTTCACTATTATCGACGTCTTATTAGCTTACTAACCGAAAAACCAAATCAATAACAACCGAACCGACGGTTTGTATTTAATTTAGTTTGATTTTGATGATTTAAAATTTTAAAAACTGATTAAATTGATTCGATTTTCATTTAAATCGAAAACCGGTTAAACCGAACCGTGAACACCCCTACTCTCTCTGGTCGTTCTATCACTTTAGCCAAACAAACTCAAAGGAACTTGTTCTAAAAATATTTGTCATTTTAAAAATTAGGAAGACATTAGTGTTATGAAATAATATAAGAACAAGAACAATAGAGAGAGAAGTAGAGAGAGGAGTATTCTTATTGATACTTTTGGATGGTTTACAATGGTATAGAACCCCTATATTTATAGGGAGGTGGTGACTTAGCCACCAAGTAGTAAACCCTAGAATCTCTCTAAATATAGACATTCACCTAATAGAGTTCTATTTATAACACTCCCCCTTGAATGTCTATTCAATAATGTGCCTCGTTAAAACCTTAACTAAAACAAAACCCAATGGGAAAAAATTATTGAAAAGGAAAAAGAGTACACATGTTTGAATATGCGCCTATTGGTTGCCTCGTTAAAAACCTTGCAAGGAAAACCCATTGGGACAAAACCTTGTAAGGGAAAAAGAGTACAACGCGCATTAACTCCCCCTGAAAAGAGCATCAATTCACATCCTTGAGCATTTGCATTCCAATCTTATGCACCATCTCCAAAACGATCTTTTGTAGAGATTTTATAAATAAATCAGCCATATTGATTTGAATAAATATTCCGCACCTTGAAATTATCATTCTTGATAGATATGAACATCTTCATATAATGTCGTGGAATGACTCTTCAATATCCCCATAGGGGTATTCTAGATGCCATCCATTGACTTTATACTTTCAAGTATTCGAACTACATGTCCAAAACTACATGTCTTTCATATGGAATCAATTCTACTTGAATTGTATCTCTTCCATTTGGCCAATATTTTTGTTTGTATTCGACAAACATAAGATCCTCATCGACATTTAGCGCTATCATAGATGTCGTCGACGAACATTTTATATCGGTTCCAATAAAATTTTCATAAGGACATAACATGGAGATCTCGTCATTCATATATTCAGGTACCTGAATCTCTCATGAGATTTTATGAAGTGTTATGTCATGTGATCTTCTAGATCACTTGCCTCCTTATTATGATCACTTTGATCATTTTCTCATCTTCTTTATTAAGAAGTTCTTTTGAAACCGATTTGTCTATACGCTTCCGGCGTATCCAAGACTTTGTCCTTCTAGGACTTAATATGAGCATTTGCAGTGAGAATATAGTTACTTTCTTTGGGTCAGCAAATGCGTGTAGCATGCTTTGCAATATGTTGCAATTGAATTATCCTTTTATGAACTTCAGGTTCATATTCGAGGATCTACACAAATGATAATTCATCTCATGTAACCTTTTCTCAAGTGTTTATCATGTCTCCCCCTCATGTTAGAAAAGCTAACTTGTTTCCTCAACTCTGGGAAATCATCTTTGTGCATTATCATGTCAATATACACAGCACATTAATAATAATAAGATGAGATTATTTGGTTCCTGACCCTGAACCATTTGTGAGGGGAGAATATAATATACTCTCGTATACAAGTATATCAAACTAATATATATAACTTTGTTCTCATAAGAAACAATTCAGCTATTAAGTGAAGGCACTCAATAATTATCTTGCTAAACCAACTATGATATAAACCAACTATCAAGATGAAATATCTTGAATAGAAAATCTGGAAATTATGCTCGAAGTTAGATTACTGAGCAATTTACCTCGCAAGCACCGGCCAGGCTGCGGGTCAATAACAATCACACATGTAACCATATCATAGATGCATCATATGTGGTATACATGGCAGGTGAATGGGCCCATATTCACCTTTGATATTTCCAGAATTTATGGGCTTCAACCCGAACTCTTTAGTTGGTCAGTTCATTAATGAGAACAAGTGATACAAGAGAATTCGTAAAGAACTTTCTAGTTCTTTAATATTCACCCATGTGAATTCTCTATTATTGCACATCATTCTTAAAGTGATATGGCTAACCCGAATGCCAACTGAATAAATTATCAATATTGATAAACTTCAAATTTACACCATGACATGTGCAATTATCAATAAACTTCAAGTTTATTATGATATGAGTTTTTATATCAATAAACGTCCACTTTATTGTGGTATTCTTGTGTAGTACAAACTGGAGAATAAAGCGGGTAGTTTTTCACATACAGATTATCCCGGTACAAGTTGTAGTAATAGAAGATATCAAATCTTTCCTTTATTTATAGTCTCAATATAATCAATCGCTTTCGCATATACTTTGAAAACTGAATAAGTTTCTTTGAGACTTACTACAACACAATACCTTATTGGTAATCAATTGTGTTTCTCCAACATAGTAATAATTGGCTCTTCTAGAGCTCTCAATTAATTTTGTACTACCACAAATTCATCAATATCCATGTGGTGAATATCTCTTTTAAAGAGAAAGTTATACCAATTATGGTCATGTCAAAATTATATGCAAGATATGTTTCTTGCATTATTATTGTCCTTTGATAATCACATTGACAAATTATTTTGGCGTACAATAGGTACGTGACCAATGACTATTCATGCCATAACAATGACATTATTTTCATATATCATCTCAAACCTCCTTCTAGGGGTGAGTGTGGTATACTCAATACCAATTTCATGTTCATATTCTTCCAATAATGAATATGTATTCGTGAATCAGATGTTGTCACATTCATTGCGGGGATATGTGATTTTGTTATCCTTTTCAAATCTGTAAATGCGTCTAACATTCGATTTGCTATTCTTTGCAAATGGATAATATTTTGCACCTCTTTTTCACAAATAGAGGTATGTGGATCAAGATGAGATAATGATGCATTTTTCCACAAAATTTCCCGTTTGGTTTCACCAACTTCTTCCCCTAATTTTGGAAAAAGTGTCTCATCGAATTGACAGTTTGCAAATCGTGCAGTGAACAAATCCCCTGTCAATGTTTCGAGGTAGCGAATAATGGAGGGCGATTCAAACTCAACATATATTCCTAACCTTCTTTGGAGACCCATTTTGGTGCAATATGGCGGTGCTACAGGCACATATACTGCACATCCAAAAATTCTTAAGTGGGATATATTAGGTTCATGACCCAAAACTCATTGCAACGGGGAATATTTGTGATAATTCGTCATTCTGAGACGAACTAGCATTGCTGCATGCAAAATGGCGTGACCCCAAACCAAAGTGGGCAGCCTCGTTTTCATGAGTAAATGAGGAATTCAAGATTATTCTCATCTATTGTCTCAATATGATATCCATTTTAAATGATACTTTAAAACTCAACAAGTTCCTTTTAGACTTGGAGGAGAACATTGCATTCTCTAAAATGTTGTTCCTTTAGGCAGAGTTATAGTTGCTCTTCCGGAGCCTTTAATCAATTTACTACTACCAGAAATTGTAGTAACATCTGCTTTACATATACTTAAATGAGAGTAATATTTCTTCTCTTTGAATATCGTATGTGTGGTACATGAATCAATTAATCAAAAGAGATATACGAACATGGGAATAAACAAATTTAATCCGTTGCTTCATAATTAAACAATATTTTCAAAATCTGCTGAGGTTAGTCGATTAACTTAGTTAATAGTCGACTAACTTGGGAAGCAGTCATTAGGTTAGTTGACTAACTAAATCAGATAGTCGACTATCTTGCCTTGCGGAAAAGTCCAGTTTTAATGCGAAATATTAGTTAGTCGACTAACTTAGTAAACAGTCATCAGGTTAATCGACTATCTAAATCAGATAGTCGACTAACTTAGCTTACGGAAAAATCCAGTTTTAATGCGAAATATTAAATAATCGACTAAATGTTAGGTTAGTCGATTAACTCTACTGGAAAATAAAAATATCTTTGAAATTTAAGCATATTGAAACATTCTAAAGAACTAATACTAACATTATATCATAAGCTAACTAATACGAGCTGATACTAATGACTATTAGTTTATTCACTAACTAATACAAATAAGTAAAATAAAACCAAACAATTCCATCTTCCTTCATCACAGATCCATCACCAATTAAGTGGTCTATTTTCCCCTCAGGGTGCTCAAAGAAGTCTGCCACATCCAAGTGGGTGATGTCAAAATTGTCGTCAGAGACAGAATTGGTTTCAGGGCATTTACCTTTTAGAGATGCTTGATAAAGCTCAACTAAATGTCGTGGTACACGGCAAATTTTCGCCCAGTGCCCTTTTTCACCGCAACGATAATATATAGTTTATGAACTATTTGCTTTTGGATTCTCATCGCATCGTGCTTGTGGCAGAGTGACCAACTTCAGGTTGTCATATCTCTCCTTTAAGCCATTCCACAAGATAGGTGGATCTTTGACTGTGATATATTCAATTTTCAAACCTTCATCAAGGTGATGGCGCAAGAAAATCAAGGCCTTAGCACAGTTTCAAACCTTCATCAAGGTGATGGCGCAAGAAAATCAAGGCCTTAGCATAGTCTTGGGTGGATGCATTATTTCTGTCTTTAATGGCGTCTCCAAGACCCATTGCATCCAAATGGATTTCAGCATCCAACACCCATGTCATATAGTTCTTGCCCGAAATTTCAAGGGCAACGAACTTTCTTTTCATAGTGTCAGACATAAAACAAAATTACATCAAGAGCGTGTCCATACTTACGGGCTTTATTACAATTATCACATTCAGTTCAGGGAATGGATCATAATCATCTGTATGTGCTATATACAATCTCATGTCAAATATTACTTTCATAAAGTGAAAGATTATTTTGAGAATCTTTATTATTCTCATTATCACAATGATGACGATTATAATTCCGTCTATTGCCACGTCCACATCCATTGATACCTTCACAGTAATAATTTTATCTTCTTTCAGACTTATCACATACTGCTATCACATTTTCTAAAGGGAATGAGAATGAAGCAAATTCAATGGGACGGATTTTCAATTCTTTGCCCACAATCATACATGAATTTAATCATGGCAAGACATAGAACTTTTACCACTTCACGTGGTTATAATTCCTTACAAACTCCATTAGAGTTATAATCTAACTTTGTTGTCTATGTTTGTATATGAAATAAAATCGTAGAATTTCAAGAATTTGAAAGGGAAAAGTAAATTACTTACCTTTAAGGTATACCAATAAATGTTGTGATATCAAATATACCTCTTGAGTTTCCATCCCGTTGCATTACTTTATGATGATACCATCTCTTCTATTTTTCCGTATAGAAATTTTTGGAAGAAGGAAGAAATCAAATTCAATTGGTTAGAGACTCGTGCTGATAACGTGTTATGAAATAATATAAGAACAAGAACAATAGAGAGAAAAGTAGAGAGAGAAGTATTCTTATTGATACTTTTGGATGGTTTACGATGGTATAGAACCCCTATATTTATAGGGCGGTGGTGACTTAGCCACCAAGTAGTAAACCCTAGAATCTCTCTAAATATAGATATTCACCTTAAATAGAGTTCTATTTATAATAATTAGTTTTTTTTCTCTTTCAATATTACCATTATTATTACGAAAAGTCTTATAGTTATTACTTAGTCCGGAGTATTACTCATAAGTAAAGAAATAAGAGTAATTTTGTCAAACTGTATTCTTTAATGCTATTAAATGATTCTTTTAATAAATGCACAAAAATATGTCCAAACTATGGCATTTATTATTTAATGTCGACTTTTTTGGCTTCATAGACCTAATCAATAAATTGGTCTCTTTCTTGAGTTGACTAAAAAAAATGTAGCTGAATTTAGTGGAAAGTGACTAGGGCTGAGGAATCGCAGTACTTTGGCGCCAAAGGGAAGCAAAATGGTCAAAAAAGAAAAGAATCTAATATTATTAATAAATGAAGATTTTTGCGGCTCATATTTCCTGTTATAGCCATGTGTCAAATAAATTTATTTTAAAAAGACCTAGCATTATAAATACATTCTCTATGTATTTTAACCTATGTTAATTAACTTTAAAATAATTGAAGAATTTAATTTACATAAAAACATTATATACTTTAATCCTTGTACTTCTGAATTTCACAAATTTTTAGAAAGATAGAGTATAAGAGATATTCTTATTGATAATGTCTTAGTTAAAGTGAAAAATTTGTTATCCATATATTCAAGAATGTTAAGATATTTCAAACGTCTCTGAATGATACTTTGCACAATAATAAAGATAAGAATTTGGACAATTCTAAAACCATGTGGGAAAACAAAATAAGAAAAAAAAAATAGTGGCGATGGGCTGGAGGGTGTCATATTCAAAAGATATTCTTATTTAGTTTCGAAGGGGACTTTAAATGTATATCAGTATCACAAGGTACTGCTATTTAAGCTTAACCTTCATGAAAATGACCTTCAAGTATTGCGATAAGATGGATAAGATCCCTCCATCTTTAATCAGGGTTTTAAATTCGAGTTCTAAATATAAAAAAGGTCCTAATTGGAAACGCTTTCCCTTTTGATGTGTGATGACCCAAAGAGTCATTAGCGTAATTCTCCCTTTCTTCGTACTTTCGAGGCCTTGAAAACCTCGCTTTTAGTTGCCGCAATTCGCGTCCGCAGTCCGGGCGTATAGCCGGAAGGCTTATATATGAATTCTGTGTGAAAAATGATGAATTTTGATATTGATATTGTTATAGTTGACTTTGGTCAACATGTTGGGTAAATGGATTCGGACCCGTGATGTACGGCCCCGGAAGATCTGTAGAAAAATATGGGACTCGAGCATGTGCCCGGAGTCAAAATCCGAGGTCTAGATCCCGAGTGAAAGAATTTTTCTGTTAAATTATTTTTTTGAATTTGTTAAGGAAAATGGAAACGAAAATTGATTAAAAGACTATGGTATCGGGCTCGTATTTTGATTCCGACGGCCGGTACAAGTCTCATATATTGTTTAAACGCTTTTTGTGAAGTTTGGTTGAAAACGGACATCGTATGACATATTTCGGACATAAATATCTATAGTTGGAAGTTTATGTACTTTGAAAGGAAAATGATGACTTTGAGGTTACATTCATTGATTTTTGATGTTATTTAACAATTTGATCACTCGACTATGTTCGTATGATGTTATTAAGTTAGTGTGTGTGTTTGGTTTGGAGCCCCGAGGGCTCGGGTGAGTTTTGGGTAAGGCCCAAGAGGTATTAGACTTAGAGAAAAGCATGTTCAGGTGTTGCAGACACCAGCGCAGCATGTCATTTACGCGCGGTCCGCGCTAGAGCCGCGCGGCCGCGAGGCCTTTCTATGCGGTCCGCGTGGGTGAGTCTGAGGCTAGGGATTCAGGTTAACCAACGCGGCCACGCACCAAAACAGTGCAGACCGCGCTGGGATGGTTCAAAGAAGCCCCAATTATTCCTCCCACTCGGCGCGGCCGCAGCACGTTTTTGTGCGGTCCGCGCCCGATCCTCTGAAAGGTATAAAAGTCCGAAAGTTTCAGCCATTTTTTCACATTTAGAAAACCCAATACCTAAGAAGCGATTTTCTAAATAACTTTTCTTCTCCAAAACGAATGGTAAGTGATTTCTAACTTAATTTCCTTACTCATTAACATCTTTTAACATGATTTCAACTTCATAAAGGTTTTCACAAATGGGAATTTGGGGTTTTGAGTGGAACCTAAGTCTTTCAAAATTTAGGGAGTTGGACCCCAATTGGAAGACCGATTTCAAAACTAATCATATATTCAGATTTACGGGGGAATGGATAACCGGATTTAAGTTCGAACCTCGGTTTTTTACCACGTGGGCCCGGGGGCATTTTGGGAATTTTTGGGCTAAATTTTAGGAAATACAATCTTATGCATTCAAATTAATTTAACTAGCATCTGTTGATACATTTAATTTAACTAGCATCTGTTGCATTTGGGTAATTTGTGACTAGATTCGGGGGTTTTGTGGTGAATTCGAAGGGTAAAACTATACAATAGGCTTGAGCTGAGTTTGGAGCTTTCGAGGTAAGTGTTTGTTCTAACTTTGGCTCGAGGTATTATGATTAGGACATTATCTGCTATGTGCTAATTGTGGAGTAAGGTGTATAGGCATGGTGACGGTTATCTATGCACCAGAGTCTAGCATGACCATGAGTCGTAATTGCTTTTAATTCGAAAGATGTGATACAATTGTGTTGTTTAATTGATAATTTCTGGTAGTTGAGAAGGAAAAGAGTTAAAGGAGGAAGTGTAGTATTATTCCCTTGCGGGGACCCATTTGTTGAGTTGGTTCTCCCTTGCAGAGATATTTAATATTGTTGTTTATCCCCTTCCCCGATTGGTTGTGACTGTACACGCTGAGGAAGAGGGATTATGCACGAAGGTCCATTCCGTGCCATGTGTTGATAAGTATGCACGAAGGATCATTCTGTGCCATGTTTTGATAATTATACACGAAGAGTCATTCCGTGTCATGTTTTGAATAATTGAGCACGAAGGGACATTCTATGCCTTGATATGAGAGTTATGCGAGGCAAAGCACGAAGGGTGATGCGGTGCACTTTTATTTGACTATTTGGGTGAGAATGAGAGTAAAAGTATGAAGGTTGGTGTCGTGCAGTTGTTGATTTACTTGTTCTCTTTAGTTGATGTTATTTGTCCAGTTCCATCTCTTTGTTCGTTGATCCTATATCTGAATTGTTACACCCCCACAACATGCCCACTCTCTATTATCTATTTAAATTATGTATATTTTTTTTCTTGTTATCTCACATATATCTGTACATGTTATTTGTGGTAGGTCCTGTCTAGCCTCGTCACTGCCTCGCCGGGGTTAGGCCATGCACTTACCAGCACATGAGGTCGGTTGTGCTGATGCTGCACTCTGTGCATTTCCTTTGCACATATCAGGATGCAGCTTTCGGAGCACAACAGTTCTAGATCGGGAGCAGACCTTCAGTTCAGGGACTCTTGAGGTAGCCTTGCTGACGTCCGCGGGCCCGGAGTCTCTTCTATCTTTATTCAGTTTGTTAGTTTTTGTATTGAAACAAACTGTTATTATTTTTCTTTCAGACGATTGTATTTTGTTAATCCTAGAAGTTCGTGAGTAATGTGGTATCAGTCTTGGGTAGAGGATTGTTAAACTTCCCCATTTCTTTCGGAGAATCATATTTGAGACTTCCGCTTTAATGTTAAATGTTTTCATATTGTTAATATTGTTGATTGTTAGTTAAATATGTATATGATATTTGGCTCGCCTAGCTCATATTAGTAGGCGCCATCACGACTTCCGATGGTGGAAAATTCGGGTCGTGACAAGTTGGTATCAGAGCACTAGGTTACTTAGGTCTCACAACTCACAGTCAAACTCGGTAGAGTATGAGGGAATGGTACAAAGACGTCTGTATTTACGCCCCAGAGGCTAAAGAGTTAGGAAAAATTTCACTTTGTTCATGCTTGTCGTGCGATTCTGTTTCCCCAAATACTGATTGTCGTTCTACTGTTCTTTCGCATATGGCGAGAACGCGTGCTTCTTCTTCTACCACGCAGCAGCCCGAGCCCCCAGCAGTAGCTCCTGTTCGGGGTAGAGGGTGAGGGCGAGGCCGTGCTAGAGGCCGGGGCAGAGCTCAGCCCCGAGCAACAGTCTCAGAGGTGGAGCCTCATGTTGACTATGATGAGGAGGTTCCAGCACCATCAGCTCCAGCAGCTCCAGTGGGCCCAGTTCAGATCCTAGAGGGTTTCATAGCCACTCCAGTACTCCAGGACGCATTGGTCCGACTGGTAGGTTTTATGGAGAGCGTCTCAAGAGAAGGTTTGCTTCTCGTAGCACCATCCACATCTCAGCCTGGGAGAGAGTTCAGACTCCCGCTATGCGTACTCCGGAGCAGGAACCTCCTTAGCCTCAGGTTCTAGCAGCTCAGCCAGCTATGGTAGCCCCGCCAGGTATTCCAGCTCAGATCGTCGATGGTGCGGCGATGTCCGCGAATGCATTGTGGAGGCTTGATAGGTTCACCAAGATCTTCACCACCACCTTCAGCGGTGCTTCTACAGAGGACCCCCAGGACTTCTTATTAAGCTGCCATGAGGTTCTCAGGACTATGGGCACTGTGGAGACCAATGAGGTCGACTTCATTACTTTTCGGCTTGCAGGATCTGCCACGACTTGGTGGAGGGACTATTGTTTATCTAGACCAGCATGTTGCCATTATTGACTTGGGATCAGTTTGCAGAGTTGTTCTAGGAGAAGTTTCTCTCGGTGACTGAGCGAGATGCTCTACGCAGGCAGTTTCAGCGTCTTCATCAGGGTACTATGGCAGTTACACAGTACAAGGCTCATTTTATTGATTTGGAACGCCATGCTATTATTATACTCCCCACTGAGAGGGAGAGGGTGCAGAGATTTATTGATGGGTTGATTCAACCGATCCGGCTTCAGATGGCCATAAGGGCTAGTAGTGATATGTCCTTTCAGGAGGCGGCCAATGCAGCCCACCGGATAGAGATGGCATTTGCACGAGGAGGTGGTTAGGGGTCAGATAATATGCCTCGTCATTCGGGTAGGTTCAGTGGAATATCATCTGGAGGTAGGGATTCATATGGTAGAGGCTACCCTCAGAGAACCATTCAGACAAAACTTCAGGTTTCTCATGGTACTCCAACGGTGGTGGTTCTCACCAGTGTTATTTGGATCAGCAGTCCTTCAGCGCACCAACAGGTCCCATCAGTGCACGGCCACTTCAAAGCTTCAGGGGAGGACCTACAGGTCTACAGGGCCAGCAGTCTCAGCAGCCGAGGGCATGTTATGGTTGTGGTGACCCGAGTTACATTGTCAATTTTTACCCTCGAGCCTCGGCTAGTTCTTTAGCAGCAGGTTTCTCGCCCCATGATTCAGGCACCAGGTGATCCACAGCCTGCCCAGCCAGCTACAGGCGGGGGTAGGGATCATAGAGGTGGAGGGAGAAACCGTAGAGGTGGAGCTCGGACCGCCAGAAGCAGGGGCCAGCCAGTAACTGATCGTCCAAGGGACACAATTCATGGAGGTGGGTCCCATCCCGTTGTTATGCTTTGCCGACCAGGCCAGAGGCCGAGTCATCAGATATTGTGATTACAAGTACTATTCTTGTCTGTGATAGGGGTGCTTCTGTGTTATTTGATCCCGGATCTACATATTCCTATGTGTCGTCCTATTTTGCACCCTATTTGGTTATGCTTAGTGAGGCTTTGTGTATTCCTATATATGTGTCTACACCGGTGGGTTATTCTATAGTGGTCGACCGAGTGCATCGTTCGTGTGTGGTAGTATTTGAGGTTCTTGAGACCCGTGTTGACTTATTGCTCTTAGATATGGTAGACTTTGACGTGATATTGGGGATGGATTGGTTGTCCCCGTATCATGCTATTTTGGATTTTCATGCCAAGACCGTGACTTTGGCTTGCCCCGACTTGAGTAGAGAAGGACCCCAGTTCATGCCACCCGCAATGTTATTTCATATGTCAAGGCTCGACGTATGGTCAAGAAGGGGTGTCTAGCATATGTGGCGTATGTTCATGACTCCAGCACTGAGGTTCCATCTATTGACTCTGTTCTTGTTGTTCAGGAGTTTCGAGAGGTTTTCCCTTCAGATCTGTTGAGTATGCCGCCCGATAAGGATATTGATTTTTGTATTAATCTGGCTCCGGGCACTCAGCCTATTTCTATTTTTCCGTATCGCATGGCCCCGCCAGAGTTGAAAGAGTTAAAGGAGAAGCTTCAGGACTTGCTTGATAAGGGTTTTATTAGACCCAATGTATCGCCTTGGGGTGCGCCAGTGTTATTTGTGAAGAAAAAGGATGGGTCGATGAGGATGTGCATTGAGTACCGGCAGTTGAACAAGGTAACGATAAAGAACAAGTATCCACTGCCGAAGATTGACGATTTATTCGACCAGCTTCAGGATGCTAGGGTGTTCTCGAAGATAGATTTGAGATCTGGTTATCATCAGCTGAGGATTAGGGCGTCTGATGTCCCTAATATAGCATTTCACACTCGATATGGGCATTATGAGTTTTTGGTCATGTCATTCGGGTCAATACCCCGACAAAATTTATGGAGTTGATGAACCGAGTGTTAAGGCCCTACTTGGATTTGTTCATGATTGTATTTATTGACGATATTCTGATATACTCCCGCAGCCAGGAGGAGTATGAGCAGCATCTCAGAGTGGTTCTTCAGAATCTAAAGGATAGTCAGTTATACGCCAAGTTATCGAAGTGTGAGTTTTGGTTGAGTTTTGTTGCTTTCCTGGGTCACGTGGTTTCAGCAGAGGGTAATCAGGTGAACCCAAAGAAGATCGAGGGAGTCAAGAACTGGCCTCGACCAGCGTCAGCTACAGAGATCCGGAGTTTCTTGGGGTTAGCAGGTTACTACTGATGGTTCGTGGAAGGTTTTTCATTTATTGAAGCCCCAATGACTAGATTGACCTAGAAGGGTGCCCAATTTAGGTGGTCATATGTGTATGAGGCGAGCTTCCAGAAGCTCAAGACAGATCTGACTACGATACCGTTATCGGTTTTGCCCACGGGATCAAGGCCTTACATTGTTTATTGCGATGCCTCCCTTATTGGGCTTGGCGCAGTGTTGATGCAGAATGGCAGGGTCATAACATATGCTTTGTGGCAGTTGAAGCTCCACGAGAAGAATTATCTAGTTCATGACCTGGATTTGGCAGCCATTGTTCATGCCTTGAAGATCTGGAGGCATTATTTGTATGGTGTGACATGTGAGGTGTACACGGATCACAAGAGCCTTCAGTACGTGTTCAAATAGAAGGAGTTGGATTTGAGACAGAGGAGGTGGTTGGAGTTGTTGAAAGACTATGATATTTCTATCTTATACCACCTGGGGAAGGCCAATGTGGTGGCCGATGCATTGAGTAGGAAGTTCGCCAGCATGGGTAGTCTAGCCTACATTCCGGTCAGCCAGAGATCGCTTGCTTTGGATGTTCAGGCCTTGGCCAATCAATTTGTGAGGTTGGATATTTCTGAGCTTAGCAGGGTGCTATCTTGCATGGTTGCTTGTTCGTCGTTGATGGAGCGTATGTGGGAGCGACAATTTGATGATCCCTATTTATGTGTCCTGAGAGACACGTTGCAGCAGGGAGGTGCTAAGAAAATGACCATGGGAGATGATGGTGTATTGAGGTTGCAGGGGCGAGTTTGTGTGCCCAATGTTGATGGTATTAGGGAGTTGATCTTAGCAAAGCCCGTAGTTTTTTGTATTCTATTCATCCGGGCATCGTGAAGATGTATCAGGATTTTAGGAATCATTACTGGTGGCGCAAAATGAAGAAAGTCATTGTTGCGTATGTGGCTCGTTGTTTGAACTGTCAGTAGGTTAAGTACGAGAATCAGAGGCCCGGTGGGTTATTTAAGAGGATTGAGCCCCGAGTGTAAGTGGGAGAGAATTACCATGGATTTCGTTTCTAGCCTTCCGATGACTCGGAAGAATTTTGATGTTATATGGGTTGTTGTGGATAGGTTGACCAAGTCAGCGCATTTTATTCTAGTTGCCACCACCTATTCACCCGAGATATTAGCTAGGAATTATATTAGGAAGATTGTTCGCCTTCATAGGGTGCCTATATCTATCATTTCGGACCGGGGCCCGCATTTACCTTGCATGTATAGAGAGCGGTACAGCAGGAGTTGGTCACCCATGTTCAGTTGAGTACAGCACAGACGGTCAGTCCGAGAGGACTATTCAGATTCTTGAGGATATGCTCCGAGCCTGCGTCATTAATTTTGGAGGCTCGTGGGACCAGTTCTTGACATTAGCAGAATTTGCCTACAACAACATCTACTAGTCCAGCATTCAGATGGCTCCGTATGAGGCATTGTATGATAGACGGTGTAGGTCCCTAGTCAGATGGTTTGAGCCGGGAGAGGCACGACTATTGGGTACAGATCTAGTGGAGGCCTTGGATAAGGTCCAGATCATTCAGGATAGACTTTGGTCAGCTCAGTCTAGGCAGAAGAGCTATGTAGATTGCAAGGTCAGAGATGTTGCTTTCGTGGTCGGTGAGCGAGTATTGCTTCGTTTATCGCCTATGAAGGGCGTGATGAGATTCGGGAAGAAAGGCAAGCTTAGCCCTAGGTTTATTGTCCCATTCGAGATTCTTGAGCAAGTCGGAGAGGTGGCTTATAGACTTGACTTGCCGCCTAGCTTGTCCGCTGTGCATCTAGTTTTTCATGTATCTATGCTTCGGATTTATTACGACGATCCAGCCCATGTATTAGATTTCAACACTAGCCAATTGGACAAGGATCTGTCATATGAGGAGGATCCAGTGGCTATTTTAGACCGGCAAGTTCGGTAGTTGAGGTCGAAGAGTTTTCCTTCACTGCTTGTTCAGTGGAGAGGTCAGCCTCCTGAGGCATCGACATGGGAGTCCGAGTCTGATATGCTGAGCCATTATCCCCATCTATTCCCCAACTCAGGTACTACTTTCTTTTGTCCGTTGGAGGACGAACAATTATTTTGACCCAAAGGATCATCACCGTAATTCTTCCTTTATCCGTGCTTCCGAGGCCTTAAAAACCTTGCTTTTAGTTGCGCATTCACATGCGCAGTCCAGGCGTGTAGCCGGAAGGTTTATACATGAATTTTGTGAGCAAAATTAATATTGTTATAATTGACTTTGGTCAACATGTTGGCTAAACGGACCCAGACCCGTGATGTGATGGTCCCGGGAGGTCCATAGGAAAATATGGGACTCTGGCATGTGCCCGGAGTCGAAATCCGAGGTCTAGAACCCGATGAAAAGATTTTTTCTATTAAATTGTTTTTCTAAATCTGTTAAGGAAAATGGAAATGAAAATTGATAAAAAGACTATGGTATCTGGCTCGTATTTTGGTTCTGACACCCGGTACAACTCTCATATATTGTTTAAGCGCTTTCTGTGAAGTTTGGTTGAAAATGGATGTCGTATGACGTGTTTCGGACTTATTTATTTACAGTTGGAAGCTTATGAACTTTGAAAGGAAATGATGACTTTGAGATTTCATTCATTGATTTTTGATGTTATTTTAGCAATTTGATCGCTCGAATATGTTCGTAAGATGTTATTAAGTTAGTGTGTGTGTGTTTGGTTTGGAGCCCCGAGGACTCGGGTGAGTTTTAGGTGAGGCTCGGGAGGTATTAGACTTAGAGAATAGTAGGTTCAGGTGTTGCAGAGACCAGCGCACCCGCGGTCATTTACGCGCGGTCCGCGCTAGAGCCGTACGGCCGCGAGGCATTTCTGTGCGGTCCGCGTGGGTGAGTCTGAGGCTAGTGATTCAGGTTAACCAACGCGGCCACGCACCAAAATAGTGCGGATCGCGCTGGGAGGGTTTAGAGAAGCCCCAATTATTCCTCCCACTCGGCACGGTCGCAACACATTTTTGTGCGGTCCGCGCCCGGCCCTCAGAAAGGTATAAAAGTCCAAAAATTTCAGCCATTTTTTCACTTTTCAAATACCCAAAACCTAAGAAGCGATATTCCAAATAACTTTTCTTCTAAAAAACGAATGGTAAGTGATTTCTTCCTTACTCATTAACATCTTTTAACGTGATTTTAACTTCACTCAAAGGTTTTCACAAATGGGAATTTGGGGTTTTGAGTGGAACCTAAGTTTTTCAAAATTTGGGGAGTTGGACCCAAATTAAAAGTCCGATTTCAAAACCAATCATATATTTGGATTCGCGGGGGAATGGGTAATCGGGTTTTGGTTCGAACCTCGGGTTTTGACTACGTGGGCCCGGGGCATTTTGGGATTTTTTTGGATAAATTTTGGAAAATTCAATCTTATGCATGCAAATTGATTTAACTAGCATCTGTTGATATATTTGGGTAATTTGTGACTAGATTCGGGCAGTTTTTTGTGAATTCGAAGGGTAAAGCTATACTAGAGGCTTGAGTTGAGTTTGGAGCTTTCGAGGTAAGTGTTCGTTCTAACTTTGGCTAAAGGGATTAGAATTAGGTTATTATTTGCTATGGGATAATTGTTGATTACGGTGTATAGGCATGGTGACGGTTATCTATGCATCGGAGTATAGCATGACCGAGAGTAATTGCTTTTAATTCGAAAGATGTGATACAATTGTGTTGTTTAATTGATAATTTCTGGTAGTTGAGAAGGAAAAGAGTTAAAGGAGGAAGTGTAGTATTATTCCCTTGCGGGGACCCATTTGTTGAGTTGGTTCTCCCTTGCAGAGATATTTAATATTGTTGTTTATCCCCTTCCCCGATTGGTTGTGACTGTACACGCTGAGGAAGAGGGATTATGCACGAAGGTCCATTCCGTGCCATGTGTTGATAAGTATGCACGAAGGATCATTCTGTGCCATGTTTTGATAATTATACACGAAGAGTCATTCCGTGTCATGTTTTGAATAATTGAGCACGAAGGGACATTCTATGCCTTGATATGAGAGTTATGCGAGGCAAAGCACGAAGGGTGATGCGGTGCACTTTTATTTGACTATTTGGGTGAGAATGAGAGTAAAAGTACGAAGATTGGTGTCGTGCAGTTGTTGATTTACTTGTTCTCTTTAGTTGATGTTATTTGTCCAGTTCCATCTCTTTGTTCGTTGATCCTATATCTGAATAGTTACACCCCCGCAAATTGCGAGAACGCGTGCTTTTTCTTCTACCGTGCAGCAGCCCGAGACCCCAGCAGTAGCTCCTACCAGGGGTAGAGGGAGAGGCCGAGGCCGTGCCAGAAGCCGAGGCCGGGGCAGAGCTCAGCCCCGAGCAGCAGTCCCAGAGGTGGAGCCTCATGTTGACTACGATAAGGAGGTTCCAGCACCAGCATTTCCAGTGGGCTCAGCTCAGGTCCCAGAGGGTTTCATAGCCACTCCAGTACTCCAGGATGCCTTGGTCCGACTGGTAGGCTTTATGGATGTTGGAAACACGTTTCAAATGCAATATACTAAACGTGTGTTCTTTTGTAGGTTTTGATGAATGTCAAACAAAGCAATAAGCGATATATAGCAGTGCTCAAGGACAAGCACAAAATGGATGCATTACAAGAAGCTCAAGACAAAGTTTAGAAATGTTATAATTGAGTCAATATTAATTGTGATCTTGATTCCTCAATCTTGGCTCATAACATGGCTTCTCTACTAAAATTATTTTTCCAAAATCATGCATATCTAACTTAAGTGTCAAATGATTTTAAACTATGCATATTTATATTTGTTAAAATGTTTTTCAAACATGCCTAAAAAATCTGGGCTAAGATAATCGATTATGTACTTATGATAATCGAGTATCTCTAAGCCAAGACTGCATGACAATCGATTGTGAATTAGTGATAATCGATTGTGAGTAAGTCAGTTAACATCAGGTTTTTGCAAACTGCATAACAATCGATTGTGTACTTTTGATAATCGATTGTTAACTGAGGCAAAGCTTTCAAAACTCAGAAAAATCGATTATGAACTAATGGTAATCGATTAGAATGAGAAAAATGTCTCCCAGTGTTTTTAAATAAATTAATAATCGATTGTGGCTTTTGATAATCGATTATATATGAGACAGAAAGTTTTGAAATTAATTAATAATCGATTATGGCTTTTGATAATCGATTATATATGAGACAGTAAGTTTTGAAATTAATTTATAATCGATTGTTCTATTTGATAATCGATTGTTGGAACTAACCGTTGTCATAAATTTTCAAATTACCTTCAGGTAATCGATTGTTGATATTTAACAATCGATGTTTTGCGTAAAATCTGGAAAAGATTTTCTGAACGTTGTTAAAATAATCGATTGTTGATTTCCTGATAATCGATGTTTTATGCCAAAAAATTGGAAAGGATTTTTTAACGTTATAAATAATCGATTATTGATTTGAAGTAATCGATTGTTGACGTAAAATCTGGGATTGAATTTTTGATCTGATAGGCAAACAATCGATTGTTTAGTCTTGACAATCGATTGTCACTGAGTAATTTCAGCAATCCTTAATTGGCAATTAGACAACGGTAAGACTGAGTTTTTCACCTATAAATACAGGCTTAACTCAGTGTTTTCACAACAACAACATATACAATTTAAGTATTTTCATTGCTAAAAGCTTTCTTACATTGATCATCATTTTCATTCATCCATAAAGCTTTTTGAAGAGCCATTCTATTGAGCTAAGTTGTTGTGATCTTGAGCGTACTATTTCTACTCATATCTACTCATTGAGGAGTACTTTGTAAAGTGAGTTTGTTTTGTGTTTGTAAGAGAATTGCGATTCTCGTTTGTTGAGGAACTTGTGATTCCTCAGTTGAAGTCTTTGGGATTGTTATCCCCGAGCAGTTGAAGTCTTTGGGATTGTTATCCCCGAGCAGTTGAAGTCTTTGGGATTGTTATCCCTGAGCAGTTGAAGTCTTTGGGATTGTTATCCCCGAGCAATTGAAGTCTTTGGGATTGTTATCCCCGAGCAATTGAAGTCTTTGGGATTGGTATCCCCGAGCAATTGAAGTCTTTGGGATTGTGATCCCCGAGCACCTAGGTGAGGCTTGTGTCCTCAGCTGTAACGGTTTGTTAAGCACCCGTAAGCTTGACAAGTTTAGTGGAAATCTCGAGAGAGTCTCTCGGGGACTGGACTAACCACGTTTGTGGCCAACCAGGATACATCATTGTGTAAGTTTATTTTACTGCACTTGTTTTAATTTCTGCAAAGTTTTTAAATTCCGCACTAAAACGCTTAATATTTTTAAAACGCTATTCACCCCCCCCTCTAGCGTAAAGCGTTATTTCCAACAATTGGTATCAGAGCCATACTCTCTGAAAGACTTAACCGTTTGAGAGAATCTTTCCATGGCTTCTACTCTAGACTCTTTTGCAGGTATTGATGAAGGACAGTGCCCCACAAGACCTCCTTTGTTCAACGGGACTAATTATTCATATTGGAAAGAAAGGATGCAGATATTCGTCAGATCAAACAGCCCTTACTTGTGGAAGGTGTACACCAAAGGAAATGAGGTTCCTGTCAAACAGGTGGAAGGAATATGGGTGCCAAAAACAGAAGAGGAATTCAACGCCGAGGATAATCGAATGGTCCAAAATAATTTTAAAGCTATTAATTTATTACTCTGTGCTGTTAATGCTAATGATTACAGGAAAATCTCCTGCTGCAAAACAGCGAAAGAAATGTGGGACAAGCTTGAGGTCACTTACGAAGGGACTGACCAGGTAAGAGAAGCTAAAATTGATTTTTTAACTCATGCTTACGAATTGTTCCATATGAAGGAAGGCGAAAAGGTAGACGAGATGTTTGAGCGGTTCTCATCAATAGTGAATGATCTCCACGCACTCAAGAAGACGTTCACAGACAAAGAACTAGTTCGAAAAATCCTTAGGAGCCTAACACCGGCATGGCGATCAAAGGCCGATGCGATTCAAGAGTCAATTGGAATCACGAACGTCACCATAGACGCTCTTAGAGGTAATCTTAAGACTTATGAATCCACTATTCTTAACCCTGTTGTTGACGAACAAAGAAGGCAAAAGATTGCTCTAAAGGCGAGCACAAGTCAATCACCAATTGAAGAGGATGGAGATAGCGAATTTGGACTCATCATCAAAAAGTTCCAAAAATTCATGCGAAAAGAATATGACCGCAAAGGGAAAAAGCAAGGTGAGCAAGTTAAATGTTATGAATGTGGTGAAACAGGGCATATCAAAACAAACTGCCCAAATCTTAAAAAGGAGAAGAAACCCTTCAAGAAGCAACGAGCATACATATCTTGGGGAGGAGATTCCGGAGACGAATCCAGTGAAGAAGAAAATGAAGAAGCGGCAAATCTCTGCCTCATGGCACAGGAAGAAAATCAAAGTGAGGTAAGTCAAATCTCTTCTCAAAATTTTTATACTCTTGATGACATGAGAAATGCCTTTGATGAATTGTATGCTGAATTTCTCAAAGTTACAAAAACCGTCACTAGTTTAAGAGAAAATGCTTCTCTAAAAGAACAAGATTTTCAAAAACAGTTTTCATTAAAAGAAAAAGAATTAGAAAAATTGGTTTTGGAAAATGAGAAGCTACTAGAACAAAACAAGTTTTATGGGAAAAGAAGTTCTGACAAGCCCGAGAGTTCTACAAAAAATTGTGCTTCTTGTGTAGACCTTAAGAATGAAGTAGGTAGATTAAAAGGCACACTAGATAAATTCAACTCCTCTCATAAAAACTTGAATGTGGTGCTTGATAACTTGAAATCAACCAAGCATGGAATAGGCTTCATAAATGAAGAAGAGGTTGATGCAAAAACCCAACCACCTAGAGCTCAACCTAGGATTAATAACAAAAATGCCTTTCCTAAAACAAACATGCATGCTAGACAAAATATTAGGAGACCTAGACATGACCTTCCGCCTAGCAATCGTCACCATAGACATGATGCATATTTTAGGCACAACAATGATCATGCTAGAAGATCCCGAAATGTTCAACCTAGAAATGACTATGGTGTTCTAATTAGGAGAAATGAAAATAGAGTAAACAATGTGCATTATTCTAGCTACTATGAGCCTAGACGCATGCATAATCCAAATGTGACATGTCATTATTGTAGACGAATTGGTCATCTTGCTCCCGCATGCTTTACTAGACATAGACATGCTACTCAAACATATCATTATAGTATGCATAACCCTCAAGGACCCAAAATGGCATGGGTACCAAAAGAGCATTGATTTGTTTTGCAGGTGTGCTTGAAGGAATCAAGTGTAGTGGATGCTCCAAACACTTGACGAGAGACGAATTCAAAATTCCTTCAATTAAAGCACAAAGAAGGAGGAAGAGACGGAAAAGTCGACTTATGTTTTTTTTAATCGGAAGTATTTTCGAAAAATTCAAAAGGCAAAATTGTGGAAAAAGCTTCGTAAATTGGAGAATGAGCCAAAAGACCAAAATGAACGGAGGATGTTCAAAATCAGGTAATTGGCAAAGTCGAAGGGAAGGTAAGTACCCTAAACCCTCTTAAGAACATCCTAGGACAAAATTCTTAAGAGTTCATTTTTTTTCACCCGACTACACGAGTTTCAAAGTTATTATTTCATTTATAGATTACTGACTTGAGCGTCGGAGATGTTTAATTCTATTTTGCAGGCATCCCCCAAAAGGTAAGAGGAAAGTATGAATTATCTTGATACAAGAAAAAAAAATCGATCATAATCGATTATTTATGCTTACAATCGATTATCAGTATCAATAGTCGATTATTTGTTGATTCAATTTTTTTGCCATGAAATCTTGTTAAATGTTTACATTGCCTGATAGAATTAAGTCTCATCATTTCAGCATCCCCCTTCCAAACAATCGATTATTTGTTCTGCCAATCGATTATTTGCCAAAATTCAAACTCTCTGTGAGTAAAACAATCGATTACTATATATTGACAATCGATTATCTGTTTTAAACTTATGTTACCGTTTTGGCTCCATAATCGATTCCTGACAGGTCATAAATATGAAAAACAATCGATTACCAAGTTTGACAATCGACTATCTTTTTCAAATTTTCTTACCGTTCTGGCGTGTAATCGATGTGTCAGATCATTTTCATTAATGACAATCGATTATTCCATTCAAACAATCGATTGTTGAACGGTCAGTGAATTTATTTTTACCGTTTCAGACTTCAAATCTCTTCAAATCATTTCCAATAAATGTAAGATTCATTCCTTCTCTATATATAGGCTGCACATATGCTCTTGTATACTCACTCAAGCCTCCCAAGCATCAAATTCTCTTGTTTTCTTTGAAAAATCCTAGCACATCCTTTCAAAAAAAAAAAAATGTCAAGCCGCAACTCAAAACGTGCTCGTTCCAAACAAGGTGCTTCTTCTTCTCGCCATCCATATCAAGATGGATCGGTTCTATTCTTTGAATCCAATGAAGAGCTCACCCGTTTCTTAACCAAATTTGAGAAACGCCTTATTCTCCCTCCTCGCTTTTCAACAAACGCTCTTGTTGCACCATTCATTCCAGCCGCAAATATGCTAAGAGAGTGCAACCTTTTCAATTTCCTACTCCTTACTCACCCCTACTACAACATTTCTTTGGTTGAAGCTTTTTACTCCAACCTTCACAAAGATGATGAGGGTGAACTTGTTACCAATGTTAACGGCATTCCCATTCTAATTTCTGAAGATAACCTCCACCTCATTGCCGGCATTCCGCATGATGGTGAAGACATCTACCAGTACATAAATGATGCCGGGGTCATGATTGATGAAGCTAATCTCTTCCGCCAAGCCGGAGTAGCCTATGATGAGTCCTCTTCCCGTCGTCCCACCATAAAGGGTATGGACCCGAATTATCGTTTCATTCTCTATTTCATCACTCGTGTTCTCAAACCCCGTAAACTCAATCACACCACCATTTCCCAAGAGGATGCCAAATTTCTTCATGCTATTGTCACCGGTGTTAAAATAAATTGGTGCAAGCTTATTCTATCTCATATGTTCAATGCCACCAGAGATGACATACCTCTCCCCTATGCCCTCTTAATAATGAAATTTCTTGAAGCTTCCGGAGTCAATATTGCTAATGGTCCTCTCAAAAAGAGCACCAAAATCTGGGAAATTTCGGAGTCTTCCTTTCATCATGATGGTGATCATGCTCCCGCTCCTCCTCAAAATCGACAAGCCCGTCGTGCTCATCCTCCTCAGGAGCCTACCCTCCGGACCATTTCTGACCAAATTAATCAACTAACCCGTGAGGTCCATGGTTACTTTGATCACGTGCATTATGCCTATGCTCAGATGGTGCCATATCAAGCGCCTACCAATGATGATGAAGGGGATGGGGGTGATGAATGATGAAATTGTTGTTGTTATGAGAAATTGTTGTTTTTGGTCTGTTTGTTCTTGATTGGTTAGTTATGTTTGGTTTCACCCTTGTAATGTTATCTTAATTTTCCAATAAATAAACTTGTGTTTATTTCACATTTTTTTCATATTCTTCCCTTGTGTAAATTTTTGCTAATGGCAAAAGGGGGAAGAAACGGGATATCAAGAAGTATGCTATATCACTCTCAACTTCATTCATGCTTAAAGTGAGGGGGAACATGAATTGAGGGGGAACATCAAATTGCATACTTTACTCTTGTCTTGGATTATCAAAATAATTATTGCATATATCCCGCTTATGTTTGCCATTATCAAAAAGGGGGAAATTGTTGGAAACACGTTTCAAATGCAATATACTAAACGTGTGTTCTTTTGTAGGTTTTGATGAATGTCAAACAAAGCAATAAGCGATATATAGCAGTGCTCAAGGACAAGCACAAAATGGATGCATTACAAGAAGCTCAAGACAAAGTTTAGAAATGTTATAATTGAGTCAATATTAATTGTGATCTTGATTCCTCAATCTTGGCTCATAACATGGCTTCTCTACTAAAATTATTTTTCCAAAATCATGCATATCTAACTTAAGTGTCAAATGATTTTAAACTATGCATATTTATATTTGTTAAAATATTTTTCAAACATGCCTAAAAAATCTGGGCTAAGATAATCGATTATGTACTTATGATAATCGAGTATCTCTAAGCCAAGACTGCATGACAATCGATTGTGAATTAGTGATAATCGATTGTGAGTAAGTCAGTTAACATCAGGTTTTTGCAAACTGCATAACAATCGATTGTGTACTTTTGATAATCGATTGTTAACTGAGGCAAAGCTTTCAAAACTCAGAAAAATCGATTATGAACTAATGGTAATCGATTAGAATGAGAAAAATGTCTCCCAGTGTTTTTAAATAAATTAATAATCGATTGTGGCTTTTGATAATCGATTATATATGAGACAGAAAGTTTTGAAATTAATTAATAATCGATTATGGCTTTTGATAATCGATTATATATGAGACAGTAAGTTTTGAAATTAATTTATAATCGATTGTTCTATTTGATAATCGATTGTTGGAACTAACCGTTGTCATAAATTTTCAAATTACCTTCAGGTAATCGATTGTTGATATTTAACAATCGATGTTTTGCGTAAAATCTGGAAAAGATTTTCTGAACGTTGTTAAAATAATCGATTGTTGATTTCCTGATAATCGATGTTTTATGCCAAAAAATTGGAAAGGATTTTTTAACGTTATAAATAATCGATTATTGATTTGAAGTAATCGATTGTTGACGTAAAATCTGGGATTGAATTTTTGATCTGATAGGCAAACAATCGATTGTTTAGTCTTGACAATCGATTGTCACTGAGTAATTTCAGCAATCCTTAATTGGCAATTAGACAACGGTAAGATTGAGTTTTTCACCTATAAATACAGGCTTAACTCAGTGTTTTCACAACAACAACATATACAATTTAAGTATTTTCATTGCTAAAAGCTTTCTTACATTGATCATCATTTTCATTCATCCATAAAGCTTTTTGAAGAGCCATTCTATTGAGCTAAGTTGTTGTGATCTTGAGCGTACTATTTCTACTCATATCTACTCATTGAGGAGTACTTTGTAAAGTGAGTTTGTTTTGTGTTTGTAAGAGAATTGCGATTCTCGTTTGTTGAGGAACTTGTGATTCCTCAGTTGAAGTCTTTGGGATTGTTATCCCCGAGCAGTTGAAGTCTTTGGGATTGTTATCCCCGAGCAGTTGAAGTCTTTGGGATTGTTATCCCTGAGCAGTTGAAGTCTTTGGGATTGTTATCCCCGAGCAATTGAAGTCTTTGGGATTGTTATCCCCGAGCAATTGAAGTCTTTGGGATTGGTATCCCCGAGCAATTGAAGTCTTTGGGATTGTGATCCCCGAGCACCTAGGTGAGGCTTGTGTCCTCAGCTGTAACGGTTTGTTAAGCACCCGTAAGCTTGACAAGTTTAGTGGAAATCTCGAGAGAGTCTCTCGGGGACTGGACTAACCACGTTTGTGGCCAACCAGGATACATCATTGTGTAAGTTTATTTTACTGCACTTGTTTTAATTTCTGCAAAGTTTTTAAATTCCGCACTAAAACGCTTAATATTTTTAAAACGCTATTCACCCCCCCCCCCCCTCTAGCGTAAAGCGTTATTTCCAACAATGGAGAGCGTCACTAGAGCGGGTTTGCTTTCCGTAGCACCAGCCACATCGTAGGCTGGGGGAGGAGTTCAGACTCCCGCTACGCGTACTCTGGAGCAGGCAGCTCCTCAGCCTCAGGTTCCAGCAACTCAGCCGCTATGATAGCCCCACCGGGTATTCCAGCTCATACCGGCGATAGTTGAGGTCCAATGTTAATGCATTCTTTTGTTTTTTAAAAATAAAAAAAAAAAGTTCTTGAAAATGAAGTGAATGCACCAAAGTCTAACTGATCAAAAGTCGCTTTCTCAGTTATTTGAATTCTTCTTCGTTAATAATTGGAGTAATATGTTTCTCGATTCTATGACCTAAGTTTGCGCGGCGTAAAGACTTGAAATAATTATTCACCTCTTAGCTTTTTTAATCTTCGTGCAATTTCGAAGCACTTCTTTTACATCTATGGGTTTGTGTAATTGTGTTATTCTGTTTTTTAAAAATATGACGGTGTTTACATAATTTAATAAGTACATGACACATGTTTTACCAACACTTTTATTGCTATATTTTATAGTTCATTAATACACATCCTAATTACTTAATTTTTATTTTTAACTATAATAAAATAGTATGGTTTAGTGTAAATATTGAGCTTGGGTAAATATTTACTGATGTGATATTCTCTACTCAAAAGTTTTAACACACTCTATTCGTTAACACATTAGAAGTTAGAATTAAGGTAAGCTACCATCAAATTAAGGTTGTGATAATGTGATAATATTCTTTTACCCTTAGTCAAGGGTCAGGTAGTGAAGTATCATTTATTAGAAATCACTTTATAGATCTTAGCATAAGACTTGTTGGTATGAATTTGAATTAATCAGAGTTCCAAAATAAATACATAAAAAATAAAAATAAAAAGTACGCGTGGCCCTAGCACCTAGGGGATGAAGAGGCGAAAACAGTTTATTTGATTGAATAGATAAAATTTGTTCTATCAAAAATCCCAGCAAAACTACTGACTTTTCTAATAAATTATTGTTGAGCTATTGGGCTCCTCCAGTCAGCTGAAGCCCAATATGAAGAGAGAAGCAACAAATGTTACGTAAATAGCCATTTTATGCATTTGTAATTATAGCCAGTTTTTACACACATGTATACACACACACAGATATTTTATATTTTTAATTTTCTGTACTTTGATAAAGAAACGAAGGGTCATTTTGTATTGGATTGATTCGAGAAATAAACCCACCGACCTTTCACATATTCTCTCCGTTCTCTCTCTTCTACCACTGTTCATCATCCTTGTTAATCTTCACATCCATGGCTTCCATGGATGTTAACATGGTATCAGAGCGGGTAATCCGCTTCTCCTCGTCAAGGGCTATCATCCGATAGTATTTTCACCATTCATTGTGCAGTCTTTCATCATTTTCACAACTTAGGGTTTTCTCTGTTGTTCTTCGCAATCGGTCAGTATTTCTCTTTCGATTTGTCAATCTTTGAAGTTGTTTGTTACTTCTTCGGTGTTACTCGTAGTTTACTCACAAAAACATCCTGTATTTTGTCTTTGATTCATGATTTTCGGAAGTCTGGCTGTTCATCTGTTCATCGGTATGTGTTTATTGGTTCATCGATGGTACTCATAGTGTCTTTACAACAGGCCTTGTGTTTTCCCCTTGATTCATGAATTTTTCGAATTTTGGTTGTTCATCTGTTCATCGATACTGTTACTGGTGTGTTAATAGAAGTTATATGCGTTAAATCAACTAGTTGTTTGAATATCATTTTTTCCATCTCATACATTTCATTCATTCTTGTTCATTTGTCATCCCTCACACTTAAAATGACTGATGATACTGTAAATCCCCTTCCTGTACCTGCTAGCTTTGTACCTGACCCGTCAAATCCCCTATTCCTTATGTCTTCCGATGTTCCTGGGGTGTCTCTAGTTACCAACCAGTTTTCAGGTGTTGGTTTTGGGGGTTGGAGAAGGAGTATAATTGTTTCCCTGTCAGCTAGAAACAAATTAGGGTTTATCGATGGGTCTGTCCCAAAACCCGCTGCAAATTCCCTTCAATCTAAGCAGTGGGATAGGTGTAATAACCTAGTCATATCCTGGCTTACAAATTCCCTTTCACCAGAGATAGCTGAGAGTGTCCAATACTCCGACACTGCTCAGAGTATTTGGAACCAGTTGAACATTAGATATGGTGCAGTCAATGGCACAAAACTTTTTGAGATTAAGCTAGAGTTAGCTTCTACCACTCAGGGTTCTTTGGACATAGCATCATACTTCAATAGGTTGAAGAAGTTATGGGATGAATTGAATTTCATGAGGTCTTCAAGGTGTAATGCAGCTAGTTGTGGTGCTGCATGTACAGCTAGAGCTGAATTTCAGCAGGAGGATGAGGAGAATAAGTTACATCAATTCCTTATGGGGCTAAACGATACATATTTGGGGATTAGAAGCAACATTCTCATGATGCAACCTCCTCCCTCACTAGACACTGCTTACAATATACTTCTTCAAGATGAAAGGCAAAGACAGGTCAGTCGTGTACCCTCCCAATTTGGTGGTGAATCCAGTGCCTTCCACACTCACTTCCTAAATAAACCTCCTCCTAAAACCTCTACACCATATCCACCTTCCAAGCAATTTAACCAAAAACTCCAATTTGACACCACAAAACCACCCATCACCTGTCGATACTGTAAGAAACCAGGCCATACCATTGATAAGTGCTATAAATTGCATGGATTCCCATCAGATTTCAAGTTTACTAGAAACAAAAGAATTGCTGCTACTGTTGAAACACAAGGTTGTGCAAGCTCAGTTGATTCTTCAAGTTCAAGTGAGGGTAGTCAGGGGCAATCTAGTTCAGAGGCTGGTATACCTGGACTAACAAAGGACCAATATGCACAGCTCCTAATGCTTCTTCAACAGACTCAGCTTTCAGAATCTCAGACTCAACCACACATTATGGGGTCTGCTAACTTTGCTGGTACTCTTCCTTCTCATTTCAGTCCTTTAAAAGATGTTTCTTATGGTGCTTGTATGTTGACTAGGGTTAATACATACATTTGGATTATAGATTCTGGTGCCACTGACCATATGACCTCTAATAAAACCCTTCTTTTTGACATTAAACCTTTAGTTGTACCTTTCTTAGTTGTCTTACCAAATGGTTACAAAGTAAAAGTAACATGTACTGGATCCATCAAATTCTTGTGTTTCACTTTGCATAATGTGCTATATATACCTAGCTTCCAATACAATCTCATTTCTGTTTCCAAACTTGTATGCCAATTGAACTCTATTGTCCTATTTACTAAATTTTCTTGCTTAATACAGGCCCCTTCTCTGAAGAGGCCACTGGAAATTGGTAAATTGAATGATGGTCTCTACAAGCTTGTTCAGTCTTCTGATTCTTCCCTTTCCCCTTGTCTTTACAATTCCCCCTTAACTGTTGCTTCTGCTTCTTCTTCTCACTCTTCTTCTCATTGTGAAAATCATTCTGATTTGAATAAAATGGAAATATTGTGGCATAATAGACTGGGACACATCCCCTTTGTAAAAATGAAATCCATCTCTTCTATTCCATACAAATTTTCAAATAAACAACCTTTTGTGTGTACTATCTGTCCATTAGCCAGACATTCTAAGCTACTATTCCCTGACAGCTCTATAAAAACAAACCATCATTTTGAACTTATTCATTTGGATACCTGGGGACCATATAACAATGCTACTTATACTAAATGCAAATATTTTTTAACCATTGTTGATGATTTTACAAGAGCTACTTGGACCCATCTTATGGGGTCCAAAAGCAATGCATTCCCCATTATCAAAGCTTTTATTGCTATGGTCAAAACCCAATTTCAATCTCAAGTCCAAACCATTAGAAGTGACAATGCTCTTGAGCTTGGCTCTTGTACTTCTGGGGTTGATTTCTTTGCTGAAAATGGGATCCTTCACCAAACCTCTTGTCCCTATACACCACAACAAAATGGTGTAGTTGAAAGAAAACATAGACATTTACTAGAAACTGCTAGAGCATTACTTTTTCAATCCCATCTCCCCCTACACTTCTGGGGGGATTGTGTCCTCACTGCCACTTACCTCATCAACAGATTTCCTTCCAAGTTACTTGGCAATAAATCTCCATATGAATTGCTTTTTGGTCACAGTCCTTCTTATGCCCATCTTAAATCCTTTGGTTGTTTGTGCTTTGCCTCTATACCTAAGCACCTTAGAAGCAAATTTCATCCAAGAGCTGATCCATGTGTTTTCCTTGGGTACCCATTGGGCAAAAAAGGGTATAAACTGTACAATTTGAAGACTAAACTCACACTTGTCTCTAGAGATGTAACCTTTCATGAAAACATTTACCCTTTTGCTCCTTCAGGGGGCTCCTCCATTGTTCATCCTCCTATATTGTCTCCAGCATTTGATGATGACTCTCTTCTCAGCTCCTCTTCCTCCCATCCTCCTTCTTCCTCACAGTCACCTAATTCCAGCTCTACTCTACCCTCTTCTTCTGTTAATCCTTCAGTCCAGTGCACCCCTGATCCTCCTATTTCATCCACTCAACCTGACCAGGTCTTCCCTGTGATTAGGAGGTCCTCCAGACCACATGTTCCCCCTGCCCACCTTAAACAATATGTTTGCAACCTCCCACCTTCCCTTTCTGGCACTAGTTCTTTATCCCCTTGTTGTAATAACTCAGTCCTCATGGCACCTGCTGAACCATCCACCTACCAGCAAGCTGCCTCTGATCCTGCCTGGCAGGATGCCATGACCAAGGAGTTTGAGGCTTTGCAAGCCAATAACACTTGGTCCATTGTTCCTCTTCCACCTGGGAAGAAGCCCATTGGGTGCAAATGGGTTTATAAGGTGAAATATAAGGCTGATGGTTGTGTGGAGAGATATAAGGCCAGGTTGGTTGTTAGGGGTGACACTCAGGTGGAGGGTATAGACTTCACTGATACTTTTTCCCCTGTTGTTAAGTTCTCAACTATTAAGTCCTTGATTGCTATTGCTGTCAAACAGTCCTGGACTCTCTTCCAACTTGATGTCAACAATGCCTTCCTCCATGGTGATTTGAATGAGGAAGTTTATATGAAATTGCCCCCTGGCTTGGTTGTCTCTTCCTCTTCTCCTTCTTCTCCTTCTTATTCTGTTTCTTCCTCCTCTTCTTCTCCTCCCTTGGTCTGCCTGCTTCAGAAGTCATTGTATGGCTTAAGACAAGCTTCTAGACAATGGTATGCTAAGCTTTCTGAAGCTTTGAGCTCAATGGGGTATTCTTCTTCTCTTAATGATTATTCCCTCTTTCATAAGAAATCTGGTTCTTCTGTTGTGTTGTTGGCTGTGTATGTTGATGATATTCTCTTAACTGGAAATGATTTGGCTGAAATTGCTGCTTTAAAGTCCTTTTTGGATTCTACCTTTAAAATCAAAGATCTGGGTGTGCTCAATTATTTTCTTGGCATTGAAGTTTGCTATTCTTCTACTGGTGTTATACTCCATCAAAGAAAATTCATTTCTGATCTTCTTTCTTCCTACAATTGTCTTGATGTTGCCCCTGTCACTTGCCCTCTTGATTTGTCAGTCAAGCTCAGACATGATTTGGGTACTCCTCTTCCTTCTCCTGAGACTTATAGGAGTCTTGTTGGAAAACTCAACTTCCTTACTCATACCAGACCTGATTTAGCCTTTGCTGTTCAACATCTCAGCCAGTTTCTCCAGTCTCCTTCTACTGTTCACATGTCTGCTGCATTACACATCTTAAGGTACCTTAAGGGTACTCTTGATCTTGGGATTTTCCTTAATAATTCCCCTAGCTTGGCTCTTTCTGCCTATTGTGATAGTGACTGGGCATCTTGCCCAGACACAAGGAGGTCAGTTTCTGGTTTTTGCATTCTTTTGGGGGGTTCCTTGATTAGCTGGAAGGCTAAGAAACAACCTGTAGTATCCTTGTCATCAGCTGAGGCTGAATATCGGGCCATGAGCAAAGTTGTGGGTGAAATCACTTGGCTTACTCGTTTATTCTCTGATTTTGGGTTTCCTATTTCTTCACCTGTCCCTATTTTCTGTGACAACCAAGCTGCCATTCACATAGCCAACAATCCTGTCTTCCATGAGCGCACCAAACACATAGAGCTTGATTGCCATTTCATTCGGACTAAACTTCAGGAGGGCCTTATCTCTTTACACCATGTAGTTTCTGGTTCACAAATTGCTGACATTTTTACAAAGCCACTGACAGGTATCATGCACCATTCATTCTTGCCCAAGCTGGGTGTTCTACCACCCTCCAGCTTGAGGGGGGGTGTTGAGCTATTGGGCTCCTCCAGTCAGCTGAAGCCCAATATGAAGAGAGAAGCAACAGATGTTACGTAAATAGCCATTTTATGCATTTGTAACTATAGCCAGTTTTTACACACATGTATACACACACACACAGATATTTTATATTTTTAATTTTCTGTACTTTGATAAAGAGACGAAGGGTCATTTTGTATTGGATTGATTCGAGAAATAAACCCACCGACCTTTCACATATTCTCTCCGTTCTCTCTCTTCTACCACTGTTCATCATCCTTGTTAATCTTCACATCCATGGCTTCCATGGATATTAACAATTATTTACATTTAATTTGCGGTAACTATATTTTGATTTTCCATTTGTCATAAACTAAAAACTTTTCTCTAATCTAATATGTAATCTTTGCATTTTCACTATCACTTGGTTTCTGGATAAGTTTTAAAAAAGCAATATTGATAAACGACTGTGGGTTTGGATTACCTTTTGAGTAAAAAAATGTGATTTGAGAATATTAAGTGCTAGTTTTGCTAAAGATCTACTTTTGGAATATTTTTTATTTCTCGAAATATAACATAACATAACAACAACCTAGTATAATCTCATCTAATGGGGGTATGAGGAGGGTAGTATGTACGCGGACCTTACCCCTACCCTTGAATAAAGAGGCTGTTTCCAAATAGACCCCTACATCCTTCCCTCCAAGAACTTTTCACCTTGCTCTTGGGGAGACTCAAACTCACAACCTCTCGATTGGAAGTGGGGGTTGCTTACCATTAGAACAACCCCTATTGTACTTTAATACATATATAAAAACAAAACCACCTCTTAGTTCTTGAAAATTTCTTCGAAAACTTTTTCTTATTCACACGGGGATATATTTAATTTCCGTGGAGAATAGGTATTATTTAATTTGTGGCAATTATTGACTAAGTAAATGGAGGCTTGCGGGAAGAATCCTTAATCAATGCTACACATGCAGAAAATTATTAGACAAAAATATATTTTGTCGATCCATATTTGTGGACAACTTTTAATTGGTCATTAATATGATGTTATCCTGTTCCCCTTTGGCGTGCCAAGTTTCCAATAAACAGTATCCTATCTTTCCTTTGTAACTACCTTTTTCTTTAAATTGGTGGACGAATATGGATTTATTAAGCTGCATAATCCAAAATTTAAACTTTAAGTATTTAACCTTTAAGCTTCTTACTATAGAATTTGTTGTCATTTAGAAATGACGAGTTCATATCCACTAATTATTATAATTTTAGTAAAGTTTTACATATATATTTATATTTTGCATAAAAGAAATATTAGTGCAGAACATGAACTCGGTATCTCAGTGTCACCAAACTTTCGTTTGCATATATATTATATGTTGAATTTACTTAAGTTTTTCGTGTATTTAATCAAATCCTTTCACATTTGAAAGCTGGACATGGATATACGTTGGACATTGCTAAAAAATTCCCGAAGCGCCACAAGTTATAAAGTAAATCAAAGTTGGGTAAGCTTCACATAGGTAGTGGATTATTAAAAAAAAAAGAAAAAGAAAAGAAGAAAACTAAATCATGAGAAAAGAGTGTGGCACGCCTGTTAGTGTGAAATCATCCATCATTACCTTTTATATCTATTCATTTATTATTACACCTTTTCTTGTTTGTAAATGATGTCAATCTTGTAATGCATTCGTGTTCCATGTATTCAATTAATGCAAAGGTTGTGTGGACGATTTATTATTCTTTTCAAAGGCTATAAAATTAATTTTTTTTGGGATTGGAAAAAGATGGAAACGGAATGAGTAGTTGAGTCTTTTACGAGAATTTATACGATTAGTCTTCCTTTTATTGCAAAAGGATGGATGAATATAGTTTGATTAAATGTGAAGCATGTGTAATAATGAGTTTTTTATACACTTATAACCCATTATGCTTTGCTTTTTAGGCCATAGAGTAATTTCTGGTGAAGTTTAATCCTCGTCATTTTAAATATCTAATGATATCGAATCAATTTATTAGTAATATTCTAATAACAATTGGGGTACCCTAGGTTTAGGTGCAAGGAGTAATGCACATTGAGTTAGTCTATAAGAAAATAAAAGTAACAAAAAGATGTGAGCTTTAAATCGTTATAATTTTCGTTGGGAAATGAAACAGAATTCCTTTCTAAATCATTACCTCTTCTGATCCAAAATAAATAATTTTTTTGTTGTTTTTACACACATATTAATAATTCATCTTTAATATTAATTAGTAATAAAATTGATCATATTAACCTTTATTATCCCTTCACATAAATATTCCTAACACATATTTCAATATTATTACTCCACGAGCAATGTAAAAAAAAATAATTAATTTATTTTTAAAATTTGAAAAAATCACTTATTTTGGACCAAAAGAAAAAAAGCAAAAAAATTATTTATTTTAAATGGGAGGAAGTATTTGATATTTGACTATGCATAAAGATTGGTAACAGAAAGGTGGCAGACGTACGGTAGTGTACAGGTGCTATACTATAGTTAGGTGTAATAAACGAGGACAATTATATTACACGTTTATGGCAGAAAGTGGTAAACTAAAAATAAAGTAAGGTACATAAATGAAAATGTGTTTATGTCATTAAATGATATTATATGGGATCGAATTTGGCCCTCAACGTCTCTATGATTAACGGGTACGCCTAATGAGCAGACGCCAATCAGAGTGAGGGCATGATCCGGACGTATGGGTGAAAGCGACGTCGTTTAGGACTTAATTTCTCCACTAAGCGGAGGCTACCTACTTTTGTACTTTTTCTTTGATTATTTCGAAGGAGGTCTCATATTATATAAATGAGACCTTCAAATTGTAACATGCATCATGATTATTCTCGAATAATACAACTTCCCTCTCTATCTCTATCTCTTTATCTGTCTCCTACTATTGCTTCTCTTTTAAGCTAAGATTATTTTCTTTATCTTTGAGATCCAGAACTACTATATAATCTATTTAATCTCTAGGTCAGATTATATTTGATTACGATTTACCCTTATTATCTTTTGATTATTTTCTGAGCTTGCAAAGTATGTCGATAACTTTTGAGCCAAATAATTTTGCGCCGTCTGTGGGGATTTCGAGAATCATAATCATAGTTTGCACCTAGAGAACAACCGACAACTACTCTCTACACCACACAAAAAAAATGGCTGAAAACAACGCAAGAATAAAAGCGATAGCAAATGTTGCAACCAACCTCGTCGGTCCTCTCAACGAAGCCAGTGAAGAGGGTGTTTTGATTACGACCCCTAGCACCACAACGAATGGATATGTCCTACCTCCCCCACTTGGAGATCTGACGATCTTGCGGAAAAAGGGTGCTTTTACATCTACAACTGAAGAAGCTCAAAAAGCTACTGGAAGAATGTCTAACAGGTACTCTAAGTGGCTTGATCGAAAAGTCACCACAAGGTAACATCGGATGTGCGCCGACAGTAGATCTTACCGCCGCCATAGTTGAACCTGAAATGGCACGAGCAAATGACATGCCAGGCGAGATACAGGCCAACGATTGGATGCCCACAACCATTCTTAAGAAGATGGAGCAGATGAAAACGAAAACCGGTCACTTCGTGAATAGATGAAGGAAGACCAGGAGAGTATAGACAAGATCCTTGGTGCCCCCAAGTTGCTGCCAAAGCACGACGTGGGAAGATTCGTTGAACAACCTTACATTGAGGAGGCTGCCCCGTACTCCATTCCGAAGACCTTTAATATGCCGTCCTACCTAAGAGTATACGACGAGACTACATATCCCGAGGATCATCTGATCCACTATGTCATGGCTATAAAGGGCAACGACCTATTAAAGGAACATGTACCGTCAGTGCTGCTGAAAAGATTCGGTGAAACGCTACGGGGGGGGACCTGACGTGGTACTCCCAGTTGCCGACTAAGATCATTTCCACGTTCTAAGAAATAACGGATAAGTTCGTCACCGCCCATGTAGGAGCAAAGAAAGCAGAAGCGAGGGCTAACGATATCTTCGCCGTTCGTCAAACCACAGGAAAAAGGGCTTATGGACTTCCTAGCTAGGTTTAACAGGGTGAGGATGAGCTTACCCAACGTATCAGAAGGCATGGCGGTGGCCGCTTTCTAGAATAGACTAAGAACAGATGGTTCGAGGGCGACCAAAAATCTACTAAGTCGTCTGATGAAGTACCCTCCTACCACGTGGGAAGAAATCCATAACGACTATTGTGCCGAGGTAAGAGCAGATGAGGATGGCCTCAATGGGTCGACCCAGCAGTTGACGACAATACATCCAGAAATTAGAAGGGATCGAAGCATCAAGGGACGGTGAGAACCAATTCCGCGTCTCAACAAAGAAAGGCACTAGCCTTACATCAGATCCTCCCATCCGCCGCCACCAAGACACATAGATGCACTACATCGACATGTCGCTCCATTTCGAAATGAAAGAGGTATGCCTCCTTTATTATCCGCCCATAACTTTTGCGTGTCTCCTTCAGAGATAGTGTACGCACTAGAGAAGCTGGGGAGCAAGGTACAATGGCCGACGAAGATGAAATCAGACCCCACCACAAGGAAATCAAACGTCCTATGTGAGTCCCATTAGGAACGAGGGCACAAAATCGAGGACTGCATAGGCTTGCGGCAAAAATTGGTCAGAATGCTAAATCAGGGATACCTGAGGGAGCTACTCAGCGACAAAGGGAAAACCAACTTTGCACGCGGGCATGAGCAACCCCAGGGACCGCCGAAGCCGCTCTCCCTAGCATGTACGATCAATAAGATCTTCAGAGGAGGCGACGACTCGGTAATCAACCACGTCAAACTCACCACCACGCACAAACTAAAGCGAACCATCGCCCACGAACGGTTGACGACTTCGAAGATAGTATCACCTTCGATAAGTCTGATGCCGACGATTTGTCTTTCCCTCACTATGATGCTTTAGCTATCGCTTAATGTATCGCAGATACGGATGTTAAAAGAATCATGATCGATGACGGAAGCGGTGCTTGTATTATACACCCGAGGGTCCTCACAAATGGGACTTGAGGACAAGATAATACCACACTGCATAACAGTAGCTGGTTTCAATAATGCAGTGGAATGAACCTGCGGAGAAATATCCTGCTCGTTTTAGCGGGAGAAGGCATGCTAGAAATAATTTTCGGTGTGATGAACCAGGAAACGTCATACAACGCCATTATAGGACGCCCATGGATACACGCCATGCAAGAAGTTCCGTTAAGCTTTTATCAAATGATCAAATTCCCTACCCCATGGGGAATATTTAGCATCCGATGCGAGCCACGCACCGCAAGGGAGTGCTACAAAATAGCTCAGGATAGCGCCCACACCAAACAACATAAGGGTGCGAGTGTAGAGGCATAATAATCAGCTATGTTGGGGATCAAGGTCGACCCAACAAAGGTCACCATTAAAGATCTTGATACGTAGAGGCCTGTAAAGCTACGGTCGAAGACCTCGACCCAGTCCAACTGGACGACATCGACCTCACAAAGAAAGCCTACATCGGGCATGACCTCACTGATCCAAGTAAGTATCATGAGTTTTTAACTAACCATGCATACCTATTTTCTTTTTCCCATTCAGATATGCCAGGGATCTCGCGAGACATCGCTACTCACAAGCTAAACGTTGACCCATTACACCCGTCCATGCAAAAAATGAAGAGGAAATTCAATGTTGCTATCAACGAAGCAGTCAGTGAGGAAGTAGACAAACGACTAGCCAACGTCTCCATCAGGGAATCAAAATATCCCCAATGGGTCGTCAATGTTGTCATGGTCAAAAAGAAAAATGGGGTGTGGAGAATGTGCATGGACTTCACCGACCTAAACAAGGCGTGCCCGGAGGATTCATTCCCACTGCCCCACATCGATCAACTGATCGACGTTACCGCAGGACACGAGCTGCTAAGCTTCCTAGACACTTATTCCGGCTACAATCAGATCATGAGGGCCGAAGAGGACCAAGAGAAACAACTTTCATCACCCACCAAGGGACATATTGCTATAAGGTAATGCCCTTAGGACTCAAAAATACAGGAGCTACGTACGGGGGACTAGTCACCAAGATGTTCAAAGAACAACTCAGTAAGACCATGGAAGTCTTCGTCGATGACATGCTGATAAAATCAGCAAAGAAAGAAGACCACATCAACCATCTGAAGAAAGTCTTCAAGATATTGAGGAGATATAGAATGAAGTTGAACCCTGAGAAGTGCGCCTTCGGGGTGGCCTCAGAGAAATTCTTAGGGTTTCTCGTATCACAATGAGGCGTCGAGGTCAACCCAGATCAGTCAAGGCGATAGACACAATACCTGAGGTGTTGAACAACAGAAAATAGGTACAAAAGCTAACAGGGCGGATAGCCGCTCTATCCAGATTCGTCTCGCGGTCCTCCGATAGATGCCATAAATTTTTCAATGTGCTAAAAAAGACCAAGGGTTACAGTGGAAAGAGGAGTGTGTCAAAGCCTTGAGAAAGCTGAAAGCGTACCTATCCTCGCTGCCCCTGCTAGACAAAGCGAGCCCAAGCGAACCCCTGCTGGTTTATCTGACTGTATTCGAGGCTGCCGTTAGCACAGTCATGGTCCACCAAAAAAGGTACACAATCTCCTATTTATTACATTAGCAAAACATTAGCGGACGCAGAAACACGGTATCCACACCTTGAGAGATTAGATCTGGTGTTGGTCGTGGCTTCACGGAAGCTCCGACCTTATTTTCAAGGCCACCCAATAAAAGTGGTAACGACTTCCCCGTTGAGAATCATCCTACACAAGCATGAACAATTATGACGGCTCGCCAGGTGGGACATTGAGCTCACCGAGTATGACATCTCGTACAACTCAAGAACCGCCATCAAGTCGCAAGTATTTACCGATTTTATAGCGGATTTTAGTGCAGAAATCCTGCCAGGGGCGGAACGTGAGGCACAACGTGTCTCCTCCAATACCGACCTATGGACTCTCTATACTAACAGTGCCACTAATGCATCAGGATCGGGACTGGGACTCGTCCTCAAGGTTCCCATGGGCGAAACAATTCGCCAGTCCATACGATGCCCCGAAATGACTAACAATGAGGTGGAGTACGAGGCCGTAATTGGAGTTACGAAACAAGCCATCAAGTATGGGGCTCGACAAATCATCCTCCATTGTGACTCCCAACTTGTGGTGAATTAGGCCTCTGGTACTTACCAAATAAAAGAACAAAGGCTGCATAAATACCAGTCAGAAATCCATAGGCTGATGGCCGAGTTCGATGAGTGCTGCCTTGAGCAAATTCTGAGAGCACAGAACGTCGAAGCAGACAGCCTAGCAAAAATTACCACGGCCACTAAAAGTTTTCACAAAGAAAGCGTGGTCACCCTTCTCCATTCAGCCATCGACCATACTGAGGTATGCTCTTTAAATCTGACTTGGGACTGGCGCAACCAATTTGTATCCTACCTACAGGATGGAACGCTGCCATTCGACAAAAAAGACCCAAAGAAACTCCCACGTACAAGCTGCCCGGTATTGCCTGATAAACGACGTCCTCTACAAAAAGACGTTCGGAGGACCCTTGGCCAAGTGTCTAATGCCGCACCAAACGAGGCCAGTGCTCGAAGAAGTGCATGAGGGTCAATGCGACGCCCATACAGGTAACCGCGCCTTTGTAAAATGCCTCATACAGGCCGGCTACTAATGGCCTACTAAAAAGAAAGAAGCAGCAAAATACGTTCGACAATGCGAACAGTGCCAAAAATACGCTCCCATGATACACCAACTAGGAGAACCTCTCCACTCGGTCACATCCCCATGGCCCTCCATCAAATGGGGAATGGACATAGTCAGACCCATCCCTGCGGGATGAGGAAAGGTACAGTTTCTTCTAGTTTTAACTGAGTATTTCTCCAAGTGGGTGGAAGCAGGTGCGTACGCTCAAATACGCGAACAAGAGGTCATCGCCTTCATATGGAAAAATATCATATGCTTCTTCGGCATCTCCAAAGAAATAAGTTGCGACAACGGACGGCAATTTATCGGTAAAAAAACAACAGAATTCTTCAAAAAATGACATATCAAGCGAATACTCTCTACGCCATACCATCCCCCTGCCAATGGCTAAGTAGAATCCTCCAACAAGACAATTCTAAATATACTAAAAAAGAAACTTGAGGAAGCCAAAGGGCTATGGCCCGAGCTATTGCTAGAAATATTATTGGGCCCATCTGATCACACCCAAATCCAGCACAGGGGAAACACCGTACTCACTGGTCTACGGAACCGATGCGGTCATACCAGTCGAGGTAAGTGAACCAAGCTTAAGGTACTCGCACACCAGGGGAACAGAAAATGACATGGACAGGCTCCAAGACCTTGACGAAGCTAAGGAAAGGAGAGAAATGGCCCACATCAGAATGGTGGCCCAAAAACAATAGGTCGATAGGTACTACAACAAGAGGGCCAATATAAGACCACTCATATTGGGAGACTATGTCCTCATAACAGAAACATTGGCATCCAAAGACCCAAGTGAAGGAAAATTGGGCACTAATTGGGACGGACCCTGCAAAATCATAGCAGCAGCCAATAAAGGAGCATTCCAGTTGGAAACAATGGAAGGGAAAATGCTACAAAACAATTGGAATGTCGCCCATCTCAAGTATTTCCATTTCTGATAGACGTCTCCCGAGTCGTACTCTTTTTCCCTTACCCGAGTTTTGTCCCAATTGGGTTTCCTCGAGGAGGTTTCTAACGAGGCGGCAGAGGGGACACGTGGAGATATTTGCGGAACAAGTTTATCATATCAACCTCTCGATACGCTCTCCAGGGCAACATGATAAAAGGGACTGGACTAGAATGATCTCCAATGTATAAACGGCTACGACCATCTCCAATATATAAACGACTACGACCATCTCCAATGTATAAACGGCTACGGCCATCTCCAATGTATAAACGGCTACGACCATCTCCAATGTATAAACGGCTACGGCCATCTCCAATTTATAAACAGCTACGGCCATCTCCAGTGTGTAAGCGACTACGATCATCTCCAATACATAAATGGCTATGGTCATCTCCACTGCGCAGGTGGCTAAGGCCATCACCACCAACAGTCAACCCAGTTCGACTATGGCTAGCAAGTGATTCGATGACTGTCGAAGTCACCCATATGGCCAAGGCCATCAACAAGTTATGACCAAGGTCATCTACTAAATTCTGGCCAAGGCCATCAAATTTGCCATGGCTAAGGCCATCGCCGCCAACAGTCGACCCAGTTCGACTGCGATAAACAAGTGATTCAATGACAGTCGAAGTCACCCATATGGCCAAGGCCATCAACAAGTTATGACCAAGGTCATCAACTTAATTCTGACCAAGGCCATCAAATTCATCATGGCTAAGGCCATCGCCGCCAACAGTCGACCCAATTCGACTAAGACAAGCAAGTGATTCGACGACAGCCAAAGTCACCCATATATCCAAGGCCATCAACAAGTTATGATCAAGGTTACCAACTTAATTATGGAAAAGGCCGTCGAATGCCATCAACTTAATTCTGGCCAAGGCCATCGACTTCATCATGGCTAAGTCCATCGCCATCAGACATCGACCCAGATCGACCACGGCAAATAAGCGAGTGACTCGACGATAGTCAAAGTCACACTCATGTATAAGGCCGTCAAAATTATATGACTAAGGCAATCCACACTATCACCGGTCAAGGCCATTGAGATCGGCAACGACAAATTAACGACCCCACATAGGCCAAAGACACATGTATGGCTAAGGCCATCGATGTTAAAACATCGACCTAGTTGGATCGTTCTCCACCAATCACCGACCTAGTTCGATTTCGGCATAAAGCACGTGAACGTCAAGCAAAAATGCAATAAAATTCCAACAAGTAAACGAGCGCCAGATCTAGAGAGATAGACACTAAAAAGCAAGAAAGAAAAGGAAAGAATAAATTAGGAGAAAGCTATACTTTATTATCTCCAAAAAAAAAAAATACATTTACATTCGACCCTGAAAAAGGCCCCGGTTACATACAAAACATATATATATGCACAAACCCTAAGAGCCTTCGTCACTTCCTCCACCTTACCATGCTTGGCCGCTATTTGGTCCTCCATCGCCCCAAGGAGGACAAATCTTAGAAATCCAAGAGCTGGACTCTAGATAGTTGACGTGTTCAGAGTTACAGCCCGTCCTATCAAGGGAATTAGAGCTATAATCACAAGTGGCACGGGCGACATGGGCTAAGCACCGTTACTCCTCAACCTCCGCCTCAGTGGCTCGACCAGCAGAAAAGTACTTCTTGAGCACGACCAATCTAGCCTCGGCATACACATACATTTCGTGCGCCTCATGATGCGCGTCATCGTCGGGCTCTGATAAAGCGGCCCGCTCAAGGGTCTCAACTTTAGCCGCCTTGGCGTCGAGCTCAGCAGTCAAAGAGACGACTCTGGTATGCAATTGAGCCGCCTCCGCTGCTACCCCACGGCTGATCTCAAACTCCTCTTCTTTTGATTGAAGGAGAGTCTCTAGCTTGATGTTTTGAGCCAAAGCAGCCATCAATTGCTCGTGAACCTCCTCCAACTCAGCCACCCTCCGGCTGTGCTTCCGATTGTTCAAGACCCTCACGGAACACTCGAAACTGAGGATCCTGCTTGAGCACATCTGCCAACTCCTGATGTTTGGCACGACATTCCTTGTACTTCTTCGCCATTTTGTTAAAGGTGGCCACCTTCCTTTGCTCACGCCGCCTCCTCTCCACCTCTAAGAAAGTGTTTAAAAAGAAGAGGAAAGAGAGGAAATACAAGTCAGTACGTACCAAAGTCGCCTTTGCGACCCATAAAAGAAAAACTGAAAGCTACCTGTAAAGCTGCACCGGCGACCCTCCTAGAAAAATCCTTGTTACTAACGCCTTTCAGTGTTTCATGCTCCGCAGCCGCACATAACAAGGTCATTTTCGCTGCGGCTTGCTTACTGTATTATTACCAGTTATACCCGCCAGGGATCACAATTCGGCAGGTAGACCTGCCTGCCCTCATCTCCACGCGGGCTGAATCCCAGTTGCATCTCCAAGAGCGGCCTCAGGGCCCGTCCTCTCAATCTCTACGCCCGCTTCCCTAACTGCAGAGGACGAACCGCCTTCTGGGATGCGGGCTAAGCTGGCAACGATGGCGGTTGTCCTTCGAGGAGCCAACCTCCCTGAACGAATGGCCTCGGCAATAAAAATTGGTCTTGGCTCTCGATGGGGCTCACTAGTCCTCACGTCCTCAACCGCAATCCCGTTACCGGTAATTAGTCGCCGTCTCTTTCTCTCCAGTGGATCTTCGCCATCAGAGCCTCCTCCACAGGCTGCGGGGACGACTCTGAGAGAACCACTTCATCAGTGTGGGAAGCCTCAGGCACCATCACAGGCACGACCTCAGGTGTCGTCATTGGCACAGCTTCAGGCGCCAACTCATATACCGCCGGCGGCGCAGCCCCTTGAGAACCCGCAGAAGTGCTGTCACTGGGCAAGCCGCGTGATACGGCTTTGTCATTTGAGTCGACCTACGCCCTAGATGGGGCAACTAAGGTCTTCTTCTTTCTGGAAACAACCCGACCTGCCAACACAAGCGAGACAGGTAACAAAAATTTAAGAGAAATAAGAAAAGAACTACCTAGCTGGCCGTACTGGTTACGGAACGGGGGCCAAGTGCGGCACTCCTCTGCGTATGGTATCAGCCCCTCTACCCACGATCTAATATTTTCGATGGACTGGGGTGGAGAAGCCGCCACTACAAAAAGAAGAAAAAGATGTCACTACGGCTGAAGAGTGATAATCCTAATTAATCACGAAATCTACACAAGGATACTAACATTTTGAGTTCCACCTCTCTGGGAACTCTTCAGGATCAGATACCAGGTGCTCCGTCCTGATGAAGAAATTTCTTTTCCAGAAGCCACGATTGGTCTTATTGTCAGACCTCACTATAAAGCTCTTCGTACCGCGACCTCTTCAAATGGAGCATGGTACCCCTCAAGTAACTTGGGCTGAACATATGCAGAAGATGATGAACCGAGACCTCTCTCCTCGCCCCGGCCGCGTATGTAGTAAGGATTCTATATACCTTCAACGTATAGGGCGTGAGCTGTGCCGGACACACCCTCTAAAAGCGTCATAGCTATTCTGTTAAAGGTTAAACGGTAAGTTGTATCCGATCCTAAACAGATACTCATAAAAAGTAAAAAACCCAGGCCTATGCACATTGTCATAGTCCATCCCAGCTGGAACCATTTCTATATGGCCTGGAATGTTGTACGTTGATTGACGGGTTTCTAAGTGGGATTGCAACAGTTCACTGTGCTCCCAAGGAATAAATGCACTCTTCATTTTAAAGTCACTTCGAACGTGCATCTCTTTCGGAAGCACGTTCTCCATAGAGAGGGGAACAAACGCCTTTTCAGTATCCTCCTTCTCGCCGCCAGAAGAGGGCGAAACCCTGGACGAGGCGGTACCTTTCTTTTCTTACTACTTTAGCGTTTTACCATGATGTTTCGACTTATAAATAAAGAAAAGTGCTTGTTGCAAGAAATAAAGCTTCAGAGAGATAGAAGAGTCTAATACAAAAATATCAGTTATCGGAGAGAAAGGCAATGAATAAAGTTGATAAATATTTTCCAAATGTTCGAAAGATGAATAAGTTCGAACCTTTCCCTTATTTATAGGGTAAAATTGCATGGAAATAAAAAAGGCAAGACCACAACGGGCGCGAGAAACCAGAACATCACATCACCGCCTGAACCACCTCAGAAACGAAAGTAATAATGATGCATGCGACTGATGACGTCATTTTGAAAAAAGATCATACGTCAACGGTTCAACTGTGTCATGCATTTTTGTCTCATTCGTGCTCAAGTACAATGATGTGGCAAAATTCTCTTAAGACGAGGCTTGTAATATCGTCCATTGAAGACGCCCACCGGGCACGTCTCCAACGAACGAATGACTAACTGTATGGGGTCAAATTTGGCACTCAACGTCCCCATGATTAACGGGTATGCCCAATGAGTAGACGCCGACCCCTCACAGCCTGGACATGTGGGTGAAAGGGACTTCGTTTAGGACTTAATTTTTCCACTAAGCGGAGGCCACCTACTTTTGTACTTTTTCTTTGATTATTTCGAGGGAGGTCTCCTACTATATAAAGGAGACCTCCACATTGTAATATGCATCATGATTATTCTCGAATAATACATTTTCTGTCTCTATCTCTATCTCTTTCTCTGTCTCCTACTATTGCTTCTTTCTTAAGCTAAGATTATTTTCTTTATCTTTGAGATCCAAAACTACAATATCATCTATCTAATCTCTAGGTCAGATTATATTTGATTACGATTTACCCTTGTTATCTTTTGATTATTTTCTGAGCTTGCAAAGTATATCGATAACTTTTGAGCCAAACAAATATAATTTTTTCTTCTTCTTTTATTTCCTGAAAAAGATTTCAACAGCTTAATAATTAGACAATAAAACAACGAATGGTAATTTCTTCATAAAACTACATTAAAGAACATATGACGCAACGTCTAGTACTAGAATCTTGTTTTCCTTGCTAGAATTCTTTCCCAAGGTTTTCTCGCAAACAAGGGCCGACTTGACATAATTGGGGGCTAAAACATAACTATAGTTAGAGGTCCGTAATTTTATAATTAAATTTCCATAGTAATTTTTTTTCAATTGATAATATAACTAACTAATTTAATCACTCTTATGACGTTGTTGATCTTATGTATTTATTTTGAATTTTTTCCTTTGAGGCAATTGTTAGGCATTTAAAAAGAATCAAATCTTTTATGTAATTAGGTATATTAATTAGAGTATTATCTTCCAATGCAAAATGAAAGTTACATCAAAGTTTAAGGAAATAATAAAGATATATTTTTTTAGCCGAGAGGACTTTTTGGTCGCTCAGTCACATCAACTTCACAATAATAAATTTTTACTATAAAATACTTAAATTTTTAAGAAAAAATCAGCACATAACCTATTCGTTTTAAAATTGGGGGCTTAAGGCATATATGCCTAAGGGGTATTATCACTTAAAGCTCGCGCCAGAAACTATTTATATTTTGTAGCCGGAAAAGTTTATAAAATTTGTATAATTGTGTATATAGCATACAATATATATATATAAAATATTTTTTGACTATTATTTTAAGAATGGCTATACAATATCATTTTTCCTATGCCTAACTTGCCAAGCCTTAGAGGCCGGCCCTGCTCGCAAATCTAGTTGCATTCTAGAAGGTAAAAAATCACCTGCATTTATATGATTTGGGATGAATATCAGATGGAAGTAACTTTTTACCTTAAAATGCAAGGGTAGTCCTAAACTTTTAAGAAGATGGGACATTTCTTGTTCTTTTGTTAATTACACTTGTATTAATCTCAACACTTAGAAAGAGTCTGTTTATTATAGTTTAACAAGTTATTTAATTATAGTTAGCGACTTCATTTATAATACCGACTTGTATCAGTGTATGTCCATATATGGATAATGTGAGATTAGAGAAACTCTAGTTATTAGATGATTTTAAGTCGAACAATATTAAAATGAAATAACTCTGAATAGATGGAATTAATGCCTATATATTTTAAGTCGAACAATATTAAACTGAATTCATGGTCAAATATTTATAAATATTTAATAAATTTCTTAACATACTATATATAAAGAGTTCGGATAAAAGCTACTGAGTTTGAAGCTGTAGTTTGTTAATTGTCTAAATTCGGATTAGAGTCCATTTAAATAATAGTTTGTTAGGCTTGGGAATTTAATCTGATTAACTGGCTTTTTCTGTGAACACTCTTTTGAGTTATCCATTCTGTCCCAAAAGGAAATTTCAGCGTGCATACCACTCATAGGTGTTCAAATGTTTTTCCAGCATGTATAAATGTTAAACAAATCATCTTCACTTATTGTAACGATCCATCTATTTGTTTTGATTCAAGACTTTGAGTAGTTTCATACGATATTTCATGACTTTCATGTATGGTTGGTTTGGATCGCGAGAGGTCCGAGAGTGATTTGGAACACTTAGTTCCTAACTAGAGGCCTTAAGTTAAGATAATTGATTAAAATCAACATTTTGAATAAACGAGCTCGAATTTGTAGTTTGAAGGTTACAATAGGTTTATATGATGATTTCGGACTTGTACGTATATTTGGATTAGGACCCCAAGGGCTAGGGCGCACTTCAGCACTATAGCATGAAAATTGGAAGTTTAAGGTTCATAAGTTTGAGTAGCAAGTTGACTGTTAGTTGTAGCATTTTCCTTTGTGTTTTGACCCTTTAGATAAGTCCATATAAGCTATTTGGAATTGTCGAGATAGTTTGGAGTGATACGAGGAGTTGAGTTTCGGTGCATTTGAAGAATGTTTTAAAAGTTTTGAAGTGCCAAAACTTGATTTTCTGCACTTGACCTAATTTCACAAGAGAACTGTTCTAAATTTATGTTGGTGAAGATGCCTTGATGAGAGTTATATCCCTTAATATCTTGTTTTAAGAAATTCAAACCGTTCTTCAGTCAAACATATGTACTAAAGATTATGATTATTTTAGTAAAGGATAGAAATATCGTTATTTCTGAAAATTTGTACCAAAAATTTATGCATATGTGTATATAACCTTATTTCGTACTTGAACTTTATTTTATTTTGGGAGGTATGGGGCTCAATTTGAAGAAAATTTTGAAAATGTATTAAGTGATTCTAACCTAGATCTATATATCATAAATCTACCACGAATTTTTTTTCTTGGGAAAAAAGAAATTTAAGAGGAAAAGAAGAATCTTGACTTGAAACTTAAGAGAGTATATTTTAGGGGATTTTAACAGCAATTTAGACAAAAAAAATCGAAAATTAATTACATATTTAGACTCATGAGGTTATGTGTCAATGAGATCCGATGGTGCTTGACCATGTGGATATAGGGTTGATTTTTCGTTGACTTTTGAGATTTTATTAAAGATCGAAACTTTATCATTTAGAATTGATTTCTATTGCTTCATTTGACTTTATTTAACATTCTTTGGACTAGAACCGACTCGTTTTACGAATGTAAAGCTAGAAAATATGGACTTTGAAGAACAGAGCTAGCCAAAGATACAGGTAAGTATTGTGCTTAACTTCGACTTGATATTTTTTTCCCAAAGAATGGACTTATGTGCTACATGCTACGTATTTGGAGATAAAATATGTACGAGATGGCGAGCGTATATACAGATACCAAGGTTCTCCATGCTTGGGGTAGAGTTTAAGCTTCTTCACGCCTTGTTTTGGTACATGTTCATTTATGATATGCCTTACTTGTTTGTATGACTGCGTGAGGATTCTCATTCATGCTAGAGATCATGTCTAGGCTTTTGATATCTTATTTGGACACGAGGGACTATTTTGTATGCTAGATTACATGTTATAGCCATATTCATACTTTATACATATGCATACATCTGTGCAGTTCTATATCTTTATCTCACATGAATCACATATATTTATCTCCGTATATATGCGTATATCCATGTATATGATTCAATAATGCGGACTGAGGTTGGCAGATGAAACATTTAGTGCGGTTGATATTACTATGGCATGATGGGTCATTGCGTGCGGCTTGATGACTGATTTATGAGAAATTGGAGGTATCAGGCACTGGAGAGGTATCGATTAATGTACAATTTGGATCTTTATAATTTATAGACATTTAAACTCATATAGAAACATTCATGTATATCATTTACATATTCTTATTCATGCATTTTACATATGCATGAGACTTGTTAGCAGGTTGTTGAATATTTGAAGGGCATCAAAGTGACATAAAGTTTGTTTCTTTATCATGTATGGATATTCTAGACTTATGTAGAAGCTTTCAAATTAATGCTACTTGTTGCATATCTCCTTTATATGCGGATTTGATGCATTTGTATATACTTTTGACCATGTTATCTGAAAAAGCATGCTTATTATCTTTCTCTTTGACTGCGCACTTTATTATTAATATTCGATATTTTTGATTGTTTCTATGTTATTCTATATGTTTATGACCACACAGGTGATATAAAGTATCTCTTGACTAAATCTCGTTACTACTTCATAGAGGTGGTCTTAATACTTAACTGCATACATATGGTCGGTTATACTATACTTATGTACCTCACACGCAGATTCTGAAGCTCAGCTGTTGTGGAGTTTGAGAGCGAGCACCAAAGACATATCAACATTCCAGTTATTAGATGCCACTTGTCCATGGTAGCTTAGGATCTTGTATTTCTATTTAAGTATACATTGAAACATATAATGTATTTTCTCATATCAACATTGTATTCCTATTCATTGTTGGTCATGACCTCTGATACAAGCTCTTGGATAGTTCATAAATTTTCACATTTTTGCTTCTTATTTATATGCTTATTTTCTGTAGTGGGTTATGCTTGTGTTGCTTGGTTTGTTTAGCGATTGGATTAGGTGGCATCACGAATTGGTGAGATTTGGATCGATAAAATGGTACGAGAGCACTAGGTTTACAGATCTTAAGACTCATGACCGGTGTCTTAGTAGAGTCTTATTCATGAATAGGTGGAACTCCATATCATGAGTAAGAGACTACAAAAGTATTTAGGAAAAAATTGTTGGAACCATTGACAAAACGTCATTCTTAAGTCACTTCATTACCTCCGGGACATCCTAGGAACAGTCCATTAATCATGGACTTATTTACTTATATTCTTCTGTGGGTAGGATTAAATTTAGAGAATTAATCATTTCATTTTGTAACAAGAGGAAGAAGATTACGAGGAGAAGTGGGAGGAGCCATGTTGTATTATATATAGCTGATGGGTAATTTCTTTTGCCATTGATGTGGGAGAGGAGGTTGAAATACCTGTTATCACTTTTCGCACTTATATATACTGCTACCTGTGCTTGGGTTTACTTCAATATAGAGAAGTTCATTCAAGAAGGGGAAATCCCTGTACTTGAAGGTAAATATCAATCCAGTTACTACTTAAATTAAGGAATTTATTAAGTTTGTTTGCTCAAAAGTTATCATATATTTTATGAGTGTGAAACAATACAAATAAATTAAGGGAAAATCATAGCAAATCATAATAATTCATTGTACGAAATGAAAGAACCGAAAATAAATACTCAGAAGTAGGAGAGGAAACATATAAAGCTTTTATTGATAATATTGATTTGGTCTACCCCTCCATATTGAAGTTCAGAGGCTTACAATGATGTTGTCCTTTCCCATAATATGAGTCTCATTGTATCTTTCTCTCTCTCGTCAATAGTAGCCAAGAAGAAGCCCCCGTTTTAAAGTTCCCTCTCTTGGTATTTATAGCTGTAAGTAGGGGTGTTCAAAGGAAACCGACAAACTGCACCAACCCGATAATCCGAGTCAAACCGAGAAAAAAAACCCGGTTATGGTTTGGTTTGACTTGGTTTGGTCTTGGAAGAAAAAACCCGACCATAATGGTTTGGTTTGGTTTTAACTAAAAAAAGTCAAACCGAAACTAAACCAACCCGACCTTACATATATAAAAATTTTAGATATATTTAATATATAAATATACTTATTGTAATGCAATTTATAAATATTTCTTAAAAAATTCATAATTTTATCTTTTATGGTGTTATTTCAAGGTTGGATTTAGAACTTTTGAATGCTCCAATAAGTTTTATTACCATTAATACTAGCAAACTACATAATGCTAACAATCAATACCAATGCTAACAAAAGACATTCAATTCAGTATTACGAACATGAATGTATTGAATGTCTATTTTTTGTTTTGCAATAATTTAGATAAAAATGCATAACTTATTTTTATTTTGCTTTGGCTTTTAGTCATGTAATTAATACTCCCTTATTAGTATATTTATTTTAGCATGACTTAGTGCTTTTAGATTATGTTTATTTTTATTATGGCTTTTTAATTAGCAATATTTATATTACATAATTTTATTGTCTTTATTGCTAAATATTTTAGGTTAATGTCACGACACATCGCATATTTTGTATTATTTTCTTGGAAAATACTTTATATAGTTGTATCTTACTAAGATTAAAGAAATATTTTGAGCATACATTATATGTTTTGTTTTACGAAGATTTTACCGAAAAAAAACCGAATAACCTGAAAATCCGAAAAAAACCTGAGAAAAACCGACAATGAAAAACCTGAGTTTTATTGGTTTGGTTTGGTTTGTTCTTTAGATTTAATAACCCGACATAACTGGTTTCGTTTGGTAATTGTAAAATCCGAACCAACCCGGCCTATGTACACCCCTAGCTGTAAGCTTCATGAGCTGTCAATAAGTGGTCGTAACCACGTTGTGGGTTCGCCTTCATGATGGTGAATAGGCCGTGGACTTGCTGATCGAATCAGATGAGGGTTAAATATCATTGATTCTGAGTGGTCATACAACTTATTAATCATGAATTAACTTAAACTGGGATTAGCTTCATTAATTATCGTGGGGTCTGATTCCGACTCATACAATTAGTCCTCCGCTTATTGAGGTCGAGCCTTGACCGAGCTCGATGAGCGGACTTCATCAACTGTAGTTTGAGAAACTTCGGATAGGGAGGTCAACTGTTGCTTCGGTTGAGGCTGAATTATCTTTGGCGATAGTCCTTAACCTTGTTACTGTCGATGGCCTTAGCCGTTTATACACTGGAGATGGACTTAGCCTTGTAGAGTGTTAGTGCTTTGTAATTATGTTTCATCGTCGTTCGCTCAATGGTCGAGCTATCCTCTTTGGCGAAGGCATTTAGCCCTTCATATCAATTTGGGTGAGGTCGAGCTTTATTGTGCTTTGAAACTTACGTTTGCTTGGGGGCTTAGCCGTCGATCACGGCGGATGGGTCGTATGCTGTGTGGCCGAGGAGGGAAAGAACATGCTTGATATGCTTTTGGCGACGTCCAGAAATTCTAAGGTGTACGGAACATCTCCTCAGCGTCCACGGGTCTTCATGACCGTTTTGACGGCGAGGCGCCGATTGGTAAATAAAAAGTTGCTTCATGGAGCTTGTCATAATGACGTCTGTTTCTGTAAAGATGAACCATTTTGCGGTTGGTTATGTAGTTAATGATGGCTATTGAGGTTCGTGAAAACCACTTGTATGCTTATAGATAAATGTTTGAGACATTTATTTCTCATATTCTTATTGTTGGTCTGAGAGAGATTTCGAAGAAACTTTTCTTCTTGCTAATTCATCTTCCTCTTTGTTCTTTGATTGCTATAACTTCCATCTTGCCCATCAGACATTGTTTTGTTCTTGTCAGTGAATTAGCGATGGCAGGCAGTTCTTCTCAATGCCGATATCGTTCTCGCTAGGAGCGAAGAGAGGGTACACATCGACCGCAGGGGATACTGCGTCTTCTATGCCTATCACTTCAAGTTGGGATTTAAGCTTCCGCTCCCCATGTTGGTAGTTGATTTTTGCCGTTACTACGGGGTGTACCCAGGTCAGCTTGCTTATTCTCTTTATAAATTACTGGCGATGTTTATTAAGTATGCGGTGTTGGCCGGTAAGAAGGTTACGCTGCAGCACGTGCTTAGTCCCTACGCCCCCAGAGAGTCCGCGGTACCATGATTCAAGCATGCCTTTGTGGGTCAAGGGGCATGACTGTAGAACTGGATGACGAGGCTGGGCTTCGCCCTTTCGAGAACAGGATTAATCACTTAGTGTCATCCTTACCTGGGTTCCCAGAGGCTTGGAACCATGCACATAAGTTTTTTAATCGTCGAATTCTCTTTTTTGCCCCTCTTTACGTTTTGCGCTCGTAAGCGTTAACTTGTGTGAATTTCGTAGCTAAAAAATTGCCGCCAGCTCTGCTAGTTGGGATACGTGAGTGGGTATAGTCCATGCTTCCCCATACGGTGCAGATACGCACGTGGGCATCTTTTTGGGGGAGGCATGGCTGTAGGCCTGTGACAGGTAAAAAGTCGACTTCTTCTTCTGTCCCTCTTTGTTTCAATTCTGTTTATTAGCTTTGTTTTTTTGTGATCCGGGTGGGCACGCCGCGTTAGGTCCCCTTAGTTGGCCTTCCGTCGTCCGGGTCAATTTCTTGACTTACTATAGCAGCGCTGCCGCGCCCAGTACCGAGGGCGGCATCAGTTGAGTCTTTAGCGGCTCTTTCTCCAGCGTGGGCCTCACTTCGAGACGAGGGGCCATCAAGGGTTGTGCGCCCTAGAGTGGAATCTCCCTCACCTGAAGAGGAGGGGAAAGGCCATTGGTGAGATGGAGGGTCGTGCTCACACCGGCTCCACCCGTGGTAACTAATTTGGACTCCCCCCAGCGAATAAGGAAAGAAGTGGGGCTACGGCGCCTGCCCCTGAGGGCAAACAAACAGTGGGGGTGCCCCGGTTGGCTTAGGCCGTAATGATACTGTCACTTCGATGACCCAGTTGGTGTTCTAGTTGTTGAGACGGGAGCAGTTCCTCAGCGGCTTCTATTGTTGGTGAATCAAGCGCCCCTTCGCCGGTGGAAGATTGAAGGAACGCTGTAGATGAGTATGGGTCCGAATCCGACTTGGACCCCGATGACATCCGTATGTTCCGAGAAGGCTTTACCAATTCAAGGGTGCACGCAGAGGGCTGCTCTCGCTTCATTGAGGTTCCCACAGAGTCAAACTTATTGCTCCAAGGGAATAGCTTTGTGCCGTTGTTTGAGGTGCTATGCTCTGAGGGCGAGAACACGTCGTTGAGGGACGTCACAGATATCATATTGATGAATGAGGTGGTCGTGATGGGCCTGAGGGTACGTATTATGACCTTGATCCATTTTTCCTTGCCTTAGTTTATTCTTTATCTTACTTGTTATTTTTGCTTTACAGTCTTATTTGTTGGAGGTGGAGGGAATTCATCGAGCTAACGTCCGTTCAGGGATATTTTTGCGGGTGTTGGATAAGTACCGACGCTACAGAGATTGGTACGCAGAGTTGCATTAGCGCTTGAGGTTCGACTCCCGTAATTGGGCCTTGGTCGAGGAGCTGGCGAGGCGGGAGCTTCAGTTGCAACAATTACTTGGTAGAACAGGCGCCCTTGAGAAGCAGCTTCGTCAGAAGGACGAGGAACTCAAGGTGGGAAAGAGGGATGCGGCTGAGAGCGAGCGCCGGGGCCAGGATAAGGAGGAGGAGATCGTTGCGGTCTGGTGAGGGAAAGTGGCTGCTTTGGAGAATGAGGATGAAGCTCTAAGACTTCAGGCGAGTGCTGCTTCGTTGAGAGTTGCAGGGTTGGAGGAGGCGATCCGCGTGTATGAATCTCAGCGTGGGTCGGAGAGGGATACGGTGGCCGTTAGGGTAGTAGGGCTCGAGGAGCGGATCGACCTTCTTGAGCAGGAGGCCTAAGTTATGGCGGATCAGGTCGCGACCTTAGAAAGAAAGAATCATAGGCTACGGAACCAAGCCGCCACTTCCAGCCAGGCTCGTTAGCTTTAGGTCTTTGCCGAGGCCCAATGTGATGTATATAAGAATTTGTGGGAGGCCAGCATTGTGACCAAAGCTGCTTTGGAGGAAGCGCGTCAAAAGCCTTTTAAGGCCCGCAGCAACTGGGTTTTGAGGCGGCGACTCCAAAGGTTGATGATGGTGCAGGTGGTGGCGCGGACGGCGCCGAATAAAAGCATTTGTTGTATTTGTTTTTTTATTCGCCGCTTGGCATTTAGGTGCTTCTTGATTTTCTTTTTCTTTTTCCTTGTACTGACCGACCTTGGCCGGGTGTAAGAGGGGATGATCTGCATTTAACTTTGCAGATAAATGAAATTCCTTTTCCGTTATTTGCTTTGAATTTATTTTGTACCTTCCTTTCCCCCCTCAGAATTTTCTTTGCACGTGTTCGAATGGGTGATTTTCCTTTGAGTTTGACTCAGGTAGGCTTGTTTATGTTTGATTATTGACAACTATTTCTTTGACTCGATGTGAGCGAGTCAGAGCCATTACTTGGCAATCACGGCACATAGCTCTAGTCCTAGTCCGGGAGTGGTCGAACTACCGGCTCTGATGATAAAAAGCGTGGCTTGGTAATTTGACGGGGACGAACTTTATGTGGCCTGAATCTTAGTTCGAGTTGGGATCACTTACATGACTGGCGAGGGAGCCTAGTTTGTGCCTAGATTCGTCGGAGGTCGAGTTTTTCTGAATTTTATGATGAAGGCGCTTGGCCTGGGTTCTGGTTCAACTGTGGTTGAGCTTATTAGATTTGAGGATGAAGGAGTCTATCATTGTAGTTCGAACATGGTCGAACTTGTTAGATTTAATGGCGAAGGATTATAGCCTGAGTCCCAGTTCAACTGCTGTTGAACTTTATCGATTTTGATGGCAAAGGCGCACAACGTGAGTCTTGGTTCAACCATAGTTGAACTTTGATGAATTCGATGGCGAAGGCACGCAAACTGAGTCCCAGTTCAACTGTTATTGAACTTTATCGATTTTGATGGCGAAGGTGCATAACGTGAGTCTTGGTTCAACCGTAGTTGAACTTTGATGAATTCGATGGCGAAGGCGCATAGCCTGAGTCCCAAACTTTATCGATTTTGATGGCGAAGGCACATAGCGTGAGTCTTGGTTCAACCGTAGTTGAACTTTGATAAATTTGATGGCGAAGGTGCATACCCTGAGTCCTAGTTCAGCTGTTGTTGAACTTTTTCAATTTTGATGGTGAAGGCACCTATCCTAAGTCCCAGTTCAATTGTTGTTGAACTTTCATAAATTTGATGGAGAAGGTGCGTAGCCTGAGTCCCAGTTCAACTGTTATTGAACTTTGTCAATTTTGATGGCGAAGGCGCATAGCCTAAGTCTTGGTTCAATCGTAGTTGAACTTACTGGTGAAGGAACATAACCTTGATTTGATGGTGAAGGCGCATAGCCTGAGTCCCGGTTCAACTGTTGTTGAACTTTCACAAAGTTGATGGCGAAGGCGAGTAGCCTGAGTCTTGGTTCAAGCGTAGTTGAACTTACTGGTGAAGGCGCATAGCCTTGATTTGATGGCGAAGGCGCATAGCCTGAGTCCCAGTTCAACTGTTGTTGCACATTGTTAAATTTGATGGCAAAGGCGTGTAGCCTAAGTCTTGGTTCAACCGTAGTTGAACTTTGATGGGATTTGATGGCGAAGGCGCATAGCCTGAGTCTTGGTTCAATAGTAGCTGAACTTTGTCAATTTTGATGGCGAGGGCGCATAGCCTGAGTCCCAGTTCAACAGTTGTTGAACTTTGTCAATTTTGATGGCGAAGGCGCATAGCCTGAGTCTTGGTTCATCCATAGTTGAACTTTGATTAATTTGATGGCGAAGGCGATAGCCTGAGTCTTGGTTCAACCATAGTTGAACTTACTGGTGAAGGCGCATAGCCTTGATTTGATGGCGAAGGCACCTAGCCTTGATTTGATGGCGAAGGCGCATAGCCTGAGTCCCAGTTCAACTGTTTTTGAACATTGATACATTTGATGGCGAAGGCGCGAAGCCTGAGTCTTGGTTCAACCGTAGTTGAACTTACTAGTGAAGGCGCATAGCCTTAATATGATGGAAAAGGCATGTAGTCCGAGTCCCAGTTCAACTATTGTTGAACTTTGATAAATTTGACGTCGAAGGCGCGTAGCCTGAGTCCCTATTCAATAGTTGTTGAACTTTGTCAATTTTGATGGTGAAGGCGCGTAGCCTGAGTCTTGGTTCAATGTAGTTGAACTTTGAAGGATTTGATGGCGAAGGCGCATAGTGTTGGTTCAATCGCAGTTGAAATTTGTCAATTTAGATGGCGAAGGCGCATAGACTGAGCCCCAGTTCAACAATTGTTGAACTTTGTCAATTTTGATGGCGAAGGGGCATAGCCTGAGTCTTGGTTCAACCATAGTTGAACTTTGATGAATTTGATGGCGAAGGCGCATAGCCTGAGTCCCAGTTCAACTGTTGTTGGACTTTGCAAATTTTAATGGTGAAGGCGCATAGCCTGAGTTTTGGTTCAACCGCAGTTGAACTTTGATGAATTTGATGGCGAAGGCGCAGAGCCTGAGTCTTGGTTCAACCGTAGTTGAACTTACTGGTGAAGGCGCATAGCCTTGATTTGATGGCGAAGGAGCATAGCCTGAGTCCCAGTTCAACTGTTGTTGAAATTTGATAAATTTGATGGTGAAGACGTGTAGCATTAGTCCCAGTTCAACCGTAGTTGAACTTACTGGCGGAGGCACATAGCCTGAATCTCACTATGTCGGTGTTTGAGAGCTGAAGCTCGGTTTTGATTCGAGATCTTGAGCAGCTTAAACGTTATCCTCCCAATCGGGGTATATAGGCTGGCTTGAGGTGACTCTCGGTTCGAGATATCTTCATGCCGGTTTCCAGCTAGAGCTTGTATTAGGGATGCGGGAGACGCCTTACAGAGATCCTCCATTAGGGGGGGACTTCTTCTTCTCTCTTGCACTATCCAACCGAGGAGAGACAGAGGAGTTGGATCTCGATTCGAGATCTTAGAGTTTCCCCTGTCCGATATACCGCTTTAGCTTGTTTGAGGTGGGTTATTTTTTGGCGTTTCTTTCCTTTTGGTCCAGGGCCGAACTATGCGATTTTGCTATGAAATCCCCACAGATGGCGCCAATTTGTTTGCTCAAAAGTTATCATATACTTTATGAGTGTGAAACAATACAAATAAATTAAGGAAAAATCATAGCAAAGCGTAATAATCCATTGGACCAAATGAAAGAAGCAAAAATAAATACTCAGATGTCGGAGAGGAAACATTTAAAGATTTTATTGATAATATTGGTTTGGTCTGCCTCTCCATAGAGAAGTTCAGAGCCTTTCAATGGTGTTGCCCTATCCCATAATATGGGTCTCATTGTATCGTTCTTTCTCACGTCAATAGTGGCCAAGAAGAAGCCCCCCTTTTAGGATTCCCTCTTTTGGTATTTATAGCTCTAAGCTTCATGAGCTGTCAATAAGTGGCCGTAATCACATCGTGGGTTCGCCTTCATGATGGTAAATAAGCCGTGGCCTTGCTGATCGAATCGGATAAGGGTTAAATACCGTTGATTCTGAATGGTCATACAACTTATTAATCATAAATTAGCTTAAATCATTAACTTCGTATATTGTCGTAGGGTCGGATTCCGACCCATACAAAGTTTTTTTTTTTTTTTTAATTTCCCATTCAATATCCGTTGTCCGCATTATTAGGCTTCGACTAATTCCAAATTTGTGTCACGTAACCCACTAAAAAGGAAGGCTGCCAACCAATTTTTTTTATTCTTGAAATTTGAACTCGACACTTCTAATTAAAGTCGTAAGAGATCCTATCATCCCACTACACTGCTTGGTGCTACTTATTAAGTTAGCTGCACAAACAGATTACTCGCTCACTCCTCTATATTTCGTTTTTCCTTTTTATTTTTATACTACTATAGTTTGTATGTAAGTATATACGTATATAATCCTAGCTTATACAAGATGACATGTCATTTAATTTGAAAAGACTTAAATATAAATATAATGATACTGAGGTCAATTATGATATAAAACAAGATATGTTCATTTAATTAAAATTAACATAATAGTGTATTTTTTTTTTACATAATGCATAAAAGCTAAATTTATTTTTTCTCAATATGATTCCATCTTTTTTTGAGAATCAACAAGATTAGGAGATGAAGACAGAACTTGCATGGCATGGTTGGGCAGACAACCTAAAAAATCTGTAATATATGTAAGTAGTGGTAATGTCCCGTGACCAAATTTTGGAATTTTGGAATTTTGGCATGGTTTGATTAACAGTAGGATACCATTTCTATAGGTAACTAGAAAAGGTAAAAATTACACGAGGCGTCCTATTTGGTCGCCTCCTTTAATCTATATCTATTTTTTTAAATTTTTAATTTGTACCTACTTTTTAAATAATTTCAGTCCCCTTTCTCCCCTTCTTGCTTTGTAACTCTCTCGAATCATATATAGGAGAATCTCAGCGAAGCAGAAGTTGTTTAAAGATAGTACTCGATCAGCATAAAAAAATTAATTTATATTAATGATTCTTACACGCTCCAGGCACAAAATATAACAATTCTCACATAAGCAGAGGCTGACATTCTGTCACGATCCGGATTTTTCATCATCGGGAGTCGTGATGACGCCTACTGTTGGAGCTAGGCAAGTCAACTTAAACATACCTTTTCAACTAATTTTCAACAAGATAATAATAAAAACAATAAATTCAAGCGGAAGTCTTAACTTAATATTAAATGAAAGAAATACGAAAAAAGTTAATATTATCCTCTACCCAAGATTTAATGTCACAATACTCACGGACAACTATAAAATACAATAAATAAGAGTTTGAAAGAAAATACATAAGGAGTCTTTTTCGATACAATAAAAACAAACAGAAACGAAATAGATGAGACTTAGTGCCCGCGCACGCCAGCGTATCTAGGAGTCTCTGGAATGAAGGCACGCTCCCAATCTACTGCTGCTGCAGTCCGTAAGCTGCTCCCAAATATGTGCACAAAAAGGGCACAGAAGTGTAGCACCATCACAACCGACCCCATGTGCTGGTAAGTTCCTGGCCTAACCCCGGCGAGATAGTGACGAGGCTAGACCAGACCTACCACAATTAACCTGTACAGATATATGTGCAACAATGGAAAGATATACAAAATTTAAACAAATAATAGGGAGGAGACATGCTGTGGAGTCTAACAATTTAGATATGAGACCAACGAACAGAGAGATGGAAACTAAATAATTAACATCAATGAAAGAGAGCAAGTAAATAAACAACTGCACGACACCAACGTTTGTGCTTTTACTCTCAATTCTCATCAAAACGGTCAAATATAGTGCACGGCATCACCCTTCGTGCTTTCCTCGCATAACTCTCATATAAAGGCACGGAATGACCCTTCGTGCTCAAATAATCAAAACATGGAACGGAAAGACCCTTTATGCATAATTATCAAAACATGACACGGAATAACCGTTCAAGCATAATCACTCTTCCTCACCCAATCAACGTCCACAACCAATTGGGGAAAAGAACATACAACAAGATTAAACATCCCGGCAAGGGAGAACAAATTAACATTTAAGTCCCGGCAAGGGAAAATGAGTCAACAATGAGTCCAAGCAAGGGAAAAAATACCACACTTCCTTCTTTAACTCATTTGCTTCTCAACTATTGCTTCATAATTAAATTAGCAATTAATTAACTCAATTCTTTCACATCTTTTGAATTTAGAAGCAACTAGGACTCACGGTCATGCTAGACTCGGGCGCATAGGTAACCGTCACCATTCCTATTGATCGACTCCACATAGCACGTAGCAAATATTGTCCTAATCCTATTCCCTCAAGCCAAATTTAGATCAAACACTTACCTCGAAAGCTTCAAACTCAACTCACGCCTCTAGGATAGCTTTACCCCTCGAATTCGCAACAAAACCGCTCGAATCTAGTCACAAGTTACCCAAATATATCAAAATATGCTAGTTTAATCAATTTGAATGCATAAGAATGAATTTTCCAAAGTTTTCCCCAAAAATTCCATAAATACCCCCCGACCCACGTGGTAAAAACCTGAGGTTTGAACCAAAACCGGGTTACCCATTCTCCCACGAGTTCGTGTCTATAATTTATTTTGAAATCGGACCTCAAATTGAGGTCCAAATCCAATTTTTAAGAAAACCTAGGTTCTACCTCAAATCCCCATTTTCACCCATGAAAGCTTTGATTTTAAGATGAAATCATGATAAAAGATGTTAAAGATCAAAACAATTGAGCAAAAGTTGACTTATTATCGAATTGGGGATGAAAGGGTTTGAAAGAAATCGCCAATGGATGTTTGAGTTTTGAAAATATGAAAAGTGAGCTTCAAAATCGGCTAAGTGTAAAATATGCAGGTGCAGATCTCGCATTTGTGAGAATGGTTTCGCAATTGTGAACTATGCAGAAGAAGGGTGGATATCGCATTTGCGAGGAAATGTTCGCAATTGCAAATAAGGGTGAAATGGGCGGGACTCGCATTTGCAAGGGAATGTTCACATATGCGAACTCAGGGCTTAGGCTGGGGCAATCGCATTTGCGAATAAGTCTTCATATTTGCGAAGACTGCTGGGGAAAGGACTCCTTCACATTTGCGAAGGGAACCTCGCAATTGCGAGTTTAGCAGGTGACTGACCCTCTTCGCATTTGTGAACCAGGCCTGCAGGTCTGTGACCCCTGAAGCACAGATCCAATATGCAAAAATGGACTCAACACCTATTCAAAACTCACCCGAGCCCTCGGGGCTCCAACCCAAACATGCACATAACCCCAAAAACATACCTACAGACTTACTCGTGCTTCAGGGGTCACAGAATCTACCCCAAAAACATACCTACAGACTTACTCGCCAAAATAACATCATTTACATAGAATCAAACCTCAAAACACATGATTTCTTCCAACTTTCCATAAAACGCTTATTTCTCATTTTCAAGTCCGAAACACGTCAAATGACGCCTGTTTTCAGCCAAACTTTACAGATAGAGCTTAACGCTCATTTAAGACATGTATCGGGCGTCAGAACCAAAATACGAGCTAGATACCATCACTTTATAACTCTTTTTCATTTCAATATCCCCATATCAATTTCAGATAAATAATTTCTTTCAAAAATTCCGTACTCAATCCTGGGACCTCGGATTTTGATTCCGGGAATACGCCCGGGTCCCATATTTTCCTACGGACCCTCCGGGACTGTCACATGATGGGTCCAGGTGCGTTTACTTAAAACGTTAACCAAAGTCAACTATATCAATAATATTATCAAAATTCGTAGTTTTTAACACAAAATTCATATATTTCCACATCAAAAACTTTCTGGCTTCGCGCCCGGACTGTGCATGCATATCGAGGCAACTAAATAGGAGATTTTCAAGGCCTTGAAAGCACAAAGAAAGGGAGAATTACAGTGATGACCCTTTGGGGTCGTCACATCCTCCACCTCTAAAACAACTGTTCGTCCTCGAACGGACAAAAGAAAGAAGTATCTTAGTCGGGGAGTAGATTGGGATAACGACTCCACATATCAGATTCAAACTCCCAGGTCGATGCCTTAGGAGGCTGACCTCTCCACTGAACACGCACTGAAGGAAAACTCCTCGACCTCAACTGTCCAACTTGCCTGTCTAAAATAGCCACCGGCTCCTCCTCGTATGATATACCTTGTCCAATTGGACACTGCTAAAATTTAACACGTGGGCGGGATTGCTATGATACCTCCGAAGCATGGATACATGAAAAATCGGATACACGGTTGATAAGCTAGGTGGCAAGGCAAGTCTATAACCCACCTTCCCCACGCAATCGAGAATCTCAAATGGGCCAATAAACTAGGGCTAAGCTTGCCCTTCTTCCCGAACCTCATCACGCCCTTTATAGGCGATACCCGGAGCAATACTCGCTCACCAACTATGAAAGCAACATCCCTGACCTTGCGATCTGCATAAATCTTCTGCCTGGACTGAGCTGACCGAAGTCTGTCCTGAATGATCTTGACCTTATCCAAGGCCTCCTACACTAGATCTGTACCCGATAGCCGTGCCTCTCCCGTCTCGAACCATCCAACTGGGGACCGACACCGCCTATCATACAATGCCTCATACGGAGCCATCTGAATGCTAGACTTATAGTTGTTGTTGTAGGCAAACTCTACTAAAGGCAAGAACTGGTCCCACGAGACTCCAAAATCAATAACGCAGGCTCAGAGCATATCCTCAAGAATCTAAATAGTCCTCTCAGACTGACCATCCGTTTGGGGTGAAATCTGTACTCAACTGAACATGGGTGCCCAACTCATGCTGTACCACTCTCCAGAAATGCGAGGTAAATTGCGAACCCCGGTCCGAAATAATGGATATGGGCACCCCATGAAGGCGAACGATCTCTCTGATATAAATATCGGCGTACCTCTCGGACGAATAGGTGGTGGCAACTAGAATAAAATGCGCTGACTTGGTCAGCCTATCAATAATAACCCATATTGCATCAAACTTCTTCCGAGTCATCGGAAGGCCAATAACAAAATCCATGGTGATTCCCTCCTACTTCCACTCTCACATATGCGACAATGTCTTTCTTCATCCTGTGCCACCAATGATGTTGTCTCAAATCCTGATACATCTTCACGGCGCCCGGGTGAATAGAATATCGAGAGCTGTGGGCCTCCACTACGATCGACTCCCGAATACCATCAACATTGGGCATACAAACTCACCCCTGCAATCTCAATACACCATCATCTCCCAGGGTCATTTTCTTGTCACATCCCCGCTGTACCGTGTCCCTCAGGACACACCAATGAGGGTCATCAAACTGTCGCTCTTGAATGCGCTCCATCAATGATGAACGAGCAACCGTGCAAGCTAACACCCTGCTAGGCTCAAAAATATCCAATCTCACAAATCTATTGGCCAAGGCCTGAATAAGTACTGAAGGCTCTAGTGATCCGTGTACACCTCCCACGTCACACCATATAAATAATGCCTCCTGATCTTCAAGGCGTGAACAATAGCTGCCAACTCTAGGTCATGAACTGGATAATTCTTCTCGTGGACCTTCAACTGCCTCGAAGCATATGCCATGACCTTTCCATTCTGCATCAACACTGCGCCAAGCCCGATACGGGAAGCATCACAATAAATAATATAAGGCCCAGATCCCGTGGGCAAAACCAATACCTGTGCCGTAGTCAGAGTTGTCTTGAGCTTCTGGAAGCTTGCCTCACACTCATCTGACCACCTGAACTGGGCACCCTTCCGGGTCAATTTAGTCATCGGGGCTGCGATGGATGAGAACCCCTCCACGAAACATCTGTTGTAACAAGCTAACCCCAAGAAGCTCCAGATCTCCGTAGCTGAAGCGAGTCGAGGCCAGTTCTTGACTGCCTCTATCTTCTTCGGGTCCACCTGGATACCTCTGCTGATACAACATGACCCAGGAATGTGACTGAACTCAACCAAAACTCGCACTTCGAGAACTTGGCGTACAACTGACTATCCTTCAGAGTGGGAAGAACCACTCTGAGGTGCTGCATGCTCCTCCTGACTGCGGGAGTATATCGAAATGTCGTCAATGAATACAATCACAAAAAATCCAAATAGGGCCTGAACACTCGGTTTATCAACTCCATGAATGCTGCCGGGGCATTGGTCAACCCAAACGACATGACCAAGAACTCATAATGCCTATACGGAGTGCGAAATGTTGTCTTAGGGACATCAGACGCCCTAATACTGAACTGATGACAACCAGACTTTAAATCTATCTTCGAGAACACCCTAGCACCCTGAAGCAGGTCGAACAAATCGTCAATCCTCTGCAATGGATACTTGTTCTTTATCGTCACCTTATTTAAATGCCGGTAATCGATGCAAATCCTCATCAACCCATCCTTTTTCTTCACGAATAACACTGGTGCACTCCAAGGTGGTAAACTGGGTCTAATGAAACCCTTATCAAGCACGTCCTAAAGCTACTCCTTCAACTCTTTCAACTCTGGCGGGGCCATGCAATACGGCAGAATGGAAATAGGCTGAGTGCCCGGAGCCAGATCAATATAGAAATCAATATCCTTGTCGGCGGCATACCCGGCAGGTGTGAAGGGAAACCCTTGAGGAACTCACTAACAATAGGAACATAGTCAATAGATGGAACCTATGTGTTGGAGTCGCGAATATACGCCAGATATGCTAGACACCTATTCTCGACCATACGTCGAGCCTTGACATACGAAATAATACTACGGGTGGCATTACCTGGGTCTCTCTCCACTCAAGTCGAGGCAAATCTGGCAAGGCCAAGGTCACGGTCTTGGTGCGGGAATCCAAAATAGCATGATACGGGGACAACCAATCCATCCCCAATATAACGTCGAAGTCCACCATATCTAAGAGCAATAAATCGACACGGGTCTCAAGACCCTCAAATACCACCACACATGAACGATGCACTCGGTCGACAACTAAAGAATCACCAAACGATGTGGACACATATACAGGAATACCCAAAGCCTCACTAGGCATGACTAAATAGGGTGCAAAATAGGATGACACATAAGAATACGTAGATCCCGGATCAAATAACACAGAAGCACCTCTATCACAGACCAGAATAGTACCTGCAGTCACGACATCTGATGACTCGGCCTCTGGCCTGGACAGCAAAGCATAACAATGGGGCTGACCCCCACCTTCCTGAACTGTGTCTCTGGGGCGATCAGCTGTTCGCTGACCCCTACCTCTGGCGGTCCGAGCTCCACCTCTACGGTCTCTCCTTCCACCTCTATGATCCCTACCCCCTATAGCTGGCTGGACGGCCTGTGGATCACATTCTGCATGAATCGTAGGGCGAGGACCCTGCTGCTGAGAACTACTCGAGGCTCGAGGGCAAAACTTGATAATGTGACTTGGGTCACCACAACCATAACATGCCCTTGGCTATTGAGACTGCTGGCCCTGTCGACCTGTATGTCCTCCCCCGAAGCTCTGAAGTGGCGGTGCACTGATGGGGCCTGGTGGTACGCTAAAAGTCTGCTAATTCGAATAATATGCTGAGGACCACCACCGCTTGGAGTACCATGAGAAACCTGAAGTGCTGACTGGAAGGGCCTCTGAGAGTGGCCTCTATCATATGAATCCCTGCCTCCAGATGAGGCACCACTGAACCTACCAGAGTGGAGAGGCCTCTTATCTAAACCCTGACTACCCCCTCGAACAAGTGCCATCTCTACCTGGCGGGCCCCATTAGCTGCCTCCTGAAAGGAAATATTACTACCAAATCCAATGGCCATTTGAAGGCGGATCGGCTGAATCAATCCATCAATCAATCTCTGGACCCTCTCGCGCTCTGTAAGGAGTATCACAACTACATGGCGTGCCAAATCAACAAATCTAGTCTAATAATGTTTAACTGTCATGGAGCCCTGTTGGAGGCGCTCAAACTGCCTACGAAGTGCCTTTCGCTGAGTGACGGGGAGAAACATCTCCAAGAATAACTCCTGAACTGATCCATGTCAAAGCTGGAGATCCTGCTGGTCTAGATAGTTTATAATTCCTCCACCAAGTCTTGGAGGATTTGCAAGCCTGAAGGTGCAAAAATCGACCCTATTGGTCTCCACTATACCCATAGTCCTGAGGATATCATGACAACTGAATAGAAAATCATGGGGATCCTTCGATGAAGTACCGCTGAAAGTAGTGGTGAAAAGCTTGGAGAACCGATTAAGTATCCAAAAAGCATCCAATGACATGGCCGCTCCATCTTCGCCTGTAGTTGTAATACCTGTCTGAGTTGCCACTGTGAGTTGAACCACTGGAACCTGAGTCTGGGAAGCTACCTTCTCCGGAGTACGCATAGCAGGAGTCTGAACCCCTCCTCCAGCCTGAGAAGTGGCTGGTGCTACTGGCAGCAGACCCGCTCTAGTGACATTGTCCATAAAGCCTGCTATACGAACAAGAGCATTCTGGAGATCTGGGGGAAATATAACCCCTCATGGGACTTGAGCTAGGCCCACTGGACCTGCTGGGGCTGGAACCTCCTCATCAAAGTCAATATGAGGCTCCACCGAGCTCTGCCCTTACCATGGCCTCGACCCTTTCCCCTCGCGGGAGCTGCTGTTGGGAGCTCGGCTGCTACGCGGTAGAAGAAGAAGCACGTGTTCTCGCCATCTATGAAAGAAAAGAGTAGAACGATAATCAATATTTGAGGAACAAAATCACATGACAAGAATGAACAAAGGGAAATTTTCCTAACTCTGTAGCCTTTGGGAGATAAATACAGACGTCTTCGTAGAGATCCCTCAGACTCTACCGTGCTTGTCCGTGAGTTGTGAGACCCAAGTAACTTAGTACTCTGATACCAACTTGTCACGACCCGGATTTTCCACCTTCGGAATTTGTGATGGCACCTACTGTCGCTGCTAGGCAAGCCAACATAAACATACCTTTTCAACTAATTTTCAACACGATAATAATTAAAACAATAGATTCAAGCGGAAGTCTTAACTTAATATTAAATGAAAGAAATGCGAAAAAGTTAACATCATCCTCTAACAAAGATTTAGTGTCACAATACTCACGGACAACTATAAATAACTACAAATAAGAGTTTGAAAGAAAATACATAAGGAGTCTATTTGGATACAATAAAAACAAACATAAATGAAATATATAAGACTCAGGGCCCGTGCACGCCAGCGAACTACTTATGAGTCTCTGGACTGAAGGCACGCTCCCAATCTACTGCTGCTGCGGTTCGTAAGCTGCTCCCAAATCTGTGCACAAAAAGGGCAAAGAAGTGTAACATCAGCACAACCAACCCCATGTACTGGTAAGTGCCTCACCTAATCCCTACGAGATAGTGACGAGGCTAGACCGGACCTACCCTAATTAACCTATACAGATAAATGTGCAATAGAAATATATACAAAATTTAAACAGATAATAGGGAAGGGACATGCTGCGGGTGTAACAATTTAGATATGAGACCAACAAACAGAGGGATGGGAACTGAATAATTAACATCAATGAAAGAAAGCAAATAAATCAACAAATGCACGGCACCAATCTTCGTGCTTTTACTCTCAATTCTCACCAAAACTGCCAACTATAGTGCACGGCATCACCCTTCGTGCTTTCCTTGCATAACTCTCATATCAAGGCACGGAATGACCCTTTGTGCTCAAATAATCAAAACATGCCACAAAAAGACCCTTCGTGCATAATTATCAGTACATGGCACGGAAAGACCCTTCGTGCATAATCACTCTTCCTCACCCAATAACCGGTCACAATCAATCGGGGAAAGGAACATACAACAAGATTAAACATCCCGGCAAGGGAGAACAAATCAACGTTTAAGTCCCGGCAAGGGAAAACGAGTCAACAATGAGTCCTGGCAATGGAAAAAATACCACACTTCCTTCTTCAACTCATTTACTTCTCAACTATTGCTTCATATTTAAATTAGCAAGTAATTAACTCAATTGTTTCACATCTTTTGAATTTAGAAGCAACTAGGACTCACAGTCATGCTAGACTCGGGCGCATAGGTAACTGTCACCATACCTATTCATCGACTCCACATAGCACGTAGCAAATATTGTCCTAATCTTGTTCCCTCAAGCCAAAGTTAGATCAAACACTTACCTCGAAAGCTCCAAACTTAATTCACGCCTCTAGGATAGCTTTACCCCTCGAATTCGCAACAAAACTGCTCGAATCTAGTCACAAGTTACCCAAATATATCAAAATATGCTAGTTAAATTAATTTGAATGCATAAGAATGAATTTTCCAATGTTTTACCCAAATATTCCCAAAATACCCCTGGTCCCACGTGGTCAAAAATTGAGGTTCGAACCAAAACCGGGTTATCCATTCTCCCACGAGTTCGTATCTATAATTCGTTTTGAAATCGAACCTCAAATTGAGGTCCAAATCCCCAATTTTAAAAAAACGTAGGTTCTACCCCAAATCCCCATTTTCACCCATGAAAGCTTTGATTTTAAGATGAATTCATGATAAAATATGTTAAAGATCAAAGACATTGAGCAACAGTTGACTTACAACTGAATTGGGGACGAAAGGGTTTGAGAGAAATCGCCAATAGATGTTTGGGTTTTGAAAATATCAAAAGTGAGCTTCAAAATCGGCTAAGTGTAAAATATGCAGGTGCAAATCTCGCATTTGCGAGAATGGGTTTGCAATTGCGAACTATGCAGAAGAAGGGCAGATATCACATTTGTGAGGAAATGTCCGCAATTGCGAACAAGGCAGAAATGGGCGGGACTCGTATTTGCGAGGGAATGTTCGCATATACGAACTCAGGGCTTAGGATGGGGCAATCACATTTGCAAATAAGTCTTCGCATTTGCGAAGACTGCTGGGGAAAGGACTCCTTCACATTTGCGAAGAGAACCTCGCAATTGTGAGTTTAGCAGGCGACTGACCCTCTTCGCATTTGCGAACCAGGCTTCGCAATTGCGAAGCCTGCAGGTCTGTGACACCTGAAGCATAGGTCCAATATGCAAAAATGGACTCAACATCTATCCAAATCTCACCCGAGCCCTCGTGGCTCCAACCCAAACATGCACACAACCCCAAAAATATCCTACGGACTTTCTCGTGCGATCAAATCGCCAAAATAACATTATTTACATAGAATCAAACCTCAAAATACATGATTTCTTCCAACTTTCCATAAAACTCTTATTTCTCATTTTCAAGTTCGAAACACGTCAAATGACGTCCGTTTTGAACCAAACTTTATAAATAGTGCTTAACGCTCATTTAAGACATATATCGGGCGTCGGAACCAAAATACGAGCCCGATAGCATCACTTTCTTACTCATATTCATTTCAATATCCCATATCAATTTCAGATTAACAATTTCTTTCAAAAATTCCGTACTCGGGCTTGGGACCTCGGATTTCGATTCCAGGAATACACTCGGGTCCCATATTTTCCTACGGACCCCTCGAGACCGTCACATCAAGTATCCGGATCCGTTTACCCAAAATGTTGACCAAAATCATCTATATCAATATTATTATTAAAATTCTTTGTTTTTAACACAAAATTCATATATTTTCACATTAAAAACTTTTCAACTTCGCGCCCTGATTGCGCACGCAAAGTGATGCGATCAAATAAATTTTTTTTAAGACCTCAAAAGCACAAAAATAAAAAATACGGCGATGACCCTTTGGGGTAGTCACACATTCTATCATTGATTGTCTTTGATTTTGTCTTTCATATAAATTTATAAGAATTTTTATCCATTAGCCTCTTCCTGCTTCTCTATACAGTCGAGCAGACAACTAATGATAACTTCTTTTTGTTTTTCTTTGAGAAAACGGCACAAAGGTTTGGAACATTCAAGTTTGCTCGACAAATTAAACGATCTTGTTTTGGGGATATTTGGAAGGAATAATGGCAATAGCTTCAATATTAGTATTTAGGTTAACTAAATAACTTAGAACGCCTCTAGAACTGAAGTTTACCAGTTACAATTAGTTACAAATTAAAAATTTTAGCACACTTGGTTCAGTACATTTACTATTTTATGTCCGTCTATTAAAATACTGAAATTTTGTGTGATTGTCTTTGTTACTTCAATCCCGTATGCTAAATTTATGAAAAAAATGGTACGTACGCTTGCATTTTTTTTTGTAAAGCGTTAATTTGACACACAAAAAACGAATATAGATACAAATTCCCCTGGACAAAAATTGATTTTTGATGATGGGCCTAATGGGCTTCCAAAGGAGATTCGAGTTTCAAACTAATGAAGGGCAATATCGTAAAGTGGGCGCCACAAGAGGAGTTCCGGCCCATTGGAAATAGTCCGTGAGAGGATTTTTAACCCAGAGAGGATGGAACTTAACTCTGGAAAGTTATCACCTGTTGGTTTGCCAACGATATGTTGGCCAATTATTGCTGACCAAAATGTGAACAGTAGGTGTGTGAGTGCAGAGTTGGACTTGATATGAAGCATTTATGTGATAGACTCAGTTGAGAAATTTGCTAGGATTTTTAGGTGACCGTTAAAGTTCGATCGAGTTCAAATTTAATGCAAATGTATAAACACAAGAAATTAAAATTTTGGGATCCCGAGTCGTGAATATTTTACAAACAACTTCTTTTATTGCTTACAAACCACTTACACGATTACATAGTAGAAACAAATTAAACTCATATACTTAAAAGAAATGCCACACATATAGCTCATGCCCAGTTAAGAAAGATAAAGACAACATCAGATTTCTTAACTTCAGGTAGAGTTAATTAATTAGCCAGTAATCTCAATGGTTTTGACCTCAGGTTTCTTGATCTCCTGCTTAGGAATGGTGACAGTAAGAACCCCATTTTCCATACAAGCCTTCACCTCATCAAGTTTAGCATTTTCAGGGAGCCAGAACTTTCTACAGAACTTGCCACGTGGTCTCTCGATACGTCGCCACGTCTCATTCTCCTTCTTCTTCTGATCTTCTTTCTCAGCAGCACCGATCTCGCCGCTAATTTGCAGAACCCTTCCTTCTTCAACTTCAACTTTGTCTTCTTCTTTCTTTAAACCTGGAAGATCAGCTTTGAACACATGAGCTTCTTGGGTTTCTTTCCAATCAACTCGTGGGTTGGAAAATTTAGAGGTTTCATTAGTTGAGCCAATTAGGTTAAAGGGTTGGAAGATATCGTCGAGCAATTGAGGAACAAGTGCCATTTTTTAAATTGATGATAGCTAAGTGATCACTTTCTTGGAACTCTTCTTTTTTTTCTTTTTGTTTAATCTGGGATTGACAATTGCCGATATTAATAGGGAAAACTTGTGTGGGGTCAATGGTGCTTGAAATTTCGAGGGTCTTCTAACGTGGCATCTAGAGTTAGCTAGTCTATGGTATTACTGGTGTTTTCTAGAGCAATTTAGTGTCGTCAAGTAGAGTATTTATCAAAAGATAGGATGATAAGAATGGAAAGTTCTGGCTTTTGCTTCTCAATTTTGTATTTACGTTGTAGTTTTGCAGTAGCTTCAATTTAAGATTTAGCTGTTGAAATTCGGATACAAATATAAAATCGATGCAGCAGAAATTAAACAGAAAATATATCTTCAGTCGTAGTTGTTTAAGTATCATAGAGTCGCCTTAGAAAATCTTGACAGAAAATCTAAGAGCCTTCTAGTTCGTGTCTAATGTCAGACTGATGGAGTCACATGCATATTAATAGGTAGGCTAGAGACTCTTAGCAAATACTTTACTATATGAACTTCTCCATAAATTATAATTACCTTAGGAACTCCTATTTTATGGTAACTTCTTTTCATCAAAGAAATTACTATATAAGCATAATTATATAATATTATCTGATGTATTATTTCCTTTAGGAGGCAAATTAAATAATTTATTACCTTACATGTGGGCCACACTAGAAATATCTAGAAGAGACTTTAAATTTCTAATATTCTCCTACTTGTTCCACATATTAAAAAAAGATAATCCTTTATAAGAGATAAACATATACTATGGACATATACTTTATTACTCAACTAAAAGTTATGCAACAATTACTTTAACTAGAATATATTATTACATGAATCATGAACAAACACTTCCTTCCATGTATTACAATGCACAATATATTCTAATAAAGTATCTAACAACTTTAGGAATGAACTTAATATAAGTCATTCATAGTCCAACTTTACTGATCCAATGATCACAAAATAATACAGGAAAAATCAAAGTGTGCACTGTCATGTATATCAAAATAAACATAATGTCTAGACAAACTGCTAGAGAATAAATCAATGCTAAATTGAGCTACTAAGACCCATATGTGTTACATGATCCTTGAATATATTAACCGCCAGACCTTTAGTCATAGGTTCATCAATCATCAAAGTAGTACTAACATGCTCAAAATTTACATCTTGCTTATCATATAGCCTCTAACCATCAAGCACTTTATGTCCATATACTTGCTTCGGCTGTTACTTTTGTTGTTTTTAGAGAAGAACACTGCAACTAAATTATCACATAAGATTCTCAGTGGCCTTGAGATGGAATCGACAATCCTAAGGCTATAAATAAAGTTTTTCAACCATAAATCCTGTGATGTAGCTTCAAAGCATGCTATAAATTCTGCTTCCATTGTGGATGTTACAACAATGGCCTGCTTGACACTTCTCCAAGACACATTACCTCCAGCAACAAGAAAAATGTATACTAAAGTAGATTTATCAGTATTTTTGCATCTACCCAAATCAGAGTCTGAACATGCAATCACCTCCAATGAGTCAGAGTATTTGTATGTAAGCTTAAAATCCTTGGTTCCTTGCAAATATCTCAAAACCCTTTTACCAGCTTTCCATTAGTCAAGACCAGGGTTACTTTGATATCTACCAAACATTCCTATCGCAAAAGCAATATCAGATCTAGTACAGATCTGTACATACATAAGGCTCCCAACAAACGAGTCAAAAGGGATGTCATTCATTTGTTCCTTTTACAATGCATTTTGTGGATATTAATTCAATGAGAATTTGTCACCTTTAATTATGGGTGCTTCTATAGGTGAACGGTTCTTCATCCTGAATCTTTCCAGAGTTCTCTCAATGTAGGCCTTTTGAGACAGTCCAAGTAATCTTTGAGATTTGTCTCTTTGAATCTCTATGCCAATGACATAAGAGGCTTCACCCATATCCTTCATCTCAAAATTCTAGATAAGGAACTATTTAGTCTCGTGCAACAATCCCAAATCACTACTTGCAAGAAAAATTTAATCCACATATAGGACTGGAAAAATATATTTGCTCCCACTTATCTTAAGGTATATACATTGATCAATGATATTCTCCGTAAATTCAAATGAAGAAACAACATTATAAATTTTAATATACCATTGGAAGGAAACCTTCTTTAGCCCATAAATGGATTTATTCAACTTGCAAATAAGGTGACTTTTGTCTTTATCACAAAATCCTTCATGCTGACGCATGTATACCTCTTCTTCAAGATCTCCATTCAGTAAAGTTCTTTTCACATCCATTTGATGTAACTCTATATCGAAACGAGCTACTAATTCCATGATTATTCTTAATGAATCGTTATTTGATACTGGAGAGAAGGTTTTATGGTTGTCAGTGCCTTTCCTTTGAGTATAACCTTTTCCTACAAGTCTGGCTTTATATCACTAAATATTACCAAATGAGTCTCTTTTAGTTTTAAAGACCCATTTGGAACCTATAGTAGAGGCTTCCTTTGGTAACTCAATGAGATCCATACTTTATTTTTAGCCATAGATTCTAACTCTTCTTTCATGGCATCATACTAAAGTGTGGAGTTTTCTCCACTCATGACTAGTGAAAACGAGCGTGGATTATCTTTTAGTCCAATATCATAATATGATTCTTGGAGATATACAACATAGTCACTATAAATTGATGATTTTCGAACTCTTGAGGATTTTCTCACTCCCATTATTTTAGACACTTCTTCACTGGGTTCATATAAAGCAGGTTGATCTTCATATGGATCCTCAAGTGGTGGTAGATCTTGCACTTGTTCTTGTTCAGATAATTCATGAGAATTTTTCTGAGCAACATTTAAGTTTCCAATATATAAAGGTACCACAGGTGGTTCCCTTATTTCTTCCAATTTCACCTTTTGAGTCAAATTACTCCCACTTTTTTCATGTTCATCAAGAAATTTATCATTTCTAGCCTCAACAATTTTAGGAGAATGTGAAAAACAATAAAACTTAAATCCCTTCGAGTTAACTGCATAGCCTATAAAATAACTGCTTATAGTTCAATCATCTAACTTCTTTAGTTATAAGTCATAAAACCTCACGTCAGTTGGACATTGTCACGTCTCAAACCCGATCGTGATGGCGCCCAATCCTAAAGCTAGGAAAGCCTAACCAACAATCGCTCCCAGTTTAACAATAAGTCTCAAAACCGACAATTCAAGGAGAAGTGTAATAACTTTAGAATAATAATCCAATAATATCATTAGAATAATATGGAAATATACGAAAACCAATAAAACACTCCCAAAAGATCTGGGGTCACGAGTCCAGAGCCTCTAAAACTAACTGGATAATAATATCTGAATAAAAATATATAAGTCTGGAAATGTATATAATAATAATAGACTGAAATAGGAAGAGTAGTCAGGTCCTGCGAACGTCAAGCAGCTACCTTAACAACTCTGAACAACCTGCCGAGAAAACGACTAATCAGCTAAGCCACCGGTGTACCTGAATCTGCACACAAGGTGCAGGGAGTGGGGGTGAGTACTACCGACTCATTGAGTAATAAGCTATAAAATGTCTGAAGATAAGAAATTCACGAAATGCCACCAAGCAAAGCCAAAACTAACAGTCCGACACCTTAATTACGAACTAACAACAAAGCAATATCAGATATATCAGTCAAGTATCATGAAAAGATGCAACGCAATGCACATGAATCCGCTGCGGCGTACAGTTCGACCCGTTTAACATCGACGACGCTCACTGAGGGTGTGTACAGACTCCGGAGGGGCTCCTACAGCCCAAGCGCAATATCATCATATTACTACTGCGGTCTCAGTCCACAATATGCATATGAGTCACATAACAAATTCAATTTATTTTACAGTTTCCAATTATTAAGAAGAATATTATTTAATTATTTAATTTCAGAAAAAGTGACTTAGCATTTTATAACAGTGATTAGACACAGGACTGAGATCAATGATTATTCAAATCATGCTATCACAATGATATTCTTCCTAGACAGATGCTATATATCGGTACAAGACCCCAGATATGGCATTAAGCCCAATTTTCAACAATACATGGTGCATATTAGCTGCCTATAAATTATAGTTAGCACTCGGATGGACCAAGTCACAATCCCCAATCATATACGATCTTGCACCTCCCATGGGGTGCGAGTCACGCCCTAATATAGCGTCACAATGTGACAAACCGGGGTTTCAAACCCTCAGGCCATCATCTATACAAACTACTCACCTCTAGCCGGCCGTAAACTGGTCCACAATGCCTTTTCCTCTTGAAACTTCCTCTGCGTGCGTCGAATCTAGTCAGGACCATAATGAATACTTAAATATTGTCTAAAGAAACATAACCTAATAAAAATACTCTAAAAGTGCTAAAATTCACGAAGTTGGTAAAACCCGAGCCCCGAGCCCACTTCTCAAAAAATTCCGAAAATTGCATCAACTGATTCCTCGTCTTGCCACGAGTCTGTACATATAAAGTTTACCAAAAACAGAGGTCAAATGGCCTTTCAAATCCCCAAAATTCATAACAAAAACCAAGCCCTAGTTCTTCACAATTTCAATCCCTTTTCATGAATTTGAGTGTTGATTCTTCAATAAAATGGTATTTCTAAGTTAAGAGACTTACCTCCAATAAATACCTGTCGAAAAACCTCTTCAAATAGACCAAAAAGCTCTCTTGGTGGAGTAAAAATGGTAGAAATTATGAATGGGTCGCGGATGAATTAACCCTTAAAAAAATTCTGCCCAGGCATTTTTAACCCTATACGAGCATCACTATCATTGCGATCGCATAGTACAAATTTCATCTTCCCAAAATTCCTCATAAGCGATCGCATAGCACAACCTGCCCCTTCTATGCGATCGCATAACCCTCTCTACGTTCGCATAGAATAAATGTTATCAGGGACCGCATGTCCAAATTGTACTATGCGATCACATCCCTCTGAGTGCGAACGCACTGAAAAAGTTCCCACACCTATGTGATCGCACATCCCTTAACGCGATCGCATAGAGAAAATTCATGGCCCTCCAAAACCTTCTATGTGATCGCAATGATGCCTATGTGATCGCATAAAACAAAAGTTCTCTGCAATTTTTCTGTTGCATTTTTAAACTCAAAAATCCCCGTTAGCCATCCGAAACCATCCCGAGGCCCTCGAGACTTCAACCAAAAGCACAAATACGTTCTATTACTTCATTCAAACTTGCTTGTAACATAAATACACGATCATAACCATCAAAATTATTGAATTTTTTTAACCCTTCTGCAATTGCATTTATTCACACAACGGTTAATCCCACTTTTTAGGCGACAAAATGTTTACTAAGTCCCAAATTTTTTCGAACATTTCGGTAGAGTTCCCTTTGTAATTGGGCCTTATCCACCTGCCAGAGAATCACCAAAACCATCCTAACAACACGTCCACAACTTGACAAAGCATCACACTGTATATCAAAAACATTAATCTCAATACTACATGTATTATATTATCAAAATTAATACATGGACATGCGTTGCACCACGAATCATAACACATAGAAAATACCTTTCAATTACACATGAGATCTATTAACATACGCATAAGAATTGCATCACTTCAGATCGCTTCGCATGAGATAACTCACCTGCTTCACCTCAATATAACATTTCTGTATACCTTCCACCATCATACATATTACACAACTACTTAGTCTTCCTAAGTCTGAACTCATATCGTATCGTGCACTTACTTCACTCCCACTAGGATACTTGAAACGATTCTTCATATGCCTATATTCGGGCTACAGATCGAACCACAGTAGGAAACGAATCACTTAACAGTTCGTCTACTATCCAGCAGACTTCTTCGTCGCTACCAAGCCATATAATTGCATCTCGCCTTACTAAAATTCTCAATCACACGCATACCAAACTACCATTTCGGATAATAGCGACAATACCGAACATATGAGTTCATAACACAATCTCGCAAAATTAGCACTCTGGTGTTCAAGCCATATGCAGAGACTCGTCCTCAAGTCCTCCGGACTGGTCCAACATCAACCTCAAGAAGATTACATCTCACACCTCGATCGGGGAATCGCAAGCCATTGAAGCACATAAAATACCAAGCGCTCATGCGCACATGAAAACATGTGGAATGAATTTCAAGAGTTACTTTTTCAAGCTGAATCAAGGACGCACGATAAGATTTCAAGAAAGTGAGGTGTTTCCTCCTCCCGAGGATAGATACAGACGTCTACGTACCGATCCATGAGACTCTACTAAACCGGCTCATGACTCACGAGGCCTAGTAACCTAGGCTCTAATACCAACTTGTCACGACCCAAACCCGGTTGTGATGGCGCCCAACCCTAAATCTAGGCAAGCCTGACCAACAATCGCTCCCGCTTTAACAATAAGTCTCAAAACCGACAATTTAAGGAGAAGTGTAATAATTTTAGAATAATACGGAATGATACGAAAACCAATAAAACACTCCCATTAGATCCAGGGTCACGAGTCTAGAGCCTATAAAACAAACTGGATAATAATATCTGAATAAAAATATATAAGTCTAGAAATGTATATAATAATAATAGACTGAAATAGGAAGAGTAGCCAAGTCCTGCGAACGTCAAGCAGCTACCTGAACAACTTTGAACAATCTGCGGAGACAACGACTAATCAGCTAAGCCTTCGGTGTGTCTGAATCTGCACACAAGGTGCATGGAGTAGGGGTGAGTACTACCGATTTAGTGAGTAATAAGCATATAAAAAATCTGAAGATAAGAAATCCATGAAATGCCACAAAGCAACGCTAAAACTAACAGTCCGACACCTTAACTAGGAACTAATAGCAAAGCAATATCAAATATATCAGTAAAGTATCATGCAAAGATGCAAAGAAATGCACATGAATCCGCTGCGGTGTACAACCTAGCTCGTTTAATGTTGACGACGCTCACTGGGGGTGTGTACAAACTCTGGAGGGGCTCCTACAGCCCAAACGCAATATCATCATATCACTACTGCGACGTGCAGCCTGATCCATAAGTCCACAGTATGCATATGAGTCACATAACATATTCAATTTATTTTACAGTTTGCAATTATTTAGAAGAATATAATTTAATTATTTACAACAACAACAACAACAACTACCCAGTATATTCCCACCAGGTGGGGTCTGGGGAGGGTAATATATAGACGAGCCTTACCCCTACCCGAAAGGGTAGAGAGGCTGTTTCCATTCGACCCTCGGCGCATAGGATAGAATGAAAAGCTGCATTAAAACAAAAAAAAACAAAAACAAAAACAAAGACAAAATTAGAAACAAAAACAAGACAAAACAAAACAATAAAGCATTAGTAAATCCCGCAGAAATAACGTAAATAATTATGTAAACATAAGAAACATAAATACAGTCGCATGCAATAATAACAAACCGTAACTACCATACTAACAACCATAAGGGGACATAAGCTAAAACACTAATCATCTATGGGTGACCCTGCTATCCCACACCCAACCCCGGGTGAGGCGTACAAAGAACTCTATGAGCCCCTAGCCTACAACCCTGATTCTAGACCTCCAGACTCCCCTATCAAGGGTCATGTCCTCGGAAAATTGACTTAGCATTTCATAACAACAATTAGACACATGACTGAGATCAATGATTATAAAATCATGATATCACAATGATATTCATCCTAGACGAATGCTAAAAATCGGCACAAGGCCCCAGATATGGCAACAAGCCCAATTTTCAACAATACAAGGTGTGCATCAGCCGCTAATAAATAATAGTTACTACTCGAGATGGGCCAAGTCAGTATCCCCAATCATATACGATCCCGCACCTGCCATGGAGTGCGAGTCACGCGCTAATATAACGTCACAATATGATAAATCGGGGTTTCAAATACTCAGACCATCATCTATACAAACTACTCAAATTTAGCCAGCCGTAGACTGGTCCGCAATGCCTTTTCCTCTTGAAACTTCCTCTACATGCGTCGAATCTAGTCAAAACCACAACGAATGCATAAATATGGGCTAAATAAATATAACCTAATAAAAAATACTCGAAAAGTGCTAAAATTCACAAGTTGGTAAAATCCGAGCCCCGGACCCATTTCTCAAAAAATTTCAAAAATTACATCAACAGATTCTTCATCTCGCTACGGGTCTGTACATATAAAGTTTACCAAAAACGGAGTTCATTGGCTTTTCAAATTCTCAAAATTTGTTTTTAAAAAACCAGCCCTAGTTTTTCACAATTTTAACCCTTTTTCATGAATTTGAGTGTTGATTCTACAATAAAATAGTGTTTCTAAGTTAAGAGACTTACCTCCAATCAATACCCGTTGAAAACCCTCTTCAAATCAAGCAAAAAGCTCTCTTAGCGGAGTAAAAATGGTGGAAATTATGAATGGGTCGCTGATGAATTAACCCTTAAAAACATTCTGCCCAGGCATTTTTAACCCTATGCGATTGCATCACTACCATTGCGATCGCATAGCACAAATTTCATCTTCCCAAAATTCCTCTTATGTGATCGCATCACTGGCCCTGCGATCGCATAGCATAGCCTGCCCCCTTCTATGCGATCGCATAACCCTCTCTGCGTTCGGGTTGAATAAATGTTGTTAGGGACCCCAGGTCCAAATTGTATCGCATCCCTCTGAGTGCGAATGCACTGAACAAATTCCCATATCTATGCGATCGCACAGACCTTGACGCGATCGCATAGAGCAAATCCATGGCCCTTCCAAATCCTTCTATGCGATCACAATGATGCCTATGCGATCGCATAGAACAAAAGTTCTCTGCAGTTTTTCTGCTGCATTTTTCAACTCAAAAATCCCCGTTAACCATCTGAAACCACCCCGAGGCCCTCGGGACCTCAACCAAAAGTACAGATATGTTCTATTACTTCATTCAAACTTGCTTGTAACATAAAAACACAGTCATAAACATAAAAAACATCAAATTACCACGGATTCAAGCCTAAGTTAAACTAAAACTTCTGAAACTTGTATTTGATAAAAAACCTGGCCTAAACACATCCGAATAACCTGAAACTTCGCACGCATATTCAAAATCACCCAACGGAGCTACTGCAACTGTCTGAATTCCATTTCTACCCCCCAAAATCTTACCTATCAAACGGAATTCGCCAACATTCAAACTTAGCCAATTCAAGCCTAATTCTACACCGGACCTCCAAATCCAATTCTGATTGCGCTTCTTAGTCACAAATCATCACCCAAAACTAGCTGAATCATCAAAAATACATTCCAAGCCCTCTAACTCATAAGTCAACATTCAGTTGACTTTTCCAAACTAACCTTCTCATAAAGAAACTAATTGTCTCGTTTCTAACTAAACTCTATCCGAATTACTTCAAATTCTCCAAACACATATAATGAAACATATAGAAGCATAAAAAGGGAGCTACTGCAACTGTCGGAATTCCTAAACACCTCTGAATGACCTGAAACTTTGCACGCATATCCAAAATCACCTAACGGAGCTACTACAACTGTCGGAATTCCATTCCAACCCCCGGAGAAAATCCTCACCTATCAACCGGTATTCGCCAAAATTCAAAGTTAGCCAATTCAAGCCTAATTCTACACCAGACCTCCAAATCCTATTTTGATTGCTCTCCTATGTCACAAATCATCACCCAAAACTAGTCGAATCATTGAAAATCCATTCCGAGCCCTCTACTCATAAGTCAACATTCGGTTGACTTTTCCTAACTAACATTCTCATAAAGAGACTAATTGTCTAATTTCTAACCGAACTATATCCGAATTACTTCAAATTCTTAAAACACATTTAATGAAACATATAGAAGCATAAAACGGGGAAAACGGGACAGGGATACCTGAGAGGACGGGTCGGGTCATTACAGACATCCCTAAACACGTAAATAATTTAAACTAGGTTTTTATCTTTTTCATAAATCAAAAGGTATATTTGAGACAACCTTGGATGGAATATTATTTAAAATATACACGGCGGTTTTTAAGGCTTCACTCCATAAGGATAAAGGTAAACTTTTTCAACTAATCATGCTTCTTACCATGTCCATTAATGTGTCATTCCTTCTCTCTGCCACACTATTTTGTTATGGTATTCCTGGCATGGTATATTGGGAATTTATATCTTCACTTTCAAGGAAATCAAAAAATGGACCCTTAATTTTTCCCTTATCTATGTACCTACTATAATATTCTCCACACCTATCAGATCTTACAATATTGATCTGAGCATCACTTTATTTCTCTACCTGTGTTTTGTAATCTTTAAAAGCATAAAGTGCTTCTAATTTTTTAAATAGAAAATAAAGATACATATACCTTGAATAATCATTAATAAATGAGATAAAAATATCTCTCACCATTCAACCAAGGGATAGGACAAGGTCCGCAGATGTCTGTATGTATGATGTCAAGCAATTGAGAACTCCTTCTGGCACCAGTAGTTGATTTGTTGGTCTGCTTACCTTTTATGCAGTCTATATGATTCCTAAAATCAGAAAAATCAACATCTTTTAGAACTCCATCATTAACGAATCTTTTGACTCTTTCGATAGAGATGTGTCCCAATCCCTTGTGCCAAAGACTTGATTAGTTCTCATTGATAATGCATCTCTTTGTGCCAATTTCGCTGTCATGCAAGGTTAAAATATGACATTCAAATGTGGGGTTTAGCTTAAGTTTATATAAATTTTCATTCAAATTTTCAAACCAATAGCTTTATTATCTTTCAAAAGTTTCACAGAAGGATAATAATATCCACTAATATATAGTCTTGAAAGAGAAATTAAATTTTTAGAATTGTCTAGAATATTATAAGTATTTTCTAAACCTAAGTGAAATAATCTTTTAAAATGAGCCTGTAAGTCCCCACGCCTTCCACACGTGAATGTGTCATATTGTCAGAATAGACGTATTGTTCACTTCTCATCGACTTCCTCTGAGTTAGAAAGACCTGCATGATTTTGGCAATGTGAGTTGTTGCCCCAGAATCAATCCACCATTTATCAGAAACTTCGGTAAAAATAGATTCATAACATACAAAGGTAAAACAACATTTCTTCTCAAGTCATTTCTAGTATTTCATGCAATATGTTTTCCAGTGTCCCTTCCTTTTACAGAAATGACATGCATCTTTTGTTGGAAATACGCTTAACGCTAGAGGGGGGTGAATAGCGTTATAATAAAAAATAGCGTAAACTTGCGGAATTTAAAAATTGCAGGAATGAAATAATTGCGATAAGTAAATAATAAGGAACGAACGCACCGATGTATCCTGGTTCACCACAACCCGTGGCTAGTCTAGTCCCCGAGAGACTCTCTCGAGATTTCCACTAACTTCGTTAAGCTTACGGGTGCTTAACAAACCGTTATGGTTGCTCAAGGATACCGCACCTTAAGACTTCACTTGCTTGAGGATACCTCACCCCAAGACTTCAACCACTAAGACTTCGGGTACTTAGAAAACCCGACAAATGAGAAGATATGTTCTTCTCAAACAACTCTCTTTTACACAAGCACTCTCTCAAAAGAGTAGATAAAGAGATACAATTTTAGCTCTATGAACAACACAAAGTTGTCTATCAAATGGCTCAACAAAAGCTCTAAAATGATGCTTGAAAATGATCAATATGTATATCAATGTATGGAGGAGTTGTGTGTTTAAAAACAGCTCAAAAGACCTCATTTTATAGGTGAAAAATGGTGCTGACCGTTGCTTAATTGACAAATAAAATCCCTGAATTTTTGCTCATACAATCGATTGTCTGACCTACACAATCGATTGTTTGAGGACCGTTCAAAAGACAGACTCCTGATTTTAAGGGAAACAATCGATTGTAAAACCTGTATAATCGATTGTTCTTCAACGTTCAAAAATCAATTAAAGATTCTGTGGGAACGGTCTGAATATAATCGATTGTATAAAAACCATAATCGATTATTCTGATTATAATCGATTGTTAAAAACATATAGTTGATTATTTAGCTGATTGAAAAATTCAGTTTAAGTACTGTCTCAATACAATCGATTGTTAGAAGTATATAATCGATTGTTTGCTATTTTGAAAAACTTCAGTTCACACTGTCTTAATACAATCGATTGTTAAAACTGTATAATCGATTGTTTGCTATTTTGAAAAACACAATCGATCGTAAGGAGCACATAATCGATTGTTTTAGGTCCAGATTTAAAAGACATGTTTAAAAACCATTTTGACTAAAATACAAATCATTTTGGTTTAACACAAAGATGTATGTTTATGATAAATAAGATTTAATAAAACGTTTTATTCAGGTTTATAATGACCTAATGTTGAGCCAAAAGACGAGATAACTTAAGTGTTGTTCTTACATTGGTTCTACCAAACGACCTACGTCTTGGGTTTTCGGTCTTGAACTCTTTGGCTCGACTTTGGCTTGTTCATGCAATTTCGTCATCAGTATGCTTCTCGCCATTTGATTGTTTGTCATGTTATATCGTTGTTTGACGCTTGACTTCATTGTTTGTCATTCATCAAAACCTATACCTGAAAATCATGCTCATACAACCAAAGCGCACATATCATAGATAGAGTGATTTTCTACAATTTCCCCCTTTTTGATAATGACAAACAACGGAAGATATGCATATTGAATTCCCCCTAAATTCATGCTATTTCTCAACATACAATTTATGCAACCAATTCAATATAATTTCCCCTTAATTGAATATTCCCCCTCAATTAAGGCATGCATATCGCCTATATTCTTCCCCCTTTTAGCATTAGCAAAAAGACTATACCAAAAATTATTTAAACCATTGACGATACCAATCGTTATAAACAAGATCATATCAAATGTTAGTAAATGACATACTAATAATAACGGTCATTTTTCTCAACTATGCCAATTGTTATTTTAAACTAAGAATCAAAACATGAATCAATCATTTATTTTAAAACTAATTGATACTAATTGTTATTCAAAAAGAACTTACTAAGACATGCATCAAACAAAAATATTGATTATTAGCACATATCAGCTATTACGTTTTTATTCAAAATATGATAACTAACCGACGTTCCCCCTTAATGCATCAAGGTTTCGTGCTTGGTGCATCCACTACAATATTGTAGTCTTCAAGCACACCTGCAAAAAGAACCTAAAAATAGGTTTTTGGTACCCAACTTCTTTTGGGTCCTTGGGGGTTAGGATAATAATAATCATAATCAACACATAAATCTCTATGTTTAGCAAAACAAACGGGTGCAATGTGTCCTACCCGATTACAATAGTGACATATAACATTAGGATTGTGCATATGTCTAGGTTGAGCCAAATGCGTTCTAGGTGATCTAAATTTGTTTTTCCTAGAATCGTTAAAATTCCTAGAATCATTTCTAGGTGGTCTAAAATTATTCATTCTAGACTCATTTACAAAGATCCTAGAGTTGTTTCTAGGTGGTCTAAAACAATTAATCTTAGACTCATTAGTGAGGATCCTAGAATTCTTTCTAGATTGACCAACCTCATTACTTTCATCCTTTTTAACAACTTCAATTTTAGGACTATCAACACTACATTTTTCTAGAGCGTTCCTAAGTTCTATGTTTTCTATTTTTAAAGAACTACAAGAAGAACAATTTGAGCATTTATCAATTGAAGAGGCTTCATTCAATTCCTTGATCTTATTTCTAAAAACAACAATGTCATTTTCCAAAAAATTATTTTCTTTTTCTAAAACTTCAATTTTATTTTTAGGAACACCATTTTCATTAGACAATTTTTCAAAATCTATTTCTTTCAAAGAAGAGGATTTTTCAAAATCTTTTTCTTGTAAAGAAAGTGTTTTCTGAAAATCTGTTTCTTGCAAGGAAAGTGTTTTCTGCAAAGAAAGTGTTTTCTTCAAATATTTTATCATTTTGGAAGCATTAACAAATTCACCATACAATTCATCATAGACATTTTGTAATTCTTCAAACGAGTGAGAGTTAGATGTACTTACCTCTTCTTCTTTGTTTGCCATGAGACACAATGCGGCAGTTTTATCGCCTGAGCTGTCTGAATCCCGTGATACGCGCCTATGCTGTTTCTTCTTTTTCTTGTCCTTCTTCATAGACTTACAAGACTTTTCAATTATATCATTTGAAATATTATCATCATCCCTTTCCGAATCACTTACCTCTTCTCGTTTAGGGGATGAGGCTTTGAAGGCAAAATTTGAATTGCTTCTAAGATAAGGATTAAGAATTGTGCTATCATAAGTTTCGAGGTTGCCTCTTAGTCCATCAATTGTGATATCTGTGAATTCCATCGACTCTTGGATTGCATTGGCTTTGGAACGCCATTCGGGAGTGAGACTCCATAGGACTTTTTGAACAAGATCTTTATTCGTGTAAACTTTCCCGAGAGCATGGAGATCGTTGACGATTCTTAAAAATCGTTCAAACATAATACCAATGGGTTCCTTCTCCATTTTAAAGATTTCATATTTATGTGTTAGAAAATCAATTTTGGATTCTCGGACTTGAGGCGTACCTTCATAAATGATCTCGAGTTTATCCCACATCTCCTTGGCGGTTGTGCAGCAAGAGATTATTTGATAGTCATCCGGATTCACCACACAGTATAATACATAGATGGCCCTTGCATTATTTTCAACTTTCTTGATATCCTCGGCATCATATTCATCTTCCTTCTTTGGAACCGTGGTTTCTCCAACTTTCTTTGTCGGCATTGGTTCACCGTTTTTTATGATTTGCCACAAACGAAAACCGTTTGCTTTGAGAAAGATACTCATCCGCTCTTTCCAATATGTATAGTTTGTTCCGTCAAATAGTGGAGGGCAAGTGGGGGATTGTCCTTCGCTCATTATTCCTGCGTTCAATATTCTCAATAAAAAAAAATATATCGCTCTCAACCGGTTAAGGCTTTCAGAGAGTTAGGCTCTGATACCAATTGTTAGAATATACGCTTAACGCTAGAGGGGGGGGGGGTGAATAGCGTTATAATAAAAAATAGCGTAAACTTGCGGAATTTAAAAATTGCAGGAATGAAATAAGTGCAATAAGTAAATAATAAGGAACGAACGCACCGATGTATCCTGGTTCACCACAACCCGTGGCTAGTCCAGTCCCCGAGAGACTCTCTCGAGATTTCCACTAACTTCGTTAAGCTTACGGGTGCTTAACAAACCGTTACAGTTGCTCAAGGATACCGCACCTTAAGACTTCACTTGCTTGAGGATACCTCACCCCAAGACTTCAACCACTAAGACTTTAGGTACTTAGCAAACCCGACAAATGAGAAGATATGTTCTTCTCAAACAACTCTCTTTTACACAAGCACTCTCTCAAAAGAGTAGATAAAGAGATACAATTTTAGCTCTATGAACAACACAAAGTTGTCTATCAAATGGCTCAACAAAAGCTCTAAAATGATGCTTGAAAATGATCAATATGTATATCAATGTATGGAGGAGTTGTGTGTTTAAAAACAGCTCAAAAGACCTCATTTTATAGGTGAAAAATGGTGTTGACCGTTGCTTAATTGACAAATAAAATGCCTGAATTTTTGCTCATACAATCGATTGTCTGACCTACACAATCGATTGTTTGAGGACCGTTCAAAAGACAGACTCCTAATTTTAAGGGAAACAATCGATTGTAAAACCTGTATAATCGATTGTTCTTCAACGTTCAAAAATCAATTTAAGATTCTATGGGAACGGTCTGAATATAATCGATTGTATAAAAACCATAATCGATTATTCTGATTATAATCGATTGTTAAAAACATATAGTCGATTATTTAGCTGATTGAAAAATTCAGTTTAAGTACTGTCTCAATACAATCAATTGTTAGAAGTATATAATCGATTATTTGCTATTTTGAAAAACTTCAGATCACATTGTCTTAATACAATCGATTGTTATAACTGTATAATCGATTGTTTGCTATTTTGAAAAACACAATCGATCGTAAGGAGCACATAATCGATTGTTTTAGGTCCAGATTTAAAAGACATGTTTAAAAACCATTTTGACTAAAATACAAATCATTTTGGTTTAACACAAAGATGCATGTTTATGATAAATAAGATTTAATAAAATGTTTTATGCAGGTTTATGATGACCTAATGTTGAGCCAAAAGACGAGATAACTTAAAGGTTGTTCTTACATTGGTTTTACCAAACGACCTACGTCTTGGGTCTTCGGTCTTGAACTCTTTGGCTCGACTTTGGCTTGTTCATGCAATTTCGTCATCAGTATGCTTCTCGCCATTTGATTGTTTGTCATGTTATATCGTTGTTTGACGCTTGACTTCATTGTTTGTCATTCATCAAAACCTATATCTGAAAATCATGCTCATACAACCAAAGCGCACATATCATAGATAGAGTGATTTTCTACATCTTTGTCAAATGAGCTTTTCTTCTTCATGGGAACACTTTTGCCTTTCTTTACATTTATCTTATCATGAGTTACCGTATTAACACTTTCAGCTATCTCATGCTTCAATCTCTCTTCCTCTTGAACACACATGGTCAAACGTTCATTAATTGACCAATTATCATTATGTGTATTGTAAGAAATCTTAAACGGACCATATTTTGCTGAAAGTGAGTTGAGAATGAAATAGGTTCGGGCATATACCAGATAAAACCGATAACCCAAACTATTAATTATTTATTGGGTTATCAATATTTGGATATCGAGTTAATGATTCTGTAACAGTTTAGAATATTTTTATTATTGGGTTATCGATTCGGCTCTTGGTTTTCTAATTTTATTAATGGGTTAATTGATAAACCAATAAGAATTAATAAATTACTACTTTACCCTTAAGTATATACATATGTTAGGGCTTCACTTTATTCTTTCCTATTCTTTTCAGCCGCATCCTTCACTCTTCAACTACTTCATCTTCAGTCTTCACTCGTCAACTACTTCATATTAATTTTTCACTCTTAAACTACTTTATCTTCATTCTTCATAGACCTTACTAGTTACTCCTAGTAGTCTTTAGTCTTATACATTAGGCTTTTCTAGTTCAGGCTGCAGATTTCTCTATTCTTAGGTTAACTACACTTTCAGAGCCTTAATAGTTGCTCCATTTAAAGAATGAACATTTTCCTATGTAATGTTTAGATTTCAACAGGTTATGTTCAACACTGCTGGCATCGCATTTGCTGAAACCTTTTATTTAGGTTTTTTCCTGAATTCTTTTTGTTTTTATTATTTAAATCTCCTATCATTATAACATGACATGACAAGGAAATACTTACTTCAGCAGCTGCAAGGAAGGCAAAAAAAGGGTTATTAAATGATTTGTCAAATATATTCAAAAGAAATGAAAATCTTGTTTGATGAGGTGCCGAAAAAAAACTTAAGAGGCACACTTATCACTTGATCAAGGAAATAATTCCCTTAGAAGCTGTAAGGAAGGAAAAAAACGGCTATTGTCAGACAATAATATCTAGCTTGGGTTGTGATAACTAGGGATTCTAGCCTATTTTATGCTCCTTTTTGCTTAGGCTTTGGATTAAAAGTGTATGCAAGTATTCCCAAATAGCTAACTTATTGTGCTTGTTTCTAGTGTTTGATCAAAAAGAGACAAGGATGTCATAACCAGCTCAAAAAGGAGTGAAACCTACACAACTTCAAAAGCTTGATCAAAAGAGCATTGACATCAAGAAACAACCGCGAACGTGGAGGTTCCACCGCTGAGGCCGTCTTAACTTCGCTCTCAGCGGTGGCAAAGTTTAGAGAGCTGGAATTTTGGGCTTAACAAGTACCGCTGCCCACGGTAAAAGTGCACGGCAGTAGTAGCCTTAGCGCGACCGCGGTGCATTTACCTCCCTCAGCGAAAACCAAACCTTGTGAACCAAGAATGGAGCTAATAGTTGAAGACCGCGTTCTGTTCTTGATTTTGTGTGGCCGTGGTAGTATCAGCACTGCACCGGTCCATTTTTCGCTGTCAGCGTTACCTCTAATGGTGAAAGAATGTCCGAACAATTACATGACCAAAACAATGATCATGTAGACATTCTACCATGGCATTAATACGACAAATTAGTGCGTAGTGAACCAACTAGCAGGGGGGGGGGATTTTATGAACACACCTTATCCTGAGGCATGTGAGATATTGGATGAGATGAAAGATGCTTCCTCAGTTTGGAAAAGTCAAGCTAATGTTCCACAGGGTGACCCCACTATCATTCACTTGCACAAATAGCTCCACGACCATGGCCATGCGATAGCAGAGTTAACTAAAACAATGAACCAGTTGGCAAAAGCTCAATTGCAGCAAGTTCAAGCGCCGAGACAAGTAAATGCAATGTAAGGTGTCAACAAAGAGGCGACAAAGACGTCAACAAGGTCAAGGTATTCTGGATAAATATGAGCACAGTAATGGTAGTTTCAACCAAGATGATGGGTATGATGAATAAAGTGAAGAAGAGCAGTACGTGAATAATTATTAAGGACAAAAGGGCAATGCTCCTAACCAACAATAACAGCAGATATCCCAAGGAAATTAGGGGAATCAAAACCAACAAGGAAATAGCAATTGGGGGAACAACAATCAAAATTAAGGCAACCAGAACAACCAGGTCAACTCGAGTGGCAACAAGTGGGTTGGAATAATGGAAATCAAGGGAATCAAGGGCAAGACTTTCAAAGGCCTCCAATGTATCAACAACCAAACAACCCACCTCCATTTCCATCCTATGGTCCAAGCTCACGAAACAATGGGATGAAAGGATTGAGATGATGTTTGAACAAATGATGAAAAAGAACGCCGACTCTGATGCTCAGTTGGCATCCCATAATACTTCAATTCGAAATTTAGAGGTTCAACTTGGCCAGATTTTGCAATCCTTAAACAATCACCCTAAGGTGGCTCTACCTAGTGATATTGTAGTAAATCCGAAGTGTGGAAACAACACCGGACATGCAATGGCGGTGATTACTAGAAGCGGTCGAGGTGGTGATGTGAATACCTCCAGGCAAAAGGAAATTATGAGTGATGAGGTTGAAGTACAAGATGATGATGTTCCTATAGTTGATAAGCAAGTGTGTGAAGAGAATTTGAACGCGGATGTGAGAATTGATATTCATGATAATGAGTTGGAGACTCAAAATGATGTGAACCCATCTAGGGAACACGTAATAGATATACCGAAAATGGTAGTGCCCAAGGATAAGGCTCTTGACAAGGCCTCCTCCACCTTCACCTCAAAGGCTTGCGAAGCAAAAGAATGAAAACCATTTTAAGAAGTTTATTGAGATGATGAAAAGCTTGTCAATCAATGTTCCTTTAGTGGAAGCTCTTGAGGAAATGTCGGGTTATGCTAAGTTCATGAAAGAATTGGTGACTAAAAAGAGATTCATGGATTGTGAGACCATATAAATGACTCATCAAGTAAGTGCAGTTGTGCACTCGATTGCTCCAAAGCTTGAAGATCCCGGCGCTTTCACCATTCCATGTACTATTGGGAGTCTGTAGTTTACAAAGTCATTGTGTGATTTAGGAACAGGTATCAATTTGATGCCTTACTCTGTGTTCAAAAATTTGGGTATTGGTCAACTGAGAGCTACTTCAATGAGATTGCAAATGGTGTATAGAACAATGAAGTGGCAATTTGGTATTATTGATGATGTCCTTATATGGGTGGACAAGTTTATCTTGCCTATTGATTTTGTGATTCTCGACTGCGAGGTCGACTATGAGGTGCCGATAATATTGGGCAGGCCTTTCCTTATATCTGGGAAGACATTGGTTGATGTGGAAGCAGGGGAGCTCATCTTCGGGGTGGATGATGAAAAATGGTCTTTCATGTTTGCAAATAAATGAAGCAGCCGAACAGTACTAAAGTGTACTCTTTTGTGGATCTTGTCACGGATGTGATAGTCGATGATACTAGTGACATGATTAACATGAAGGATCCTTTGGAAGCGGTATTGTTGAACCTTGATGTGAATGAGGATGAAGGTCAGGTGGAGTGTGTCAATGCTTTGCATAGAATGGACTCTTATTCTTATGAGCCTCGTAAGCTCTCTTTGGATCTGAGAACAGAAAGACTCCGCCAACAAATCCCTCAATTACGAAACCTCCCATTTTGGAGTTGAAGGCTTTAACTTCACACCTCAGGTACAAATTCTTAGGCCCTAGTTCAACTTTATCTGTTATTCTTTTGTCTTGTCTTACTAACGTGTAGGTAGATACAACACTGGAGGTGCTCCAAAGAAGGAAAAGGCAATTGGACTGACTCTAGCTGATAATCGAGGAATAAGACCCATATTTTGCATGTACAAGATTATACTTGAAGATGATGCCAAAACCCTACGTGGAACATCAAAGGAGGTTGAACGAGGCTATGCAAGAGGTTGTCGAAAAGGAGATGATCAAGTGGTTAGATGTAGGGGTTGTTTACCCCATCTCGGATAGTTCATGGAGTTCACTGGTGTGGTGTATGCAGAAGAAGGGTGGTATGACTGTGGTTACCAATGAGAAAAATGAGTTGATTCCCACCAGTACTGTCATCGGATGGAGGGTGTGCATGGACTATCACAAGCGAAATAAAGTGACTCGCAAGGGTCATTTTCTTTTGCCCTTTCTTGACCAAATGCTAGATAGACTTGATGGGCGTGCCTTCTACTATGTTTGGATGGGTAATCCTGTTACTGTCAGATTTTAATTTCTCCAAAAGATCAGGAGAAAACCACCTTCACATGTCCGTATGACACCTTTACATTTCTAGGATGCCATTTGGTTTGTGTAATGCACCGGCTATATTGTAGCGGTGTATGATAGTTATATTTACTAACATGGTGGAGGACTTGTTGGAAGTGTTCATGGATGATTTCAGCGTTGTGGGTGACTCCTTTGATGAATGTTTGAAGAATCTTGACATGGTGTTGGCCTAGTGTGAATAGACCAAAATTGTGCTTAACTGGGAAAAATGCCATTTTATGGTTGAGGAAGGAATTGTCCTTGGCCATAAGATCTCAAAGAACGACATAGAGGTGGAGAAAGTGAAAATTGAAGTGATATCAAAGCTTCCTCCTCCTCCTACTTCAGTCAATGGGGTTAGGAGTCTTCTTGGGCATGCTGGGTTCTACCGAAGATTTATCAAAGACTTTTCTAAGGTAGTGAACCCTTTGTGAAAATTATTGGAAAAGGATGCCAAGTTCGTGTTTAATGAGGAATGTATGAAAGATTTTGAACTTCTCAAGTACAAATTGACAACCACTCCCATTATTACCACACCCAATTGGAGCTTACCTTTTTAGCTCATGTGTGACACAAGTGATGTTGCGGTAGGAGCTGTCTTGGATCAAAGAGTAAACAAGTTGTTTCACCCGAATAACACGGTGAGGGGAAAAGAGTTGCTAGCAATTGTGTTTGCAATGGAGAATTTTAGGCCTTATCTCATGGGTGCCAAGGTGATAGTTCATGGTGATCATGCAGCACTCCGCTACTTGATGACAAAGAAAGATTCCAAGGCTTGATTGATGAGATAGGTTCAATTGCTTTAAGAGTTTGACCTTGATATTGTTGATCGGGAAGTGATAAAAAACCAAGTGCGGACCACTTGTCCCACTTGGAGGGGTAGGGGAGGCCCCGTGATGGCCTCAAAATTAATGATTCATTCCCTGATGAGCAACTCCTCTCCGTATATGTAAATAGCATGCCTTGGTTCGCGGATGTTTCCAACTTTCTTGTGACCGGTATTATTTCATGTGAGCTCTTTTCTAACCAAAGGAATAAGCTTAAACGGGATAGTTTGGACTACTACTGGGATGAGCCCTACTTGTTCAAAATCTATATTGATGGTGTGATCCGGAGATATGTTCTAGAAGAGGAGCAAATGAGTATTTTGAATGTTTGTCATTCCTCTCCCTACGGTGGTCATCATGGCGGGGAGAGGACAGCTTCAAATGTGCTTAGCTGTGGTTTTTATTAGCCTACATTGTACAAGGATACGGGTGAGCTTGTGAAGAGATGTGATGAGTGTCAAAGAGTAGAAGGATGAAATGCCTCTTACTACTATTCTTGAGGTTGACATATTTGATGTATAGGTCATTGACTTCATGTGATCCTTTATGCATTTATGTGGAAACACATCCATTCTACTGGCCGCTGATTATGTTTCCAAATGTGTTGAGGCTGTGGCTTTATTCAATAATGAACCCGGAGTGTGGTGGCTTTCCTTAAGAAGAATATCTTTCTCGGTTTGGAACTCCTAGAGAAATCATCAGTGATGGGGGTTCTCATTTATGCAATAAGGCATTTGATAAATTTCTTGCAAAGTACGGTGTCAATCACAAGGTTTCAACCCCTTACCATCCTCAAGCTGGTGGGCAAGTTGAGGTCTCCAAAACAGATATCAAGAGCATATTGTCAGAGACGGTTAATACAAATAGGACTGACTGGTCCAAGAAACTAGATGATGCTTTGTGGGTTTACAGGACTGCTTACAAAACTTCGATTGGTAAGTATTCGTACCGGTTGGATTTTGGGAACGCTCGACATCTCCCGGTTGAGTTAGAACACAAGGTCATGTGGGCATTGAGGAAGTTAAATCTTGAATGGGATGTCGCAGCAAATCTTTGGGTACATCAAGTCAATGAGCTTGACGAGTTCCGGTTTCATGCCTATTTCACCTCGACTTTGCATAAGGATAACATGAAGTACATACATGAAAAGTATGCTCTTAGTAAGGAGTTCAAAGAAGGTGACTTGGTTTTGTTATTCAACTCCCGGTTACAATTGTTTCTGGGAAAACTCAAGTCAAATGGAGTTGACCTTTTGAGGTGGTGCTTGTGACTCCGTTCGGTGATCTTGATTTGAAAAATAAAAATGGTGAAATCTTCAGTGTTAATGGGCACAGAGCTAAGCACTATCTTGGCAAGTTTGATTGATAGACACCTGGTGCAAATGATCGATCTCAAGTTATTGTGGTAACCTGCATCGTGCCGCAATGTTAAATTTGGTGCTTCTTAGGAGGCAACCCATGTGTGTTTTTTCTCAGTGTAGGTTTTGTTTTGAACTAACTAGTTGTGAGATGTGTGTAGGAATATTTGATACAGTGCAGGACTAAGCTTGAAAAATTGGTACTCTCTGAAGTTGGATTACTGACAGTTCTCCATTTTTTATGGTCAGCAGTAACCTTATCGCGGAGGTGGAAATTAGTGGCGGGCGCGGGATTGAAATTCCAAAAAATGAGACTTCTCTGAAGTTTCTACCATGTCCTGGTGCATTTTTTGCGATCATCGGTGCCTTACCGCGGCTGCAATCTATTTTATGCTCTCCGTGGTGATTTCAATCATGGAGCCCTTCTGTTCTTCACAAGCGTGGACCGCGGTGATTTAACACGGCCGTGCTAGGTAGGATTGTGTGGGTCCCAGGGTGTTGTCGATTAATAGAACTTGAGGGAACCTTCTACACTTTTCACTCATTTCTCTCTCAAACAAAAATCACCACTGTTCATCAACGCCCTAGTCCACACAAACAAAAGAAATAGACTCCATTTTCATCACATATTACACCTCTTGTAATATCACTCCATCATTATTCTTTAATTGTTTATTTGTTTTTCTTTTAGTTGTTAGTTTTTACTTCTTCCCTTTTTCTTTTAGTTTTGACCTAGGGATGTTTAATGTTAATTAGGTCATGCTTAAAATAGTTAGAAGTTGTTAATGAATACCTAGTGGGGTTTAAAATGTAGACGAGATTGCTAAATGCATAAAAATCTTAAACCCTAGGTTTACTGAGCCCGATTTTGACATCTGCGGCCTCGGTGCATTTCCGCGGTCAGTGATTATAAGTTTGACTTGAGTTGGAATTCATGATAGTTGCGATCAGTGGCGGAAAAATCCAATGACAATAGTGCCTCTCCCTGGCCATGATGCTTTTCTCGCGGTCCGCGATGCTCAAGTTCAGAGAGGAAAAAATAAGGGTTGCGGTCGTAGTTGATTTTCCACAGATAGTGGTCTAACCACCATGGTCACACTCAAATTATTACGCTTAGCGGTGCTATAGAATTAGAGGTTGGATAGTTTGATCCCCACACCTTCGTGACCGCAATTCATTTTTCGCGGTCAGTGGTGATCATTCTGCATCTGCACTTCATTTTTTTGCGGTCAACGTTCTGTAATTTTTTTTCATGCACTGTAAATAGTTCCTTTGTTTTTTACTCACTACTTCTTCTAGGATTAGTACTAACAATGTTCCACTGATTATGTTTGTAGATAATGGTTAAATCTAGAGGTGGGGATTAGAAACAAAAGGGTAAAGTAGAATCCTCCGGGGTAGCGATGAGGACAAATAAAGTTGGCAGTAGCAATTCAAAAATCAATTAGGGAAATGAGGATGAACATTAGGTCTCAAATAGATTTTCTTCTCACTCAGAGGGGTGTGAGTATGTGCCCTCCTGGGAGGCATGAAAGACTAACTGAGTGCCAGCATATGTACCAAACTTCCAAGAGAGACTTAGGTTGAGATATGAGCCTACACCCCCAACCTCTCCCACTTATTCTACCTCTTCTGAGTCATCTGATGTCTTAGTGGAGAGTGGTGAGTCCTCAGATTCAGCCTCAGTTACAGCTTCGTCACCAGCACAGGACCCCATAGATGTAAATGCTGAGGTATCGGATGATAGGAGAGGGGGTGAAACCCAGACCGAAGGTGTGGAAAGGACCAAAAACCTGAAGGTGTAGCAACATAGGTTCCTTAGTGCTGGCATACCATAAATTCATGTACTGGTAGCCTTAAAAGTCACTCATTCATCAGCGTCAGTTCATAGAGTGGGATCTTCTACCTCACAACCCCAATGTGAAGCAACACTTTAATGAACAAGTGGGATGGGAGTACTTCACTAGCAAGGAGTCGGAGGCTAATGAGCACCTACTCAAGGAATTCTACCCCAATACCTCCCACATAAAAAGGACACAAAAGTGACTAAGGTGCGGAACCTGAAGGTCCGGTTTGAGGATAGAAGGATCAATGATTACCTGGGCTTCAATGATGAAGATTAGATATTGTACTTATAAAAGTTGGTGATGTATGAGGTATCCACTCGTGGTTGGCATCATATCTGGCTCTCCCGGATACCACTCCACCATGGTTGATAGAAGGGGTTCCTATCTGGAGGAACACTCTAAAACTTGAGGTAGAGGGTTGGGAGACCTTTGTGTGCAGCAGACTAGACCCCACTACTCATGAAAACACCTTTCCGGTCTCCCTCGAGATTGTAGTGGCGGCTATCATGGAGAGGTTCCCGATCAATGTGGTAGTTATAAAGGGTGATCACCAGAGTGGTCAACGAGGGTGATAGATCTTACCCCTTTCCAAACTTCCTCACCATGTACTTGGAGGATCAGGAGGTGGAGAAAAGAAATTTCAATGTCATAGTAAATCCCAAGATGCCTTTTCATGGTATAGCCTTAGGGGTCCAAGCATCCCCAAATCCAAGGGATCCAAGGGCAAAGCTACTATTTACTGGCCAATCTGAAGAGCCATTAGTGGTTGTCACTAATGGCTCCAACTACCATACCAAATCTTGCATTAGTACTATCTACTTCTATGCCGTCCTCAGTTCCATCTTCCTTATCATACTCGTTGACTGCTCACAGGTTGAACCAAACACTCTCCATCCTCAACAATTGTGTGTAGGCAGCAACTTCTAAGTTGTCAGTGCTATCCAGTTCAGTGGTAGCCCAGTCAGTTCCCTCATAGCCACATGTATTAGTTTCAGTAGAGGAGTCTCTCAAGGAGCTTCTGGGTAACCATAAGAAGCTCATGGAGAACTAAAAGCTTATTATGGATAAAAACACTTAAGAAGTTGAGCAAGCAAAAAAAGAATCTGAAAAAGACTCGGGACTTAAAGAAATCGGTGAAGCAATTGAAGGGAGAGGTAAAGAAGATGAAGTTAGTTGATGATTGCCATTGGAGCTACTATTACAGGACCAACTTCCAGCATCTCAAATAGAGCAAATTTAGGAGCAGGAGATTGAGGGAGAGCTCAGGAGGGGGAGAGTGGTGCCCCCGGTTGATGATGTAGAGATTGAGCTGGAGGATACTGAGGGAGTTTCCTCTGGCCAGCCACAGGCCCCCGAGCTAGGTGATTTAGGGGCCCAGCCACATGCCCTCAAACTAGGTTGATCCAGGGACCCAACCACAGGACCCCATGCATCCACAGGACCCCATGCAGTCATAGGACCCATAAGGAGTTTTCTTTACTCTCTACCCTTCTTTTTTATCTTATTTGTGGTTAGTTAGCATTGAGGACAAGGCTAGTTTTCATTTGGGGGATTGGTCCTACTTTGATGATTCGGTAGTTGGTTTGTAATGATGATAATATTTTTTTCTTTTATGCTTATTTTTCACCTTTGATATGTATATAGTTTTACCATTTATTTCACTTTTCATTATTTTTCAATCTTGGTCTGTATATAAAGTTACTCTCTCATTTATATATTTATTCCCTCTTATGTATATTCATCTAAATACTCTATTGTACATATTTAGTTTACTTTTTGCATTTTATTTTATATCTTCTTTTGCAATTTTCCTTAATAGTATAATGTTTAGTAGCTTTTTTTCCCCGTATTATAGCTTCGTATTTTACAAGTTTTTGTGATCAATATGCCTTTGGTGTTCTTAATGCTATTTCTTTCCAAAGGTAGAGATTGTATGAAGTAAGTGGTTCTTCCTGATGATTGATGGCATGACTACCTTCTTAAGGGTTTGAGTATGTTTTTCTTTTTATTTTTGTGTAAATAGTAGTAGTAAGAAATGGTGCCTCAGTCAAAGCTTTATGTGGGCCTAACAAATTTACCTTTGACCTTATGGTTAAGAACAAAATGGTGTGTATAGGATGGTGATAGTTGTGACCTTGAGACTCTTGTGTTGGCTAAACGATCATCGAATTGTTTTTCTCAGAACCGTTTGTGTTTCTCAAGTCTTAGCTAAGGTTGTTGTGGGCCCTCGACTATACTTCATTAGCAATCCTATAGCTTGTGTTGTGAGGTATTCATTTGCAAGTCCAAGTCCCATGCCAATGAATCTAGAACTTGCCCTGAATGGTTGTCTAAGCGAAATCCTAAGTGTAGTTCGACTTGAGAAGTGATTATAGGCTCTCTTTTATCCTAATTGAGACTTGAAAACATCTATAGCCCACCAACGATGATATCCCTAGTTAACCCTATTAAGCCATAACCCTTATTCTTTAAACATCATGATATAAGCCTTTATCCATTCTAAAATGATCCTCTCTTGGCACCTGATCTTTTTGTACAAGGCAAAAGCATCACTTTGGGGGGGAGGGAGGGGGGACACGAGGAATGCAAAAGTGATAAAAGATACAAAATGAAGGAAAGAAAAGGCAAAAAGAAAAAGAAAGAAAAGCCTAAAAGTCAAAAAGAAAGTGAACAGTGTATAAGAAATGAAGGGATTCGATAAAAGCAAAAGATGAAAGGCGTGGAAAGATTAGAAAAGAGAAAAATGATTGAAATAAACAAGAAAGAATAATAGTGTGTCTCTCGTGTGTCTCTCTACTCCCTAAGGAAGAAGTAAATGACTCAAAGAGTCAAGAAAATGTGTGCTAAAATGAAGCAAATAAAGTGCTTAAGGAAAAATGAAAACATTCTTAGACCAATATATACTACCCTGAACCAAAAGCCTTCATTACATGCCCGCAAAAGCCTTCATTATTGCTGACTCGCATAAGGGAAAAGCTTATGGTACTTAGAGACGGACTTGCAACCTTCCTTTGAGAGAGATGAGTGTGTTTTCCACTATCCTTGATCTGAGAGCTACAATCTAGAAGTGAGGTTAGCTTATGGAGAGTTGAGGAGTAAGAGTTTGGGTTCCACAACGACCAATGTAATAGAAAGAGTTCCCTTGATAAGTTGAGTAAACTCTTGATACTTTTGTATCACACTGTAGCCATGGTGCTAAAAAAGGTTGTGTATTGCTAATAATAATGTGAGTTGAGGGTAGTTGTTAGTCATAATTGATTCTTGATGAGGTTAATTTAGGACAGCTGAAATTTTCCTTTCTTTTATCTTGAGAAGGTGAAAGTTACTTTGATCGCTTGAGGAAAAAAAAAAGCTTAAGTTTTGGGGAGTTAATAAATATGGATTCTAGCCTATACTCCTTTTTGCTTAGGTTTTGGATTAAAATTGTGTACAAGTATTCTCAAAAGCTAACTTATTGTGCTTGTTTGCAGTGTTTGGTCAAAAAGAGACAAGGATGTCATAAACAGCTCAAAAAAGAGTGAAACCTGTTCAAGTTCAAAAGCTGGGTCAAAAGAGCATTGAAAGTAAGAAACAACCGCGGACACAAAGGTTCTACCGCTGAGGCGGTACTGACTTCACTATCAGCGGTGGCAAGGTATAGAGCGCTGGAATTTTGGTCTTAACAAGTACCGCTGGCTGCGGTGAATTTACCGTCCTCAGCGAAAGCCAGTCTCATAGAACCAAGAATAGAGCAAAAAGTTTAAGATCGCGGTCCGCACTTGATTTTGTGCGGCCGCGGTAGTCTCAGCGTTGCGGCGGTCAATTTTTCGGTGTTAGAGGTACCTCCGTAGGGGAAGTTTTGTCCAAAAAATTTATCTATATATAAATAGTTTTTTTAGATGTTTACGTCATTTGTTGTTAAGATGAGCATGTGAACCACCTTTTTTACCCTTTTGAGTAATTTTAGAGCTTGTTTAACAATTAATCTTTCATGCTTATGTTGTAATTGCTTTTTATGGCTTATATTTTATCTCAATCTATGATGTTTTCTTTGATTATGAGTAGCTAAACACATTAGCTAGGGCTGTGGCTCAACCCTAATGTGGGTATTTAATGGGTCTTCTATTTTAGGGTTTTAATATTTATCGGTGATTGATATTTGGCCTGATTTATGCTTTAAATGTTGAATTGGTAAGATACATCCCGAACCTTTCGGTCTGCATAAATCTTCTGACGCGACTGAGCCATACGAAGTCTCTCCTGGATAACTTTCACTTTCTCTAAGGCATCCGGAACTAACTCTGTCTCCAATAGTCTAGCCTCGTCAGGCTCAAGCTAGCCAACTGGAGATCTACAGCGTCTCCCATATAAAGCCTCATACAACACCATCTGAATGCCGGAGTATTAATTATTGTTATAAGCAAACTCCGCAAGTGGCAAGAACTCAGCCCAAGAACCTCCAAAATCAATAACACAGGCTCGTAACATGTCCTCCAATATCTGAATAGTACGCTCGGACTGCCCGTCCGTCTAAGGATGAAAAGCCGTGCTCATCTGTATCTTAGTGCCCAACTCCCGATGAAACGTCCTCCAGAATTGGGAAGAAAACTGAGTACCCCTGTCTGAGAGAATAGAAACTGGAACCCCATGCAACCGCACAATCTCACGGATGAAAATCTGTACTAACCACTCCGAAGAATAGGTGGTACACACCAGAATGAAGTGCACAGACTTGGTCAGCCTATCCATAATCACCCAAATAGAATCAAAGTTCCTCGAGGTACGAGGGAGACCACTCAGAAAGTCCATAGTAATCTTCTCCTATTTCCACTCTGGAATATCTATCTGCTGAAGTACACCTCCGGGTCTCTGATGTTCATACTTGACGTACTGACAATTAAGACACCTAGCCACATAACTCACAATGCCCTTTTTCATTCTCCTCCACCAATAATGTTGCCTCAAGTCCTGGTACATTTTTGCGGCACCTAGATGAATAGAATACCGCGAGCTGTGGGCCTCTTCTAATATCAACTCTCGGAGCCCATCCACATTAGGCATGCAAATCCGGCCCTACATCTGCAACACACCATCACTACCAATAGTCACATCTCTAGCATCATCATGATGGACCATGTCCTTCAATATAATCTAATGAGGGTCATCATACTAGCGCTCCCTGATGCGATCATACAAAAGGGACCGGGAAACCACACAAGCCAACACTCGATTAGGCTCAGAATTATCCAACCTCACCATCCAATTAGTCAATGCCTGAACATCAACTGCAAGGGCCTCTCCTCAACTGGAATGTACGCCAAGCTACCCATACTCATCGCCTTCTGGCTCAATGCATCGGCCACTACATTGGCCTTCCCCGGATGATACAATATGGTAATATCATAATCCTTGAGTAAGTCAAGCTACTTCTGCTATCTCGAATTGAGGTTCTTCTACTTAAACAAGTGCTGAAGACTGCAATGATCCGTGAACATATCACAGGATATGCCATATAGATAGTGCCTCCAAATCTTCAAAGTATGAACTATAGCAGCCAACTCAAAGTCATGAACAGGGTAGTTTTTCTCATGTGGCTTAAGCTGACGCGAAGCATATACAATAACTCTACCCTTGTGCATCAGTACACATCATATCCCAACTCTCGAAGAATCACAATATACCGAGTAAGAGCCTGAAGCTGATGGCAATAGCAGTACCGGATCTGTAGTCAAAACTGACTTGAGCTTTTGGAAGCTCTCCCCACACTCATTCAACCACACAAATGGAGAATTCTTCTGCGTCAACTTTGTCATAGGCAAAGCAATAGATGAAAATCCCTGAACAAACCTGCGGTAATAACCTGCTAAACCAAGGAAACCTTGAATGTCAGTAGCTGAGGACGGTCTAGGCGAACTCTGCACCGCCTCAATCTTCTTTGGGTCGACCTGAATACCATCATTGGACACTATAGGCCCCAGAAAATCGACAGAACTGAGCCAGAACTCACACTTGGAGAACTTTGCATAAAGCTTCTCCTCTCTCAACCTCTGCAATACAACCCTTAAGTGTTGCGCGTGCTCCTCTTGACTACGTGACTACACCAGTATATCATCAATAAACACGATCACAAAAGAACCCAGATACGTCCAAAACACACTGTTCATCAAGTGCATGAATGCGGCTGGGGCATTAGTCAGCCCAAATGACATAACCAGAAATTCATAATGCCCATATCTCGTCCTGAAAGCTGTCTTCATGATATCAGAATCTCTGATCTTCAACTAGTGATAGCCTGGGCGGAGATCAATCTTAGAGAATACCTTTCCCCCCTGGAGCTGGTCAAACAAATCCTCGATACAGGGTAGTGATACTTGTTCTTCACTGTCACTTTTTTCAACTGTTTGTAATCAATGCACATTCTCATTGTGCCATCTTTATTCTTTACAAATAACATTGGTGCGCCCTACGGTGATACACTCGGGCGAATGAGCCCCTTATCTAGGAGTTTCTTCTGTTGATCCTTCAACTCCTTTAACTCTGCTGGTGCCATACGATAGGGAGGAATATAGATGGGCTGAGTGCCCGGCACCAAATCAATACCGAAGTCAATAACCCTATCCGGCGGCATGCCCGGCAGGTCTTCTGGAAATACATCAGGAAATTCCCTCACCATGGGGACCGAATCAAGACTAGGAGCCTCGGCTCCAACATCCCTCACAAATGCTAGATATGATAAACATCCTTTCCCAACCATCCGTTGGACCTTCAACAAAGATATTACCCTGCTGGGTACATAATCCGTCGTACCACGCCACACGATCTTCGGGATACCGGGCATAGCCAATGTTGCTATCTTGGCGTGACAGTCCAGAATAGCATGGCATGGTGATAGCCAATCCATGCCCAGAATAACATCAAAATCTACCGTGCTCAATAGCAGCAAGTCAACTCGGGTCTCCAGTCCCCCAATAGTGACAAGACAGGACCGATACACGTGGTCCACAATAACAGTATCACCCACCGGGGTAGATACTTGCACAGGTAATGCAAGACACCATCGGGTAGTCCCCAAATGATGAGAAAAGTAAGAAGATACATAATAATAAGGGGATCCGGGATCAAATAAGACTGAGGCATCCCTGTGGAAGACTTACCTATAATAACAGCATCTGAAGCAACAGCATCCGACCTTCCCTGAAGAGCGTAGCAACGGGACTGACCACCACCGGATCAACCTCCCCCTCTGGGACGACCCCTAACTGCATGACCCTCACCCCTAGTTGACTGGACGGATGCTGAAGACACTGGACCAGAAGATGAAGGTTGGCCCGTCTGCTGAGATGAACTAGATGCACGGTGGGGACAATCCTTCCGTAAATGCCCAAACTCTCAACACATAGCAACTCCAAGGAACTGCGGGCTGCGACTGAAGGAAACCCCTCACAACATAGTAGATGGCTGAAGAACTAGGCCGAGATGAACCCTGAACAGATGGGGCATGAGACAAACTCTGCGAAGGAAGTGCACTCAAAGATGGTTGACTCTGCTGATAGCCCTGATAACCCCGACCAGAAGATGAACCACAGTACTCTAACCAAGCTGGCTGTGGAGCCCTGAAAGAACGACCCTGCTCTACTGGAACAAGCTCTTAGATGAAGCACCATTGGAGCCACCGGATCCTCGAGACCTCTTCTCCACTCTCTCCTCACGGCAAGCCAACTCAATATTGTGGGCTATATCCACCGCCTCCTCAAAAGGTATGACTCAGGACCCTCTCTCGAGTCATCAGAATATGGAACAATCCACGGAGCACAACGAGCTAACTCTGCAAATCTCACCCCATACTGTGTCACAAACATATCCCCTTGACGAAGCCGCTCAAACTGCCTGCGTAACTCCTCCCTCTGAGACCGAGGTACCCACTTATCCAAGAAGATAGTGGAGAACACCTACGAAGCTAACGGCGCTGCACCTACCGGCCTACACCGCTCATACGACTCCTACCAGGTAAAGGCTGCTCCTGAGAACTGAAAAGTGGTAAAAGATACCCCACTATTCTCCAAGATCCCTGATGTCATAAGCGTGCGTCAACACTTGTCGAGAAACCCCTGGGCATCCTCGCCCGGAACAACGCTAAAAGTAGGAGGTGAAAGCCTGCTGAACCTCTCAAGACGACGATGCTCGTTATCTGGCATCACTAGCACCCATCACCCTGAACTGGAACAATTGCTAAACAGGGGCAACTGGCTGAACTGGTGGTGCCTCTGGGGTCTGCAAACCCTGAACACCCTGCTTCGGGGTGCGACTTGTGGGGGTCTGATGACCGCCCCCGATCTGAGATGTAGCTGCGACAGTGGTCGAGACTGCCTGGGCCAGGCTAATGCAAACCGATAAGATCAGAGCAAGGGCCTCCTGAAGACCCGGAATCATAATGGGCACTACTGGTGCTTGAGCATGCGCTGCTGAAACCTCTGCAGCTTGAGGGAGATCCTAAATGGGGGCAACTGGTGGGTCAACTGTTGCTGCCCTTGCTGATGTACCACGACCACGGCCGCGTCCTCGGCCTCTAGTGGGTGGAAATGGTGGTCGTCCGCCACGTCTGGTCGCACATGTTCTCGTCATCTGCGAGATAATAGAATACAGAAGTTTAGTTCTCGGATCAACAAAGTCGCACGACAAGAATTTCAAGAATATGAAGTTGTCCTAAAGGTTCTGCAACCTCTCGAGGATAAGTACAGACATCTCCGTACTGATTCGCGAGACTCTACTAAACCGGCTCATGACTCGCGAGGCCTGGTAACCTAGGCTCTGATACCAACTTGTCACGACCCAAGCCCCAGTCGTGATGGCGCCCAACAGCTTGTTAGGAAAGCCCGCCCATTTAAGCCTTTTCTAACAAAATCATTTACTTAAATACTGAATTTAGCATAAATTCTCGGTTTAATATTGAAAAACATTGCGGAAATTCGTAAAGTGAAAATAACAACAGCCTAAAAGGAGCCGACAGAGCTGAACAATACTCTAAACAAGAAAGTCTAGATACAGAAACAAAGATAGATAAAAAGAGAGATCAGGTCTTACGGACGCCAGCAGCTACCTTGACAACTCCGATACTGAGCTGAGGAACAACCGGCAGTTACCGCTATGCCTCCGGGATCCCTGTATCTGCACATAAGGTGCAGGGAGTAGAGTGAGTACTTCCAACTCAGTGAGTAATTGCAATAAATAACAACTGAATGTAAGAAATCCCGTAAGAACACTATACATTTCAAATATCAACAGTAACGACGGTGAATAATGCTAAACATAGGGAACAATCTGGTAATTACTTCTCTTTCCATCCGAATAGTTACTAACTCTGCTGCGGCACACGGCCCGATCCAATACCGTATATATATAGTGTTGCGGTGCGTATCCCGATCCAATATAATATATATAGTATTGCGGCGTGCAGCCTGATCCAATATAGTATATATATAATGTTGCGGCGTGCAGCCCAATCCAATATATATATATATATATATATATATATATATAATGTTGCTGTGTGCAGCCCGATCCTTAATATATATCACTGTGCTCACTAGGGGTGTGTGCAGACTCCGGAAGGGCTCCTTCAGCCAAAGTGCTATAATACTGCGGCGTGCAGTCCGATCCATATAAAATATTGTTGCGGCGTGTAGACCGATCCATATAATATATTGCTGCAGCATGTAGCCCGCTCCATATAATATATTATTGTGGCGTGCAGCCCGATTCATATAATATGTTGCTACAGCGTGCAGCCCGATCCATATAATATATTGTTGTGGCGTGCAGCCCGATCCATGTAATATATTGTTGTGCCGTGTATCCCGATCCATATAATACATTTATACTGCTGCGGCATGCAGCCCGATCTAATACATATTTATGTATATACTGTTGCGGCGTGCAGCCCGATCCGATATATATCAAATACCCTCACTACAGGGTCTTTGACCCCTCCCAATCAATATAGACTTGTTCTCTCGGGACCACTCAGCTAACACAGGGTATTCAACCCTAGGTATTGCTCATTTAGTGTGCAAGTTACTACGTTCAGTTTATCTCATGATTTACAGTCAAAAGTTAGGACAGATGGTATGTGTCCAATAGGTAAAGTGAGGTCAATCAGCTCAACATGCTCCCTAGGAGTTCTACAAATCGTCACAAGTCCCCAAACATGGCAACAAGCCCAAATTATACGAGTACAAGCTCAGTCTCAGCCAAGAAGTACAGTTAATCATCAGTTGGGATGGACCAAGTCCGAGTCCCTAGTAGATACATCACGACGCTCATCACAAGACGCGTGTCTCATCTCAACATAGCACCGCATAGTACAAATACGGGGTTTCAGACCCTCAGTATATCATTCACAACCATTACTCATCTCAAACCGACCAAAATCCTAGCTCACCTTGCGCTTTCCTCGCAAATCAACTTTCTCAGGGGTGGAATGTGATCAAAACCACAAGGAATATGTTATAATAGGCTAATGGAACATAACCCGATATAAAGAAACTCAAAAAATACCCAAAAACACGAAGTTTGCAAAACCTGAGCCCCGGGACCATTTCTCAAAAAATTACAAAATTTACATCACTGGAATCCTCGTCGCTCCACGAGTCCATACATATAAAGTTCATCAAAATCGGAGTCCAAATGGGCCATCAAATCTCCAATTTTCATTTCAAAAACCAAGCCCTATCTTCCTCAATTTCAACCCAATTTTCAAAGATTTAGATGATGATAAAATCATGTAATTACAACAACAACAACAGCTACTACCCAGTATAGTCCCACAAAATGGAGTCTGGGGAGGGTAATATGAAGACGAGCCTTACCCCTACCCGAAAGGGCATAGAGGCTGTTTCCAATCGACCCTCGGCTCAGTGAAGAAAAACAAAAACAAAAATAAAAACAAAAGAGCATCAGTAACTCCAGCAGAAATAGCGTAAATAATTATCTAAACATAAGAAACATAAATAAAATAGCATGCAATAATATCATACAGTAACTACCATAAAAACCAACCATAAGGGAGACACAAGCCAAAACAAAATCATCTATGGATAGCCCTGCCAAGCCTCACCTAACCCCGGGTGAGGAGTACGAAACACTCTAGGAGCTCCTATCCTACAACCCTGATACTAGACCTCCAGACTTTCCTATAGAGGGTCATGTCCTCGGAAACCCGCATTCTAGCCATGTCATGCCTAATCACCTCTCCCCAATACTTCTTAGGCCTCCCTCTGCCTTGCCAAACGCCAAAAATCTCCAGCCGCTCACAACTCCTCACCGGGGCATCAGGACTTCTCCTCCGCACATGCCCGAACCACCTCAGCCTCGCTTCTCGCATCTTCTCATCCACCGAGGCCACCCCCACCTTCTCTCGAATAACTTCATTCTTAATCTTATCTAACCTGGTGAGCCTGCACATCCACCTGAGCATCCTCATCTCCGGAACCTTCATTCTCTGAACATGATAGTTCTTCACGGGCCAGCACTCCGCCCCATACAACATCGCAAGTCTAACCACAGCTCTATAAACTTTCCCCTTGAGTTTATTTGGAACTTTGTTTTCACACAGGACTCCTGATGCAAGCCTCCACTTTGACCACCCCGCTCCTATATGATGAGTGACGTCCCCGTCAATCTCTCCGTCCCCCTGAATCACTGACCCAAGATATCTGACACTGTCCCTCTTGGCGATGACCTGAGATCCAATCATCACGTCCCTGCCTACTTCGCTCGGCTCGGCGCTAAACTTGCACTCCAGGTATTCTGTCTTAGATCTGCTTATTTTGAAACCTTTAGACTCGAGAGTCTGTCTCCATACCTCTAACCTCTCAATAACACCGACCCTCGTCTCATCTATCAAGACTATATCATCAGCAAATAGCATACACCAAGACACATCCCCTTGAATATGTCGGGTTAGAACATCCATCACCAAGGTAAACAAGAGAGGGCTCAGCGCCGATCCTTGATGGAGCCCCATAACCACTGGAAAATGGTCTGAGTCGCCACCCACCGTCCTAACCCTAATCTTCGCTCCATCGAACATGTCCTTGATTACTCTGATGCAGGCTTCCGGCACGCTCTTCGCCTCCAAGCACCTCCATAGCACCTCCCTTGGGACCGTGTCATACGCCTTCTCCAAGTCGATAAGCACCATGTGCAGGTCCTTCTTCTTATCCCTGAACTGCTCCACCAGCCGCCTAACAAGGTGGATAGCCTCTGTAGTGGAGCGACCCGGCATGAAACCGAACTGGTTCCCAGATATAGATGTCATCTCCCTCACCCTCACCTCAATCACCCGCTCCCAGACCTTCATGGTGTGACTTATTAATTTGATACCCCTATAGTTGTTGCAGCACTGGATGTCCCCTTTGTTATTATACACGGGCACCACTGTACTCCACCACCACTCATCCGGCATCCTTTTGGTCCTGAATATCGCATTGAACAACCTAGAGAGCCACTCCACTCCCCACCTACCCATGCACTTCCAGAACTCCACTAGGATCTCGTGGTCCTACGCAAAGCCCCCATGACCTCCTCCGCCCTAATGCGCCTGCAGTACCCAATGTCTCTGTGTTGCTCTGAATGCCCCAACTCCCCTAGCTCTATGTTAAGATCCCCCTCCTCGTTAAGTAAGTCTCGAAAGTACGCGTGCCACCTCTGCTTGACTTGAGACTCCCCCATCAGAACTCTACCATCCTCACCCTTGATAATAAAATCATTAAATTAACTCATAAAATTTACCTCAAGTCGAAACCTAGGTGAAATCCTCTTACTCCCTCGTGTAATAGCTCCAAAATATACTCAACAATGGTGGAAAATGATATTTGCTCGCGGATGAAATGTCCTTAAAATATTATGCCCAGGCATAAAATAACCCTATGCGATCGCATTCTTGCTATTGCAATCGCATAGCACAAATTCCAGACCTCCCAAAAACCTCCTATGCGAACGCACAAACACCATTGCGATCGCACTGACTAACCTCCCCGAACCTATGCGACCACACAACTTTAATAAGATCGCATAGAGCAAATATGGAACCCCACCAAAATCTCTTATTCGATCGCAATGCCCTCTATGAAGAGGAAGCCTCTACAACACCAACAACTGAAAACCAGCAGTCCACAAAGTCCAAAAATAGCCCGTTTGATCACCCGAAGTCACCCCGAGGCCTCGGGACCCTCAACCAAAAACACCAACCTACTTTAAAACATCATACAAACATGTTCCCATTATAAAAACACATACAACGACACAAGAATCATCAAATTACCATGGATTCAAGCCTAAATTTCCCTTTAAACTTCTGAAATTCACATTCGATCAAAAACCCGACCAAACGACATCCGAATGATCACAAAATTTGCAGACACATCCAAAATCATCTAAAGAAGCTATAGAAACTCTCAGAATTCCATTAGGACCCCAGATCGAAATCTCGCCTATCAACCGGAATTCGACGAAATTCAAACTTAGCCAATTCAAGCCTAATTCTACATCGGACCTCCAATTCAGTTCTGTTTTAACTCCCAAGTCATAAATCATCACTTGAAACTAGACGAATCATCAGAAATCCATTTCGAGTCCTATAACTCATAAGTCAACATCCAGTTGACTTTTACAAACTAGCCTTCTCTTAAAGAGACTATTTGTATCAATTCCAACCAAACTCTGACCGAATCACTCCAAACTCTGAAAACACATATAATGAAGCATATAAAAGCATAAAATGGGGGAAACGGGGTGGTAACTCATGTGACGATGGGTCGGGTTGTCACATTACCATAACTCGCGTATAGTCAATAATCGGTTGTGGTGACTTGGGGACATGATCTGTCAAATTTGACCATATATAGTTAGTCCCTCCGCCCGTTGGGGTCGCAAAGAGATACGTCCTCGATGGGCGGAATTGACACTTCCTTTCAGGGAGAGTTTGAATTGTAAATAGGGGACGACGTGACCGGTGGGAGACAATAATTATAATTGTCAGAGCGTCAAAACGAAATGCCTTCCTTTGTATGATGTCAGCATTCGCATGCATCATCATGGTGCCTATTCTCAAGGCAGGAAAACATACATTTTGCCGCTTGGTTTCCCGTGCTGATTAGAAGTCTGAGCCTCGATTCCAGTACCACCCAACCCTATAAATAGGAGAAGGGTTTGATTTATTTCGAACTTTGGTCATTGGTAAAAGTGTTCCAACCCTTTCAATTTACATATTCACATTCTTCCGCCTCTAATAAAAAATTTCCTTCTTCTTCAATGAGCTATTGTGCACTTCATTCATAATTGGAATCATGTCAAAACCTTGTCGAAATGGTGAGAGGATCCCGTTGGTTGTTCCATCGAACGTGCCACCCTCCTCCGATGGCGGAGAGATGGAGGAGGAAGAGGACATCAGTCCTCTTACGGCGGAAGCCCTGTTGCCGAATAATCCTTCGTCTCAAAGCGATTTCAACAAGGATTCTCGCGTTCCGGCTCTAGTGATTTCCTAGTTGCAATAGAGCACTTAGATGATCCTCATGTCAAGTTCGACATACCTACCCATGTAGAGATGATTCCCGTGGGGGGAGATTTTATGGATATCCATAGGCCGGGATACTATGCCTTTTGTGAGTACACTTTTCTGATTGGCTATGGCCTCCCTCTGTTTCCTTTGGCGGAAAAGCGTTATCAATTCTACAATATCTGCCTGGCTCAACTCACAATGTATACCTTAAAATTTCTCCTGCTACTGACCAGGTATGCGGAGTTGGCCAGGTGCGAGGTCACCATCAACCACCTCTTACAATTATTCACTGCCAGTTATCTGAGAGGGACCATGGTGCACTCGAGGAGTAGTGGTACGAGAGTATTGGTGGTCGAAACTGACGACATAGTGATTCTTGAATTCTAGCATAAATACTTCTTTATCAAGATCGAGCATTTGGTCTCTAAGCCTACCGGATTCCCAGAGAGGTGGAATTCATCACTTAAGTTTGGCAACTTGTCAAGTTCCTTGTTGCTTGTGCTGTTGTGATTCTAATTGTCGTATTATAGCCATGGCTTGTCTGCCCCAGCCCATCGTCGGCCTCAGGATATAGGTCGATAGATTTTACCCCATGCAAAAGAAAATTGCACATGGCCCGTCTTCATGAAGCGTTATGGCCCCAAAGTCTCTTCAGGTAGATTTCTTGTTTTTTCCTTGTATATTTTGCAATCAATCTCACTTGTATATTTTTATGACAAGAAGTCGAGGCGCATTTAGGAGGAGGGCGCCGGTCCTCGCTCTCATGCGATTTGATATCGCCTTGGATGCTCGTGACGTGTTGTGCGATTCAATCCGAGAAGGTATCCCTATACTTTTTCAACTGACGACTACCTCCGTGACCGTGGCTATGTGTGGAGCCAATATTACCAGTGTCTACCTACGACCCGTTGATGAACCTTACAACGGCGAAGAGCCATTGGGGAGAAAGTGGAGAAGGCTAGAGATGGGAAAGGGGGTGGCCAAAGAAGTCGATGAGATTAGGACACCCCAAGTTATGTCGAGGCTTGTGTTTATATCGGACACCATTCTGTCTGGGAGGTCAACTCAGCAGAGGAGTGTCGCTCCTGGTGCTAGTTCAGTTTATGCCACTGAATGGGGTCGCTGATTAACATTGAAGGACCAGATAAGGAAGCCGAGTCAGACTCATATGTTACCTAGGGGGATGTAGATGATTTTGTGGGTGGGCACACTCATGTAGAAATGATGACGGATGAGTCTGACCGTCACATTACAATTTCAAGGGCTTATAACTTGCTGCAAATCAGTGAGCAGAGTGCACCGGCCCTTACCCCGCTATGTGCTGCCCCTGAGAGTGAGACGCTTAGCATTTTGAACAACCTACGAAGAGTTTCAGCTTGGATTTACAGGTATTCTTTCACTCTCTCCCTTATGTATAATAGGATCGGCCCAAAAGCGTACTTATTTCTGCTTTCTTTTATAGATCCTCATTTTGGAGGTGGAAAGGGGGCACCACGAACAAAAGAAGATGGCCCTTTACAAGAAGATGATGAAAAAGGGTCGTAAATATCACTCTAAGCATAGTGCGGTAACCGACATCTACTAGAAGGACCCCGAATTTTGAATGTTTTGCGAGGGCAATGAACAGAGCCAGGTCCAGTTGGTTCGTAGGGGGCCAAGCTGGAAGAGACGGACAGCGAGCTGATGAAAGTCGTAGCCTGTAACAGCAAGCTGGAGGTTCTCCTTAGGGAAAAGATGATAAGCTCGAACTGAGTCGTGGGGTGGCGGCAGAGAACATCGATCTGCAGCAGAGGGTGGCCAACTTGGTCACCGAGCTTGATGCAAGGATGGCAGAAATTAACAAACTTATGGGGGATCTAAGTGGTAGTGCCGGTAGAGTGGTGGAATTACAAAGTCAAGTTGCTCATCCAATGCCATATGAAGCAGGTCAACTTTCTCAGCCATCCTTTTGTTGTCCCCCGTTCGGTCGAGGTTCATGTTGTAGTGCGTATGAGATTTGGATCTTTGCGGAGACCAAACTCGGCGTCTATAGAGACCTTCATGTTGAGGGCCGGGTGACGGAGGAGTAGGTGTGGGCTAGGCGAAGCGAGGCTTGCATTGCTCGTAAGTCTTGTGGGTATTACCCTGACTCTCCCAATAGGGAGGGTTCCATTTATGGGGATGTTAACCACCTCGGCTCAGATTTTACGTATAACGAAGTTTATCCTCCAGGAGGTGACGAGTAGTTGTAGGTTTGTATCTTGTATATTTTTGGCTTCTGGGATGTATTTGAGCTCGTTCACAGAGCGAATGTAAATATATTTTGTTGTAATATAAGATTTACCTTTGTTGTTGCGTCCACTTGTTGCCTTTCCCTTCTTGGGGTTTTTTATATAGTGTTTAGTTACCGTAGAGGTTGTTTTTGTTATTTGATGAAGACTTCTTCATGGTTCGAGTGAGATCGGACCAATGTCGATAGCCTTAACAATTAGGATATTGTTTTGACTGTCATCAAAGTAGTGTCCATCGTAGCTCGAATGAGGTTGAACCGAGGTCGATGGTCTTAGCCATTAGGATATTACTTCGACCGTCGTTGAGGTAGTATGCGTCGTGGTTCGAATGAGTTCGAACTGATGTCGATGGCCTTAGCCATTAGGAGTTTACTTTGACTATCGTTGAGGTAGTATCCATCGTAGTTCGGATGAGGTCGAACCGATGTCGATGGCCTTAGCCATTAGGATATTACTTCGAATGTCATCGAGGTAGTATCCATCGTGGTTCGACTGAGGTTGAACCGATGTTGATGGCCTTGTCCATGATCGATGGCCTTAGCCATTTGGATGTTACTTCGACTCTCTTCGAGGTACTATCCATTGTGGTTCGGACGAGGTCAAACCAATGTCGATGGCCTTAGCCATTAAGATGTTACTTCGATTGTTGTCAAGGTAGTATCCTTCATGGTTCGAACGAGGTTGAACTAATGTTGATGTCCTTGGCCATTGATGATTGCCTTACCCATTAGGATGTTACTTTAACTATCGTCGAGGTAGTATCCGTCTTGATTCGGACGATGTCGAACCGATGTCGATGGCCTTAACCATTAGGATGTTACTTTGACCGTCATCGAGGTAGTATCCATCATGACTAGAATGAGGTCGAACCGATGTCTGTTGCCTTTGCTATTAGGGTATTACTTCGACTATCATCGAGGTAGTATCCATCGTGGTTCGAACAAGGTCAAACCGATGTCAATGGACTTGGCCATTATCGATGGCCTTAGCCATCAGGATGTTACTTTGACTATCGTCGAGGTTGTATCCGTCGTGGTTCGAACAAGGTGGAACAGATATTGATGGCCTTAGACATTATGATGTTACTTCGAATATCGTCGAGGTAGTATCCGTCGTGGTTTGAACCGATATCGATGGCCTTGGCCATTGTTGATGGCCTTAGCCATTAGGATGTTACTTTGATTTTCGTCGAGATAGTATCTATCGTGGTTCGAATCGATGTCGATAGCCTTGGCCATTGTTGATGGCCTTATCCAATAGGATGTTACTTCGACTGTCGTCGAGGTAGTATCCATTGTGGTTGGAACAAGGTCGAATCGATGTCAATGGCCTTGGCCATTAGGATATTTCTTTGACTGTCGTCGAGGTAGTATCCATTCTTGTTCGAACGAGGTCGAACTGATGTCGATGGTCTTAGCTATTAGGATGTTACATCGACTATTGTTGAGGTAGTATCTATCGTGGTTCAAACGAGGTCGAACCGATGCCGATGGCCTTGGCCATTATCGATGGCCTTAGCCATTAGGATGTTTCTTCTTCTGTTGTTGAGGTAGTATATGTCGCGGTTACAACGAGGTCGAACCAATGTCGGTGGCCTTAGACATTAAGATGTTACTTCAATTGTCGTCGAGATAGTATCCGTCGTGGTTCAAATGAGGTCGAACCGATGTCGATCGCCTTAGCCATTGTCAATAGCCTTATCTATTAGGATGTTACTTCGACTATCGCCGAGGTAGTATCCATCGTGGTTCGAACGAGGTCGAACCGATGTCGATGGCCTTAGCCATTGTCGATGGCCCAAGACATTGTTGATTTTCATTCATTGGAGAATTTTGTTTATACAATGGAGATTTTTTTTCATTCAATGGCGAATCGTGTTTGTACAATAGAGAATCTTATCTATACAATGGAGATTTACTAGTGTACTCCCTTTATTATATTCGCCTAGAGACCTTGTCGACTTGCCGATATGATGATTTTGTGCTCTGATACAACCGGATATCCCCTTCGTTGCCTCGTTTAAAACCTCCCCGAGAAAACACAATTGGGACAATACTCGGGTGAGGGAAAAAAAGTACAACTTGGGAGATGCCTTTTAGAAGTAGAAGTATTTGAGGTGGGCAACGTTCCAGTTGTTTTAGAGCGGTTTTCCCTCTATTGTTTCTAGTTGGAACTCTCCTTTATTAGCGACTGCTATGATTTTGTATGGTCCATTCCAGTTGGTTCCCAACCTTCCCTCATTTTGGTCCTATGATGCCAGTGTTTTGGCTTTGAGGACGTAGTCGCCGATTTTCAGAGGCCTTACTTTGAATTTTTTGTTGTAGTACCTTTCTGCCTGTTTTTTTTGGGATGTCATTATTATATGGGCTATGTCTCTTTGTTCTTCAGCTTCGTCTAGGTCTTGCAACCTTCTTTTGTCGTTTTATGTCCGTTTGGTATGGGAATATCTTAGGCTCGGTTCCCCAATCTCGACGGGTATGACTACATCGGTCCCGTAGACAAGCGAGTATGGTGTTTTTCCCGTGCTGGACTTCGGCGTGGTCCGGTATGCCCATAATACTTTAGGTAGTAATTGGGGCCATAGCCCCTTAGCTACTTCGAGATTCTTTTTTAGTATGTTTAATATTGTCTTATTGGAAGACTTGGCTTGGACTTTAGCGGTAGGGTGATACGGAGTGGAGAGTATCCGCTTAATGTAGCATTTTTCCAAGAACTCGGTTGTTTTACTACTGATGAACTGGAGCCCATTGTCATAGGTGATTTCTTTGGGGATGCTAAAACGGCATATAACATTTTTTCCATATAAAGGCGATTACTTCTTGTTTGCATATTTGTGCGTACACAGCTGCTTCCACCCGTTTAGAAAAATAGTCAGTTAAGACTAACAGAAAACGTACCTTTCCACGTCCTATTGGCAGAGGGCTGATTATATCCATTCCTCATTTTATGAAGGGCCATGGAGAGGTGACCGAATGGAGGAGTTCCCCCGCTTGGTGTATCATGGGGCGTACTTTTGGCACTACTCGCAACTTCGGACATAGTCTGCTCCCCTCTTTTTTCGTGGTAGGCCAGTAATAACCCGTGCAGATGAGGCATTGGATGAGAGCTTGGTTCCATATATAGGCCCCTCAATGGCCCCCATGCACCTCCTTTAATACTTTTCTTGTTTTTTCCGGTCCAAGGCATTTAGCGAGGGGACCACCGAATGTTCTTTTGTAGAGGTCATGATTTACAATGTTGTACCGGGCGGCCTGCACCCAGAGCTTATTGGCTTCATTTCTATGGTGTGGGAGTGTTCCATCATACAGATAATATACAAAGCGGTTGCGCCAGTCCTAATTTAAGTTTAAAGAGAGTACCTCGAGATGGTTGACGGCCGAATAGGGGAGGGTAACAATATTTTCTTTGTTTATGTTCTTTGTGGCCGCAGCTAGCTTGGCCAGGCCATCTGCCTCGATGTTTTTTGACCTGGGAACTATCTCGCAAAAACATTCATCGAACTCGGGCATCACCTTATGGATTTCTAATTGGTATTTCTGTAATTGTTGTTCTTTGATTTGGTGAGTCCCAGTGACTTGTTTTACAACGAGTTGAGAGTCGCAGTAGAGAATATGTCATCGGACCCCATACTCGAGTTCTAATTTCATTCCTGCAATCACAGCTTCATACTCGGCCTCGTTGTTAGTAATCTCGGGGTATCTTATGGATTGGTGAATTATTTCACTCGTGGGGACTTTGACCACGAGTCCTAGTCCTGATCCCAAGCCATTTGAGGCGCCGTCAGTATAGAGGTCCACAGGTTAGTACTAACGGAGGTGCGGATGGCCTCTTATTCCACCTCTGGTAAAATTTACATATTGAAATCAGCAACAAAGTCAGCAAGTACCTATGACTTGATGGAGGTTCTTGGATGATATGTTATGTCATGCTTGTTGAGCTCTATGGCCCAGTTGGCAAGCCTACCCGAGAGTTCGGGTTTATGCAGGATGCCCCTTAGGGGGGAGGTTGTTATTACTTTTATGGGATGGAATTGGAAATAGGGTCTAATCTTTCGTGAATCTACTACCAGTACCAGAGCTAGTTTTTCGAGGTGTGGGTACCTTGTGTCGGTGTCTACAAAAGTTTTGCTGATATAATAAATAGGATATTGAGTCATTTTGATTTTGCGGACCAAGACAGCGCTAACAGTAACTTTGAATACTGCCAGGTGCACTAGTAGACATTCACCTAGGTCTGCTTTGACGAGCAGTGGCAGCGAAGATAGATATGACTTCAATTTCCTTAGGGCATCGATGCATTTCTCGTTCCATTGTAGCCCATGGTCTTTTCTCAGTACACTGAAAAACTTGTGACATATGTCCGAGCACCGTAAGATGAACCTTGATAGGGTGGCTATTTGCCCTGTCAGTTGATGTACCTGCTTCTTGTTGTTCAGAACCTAAGGTATTGTGTCTATGGCCTTGATCTGGTGCGGGTTAACTTTGATACCCTATTGTGACATAAACAATCCTAGAAAATTTCCCGAGGCCACGCCGAAGATGCATTTTTCTAGGTTCATATCATCCTATACCGCCTTAGTATCTCCAAGGCTTCTTTCAAATGACCTACATGGTCCTCCTTCTTTGTCAATTTTACTAACATGTCGTCAATATAAACTTCCATCATTTTATCGAGATTTTCCTTGAAAATCTTAGTGACCAGCCTTTGCATGTGGCTCCCGCATTTTTGAGTCAGAAAGGCATCACTTTATAGCAATAAGTCCCTTGGTGGGTGATGAAATTCATTGTTTTCTGATCCTCCTCGGCCATATGGATTTGGTTGTAGCCGGAGTAGGTTTCCACAAAACATAGTAGTTTGTGCCTTGCCATCGCATCGATCAGTTGATCAATATGGGGTAATGGGAATGAATCTCTTGGATACGCCTTGTTCAGATCTTTGAAGTCCATGCACATTCTTCATAACCACATTGGCGAATCGCTGAGGGTACTTCGATTCTACAATGGAATCGTTGGCTAGCAGTTTGTCTACTTCTTCACTGACTACCTTGTTGATTACAACTTTGAATTTCCTTCTCATCTGCCACACGGGCGGATAAAGCGGGTCGACATTCAGCTTATGAGTGGCCATGTCTTTCGGGATTCCCGGCATATCTGAGTGAGAGAAGGCAAATAGATCTGCATGGTTAGTTACGAATTTGTGTTACTTACCTGGGTCAGAGAGGTTGTGCCCGATATACGCCTTATTTGCTTTGTCGGTATCGTCCAGTTCGATGGGGTCGAGTTCGATTGTATGCGTGCAGTCTTGAGTTATCTGGTAGCATTCTTGGGCGGTTCATGGTTCGCCTTGAATGTTGAATATTCCCCATGGGGTGGGAAATTTGATTACTTGATAGAAGCTCAAGGGAACATCTCGCATGGCATGTATCCATGGGCGTCCTATGATGGCATTGTAAGTCGTTTCCTGGTTCATAACGTAGAATGCGGTTTTCAGTGTAACTCCTCCTGCCAAGACTGGCAATGATATTTCTCTGGAGGTTGGCTCCATTGCATTGTTAAAAATTGTTAGTGTTATTCAATGCGGTATTATCTTATCTTCGAGCCTCATTTGCACGAGAACTCTCGGGGGGATAATAGACGCGTTGCTTCTAACGTCTATCATATTCTATTCATATCAGTATTAGCAATGCTAGTTATAACTAAAGCATCGTAATGAGGGAAAGACAAACCGTCGATATCAGACTTTTCGAAGATGATACTATCTTCAAGGTCATCATACCATTCGTGAGCAATTGTACGCTTTAATTTGTGTTTGGTGGTGAGTGTTTCATGATTCGTCGTCGAGACATCCCTGCCGCCGCCAATGATCATATGTATGGTGCATGCTGGGGAAGGTAGTTTTGGTGGTCCCTTGGATTGGTCGCGCCCTCTGTCGAAATTAGCCCTTCCTTTGTCACTGAGCAGTTCTTTCAGGTATCCCTGGTTCAGCATCCTGACTACCTCCTGTCGCAAGCCTATGCAATCTTTGGTTTTGTGCCCTCTTTCCTGATGGAATTCGCATAGGATGTTCGACCTCCTTGCACTTTCGTTTGATTCTATTTTTTGTGGCTGATGCACCTTCGTGCCCAGTTTCTCTAGTACGTACTCTATTTCTGAAAAAGAAACACAAAAGGTATGTGCAGATAATAAAGGGTACATACCTCTCTCATTTCTAAGCGGGGTGACATGTCGTGACATGGCATCTGGGAGCCTCGGAGGAGGCGGATTGGGGGCTCTAACATAGTGTTGATGCCTTTCTCTATTGAAGCGTGGGGTCTGTTCCCATCGCTCGTCGTTACGTTGATCCCTCCTTATCTCGGATTGTACTGACGCCAGTCCTTGGGTTGGACCATTGAGATCGTTTTTCTCTGCCCTTACTTCGGTGCAAGATGCATTATGAATCTTTTCCCATGTGGTTGGGGGATACTTATGAGTCTGTCGAGCAGCTTCTTGGTCGCTTTTGACCCGTTTCTGTTCAACCAATTGTCTAGGACCACCCTTCCTTCTGATACATTCATCAGTCCCATTCTTACCTTGTTGAATTGAGTCACGAAGTCCCTGAGTCCTTCACATGTCGTTTAGTGATGGCGCAGATATCATTAACCCTGGCTTCAGCCTTGTTTGCTCCTATATGAGTGGTGGCGAATTTGTCTGCCATCTCCTCGAACATTGATATCAACCGAGCCAGTAGTTGAGAGTACCATGTTAGTGCCCCTCCTGTCAAAGTTTCACCAAAAGATTTTCAGCAGCACGGACGACACTTGTTCTTTTGATAAGGCATTGCCTTTTACAGCGGTGACATAATGGATCAGATGGTCTTTTGGATTCGTGGTCCCATCATATATTTTAATGTAGGGTGGCATTTTAAAGGTTTTTGGGATGTGATGAGGAGCAGCTACGATTGCTCGGCAAACCTTTCCATGTCGCATTTTGGAAATAGCTTGGAAGCGCCGGGTATCTTGTCGGCCCTTTCTTGGTGCTCTTTCATCTTGTCACAGAGCACCTTATTCTCGTTCTCTATTTCTTCCATTTTCATAAGGACGGTTGCCAGTGCACCATCGTTTGCGTTGGAAATGGTACGGGCGTTGATCGTTCGTGCAGTGCTTGGCTAATCGGTAGCAGCAGTGATCTCTGCCTGTGGTGGATCTCTTGTATTTCCCTGATGGGGTTTATCGAGCATGTTGATTAGAGCGCTCATCAACAATTCCTCTAGCAGCTTTGTGACTGATGGAGGTGTTTCCTTTGCAACACACATAGAAGCTGCTCTTTCATGCAAGATCGTTAGATCTTCGAGTGAAGAGGTCAGGATCTCCTCTCCTGGTACTGTACTTGGTGTTACATTTGCAGTGTTTTCTCTACCGACTTCGTTGAGAGAGCATATGAGGTTGGTTGAGACATCTGCTATCATCTTCAACCTTGCTTCTTTTTCTGTCATTGCTAGTCTCTATGGAGTATGAAGAGTAGCTATCATTGTTTTTGATATCCTAGGTGTGAACTATGATTTTGATTACCGAAATCCCCACAGACGGCGCCAAGGTGTTTGACTCAAAAGTTATTAAACACTTTTTAAGCAAATCAATCAAAAGAGATGAAGGGGTATATCGTAATAAAAAATAAATAAGTTTGATGATCGGACTGGCAATAACAGTAGATGGGAGAAAAAGAGAGAAAATCTTAGAGATTTGAGAGAGGTTGTATATTCAGAAAGATCTGCCTTTTACACAGCTTGGATTCCCTTTTATATAGTAGGGAATCCTCGTTTAAGTATAAAAAGACAGAACTAGAGTACATAATGGGGGGGAGGAGGGACGACGAGACTATGAAGTCGTTTCTCTTATTGTCCTCAAGTCGTTCAGTTACCACAACTCGCATATAGTCAGCGATCGATCGTGCTGACTTGGGGACATGGTCGGTCAAATTCGACCCCATACAAGATCATTGCTTAAATTGTTCATTGTCGATTGATCTTGAAATTGGGTCCAACAATTGTTGCTGCCCAAAGGTGCTTTATGACATCTGGTCCACATCAATAAAAGTACGATTAATTCTGCCGATCAAACCACAAAATCGCTTCTTGATTTTTCTTCTTCTTTTCCCTCTCTAGCTTGACTACTCTGACTGCTTTAACACACGTCTCAGTTAACATTCACGGACGAGTAGATTCCACGTTAATCCCAAAAAGTTAGTCTCTAAACTTGAAAAGTAAATGCTTAAACTTTAGTAAGAAGAGCCGTCTCCGACGTTGTCTATCCAACCTGAGAGTGGACAACAAATGCGTTCTACTCATTCTACATGGTTAACTCTAATTCACAAGAAGATATCTGGAAAGGAAAATTTTCTAAGAAATTTATTGACGACAACGAGAGAAGAAGCATCTATATATTACTTTCATGAATTATAAAAAAAACGTTTGGCTACTGGAAAAAGCTTAAAAAGTTCTATAAATAATCAACCATATTATATAAATGTGAAGCGAACTATTGAAAATTATCAGCAATTACTTTAATACTGAACTCCCTTACACACTACACTTTCCATTTTAATTTCTTATAGATTCCTTTAGGCAAAATTACTTCGGAATCACTTAGATTGCACCGATTTTCATTTCGGTAAATAAACATACACAATTCTCATTTGAATATTCCAACTCATAAATTTATGAACTAACAAACCCCTTTAAAAAAGGACCAAAATTATTAAAAAGAAAGAAAACCCTCTCGGTTAATCACTTTCTCTCTTCTTCCCCCTTACTTCTTCTCGTACACTTCCCTAGCCCCCCACCCCCACCCCAACCCACAAACCTTATCTCCTTATTCTTCTTTTAATTCCTTTCCCGTTCAAACTTTCATGTCCATCATTACTCACCATTTTTTCTCCTTTTATATGAATCTTATAAGGATGATGTAGAAGAGAATTCATAATTCCCGAAATCATAAATTACAATGGGCTATTGAAGAAGTTGTCTTGTATTATAATTGTTGAGGTTATATACAGCCGATTTGGTGGTGCTACAATTGGTGGAGTTGAGGTTGATTCTGTGATAATAGTGACGGATTCAGTAATTTTTTATTTGTGAATTTTTTGTTTACTGACTTTGGGTTTTTAGAGAGAATTTTGAAAAAAAATGGGAAAAATAAAAATAATGATTATCGAAGGAGATTTTATAAATTCTAACCATGAAGATGGATGAAACTATAAAACTGTGGTGATAAAACCATATGAGATGGGAGGGAAAGAAGCAGACAAGAAGGCAGATGAAATGAGGCACCGATGGTGGAAAACTAAAATGGAAGTTTTCAAAATTGACAAAGTGTTATGAAATAATATAAAGACAAGAACAATAATGCAAGAATAAGAACAATATAGAGAGAGAATAGGGAGAGAGAGAAGTATTCTTATTAATACTTGGGGTGATTTACAATGGGGTAAGACCCCTCTATTTATAAGAAGAGGAATGACTTAGCTTCAAGCTAAAACTCTTAGACATTCACTCTAAATAGACTTCTATTTTATAACACTCCCCCTTGAATGTCTATTCAATAATGTGCCTCATAAAACCTTAAAACCAAAACCCATTGGGAAAAATTAAAGAAAGGAAAAAGAGTACACATGTTTGAATATGCGCCTATTGGTTGCCTCGTTAAAAACCTTGCAAGGAAAACCCAGTGGGACAAAACCTTGTAAGGGAAAAAGAGTGCAACGCGCATTAACTTCCCCTAATGAGTACATCAGTTTATATCCTTGAGCATTTGCATTCCAATCTTGTGCATCATCTTCAAAACGATCTTTGGTAGAGATTTGATAAATCAACCATATTGACTTGAATAAATATTCCGTACCTTGAAATTATCATTCTTGGTAGATATGAACATCTTCATATAATGTCGTGGAATAACTCTTCAATATCTCCATAGATGCATTCTCAATGCCATCATGCTTATAGTTATAGCAAGATACATATGTACACAAATTGTACTAAGGATGTGGTACTTCAGGACCAAGAATTGCATATGCTTCAAGCAACTTAAATCTTTCAAGTTAAGTCATATAAGCCATATAATAGACTTTAGATGCATATCAAGTTTTCCATGTCATGCTAGACAAATAAGATATCGAAAACTGATTAGACATACCTTTGACTTTATACTTTCAAGCATTTGAACTATAGGTTCAAAACTACATGTCTTTCATATGGAATCAATTCTTCTTGAATTGTATCTCTTCCATTTAGTTACTTTCTTTGGGTCAGCAAATGCGTATAGCATGCTTTGCAATATGTTGCAATTGAATTATCCCTTTTATGAACTTCAGGTTCATATCATGATATTCGGGGATCTACATATACAAATGATAATTCATCCCATGTAACCTTTTCTCAAGTGTTTATCATTTCTCCCCCTCATGTTAGAAAAGCTAACTTGTTTCCTCAACTTTGGGAAATCATCTTTGTGCATTATCATGTCAATATACACAACACATTAATAATAAGATGAAATTATTTGGTTCCTGACCTTGAACCACTTGTGAGGGGAGAATATACTCTCGTATACAACGTATATCAAACTGATATATATAACTTTGTTCTCATAAGAAACAGTTTAGCTATTAAGTGGAAGCAATCAATAATTATCTTGCTAAACCAACTTTGATATAAACCAACTTGTCAAGATGAACTATCTTGAGTAGAAAATCTGGAAATTATGCTCGAAGTTAGATTACTGAGCAATTTACCTCGCAAGCACCGGCCAGGCTGCGGGTCAATAACAATTGCGCATGTAACCATATCATAGATGCATCATATGTGGTATACATGGCAGGTGAATGGGCCCATATTCACCTTTGATATTTCCAGAATTTATGGGCTTCAACCCGAACTCTTTAGTTGGTCAGTTCATTAATAAGAACAAGTAATACAAGAGAATTCGTAAATAACTTTCTAGTTCTTTAATATTCACCCATGTGAATTTGCACATCATACTTAAAATGAGATGGCTAACACGAATTCCAACTGAATAAATTATCAATATTGGTAACCATGACATGTGCACTTATCAATAAACTTCAGGTTTATTATGACATGGGTTTTATACCAATAGATATCTACTTTATTGTGGCATTTTTTTTCGTTTGTGTAGTACAAACTGGAGAACAAAGCGGGTAGCTTTTCATATGCAAATTAACCCGCTACAAGTTGTAGTAATAGGAGATATCAAAGCCTTCCTTTATTTATAGTCTCAATATAATCAATCGCTTTCGCGTGTACTTTGGAAACTGAATAAGTTTTTTTGAGACTTACTACAGCACAATACTCAATTGTGTTTCTCCAACATAGTAATAATTGGCTCTTCTAGAGCTCTCAATTAATTTTGTACTACCACAGATTCATCAACATCCATGTGGTGAATATCTTTCTTAAAGAGAAAGTTATACCATTATGGTCATGTCAAACTTATATGCAAGATATGTTTCTTGCATTATCGTTGTCCTTTAATAGTCATATTTCCAAAATTCTTTGGCGTACAATAGGTACGTGACCAACGATCATTCATGCCATATATCATCTCAAACCTCCTTCTAGGGGTGAGTGTGGTATCATCTCAAACCTCCATCTAGGGGTGAGTGTGGTATATTTAATACCAATTTCATCTTCATATTCTTCCAATAATGAATATGTATTCGTGAATCAAATGTTGTCACATTCACTTCGAGGATATGTGATTTTGTTATCCTTTTCAAATCTATAAATGCGTCAGGCATTTGATTTGCTATTCTTTGCAAATGGATAATCTTTTGTGCCTCTTTCTCACAAATAGAGGTGTGTGGATCAAGATGAGATAATGATGCATTTTTCCACAAAATTTCCCGTTTGGTTTCACCAACTTCTCCCCCTAATTTTGGGAAAAGTGTCTCATCAAATTGACAGTCTGCAAATCGTGCAGTGAACAAATCTCCTGTCAATGTTTCAAGGTAGCGAATAATGGAGGGCTAATCAACCTCAACATATATTCCTAACCTTCTTTGCAGACCCATTTTGGTGCGGGATGGCGGTGCTAAAGGCACACATACTGCGCATCCAAAAATTCTTAAATGGGATATATTGGGTCCATGACCCAAAACCAATTGCAACGGGGAATATTTGTGTTAATTCGTCAGTCAGAGACGAAGTAGCATTATTGTATGCAAAATGGCGTGAACCCAAATCGAAGTGGGCAGCCTACGAACTAGCATTGCTGCATGCAAAATGGTGTGAACCCAAACCAAAGTGGGCAGCCGACGAACTAGCATTGCTGCATGCAAAATGGCGTGAACCCAAACCGAAATGGGCAGCCTCGTTTTCATGAAGAATTCAAGATTATTCTCATCTATTGTCTCAATATGATATCCATTTTGAATGATATCTTGAAAACTCAACAAGTTCTTCTTAGACTTGGAAGAGAATATTGCATTCTCTAAGATAAACGTCGTGCCTTTGGGAAGAGTTACAGTTGCTCTTCCTGAGCCTTTAATCAATTTACTTCCCATGGTTTGACATATAAAAGAAAATATATGAACATGAGAATAAACAACTTCAATCCGTTTGTGTCACATAACATTTTCAAAATCTGCTGATGTCATTTGACTAAAATAAATCAGATATGTTATCCATAATTGATTACTTTGCAGTTTGAAAATTTCAGTTTAAACATTTTCTTCAAACAATCGATTGTTTAACACAAACAATCGATTGTTGAACATTGACAATCGATTGTTAAACACACACAATCGATTATTTGCTATTTTGAAAAACTTCAGATCACACTGCCTTAAGACAATCGATTGTTATGCATAGACAATCGATTGTTGACTATTTTAAAAAATTCCAGAACACACTGTCTTAACGACAATCGATTGTTAAGTATAGACAATCGATTGTTGGCTATTTTGAAAAATTCCAGAACACACTGTCTTAACGACAATCGATTGTTAGACAAAGACAATCGATTGTGGATGATTTTTGAAAAATTCCAGATTACACTGTCTTAACGACAATCGATTGTTAGACATAGACAATCGATTGTCGATCAATTGTTTTTCAGCTTTAATGCGAAAATATTAGATAATCGACTAGTTTTTCAGGCTAGTCGATTACCCCTACTGGAAAATAAAAATATTATTGATATTTGAGCATATTGATACATTCTAAAGAACTAATACTAACATTATGTCATTAACTAACTAACACAAGCTAATACTGATGGCTATTAGTTTATTCATTCACTAATACAAACAAGTAAAATAAAATCAAATAGCTCCATCTTCTTTCATCACGGATCCATCACTGATTAGGTGGTCTATCTACCCCTCGGGTTGCTCAAAGAAGTCTGCCACATCCAAGTGGGTGATGTCAAAGTTGTCGTCAGAGACAAAATTCGTTTCAAGGCATTTACTCTTTCGAGATGCTTGATAAAGGTCAACCAAATGTCATGGTATACGGCAAGCCTTTGACCAGTGCCCGTTTCCACCGCAACGATAATATATAGTTTATAAACTATTTGCTTTTGGTTTCTTATCGTATCGTGCTTGTGGCAGAGTGACCAACTTCAGGTTGTCATATCTCTTCTTTAAGCCATTCCACAAGATAGGTGGATCTTTGACGGTGAGATATTCAATCTTCAAACCTTCATCAAGGTGATGGCGCAAGAAAATCAAGGCCTTAGCATAGTTTCAAACCTTCATCAAGGTGATGGCGCAAGAAAATCAAGGCCTTAGCATAGTTTTGGGTGGATGCATTATTTCAGTCTTTAATGGCGTCTCCAAGACCCATAGCATCCAAAATGGATTTAAGTATCCAACACCCATATCATATAGTTCTTGCCCGAAATTTCAAGGGCAACGAACTTTCTTTTCATAATGTCAGACATAAACCAAAATTACATCAAGAGCGTGTTCATACTTACGGGCTCTATTACAATTATCACATTCACTTCAAGGAATGGATCAAAATCATGTGCTTTACACAATCTCATGTCAAATATTACTTTCATAAAGTGAAAGATTATTTTGAGAATCCTTATTGTTCCCATTACCACAATAATGACGATTATAACTTCGTCTATTGCCATGTCCACATCCATTGATACCTTTACGGTAATTAGTCTTCTTTCAGACTTATCACATACTGCTACCACATTCTCTAAAGGGAATGGAGCAAATTCAATTGGACGGAATTCTTTGCCACGTCCACATTCATTGATACCTTCATGGTAATATTTTAGTCTTCTTTCAGACTTATCATATACTGCTTCCACATTCTCTAAAGGGAATGGAGCAAATTCAATGGGACGGATTTTCAATTATTTGCCCACAATCATACATGAATTTAATCATGGCAGGACATAGAGATTTTACCACTTCATGTGGTTATAATTTCTTACAAACTCCATTAGAGTTATAATCAAACTTTGTTTGTATATTAAATCAAATCGTAGAATTTCAAGAATTTGAAAGGGAAAAGTAAATTACTTACCTTTAAGGTATACCAATTATATTTTCAATGTTTTCTTCCTTTTCTCCACTGATGCAGACGACGGCGGCTCCGATGCAGAGAAATTGACGGCGGCTTAATCTTCTTAAAGAGCTTCTTGAGACGGTAGAGTCTCGTGCTGATAACGTGTTATGAAATAATATAAAGACAAGAACAATAATGCAAGAATAAGACAATATAGAGAGAGAATAGGGAGAGAGAGAAGTATTCTTATTAATACTTGGGGTGATTTACAATGGGGTAAGACCCCTCTATTTATAGGAAGAGGAATGACTTAGCTTCAAGCTAAAACTCTTAGACATTCACTCTAAATAGACTTCTATTTTATAACACAAAGAAAATTATAAAGTTGGCAAAATTAGTTTTTAAAAATGGTGGCCCCATAAATTACATGTGTCAAATAATAAAAGGCTAAGTATTTGACATGACATCCTAGTCAAGGCGATTGATACAGACGCACAGTCAGAGGTATTTATTAATGTTTATTTGGTCAAGTAGAGTTCAAACCTATAACTTAAGTCACATAATACTTGAAGCCAATAACCACTTAACTATTAAGATGTTTTGTTGCAAGTGGTCTTTTAGTGATATTATCTTGTATTTCTGTTTTACTTATTATTTTTATATATATAAATAGTAAAAAATTTCGACGAAGCGGTGTCCCGTGACACCGCTTGCCACCATGTAAATCCACCCTTGGGAGTTACAGGATGACATGAAGCCTCCGATCGGCATGATTTTTGCTCGACTACTGTACAGAATGCGTGGAAATAGTGAGATTCGAGGTTTTTCCTCGGCGATGAATTTGCCGAAAATTAATCTTTGTTCTTGAACAAAGAGGACAGAGTTTGGGGCTGAGCAAGTTGATTTTCTGTTAATATATTATTGAGAAAATACATAAGTTACTCATCAAATTAGTCCGGAAAAACCATTTACATACCTTAATTTTACGGGCGACCTATGTCCCCGTTATTTTTGTTTGAGGTGAATTTAATACCACCCTAGATGGTGACGCGCAAAGGCAGTAGTTTCACTCTCTCAGACTCGCGTGTAAGACCATATCCAATGTCACTCTATTTCTTGCACCAAATCCAAATTTGGTGCAAGAAATGATTTTTTTTGCTTCAGTATAATACTATTTTTGTACTATTATAGAGCATGAATAGTGTTGCATCAAATTTGGTGCAACACCATTCATTACTCTATATTTGATTTAATATTATTTTATTCAGTCTTTTTATTTTTGGACTTTTAATTTATCATATATTGTATATATAATTAACTTTTATATTAAGATCTTTATAAGTTTAATTTTATATCCTTTTCTTGATATATTAATTTTTGGATATATTCTACTTATATAAATTTATAAGTTAATTTTATTATTATTATTGTATAAAAATAAATATAACCATTATTTAAAAGATATACAAATGTAAGATATCTAATGTTGCTAAAATTAAAAGGTGAAAAATAAAATTTAAAGAAGAAAATTAACAATACATAAAATAAAAATACATTATAATTAAAGTACATAAAAGGAGGATACATAAAAATTGAAATACATTAAAAACATAAAATATAAGTTTAGTAATCCCCTATGTCATTTTCAGGTGCACCAAAATTACCAAAATACTGAGAGAACAGGGTAGAAGATTGTTGTGGTTGTGTTTGTTGAAATTGTTGACTTCTTTTATCGATTATTTGACTATGATGTAATATTTATTTAATTATTTTTTATCAATTATTTTAATTTTTGTTAATTTATTCTTTAAAATAATTTTGTAATAAATGATTATATAAGTGGTGAATGTAAATTATATATAATGAATATATGGAAAAACAAAAAAGCTAGTATTAGTTTGAAGGAAATAAAATATAAAAAGTAATATAAGATAATAATATAATATAAAAGAGGGAGCAAATTTGGCATAAAAATGATGTAATTATTGGAATAAATTTATTGTTATATAATTTTAGTGTAAAATTTGGTATAAAAATATTGCTAGCGTTGAAAATGACCTAAGACGAAAAGATTAATAATAGACATATTTTTACTATGTGTATCCCTTTTTCTTTTACATCTTTTTTTTTCTCTTTTTATTTTCTCTCTCTACCTTTTTCTTCTTCCTGTTACCATTTCCCTTTTCCCTCCCAAGATACACTGTATCTCCATTTTTCGCCATTGTCTCTGCCTCCATCCCCTTTACTTTTTTTTTTCTTCTTTTTCTCTTCTACTTTTTTTTTTACCCGAGTAGAAATACTCTTCATTATCTTTCAGCAATAGCAATACCATGTCTAGTTTCATACCCATATATATAAATAAATAAATATATATATATATATATATATATATATATATATATATATATATATATATATATATACACACACACTTGTTCTAGCTACAAAAAGATTCCTGTATATCTAATTTATTTCTTTTAATATTTCGTTGAAAAAAAATGAATAAATTGTGTAATCTGGCCTCTCTAATATATTGCTGTGGTCTTTTCTTTAAAGGGATAATAGTGCAGTTGAAATCAGATGATACAGATTAGCTTACTTAGCGTCAAATGAATAGCATGAGATTTTTTAAAATATTTCCCACTAAAGGGTCTTTTGAAAGATGGAAGAGCATAGAATGGCCTAAGGATCAATAGCTTGCTCTGAAACCATCGATAAGTTAAATTTATTGAAATTTGAAAGTGCTTTTTTTGTTTGGACATAAATTTTGTCCAAGCATGAGGAATTTTTACTGCTGAAAAGTTTGGGATTTGCCGGCTTCATTTTTTCGACGAGGATTTTTCCCCTGCTTTTTAAAGCTGAAAGTGTTTGACCTTTCATTGCGGTGTAGGTGGTGACGAACATGACACGAAAAATAAAAAAAAAAGAATTTAAAAAAGTTACAAAATAACTGAGGAAAAAAATGAAATAGCTTTTGACACATGGCGTGTATATACTGTACATCCCACCACAAGACTGATTATGTATTACTAATGGGGTATTAAATTCACTCCAAACAAGAATAGAGGGGACATAGGTCTCCTGTAAAGTTAAGGTGCGTAAATGATTTTGCGAACAAGTTGAGCAAATTATGTATTTTCTCTATATTATTTCAATGTATTTTCAACGTATCACGTTGTATTTTTATGTATTTCATTATATTCATTATCGTTTTTTTATTGTAATACAATGTATCTCGTTGTTTATGTATTTCATTATATTCACTATCTTTTTTTATTGTATTTCAATGCATCCCGATGTATTCTATATATTTCATTATATTCACTATCTCGCTATATGTCATGAATGTATTCATTTTTTTTAATTAATATAATTTATGTATTCAGATGTATTATATAATTTCTCTTAAGCTTGCTATACTTTTACGGTATTTTCAGTTGAGAATCTTTTTTATAACTTAAAATACAAAATTTGTGTGTTAAAATAGAGTTTGTTGAGTTATATTAGGAGTTTATTATATTAATTGATTCAGTTTTCCATTTACAAAATAATATTATTCCCTGTTTCACGCCATGAATAGAGTCAAATATAATGTCCAGCTGTAATCCCACATTTTACCCCATGAACACAGTCGAATACACCCGAATACAACAACTAATTAGCTAGACTTCCCTGATTCACGCCTATTTTCCCTATTGTATTCATGAATACACTAGTTTAAATACATCTTATAACGAACACAAAACGTACAATCTGTAATATAGCAAATAGTATCTATAGATAGCTAATTACCACCAAAAGATAGTGTTTTATGAAAATTTCTCAAAAGCACCTTCTGCTTGGGCCTATTGATAAAGTTCTAAGCCCAATTGAAACTCGAGTCCGTCTAACAAAGAGAATTTTTCACAAAGCACCATCTTTTGGGTCTAATTAGCCATTTATAGATATCTTTGCTATATTACATGGTATAAATACCTTTTATATTTTTATACAATGTATTTCATGTATTTAAGTTGTTGTATTCATTAATACAATCAAAAAACTAGGCGTAAAAAGTGGAATTCCAGCTAAGTTTGATATGTATTTAGCTGTATTAAGCGGCATTAACGTTAAATACAGTAACGTATCTGCGCAAAATCTGGAAGGCTAAACTAGTTAAAAACGAAAAGAAATCAAATCACATGATATTCTCCTAATTTAACTCATTAAACTGGTTAAAAACGGAATGAAATCGAATCATATGATATTCTCTTAGTTTAACTCAACGAACTAAAACGATCACCGATTAATATGTATTTGAAAGATACATAATAAATATTATAGCTGAATAAAGAGAAATACATATGAATAATACAGTTTAGTATAACTGTATACAGTTGAATACAATAAAATACAACTTAGTTCATCTGAATAAAACACATGAATACAATAAAATATAACTGAATACAGCTGAATAAAACTCTTGAATGCAACAAAAGACACAAAATACAACTAACTTTTACTGAATCAAAATAGTTGAATATAACTAACTACAATTGAATACAATTGTATAAAATACTTGAATACGACTAACTACTGCTGAATAAAATAGTTAAATACAACCTATTAAAACTGAATACAAGAGAATATGCATAACTTTTAATGAATGCTGCTGAGTACATGTGAATACAACTGAAATATACATTCTAATACAACTGATTACAAATAGGCGATTTAGGTGATCTAGAGAGAGAAACAGCCTTATCGCTTTGCCGGCTGGCGTCTAGCCATTAATTCCGGCTGGTTAACCCCAAACACATCTGCCCAACCTCCTACAACAACTACAAACGATCACCAGCCTTAAATCCCACAAACGAAGACATGAATTATGCAAAAGTCGTGAACCCTACTTCGACGACCACTGCCATGCAGAATCGAGCCGCATTCTTTAGATGGAATAGTTGCACGTTCTTTTGATGTTCCTCCGCTACCATTTCCAACAATATCAGGCATCCCTTTTTCTTCTGATATTACTCGAAGTGTCGGTTTCCAATTCGTTGCATTTTTGTGCTTTACTACCCTTCTTCCTCTTTCCCGTATAGCACCTAGATTGTAATGGAGTGATAATGAAGGAGAACTAGAGAGTTTGGGTGGGAGAAGAGGTATGAATCATGGGTTGATGGAGAAAGAGTAAAGTGTACGCAAAGAGAGAGAGAACGTGGTTAGTTAATTTTACGGTGATTATATGAGAGAAAAGACTAAAAATGAGAGAAAACTAATATTTAGCATATATGGTGCCTTAAATGTAGGATGTAACTGTAATTAGATATTTGGCTATAAAGTATAAAAGGTATTTACAGGATATAATATTTTAAAATAATATTTATTTAAAATAAATAAGGTACTAACATTTTTTATAGGATGTAAATATTTCTTTTACAAAAGCTCGTTCACTCATGCCTAGAGTTATGTTGGGTAAACTTCAAAAATAGCCACTCCTGTAATTGAGAAATAATTTCATGAAGTTTCATATACTATAGGTGAACTCCATGACAATATCTTGAAATTTTACCTGTCAAATTTGAAGTTCGTAATAGTGACTATTTTTTAATTACAAAGCTAAAAAGTAGCTAGCACGCGTTATTCCTAAAGCTATGTTGGAGTTGTTAACAATCAAATATGAAGGTCAAAATAGTACGGGCTCGACAGTTTTATGACTGATAATTGAAAAATAGCCAGTATTTGCAAAGTGATTGAAAAATACTTACTATTTTATTGAAATACGAAAAATTACATCATAATATGTTGGGTTGAGCTCATGCGTATAAACTTACATCATATTATATTAGAACTCTATCACAAGAAAAGTTTCAACATTATATGTTGGATCATGGAGCTCATGTATATTGTGATGAAACTCCATCACATTATAAAATTCCAGCACATTATATTGGAAGTTCATATGTAAAAAATTCGAACTCCGGCATAATTTTTGGATTTTTAAATTATTTTTGTTCAAATTTATCTTTTCATGAGAAGTGGCTAAATTTTGATTACTTTTAAAGTTATAGCTATTATTCAGTTACAATATATAAATCTAGCTATTATTCAATTACCATGTATAAATCTAGATATTTTTGAATGCAATTTTCACCTCCTATAGCAAAGGTTAAGACCTTAATTATTTTAAATAAATACCATTGAAAAAAATTATATTCGATTGATACCTTTTAAGGTTTATAGCAAATTATTTTATTTTGGTTATCTCCTAGCCCTAAGCCACTAAATGCGCTAATCAATTACACTATTTTCTTTCTCTCTCTCTATTTTGATACATCTCATTCTCTTCCCCCATCCCATTAAAATTGATATCCTCCTCCTTCCATCGAATTTGTGCAAAATCCACCTCAAATATTGCTTCAAATTCCACATCCGATGACTTCAACGGCATATTCCCTAATGGTTAATCAATGATTCTTAGTGAAAGAATAATTACTTTTTTGCACACGATAGATTGGTAATTTGGTATTTGAACTTAAAGGACAACTCCACAAACGGGGAATAGATATTGTTTTTTCTTGGTTCAATAGCATAGTTTGGGGTTGCAGTCATTTTCTTCTTCTAGAGGAGACCACTCAAACGGATTTGGATCTTTCTCGTTTTCTTCTTCTTCTTCTTCTTCTTCTTCTTCTTCTTCTTCTTCTTCTTTTTTCTCTCATCACTGCTTATGAAATTATGGTCGGAATTCGATGGGTCATCAGAAATTGTCGACTAAAATTGATCATCTGAAGTTTGGGGTTGAGCAATTTGAAGATTCTGTTACCTTTTTTTAAAGAGCATTTCAATGTATCTCGCTGTATTTCTGAGTATTTCATTATATTCAGTATCTGTTTTTTTCTTTGTAAATTATGTATCTCGTTATATTCCATATATTTCATTGTATGCAGTATCTTTTTTTTCTCATTGTATTTCAATGTATCCCTCTCTATTCTGTCTATTTCATTGTACTCATTGAATGTATTCGATTGTATTTTTAATTAATATAATTTATGTATTCAGATGTATTATATAATTTCTCTGAAGATTATTATATTTTTGGGATATTTTGCGGTTGAGAATCTTTTTTATAAGTGAAAAATATAAAATTTATGTGTTATAATTGAATTTGAGTTATATTAGGAGTCCATTATGTTAATTGGTTCACTTTTCCGTTTTAAAATGTAATCCCCTATTTCACGCAGTGAATACAGTCGAATACAATAATTTGTTCAGCTGTAATCCTATATTTCACACCATAAATACAATCAAATACACTCGAATACAACAACTGATTAGCTGGACTTCCCTAATTCACGCATATTTTTGCTATTGTATTCATGAATACAATAGCTTAAATACATCAAATACATCTTATAACCATAAAAAAGTATTTATATTCTGTAATATAGCAAATAATATTACAATGCAGCTTTTCATTCTGTCCTATGCGCCGAGGGTCGCTTGGAAGCAGCCTCTCTACCCTTTTGGGTAGGGGTAAGGCTGTCTACATATTACCTTCCCCAGACCCCACCTGGTGGGAGTATACTGGGTAGTTGTTGTTGTTGTTGTTGTAATATAACAAATAATATCTATAAATAACTAATTACTACTGAAAGATAGTGTTTTATGAAAATCTCTCTTTTTAAATTTCACCCTAGTCCAAATTGTCCTTTGTAGCTAAACTACAAAACTGGAAGCTGCCTGTTTACATTCAATAAGGTTAAAAAATAACTATATATATATATATATATATATATATATATATATATATATATATATATATATATATATATTATAAATTATTTTATCCGATTTAATTGCTAATTATCAAATTATAATGCAATGCACAACTTATTCACAACTTTTATAGAAATATAATTTGCAATTAATAGGTCTACAACAACATTCAACTTAAATATAAATTTCATATAGCTAATTATACAGTGTACAACATACTTATAACTTTCATATAATATTCATTAAATTTAATACAACTATAATAACATACAATTTAAATATAATATCATAAAAATATAATAAAATAGTAGTATTGTTCGCAATAAATTTTCGTAAGACGAAAAATAAATTGCAACAAAAATAATAGTAAGAAAAAGAGATCTTATTGATAAATATTTGTGAGTACAATTTTATGTATCCCTTGATTCTCCTATCTAAAATTCTCTGTGATTTGAGGGTTGGAGAAGCATCTTTCTCGAATCTATATATAAATATAAAGCTGGGAATTGGCCAGCTGATGTGGCATCCCTATTTGGGCAACTTTCATATTTATCTTTTTCTGGTTTTTTGGTCTTTTTTCTTATTTTTCATGTCAAATACTCTACTTTTTTCAGCCATTTGAACAAATTCATTTCACTCAATCAATATGGTAACTGAAATTTTTTTACCTCTTAATTATATGGAAGTTGAAATGGTACATCATCTTAAATATCTGTTGTAACGGACACCACACCCATTTTGCTATTTAATTTTAACTATTTATTTACTTTTCTATTAAACTCTCATTACTCCCATTACATTTCTCATCAACCTATAAGAGGAGCATTCTTTGGTGAAACAAAATGGTTCTATGCATAGAAATGATGTACTTGTATTTTCGCATTTTTATAATTATGTACTTGTAGGTTTTGCCATTCTTCCGCAGATTTGCAGACATTGCTTTGTAGGTAAAAATTACCTCTTGCTAGCATTCTTTGGTGAAACAAAATGGTTCTATGCATAGAAATGATGAACTTGTATTTTCGCATTTTTATAATTATGTACTTGTAGGTTTTCCCATTCTTCCGCAGATTTGCAGACATTCCTTTGTAGGTAAAAGTTACCTCTTGCTAGCACTCTTTGGTGAAACAAAATAGTTCTAACTTCTAAGCATAGAAATGATGTACTTGTATTTTCGCATTTTTATAATTATGTACTTGTAGGTTTTGCCACTCTTCCGCAGATTTGCAGATATTGCTTTGTAGGTAAAAATTACCTCTTGCTATCATTTAATTTTAGTAAAAGCAAGCAGATCTTACTATTACAGTAATTTCTATTCTATCCTTTCAGCGGCGCAATAGGAGCACGACACATAACATGTCGCAATGAAGTTTTTGAGAAGAAGGCAGTAGAAAAGGATCTTACAGTTCAAATTGTAGTAGTAACACTTTTTGTATTTTCTGTTTTTTTTTTTTGGTTGTTGATAAAATTATAAGTTTTCTTTTCTAATATTCTTGTAGTCTTCATGTCAACAAATTTTTTTCTTTTTCTTTTTTCCCATTTCATGCAACATTCTTTTCTTTTGGGGATGGGGTGGGGAGGGCTGGTAACACATGATTAGCATGCAAACAAAGTAGGCTATTAAGGTGATAGGCACTAAGTTCTCATGGGAATATCACTATTTGCAATTCTTTTAAGAGGTATTAATTACCTGTTATGAATATTTCCTTTTATTTATTTAAGATGTAGATTTAAATTTATAACATAAGAAAATGTAACTACATAAAACTTTCTCCGGTTTACAATAAGTAACCAACTTGCTTTGGGCACGCCTATTAAAAAAATACTAAATTCTAAACGAAAATAGTTAGTGACTGAACTACCCTTCATTAAATATTTCACCATAGTTATAGTATCACTTACTTCTCTTCTCAAATGTGAGGTGTAAATGACTTTTTAGGGATACGTACATAAAGGTAATTTTGTAAAGACAAACTAAATTTTTTCTTGATTATATAAATGGACACTTATTTCGGACCAAAACAAAAAAGCAAATTGGTCACTTATTGTGAACCGATGAGAGTATGGTTTAATACTTTTAATACACACACACACACACACACACACACACACACACATATATATATATATATATATATATATATATTATAAGCTATATTCGTAAAATATTACCTATTTCACTTATACTTAGTGCATAGTAAACTATGAGTTTATTGAAAAAAGTTATAACCGCGCGAAGCGCGGATAATCACTAGTGTAGAATAATGCAGACCTCCTTGTGATATATTTTGTTTCCAAGAACGTCGACCAACACTTTGTTGTTACGGGTTGATATCCGGGAAGAACTCCGTTGATTACTCCTTTATTGAAGAACTAAGCACTTGATGATTGATCTCTTCGTTCGTGGATTCCTTCACCAATTGCGGACTGTTCTTCTCCAACTCTAAATGTCCCTTGAGAGTTATGTAACCCCTCTATTTATAGTTGTAGACGATGGACATTCAAGCTACATAAGACTCTCTTGCTTGATTTTGATTGGCTTGTGTCATTTTAGCCCCTTTGTGACTTGTGATTGGTTCTTGCTTTTTGACTTGGAGTGCCACATCATTTAACACGTGGCGTCATCTTATTGGCCTGGACTAGATATGTCATGTCACATGGCATGAGTCTGGGCCTTAAGATGAAATAGACTTTGGGCCTGAAAATATAAATAGACTAATTTAACTTGTAAAGTTTAAATTAATTATCTCACCCAATTGAATTTAATCCAAATTTTATATGGATTAGACCCAATAAAATTTATACGTCTACAGATGCCTCCTACTTCAAGATTTGTCGAAGTGTAGGCTTGCGAAAATGAAAGACGAGACTTGAAGTACCGACGAATGTTGATATTTTTGTTTTATCTCTTGTGGCGACTTCTATCGTCAAATCTAAACTTTTATCCCGTTGCACATTTATGTGAAGTGCTAAATACAAGCTCCAAACAAAAAACCTTCCAATATTTTGGTTGTCGAACACGTGTGTGCGATGTAATTTGGTTTGGATTACAAACTACGGAGATGAAAAGTTCTTACAAATTGTCATTCAACTTTCCATGTTTGTCTCAAGTTAGGCCTATTTCCTTTTTTACCAAGACTCACTGTATTGTAGTTCTTGTCTCACGTTAGGCCTTTTGTTAGTCAACTTTTCATGTATTGTGAAAGATTCATTATTAATTTTACCATTACTTGTATTGAATTTTAGGATAGAAACAACTCGGCCGATTCAATTCATGCCTATTTAAGCAGCCATTCTTTGGTGTCTTGGAGAGAAGCTGTCGGCCATCTCTGTACACTTGCGAAAAAGAATTCAAAATTAGAATTCATATTTTACTGTAAGATACTTCAAATTATAAGTTGTTTGTTTCTAACGAAAGTAGACCCATAGGACTGAAACATATCAAAAAATCAGCATGAATCTCCTTTCGCATCAGCTGGAATTAATTTTCAAAGTCGATCTACACGTCTGGCCCGTAATGATCTCACAGTTTTGCGCACTTCCGACAAAAGATTCATATCTTGAGATCGAAGAGTCCAAATCACGAGACACTTAATTCTACCGATTCTAGATTCAAAGAAATCTAACATATCAATAATTAGGAGCCAAATCCCTTCTGCACCATCTTAGGTAATGTTTGTAATTTTTGTTTCAGGTGCTGCCGTGTTGATCTTTTGGCTTTGTGCGTCTTCACGAGAAATATCATATATAGGTGTAGGAATGTTAGAATCATAAGAGGTTTGTGGCTACAAAAACTAGATTCGGAGTACTGCAATATACCAAAAATTTAGATTTAAATTTGCATTGTATTATCCCAGGTAAGCTTTCTAATCTTAGGTTTAAGTTTTGTCGCGCTCGACATTTTAGCTTTGCATGCTCTTGCTGAAAAATTGTATATCTGAAGATAGGAGCATCAGAAATATGAGTTGTTTACACCATTGGTAAGAAGACTCAATGATAGACAACACCTATAAAAGTCGAAGCTCCATCTTTTTGATCCAGATGCAACTAATCTTTGATCGATCAAGCGTCGAAATCGCGAGGATTTTCGGGCAGCATACTTCTTTCTCCTTTTCTTTTGTTGCAGGCTCGGAGATTATATACATGGCGAGTTCTCCCATACGCATCATGAGAAGAAGTAGACAATCACCGCTCCTTTTTTGTAGGTTCATGAAGGGTACGATCTATCGAGATTGGACGGAGAAGTGCACGTCACAATACTGACCATCCTCGTTGAAGTGTCGTGTCATTGACATTGATTCTTGTTGTTGAGTGAAAGCTTCGTGTCGTCATCTTTATTAGTTGTGCGTGGCTGGTGGAACTGCAGATTTCATATACTCAACGACATAACTCATGGTCGAGGCCAGAGATTAGTGAGGCTCAAAATTTAACTTCCCTATCCATGCCGATTTGGAAAATCCTTGATGTCCATCATACCGAATCGAAGCATTGTGCTACTGGAATCGTATCAGTAGAAGCAGAAATGTCGTGCTATGGCACCGATATCAGTTAATCGAGCTACTCATCATGCAACTCGCACCGTATCTGCAAAAATGTCTTCTTGTTGGCACCCAAGGGACCAAAATCTTTTCCCTTTTGCCGCAGAATCTGTCCGGGATCATCATCTTTAGGCATCTATTGAGAAAACCACCATATGTTGTCATAGGAATACCAGAAACTCAAGCCTTTGATCCTTTTGACACTATACTTCAAGTACTTCAACATATTAAAATTTTGGGGCGAAATTCCTTCTGTAGCTTCTAAGCTATTATTTTTAAATTTCGTTTCAAATTCTGCCATGCTCAAATTTACCGCTTTGCGCGCCTCGACTAAAGGATTCATATCTTGGTGTAACACATTGAAATCACAAGCGGTTTGTGGCGTTGGAAAGTAGACTTCCAGAGCTACAAATTATATAAAGGTCACATTAAAATTGATCCTATATCTTCCCAGATATATTCCAGAATTTAGGCGAAGCGATTCGACATGCGGACTCCTTCAGCTTTTCGCGCTTTTATGGAAAAATTTACATCTCGAGATACAAGTGTCGAAATCTCAAGCCATCTGTTCCATTGGATAGAAACTCACAACTTACAATATCTGTAATACCAAAGCGAAAATCCTTTCAGAATGCCCTCCATGATATTTTGAAGCTGCTATAGACATCTGCCGCACTTAATTTTCATTTTTGCGCACCCTAGATGAAGAAACTCATATCTTCGTCTAGGAACGTCGAAATCATGAGACCTCTGTGCCACTTGAAAGAAGACCCAATGATCAATAAATCCACAAAATATCACATAAGTATTCCTTCTAAATTGGCTGCAGTAATTTCTATAAATTGATTTAGACGTCTGCATTGCTGCTCTTCAGCTTTGTTCGCTCCAGTGGAAAAATTCATATCTCAAGATACAAATATCCAAATTGTGTTACGTTTACGCCATTTGAAATTTAACTCATAGAGATGCATCTATATGAATTTCACGGCAGAACGATTTTTGATATGGAAACAAAAAATTCTTAAAGTGCAACGTAGTTGCAGTAAACTTTCATATTCATGCGGTTTCGACAACAAAAATTGTATCTTGCTCTAGGAGCCTCTGAATCACAAACGGATTGTGTTGTTAGAGATTGGACATCCAAATCTACAACACATAAAATGTTTGGGCATAAAGTCTTCCGCATGGATCACAGTAGTTTTCTAAAGTTGATCTCGTCGTCCGTTGAGTTTGTTTTCCGCCTCTATGCTCCCTAAGTTGTCCTATGAATGTTGTTGTTTTCTTGAAACTGACTCTTCATTCTTGCATATAGTAACTTTGGATATCATGCGTCAGAAATCTTATCTCTTCATTTATTTCTTTTGTGGACTCGCAAAGAAGCTCAAAGGGTCCAAATATCAGCCGACGTGTCATACAATATGTGGAGCTATCGTTTCACCAAGTGTTGGACTGGATTCGTTGATTGTCTTGAAGTTCACAAATGGCAGAGAGACAAGTTTTCAAATATGGGACCTCCAACCGATGTTTGCACAAGAGAAGCAAACTATCATTCTCGAGGCCTAACAAGATATGTGGTCGAAAGATCATCACAATTACTGAATGCGAGATACATACATCGGGAATGGCATTAAATGTGGAGATGTCATGCGCAAAAGAATTTGAGACGTGTTAGCAACAAAGCCTAGTTTATGATCATCTTCATGATTTAGGTTTTGTATAGAAAAATGTCTAGTTCCTTTTATCTGTACTGTTTTAAATGTATCAACTTTTGTACTGTTGAAACATCTTTTATATTTCAATGCAAATCGTCTTCTTTTCCTCATAGATGTGTGCCTCTACACTTGGAAGAGTTAATGTAATGATCCGATGATGCGAAACTTTTATTTTTTTTAAAACTCATGCGACTAAACTTAGAATGAAAGTCTAAGCTGCTTACGTACCTCGGTGAAGAGGATCAAGTCATAACGTAGTTCAGAGGAGTGAGTTTTTTTTATGTCTTAATTTTTTCCTAGGCCGGCTCTCGTGCAGTTTTTAACCTGGCACACTTTCTTTTTTATTTTTTGGTCTTGACTTTTGCCTAGGCCGCCTCTTTCGAGGTTTTCAACCTAGCCGGCTCTTTTTACTCATGTGGGCCAGGAGCATAGCAATGTACAGTTTAAGCTCATGCATCAAGGAGCATCATGACTTGCAATTTAGGATCATATGTCAAGGAGCGTAGGTGACTTTCATGGGAAGTACTACTTTAGAAAATTTCCATTGATCAGACCAACTCTGAGATCATCCTTATAGATAATTTTGTATGCGTCATTCGAATAGGCTTCATTCACAGCATATGGCACATCCAATTTTGAGTAAATATGTCATCTATGCATTTGTTGAGGATTATGTGTCGTCGAGCAGCTAGGACTAAGTCTCCCACTTGGAATGATGGTGGCCGCACTTTCTTGTTGAAAGCTCTATCTAATCGAGCTTGATAGCACTCCAACTTTTGTTGCGCTTCCTCATCTAATGCCTCCAACTGTGCTATGCAAAGTTGAGCATTCTCTTCGGACATGAGTCCTTCTTGGATTGCTATCCGCAATGATGAAATTTGTTACTCCAACGGAAGGACTGCTTCCACGCCATATGCTAATGAGTAAGGAGTTGCTTGTGTAGCTGTTCTGAATATTGTTTGGTATGCCAAAGCTTCACCAATTCTCTCATGTCAGTCTCTCTTTCTCTTTGCAACAACTTTCTTCAAAAGGTTACCAAGCATCTTATTGAAAGCTTCATTAAGGTCATTGGCAGGTGCATTATACATTGAAGACTTATGTTGCTTGAAACTGAACTTCTCGCATAGACTCTTTATGAGCTTGTTGTCAAATGGCATTCCATTATCAGTGATTATGTATCTTGGTATGCCATACCTAAAATTTATATATGACTTGATAAAATCGACAACAGTTTCCTTTTTCACCTCTTTGAGTGAGCAACTTCCTTCCATTTAAAGAATTAGTCAGTGGCGGCCAATATGTACATCTGTCTCATTGATGACTTTGGAAGTGGTCCAACAACATCAAGTACTCATGCATCAAAATGCCATGAAGCTACAGTTGGGTGAAGAAACTCTGGAGGTTGGTGGATGTAGTTTGTATGAAATTGACAAGCTTGACACCTTTTGGCATGATCCATGCAATCCTTCACCATTGTCACCCAGGAGTAGCCCATCCTCTTGATGCAAAAATGGAGCTTGGGACCATATTTGTGTGCTCCAGATGAGCCAGAGTGTGCTTCCTCCATTGCTTGGCGGGCTTCTTCTTTGTCAAGACATCGTAAGAATAGTCCTTCAAAAGAGCGACGAAATAATGTCCCCTTATAGAAGATGAATCGTGTTGATCTTCACTTGATGTCTATTATTTGTCTTGGATCTTTAGATAAACTTTCCATGTTCAATGTACTCTATCAATGGTTGCCTCCAATCTTCTTCTTCAATCACTCGAACAGATGTATGATGGTTCTCATTGACTTGAAGATCCAGAAGCCTAGGAATAACCCATCGATGACACACATATACCTTTGTTGACTCATTCTCTCCAAGTGCCATCGTCGTGGCCAAGTTAGCCAAAGCATCAGCCTTGCAATTTTCTTCTCTTGGGACGTGGTTTAAGAGCACTCGATCTAATTATTTTAGTAAACCGCGTATTCATGGTATGACAATAGATCTTCCTTCTTTACCTCGTAACTCCCCAAAAGTTGGTTGATGATTAACTTACAGTCGCTGTAGATCTCCAACTGTAGAATCTTCATATCTAATGTCATTTCGAGATCGACAGTCAAAGCTTGGTACTCTGCAGCCACAAGTCGCCAAGTGGCTAATATGACACGGGCCAATCAAAATTAAGCAAGATAGTCTTATGTCGCTTGACTGTCCATACTTTACAACTATAAATAGAGGGGTTACATAACTCTCAAGGGACATTCAGAATTGGAGAAGAACACTCTGCAATTGGTGAAGGCAACCACGAATGAAGAGATCAATCATCAAGTGCTTAGTTCTTCAACAAAGGAGTGATCAACGGAGTTTTTTTCGGAGATCAACCCGTAACAACAAAGTGTTGCTCGACGTTCTTGGCGATTAAATACATCACAAGGAGATCTGCATTATCCTGCATTTGAGAAAGACGCTTCTCAAACCCTCGAATCACGGAAATGTTTAGATAGGAGAATCAAGGGATACATAGAATTGTACTCACAAATATTTATCAATAAAATCTCTTTTTCTTACTTTTATTTTTATTGCAGTTTATTTTTTGTCTTACAAAAATTTGTTGCGGACAAATATAATTTTGAATGTGGTCTCTATGAATTTTGTATGTGATATGAGAAGCTAGGAGAGTTAACGTAAGACGATAAGCCTTAGAGGAACTCAAACTTTAAAGAGGAATGAGATAAAAAGAGATGGTGGAAACAGTTTCGAAGCTTATATCGGCCGGAAGATAGACATGGGGACCCAACGGGTTGATCAGTGTGTAACCGGAATCCGCTAATACTGACAATGGCGTAGTCACAGTGTGAAGGGTGTTCAATGGAGCACCCTTCAGTGAAAAAATAGTATATATATATATATATATATATCAGCTGAACTTACATTTAGTGAGTCCAACTTTAGCATTTTCGATTCCAAAGCTATGCATGGAACATTTTTCTCGACGGATTTGGAGATATTGGCCAATGGAGTAAAAGGAGTAACGAATCAGATTTCACATTTCGCTGCCACATGTTTACACGAAGCGACAGGGAATAACTGATTCATGTGTATTGGTTGTTCCCTATTAAATGTCTAATACTAAAGGATCTGAATCTATCATTAATCTTATATAATTGATAAATTATATACCTAAATATAATTAAGTGATGACCTCTCTAGTGCAAATAAATAAGTTAAATGATAGCATAGATATATAAATTTTCCAAAAGAAAAATCAGAGAACTACATAGTTAGGCCTTTCAGAAGATAGTGTCTTTAAAACAGTCCAAACCAGATAAAAATCATCACTGCACAGTGTGTCCACTTGCAAAACAGTCAAAACTTACATTCCCCAGTAGCATTACTAGTTCAAATAAAACTTTTCAGCTAGTATATGGCGATGTTTGAGGTCCATATAAAATTCCCACATATGATGGTAAGAGATACTTTCTAATACTAGTAGATGACTTTTTCAGGTATACCTGAATGTTCTTTTTCAATAACTAAGTTAAAACCAATGTTGCTATGAAATAATTTTTAGCTTTGGTAAAGAATTTATTCTATGCTAATGTTCAAGTGAGAACAAATAATGGGTGTGAATTTTTCAATTCTCAATTTGATGAGATGGTTAAGGAAAATGGAATTGTACACTAGAGTTTCCGTATCTACACTGTAAGGCCCCGGATTATTTTATTTTTTTTTAATTTAAGATTTCGTCATGTTAAGATAGGTTAATTACTTTATTTTGTGTGCAAATGAGGATTAATGATATGATGGATATCAATTAGATATGTTAATAAGAGTGTAAGTCATATTAGAGGTGAATTGGGATCTAAGGAGAGACCTAAGTCTAAGCCAAGTTGGAAAATTTCATATTAGACGAAAGTTGTAAATGAGTGCGCACAAGACCTCATTTGAACGATCATATCTCCAGTAATATAAGGAGTTGTGTGATGAACAACCTATAAAATCAAATCCATTTGAGCCTAGATTCCGATGCAACAAACCGCTCATCATTTGGAGGTGCACACAGAAAGTTATGATCATTTTACTGGGCATGTATCACTAGCGCGATCAGTAGCGTGATCGCGCTAGTGGACGCGCATATTGCGAAGTATTCTGCCTTCGTCACGCTACTTTAGCACGATCGCGGTAGTTGAAGGCTTCTAAATGCACCTAAGGATCGGAAATAAGAGAATTTGAGACATTTATCAAGCTTAGGGCTTCCTCTACACCCCCAACTCGACCAAGGCATCCAATAGCACACCTAAGGTGAGTTTTTAAGTGTGTTTTCATTGTGATTTCACTTCTCAATCACTAGTTACAACATAATTTTGATTGGAGTTCATAGGATTTTTTCAAAATCTCAAGAACACCCAAAGTTGTCTTTCAAAATTTGGTCTACAAAAGGTAATCCTACACCTTAGACTTACATATATGGAGTTATTATGGAATTTTGAGTATGAATCTTGTATTACAACTTATGATATGGTGATTGGAGGCTATAATTCCCAATTTAAATACATGAACATGGTAGGGATTCTAAGGTGATTATTTGATGGAATCTTGTTGGTTGGGTGTGAATGGTTGATCACACATGTGATGTTAGGAGTATATTGTTAAAGACTCGTGGTGGAATGAATTGTTGGTTAATGGTGATAGTTGGATCAACCAATATTATAGTTATGAGGTGTAAATATCTATGCCTACAAGATGTTTGATAATAGGCCTTAATGGCATAAGTTATGGAATTTATGACTAATATTTGCCCTATTGAATGTTGTATTGTAGATTGAAGTTACTTAAGGGCATTGAATCATCGTACTGTCATTAAGGGGCAAGTTTCATGTATGTATGACTAACTTTAACTCTTGTAGAATTCCCTTATTGTGACAAGCATATGATATGTGTACCTTGTATGAAAATATGTGAATTGATTGTCTTAGTTGATTTCCATATCACCTAGTTATATGTTATTGTGAGAAGTGATTTGATGTGCCTATCTCATTATGTGCAAAGTTGGTGAATTCTTGAAGATATCGACATGGATGTATGTGTTAACAAATGAAAGGATTTTAATGTGTCCAAACATGGAATGTGTATAGTGGCGAAAAACCCTACGTGGTAAGTAAAGAAAAGGGTATTGTGAAATGACATAAGTAATGTGAATGATTAACACAACACCTTGTACATGAATTACTACTTGGTGACAGTTATAGTGCCTTGGGCCCAAATATATAAATTGTTGATATGAACTTGTGTTTCCTTGAAATGATGGCGTAAATAAATGGCAACAAACCAAGTGTGTATATGTGTGAAAATATTTATGTGGTAAGGGTTGTTGTATATGATAAAAAATTGTACTGATGTTAATAAAAAATTCTTGTGAATTGTTGTTGTTGTTGTTGTTGTTGTTGCTATTGTAAAATGATAATTTGGATGGCCTGAAGACATGATTGAACTGTGTACTATTGTTGTTATGTGAAATGAGATTGCCCGGTGGGATCGGGTTGCGTGCCGTAACACAAAACATTTAATTTTGGATTGGGGTGATAAGGGTGACCGAGGTAATAAGGTTGAGGTAATAAGGATGGAATGTGATCATTATCACTATCGAAATGAAAGTATGTGAAATCATTGATATAATAAAATGATGTTGAGAGGGGAAGAGGAGAGTTTGTGAAACTTATCTGATCTTGGTTGTTCCTTTCATGTGCCTTGATTGATTTTACTTGGGGTGTATTAATTTTGAAATATTCTATATGACCATGATGTATATTTCTTCTCATGTGTACTTGACATCTTGAATTGAATGACTTGTTATTGAAATTGACATTGATGTGAAATATGCGGAATTGATGTGAACTGTGGGAAAGAAGAGATTGTGTTATGAAATATGGCCTAGTGCCAAGTATGATGTGATAATTGTGGCCCCAAGTGCTGATGAATAATATATGTGAAACGAAAATTGAAGTGGGGTGAATAATGAAATATTGGTAACGTCTCCGAGAGACGGCTTAGTCGATAAGGCCGTGATCGGACGCCGTGATATATACAAATAGTTGGAAATTTATTGATGATTGAAACTGAAGAGTGTGATAAAATGTTAGTAATGTCTCCGGAAGACGGCTTAGCCGATTATGACGATATTGGACTCTGCTCAAGATAACGGTTGTATTGTGAACAATGTTGAACAGTATGAGATGCCCCAACTAAAAGCTATGGAAAAATGATGTGAGAATATCATGATTCATTTACTTGCTAAAGTTATGGTCATTTAAAGTGTTTGATTTGTACTTATGCTTTCCTTATTATTGTATGAAACGTATATGTGTATAATTAGATATGTGAACCCTTTGGAAGGGCTATGCAATGCAGCCTAGAGGTATGGAAATTATGTAAAAGCTATGTGATCCCTTTTATTTAGTAATGTGGTGACTAGTTAAAGATTTTGTTAAACCTTTATAATTTTCTTGTCCTTGTATGATAGTTCTTTCTAATTAGATGGTGTTTTGTTCATACATACCAGTACAATTCAAATGTACTGGCGTCCTTTTTGTCGGGGGCGCTACATTCGTGTTTTGATTATAGGTGGTTCTATTGAAGGTACTCTAGTCCACCGGCAGTAGCACTCCTCCATTTCCCGTCAGCTGTATTGGTGAGCCACTTTCCTCTCAGGGCCCTGCGTAGCTCATGCTGTTTTTCTTCCCGGAATCCTATTTTGGAATTTATGTAAGGTATTGTTACCGGCATTTTTCATATTATACTACTCGTTAGTTGTATTTAGAGGTTCTGTAGACAGGTTGTGGGTAATATCGGGTATTGGAATTAAAGTAGAATATTGATGTTTGGTAAATATTTATATAAATTGTAATATTTTAATAATTATGAACTAAGTTTCTAATGGCAGTGAAATGGAAATCGGTAAATACTTGTTTTTAGAATTTAATTAATGATGTATATTTCCTCTTTATTGAAAAATTAGGTAGTGTGTATGAAACCTGTCAAGCTTGCTCAGCCGGATTTACTCGGTTGAGCGCCGGTCGCGTTCCTCGAATTTTGGAACGTGACATACACACCTTTGCAGAAAGGAAACACAGATCTCTAAGGTTTCAAGGTGATGTTTCGGGAGAGGGGGGGGGGGGTAATGTGTTTCTACAACTGTATATCTCCTAACTAGATTGTCCTCAGTTGCTTTGCAAAACGAATCACCCTTTGAGATGCTATATTTATATCATCAAGGTCTTAGGTCACTTAAGGACCCTTGGTTGCCTCTCCTATACTTTTGGTCCACGTGTTCCTGATAAGATGTCACCAAGGGCCATTCCAGCTGCTTTAATAAGATATTCCTCCACTCAAAATGGCTACAAGCTCCATTACTTACGTTCTAAAATATTCTTTGTTAATTGGAATGTAGTTTTCAAAGAAAACATATTTCCTTTCTAACACTTTACATCTTCTATATTTTCTTTGCTTCCAGTCACAAAGTATAAGTTCTCACACTCACCTGTCTATCCTCAACCTACACAAGAGGAACGGGCACAAACATGTCTTCCCTAATACCCTCTATTGTGGTAGATGATCAACCTATTGAATCAACTGAGTCTTACATATCATCCGGTGACCCTATCATTACTTCAATACCTGCTACTGAGACACAATAAATCAAGCACCGCAGGTGCGAGCTCGTAGGTGCGCATATAGGGTCGCAGGTGCGGTCTAGCCCTCTCACAAATGTGGACCAGCTTCTGTAGAAGTGGATCTCCTCTCGCAGGTGCGGCCCAAGCGGGCCTAATCATTCCTACATAAGCAGTCAATTTTTTATATGTGTGCTTGCGTAGGTGCGACCCAAGCACCGCAGGTGCGAGAGTCGGGCAGCGAAGTCTTTTAAAATAAAACTTCAATGTTTTCTCTTTCAAATTTTCACAGAAATAGAAGGCCTAGGGCGATTTTCTCAAGAGCTTTTCTTCCTAAATAATAAGTAAGTGTCCATTATCTGATTTCTTTCAACTCCCTAATGTTTTTCATCAACTTTTATCTAAAATCCTAGGGTTTTAATGGTAGAAAATTAGGGATTTGGGTAGAGTTAGGACTTTTTGATCAATTAAAATTTAGACCTCATTTTGGGGTTGAATTTAGAAATTATTTGCATGTTTGGGATCGTGTGTGAATGGGTGATCGGTATTTAGTCCGAACCTCGAGCTTCAGCCAAGCGGGCTCGAGGTTAATTTTTAACTTTTTGGGAAAAATGAGAAAACCTATACTTAAGTGTTGGTTTGAATTCTTTAACATTTGTTGATGTTGTTCAATTAATTTGGACTAGATACAAGTAATTTGAAGACGAATTCTAAAGGAAAAGCGGTGATTCAGGCTTGAATTGGCCGTGAAAGTTTGAGGTAAGTGTTTGTTCTAACCTTAGCTTGAGGGATTAGGAGTCGTGTCTTATTTGCTATGTGCTACTTGTGGAGTACGATTATAGGAATGGTGACGAGTTTCTATACGTCGGTGTCAAGTATGCCCGTGAGTCTTGTATTGTAATTGTTGTGACTCCATTGTGGTTTATTGTGCTTCATATGAGGATTATCATTATTGTTCCCTTTCCGGGATATTATTGTCATATTATTGTTTCCTTGCTGGGATGTTGTTGTCATATTATCATTCCCTTACCGGAATGTTGTTGTTATATATTGTTCCCTTGAAGGGATTCTTTTATGATTGGTATTGATAAATGAAAAGGGAGTGGTTTGCACGCCTGTAATGGTATTATATGAAATGGGAGCGGGTTGCACGCCTGCAATGGTAACATATATAATGGGAGGGGGTTGCATGCTTGTAACGGTACTATGTGATTTGAGATAGGGTTGTATGCCTGCAATGGTATTACATATGTACTTGTTTCTTATTTCCTTATCTTTTGCTGGTATTTGATTTATGGCGTTCCATACATTTCTCTATTGTTATTCTATTGTTACCTGTTACTCCCCGCGGCATGTTTCCCCCGCCCAACTTTAGTTGTAATTATCTACTTTTATTTCCGCTGTATATGATTTAACTGCACAAATTTATTTGGTATCTGGTCCTAGCCTCGTCACCATTTTGTTGAGGTTAGGCTAGGAACTTACCAATGCATGGGGTCGGTTGTGCTGATACTACACTCTGCACTGTGTGCACATACTGATACCAGAGTGTTTGGAATACAGTGAGGGTGATGTCTTCAATCCATTCGGGTGACCCGAGGTAGTCCTATAGACGAGCTCGGGCCTTGGCGTCTCTTCCTATCTTTTCTCCTTATATTTTTTTTGGAGACAGACTTATGTATTTCCATTCAGACCTTATTTCTAGTATTCTTAGATATTCCGTGACTTGTGACACCAAATTGTGGGTAGTATTGTACTTCAGATTATATAGCAATGTTCGGTTGAATTATGTAGTTTTCATCTTCCGCATTTCTGGTTGTTTAATTTATTTTGCTGTTTAATCACTTATTATTTTAAATTGTTGAACATGTTTAATAAAAAGATGGCACTGATTTTATAATATTTGGCTTTCCTAGCTTCCATGAGTAGGCGTCATCACGACTCCCGAGGGTAAAAAATCTAGGACGTGACAAGTTGGTATCAGAGCTCTATGTTACATATGTCCCACAATTCACGGACAAGCTTAGTAGAGTCGGATAGATCAGTACGGAGATGTCTGTATTTATCCCCTGAGGCTACAAATTTAGGAAAAACTTCACATTGATTCTTTCATGTCGTGCGGTTTCGTTTCTCAATGGTAATTGAATTTCTACTTTGTTCTTTCGCAGATGGCAAGAACACGTGCTTCCTCATCCATCGATCAGCAGCTCGAGACCCCAAAAGTAGCTCCCACGAGGGGCAAAGAGCGAGGTCGAGGCCGTGCTGGAGGCCGAAGTAGGGGCAGAGCCTCAAGTTAAGTTTAATGATGAGGTTTCGGCCCAGGCAGTTCCGCTGGGCCCAACTTAGGTCCTAGAGGGGTTCATTGCTAACCCAATAATCCAGGATGACCTAGTCTATCTAGTGGGACTTATGGAGAATGTCAGCAAGCTTGCTTCCTGTAGCACTATCTGTCTCTCAGGCTGGAGGAGGAGCCCAGACTCCTTCTACCCGCACGTCGGAGTGGATGGCTCCCCAGTTTTAGACTCCAATAGCATAACCAGTTGTAGCAGTTCAATCGGGTGTGGTAGCTCAGACCGGTGATGGAGCAGCTATGTCTACTGATGTCTTATGTATATTGGACACGTTAACCAACCTCTTCACTACCACTTTCAGCGGTACATCTTCTGAGGGTCCCCGGTATTTTTTAGACATTTGTCATGAGGTTCTCAAGAACATAGGGATAGTGGAGACCAATGGGGTCGACTTTGCTACTTTTAGCTTATCTAGACAGCCAAGACTTGGTGGAGAGATTACTGTTTGGATAAACCAGTTGGGTCACCAGCTTTGACTTGGAATCAGTTTTCTCAGCTATTTCTAGAGATGTTTCTTCCTATCACTCATAGAGAGAACTATTGGAGGAAGTTTGAGCGTCTCTAGTAGGATTCTATAACTATTAGTCAGAACAAGACCAGGTTTATTGATTTGGCCCGTCATGATCTTCTTATACTTCCCATTGATAGAGAGAGAGAGAGGGAGAGAGAGACGGGGAGGGAGAGAGAGACAGGTTTCATTAAGGGACTCATTCAACCTATTCGACTTCAGATGGATAAGGAGACGAGGAGCAAGATTTCCTTTCAGGATTCAACCAATATGGTAGGAGGGTTGAAATGGTTCTATCACAGGGAGGTGGTCAGGGGTCTAACAAGATGCCTCGTCATTCAGACAGATTCAGCGGTGCCTCGTCTAGAGGCAAGCATTTGTATGGTAGAGGCCATCCTCCTAGGCCTTTTCAATCAGCACTTCAGGCCTCTCACTGTGCCCCAGGTGGCTAAGGTTCTCATATTCAGTATTTTGATCAACAGTCCTACGTGCATCACCAGCTCATATCAGTGCACCTCCGCTCCAGAGCTTTCAGGGTCTTCAGTTCTATTAGCATAAGGCTCGTTTTACTTGTGGCAACACGAGACATATTGATAGATTTTGTCCTCAAGCATCGAGCAGTTTACAGCACCAGGGTTCATGTATCATGCTTCAGGCACAGAGTGTTTCCACCGCCCACCCATCTAGCTAGAGGTGGAGATGGAGGTGCAAGAGGTGGAGGTAGATTTATTAGAGGTGGAGATCATGCTGCTAGAGGTGGAGGCCAGCCAGTAGCATGCCATCTCAAAGAGGTATTTTAGGGTGTTGGGGCCCAGCCCGTATGTTATGCTCTTCCGGCCAGGCCTGAGGCTGAGGCTTTCAATGCAGTTATCATAGGTATTGTACTAGTTTTTAGTAGAGATGCTTCAGTTCTATTTGATCCAGGATCTACCTACTCCTATGTATCATCTTATTTTGCATTGTATCTAGTCATGCCTAGTGTTTCTTTGAGTGCTCAGGTATATGTGTCTATACCGGTGGGTGATTATATTATGGTAGATCATGTCCATCATTCGTGTATAGTTGTGATTGGGGGTCTTAAGACTCGTGTAGATTTGTTACTTCTGGACATGGTTGATTTTGATGTCATATAAGGGATGGACCGGTTATCACCTTACCACTCTATCTTGGACTGTGATTCCAAGACTGTGCCCTTAGCCTTGTCGGTTTTACCTCATTTAGAGTGAAAAGGGACTCCTAGTCATTTTAATCGTAGTGTTATCTCATATATAAAGGCTCGGCGTATGGTCGAGAAGGGGTGTTTAGCCTATTTGGCATATGTTTGTGATTATAGTGCTAAGGTTCCTTTCATTGATCTATGCCTGTTTTCATGAGTTTCCTGAGGTATTTCCTTCAGACCTACTGGGTATGCCACCCAACAGGGATATTGAATTCTGCATGGATTTCGCTCCGGACACTCGGCCCATTTTTATTCTTTCGTATCATATGGCTCCGCCTGAGTTGAAAGAGTTGAAGGAGCAGTTGCAAGACTTTCTTGAAAAGGGCGTTATTAGACCTAGTGTCTCGCCTTGGGGTGCACCGGTGTTGTTTATTAAGAAGAATGACGGATCGATAAGAATGTGTATAGATTACTGGCAGTTGAACAAGATTACAATCAATAATAAGTATCCATTGCCGAAGATTAATGATTTGTTTGATTAACTTCAGGTTTCCAAGGTATTATCGAATATTGACTTGAGATCTGGCTACCATCAATTAAGTACTAAGGCATACGATGTCCCTAAGATAGCTTTCCGCACTCGGTATAGGCATTATGAGTTCTTGGTGATGTCGTTTGGGTTGATAAATGCCCCAGCAGCATTTTGGATTTGATGAACTGAGTGTTCAAGCCTTACTTGGATTCATTCGTGAGAGTCTTCATTGACGATATTTTGATCTACTCCCGCAGCCAGGAGGAGCATGAACAACATCTAAGAGTGGTCCTCCAGACTTTGAGAGATAGGTAGTTGTATGCTAAGTTCTCGAAGTGCGATTTTTGGTTGGGTCAATTGCTTTCATGGGTCATGTTGTATCAGTTGAAGGTATTCAAGTTTATCTAAAGAAGATAGAGGCATTCAAGAACTGGCCTAAACCAGTATCAGCTATAGAGATCTGGAGCTTTTTGGGTTCGTAAGCCTATTATCATCAGTTTGTGGATGGTTGTTTTGTCTATTGCAGCCTCGGTGACCAGGTTGACTCAGAAGAATACCCAGTTTACGTGGTCGCACGAGTGTGAGACAAGCTTTCAGAAGCTCAGGACAGCTTTGACCACGGCTCTAGTGTTGGTTTTGCCTATAGGTTCGGGGCCATATATAGTTTATTGAAATGCATCTCGTATTGGACTTGGTGTGGTGTTGATACAGGATGTCAAGGTTATTGCATATGCTTCACGTTAGTTGAAGATTCATGAGAAGAACTATACAGTTCAGAATTTAGAGTTAGCAACCATTGTTTCCGCGTTGAAGATTTGGAGGCATTATCTATATGGTGTGGCATGTGAGTTATTCACGGATCACAAGAGTTTTCAATACTTATTCAAGCAGAAGGAGCTAAATTTGAGGCAGAGGAGGTGGTTGGAGCTATTGAAGGACTATGATATCACCATCTCATATCATCTGGGGAAGTCCAATGTGGTGGCCGGTTGTTTGAGTAGGATGTCATCCAGTATGGGCACTTTTGCAAATATTCTGGTAGGTGAGAGACCGCTTTCTTTGGATGTTAAGTCTTTTGCCAGTTAGTTCGTGAGGATGCATATTTCTAAGCCCAACCGTGTATTAGCTTGCACAGTCGCTCGTTCTTATTTATTGGAGCGTATTTGAGATCGGCAGTATGATGATCCTCTTTTTTGTGTCCTTGAGGTTGCAGGGTCGACTTTGTATGCCTAATGTGGATGGAGTGGGAGATTTTATTTTAGAAAAGGCCTATAGTTCTCGATACTCTATTCATCCGGGAAGCGCTAAAATGTATCAAGGTTTGCAGCAGCATTATTGGTGGAGAAGGATATTGTTGCATATTGGCTCGGTATTTGAATTGTTAGCAGGTAAAGTATGAGCATCAGAGACCTGGCGGTTTGTTTCAGAGGATTGAGCTTCCCAAGTGGAAGTGGGAGCATATCACTATGGACTTTGTTATTGGACTCCCAAGGACTTAGAGGAAGTTCGATGTAGTGTGGACTTTGTTATTGGACTCCCAAGGACTTAGAGGAAGTTCGATGTAGTGTGGGTTATTGTTGATAGGATGACTAAGTCAGCACATTTCATTCCTATAACAATGTCCAATTTTTGCGAGAGGTTAGCTGAGATGTATATCCGAGAGATTGTTGGTGTTTATGATGTGCTCGTATCTATCATTTCAGACATAGGTATGCAGTCTACCTCACATTTTTGGAGATCAGTTCAGCGAGAGTTGGGCACACGGGATGAGTTGAGCACAACATTCCATCCTCACACGGATGGGTAGTCCAAGCACATTATTCAGATTTTGGAAGATATGCTCTCAGCTTGTGTCATTGACTTTGGAGGCTCGTGGGATCAGCTTTTTCCTTTACCGAAGTTTGTCTACAACAACAGTTACCCGTCGACATTCAAATGTCTCCTTATAAGGCTTTATATGGTATGCGGTGTCGATCGCAGGTTGGATGGTTTGAGATTAGAGAGATTCGGTAGTTGGGTTCGGATCTAGTACAGGATGCCTTGGATAAGGTCAGGATTAATCAGGATAGGCTTCGTACTGATCAGTCCAGGAAAAAGATTTATGCCGGTCGTAAGCTTCGTGGTTTGGCATTCATGGTCGATGAGGGGGTGTTGCTTCGGGTGTCGCCTATGAAGGGCGTGATGAGATTTGGGAAGAAAGGCAAGTTTGGCCATATATCCATTGGCATGTTTGAGATTCTTGATCGAATGGGGAGAGGTGGCTTACAGACTTGCCTTGCCACCGATCTTATTAGTCGTGAATCCAGTGTTTCATGTGTCCATACTTCGGAAATATCATGGTGATCCACCCCACGTGTTAGATTTCAGCACTGTCCAATTGGACAAGGACTTGTCCTACAAGGAGGAGGTATTCTAGACCGGCAGGTTCGTCAGTTTGAGATCAAAGAGATTCCATTCTGTTCGTTTTCACTCGAGAGGTCATCATGTTGATGCATCGATCTAGGAGTCTGAGTTCCATTTGCGGATCCGTTATCCCCATCTTTTCTTCGACTCAGGTACTTTCTTCTTATGTCCGTTCGAGTCCTAAAAAACCTCCTATTTATCTCACCTAAATTCACATGTGCAGTCCGGACGTGTATCCGGAAATTCATTATCTGAAAATTTATGAAAAATGATAAAGTTTGCTTTTAAAATAATATTGAGTTGACTTCGGTCAACATTTTGAGTAAACGGACCATGACCCGTGATACAAGAGGCCCGTAGGGTTCGTAGGAAAATATGAGACTTAGGCATATGCCTGCAATCGAATTCCGAGGTCCCAAGCCAGAGAAATAAATTTTAAAGAAAATTATTTTATGGAATATAAATGAGTTTTTGAAAATTTGAATGTTCTTTAAATTGATGGTATCGGACCCGTATCTTGGTTCCGGAGCCCGATACAAGTCTTATATGACATTTAGATTGAGCCTGCAAAATTTGGTAAGAAACGGACTTGAAATGACGTGAATCAGACCCTCGATTGTGAAATATAGAATTTAAGTATTCTTGAGATTTTTCTTTGTTTTTGATGTTAAATTAGTTGCTAAATGTATTGGTTTGGCGATTTGATCACATGAATAAGTTCATATGATATTTTTGAATTAGTATGCATGTTTGGATTGGAACCACAAGGGATCGGGTGAGTTTCGGGTTGGGTCCCGAGTGTTTAGACTTAGGAAAAAACACTGTTGTTGCATCACTTCTGGTGTAACCGCACATGTGAGTCAAGCACCACAGGTGCGAGCTTACAGATGCACAGGTGAGAGCTTACAGATGCACATATATGGGTGCAGGTGCGGTCCATCCCTCTCGCAAATGCGGACAAGATTCCACAATAGCGATTCCGCAGGGGCGAATCGCCTCTCGTAGCAGTGGCCCCAGCGGGCCTAATCATTTCCGCAAAAGCGTTCAACTTTCCACACGTGTGCTTGCGCAGGTGTGACTCAAGCTCCACAGGTGTGAGATTCGGGCAGTGAAGTCTATTAAAATAAAACTTAAGTGTTTTCTCTTTCAAATTTTTCAAAAATAGAAGGCCTAGGGCGATTTTCTCACGAGAGTTTCTTCCCAAATCATAAGTAAGTGTCCATTATCTGATTTCTTTCAACCCTCTAATGTCTTTCATCAACTTTTATCTGTAATCCTAGGATTTTAATGGTAGAAAATTGGGGATTTACGTAGAGTTAGGATTTGTTTGATCAATTGGGATATAGACCTTATTTTGCGGTCGAATTTCGAAACTAATTGCATATTTGGGCATGTGGGTGAATGGGTGATTGGGTTTTGGTCTGAACCTCGAGTTTTGACGAAGTAAGACCGAGGTCGATTTTTTTCCTTTTGGGAAAAATGATAGAAACCAATAATTAAGCATTGGGTAATAATTGTTTAGCATTTATTGATGTTGTTCAATTAATTTGGACTAGATACAAGTAATTTGGAGGCGGACTCTAAAGAAAAAGCGGTGTTTGAGGCTTGATTTGTCCGTGAAAGTTTGAGGTAAGTATTTGGTTTAACCTTAGCTTGAGGGATTAGGAGTCGTGTCTTATTTTTTATATGGTAATTGTGTAGTACGACGCATATGCATGGTCACGAGTATCTATACTTAGTGTCAAGCATGCCCGTGAGTCTTGTATTGTAAGTGTTATGACTCAGTTATGGTCTATTGTGCTTCATATGAGGATTATTATTATTGTTCCCATGCCGGGATATTGTTGTCATATTATTGTTCCCTTGTCGGGATGTTGTTATCATATTATTGTTCTCTTGCTGGGATGCTATTGTTATATTATTGTCCCCTTGCTGTGATTCTTTTATGATTGGTATTGATAAATAAAAAGGGAGCGGGTTGTACACCTGCAACGGTAACATATGAAATGGGAGCAGTTTGCACGCCTTCAACGGTACTATGTGACATGGGATCGGTTTGCACGCCTGCAACGGTATTACATATATACTTGTTTCTTATGTCCTTATCTTTTGCTGGTATTTGATTTATGGTGCTCCTTACATTTCTCTACTATTATTTTGTTGTTACTTGTTACTCCCACAGCATGTTTTCACCGCCCAACTTTAGTTATATTTATCTGCTTCTATTTTCGTTGTATATGATTTAACTGCGCCGCCTGGTCCTAGACTCATCACTACTTTGCCGAGTTTAGGTTACGAACTACCAGACATGGGGTCGGTGTCTTCAGTCCATTCAGGCAACCCGAGGTAGTCCTACAGGCGTCCGCGAGCCTTGTCGTCTCTTCTTATATTTTCTCCTTCTATTTTTCTTTTAGACAGATTAATGTATTTCCATTCAGACCATATTTATAGTATTCTTAGATATTTCATTACTTTTGAAATTAAATTCTGGGTAGTATTGTACTTCAGATTATTTAGCAGTGTTTGATTGAATTATTAAGTTTTCGTCTTCCGTATTTCTGATTGTTTAATTTATTCCGCTGTTTAATTACTTATTATTTTAAATTGTTGAACATGTTTAATAAAAAAGAAGGTAATGATTTTATAATATTTGGCGTGCCTTGCTTACAGAAGTAGGCGCCATGACGAATTCTGAGGGTAAAAAAATTCGGATCGTGAAGCATAGAAAGCTGCTGCGGAAAGAGTAATTAGTTAGTTAGTTAAAAAATTAGTTATTTATGTTGAAGGTAGCTTAGTCGATCAATTCTTCATCAGTTAGTGTATGTATATATAGTAGCTATATAGTTCATTGTAATCAGTTGAAGAAATGAGAATCAAGTAGATTTCTCTCTAGGTTTCTTTTGTCAACTTCTCTCACTCATTTTGGCATATCTGCTTCTTCACTGCATTTGATCAATTTGACATAAATTGGTCCAAATAACCTCAAGTCTTTCTTAAGTTTTGTATTTACCTCATTTATGTATTTTTAATGAATTCCAATCATACCCATTAATTTTTTTTATTTTTTATTTTACCTATATTTATTTTAATGTTATATTTACTAGCAATGAATTTTGACTCCAAACCAAGCCAAATCACCTCCAATCTTCCACCAACTTCATACATTATCTAATGTATGAGTTTTCAATGAATTTCAATCATACCTAATAAAATAAATTTTATTTTTGAGGTTTTATGAATGTCGTATATCATTTGTAGCTTTTCCGCTAATTTGGTAACACGACCTAATGACTAATTATTGGTAAATACTCCCTCAGGTCCATTTTAATTGATTGTTTTGCTTTTTGCACACATGGGCCTTTGGAATCTATACCCGATTTTGGGTCACAATTGAACCTATACCTACTTTGCAAAAACATTTACAAGCTGATCAACTTTAAATTTATCGGGTTTGACATTAAAAATTAATTTGAAGTGAATTACAACAGGTAGAATCTAATCGTAAACACATCACATCACTTCAATAATGTACAAATGCTATGTAAATACAACAGGTAGAATCTAAAGTCTAGCATGATTCACGAAGATCAAATATTGTAATTTAGCCAAATAAAACAAGTAAGCTAACTAACATGCTTTCCCTAAGCAAAAATGAGTGAAACTTGCATTTATAACAGTTAAACACGTGAAGAAACACAGTCTAAATAAGTCAAGTAAGGTAAATTTTTAACAATTAGCACAAGTACATGCTCGTCACCTCGCGCACAAGGCTTTTTAAACAACAATCAAGATATCCTAAGGGAAGATGTCCCCCACACAAAGTTAGACAAGCCACTTACCTCCAACCAGTACAAAAATCGCTAAGAAACAATGCCCTTGCCACGAGTATCTGACTCCGAGTGGCCCAAATCTATTCAAACCAATTACATATTATAAATAGCATCGCAAGTAACTAATTCCACTATTAAATTAAAGTGAAGGAGTGAAAATAGGTAAAATGACCAAATCGCCCCTAAGGCCAACGTCTCGGAATAGAATAATTTTTAAATTTTCAGAAATCTTGTATGCTCACGAGTCTAACCACATAACAATATCCCAAATCGGAGGTCAAATTCCCCTTCAAATCCTCACAATTAGGTCTAAGAACTTTACCCCAATTTTCATTCAAAATCCAAAATTAAAGGTTGAATTCACAATTATATTAGTAGGTTTTAGTCATAGAGGGGTAAGGAATCGTTACCCAATCGTTGCCTCCGAAAATCCTTCGAAAAATCCCTCAAATCCGAGCTCTCTAGCTTGAGTTTTGTTTAAAATGGAAGAACCCTCGTTTTTTAAATATTTAATATTGCCCAGGTATTTCTTCATTGCGATCGCATGAAATGGGATGCGATCGCGTAGAATAAAATATGAAGGCCCAGAAAATGGCCTTACGAATGCAGGGATGGGCCTGCGATGGCGACAAGGAAAGAAGCAGACTTATGCGATCGCGTAGAAGAAGGTGGGCTCTAAGACTCTGGCTCAGCTAACTCAGTGCGAACGCGGGAAGAAGTTTGCGATCGTGGAGAAGGGGAAGAAAAAACTATGTGATCGCAGGAAGAGATGTGTGATCGCATTAAAGGAAAAGGTCCACCTATGAAATTACACTACGCGATCGGATGAGGATGCGATTGCATAGAGTAAAAGTCTGCAACAGCAGAAAATCTGCAACTCTTTTTCAACACAAAATGCCCCGCTGTGAATCTGAAACACATCCGAGGCCTCCGAGATCTTAACCAAACCCACAGACATATCCCATAACATCATTCAAACCTGTACCAATCCGTAAACCACCTAAAACGGTGCCGGAAACTCGAATTAATCAATATTTTGAACCTAAGAACTCCAAAACTCAACCAAACTCGCTTTCGATCAAAAACCTAACTAAACTATGTCCGATTGACCTGAAATTTTTCATGCACGTCCCAAATGACATGACGGTGCTACAGCAACTTTTAGAATCCCATTCCGACCCTCGGATCAAAATTTCACTATCGGACCGAAAACTTCAAAATTCTAACTTTTGGCATTTCTAACCTAAATGAGTTGCGGACATCCATATACATTCCGGACACGCTCCCTACCCCGAAATCACCTAAAAAGCTAATGGAACCATCGGATTCCCATTCCGAGGTTGTATTCACACTCTTCCGATTACGGACCACTTTCCAACACTTAAGCTCTCATTTAGGGACTAAGTGTCCCAAAACACTCCAAATTTTATCACCGAACATCCCGGCAAACTAAAATAGCAGAAATGAACTTAGAGAAAGCAGTTAATGGCGGAACGGGGCATAAATTCCAACAATGACATGTCAGGTCTTCACATCCTGCTACACTTAAACATTCGTTCGTTCTCGTACGAGCATAGAGAACATAACTGAAGTAGCAAAAAAATGAGGGTATCGGCTGCGCATATCCCGCTCGTCTTCCAAGTCGCCTTCTTATCTGGATGACCCCGCCACTGAAGCTATATCCTTTGACCTCAGCTTTCGGATCTGCCTGTCTAATATTGCCACTGGCTCCTCAACATAGGATACGTCATTGTCCAACTGGACTGAAGTGAACTCCATACGTGAGACAGGTCACCGTGATACCTCCGAAACATCGATACATGTAATACCGGATAAACCCCGGCCAAACTCGGAGGTAAGAAAAGCTCATAAGCAACCTCCCCAACTCGCTTCAAAATCTCAAATGGGCCAACGAACCTCGGGCTCAACTTCACTTTCTTTCCAAACCTCATGACGCCTTTCATAGGCGAGACCCGAAGCAAAACGCGCTCAACAACCATAAAGGAAACATCACGAACCTTCTGGTCCACGTAACTCTTCTATTTGGACTGAGCCGTATGGAGTCTATCCTGAATCACCTTAACCTTCTCGACTGCATCCTGAACCAAATCAGTGCCCAATAGCCTGGCCTCACCTGGCTGGAACCAACCTACTGGGGATCTGCATCTCCTACCATATAAGGCCTCACACGGCGCCATCTGAATACTGGACTGATAATTGTTGTTGTACGCAAACTCAGCCCATGGCAAGAACTCATCCCAAGACCCTCTAACCTCAATTACACACGCACGGAGCATATCCTCAAGAATTTGAATAGTGCGCTCGGATTGTCCGTCCATCTGAGGGTGAAAGGTTGTGCTCATAGTCACCCGGGTACCCAACTTGTGCTGGACGGCTCTCCAGAACTGTGATGTAAACACTGAACCCCTGTCTGAGATGATAGAAATTGGAATGCCATACAGATGGACAATCTCCCTGATATAAATCCCCGTTAACAGCTCCACTGAGTAAGAAGTACACACAGGAATGAAATAAACGAACTTGGTCAGCCAATCCATAACAACCCAAATAGAATCAAATTTCTTCACCGTCAGAGGGAGACCAGTCACAAAATCCATAGTGATCTTCTCCCATTTCCACTCCGGAATCTTCTTCTGCTGGAGTAACCCTCCCGGCCTCTGGTGCTCAGCCTTTACCTGCTGACAGTTGAGGCATTTAGCTACAAACTCTGCTATGTCCTTCTTCATCCGCCTCCACCAGTAATGTTGTCTCAAATCCTGATACATCTTCGCGGCACCCGGATGGATGGAGTACCACGAGCTATGGGCCTCTGTCAATATCAACTCCTGAATATCATCAACATCGGGTACACAGATCCGACCATGCATCCTCAATACCCTGTCATCTCCAATAGTCACATCCCTAGCATCACCATGTTGAACTATGTCCATAAGTTCAAGAAAATGAGGGTCATCATATTGCAGCTCCCTGATACGATCAAACAATAAAGATCGAGAAACCACACAGGCTATAACCCGACTGGGCTCCGAAAGATGCAACCTCACTAGATAACTGGATAAAGTCTGAACATCCATCGCCATAGGTCTCTCCGAAGCTGGTAAATATGCCAAACTCTCCAAACTCTCTGCCCAACGACTCAAGTTATCGGCTACCACATTGGCCTTGACCGGGTGATATAGAATAGTAATATTATAATCCTTCTGTAGCTCCAACCATCTCCTCTAGCGCAAGTTTAGATCCTTCTGCTTGAACAAGTGTTGTAAAGTCTTATGATCCGTATAAATCTTACAAGGCACGCCATACAAATAATGACACCAGATCTTCAAGCATGAACAATAGTAGCTAGCTCAAGGTCATGGACAGGATAGTTCTTTTCATATGCCTTCAACTGTCTGGAAGCGTAGGCAATCACCCTACCATCCTGCATCAACACTGCTCAAAGTCTGACTCATGGGGAATCACAATAAACTGTATAGGACCCCAATCCAGTAGGTAAAATCAGAATAGGGGCTGAAGTCAAAGCCGTCTTGAGCTTCTGAAAGCTCGCCTCACACTCGTCTGTCCACTGAAAGGGAGCACCCTTCTGGGTCAATCTAGTCATAAGGGTTGCAATCGATAAGAACCCCTCCACAAAACGATGGTAATACCCTGCCAGGCCAAGGAAACTGCGGATCTCTGTAGCTGAGGAGGGCCTGGGCCAATGCTGCACGGCCTCCACCTTCTTTAGATCTACCCGAATGCCCTCACTTGATACCACGTGGCCTAGGAATGCCACAGAACTCAACGAAAACTCATATTTTGAGAAATTTGCATATAATTTCTTTTGTCTCAGGGTCTGAAGCATTGTCCTCAGGTGCTGCTCATGATCTTCCCGACTCCAGGAGTATACAAGAGTATCATCTATGAAAATAATGACAAACAAGTCGAGATAAGGCCTGAATACACTATGCATCAAATGCATAAAAGCTGTTGGGGCGTTGGTCAGCCCAAATGACATGACAAGGAACTCTTAATGACCATATTGAGTCCTGAAAGCAGTATGTGGGATATTCGGCTCCTGAATCTTTACCTGGTTATAACCTGAGTGCAAATCAATCTTAGAAAACACATGTGCGCCCTGAAGCTGGTCAAATATACGATCGATACGAGGCAAAGGATATCGGTTCTTTACTGTAACCTTGTTCAACTAACGATAAGCGATACACATGCGCATAGAACAATCCTTTTTCTTTACGAACAAGACAGGAGCACCCCATGGTGAAACACTGGGTCGAATAAAACCCTTATCAAACAATTCCTATAACTGATCCTTCAATTTAGGAGGAGCCATACGGTAAGGAGGAATGGATATGGGTTGAGGGCCCGGCAACAAATCAGTATCAAAATCAATGTCCCGATCGGGCGACATGTCTAGAAGATCAGCTGGAAACACATCGGGGAAATCTCATACTATTGGGACACAGTCAACAGAAGGGGTATCAGCACTGATATCTCTCACATAGGCTAAATACGCGGCACACCCCTTCTCAACCATATGTTGAGCTTTAATAAAAGATATAACTATGCTGGGAGTGTGATCAAAAGTACCACTCCACTCAATACGTGGAATACCTGGCATAGCCAGCGTCACGGTCTTAGCATGACAATCAAGAATAGCATACTGGGGTGACAACCAGTCCATGCCCAAGATAATATCGAAATCAATAATATCAAGTAATAAAAGATCTGCCCTGGTCTCAAAACCACGAATAGTAACCAAACATGACTGATATACGCGGTCCACAACAAGGGAATCTCCTACGGGAGTAGAAATATAAACAGGAGTGCCTGATATAAGAATAAGTAGAGCCTGGATCGAATAGAACTGATGCCTCTCTGTTACTAACCAATATAATACCTGTGATAATAGAATAGGAGCTGACAGCCCCATCACGATCAGGAATAGCATAAAATCTGGCTCAGCCCCTCCCTTGAGGGCGACCTCTATCTCCCCGATCTCCGCCCCTGGCTGGATGGGCAGGTGGAGTGGCAGCTGGAGCTGGAACGATGGCATGCTGACCCTGTGGAGCATGCTGAGGCTGTGGAGTCTGAGAAGGCACATGCCTCCCACGTCTGGGTCACTCTCTAACCAGGTGGCAGGTATCCCTGCACTCATAACAAGCTCTGGGAGGGCGCGGTGACTGTGATTAACTAGGCCCACCCTCACTAGACTGACCTCTGGAAGTACCCCACGCAGGAGGCGCACTAGAAACCGGAGGTGCATAATAAGGCTCCTGAGATCTGAGAGGAGCTGGAGTACTGTTGGATGAAGGAAGAGCTGAGTGAACTGGGAGACCCGTATAGCCTATACCATGACATCCTGTTGATGATGTGCGGTACCAGAGAAATGACTCGACTCTCGAGACCTCTTGGTCTCTCTCTCCTCTCGCTCTCTGGAATACAAACCCATATCTTCCTGGCTATGCTCACTACCTGCTGATAGAGTATATCTATCTCCAACTCTCGAGCCATGCCAAACCTGATGGGAGGAATCAAGCCCTCAATAAATCGGCGAACCCTCTCACAAACAGTAGCCACCAAAGCCGGTGCATGTCTTGCCAACCTAGTATAACGGATGGCATATTCAAAGACAATCATAGGGCCCTGGCAAAAATTCTCAAACTCCGCTTGCCATGCATCCCGGAGGCTCTAGGGAATGAACTCCCTCTGAAACATATCTTAAAACAAAGCCCAAATAAGGGAGGCAGCCTCGTTTGGAATGTCTAACTCAAAGGTGCGCCACCAGTCATTGGCAGCTCCCCGAAGCTGGAAAGCGGTGAAAGAAACCCTGCTCAAGGCAGTAATACCCATGGTGCGAAAGATGTGGTGACAATCCTCCAAAAACTCCAAAGCATCATATGTAGCTAGCCCGCTGAAAATAAGAGGGTCATACTTCTTGAACCTCTCCAGTCTACGTTGCTCATCCTCCAAAGCAGGTGCCCCATCCCCGGGCTTAACCGGTACTGCAGGATGGATGGGAATAATATCTAGAATCTGTCCCATATGCACCCTCTGGTCTGGAGTGCGAGCCGCGGGAGTCTGGGCTCCTACCCCGGACTGGGACGTGGCTGTAGGAAGGGGAAGCAATCCTACCTGCAACAGCGTAGTATACATGCTCATAAGCTGTGCCAATGCCTCCTAAACAGCTGGAGTAGTGGTGGCTGTGGGCATGTCAGGTGCCTGAGTTCTGGCCTGATCCACTGGTGGTACCTCGGCGTCCGCTTGCACAGGTGCTATGGCTACACCCTGCCCCGGCCCCTGCCTCTAGCTGCTGTAGAAGGGGGTGCGAGTGCATAATCGTCATAGGTCGTGGGTGTCATCACCATCTGTTAGAGAATAGAAGGCATAAGTTTAGAATCGATGTCAAAAATATAGAACGACAACGAATTCGATGAAGTGAGGATTTTTCCTAAACAGTTACATAGCCTCCCGTAGATATGTACAGACGTCTCTACACCGATCAGCAAGACTCTAATAAATCGACATGTGTAGCGTGACTCCTATGAACCTAGAGCTCTGATACCAACTTGTCACAACCCTAGTTCACCAATCATGAACCTGTCATGAACCTAGTCTTCACAACTAGGTAAGCTTAACATATTGCGAAATTTATAATTTCTACGAAAAATAATCACAGAATACCAAATGACATAAGAAAATATATAGATTTGCCACCTGACACATACACTTTAATACAAAATACTGAAATATCCTCCAAGACTCGGAAACCCACGGGCAACACAGGCTATAAGAATCTTACACTGCTCTAGTCACCAGAATAGTCTAATACAAAGAGGGATTTAAATAACATCTAATAACTATGGATGGAATGAGAAGGAGACTTTGCGGATCTAAGAACGTAGCAGATGTAAACCTCAAGTCTCCAAGTATAGCTCCCTGATCACTAGTAGTGCACCCGACCAGAAGCACCTAGATCTGCACATGAAAAACATGTGCAAAAGAGGCATGAGTACACCACAGCGGTACTCAGTAATATCCAAGACTAACCTCGGTTGAGTAGTGACGAGGAAGGTCAGGGCCTACTGAGAATAAACATAACAACAATAATGAACAGTGTAAGGCAGTGAATAATCAGGAAAATCAACGATACAATAGGATAGAAGCTGCAAGTCAACGACAATTAGGATAAGTAAGGAAAATAACACAACCAAGTATCACCCACTATCATGGTGTCATATGCATCTCCCGGTAATTGAATCCGTAGTCCATTTTACCAAATGTCTGAAGGATCTCCTGGGAATTGAACCCGTAGTCCATCATACCAATATCTGAGGATTTCCCGCGAATCGAACCCGTAGTCCATCATACTAATATCTGAGGATCTCCCGGGAATTGAACCCGTAGTCCATCATTCCAATATCTGAGGATCTCCTGTGAATCGAACCCGTATACCCAATTGTAAACACATCACAGCACTTCAATAATGTACAAATGCTAAGTACAGACAACATGTAGAATCTAAAGTCTAGCATGCTTCACGAAGAGCAGATATTGCAATTTAGCCAAATAGAACAAGTAAGCTAACTAACATGCTTTTCCTAAGCTAAAAAGAGTGAAATTTGCATTTATAACAGTCAGTTAAACGCGTGAAGAAACACAGTCTAAATAAGTCAAGTAAGGTAAATTTTCAACAATTAGAACAATTACACGCTCGTCACCTCCCGCACTAGGCTTATTAAACAACATTCAAGATATCCTAAGGGAATAGCCCCCCTCATCCCTCCCCTACAAAGTTAGACAAGCCACTTACCTCGAACCGGTACAAAATCGCTAAGAAACAATGCCCTTGCCACGAGTATCTGACTCCGAGTGGCCCAAATCTATTCAAACCAATTACATATTATAAATAACATCGCAAGTAACTAATTCCACTATTAAAATTAAAGTGAAGAAGTGAAAATAGGTAAAATGACCAAATCGCCCCTCAAGCCAACGTCTCGGATATCGAATAATTTTCACATTTTCAGAAAGCTCGTACTCTCACGAGCCTAACCATATAAAAATGTCCCAAATAGGAGGTCAAATACCCCTTCAAATCCTCACAATTAGGTCTAAAAACTTTACCCCAAGTTTCATTCAAAAATTGAAATTAATGGTTGAATTCACGATTAGATTAGTGGGTTTTAGTCATAGTGGGGTAAGGAATCGTTACCCAATTGTTGCCTCTGAAAAAACTTCGAAAAATCTCTCAAATTCGAGCTCTCTAGCTTGAGTTTGTTAAAAATGGAAGAACCCTCGTTTTTGAAATATTTAATACTACCCGGGTATTTCTTCATTGTGATCGCATGAAATGGGATGTGATCGCGTAGAACAAAATATGAAGGCCCAAAAAATGTCTTGTGCGAACGTATGGGATGGGCCTGCGATCGCGGAAGGGAAAAAAGCGGACTTATGCAATCGCATTAAAGGCCTTGCGATCGCGTAGAAGAAGTTGGGCTCTAAGACACCGGCTCAGCTAACTCAGTGCGAATGCAGGAAGAAGTTTGCGACCGCGGAGAAGGGGAAGGAGAAACTATTCAATTGCAGGAAGAGATGTGCAATCGCATTGAAGGAAAAGGTTCACCTCTGAAATTCCACTACGCGATCGCATGGATGAGGATGCGATCCCAGAGAGTAAAAGTCTGCAGCAGCAGAAAATCTGCAACTCTTTTTCAACACAAAATGCCCCGCTAGGCATCCAAAACACATCCGAGGCCCCCGAGACCTCAACCAAACCCACGGACATATCCCATGACATCATTCAAACTTCTACCAATCCTTAAACCACCTAAAACGATACTGAAAACTCGAATTAATCAATAATTTGAACCTAAGAACTCTAAAACTCAACCAAACTCGCCTTTGATCAAAACCCTAACCAAACTAAGTTCGAATGACCTGAAATTTTTGCACGCACGTCCCAAAGGATATGACGGTACTAAAGCAACTTTCAGAATCTCATTCCGACCCTCGGTTCAAAAATTCACTATCGGGCTGGAAACTTCAAAATTCTAACATTCGGCATTTCTAGCCTAAATGAGCTACGGCATTCAAAATACATTCCGAACATGCTCCCAACCCTGAAATCACCTAACGGAGCTAACGAAATAATTGGATTTCCATTTCGAGGTCATCTTAACATTGTTCTAATTACGGACCATTTTTCAGCACTTATGCTCTCATTTAGGGACTAAGTGTCCCAAAATACTCCGAATTCTATCACCGAACGTCCCGACAAACCAAAATAGCAGAAATGAACTAAGAGAAAGCAGTTAATGGGGGAACGAGGCATAAATTTTAAAGACGATCGGCCGGGTCGTCATACATTATTACTTGTCAAAATGGGCTAGCGCAGCCCAAGCCTCGTGGACTTCTAAATTTAGTGGGCTAGGGCGGGCTGGCCCTCAATCTATATGGGCCTTAAAATGGCCAGCCCATCCCTAAGAGGGTCGCGGGCTAGGGCGGGCTGGCCCTTTATTCTTTTTGGGGAAAAATATTTCTTCAAATCTTTAGATATTTTTTTGTGACATAATCTCTTAATCATATGAAATACTTTTGTTTATTTATAGTGTACAAGAATCTTAATATTTGAGAAGGAATCTCATAATTGAAATGCAATTCTCTATATCTCTAGCTCTTCTTTTTTAAATGTTACGTGAATATTTTTTTAGAAATTTTCTTTTACTTTCCTTAAGTTCACGAATTGTTTCAATAATTTTATATTTTAACGTTTTATAATTTAGGCTTAATATTATTTGTTGATTTCATCATTATTGTCCATACAATTTTTGAAATCAAAAAATTTGTTAGTGTTGTCAATTTTCTATAGATATTAAAACTTGAACTTTTACTATACTGAAGAGCAATTTAATAATTAATAATACATAAAAATAACACAAATTGATCATTGGCCACTTAAAGTAATTTATTTTTGGCCACTTAAAATTTTTCTAATTCGTAGTTAATTAAACAAAAGAAAAAATAATCTTGTCATACTACATGCATATTAAAAATATAAATTATAGTTGATATGGAAGGATAAATGAGCAATTTAATGTTGAAAAATGGGGATCATAGTTAATATTTATTTTTTATTTTTTTAAAATATTTAAATTTGAATTATATTAATTTTTGGCCCACTGACCGGTCTAGGCCCAACATCGGTCAAGCCTCAAGGTCCAGCGAGCTGACTTGGGCCGGGCTTATAACTCTCACTTTTAAATGGGCTAAAACAATTTCAATTCAACCCTATCCAAGTAGCGGGCTGGGTTGGGCTGGCCGCACGGTTCAAGCCCATTTTGACGGCTCTAATTAATACCTTGTTTGGTATATTTTCTCAACATGTGTACAGCTAATACTTGTATTAGTTATACATCATATTTGAAATTATCTTATGTATAAGTAATGCATACAAAATTATGGAATTGGTAATATCAAGGCTATTAATGCATACATTAGTATGGTTAAAGATTAAATTGTCCTTAAAGTCCTTTATAGCTAGAGTATATGGAGGGTATTTGTGTAAACTCTTAAAAATTATGCAATACATTATAATTTTAATACACCATGCCAAACAGTAGACAAGAAATAATATCTGCATAACTAATGCTTTCATTACTAACCCATGCTTTACTAATATATCTTATTCCGTATTATTTTTATACATCCTACCAAACGACCTCTTAAGGCTAATAAGTTTGAAGTATAAAATTGCACTTTAGATGCACTTAAGGTTAAAAGTCTGAGGTGCAACAAATGTTTTTCTACACTTAAGGCCAATAAATCTGAAGTGAAAATTTGTACTTGAGATGCACTTAAGGCCAAATAGGCCTAAAGTGTAAATTGCCCAAAAATTTATTTCTCAAATTTTAACAATCCAACATACAATTTAATACCTAAATGTACTCCGAATAAGCTCAAATTTGAAACATAACCTCCAAATATCATCAAGAACAAACCGAAATCATTAATTTGTCAAAATAACAATAAATCTAATAAACTCATTTTGCAATTAAGGAAAAGAAAAAGAAGAAACCCTAAGCAATAGTAAAAAAATAAAGCGCTACAATAGTTCATCATTATAAAACATCATAAACTACCTTAAAATATGTTCACAAACACCATATAAAATTATTGTTACAATGAGGAGGAAGAGGAGGTGGTCTTGGTATTACACTATCGCGGAGGAAAAAAATACTCCCATTAAGGCGCTACTTAGCCCGTAGGTTGTGCCACTGGTGACTAAGCATACAAAGAAATTATATCATTTTAATAATAACTAATAAGAAAAAAAGACCTGAAGTTGTTTAAACGGTAGGTAGAACTTTAAAAAAATTAAAAAGTCGGTACAGGTTAAATGGAGGCGATCAAATAGGGTGCCTCGTGCAATTTTTAATTTCACACATATTGAAAAATTCACCTTTTAGCATTAAGTAACAGTAAAATTGATCGTATTAACCTTAATTTGCTCACTGATAATATAATAAACTACTTCTAGATTCTTTACTCCAAGAACAACTTTAAAAAGAAGAAGTTAATTCTTTCTTAACATTTGAAAAATCAAATATTATGGACCACAAATCAAAAAGAAATTACTTAAATGGATCGGATGGAATAGTGTCTATTTGTGGTATCATAAGAACATCACTCAAATTTCTCGACTTCATTTGTAATTTTTCTTGTTCTTTTTAGGACATTTAAAAAGGACTTGTAATTTTATTTTATTTTTGAATAAATTCCATTTTCTTCTTTAGAGCCATATTATGTTCATTAATTTTTTCATATTTCTTAAAAGATGTCATTCATTTCTTTTTTCGATCATACTGTTAAAATTTCTATTTTTTTTGCCTTTTTTTCTTATAAATGATGGCCGTGCCGAGTCAATTTGTGACCCTCCTTAACTATATTACCGGATATCTACAGTTGGATAATCCTACCCGCAAATGATTAGACAAATGAGAAGAAATTGTTTAATACTATTTTTTATTCTGCTGAAATTTACACCTTAGACCTAATTCCATTGTTTGATTCGTTTTAAATGATTATTTAAATCTCAAAAGTACAAAAGAGCCATACCCTTCTAAATGCAGTATTTTCTAGTATTTCTTTTACTTCCCAATGAGAGCAGATAAAACATTCCAATTAAACAATTACAAACACCAAATTTATACTTCTTATGTTTCAACCGATGGTTAGACTTCTTAATCCTTACATGCCAAAAGGAATAAGTAAACGTTCCAAGTCTAAATCTTAACATTGCCCAGAGTAACAGCCAAACATTTCAAAAAGTTAATAAAATCAAAAATAAAAAGACAACTAAGTAAAGAAACCAATCAATTTCAGTATAACAAACTATTATAAACGTGTTCTACTTTTATCTTAATGACCATATTATGTAGAATTAATACTATTTTAAATTGAGCTCGATAACTGTTTTTTCTTGTCCAAGTGGTTAATGCATGCGCTTATAAATATGGGGTATTATCACTTTTTGTAATGGCCCATTTTGCAAAATAAGTCAGGAAGGCGTCCGACATTATTGTCAGGCAAGCTAACGCGGAAACATAATTAAGTTTGCATTTCACTTTTACCAAAAATAAATATAACAGAATTCTAAGTTAAGGTTTGGACAAGAAACTATCAATAGTGTATATAAACATGGTTATACAACCCAAAATAAATGTCTACTAATGTGTATGTCAAGACCCGGTATCATAAGTATAGGCATTTAGTAGAATATACAAAAGAATGTCTCTATTCTACTGTCTGAGATAGAAAAAGACAGCAAAAGTAAGATAAGACTCCATCCGGCTGTTGAACGACATAGGAAGGAAGCAGCTCACCATGGAAGTCTTGCTCACTAAATCAGGGGCGCACGCCAGACTGGTAACCAGATGTACCTGCTTCAGATTCAATTGTACAGAAGTGTAGTATGAGTGCATAAAAAATATATACTCAGTAATTATCCCGTCTAATCTCGAAGAAGTAGAGACGAGAGATCGGCTTGATACTTACTAGGGTCAAATAATATAATAAAGTGCTATGCTAAACATGGGGGATCACCAATAACCAACAGTTTATATCGAAAAGGAATAATCATGTTTTTAACCACATTTCAGTTAGCCATTTACATTTTCAAATACTTAGCAAAACAAGTCATGTATAAGGTTTTGCATAAATATCATGCGCACACTATGTCGAGGTTGACAGTCTACTCCAACAAAAAATAAACTATGCATTGCCGAGGGTCGAACAGTGTGAACCATAGATGTATTTATTTGCACCGAGGCAATCGATCCGATCCATAAATATCAAGAATCATCAAGAACACACACCAAGGAACATTTATATACAAATAAATTATTACAAGTGTTCAAAAAGTTCACATGTTCACTTTTATTTCTTTCCAAATGATAACATTAGCAAGTTAATATGGAGATATTCACAATTTAGGCATAACGTGGTTCCTAGACTACCCAAGCAATTAACATCATAGTAGCTATGCATGGACTCTCCTCACCTAGTGCGTACGTAGCCCCCGTATTATTAGTAATTTCTCAATTTTTGTACTTATGGGGACAATTCCCTCTTACAAAGTTAGAAGAAGACTCATCTCACTTCAAAACGCACTTCCAAATGTCAAGAACAAATCCAAGCCCTCAATTCGGAGTCGGACGATCCTAAGCTAGTTAAATGAAGTAATAACTAGTCAATATATACATACAAGATCGAATTCTAGCTATTTAAGCAATTTTTTAACCTTTCTCACAAGTTTTCTAAATTCCGACCCCGAACCCACGTGCCCGGATTCCAACAAATTTCGAAGAAATTTGTTCTTTACAACCTAAGGATTGATAATATATTATTTCTAATTCATTTCATAATAAATTTTGTGGTTAAATCTAAGTTTTATTAAAATCCTAGTTCTTGCTCTAACCCCTTGATTTTATATAATTTTTAATGTTTAATCTACCTAATATGCAAATATTAAATTAAAGATGGGTGGAATATACTTACCTCACGATGCTAAGTGAAGACCCTCTCCCAAACGCTCCCAAATCGCCCAAAGGAAAAGTGTATAAGTGAAAAAATAATCTTGAACTCGTATTAAATGAACCTCACTGCCCAGCGATTTTCGCATATACGGCCAGAGACCGTATCTACAGTCCCGCATCTACGAGGATTAGACTGCATCTGCAAAAGGGAAAGGGAAAGTTGGGACCGCATCTGCGGTATTAGAGCCGCATATGCGGAGTTGCTTATGCGGCTTGGGAGCCGCATTTGCGGTGCCTGGCCACTTGGGCCGCTTCCGCGATAGAAGGACCGCATCTGCGGTCCTGTATCTCCGGTCCAAGAACCAGATGCGGTTATGACAGAAGTAGAATCCATTAGTCCTTTTCCAAATTTCCCACTTTACTTAAGCCTCGTCCGATTGATGTTTGGAGCTTTCGGGCCCCGCCCGAACATATTTACAAGTCTGAAATTACGAGATGGACCTACTCGATACATCGGAACACCCGAAACAATGCTAAATCTAGAAATCATCCCCTAAAACCAAATAAATCAAACTTATAAACTTCATGTTCTTAATTTTCCTCCAACGGGCCAAAATGCCCTAAAACTACTCATATTGACACCAAATTCTATAGGCAAGTCTTAAATGATATTTCGGACTAGTACTAAGCTTCGGAATAAATATACGAGCTCGATACCTAGGAAATCAATGAATACTCAGTTTATTTAAATCCTTAAAAATCCAAATTAATAATTTCTAATAAAAATCATTACTCAGGCTAGGGACCTCCGAATTTGATTCCTGACATACGCGTCGGTCTCATATTTTCCCACGGATCCTTTGGGTCCATCAAATCACGGATTCGGGTCCATTTTCTCAAAATGTTGACCAAAGTTTTAAGATAATCCTAAAGAATCAAATGAACATATTTCACTCAAAACTCTTCCAATTTCCCAACAAACCATCACCACAAGTCGTAAATTAGATAAAGCAATCATGAAAACTTTTATTTAAGGGAGCAGGTTGTTCCTAAAAGGCAAAACGACCAGTCGATTGTTACATTCTCCACCTCTTAAGCAAACGTTCGTACTCGAACTGACATAGAAAAGTACCTGAACTGCTGAATAAATGGGGATATCTACTTTGAATGTCCTCCTTGGACTCCTTGGTCTCCACCTCAACTGGATGGCCCCTCCACTGGACCCTCACCGAAGAAATCCTCTTGGACCTCAACTAGGGATCTTGTTTATCAATAATGGCAATTGGCTCCTCTTCGTAACCCAAACTCTCAGATATTACTGTAGTCTAACACATGGGATAGGTCGGTGTGATACTTCCGAAGCATCGATAAATGAAAAACTGGATGAACTCCCGATAAGCTGGGGGTAGAACAAGCTCAAAGGCAACCTCCCCAACTCGCCTCAACACCACAATGGGACCAATAAAACTTAAGCTCAACTTTCCCTTCTTCCTGAAACACATAATGCCCTTCATTGGAGATACTTTCAAGAGAACCTTCTCACCAACCATAAATGATACATCATGCGCCTTTTGATCTGCGTAACTCTTCTCCCTTGACTGAGTTGTGGCGAAGCCTCTCCTTAATCAACTTTACCTTATCCGAGGCATCTTGTACCAAATCTATGCCGAGTAACTTAGCCTCACCGGGCTCAAACCACGAGATAGAAGAGCGACAATGTCGACCATATAAAACCTCGTACGGAGCCATCTCTATGCTGGACTGATAGTTATTGTTGTATGCAAATTCTGCTAAAGGCAAGAACTGATCCCACTGCCCTCCAATGTCAATCACATATGCTCTAAGCATATCTTCTAAAATATGAACTGTTCGCTCCGACTGCCCATCGGTCTGAGAATGAAATATTGTGCTAAGATCTACACGGGTCCCCAACTCCCTATGAAAGGCTCTCCAGAAATGGGAAGTGAACTGAGGGCCTATGTCTGATATGATGGAAACAGGTACACCGTGCAACCGGACTATCTCCCGAATATAAATCTGAGCATACCTCTCCACTGTATAAGTAGTCGCTACTGGAATGAAGTGAGCCGACTTGGTCAACCTATCCACAATGACCCATACAAAATCAAACTTCCACAAAGTCCGTTGCAACCTAACTACGAAATCCATGGTAATGCGCTCCCACTTCCACTCTAGTTTAGGCATCTGCTGAAGTAGGCCACCCGACGCTCATACTTGACCTTCTGGAAATTCAAACATCTAGCTACATACTCCACTATATCATTCTTCATTCTCAGCCAATTATAATGCTGCCTCAAGCCACGATACATCTTCGTGGCACCCAAATGAATGGAATACCGCGAACAATAGGCCTCCTATAGAATCCTCTCCCTCAGACCATATACATCACGAACGCATAGGCAGCCCTGAAGCCACAAAAAACCATCCTCTCCAATAAAAACCTCTTTGGCACCTCCCTGAAGTACCGTCTCTCTTAGAACCACCAAATGTGAATCATCAAATTACCAGGTGTTGATCTGCCCCAATAATGAAGACTGAGCAACTGCACATGCTAGAACTCGGCAAGGCTCTGAAATGTCCAGCCTTACAAGTCTGTTAGTCAAGGGCTGAATGTCCAAAGCTAGTGCCTTGTCCCCTGCTCGAACGAATGCCAAACTACCCATACTCTCTACCTTTCTTCTTAAGGCTTCTGCGAGCACATTTGCCTTGCCCGGATGATAAAGAATGGTAATGTCATAATCCTTTTGTAACTCAAGCCACATGTGCTGCCTCAAATTAAGATCCCTCTACTTGAACAAATGTCGTAAGCTGCAATGATCGGTATAAACCTAACATGACACCTCATACAGAAAATGCCTCCATATCTTAAGGACGTGAACAATCGGTACCAACTCCAGATCAGGCACAGGATAATTCTTTTCATGAACCTTCAGCTGATGTGAAGCATATGCAATAACTCGCACCTCCTGTGGCAATAAACACCCAAAGCCAACGCGTGAAGCATCAAAATATATTGTATACATCCCTGCCTAAAGGCAATACGAGAACTGGTGTTGTAGTCAAAGCTTTCTTAAGCTTTTAAGAAGCTCTCCTAGCAATCATCAGACCAACGGAATGGGGCACCCTTCTGGTCAATCTAGTCAAGGGTGATGCAAAATATGAAAAGCCCTGCACAAATTGTCGGTAATAGCTTGGTAACCCCAGGAAACTCCTGATCTTGATCACTAAATTAGGATGTGGCCAATTCTGAACTGCCTCAATCTTCTTGTGATCCACCTTAATACCCTCTCCCGACACAACATGCCCTAAGAATGCCACTGAATCTAGCAAAAACTGAAACTTGGAGAACTTAGCATACAGCTTCTTTATCGCAAGGTGTAAAGTGCTACTCTCAAATGTTGCTCGTGCTCCCCTAGGCTACGTGAGTATATTAAGATGTCGTCAATGAAGACGATGACAAACGGATCAATATAATGCCTGAATACCCTGTTCATCAAATCCATAAATGTTGTTGGGTCATTAGTTAAGCCAAAAGACATCACCAGAAACACATAATGGTATTTCTAGTCCGGAATGCAGTCTTCGGAACATCTGTGTCCTGAATATCCAGCTGATGATACCCTGACCTCAAGTCAATCTTAGAGAACACCCTAGCACCCTGCAACTGGTCAAACAAATCATCAATGCAAGGCAACGGGTACTTGTTCTTTATGGTGACTTTGTTTAACTGGCGGTAATCAATGCACATCCGCATAGTCTCTCTTCTTCACAAAGAACACTGGTGCACCCCAGGGAGATACAATGGGCCTAACAAAACCCTTTGCCAACAATTCCTCAAGCTTCTCCTTCAACTACTTAGGATCCATACGGTATGGTGGGGTGGATATAGGCTACATTCCTGGAGAAAAATTTATAAAGAAATATATATATATCACGATCTGGTGGTATGCCAGGAAGATCAAAAGAAAAAACATCGATAAACTCTCGAACCGCTGGAACCAAATCACTCGTTGGGACTCTGCGGTGGTGTGTCGAACATAAGCTAAGTAAGCCAAACACCCCCTTCTCGACCATATGTTGATCCTTTAGAAAGAAAATAACCCGAGTAGGTGCAGCAACTGTGGAACCCTTCCACTCCAACCTCAGCAATACTGGTATAACTAGTGAAACAATCTTGGCATGGAACTCTATGATAGCATTATATGGGGATAACTAATCCATGCCAAGGATGACCTCAAAATAGATCATATCAAGCAATAGAAGATCTGCTCTAGTCTCGAAACCACAAAAGGTGACCATACAGGACCGGTAGAACTGATCCACAACCATAGAATCCCCCACAGGAGTGGACACATGAACAGGAATGCCCAAAGGCTTAAGAGAAATACCAGGAAATAAGCAAATAGAGATATACATATGAATAAGTAGACCTTAGATCAAATAATACCGAAGCATACCTACCACCGACGGAAATAATACATGTGATGATGTCATCTGAGGCTAATGCATTTGGCCTAGCCGAAAGAGCATCAAATCTGACTAGAGCCGACTGGCTGGCCTCCCCATGACTAATAAGTAGCTGGCTGACCTCTCCCTGCTGACCTCCACATCTAGGACAGCCCCTACCAGCCTGCCCTCCACCTCTAGGTGGCTGGGCAAGCTAATGCTGAAAGCATGGGCTGCTGACCCTGCTGCACTTCCTTGCCCCAAAGTTTGGGGAACTATCTCCTCATGTGACCAGGGTTTCCGTATGCAAAACAACCACGTGGTGCGGTGACCTGCTGCCCTGATGGCTCACTCTAAAAACCCTTAAATCTACCGGAGGAAGCCTGGATAGCCGATGGGCGGTATGAACTCTCTAGTGTAGCACTAAAATAGGAACCAGAAGAATCTGGGGGACCTAAATACCCACTGGAGGAATTCTGAATAGCTGGCGGGCGGTAAGAACTCTTGAGCATAGTACTGAAATAGGGGTGCACTGGAGCTCCACGAGCAGGTGGTGGTGCTAAATATGGGGGCCTGCCAGGCTGACCCCTCTCGAAGTGGCCTCTAGCCTAGCTGGGGCACCTCTAACCTCTCCTAAAAATCTAGCCTTCTTATCCTGCGGCATCTGCTCTCTTCCCCTCTAGTGGTACCCCTCAATCTTACGAGCAATCTCAATCACTAGCTAGTACCTAGTACCCATCTCCACCTCTCGGGCCATGCCGGATCGGATAGTGGGGTGTAACCCTGCAATGAATCTTCGCACTCTCTCGGCCTTTATGGGAATTATCATGAGTGCATGACAAGAAAACTCAGAGAAACTCGCCTCATAATCAGTCACTGACATCTGGCCCTGTTCAAGATGCTCAAACGGATACTGCAGCTCATCCCTCTCAGAGGATGGAATGTAGCGATCCAGTAATAATTGTGTGAACCGACCCTAAGTGAGGTCAGGAGAACCTGCTAGCCTGCTAAGAACATAAGACTGCCACCATATACGGGCCCTGCCCTCCAGCTGAAAAATAGTGAAGCCAACTCCATGTGACTCCAATATCCTCATGTTGTGCAGTCTGTCCCTACACCTGTCGATGAAGTCCTGGGCATCCTCATGTCGATCACCCCCGAAGATAGGAGGGTGAAGTCTAGTCCATCTGTCCAATAACTTCTGCGTGTTACCATTAGCAGCTGGTCTAGGTTGGAGCGCCAATGCGGTGACTCGATGGGCCCCATCTGTGGGTAGTGCACCCGGAGTCTGATACACTGCAGTTGCATGACCAGGAGCCTGGGTAGTAGGGGTCTGTGCTCCCCCTCCTCCTGTGAAGTAGTTGGATCTACTGGAAATAAACTAGCATGAGTCATGGTATCCATGAACCATAGCATGCATCCCATGACCTCCTAAAATCCCGATGCTATCATAAAATTCTTCGGGGTAGGCTCAGTTGCGGGCACCTCGCCCTGCTCCTCTGTGATAGGATCTCCGGAGGAATCTGCCGATAGTGCTACTGGAATCGCATCTAGGACGCCCTCGTCCCTTACCACGAGCCGGTGCCCTCCCCCAGCCTCTACCTTGGCCTCTAGCAAGGGGGGAGCAGCTCCGCCTGTGTCTGGAACATCAATCGTGCGTGTCCTCACCATTTGTGAGAATTGAAGAGGAAATTTTAGTACAACAACCATTGCACGATAGAAAATGAATAAAGAGTATTTTTTCCTAATACTCTATAGCCTCTCGAAGTTAAATACAGACGTCTCTATGCCAATCTACAGGACTCTATTAGGTTGGCCCATGACTTGTGAGACCTACGTGAACTTAGTGCTCTGATACCATGTTGTAACGACCCATTTTCCAAAATAGGTCATGAAGGTGCCCACACCATTGTCAGGCAAGCCAACGTGGAAAGATAATTAAGTTCACATTTTACTTTTATCAAAAAAAGTGTATAGCAGAATCCCAATTTTTAAGTTCGGGCCAGAAACGATCAATAGTATATATAACATGGTTATTCAACCCAAAATAAATATCTACTAATGTGTGTGCCAAGACCTGATGTTACAAGTATAGGCATCTAGTAGAATATACAAAAGAATTTCTCTATCCTATTTGTCTGAGATAGAAAAAAAGTAGCAAAAGTAAGAGAAGACTCCATCCGGCTGCTGAACAGCATAAGAAAGAAGCAGCTTACCGTGGAAGTCTTGGTCACTAAATTAGGGGTGCGCACCAGACTGGTAACCTGATTTACCTGCCTTAGATAATGTACAACTAAGTATAAAGTGTCGTATGAGCACATAAATAATATGTACCCAGTAAGTATCACGTCTAATCTCGAAGAAGTAGAGACAATAGGTCAACTTGATACTTACTAGGGTCAAATAATATAATGAAGTGCTATGCTAAGAATGGGGATCACCAATAATCAACAGTTTATATCGAAAAGCAATAATCATATTTTTAATGATATTTCAGTTAGCGATTTACATTTTCAAATACTTAGCAAAACAAGTCATGTAAAAGATTTCGCAGAAATATCATGCGCACACCATGCTGAGGTCGACAGCCCGCTCCAATAGAACATAAACTATGCACTGCCGAGGTTCGAACGGCGCGAACCATAGATGCATCTATTTATACCGAGGTGATCGGCCCGATCCATAAATATCAAGAATTATCAAGAACACACACAAACGCGCATTTATATACAAATAAATTCTTACAAGGGTTCAACAAGCATGTTCACTTTTATTTCTTTCCAAGTCACTAGCATATCATAAATAATCACATTTGCAAGTTAATATGGAGATATTCACAATTTAGGCATGATGGGTCCTAGAGCAATTAACATCATAGTAGCTATGCATGGGCTCTCATCACCTAGTGTGTACGTAGCCCCCGCATTTAGTATCAATTTCTCAATTTTTATACCTACAGGGACAATTCCCTCTTACAAGGTTAGAAAGGAGACTCACATCGCTTCAAGGCGCACTTCCAAATGTCAAGAACATGTCCAAGCTCTCAATTTGGAGCCAAAGGATCCCAAACTAGTTAAATGAAGTAAGAACTAGTCAATATACACTTACAAGATCGAATTCTAGCTATTTAAGCAATTTACCAACCTTTCTCACAAGTTTTCTAAATACCGACCCCTGGCCCACGTGCCCAGATACCAAGATTTTTCGAAGGAAGTTGTTCTATACAACCTCAGGATCGATAATATATGATTTCTAATTTATTTCATAACAAATTTTGTATTTAAGTTTTATTAAAACCCTATGTCTTGCTCTGACCCCTTGATTTTACCTAATTCCTAGCATTTAATCTACCTAATACGAAAATACTAAACTAAAGATGAGTGGAATAAACTTACCTCACGATGCTAAGTGAAGACCCTCTCACAAAAGCTCCCAAATCGCCCAAAGGAAAAGTGTATAGTGATAAAAATAGTCTTGAACTCGTATTAAATGAACCTCACTGCCCAACGATTTTTGCATTTGCGGTCAGGGGACCGTATCTGCAGTCCCGCATCTGCGAGGATTAGACCGCATTTGCGAAATAGGGAAGGAAAGTTGAGACCGCATCTGCGGTCTTAGGGCCGTATCTGTGGAGCTGCTTCTGCGGCTTAGGAGCCGCATCTGCGGTGCCTGGGCACCTGGGCCACTTCTGCGATGGAAGGACCGCAGATGCGGTTATGACAGAAGTAGCAATCCTTCAGCCCTTTTCCAAATTTTCCACTTCACTCGAGCCTCGTCCTTTTGACACTCAGGTCTCCCAGGCCCCGCCCGAACATACCGACAAGTCTGAAATTACGAGACGGACCTTCTCGAACCTTCGGAACACCAGAAACAATACTAAATCTAGAAAGTATCCCCTAAAACCAAAAGAATCAAACTTATGACCTTTATGCCCTTAATTTTCCTCCAACGGGCCAAAACGCCCTAAAGCTGCTCTGATTCACACCAAAATTTACAGGCAAGTTTTAAATGATATTCCGGACTTGTACCAGGCTTCGGAACCAAAATATGAGCCTGATACCTAGGAAATCAATGATTACTCAGTTTCTTTAAATCCTTAAAACTTCAAATTAATAATTTCTAATAAAAATTCATTACTCGGGTTAGGGACCTCGGAATTTGATTCTGTACATACGCTCAGGTCCCATACTTTTTCACGGACCCTTCGGGGCCGTCAAATTACGGATTTCAATTAGTCTTTTACAGATTTCACTAAAGTCAAACTTAGTCTTTTAAGAAAATTCTAAAGAATCAAATTAACATATTTCGGTGAAAACTCTTCCAATTCCCCTATCAATCGTCCCCGTAAGTCGTAAATTAGCTAAAGCAAGCAGGGAAAGTTTTATTTAAGGAAACAGGGTCCTAAAAGGTAAAACGACCAGTCGGATCGTTACACTTTTAGCCCGTGCCAGAAATTATTTACATCTGATAGCCGAAAAGTATATAAAATATCAATAATTTTTGTATATAAAGAATGTATATATATATATATATATATATATATATATATATAAATTTTATACATATTTAGCTATTATTTTTTAACGGCTATACAATGTCATTTTTTTATAAATATTTTCTCTAATCTAAACTGAGTTTGCAATTCAGCATAAAAGATTCCTACAAGTAATCCATATTTAGTTTAATATATGGGTTCGACCCGTTAGCTTTGACGCAGATCATGTGTATTTGTTATGAAATCTACAAAATGTGAATATATATTAAATTCTAAACTCGCTTATTCGTATTTGACATCGTTTTCTTAGAATGTGATGTCATAAAATCCAAATTTTACATTCGCCTCTATCGAGGAATAGCTAGCTATCTTTCTAACCTTTTTTTAGGTTTGTAATTAGGCGAACAACTTTGAAGAACAACTCATGACATAATTTCCTGATAACGAAATCAAAGCCACTCTTTTGGGGACAAATGGGCAGTCTCTATTAACAATTGCATCGTAGATGAATATTTCTCTCTTTTTTTATTCATATACAACTGACAAAGTTAAATAAAGGAGAATTTTGCATTCATATGATCAAAAGAATACGAAGGGAAAAATACTTAACCATTTATAGGTGTTATTATTTATCATCAGCTTCTTCCTTTTACCCTTTTTCTATCTTTCGTTGGCTTATTCAATGCTACATCTTACTTATATGTAATTAAGCTCGTCTTTTGTAAATATGAACCAAAATATTGGGTCCATTCTATACAGGTGATGCTAACAAAGAATAGCACCTAAGGGAAGAAAAGTGAGAGAGATTGAGTTTCCATTGGAATAATCATTCGTCAATCATTACTTAAGTTGGTCCAAACACTGCTACCGTTGTTATTAAAAATCAATAATGCTGAGAAAATGTTAAACTTGCAGTCAATTTGACTAATTGTTATTTGTCAGAATTAGGATAGCCGACCAAATGAACGTAAGAATTAAATTAGAAAGTTAACATAACTCAGGGAATAATATCTTATTATGATTCACTGAATTGCTTTTTTTTCACATTAGATAGTTTGCAACATGACATTAGAGTAAAGTTCAAAAGGAGTGGGAAAGCGGCAGAAAAGAAACAAAACCAAGTGTATAAAGTATCAACTCATATCTGTTAGGGGAATATATATCATGATTAAGTCCAACCACTAAAATTACACAGAAGGCGGCAGTCGTCTGAGATTGAGGTTGACATCTCTAATTAAACTCTTAGCCACTTTAGGAGTAAATAAATTGAAAAAATTATAGAAGGGTCTGCAATATGTTTCATTTCGTGCGAGCCTGCATTCTTTTTCCTTAGCCCAGCCTGTAAAACTATTTCTTCGCTCAAATAAGATCTTTACTTTTCTTTATATCATATATATTTTAGATTATGAAATTGCAATAGCCAATCTCAACACGACTGTACGCAGAAATTTTTGTGAGGGGTGTTGAAATTTGTAGCAGAACAGAAATAATAACTTTAATTATCATACTTTTAAACAAGAAATAGCCTTAAAACTTTTGCAAAAAAATATGATAGTTGAGGTTCAAATACGTCTAACCTCCAAAAGGAAAATCAAGTTCATAACCAATATATCAAAGGGTGTCTTTTTTTCCTACTTATTCATTTTCTCACAATATATATATATATATATATATATATATATATATATATATATATATATATATATATATATATAAAGAAATTCTGACGAATCCACTTAGTTATCTTAAGAAGTAGAAAGAACAAGGTAGTTGTGTGAAGTGTTTTCTTTATTCATGGATGATCAAATATATATACACAAGAATACAAATCAATCACACCTAACTTTTAGACCAAGAAATCTTGATACCCAGTTAATGGAATTTTCGCTACGTCTATGGAAAGTAAATATACAAGAATAGATGATAAGATACATTCTTCAATACTCCTCCAAGTTGGAGAATGAATATCATGAAGTCCCAACTCGTAGCGTAATGTCACAAATTGATCTTTTCCCAAAGACTTTGTAAAGATATCTGCTAACTTAACGCGCATAGGAACATATGAAGTACTTATCGTCTTTGCTTGCGAACTATATAACAATCTATTTCAATATGTTTTATGCATTCATGAAAGACTAGGTTTATGAAAAGCATCTTGATTATCACAAATAATTTTGTTGGAGTTACACATGAGACCTTTTTGTCTTCAAGTGTATAGTATAACTGTGTGAGTTCCAAAGAAGTATTTCCATTGCTCGATACTCTGTCTCGGCTGATGATCTGGAAACAACTATTTATTTCTTGGATTTTCATGAGATAAGTGAACTTCCAAGAAAAATATAATATACTGTGACGGACCTCCTTGTGGCGCAACAACTATGCCAATCTACATCAGAATAGGCCTTTAAAGTAAGGTCGTTTGTGGAAGGAATAGTAAACCTTGACCTGAAGTACCCTTGATATATTTATGAATTCGTATAACAACATCCCAATGAGGTTTTCTAGGCTTGTGCATGAATTGACTAAGTGTTCGAACAGAATATACAATGTCAAGCCTTATTACAGTGAGATAAATCAATCTGCCTGCTAATCTTCTGTATTTAGTTGGATCATTCAATAGAATTCCATCTGTTGAAGTGAGCTTCAAATTCTATTCCATTGGAAAAAAATTTAGCATTTGCTCCTAGAAGTCACGAACCTTCAAAAATGTCTAGTGCATATTTTCTCTGAGGATGCCTTCCTTTGAAAGAGAAAACTCAATACCCAATAAGTATTTCATGTCTCCAAGATCTTTAATTAAAACATTTGGAAAGAACCCCTTTGAAGCATTCAATTTCTTGAAGATCATTTCCTACGAGAAGTATATCATCAACATAAATAAGGATCGATGTGAAAAATGTACCTTTGGCCTTAGTGAAAAGGGAATAATCGGCCTTTGATTAGCTAAGGCGTCTGCTTCACCGTTTTCATCTCTTGGTATTTGGACCAAATGTTTTAAATTATTTTGTCCAATCTCTCACTTTTTCTAAATATTGTTGCATTCTTGCTTTCCTGGCTGTGTAAGTCCCGGTCATTTGATTGACCACAAGTTGTGAGTCGCTTTTGATTATAATTTGAGCTATGCCGAGTTCTGGTGCTAATTCCAAACCTATAATTAAAGCCACATACTCGGCTTCATTATTAGTTATAGAGTGGCATTTAATAGCTTGTCTAATTGTTTCACCTGTGGGTGATACCAACACAATTCCCAGACCTGCACCTTTCACATTTGAGGACCCGTCAGTGTATAATGTCAAGGTTCCTGGGTTAGCTCCATTAAACACCTGCAATTCTTTTTCTGCTTCTAATTGCATCATTTGGCTAAAATCAGCTACGAAATCAGCTAACACTTGTGATTTTATAGCAGGTTTAGATTGGTAAGTGATATTATATTCACTTGATTCAATGGCCCACTTGGCTAATCTTCCTGATAATTCATGCTTATGTAGTATGTTACGTAATGGGTAAGCGGTTACTACAGCAATAGGATGACATTGAAAATATGGTTTTAGTTTTCTAGATGCCATGATTAAAGCAGGTGCTAGTTTTTCTAACTGCAGATATCGTGTCTCTACATCTAACAAAGATTTACTTACATAATAGATAGGGGATTGTTTACCTTGATCCTCCCGAACTAAAACGGCACTTACCGCTACTTCTGAGACGGAAAGATAAATAAGTAATCTTTCCCCTGTCTTTGGTTTTGCCAGCAACAATGGGTTTGACAAATATGCTTTTAAATTTCTAAGTGCTTGTTGACAGTCTTCATTCCACTCAAAATGATCTTGCTTTTTAAGTGCTGAGAAAAATTTAAAATATTTTTGTGAAGATTTGGAAATGAATCTCCCTAAGGCTGCAATTCTTCCCGTTAGTCTTTGGACCTCTTTTCTATTTGATAGCACATCAGGGATTTACTCTATTGATTTGATCTATAAAGGGTTTACTTAAATACCACGGTTAGAAACAAGAAAACCCAAAAACTTACCCAATACGACTCCATACGCGCATTTTTCTGGATTAAGCTTCATATTAAACTTTTGCAAAATTTGAAATGTATCAGAAAAATGAGATATATGATCATTAGAATATTCAGTTTTGACGAGCATATCATCTATGTATACCTCCATGGTTTTTCCCAAAATGTTCTTGGAATATTTTAGTAACCAACCTTTGATAGGTTGCTCCCGCATTCTTGAGACCTAAGGGCATTACCTTATAACAGTAAGTCCCCATTTCCGTTATGAAAGAAGTTTTCTCATCTTCAGGATCTATTTTGATTTGATTGTAACCTGAATATGCATCTAAAAACTTAGTAGTTCATGCCCTGCAGTAGCACAAATTAATTGATCTATGTGCGGTAGAGGAAAAGAATCTTTTAGACAAGCTTTATTAAGGTCTGTATAATATACACAAACTCGCCACTTACCATTCTTTTTAGGTACCATAAAGGTATTAACTAACCAATTAGGATATTTTGCCTCGCGGATAGACCCAATTGTTAATAATTTTTGAACCTCATCTTGAATCACATGATTTTGAAAGCTCCTTTCTTTCTCTTCTTCTGTTTGATCGGTGTAAACAATGGATCTTCATTTAACTTGTGATTCATTACCTCCGGTGGTATACCTTTCATATCAGCATGGGACCAAGCAAAAGAGTCCATGTTAGGTTTTAAAAGTTCAATTATCATACCTCTCATATTTGAGTTCGGATTTGCTCCATGATAAACTTTTCGCTCGGGCCATTGTTTGAACAATATCACAGCTTCCAATTCTTCAATTATTGTTTTAATATTCTCATTTTCTTCTAGCTTTTGAATTGTTTCAGGTCTCGAGTCTATATCTGTCCGTTCCTCCTTAGTTGAGGTTTTATCTGTGATATTCTCTACTGCTTTCTGTGATTGCTATTTTTCTTCACTTAGCGTGCTCGCATCTGCCACAGAATTAATATTCCTGGTTGTATGCTAATCTCCACGAATTAGTCAAATTCCCCAAAATGAGGGGAACTTAATAACTTGATGTAGAGTTTATGGCACAGTATTCATTTCATGGATCCACGGTCTCCCCAGGATCATGTTATAAGATGTTTCCATATCTACTACCTGAAATTTAGTTTCTTTAACAACACCTTTTGCAAAATTTGTTAATATTACCTCTCCTTTTGTTACTACATTAGAATTGTCGAATCTAGACAAGGTATGCTCCTTTGGTATCATTTTTTCTTCAGCTTGCATTTCACGTAATACCCTCAGCAGGATAATATTTATAGAACTTCCTGGATCAATCAAAACTCGTTTCACATTAGTATCATACACAAGTAAAGATCAGTGCATCATTATGTGGAGATAATACACCATTCGAATCTGTATCATCGAAGGTAATACTTTCTTCCTCCAAGACTTATCGTACCCACTTCCCATGGGTAATAGTGACTTTAGAAACTTTATTGGAAGCGGTATACGTTACACCGTTGATATATTCTCCCCCGCTTATGACGTTGACGGTTCTTTTGGGAGATGGTGGTTTTGGGGCACCTGCCTATTTTTCATGTAAGCCTCCTAGCCTTTCTCACTGAACAACTCAGTAAGATATCCTTGTTTCAACAAATGATCAACTTCACTTTATAACAATCTGCATTCAGAGGTTTTATGGCAGTGATCATTATGAAACTCGCACCAATTATTAGGGTTTCGCCGGTTTGGATTTGACCTCATCTCTTTTGGCTATTGGACTTTATCTCACATGCTTATCAAAATAGCTACGAGCTCGGAGGTGCTTACATTAAAATTATAGCCACCGAAACTCGCCTTTAAACTTCTGCCATCATCTCATGACTTATGCTTGTTTCGCTAGTTCCTAAATCTTGATGAGGAACCTGACTCATTGTTTCTAGATTTGTGATCGTACCTTTGATTATCTGATCTTGACCGTGAGTATTTTCCCACAGGTACCATATAGGGCTCGTGCCTATTTTTACCGGACCTCCTTTCATCTTCTGCACATCTCGAACTTACTTTTTCCTCTTTTTGGAATAATGGAACAGTATCCTCTTCAATCCGCAGCTTCGTGTTGTACCTGTTATAAACAACATTCCACGTTGTAGCAGGGAATTCTCGAAGGCTTTCCTTGAGTCTCCTCGTGGCCTCCGAGCTTCTTTCATTCAAATTACTTGTGAAGGCTATGTCTGCCCAACTGTCAGGTACATGCAGTAAAGTCATTCTTTCACGTTGAAATCTATCCATGAAATGTCGAAGTAGTTCTAAATTTTCTTGCTTAATTTTGAAGATATCCTCCATTCCTGCTTAATTCGATCTCCTATTTGGTCAAATCATTTCCCTTCACACCGGTTGTGAATGTCGTCACGTGGTCTCGTGGGTCTTTTGTTCCATCATACTTTGGGGTATCAGGCATCTTAAACTTCTTTGGTATTTGAAGGGGAGCAGCACTTGGCTTCTATGGTTGTTGTGAATATTTATCCATATCCACTCCTTTGATTACAGGTGAAACTTCGGGTATTTGCTCTATGTGGTCATTTTTGTTCCTTGAGTTGTCTCTGCAGGGTAAGCACTAAATTTTACAAATGAGAATTAGTTGAATTACTTGGTTCTCCCTCCTATGATTCACTAGGGGTTCCTCCATTTCTAGAATTAACAAGCCCAGAATAGGGATTCTCCAATGTGTTGTTATTGGGTGTAGGGATAGGCGGTGCAACAGGTAACTGACTGACTAGATCCTAAACAGCTTTGTTCACCTATGCATCAATTGCCTTTTGTAAAACCTCATCTACCCCTTTAAAATTTTCAGATTGCTCTTGTGGACCGGCATGAGATTCAGGAGTGCCTTCACGAGATTGTCGTGGTGAACCACGTGGACAAGGGACCAAGTGAATGTTTTGTAAATCTCCCTGATCTTGCTGGTTTTGGTTTACCTGATTTCCTTGAGTGTTATCATTGTTGTTTGTCATAGTTGATGAAAATAGCTTATCAGATTCCCGATAACGGAACCAATTTGTTTAACCAAAAAATAGGTTTTTAGTCAAAGTTAGATATTTAGAAGAACACGAGTTACTGATAATCAAAAAAAGAATATGAAGAAAGACTTTTGAGAATAAGATAATAGGAAAGCAAGTAAATCAAGTGTATTCCAGTAATTCCTAGTATCGTACAATTGTTGGTTCTTTCCCCTTTTATAGCTTTTTTGAGACTATGAGCCTTGCCTTAAGCTATAATGAGGTAATAATGAGTAATAACTATCATTTAATAATATGTTACATAATCATAAACATTAAATACATATTCCATAATGCCATCGGCATTTAATAGTTATTATATGCTATGTATTAACCCATATATGCGGTCAGATTCATTCTCTTGATTCTTCGTAGTCCCTGAGCTTTAAATGACTTAAATAGGTATGGATGTTGAGTCACTTTTGTATTTTCCCATGCCTCTTTCTCTATGTTTGCTCGTATCTATTTCCACACGCATCTCTTAGCTAATCATAACTCTTTGATCTTTTGACCAATCCACATATCGTGACATGTCAGCTTTAATATTCAAACTCGATTTTTCCTAATGCACTATTGCTGGTGTATGGGTTTTTGGAATTATCATGCTCTGATACCATCTTAAGAAGTAAAAAGAACAAGGTAGTTGGGTGAAGTGTTTTCTTTATTCACGGATGATCAAATATATATATATACACAAGGATACAAATCAATCAAGCCTAACTTTTACAAGAAACATTGATCCCCAATTAATGGGATTTTTTCTATATCTAGGGAAAGTAAATATACAAGAATGAATAACAAGATACGTATTCCTGAGCAAACGTGCATCCGCCCCTGAATCTCAAGGAACATTGAAGCTTCATAATATTTGTTTAGCTCAAAAATTATACTCGTGCTTTATAAGCTTAAAAATAATCAAAAATAGATAAGGGTAAATCATAATCAAATATAATGATCCCTAAAGATGACTATTGTTTAAAGATTGTTGTAGATCCGAAAGTGCGAAGAAAAATAAACTTAGCTTAAGAGAATTGGAAAACCAAGAAAGAGATAGAGATAGAGAGAGAAGTTATATTATCTGAGAATAATCATAATGCCAATTACAATGTGAAGGTCTCCTTTATATAGAAGGATACCGTCCTCGAAGTAATCTAAAAGTACAAAAGTTGGTGGCTTTACTCGGTAAAAAATTAGGCTCTAAACGATGCTGCTTCTTCTTTGCCAACTTGGGCCATGCCCTTACTTGGGTCGCACTTATCATAAGGGACGTTCCCACTCGGCGTGGGGGCGTTATGAACTATATTTTAATATACAGTTAGTCCCTTCGTTCGTTAGAGACGTACTCGATGACCGTCTTTAATGGACGGACATACACGATTCCCTTTGACGGAAATTTGGCCGCACTAATAGGTGCCTCTTTCAAAGAGCATGAGAGTGGATAATATTTGTGGAGCCGTTGACATGCGACCCCTTTTTTAGAGTGACGTCATTGGTCACGTGCGTCATCATAATACTTGTTCTCGAGACTGTTCAGAGCATGATGTGACGTTTTGGTTTCCTGCGTCATTCTTAAAATTGCACCTCTTCGATTTCTGCGTACCTTGTACCTATAAATAGAAGGTGGTCCAATGGGGTTCATCTTTCGAACCTTTTGAGATTTTCCCTCTGTTTCTTTCTTCATCTTTCTTTCTGGTAATTGTTGCATCATTAGAGAACTACCATTTCTAAGGATCGTATCTCTTCTTATTAACACCTTTCCAGACAAATCTTATCATGGTGAAGTATCGTCAAGACAGCAACAGGACCAAGGATAACGCTCCTTCTAGGGCTCTTCCTTCTTCCGATGGTGAAGGGGAAGAAGTGGAGAAAATCCTCGTTCCTTTAACGGTGAATAATGTTCTTCTGAAGGACCTAAGCGTTCGAAAAGACTTCAACTCGACATGCCCTCTTATCCCTGAGAACATAGTGATTTACTGCAGTCTCACCTAGACACCATCAGAACTACGTAAAATATCCCCGACCATGTTGAAATGGCTCCGGCCGGGACGAACTATGCCAATGTGCATAGGCCCGGGTTCTGTACGTTCTATGAATACGTACGTAGGATCGGGTATAGCTTTCTACTTAACCCTCTAGCGGAAGAGCTTTGGCGCTTTTATCATGTGTTCCCGGCTCAGCTCACACCTTATGCCGAAGGAGTATCGAATTCTTACCACGCTTGTGGGCGAGGACGGGACCGTCATTTCTGTTCACCACCTACTATGGATGTTCATCCCTAGCTATATGAGGGGTACCATGCTCCAATTTAGAAGCAGTGGTAAGAAGAGTTTTGTTGTGAGGGATGACGACAAAGCTACCACAACTTCTAGCGTAAATGCTTATACATTAGGACGAGCCATGGTGTCCAATCCCGAAGGGTTTACGGAGATGTGGAATGCGGGATGTAAGTTTCTCTAAATGTAATTATGTGATGCCTTGTTTTGACCGATCAATCATTCTGACTTAGATTCATTCCTTTCTAGTGGCGGCTCGCTCGCCTCGTCCTGTCGATGACATTAGGTCGCACGTGGCGCGGCTGATACCGCATGCGGAAAAATGCCGCACTTGGGCTGAGTTTCTTAGATTGTACGACCCAACTGGTAACAACCTTTCCTATTCTTCTCTTTTGCTGTGTCTTGGCATGGAGACCCTTTTATTCAATGTACTCTTGTTTGGCAGGTTGGGCAATTCCTTTCAACCTCTCAGCAGGGGGGTTACGCCGGTGGCTGTATCTGAGGCGGTGCCTGAGGCTGCTTCCGTAGTGACACCTGAGGCCGTACTAATAACGGTGCTTGAGACTATTCCTACGTCGGTACCTGAAGTTTCTCCAACGGAGGCAGCTTCTGAAGAAGAAGAGCCACCGGAGAGAAAGAGGCGGCGACTTATTACTGGAAAGGGAATTGCAACTGAGGACGTGAGGCCTAGTGAGCCCCGCAAAGATCCAAGGCTAGTTTTTATGGCTGAATATATTCGTTCAAAGAGATTGGATCCTCAGAAAATAGCTGCCGTTGTCCGCTCGGCTCGTGCCTCAGGAGGCGGATCGTCTTCTGTTGTTAGGGGAGCGGCCTTGGAAATTGAGAGGACGGGCTCTTAATCCGCTCTTGGAGAAGCAACAAGGAGTTCGGCCCGCGAGGAGAGGAGGGAGGACAGGTCTACTCGTCGTATCTTGATCCCTGGTGGGTACAATTTATTAGAAGACAGCAAGCAAGTTGCAGCGTACATGACCTTGTTATGTGCGACTACGGAGCACGAGACACTGAGAAGTGTTAGCAACAGGGATTTTCCAAGGCGGATAGCCAGCGCAGCTTTGCAGGTAGTTTCCAGTTTTCTTTTGTTTGAGTCGTAAAACTGACTTTGGTACGTAATGACGTGTTTCTTCTCTTATTTTCATACCCTCATCTTGGAGGTGGAGAGGAGGTAGCGTGAATAAAAAAGGTGGCTACCTTCAACAAAATGGCAAACAAATATACAGAGTGTCGTGCCAAGCATCAGGCGTTGGCAGACGTACTTAAGTAGGACCCCCAGTTCCGGACGTTCTGTGAGGGTCTTGCGGAATCGAAAGCTCATTTGAATAAGAGAGCGGCCGAGCTGGAGGAGATTGATGAGCAGTTGATGGCTACTTTAGCTCGAAACATCGAGCTAGAGTCCCTCCTCCAATCAAAAGAGGAGGAATTGGAGATAAGCGGTGGGGTAACGGCGGAGGCTACGGAACTCCGAACCCAGGTCACAGCCCTTACAGCTGAGCTTGACGGTAGGATGGCCGAGGTTGAAGTTCTCAGGCAAACTTCCCCACAAGATGATGTGCATCATGATGTGCATGAGATGTGGGTGTATCATTATGCCAGGTTGGTCGTTTTTTAGGAGTTTTAAGCGGCTGGTCGAGCTTCCGAGGCGAAAGTCGAAAGCAATGACACTTAACCCATGTTGCTTGTGAAGCAGCCGGTTATAGCTCCGACTCGCCTGGTAGTGAGGGCTGTAACTTTGAGTATGTCAACCATTTGGACTCCAGTTCATGGATTTCTAAGGCTTATCAGCCTGGAGATGGCAAAGAATCGGACGGTGACCAAGCGGGTCGTGATGGGCAGAGCGGTGAAGGCTCTTAAGACATTTTTGTATATATATTTTATGAAGATGGGGCCGTTTTCTAAGGCCAGATGTATGTATACCTTTGGAGATAAGGAAATATGACTTTTTCTTGTTGTTGTTTTTCTTTTGTTCCTTAGAGCTTTTATTGCATTTTCGGATGTTGTTTTCACACTTTTTACCGTAGATTACGATTTGTCAACATGAGCGGCTTTGACTATCGTCGAATGACTTATTCGCTGTGGCCGAACCGGATTGACAATCAGCGTTGATGGCCCTAGTCGGACTTAGATTAATGATCTTAGTCATGACGGAGTCGATGGCCCTAGCCATAAAGGCGACTTCGACTGTCGTCGAGTTGTGTGCTTACAATAGTCGAATCTACGTTGACATTTGGCGGCGATAACCTTACCATAATAGGATCGATGGCCTTAGCCATAATAGAATTGATTGCCTTAGCCATTTAGGCGACTTCGGCTGTCGTCGAGGCGTTTACTTACCGTAGTTGAATCTAGTCGACCGTTGGCGGTGATGGCCTTATCCATAATATAATTGATGGCCTTAGCCATAATATAATCAATGTCCTTAGCCATGATAGAATTGCGGGCCTTAGCCATGATAGAATTGATGGCCTTAGCCATTTAGGCGACTTCGGTTGTCGTCGAGTCGTTTACTTACCGTAGTCGAATCTAGGTCGACCATTGGCGGTGATGTCCTAAGCCATAATAGAATTGATGGCCTTAGCCATGATAAAATCGACAGCCTTAGCCATTTAGGCGACTTTGGCTGTCATCGAGTCATTTACTTACCGTAGACGAATCTAGGTCAACCATTGGCGGCGATGATAGAATTGCTTGACTTAGCCATGATAGAATCAACGGCCTTAGCAATTTTGGCGACTTCAGTTGTCGTTGAGTCGTTTACTTACCGCAATCGAATCTAGGTTGACCGTTGGCGGAGATGGCCTTAGCCATAATAGAATTGATGGCCTTAGCCTTTCATACATTGCAGATGGTCGTAGCCTTTCATACATAGAAGATGTCCGTAGCCTTTCATACATTGGAGATGGTCGTAGCCTTTCATACATTGGAGATGCTCGTAGCCTTTCATACATTGGAGATGGACATAGCCTTTCATACATTGGAGATGGCCGTAGCCTTTCATACATTGGAGATGGTCGTAGCCTTTCATACGTTGGAGATAGCTGTAACCTTTCATACATTGGAGATCAAGCTAGTCCAGTCCCTTTAACATGTCAGCCTGGAGGTCGTAAGGAGAGGCTGATATGGTAAACTTGTGCCGCACATATCTCAAAGCATTTCCTTTGCCACCTCGTTAAAAACCTTCCCGAGAAAACCCAATTGGAAGAAAACTCGGGTAAGGGAAAAAGAGCACGACTCGGGAGACGCCTTTCAGAAGTGGAAATACTTGAGGTGGGCTACGTTCCAGTTGTTTTGGAGCATTTTCCCTTCCATTCTTTCCAACTGGAATGCCCCTTTGCTGGCTACTGCTGTGATTTTGTAGGGTCCTTCCCAGTTGGTGCCCAATTTTCCTTCACTTGGGTCTTTGCATGCCAATGTCTTGGCTTGAAGGACATAGTCTCCCACTTTGAGTGGTCTTATTTTGTCCCTTTTGGTGTAGTATCTTTCGACTTTTTGTTTTTGGGCCGCCATTCTGATATGGGCCATTTCCTCCTTTCCTCAGCTTCGTCGAGGTCTTGGAGCCTGTTTGTGTCATTTTCTGTTCCACTGGTGTGTGAATATCTTAAGCTTGGTTCGCCGACCTCGACGGGTATGACCGCGTCGGTTTCGTAGACCAGCGAGTATAGTGTTTCCCTTGTGCTGGACTTGGGTGTGGTCTTGTGCGCCCACAGCACTTCGGGTAGCAGCTCGGGCCACAGCCCTTTGGCATCCTGGAGCTTCTTCTTCAGTATGTTTAATATTGTTTTGTTGGAGGATTATGCTTGGCTGATAGCGGCGGGATGATATGGCGTGGAAAGTATCCTCTTGATGCCACATTTATCGAAGAATTTGGTCATTTTTTGATCTATGAACTGTCGTCCGTTGTCGCAACTGATTTCTTTTGGGATGCCGAAGCGGCATATAATATTTTTCCATATGAATGCGATCACCTCATGTTTGCGTATTTGTGAGTGCGCCCCTCCTTCGACCCACTTAGAGAAATAGTCAGATAAAACTAATAAAAATAGTACCATTCCTCGTCCTGCGGGTAGGGGGCCAACCATGTTCATTCCCCATTTGATGAAAGACCATGGGGAGGTGACTGAATGGAGGGGCTCTCTCGGTTGGTGTATCATAGGGGCGTATTTTTGGCATTGTTCGCATCGGCGAACGTATTCTCTTCCTTCTTCATGGTGGGCCAGTAGTACCCGGCCCGTATGATGCATCGCACGAGGCTGTGATTACCTGTATGGGCAATGTAGCGCCCCTCGTACACTTCTTTGAGTACCAATCTCGTTTGGTGCGGCCCTAGGAACTTGGCCAAAGGTCCGCCAAATGTTCATTTGTAGAGGTCATTATTTATTAAGCAGTACCGAGTAGCTTGCATGCGGAGTTTCTTTGCCTCTTTTTTGTCAAGTGGCAGCGCTCCGTCCTGCAGATAGGATATGAACTAGTTTCGCCAGTCCCAAGTCAAATTTAAAGAGAATACCTCAGTGTGATCAATGGCGGAGTGGAGGAGGGTGACCACGCTTTCTTTGTTGAGGTTATTAGTGGCTGTAGCCAACTTTTCTAGACCGTCTGCCTCGATAATCGTGCCCTTGGGATCTTTTCGAAGTGGCATTCGTCGAACTCAACCATTAACCTGCGAATTTCTGACAGGTATTTTTGCAATCTTTGTTCTTTGATCTGGTAAGTCCCAGTGACATGGTTTACTACGAGTTGGGAATCGCAGTGAAGGATGAGACTGCGAGTTCCATATTTGATGGCCAGTTTCATGCCTATAATAACAGCCTTATACTTGGCCTCGTTGTTAGTCATTTCAGGGAATCATATGGACAGGCAAATCATTTCGCCCGTGGGAACCTCGAGGACGAGTCCCAGTCCTGACTCCGATGCATTGGCGGCGCCATCATTGTAGAGTACCCATAGGTCATTATTGGGGGAGGCATGTCGTGCCTCAAGTTCTGCTTTTGGCAGGATTTCTCCACTAAAGTCGGCTATAAAATTGGCCAAGACTTGAGACTTGATGGCGGTTCTTGGAAGATACGAGATATCGTGCTTGCTTAGATCAATGGCCCATGTTGCGAGGCAGCCCGATAATTTGGGCTTATGTAAGACGCTCCCCAATGGGAAGGTTGTTACCGCTTTTATGGGGAGGCAATGAAAATAGGGTCGTATCTTTCGTGACGCTACTACCAGTGCCTGTGCCAATCTCTCGAGGTGTGGGTACCGACTTTCGGCATCCACTAAGGTTTTGCTAATGTAATAGATAGGGGATTGTCTACCTTTGCTTTTTCGAACTAGGACAGCGCTGACAGCGACCTCAGACATGACCATATGCACCAGCAGGGGTTCGCCTGGGCTTGCTTTGACCAGCAAGGGCGGCGAAGACAAGTACCTTTCAGCTTTCTCAAGGCTTCGACGCATTCCTCGTTCCAATGTAGCCCTTGATCGTTTTTCATCATGTTGAAAAATTTATGGCACCTATCAGATGACCGCGAGATGAATCTGGATAGGGAGGTTATACGCCGCGTCAGCTTCTGTACCTGTTTCTTGCTACTCAGCTCCTCAAGTATTGCGTATATCGCCTTGATCTGGTCTGGGTTAACCTCGATTCCTCGTTTCAATACGAGGAACCCTAAGAATTTTCCTAAGGCTACACCGAAAGCGCATTTCTTGGGATTATACTTCATCCCGTACCTTCTCAGTATCTCAAAGGCCTCTTTTAGGTGGTCTATATGGTCTTCTTTCTTTGCTTATTTTACAAGCATATCATCGATATAGACTTCCATGGTCTTACCGAGTTGCTCTTTGAACATTATGGTGACTAGCCTTTGGTATGTGGCTCCTGAATTTTTTAGCCCGAACGACATTACCTTGTAGCAATATGTCCCCTAGTGGGTAATGAAAGTTGTTTTTTCCTGGTCCTCCTCGGCCATCATGATTTGGTTGTAGCCAGAGTATGCGTCTAGGAAACTTAGCAGCTCATGCCCTGCGGTGCGTCTATCTGTTGGCCGATGTGGGGCAGTGGGAAGGAGTCTTTTGGGTACACCTTGTTCAAGTCGGTGAAGTCTACACACATTCTCCACTTCCTATAACCATGGAGACATTAGCAACCCATTGAGGGTACTTTGATTCCCTGATGGAGCCGTTAGCCAGAAGTTTGTCCACTTTCTCGCTGACCGCTTTGTTGATAGCGGTGTTGAATTTTCTTCTCATTTTTCGCATGGGCGAGTGTAATGGGTCGATGTTCATCTTGTGAGTAGCGATTTCTTGCGAGATCCCCTGAATATCTTAATGGGAAAAAGCAAATAGGTCTGCATGGTTAGATAAAAATTCATGATACTTACTTGGATTTGAGAGGCCGTGCCTGATATAAGCTTTCCTTGAAGGGTCGTTGTTATTTAGTTGGACTAGGTCGAGGTCTTCGACCGTAGCCTTGCAGGCTTCTATGACATCAGAGTCTTTAATGGCGTGCTCTGTCAGGTAGACCTTAGTCCCCGACATAGATAATTGATATGCATCTGTGCTTGCCCCTTTAAGCTGTTTGGTGTGGGCGCAGTCTTAGCTATTTTATAGCATTCCTGAGCGATACGAGGCTTGCCTCGAATGCTGAATACTCCCCACGGGCAGGGAAATTTGATTATTTGATAGAAGCTCGATGGGACTGCTCTCATGGTGTGTATCCACGGGCGTCCGATGATGACGTTGTATGTCGTTTCCTAGTTCATCACGTGGAAAGTTGTTTCCAGCGTGACCCCCCCTTCTAGGACAGGTAGCGATATCTCCTCGGAGGTTCGTTCTACTGCATTATTGAAACCAGTTATTGTTATGTACTACGGTATTATCTTACCCTCGAGTCCCATTAGTACGAGGACCCTCGGATAGATAATATAGGCACCGCTACCGTCATCGACCATAATTCTTTTAACATCTGTATCTGTGATATGTAAAGTGATAACTAAAGCATCGGAATAAGGCAAAGACAAACCGTCGGCATCAGACTTATCGAAGGTGATACAATCTTCGAAGTCGTCATACCGTTCGTGGGAGATAGTTCCTTTCAGCTTGTGTGTAGTGGTGAACTTGACGTGATTGATCACCGAGTCGTCACCGTTTCCGATGATCATGTTGATCGTGCGTTTTGGTGAAAGCGGCTTTGGTAGCCCGTGGGGTTGCTCTCGTCCACGTGCAAAGTTGATTTTTCCTTTTTCACTGAGCAGCTCTCTCAGGAACCCTTGGTTCAACATCCTAACCAACTCTTGTCGTAGGCCTATAAAATCTTTGGTTTTGTGCCCTCGCTCCTGGTGGAACTCACACAAGGCGTTTGATTTTCTGGTGACGGGGTCCGGCTTCATCTTTGCCTACCATTGAACCTTGTTGCCCAGCTTCTCAAGTGCGTACATGATCGGTGCAGACTCAAACCTAAGAATGATTAGGCACGATTACTACTAACCCAATAGTGTATCGGGGTCGATAATTCCACATGGAGCTTGAATTTGTAGTTGATGTATTTGCCAGCCTAGAGATGTGTTTTGACTTCTAATTGGTCTTCTTATTGTTTTTGGGTTTTCTTTTTGTTATCAATTAAATTAATCACTACTATTGTAAGCTAAAATTACGCTAAGTTATAATGCTAGATTTATGCAATAAGAGAAAGTCACTAGGGTCATGACCTTCACCTAGGTGGCTAATTAACGGGTATGAAATTCTAATACAAGGATGATAATTATGGGGAATATAGATAACCATTGCATTTTAGCACTCACTCTCACACCTCTCGGTAGAAAGAGTGATTTTGCCCAATTGACTCTCTCGAGACCAATTGGTAGGCTAATTTTCCCAAGAAACTCAAGGTTCAAGTAGGGTAATTACTCTCTCGAGGTTTAACCCGTTACTTGGGACTACCATTCTCATGAGTCCATCCCAAATCCTTGTTGGGTTTAATGTAAGGTCATAGACTCTCTTTCTCAAGAAGAGTCAAAGCCCACTAAGCTTGACTTAGTATTTGCAACCACCAAATCTAAGTAAATTCATACAAACAACCCAAATACCAAACACCCAGTATCATCCAAGCATTAATCAAGAATACCCATTAATTACCCACACTAGGGTAAAGCCACAACCCTAGCTAATGGGTTTAGCTAGACATAGAACAATTAGAAAAATAAGAAATACCAGAAGAAAGCAACATAATCATTAACTACAAGATAAATCTACTTGTATCCACGCTAAATACAAGAGAAAATCGCCTAAAGTAGGCTAAATACAAGAGTCACGAGCTCAACTACTACAGAGAATGATAAAACTTGACCTATAAAAGTAAAGAGTTCTATTTATACTACACATAAAAAATCGGACAAAAATGCCTGGGGGTCTTTTGTGGACCGCATAAAAATGTCATGCGGCCGCATAGGACTTGTGGTCTTCAATTCTGGATTCTGGACTTGAGGATGCAGACCGCATGGAAATGACACGCAGCCGCATAGGTCATGTTACGCGAACCCCATGGAAATGCCACGCAGCCGCGTGTCCACAGCGATGTGGACCGCGTGGAAATGGCATGCGGCCGCACAAGAGACTTTCCCAATTTGCTGGCTCTCTGAACTTCTCCCACGCAGACCTTACTGTTTTGGTGTGCGGACGCGTGGTCCTGTTGCCTTGAATTTCTGAACATCTAGTCTCTTGTCAGTGCGGACCGCGTGGCAATGGATGCGGTCCGCATGGGTTTTCCTCTATTTTGGTCACTCTCTGAACTTTCCGGCGCGGTCGCACATCAAAACAGTGTTGTCCGCGCAGGTCATTTCTAACTTGGCTTCTTCCAGACTAAAATGTGCGGCCGCACATCAAAACAATGCGGTCCGCACATTTGACCTTCTTCCCACTTTGGTTATCTGTTGGCGCTTAGAAGGTTTCACTCCTCTTTTGAGCTGATTTGTGATATATATCATCTCATTGCTCAAACCTGCAATCTAACGCACTTTGTAAGAAATTTAACACTAATTAGAAGCAGTTTATGCACAAAGCTCAGGTAAGAAGGGGTATAAAACATGTATAATTCAAAGATATCAGTACACTATCTCTGAAGGGGACACACAAAATTTATGGGCAGATAATAAAGGGGGCATACCTCTGTCGTTTCGTAGTGGAGCGACAAGTCGTTGTACTACATGCGCGTGCCTGGGTGGTGGTGGGTGAGAGGATCTGATGTAAGGTTGGTGTCTCTCTCTATTGGGATGTGAAACTTGTTCCCGTCATCATTCATTGTGTCGGTCCCGCCTGATTTCTGGGTGTATTGTTGTTAAACGTTAGGTTGACCTGTTGAGGTCATCCTCATATGCACGTACCTCAGCGCAATTGGCATTGTGAATCTCTTCCCACGTGGTGGGCGGGTACTTCATGAGACGACTTAGTAGTTTTTTGTTGCCCTCGAGCCGTCCCTGCTTAACTCGTTCTGGAAAGCAGTGACCGCAATGCCTTCTGACACGTTTGGTAAGCTCATCCTTACTCTATTAAACCTGGCTAGGAAGTCCCTGAGTCTTTCTCCTGTGGTTTGCCGAATAGCAAAGATGTCATTGACCCTCGCTTCTGCTTTCTTTGCTCCTACATGGGCGGTGACAAACTTCTCTGCCATCTCCTCGAATATAGAAATGATTTTGGCCGGTAGCTCGGAATACCAGGTTAGTGCTCCTCCTATCAGTGTTTCCTGAACTTCTTCAACACAGACGGTACCTGTTCTTTTGATAGGTCGTTACCTTTAACAGCAGAGACATAGTGGATCAGGTGGTCCTTGGGATCTGTAGTTCCGTCGTACACTCTTAAATAAGGAGGCATTTTGAAGGTTTTTGGGATGGAGTATGGTGCAGCCTCTTCCATGTACGGTTGTTCAACAAACCTCCCCACATCACGCTTTTGCAACAGCTTGGGAGCACCAGGGGTCTTGTCCACCCTCTCCTGGTGTTCCTTCATCTGGTCACGGAGTGACTTATTTTCGTTTTCCATTTCTTCCATTTTCTTGAGGATGGCTGTGAGCATGCCATGATTGGCCCGAGTATCGATGAGCGCATTATTTGCTGTTGGCAAGCATCTGATGTTGTTTTGGGGTGACTTTTTAACTTAGCCACTTAGAGTACTCGTTAACCACTCTTCCAGTAGTTTCCTGACCTCTGGGGGTGCTTCTTCAGTTGCATATGTAGAAGCGCCAAGATAGTTAGATCTTCGGGTGGTAGTGGTGGGATCTCTCCGCTTGTGGTGGTGCTAGGGGTTGCAATCGAAACTCCCTCTTCACCGGCTTCATTGAGAGGACCGATGATATTAGTTGCGACGTCTGCTATCAATTTCGATGGTTCTCTAGGTGCAAACTATGGTTTTGATTCTCGAAATCCCTACAGACGGCGCCAAATTGTCTAGCTCAAAAATTATGATTATGGCTTTAAAATAATCGAAAATAGATAAAGGTAAATTGTAATCAAATATAATGAGCCCTAGAGATGATTATTGTCTCAAGACTGTTGTAGATCCGAAAGTGCGAAGAAAAATGAACCTAGCTTAAGAGAGAAGCAATGGTTGGAAAACCCAGAAGTTGTATTATCTTAGAATAATCATAATGCCTATTACAATGTGAAGGTCTCATTTATATAGCATGAGACCCTCCTCGAAGTAATCAAAAAGTACAAAAGTTGGAGGCTTCCACTCAGTAATAAGTTAGGCTCTAAACCACGTCTCGTCTTCTTTACCAACTTGGGTCGTGCCCTTACTTGGGTTGCACTTATCATAAGGGACGTGCCCACTCGACGTGGGGGCGTTACGAACCAAATTTTACCCTAACAGTATCCTTCAAATCCGAAAATAAGCAAAGGTGGCCGCTACTAGCAAATAGCGATCATTTAGAAGCATTAGTTATAGTATAAAAATTTAGGGATTTTTACCTACCTATAGCACAAACCTTATTACCCTCAATGTTTAAGGTTTATGTTTATTATATTTAAGCATACTAAATTACAATTTATATACCATAATTCAAATTAGGGATATAATTAAGGGTTCATTTATATTATGCATAAATATAAGACTGTATCTTCCCACTTTCTCTATCATTTCATCTCAATTGTTCACACTTTATAGTATAAGCCATCATATTCTTTTATAGTATTGTACCGTGCCTTAATATCTTAATTTTCACTGACCAAAGATAGGGTGAAATATTGCAAATTTTATGTCTTTCATGCAGCTTTTTGCTGTTTTCTACAAAATGCTAAAGCTTATCGTTCACTTTTTTAGATGGTAGGCGTAATTTTACATAGAAGTTACTGGAAATACGAGAGGGTGTGACTTAATGCAACTCCACATTTTAGTAGGTTACTGGTTAATACATTCGATTGAAACTCGAAGAAGAAGAAGAAGAAGAAGAAGAAGAAGAAGAAGAAGAAGAAGGAGGAGGAGGAGGAGGAGGAGGAGGAGGAGGAGGAGGAGGAGGAGGAGGAGGAGAAGGAGGAGGAGGAGGAGAAAATGAAGAAGAAGAAGAAGAAGAAGAAGTACACATATTTCCGGTTTTGTAGATATTTTTGTAGTCAAATTAGAAAAATTGTAGATAAATTTTAGAGTGATTTTTGCAGAAGATTTTGTAGAAGCTTTAGTCGTTTTAGATTTGTGAAACAGAAAGTAATGCATCTACAATAAGAATACAAATAATCTATAATTTATCTACAAGATATCTACAAATAGATACATTGAAGATTAATATCCAAATTCTCATTTCAATTGTAGCATAATTGGTATTTTTGACATAATTGTAGAAGTTTTAGTCTTCCCAATCTAAAATTCATCTACAATTTATCTACAATTCTACAATTAACTACAATTTATCAACAATTTCTGGAAATATGTCTTCTTTTTCTTCTTATTCTTCTTATTCTTCTTCTTCGAGTTTCAATCTGAAATTCAGTCAAAACCAAGTCTAATCTTCACCAAAACCCCTCAAAATTGAGATATAAACTCCTAAACATATTCCGAATTATTTACAACAACACCCAATTTAAACAAATAATGATTTTTGAAAACCCAAATTTAAATTCAAAGCTTTCAAGCTTTTTAATGGCTATCAATGGTGGAAAAGATATGGAAGAACAGATGTTTTCAACTTTTGAGTTGTTGAAACTCGAAAATTCAGTTAATGTAGCTCGAATGAGTGATGAGTAAGATCTGGTGGTTGAAGATCTTTTGACCTGATTAGCTTATTATACGGGAGAATTAATTTATACTATTGTCATATGGTGGCTGACTTTTTCACAACAGAAAACTTATTAAAGGAGATATTGGAGGATTGTAAGGAAACTGCGAGGTCAAACAAAATTCTCTCCTTAATTTTAGCCCCTTTTTTAAGGGAATATTTCGCCCTTTTAATGCCTAATAATCGAATGGTACAAAATTTGCAGATAAAATATGAACTGAACGGGTAATTAACAAATTATGCACATTTAAGATAATAAAGATTCATATATAATATAGGTAGGTAAAAATCCAAAAATTTATACCGTCTATGTATGGTCGTATAACTTAAATGTTACTAAAAAGATTTAAAGGCAATGGGGCCATTGAGGAAAATAGAAATGTTGTCAGGCCATTATCATGAAACTCTCCAACTGAAGAAATGTGTGATGTTGTCGGGGACCATACCCCGCAATTCCTCAACATTATGAACTTAGGGCAATCCAATTACAGATTTCATTAAATATTTTACAAATAAAACGCGTGACAGTACCCTCCAAACAAAAACAATAAATGAATCTGGGGTTACTTTGTTTAGTGTTTGTGGGTCAAGGGGGCATATGAAAATCTTTTCTACTAAATAAAATTCGATCAACGCGTTTCTTTTCTTTTTCCTTTTTTCCATTCATTGACAGCTCATGTACACCCCAACCTCAAAATAACTTTCCCTCTAAGCAAAACCAAGTATAGTGTATGTAGAAGGAATGTAGGCACATAAATCCATCTGTATTGTAACACAGATCCAACATTCTTTTAACGAAAGAGTTGTGCACTTACTATGTCTTAGGTAAATGTTTTATGTGTGTTGAATGATTTACCAAATTAAACAATATAAATTTAATAGTTGGAAATCGAACGAAATGTATGTATTTGCATATTAAAGACTTGAATTTCTGTATATTCACTTCAACTTCAAGTAATAAGAATGAAGTCTTGTTTAGTAGTACTAACAAACAGATGAGTAGTAAAAGGTCCTAACGATTTTACCTGTCACTAGTATACAAAAATAAACCTAATTAATACTATCGTAGACTATTGAATTAAATAGTGATGAAGAAGACAATTTGAATTAAAATAAAGTAGGACACTGGGGAAAGAAATCGGAGATTCATCAGACAACATTAAACGAAGAATTGCACATTTCCCCACAACTAAACCATTGTTTCGTGCTTGGCACTAGTAGTTAGTATAATATATTAATACCTTTAGAAAATTTATATATATATATTAAAAGAAAGCTATACTTTAATGATGAAACATCGAAAGAGATACCAAAAAAGAAAAGCCAGTTAATGGACAACTACTATGGTCAAAGTGACAGAGCGCTAAAGCATGTGCTGCAACATGAAAATAGATCTTTAGGCATCTTAGGCCCCCCTTTCGTACTTCGACCATCACCACAACAAATTGATGAAATATTTTGTTACAAAATAATTTGCTAAAAAAGAATGCACTCCAACAAAAAGTATAATACAAGTAGTGGTTTATTCTACTGCTTAAATCTAAAACTTCACTATTGCTCCAAAATAGTTGCTCGAAGGCTTGGTTCTAATGAAAAACAAAAGTTCAAAAAGAAAAATCAAAGAACAAAAAGCAATTTAAATTTTGGATTGCATTTAAATATAATAAATAATGGGTATAATTATTGATTAATTATACCTGACCATATGCCATGGACAGGTATTCATACACTAAATAAAATATGAGAATAGAAAGGGTTGTAATGTCAACCAAAACATGAGCCCAACCCTTTTTCTCCATCTCTTAGCAAAAATAAAACTATTTTAGAGACTTATTTTTCCTTACTAGTATTACCTAATCTATAAACCAACCAAAGAAAAATTTCATATCCGCCAATACTTTTTTCATGAATCTTGAACCTTTCAGTATCTTATTTTTCCCTTAAACCCTAATATACTAACCCCAACAAAAACAGTCCCTATTTTTTGTCTACCTGCTAAAAACATCTTCGTCAACTTCCTTCTGAAACTACCTACCCTATACTTCTTCAAATCTTCAATACCCAAAAATACAAACAAACCAACAAATTCCTTTTTCTGCATAAAAAAAAAATACTATAGTTTTCTGCGTCAGTAAGTCCACTCCTGAGGAAGTTGAAGTTCTTGGGTCATTGCCACTGGCTGTATTCTCTGATTTGTCCTCTGTTGAACTGCCGCCATATTATTTCGGTATTTCAATCCACCATCTGGACAAAAACATTTTACACTAATCAGATCAATTACCCAAAAATTAAAATAAATTGAATTGTAATTAGTGTGGGATTAGGAAATGATTATTACCGGTAACTGGAGTGAAATTAGACTGTGGCCTAGTAGCAGCATCCATAGCTTCTAAATTCAAATTCAAGGCTTGGACCACCCTGTCTGGCAATATAACTGGACAACCTAAATTCACACCAAAGAAATTGAAGCATCAGATTACCAGAACAAACCGACCCCAAAAAAGCAGATGGTCCAGTGAAATAACTAGAAATCTTGAATCCATAACAAAAAGGGGAAAAAGTTGATATCTGGGTCAAACCGATCAGAAATAACAGATAAATTTTATTAAGTTACTTAAATCCTCTCTAAGGTAAATAAAAATGCAGTTTACTATGCCACAAAAGTTGAATCTACTGGTCAAAACTGTAACAGGGGAAGAAAAAATTACCTTGTTTTTTTCTGGTTTCATTTTGTGTACCAATTCTTCTAGGCAAAAAGACACCAGTTCCAACACATTCCCGTTTAGGACCAGTATTTCCAAGGAAAACAGCGCGCATGCCTGAACCAGTACTAGGCTGCTGCTGCTGAGACTGAGACTGTTGCAAAGTAGGCCAAGCAGAATTTGGCAAGTTCATTAAACTCCCGTTTACTCCATTTGTAGCCCTGTTCTCAACCACTTGTTGTGGGTTCTGGTTCACTGGAAACTGCCTATATCCGCCTTGTTTCATTATTTGTTGTTGCTTCAAACGCTGAAACTGCAGTTCCAAGGCTAAAATTAACATACGCCCAAAAAAACAGAATAAAGGTAAGAAAACAGAGTGCATAGCACTTACTTGAGCAACTTGCAATTGCTGGTAAGAAAGTGGAGGCTGATTTGAGTTAAATGAACCGAGATTTGGTTTCATATTTTTTGGGCCAACAAGTACTGGACTCGTCTTCCGTGGAGGAGCAGCCCATATTCCACCTCCAGCTTTGTTATGGTTGTACAGTGCAGTTGACTCTTCCAACATTCTAATCCTCGCCACTTCTCCGGCAGCCGCATAGAGCAGATCCATAGATACCTCGGGTCGGGTCATACGCGGTGGCGAAGACGCCTGTGATGGCCCGTTTGGGCTTTCACGACTTGACCCCTGTTTGCAACCGCATAACGTCGACTGTGGTGAACGTGACAAACACCATCCCTAAAAAATAAAACCCAAGTAAGTTCCAAACAAATCGAAACTGAAAACAGAAAATTAGACTAAGAAAATACGAGATAAAAATACCTTGGTGTTTTCCTGCAGAGTTGAGTGAGCCATTTTTCGAGTTAACCCAGTGATATAATCATCTTCATCACTCTCAGTTTCTGTCGTCCCGACAACAGACTCAACGGGGGAACTCAGATCCGAGTGATAGCCAAACGGGTTAAACCCATAAGAAAACGGGTTATCCCCATCCTTACCGCGTTCACCAACACAAGAGTGGGTCTTAAAATCCATTAAAAGGTCATCATCAGTAAGGAACTGAGGCGGAAGCCAAAACTCACAATCATCAAAACCTTTCTCCATCTTCAAATCCCACAAAAAACACTAAGCAACTTCAGTATTTATAAACAAAAAGGAAGTTTATGATATGAAGAGCAATAAGTAAAGAAGAAGAGTTTGCTGGTTTTTGAAGGTATAATTATACAGAGCAACAGTGATACAGAGAATGAAAAATAGATAGAGAGAGAGAGAAATTGAGGCAGCAAGTGTTTTTATAACGAAAATTTTTCGAACCCTAGGTGTTGGGGAGTAAATTTTATGTTCACTTGCGGTGATAGAAAGTGGAGGCACGCGCATGGGCTTTTTCTTGGGTACGGGAGTTGTATCCAGGTAAGAGGAGTGGGGCGTGAGTGGGCTTGGTCGACGAGTGGAAGAGCTTTTAGTGGGTCCGTAATCTGACAGTAGTTGCACGGCTTGCATGTGAGCCGGTGATGGGTCCCACTATGGAAGTTGAATTAAATACTGTAAATTTATTTAATTTTATTATGTAATAAATACAGTACTAAGTGGTTAATTAATTTGGCCTAATGAGAAGGATTCGTAATGACAACGTGTAGACGCCTTTGTGATAGGTTAAAGAGGGGGTGGATGATGACAATTGTTTCTCATCCACTCCCATGTGGCACTTCATGCTTTGCATGTAAGCAAACTCATGGAATTGGGTCCATGTACTTTGCTTTTTCTATTTTGGACAATTTAATATTTACGTATCTTCATAAATATTATACAATTAAATTAATTAGGTGGTGTTTATTTAAATAAAAATTTACCATTGTACCAATTTTTTCAGCCAAATGTCATTAGATAAAAAATTAAAATCGGTAGACTTTTGTCTAGCCGCATTATTAGGTTAAAAGAATTTACTCGTTTTTGAAACAAACGATCACTAGGACATTTAAAAGTTGAGTTTAAGCGGGAGTTTGGACATAAAAATTATAATTTAAAAAAATAGTATTTGAACTTAAGCTGAAAAATAATATCTAAACTTTAAACTAATATTTAAATATGTATTTTTCTTAATAAAATATTATGGAGGAATAAGACCTAAAGAATTTTTGTAGCAGAGTTGATTAGCTTCCTCAATTTTCATTTTATTTACCGGAAAGGGACGGATATACTCCTAAATTATATGTTTTGCATCAATAATGCCTTCTATTCACCTATTTGGTCAAATATATCCTTTCATTAATGTTTTTGGCTCACAAATGCCATTTGAGTTAACGGAGGGACACGTGTTATCGTCCTCTTGGTCCATTCTAAATATTTCGTAATTAATTAAAAAGACATATTATTCATTCTCAAAATTAAATTTCGAAAGCAATTCTTATAAAACTTTTTTTAACTAAAAACTGAAGAAAAAAATATATTATTTTCTCAGTTTTTACAAAAAATAATTTTGTTTACTAAAACAATGTATTTGTAAAAATAAAAATAAAATCTAAAAAGTAATATTATTGTAAAAAACTAAAAAAAATAGATATTTTTTGCTAAAATTTCTAGTTTTTTTCGGTTTTTACAAAAGACCCATTTTTTATTCCAACTTTTTTTTTCAAGTTTTTTCCAGTTTAGCTAAAAAATTAGTCACATCAAAGCAAATTTTCCAGTTTTTGTATTATAATATAGAGTTTAAGTTGGATACGTGTCATGAAATTTTTACACCATCACATCATATTTTTCTAGCTTTTTTTAATTGTTTTCCAGTTTAGCAAAAAAACTAGAAAAAAAATCTAGAATAAAAAATGGGTCTTTTGTAAATACTGAAATTTTAAAAAATTTAGCAAAAAATATCTACTTTTTCAGTTTTTACAAAAATATTGCTTTTTATATTTTATTTTTATTTTTACAAAAATATTATTTTAGTAAAAAATCTCTTTTTTTGTATAAACTGGAAAAAAATCCTTTTTTTTTCTTCAGTTTTTAATAAAAAAAAATTTTAGAAGAATTGCTTTCGAAAATTATTTTTTGGGTATGAATAATGGGTCTTTTTAATTAATTACGAAATATTTAGAATGGACCAACACGACGATGACATGTGTCCCTCCATTAACTCAAATGGCATTTGTGAGCAAAAAACATTAATGGAAGGACATATTTGGCCCAAGAGGTGGATAAAGTGCATTATTGATCTGAGACGTATAATTAAGGTACATATCTGTCCCTTCTCCGTTTTATTTATGAGGATTCGATTGATCACCTTGTCATCCCCTCCCGCATTTCTTCTTCCGGATAAATAAAGCGAGTTTAATTTTTACTATGGAGATTGAAATTGTGTTATCATTCAAATGTAAAATAAATTTAAGGTTTTATGCATTTATTTATTTTTTATTACTTGTAGATTTTCCTTTTCTTCAATAAATCAATAAAATAGGAGATAAATATTTTTCTCTTAAAATTCAATTGTAGCTAAATATATTTATGCTAAACATAAATTAGTAGTCCTGGATAACAGTACAAATCAGCTTAATCAGCTAATTACATTATGTTCAAGAACATCTTGCATCACAAATGGATAGAATCTGATTACTTTTCCTGTTTTCTCGGGCGTTCATTGGTAAATCATTATTATTTTAAATAAATCTCCCCTGCCTTTCTTTTTTGCATACATATAATTGGTTCTCTTAATCTTTTCTTTTTCCACTTATTAAGTATTTTTCCTTTTTAGCTTACTTATTGATACACACTATCCGTGTCTAAATTCTCCTAATTTTAGTTATTATAAAGTATTTAATTAATGGAAAATGTATATGGTTCATTGATTTCGACGTTTTATATTACTCACGCATTTTGCAGGTTAATCGTTGTGTGAATGAAATGAATGATCGAATTTCGTTGGCATTTATTCATCTATTAGTTTTTGGGTAGGCATTGCGCGTGTCCCTTGTACAAGTAAGATAATTTTCTAAAAGAAATCTCATAATTATTAAACAACAAATTTTATAATAAATATTGATATCATAAGAATATAGAAGATAATATTCATAAAAAGGAATTAGAAATAGAAATATGATACGCTTTCAATATCAATTATAGTTTATTCTTCAACCCCTGGCATGGAAAGAAGAATTTCAAATCCTTTAATGTCTGGGCTGAGCATGAGACCTTCCAACAGATTGTGGCAAGAGTGTGGCAGGATGGAAAGGCAGACACAATGAGAGCAATATGGGATAAACTCAAAGCATTGAAGACCCCTTTGAAGGCCCTGGATAGTAAAGAATTCAAAACAATTTCACAGAGAATTCAGCAGTGTCGACAGGATCTGGAAACAGTACAAGCACAGATGCACCAAGCTTACACTGATGACCTACAGCAGAAGGAGAAGCAGTTGGTCCTGAACTTGGAAAAATGGTCAATTATTGAGGAGAATGTTATGCAACAGAAGGCAAGAGCCAAATGGATACAGCTTGGGGACTCCAACACCAAGTATTTCACTACAGTAATGAAGGAAAAAAACCAACACAATCAGATTACTGAACTTACCAATGCAGTGGGCACCGAACTCACTACAGCTGAAGAGATCAAAGAGGAAGTCATGGGGTTCTACAAGGCACTGATAGGCACATCCGCAAGAAATCTGCCTGCTATAAACCAAATGTATATGTCGAATGGGCCAAAGCTGACACAGCAACAGAGACAGGACCTATGTGCAACAATTACTTATAAAGAAATAGCAGAAAGTCTTAAGGCTATTGGAGATGACAAATCACCTAGGATTGATGGTTACAATGTTGTCTTCTTCAAAAAGAGCTGGGGTGTCATTGGTAACCAAGTCACCACTGCCATTAAGCAGTTTTTCACATCAGCTAGGATGTGCAAACCAATCAACTGTGCAACTATCACCCTCATCCATAAACTGTCAAAACCAACTACAGTCAAAGAGTATAGGCCTATTGCCTGTTGTTCTGTTCTATACAAAATCATCTAAAAAATATTGGCTAATAGGATGCAGAAGGTAATGTCACGTATTATCAGTGAAGCTCAGGCAGGTTGCATCCCAGGAAGAAAGATTCAGGACAACATCATCCTAGCCCATGAACTTGTCAAAAGCTATACTAGGCAGCATGTATCTCCCAGATGCATGATAAAAATAGACCTCCAGAAAGCATATGACTCAGTCGAATGGGTATTTCCACAGCAGGTTATGGAGCAGATTGGTTTCCCTAGCATCTTCACAAAATGGATCATGGAATGCTCTCAACAGTCAGTTTCTCTGTGTTAGTTAATGGTGAACCTACTAGGCCTTTTGCTCCTGCCAGAGGACTGCGACAAAGGGGATCCAATATCCCCCTTCATATTTGCCTTGGTCATGGAGTATTTAAGCAGATCGTGCACTTCACTAAAGAATGATCCAGACTACAAATTCCACCCAGATGCAAAAAAACTAGCCATTACACATATGTGCTTTGCTGATGATTTGCTACTGTTTGCCAAAGGAGACCTTAACTCTGTCAAGGCTCTGTCCAAATGCTTCTCACAATTCTCAGCAGCTTCAGGACTGTAGGCTAACCTGAGCAAGAGCTCAGTCTATTTTGGAGGAGTACCATTGTCTATACAGCAACAGATCCTTGATCACCTGGGCTATGAAAAGGCCAATTGCCTTTTAAGTATCTTGGTGTTCCACTATCCACCAAGAAAATTACTCTGCTGCAATGGCAACCATTAGTGGACAGAATCACTGCCAAGATCATATCCTCGACTGTCAGAACATTGTCTTACTCTGGGAGGACACAACTAGTACAATCTGTTATCTTTGGTATCCAAGCCTACTAGGCACAACTGTTTATATTACTTGTGAAAGTACTCAAAATGATTGAAGGCATCTGTAGGAGTTTCATTTGGTCTGGGATGAACACTGTAACTAAGAAAGCATATATCTCTTGGGACAAAATGTGCACCCCAAAATCCGTTGGTATGGTGAACCTCACTAACCTAAAACTCTAGAACAAAGCTGCCATTGCAAAAACCTGCTGGGACCTAGCCCATAAAAAGGACAAGATGTGGATTAGGTGGATCACTGTATATTACATCAAAGACAGACCAATAGAATCCATTACAATTCCTGCCCAAGCAAGTTGGATAGTGAGAAAGATCATCCAAGCCAGAGATATTCTACAAAGGATTCAGAATTGGAAGGAACAGAAGTGCTCGACTAGACAGTTGTACCAGTCACAGATGCAAGCAGTACCGAGAGTCCCATGGAAGAATTTAATCATACAGAACCAAGCAAGGGCAAAAGCAACTTTCAATCCATGGTTATTCCTCCAGGATAGACTTGCAACGAATGACAGACTACACAGCTGGGGATTGAGTATTGATCAATAATACACCTTGTGCCAAACCCAACCGAAAACAAGAGATCACTTGTTAATGAGCTGCCCTGTCACTGTGGATTTATGGGAAAGAACAATGAACTGGTTACATGAAACCTACACACCCAGTTCTGATTGGAACTAGAAAATGAGTGGTTGATTAGCAAAGCCAAAGGTCAAACAGTTCAAGCTGCCACTTTCAAATTGGTTACAGCTGAACTTGCATATGCTATCTGGCTGGAAAGGAATGCAAGAGTCTTCAACAAAATATTTCGATGTAACAATGCCCTACTAAGAGAAATAGTATATAATTGTAATGTTAGAGGTACCCCACGAATTAGACAAATATTACAATACCGTCGCATATAGTAGTACTAGATAGTTAGGAAATTAGAGATAGTGTATATGTTAGCCCATACAGTCAGCTGGGTTGAAGCTCGTCTGTGGTTTTGTAAAGCTACTTCATTGGTGATTAATGAAAATCCTTAATTACCAAAAAAAAAAATTGTAGTTTATTTAAAGCTTCAATTACACATCATACACAAGAATACCAAAGAAGATATATATATATATATATATATATATATATATATATATATATATATATATATATATATATATATATATATATATATATATATATATATATATATATATATATATATATATATATATATATATATATATATATAAATATATAAATATAATTGAACAAATATACTTAAGTAAAAGGATTTAAAATTGAAGTGCTTTGGTGAATCTTACAGAAATTGTGTTGTGATTTTCTTTACTAAAGATCTATATTAGTATTAGATGTGTACTAAGTCAGATTGGTTTGATTGTTTCATTTGGAATAAAAACCTAAATCTAAAACTTGCATGATCATTCCTTACTTGTTTAAAATAAATTTAAAAAATCAGAAATGGTCAAAAAGAAATCCTAAAATTTAGAAAAGTAATTTAATAATCAAACCTTTAGTTGACTTTCAAATCTTAAATATTCAACAAAAAAATACAACTTTTAACGTAACATTTTGTTTTTTATAAGATATAATTATTTTCAAATTATGAAGATACTTTTAACAATTTATGACGTAAATACAAAATAAATACAATAATTGCGTAGATGATAGTGTTTCAAATAGGGAAGGACATAACAAATATAGTTGATTTCATCGATTTAATTTAGTTATAGCACATAATTCAAATAAGGAATGAATTTACATATGGTAATAGATTTTAAAGTCCTGTATATTAAAAAGTAAATTAAATTATAATTGTAATTAGTTTGTATATAACCTAACTGTAGAAAATTTATATTTATCTATGCTATATTAACTTAGCATAATCTTAAGATCATCAAATAATTCCAGTATTAGTCTACTTCAAATACCTGTATGTTAGATACTTTAAATAGAAAAGAGAATATTTCATATTAGGACTTTCTACCTAGTTCAATAACGTAAAATTAATAATCAAAATTTTAGTTCATTGTATTATCCAAAATATTAGGAAAGTAACCAAAATTATAATTTTGTTTAATGTGAACTTAATTTTTGAAAGGTAAAAAAAAAGGAACGATATTTCGCTAGGGATAATAGTATATTTTCATATAGTATATAGATATAGAAATAGATTATATTTACCGCGTAGGAGGATTATGGAGCTATTTTTAGAATTAGAACAATACAGGTATAGTGAACTAAGAACGACTAGCACAAAAGTAGAGCATATCAATGTGCCTTTGAATTATCTATCTTGACTTAATTTTGTCATCCATCATAATTTGACAGTACTAGCGAAGCCAGAAATATTTTTAAGGGTATTCAAACTTGAAAGAAGTAAAAGAAAAATCCAACAAAAAATGTTTAATGTAAATTTTATATATCTAAAATTTAATATTTTACATAATTTTTTGTAATATTTTGACGAAGGTTCATCAGTTGATCCCTTTGCTCAAGGTGACTTTGCCCATGTCGATAGCAAAAAACTTTCATTGTTGCCCTTTCCTATCATATTTGACATATACTCGATTAATGAAATTCTCGTTCAAGTTGATCTTTAAGGATCGAATAGATATAAATATTTTCGAATATTTTCACTATAGTGCATGTATTTGACATATAAATTACACATTGTAATTTTAATAGTCACGGCCACATGGTAAAAATAGAAAACATTTTCTTCGAAAAAATTGTTCAAATGCCGCCTTAATTATTCTTTTATAAGTTTTTGAAAAATTAAGATGGAATTTGGCGGGCATTAAAACACAAGACAAATATAGTCAGGGACCTGAGCGTACACTGTAAGGTCATGGTCAGTAAATCTCTCTGTCGCAGTGTTTCAGAGATATACTCTCTAATAAAACAAGGAATTACTAATGCACCAATCCCACTGTGGACATTGTTTAGTGGGCGTTTGGATATAAGAATGGAAAACTTCCGAAAAATTGAAGAGACAAAATTAAATAAAAAATATATTTGAAAATTAAGAATTGTGTATGGATATGAATGTAATTTTGGATTATTTTTAAAATTTTGTTAGTGATCTAAGTGAAATTTGACAAACAGTTTTTTGTAGTTTTTAAAATTTTAAAAAAAATTCAAAATTCAAATAAAAATTAAAAATTTTCTGGCTAAATATTAATTTTGAAAAAAAATGTGAAAAAAATTCATGGCCAAACAGGCTCTTAGAATTTATTTCTTTTTATAAAATAAAAAAATAAAACAGTACAAGTAGGGGCGGCCCTTCCATAAAGCAAGTAAAACAACTGTTTTAGGCACCAAATTTGCCCGGGGGGGGGGGGGGGGGGGGGGGAGATTTTTGGTTACGCTTAATAGGCTATGTATAAGCTTAAAAAAGGTTATTTATAGTGAAAAAGTTAATTTCTTTCTTTAGCGAGTATAGAGAAGAAGGATTTGCAACTGTTATGATTTCTGCCAAGAAAAAGGCACTGGAAATGAATATCGAATCCAAATTTCGTAAGAATGTGTGATATATAGGAAGTAACAATTTGATGAGAATGTTGATGGTAAAATCTCAAAATCTTTCGAAGAGTCCTTTGGAGTTGATAATTTTATACATACACATAGTAGACAGAGCTACTTCTCTTCACTTCAAAATAGATTTGAACAATTCGAAGCATGTGAATATATTTTAGATTTTCTATTTAGCAGTAAAAATTAATATCACTACATGATGGTAATTTGAAAAAATATTGTGTTAACCTTGAATGTTCCTTAAAGCATAATAATCAAAATCAATATCATGATGTAGATTTATTTTCGAAATTTAAAGTTTTAAGGAAAATAGTACAATTAGAAGATAGCAGTTTAATTGATACACTCGGTCAAATAAAAAGATTTGATTCTTTTTCCAATGCTTATATTGCATATGGAAAAATGTTAATAACTCTTATTACCGTCGCTTCGACAGAAAGAAGTTTTCAAAATTAAAATTGATAAAATCTTACTTAAGATCATCAATGTCTCAAGAAAAGTTAAATGGATTAGCTATATACAATTAAGAAAGACATATTAGGAGTTATTGATAATAAACAGATTATTAAAAACTTCGTATCTAAGAAACGCTAGAAAAATAGACTTCAAATAAATAAATAACTTTAAAAAAATGCGTAATACATGCAGAGACACCTAAAGTTGGCACGATCTTTCACTTAGACACTTAAACTAGGCTTCTTTCTAATTAAACACGTTTTTTTAGGCAATTCTCATTCCAATTAGACACTTTTACTAGGCTCTAACCCATGATTTTTTTGGATAATATAATAAATCCTTACAAATATCCTTACAAATAAACTTAACTTCATAACTAGATTTAAAGCACCTCCAAAACTGTTTTCTCATTTTCCTCTCCTTTTCAATTCTTATGCCAATTATACCAAATATGCTTGGCACACATCCTAAATTCAACATTGGCTAAAACTTCTTTCAAAACTGCAGCAAATTCCTACACAATAGCTAATAAGCCAGCAAAAAATATATCTAATTGTATGAGAATTGCCTAAGAAATGTGTCTAACTGGAAAGAGACTTAGTTTAAGTGTCTAAATAAAGACAACTTTAAATGTTTCCGTATATATTACGCCCAAAAAAAAAAGTTAAAGCCCTTCATAAAATTTGACTTTATGCCATAAAATTTGTTGAGCTGCTCTGGGTACAAGTTTATTCAACATTTGAGAGTAGACTACTCATATTAACCACAACACAGTAGTACTAACAGGATTGGAGGAAAAAATGCAATAGTTGTATATTATTGGTGAGATTTTGAATTCAAAATTTTGAGAATTTCGAAATTACAATTAGGCTAAGACCTCTTTATTTTTAGTAGAATATAAGCCACGCTTCAGCAATAATATTTCATTGGTCATTATCCATGTGGCACTTTTACTATTTTGAAATGGTCTAAAGTATTATCTAATATCATTTCAACAACTTCAACGCATTTACGTGAATTTTAAACTTTGACATTATATTTTTTTCCCTCTTAAACCAGCATTTTAACTATTCATAAATTATTCGATCTTGCTGGTATAAAGTACAGGTCTAATTAATGTTAAATTTGTATAAATAAATTAAGATGGGTAAAATAGTACTCCTTCAGAAACTAGTCAACCAAAAAATCATCAAACAGATAATAACTTTTATGTTTTCACCAAAAAAAAACTTTTATTTGAGTATTTTCTCATTTTTAAAATTTGTATTTTTTATATCACATTAAGAAATAATGCTAAAAAAAAGATCACGAAGAATTTTCAGTGCCAATTGCAAAATCCAGAATCTATTTGTTAATCTGTAACAGAAGTCTATGGACAAGCATTCTGCGTGTTGTGTTTAGACTTACTGTAAGTGACATGTTCCCACGTTTTCGATATGATTCTGCTTGTTTTATTAATTTGTAGATAGATATACAAGTATATACTTATTGTATTATCCAATTCTAACTGAAGCTTTACTTTAATAGTTGCAATAAATTTTCAAAACAAATAAATATAAATGCAAGTAAATAATTCATCAATAGAGATCATTTTTGTATCATCATTCCCTATTCTGGATAAAGCATAATAAATGTTTTGCTCAAAAGATCTAAGCACTTTATAAGCTAAAAAACAATCAAAAATATATGGGGTAAATCGTAATAAAATATAATAAGTCTTAAAATGGTTATTGTCCTAGGATCGTGGTAGATCTTTAATGTATATAAGATAATAGAGAGTTTTTGCTGTTAGAAAGAGATAAAGAAATGTGAAGATGTTTGTTTGATAACAGTAGAGAGAGAGAGAGAGAGAGAGAGAGAGAGAGAGAGAGAGAGAGTTGGTATATTCAGAGTAATCAATCTGCCCTATTACAAGGTTAAGGTCCCCTTTATGTACTAGGAGACCTTTTCTTGAAATACACGAAAATAAAGTACAAGAGTTGGTGGATTTTTGTAAGGCAGAAGCTTAGCTCAAAACGGTGTCGTTCCTCTGCTTAATGGATCAGGACGTCCTTGGTCGGGCTGTCCTCATCTGATTGGCAAGGCTCTGAGGACGGCCTCATTGTGTGGAGCATACTTACTTAGGCGGCGGCAAGGTGAACCACATTTTTACCTCATACAATAAATATTCAATGTCCTTATTGATTTGAGGAGATTCTAATCACGAACATGCATGTTGATCATCATTTTGCCAGTATATATTCGAAAGGGTACAATCTTTGTTCATATTATAGTGTAAAGATTTTACACCATTTTGCTGTGACGGTTTAGCTTCTCACTGTTCTTTTTATCCGTTATTTGCAGTGGCGGTCCGTATGCCCAAGGACTCCTCGTCTCTCTCATGTGCGGATGACATTAGGTCGTGGGTGGAAAGGATGATTCCGCATGTGGAGGAGTTTCGTACATAGACCCAATTTTTTAGCACGTACGGCCCGACTGGTAACGGTCTTTTCCTTGCTCTTTTTCTTTTTTTCCTTGTCTTAGCTCGGGAGTCCTTCAGTTTGACATACCTTTTCTTTGGCAGGCCAGGGCGTCTCCAAGAGTGCCAAGAGAAGGAGAACCGATTCTGGCCTGTCTAGAGCAGAGCCGGACTCTGAGGAGGAATACGTGCACGTGGCTTGCTCGCCCAAGAGTAGTGCGCTTTCGGCTCCTCAGCAGGAAGTTGTGCCGGCGGCGACATCTCATGCGACGGTCGAGAGGACGACGGAAAAGGAGGTTCTGGTGTTTCCCGAGGCCATTCCTCAGAGCCGAAGTTGCATCCGGCAATGGAGCGTTTCCCTCGGGACCGTCTTCACAACCATCGGAGGCGGCTCCCGAAGATGAGGAGTCCCTCGCAAGTAGGAGGCGGAGGTTGATCACAGGCAAAGGGGTGCCGTAGAAGGGGATAGGTTGAAGTTGCCTCGTTGCGAGCTGGGACAGTCGTTTATGGTCGAAGCGATTCGCTCGTGGAGGGCCGCTGGGCTGATGTTGATGTCGGTCTGTCTTCTGCTAGGGAGGATGGTTCGTCGGGTGCAGTGGCGGGGTAAAGTGCACCTTTGGAGAGGGTGGTCGAAGGAAGGGAATCCCTGGATCGTGTTGAGATGACGGCCGGTAGGTCCATACGCAGTATTGTGATCCACAGCGGCTATAACCTTTTGGACAATTGTGAGGAGGCGGCAGCGGACATGACCCTTTCTGTGCGGGCGCCAAGGGTAAAGCGCTAGCGGAAATTAGTGATAGGGGCCTATCTAGAAGGGTAGCGGGCGATGCCTTACATGTAACTTTGGCTCTCCTCCGTTTGAAGTCTTAGGGGTGGTTTGCTTGTATATTAACTCCCTCTTTGATATTTTTCAGGTTCTCGTTTTGGAGGTGGAGAGGGGGCGACGCCTGGCGAAGAGGGCGGAGGCCCATAAGAAGTTGTGGCAGAGGTACAAGCAGGTCCGCGATGCGCACCAAATGTTGACCGACATGTACAAGCAGGACCCTATGTTCAGGCTGTTCCACGAGGGTCTTTCCCAGTCGGAGGAGCAACTGAAAAAGTGGTTGGCCGAGTTGGAGAGGGTGGACGAGCAGCTTGTAGCCGTGGTCGCCCCGAACACTCAGTTGGAGGCTCTCCTTCGAGCGAAGGGTGATGAGCTGAAGCTTGGTCGTGCCGTAGCGGCGAAGGCTACTGAGCTTCGAGCCCGGATTGTGGCCTTCACAGTTGAGCTTAAAGCCAAGGAGGACGAGATTGAGGCCCTTGCTCGGGCCACTTCTCAGGAAGCTGAGCGCCGGTATGATCACGATATGTAGTTGTACCATGATGTCTGGCTAGTTGTGCTTGAAAAATTCTTGACAGCCAGCCTAGTGTCCGATGAGGACGTGGATAGGCAGCAGAGTCTGACGCAGGTTGCTCGTAAGGTGGCCGGTTACCTTTCTGATTCGCATGCTAGGGAATGTTATAACTCAGAAGATCTTAACCGTCTGGCATCTGCTTCTTGGATTTCTAGGGACTACCATCCAGGAGGCGATGACGGTCCGAGTGTTGATTGTGCCGGCCAGGGTGATGGGGGTTCCTAGGGTTTGATTTTGTACCCTTTTGTTGTAAATGGCCCCTTTTCTGAGGCCAATCATGTATATACTTTTTTGGATATAACAGTACATACCCTTTTTTCCGTTGTTATTCTTTCTTTGTTCCTTGGAACTTCTGTTGTGTTTGCGACTCCTACTTTTAGCTTAAATCGCCCTTCGTGAAGTCCTTTGTTTTTCCATGGTCGATGTTATGTCGACTGTCAACGGTGATGGCTTTAGCTATGTTTGGACTAAATGGCCTTAGCCGTTCTAGTTGACTTCGATTGTCGTCGAGTCTCTCGTTCTACCGCAGTCAACATTGGCTCGATTGTTTAGCGGTGATGGCCGTAGCCATTTTAAATTGATGGCCTTGGCCATGTAGAATTGAGTGGCCTTAGCCATGTGGTTGACTTTGACTGTCGTCGAGTCTTTCATTTTTTCGTAGTCGATGTTGGGTCGATTGTTTGCGGCGATGGCCTTAGCTATTTTAAAACGATGGCCTTATCCATGTAAAATTAAATGGCCTTAGCCATGTGGTTGACTTTGCCTGCCGTTGAGTCTTTCGTTTTGCCGCAATCGACGTTGTATCGACTTTTTGCGGCGATGGCCGTAGCCATTTTAAATCGATGGCTTTAGCCTTTTCATTCATTGGAGACGGCCTTAACCTTTTCATTCATCAGAGACGGTCGTAGCCTTTTTACACGTTGGAGATGGTCGTAACCTTTTCATTCATTGGAGACGGCTGTAGCCTTTTCATTAATTAGAGACGGCCGTAGCCTTTTCATTCATTGGAGACCGCTGTAGCCTTTTCATTCATTGGAGGCGGCCGTAGCCTTTTTATTCATTGGAGACGGCCCTAGCCTTTTCATTCATTAGAGATGGCCGTAGCCTTTTACACGTTAGAGATGGCCGTAGCCTTGTCATTGATGGTCATAGCCTTTTACATGTTGGCAATGTCACTTGTCCAGTCCTTGTATCAGGTCCGGCTGGAGAGCGTTTGGAGAGGCGGGCGTGATACACTTGTCCTACAAACAAGCCCAGGTGTCCCCTTCGTTGCCTCGTTAAAAACCTCCCCGAGAAAACCCAATTGGGACAAAACTCGGGTGAGTGAAAAAGAGTGTGACTTGGGGGACGCCTTTTAAAAATGGAAATATTTGAGGTGGGCGACGTTCCAGTTATTCTGGAGTGTTTTTCCTTCCATTGTTTCCAGCTGAAATGCCCCTTTGTTTGCTATCGTTGTGATTTTGTAGGGTCCGTCCTAGTTTGTGCCCAATTTTCCTTCACTTGGGTCTTTGGAGGCCAATCTCTTAGCTTTGAGGATGTAGTCTCCTACTTTGAGCGGCCTTATTTTTGCCCTTTTGTTGTAGTACATTTCGACTTGTTGCTTTTGGGCCATCATTCTTATGTGGACCATTTCCCTTCTTTCCTCGGCTTCGTCAAGGTCTTTGAGCCTATTTGCGTCGTTTTCTGTTCCGCTGGTGTGTGAAAATCTCAGGCTTGGTTTGCCTACTTCAACGGGTATGACCGCGTCGGTTCCGTAGACCAATGAGCATGGGGTTTCCCCTGTGCTAGACTTGGGTGTGGTCCTGTGTGCCCATAGCACTTCGGGCAACAGTTCAGGCCACAACCCTTTGGCGTCTTCGAGATTTTTCTTCAGTATGTTTAGTATGGTTTTGTTGGAGGATTCTGCTTGACCTTTTGTGGTGGGGTGGTATGGCGTGGAGATGATTCTCTTGATGCACCATTTCTCGAAGAATTCGGTCTTTTTTTGACCGACGAACTATCGTTCGTTGTCGCAGCTGATTTCTTTGGGGATGCCGAATCGACATATAATGTTCTTCCATATAAAGGTGATGTCCTCATGTTCACGTATCTATGTGTACGTACCTGCTTCCACCCACTTGGAAAAATAGTCAGTCAAAACAAGCAAAAATCATACCATTCCTGGTCTTGTGGGTGGGGGGCCGACTATGTCCATTCCCCATTTGATGAAGGGCCATGGAGAGCTGACTGAGTGTAGGGGCTCCCCTAGCTGGTGGATCATTGGGGCATACATCTGGCATTGTTCGCATCGGCGGACGTATTCTGCTGCTTCTTTCTTCATGGTGGGCCAGTAGTAGCCGGCGTGGATGATGCACCGTACGAGGGCGCGGTTGCCTGTATGGGCGCCAAAGTGACCCTCGTGTACCTTTTCGAGCACTGGACTTGTTTGGTGCGGACCCAGGCACTTGGCCAAAGGTCCGCCAAACGTTATCTTGTAGAGGTCGTTGTTGATCAGGCAGTACCGGGCGGCTTGCACGCGGAGTTTCTTTGCCTTTTTTTGTTGCACGGCAGCGTTCCTTCCTGTAGATATGATATGAACTGGTTGCGCTAGTCTCAGGTTATATTTAATGAAAATACCTCGATGTGATCGATGGGTGAATGGAGGAGGGTGACCACGCTTTCCTTGTTGATGTTTTTGGTGGCTGCAGCCAATTTTGCCAGACCGTCCTCTTCGATGTTTCTCGCTCTCGAAATTTGTTTGAAGCGGCACTCGTCGAACTCAGCCATTATCCTGTGGATTTCTGCCTGGTATTGTTGTAGCCTCTGTTCTTTGATCTGATAAGTCCCAGCGATATGGTTTACCACGACTTGCGAGTCGTAGTGGAGAAGGACCCGCCAGGCTCCGTATTTGATGACTAACTTCATACCTGCAATAACGGCATCATACTCGGCCTCGTTGTTATTCATTTTGGGGCATCGTATAGACTGGTGAATCGTCTCACCCGTGGGGACCTCGAAGACGAGTCCCAGTCCGCATCCCAAAGGATTAGCGGCACCATCGGTGTGGAGGACCTATAGGTCGTTAGAGGGGAGGTCGTGTCGGGACTCTAGCTCTGCTTTCGGCAGGATTTCTGCGCTGAAGTCGGCTGTGATGTTAGCTAGGACTTGCGACTTGATGGCTTTTCTCGGAAGGTACAAGATTTTGTGCTCGCTGAGCTCGATGGCCCATTTTGCGAGTCGGCCTGATAGCTCAGGCCTATGTAAGACGCTCCTCGCTGGGAAGGTCATTACTACTCTTATGGGATGGCATTGAAAATAAGGTCGCAACTTTCGTGAAGCTACGACTAGGGCTGATGCCAGCTTTTCAAGGTGCGGGTACCGAGTTTCGGCGTCCACTAGTGTTTTGCTAACGTAATAGATGGGAGATTGCGTACCTTTGTAGGAAAGCACCGACGGCGACCTCAGACACGGTTAGATACACCAGAAGTGGTTCTCCTGGGCTTGCTTTGGATAGTAGGGGTGGCGAAGATAGGTACGCCTTCATATTTTTTGGGGCTTTGACGCATTCTTCTTTCCACTGGAGCCCCTGATCTTTCTTCAACACGCTGAAGAACTTATGGCACCTGTCAGAGGATCGCGAGATGAACTTTGAGAGGGCGGCTATCCGGCCCGTTAGCTTTTACACCTATTTTTTTGCTGTTCAGTACACTTCCGGGATCGTATCTATTGCTTTGATCTGATCCGGATTGACTTCGATAACCCTCTGAGATACGAGGAATCCCAAGAACTTTCCCAAGGCCACGTCGAAGGCGCATTTTTCGGGGTTCAGTTTCATCCCGTATCTTCTCAATGTTTCGAAGGCCTTCTTCAGATGGTCGAGGTGATCCTCCTTTTTGGTCGACTTTTCCAGCAAGTCGTCGATGCAGACTCCCATTGTTTTGCCAAGTTGTTCCTTGAACATCTCGGTCACCAATCTTTGGTACGTTTTTCCCACATTTTTGAGTCCGAAGGGCATCACTTTGTAGCAGTACGTCCCTCGGTGAGTGATGAAGGTCGTCTTCTCCTGGTCTTCTTCGGCCATCATGATCTGATTGTAGCCGGAATATGCATCCAGGAAGCTTAAGAGTTCTTCCCGGCAGTCGCATCTATCAGCTGATCGATGTGGGGTAGTGGGAATGAATCTTTTGGGTATGCTTTGTTCAAGTCTGTGAAATCCACGCACATCCGCCCCTTTCCATTTTTCTTCTTTACCATGACAACATTGGCGACCCACTCGGGGTATTTGGATTCTCTAATGGAACCATTTGCTAATGGTTTGTCTACTTCTTCACTTACGATTTCGTTGATGGCGGCATTGAATTTTCTCCTCATCTGCCTCATGGGCGGGTGTAGCGGGTCGACGTTCAATTTGTGAGTGGTGATGTCCCGTGGTATCCCTGCCATGTCTGAATGGGAAAAAGCGAATAAGTCCACATGGTTAGATAAAAATTCACAATACTTACTTGGATTCGGAAGGTCGTGCCCGATGTAGGCCTTCTTTGTGAGGTCGTGGTCGGCTAGCTGTATGGGATCGAAATCTTCTACCGTAAGCTTTGCTGGCTTCTGTGATATCCGGATCTTTGATAGCGTCCTCTGTCGGAAGAACCTTAGTCCCCGACAAAGCTGATTGCTATGCTTTCGCGCTCGCCCCTTGGAGTTGTTTGGTATGGCTATTGTCTTGAGCTATTTTGTAACATTCTTGGGTGGTGTGGGGTTCACCCGGTATGCTGAATATCCCCCATGGGGTAGGGAATTTGATCGTCTGATAGAAGCTGGAGGGGACTGCTCTCATGGCATGTATCCATGGCCGTCCAATGATGGCATTAGACGATGTTTCCTGGTTCATCACGTGGAAGGTGGTTTCCAACGTGACTGTTCCCGCCAAGATAGGCAGCGTTATCTCTCAGAGGTTTTTCTACTACAATGTTAAAACCGTCAGCGTTTATAGTGTGGTATTATCTTATCCTCAAGTCCCATAAGTGCAAGGACCCTTGGGTGGATAATACAAGCGCCGCTTGTGTCGTCAATCATAATTCTCCTAACATCTGTATCTACAATACGTAGATAACTAGAGCGTTGTAGTAAGGGAAAGAAAAACCGTCGGTATCAGAATTATCCAAAGGTAATACTATCTTCGAGTCGTCATACTGTTCGTGGGCGATAGTTCGCTTCAATTTGTGAGTGGTGGTAAATTTGACATGATTGATCGTGGAGTCATTGCCATCACCTATGATCATATTGATCATGCGTGTTGGTGAGGGCGGCCTTAGTGGTCCGTTGGGTTTATCCCGCTATCGTGCGAAGTTTAGCTTCCCTTTATCGCTGGGTAGTTCCCTCATGAGTCCTTGGTTCAGCATCCTGACCACCTCCTGCCGTAGGCCTATGCAGTCCTCGGTCTTGTGGCCTCGCTCCTGGTGGAACTCGCATAGGGCATTTGATTTCCAGATGGTAGGGTCTGACTTCATATTTGCCGGCCATTGTATTGCCCAGCCTTTCTAGTGCGTATACTACCTCTGAAGGGGAAACACAAAAGTTATGTGCCGATAGTAAATGAGGCATACCTCGTTCGTTTCGTAGGGAGGCGATGCGTCGCTGTAGTGCATCTACGTGCATGGGTGGTGGCGGATGAGATGATCTAATATACGGTTGATGCCTTTCCCTGTTGGGATGCGAGATTTTCTCTCGTCGCCCCTCATTGCGTCGGTCCCTCCTGGTCTCCGGAAGTATTCTTGTTAGCCGCCGGGTAGGACCGTTAAAATCGTCCTCATCTGCACGTACCTCGACGCAGTATGCATTGCGAATTTCTTCCCATGTGGTAGGGGATATTTCATGAGGTGATTTAGCAGCTTCATGGTCGCCCTCGAGCCGTCCCTGTTTAGCCCGTTCTGGATAGCAGCAACTGACATGCCCTCCGATACATTCGGCAGACTCATCCTGACCCTGTTTAATCTGGCCAGGAAGTCCCTAAGCCCTTTTCCCACAGTTTGCCGAATGGCAAAGATGTCGTTGACCCTTGCCTCCGCTTTTTTTGCTTCCGCATGTGCTGTGACGAACTTGTCTGCCATTTCCTTGAACGTGGAGATACCCTTGGCTGGTAGTTGGGAGTACCATACCAATGCCCCACCAGTCAGCATCTCGCCGAAATTCTTTAGAAGTACTACAGTACATGTTCCTTCACCATATCATTTATTTACAGCTGTGATGTAGTGGATCAGATGGTCCTCAGGATCGGTAGTCCCATCGTATACCCTCATATAGGGAGGAATTTTGAAGGTCTTTGGGATGGGGTATGGTGCGGCCTCCTCTGTGTAAGGTAGTTCCACGAACCTCCCTACGTCGTGCTTTGGTAGTAGCTTAGGAGTGTCCGGGATCTTGTCCACTCTTTCTTGATGCTCCTTCATTTGATCGCGGAGCGACTTGTTTTCTTGCTCCATTTCTTCCATTTTTCTGAGGATGGCTGTGAGCGCATCGTTGCTGGTTTGAGTGTCGGTGAGCATATTTTTTGCATGCACGACCTCGGGTTCATCTTCTGTCACGGTGAGATCCATCACTGGCGTGCGTCTTACGCTACGTTGTGGTGGATTTTCGACCAAATCGTTTAGAGTGATTGCGAGCCATTCTTTCAGTAGCTCTTTGACTTCTGGGGGTGCTTCCTTAGATGTAGATGTAGAAGCTCCCCTTTCTCGTGGTTGCGTCAGGTCAGCGGGTGAAGGAGGTGGGGTTCCTCCGCTCATCATGTTACCGGGGGTTGCGTTCAAGAGATTATTTTCACTTACCTCGTTGAGCGAATCCATGAGGTTGACCCCAACCCCATCTATCACTTTCATTTTCGCACAATTGTCAGCCATACTTGTTTGTGTGATGTAAGAGATAGTTGTTGGTAGTTTTCTAAGCACAAACTATAACTTTGATTCTCGAAATCCCTACAGACGGCGCCAAATTATTTTGCTCAAAAGATCTATGCACTTTATAAGCTAAAAAACAATCAAAAAGATATGGGGGTAAATCGTGATCAAATATAATAAGTACTAAAAATGGTTATATTCCTGGGGTCGTGGTAGATCTTTAATGTATATAAGATAATAGATAGTTTTTGCTATTAGAAAGAGATAAAGAAATGCGAAGATGTTTGTTTGATAACAGTAGAGAGAAAGAGAGAGAGAGAGAGAGAGAGAGAGAGAGAGAGAGAGAGAGAGAGAGAGAGAGAGAGAGAGAGAGCGAGAGAGCGAGAGAGAAAGAGAGTTGGTATATTCAGAGTAATCAATTCACCCTATTACAAGGTTAAGGTCCTCTTTATATACTAGGAGACCTTTTCTCCAAATACACGAAAAGTAAAGTACAAGGCTTGGTGAATTTTTGTATGGTAAAATCTTAGCTCAAAACGGTGTTGTTCCTCTGGTTCAAGACGTCCTTGGTCGGGCCGTCCTCATTTGATTGGAAAGGCTCTTAGGGCGGCCTCATTGTATGGAGCGTACTCACTTAGGCGGCGACGAGGTGAACTACATTTTTACCTTATACAATAAATATTCAGTGTCCTTACTGATTTGAGTAGATTCTAATCACTAACATGCATGTTGATCATCATTTTTCCGGTATATATTCGAAAGGGTTCATCTTTGTTCATATTATAGTGTAATGATTTTACACATAACTATCTATTCATAAATAAGTTATTTGATATATGATATAATGGTAAACTCCAACTAGAGCGGTCTTCGGAGCACAAGGGGGAGTGAGGACAAAGTTGTAGCAACTTCATTTCTAAGGCAAATTGTTGCAATGTTTAGTCGCAATAAATTAGCTTCATTTTGTAATATTTAGCTGGTGGGCTGATGTGGCGATTAGTTGGAAGATTCCGAAAATCAATTAGAAGCAGTTAGGAAATTAGTTGTTCTTAGAAGTTTAATTACATGGGCGGGAAAGCAAAGGCAACAAATTAGCTGGTATAAAGATCTCACTGTATACATTTGGATCTCATTCATGAAATAACATTCTTCTTCTTCTTTAAATTTTCTTCTCTTAGCTAACATCTCGGTTGATACCCTTATTTAGCCTAACTCTTATTCGAAATTCTTCATTTTCTAGAGCTGTTTACACTCGAATTGCACTGTGTGATCAATTAGTATCAGAACTGCTCGATCCTTGGTACTAAGTCATGACTAAAGTAGTGAGATGGTGACCAGAAATAGAAGTCAAGACTAAGGGTGTGTTTGGTATAACGGAAAATATTTTCCGTGGAAAATATATTACAATAAAATATTTTTTTGGAAAATAAATAGTAATCTTATTCATTTTTCGGTGTTTGGTATGCAAATAAGAAAAATGACTTCTCAAGAGTATCCATAAATAATTTATATATATAATAATTATGAAGCCATAAACTTTCAAAGTAACAACCTTCTGAACCCACAAATTTCATAAACTTTCGAACCGCTAAACATTCAAAACCGCAAAACTTCGAACCCATAAACTTTATAATTTCTAAACCCGTAAACTTTCAAACGCATAAACTTCTGAACTCATAAGTTTAGAAATTATAAAATTTTGAGCATTTTAACCGATAAATAATAAAATTAAAATTGAAAAAATATATTTAAATTTTTTTTCAGGAGGAGGGGCTGGGGGCTGGGGCAGTAAAACCCAAAAAAAGAAAATTAAATTACAAATAAAAAGGAAAAAAAATTCAGTGGGGGGGGAGGTGTGCGGGAGGGGGTGCAGAAAAATAAAAAAAATTTAAAATTACAAAAAGAATTAAGATAAAAAATATTGTTTTTGCATGGGGGGAGGGGGAGGGGGCAGGAGTGGGGTGGAGGGGTAGTAGGGTGGGTAGTATCGAAAAACTGAAATTAAAAAAAAATATCTTTTTATTGAAGAGAGGGTGAGGTGGGTTAGTGGCGGTGGGGAAGATTGAGAAGGAGGTTTGGAAAATATTTTCCCTTCTCTTAATAAGGAAACTATTTTTCTTCAATTAAAAGAAAATAAATTGACAAGGAAAAAAGCTTTTATTTTTTCTCCAATTAGTGGTACAATCCTTGCTTGCTTCGTTAGACATTTTAATTAAAAAGGCTTTTATTTTTTTCCTTTTCTTTTTTGATTAGTCGGCCTTAAATTATTTTTAAAAGCGAAAGCTTGCACTCAAATGTTTCATGAATTATGATTTTGTGATACCATCTTTTTCTCTTGGATATTATCACTGATATAGTAGGTTGTAAGTATTAGTTGAAAACGAAAAAGCCAAAATTGAAAGATTAATCTCTCAAGTGATTTATATTTTTGTCAAGAAGTGAAGTACCTGAAAAAAAAGATTATTAAACACCCAACTGCAATCAAAAACTAAAAATGCCGGATTCAGAATTTAAACTTTATGGGTTCCTGTCACAATCTCAAATTAATATACCATAATAATTGGGTTCACCGTTAGATATCTATAGATATTTAGTAAATTTTTTAATAAAATTACAAGGTCTACACAAACTAGGTTCCCGAGAATCCATACACTATACTCTAGATACGCCCACGTGCAAATCACGTATCTACGGGAAGTGAAAGTACATAAAAAGATGCACATAATAGGATAGATGAAGAATGTTTTAGTGATTTTTAGTTTGCTATATAGATAATGTAAGATATTAAAATTGTAAATGATGATGCTATTATAGATAATTTTCAAAAGTATGAGAATTTGTTGAGGATATAAATAATGCTAATAATATTAATTAGAGTTTTCTTATCAACTTGGGCCGATATAAAATATATATATTGTCAAAATATATATTTATGTAAAGATAGTAATACACCCATGCTCTTAAAATCTTGGCTATGACTATATAGAGAGGAGTATTAGAATATATTGTGTGTATCTTTTTATTATTGGTAGAATATTCTTATATTATTGTACAGTCCTATAGTTGGTAGGATTTGATTTCTTTCATTATTGTACAGTCCTATAGTTGGTAGGATTTGATACCTCTCTGTATTCTATATATACTTGTGAGCAATACGAGAAAATTAATTCTTCCAAAACTCTCTACCTGGTATCATACGCCAGTGGCTTATCGCCAAAGAAACCCTAATTCTTCCCCGCGCCGCCGCCGTCGCTGCACTAATCGGCAGCCCGCCGCCGCCTACCTTCTCGGTCCACCGCTTCTCTCCGGCGTCTTTCCGCGCCATCGCTGAACTAACCGGCAGCCCTCTCTCTCTCGACGTCGATCAGCGCCTCCTCTGCCTCGCGCTTCATGGCCTCTACGACATCCAACGATCTTCTCCAGCCGATTTCCATCAATGCATCGGCTCAGATCCCACTTAAATTGGATTCCACTAACTACCTGGCGTGGAAATTCCAGTTCCGAACCCTTCTTACGGGTTACGCCTCCTCGGCTTCTTGGACGGATCGAAGCCGTGCCCACATGCCACTATCGTCGACATGGAGGTAACTTCCCCCAATCCAGCATATCCTTACTGGATTCTCCATGACAATCTTATTCTCAGTGCCATCATCTCGTCGATCACACCGACGATCATCTCTTTTATTGCCGCTGCGGAAACCTCTAAAGAGGCCTGGGACATCCTTGCGCGCACATACGGCACTGCTTCTCGTGGTCGTATCATGGCTCTCAAACAGCAGCTCCATAATCCGGTAAAAGGTTCTAAATCTGTTACTGATTTTATGCACGGTATTCGCGTGATTGTGGATGAATTATCTCTCCTAGGTGTTACTGTTGATTCTGAGGATCTTGTCATTAAGGTTCTAAATGGTCTTGATGATCCGTATATGGAGCTCTCTCATGCTATCCAAGCCCGTGAATCTCCAATCTCTTTTGCTGAATTACATGATAAGCTGTTAAGCATGGAGGCTCAGATTATTGCCCGTGCGCCGGCCGCCTCCACCACATCTGATTTGGCTCCGCCGGATGCCTTCGTCGCCGGACAGCTGTCCGACCGTAACCGCTTCGGTGGCCGCGGGTGCGGCCGTGGCAGCCGTGGTCTATCCTCCGGCCACGGTGGTTACTCCAACAATGTCCAATCTCGCGGGTACAATGGGAAGTGCCAGCTCTGCAATGAATTTGGCCACTCCACGCGTCGCTGTCCGTCCTATCCTATTTCCGGCGCAAACATCCCCCTTACGGTGGACCACAGCCGCGACCAGCAGATGCTGCATCATCTTATCCGGCTGCTCACACAGCCCATCACTCTCCATCTGATTGGATGCTGGACTCTGGTGCCACTCATCACATAACCAATGATCTTGCCAATATGTCTCTTCACAGTCCCTACACTGGTTTCGATGATGTGGTTATTGGTAACGGTAAAGGTTTAAAAATTACACATACCGGCCAACTTTTCAGTTATTCATCTCTTTTATTGCCTGGGGCTCTCTGTGTTCCACATATTCGTAAAAATTTGATCTCTGTTGCTCAATTATGTCGTCACAATAATGTTAATGTTGTTTTTTTTATACTGATTTTCTGGTGAAGGATCGTAGCACGTGGGCAATACTCGCCAGCGGCCCACGTAGGAACGACGCCTACTACTGGCCGGCGGCTTCCCGTCTACCGTCCGCCCTCACGGCACAAAAACTCCCTGCGTTATTGTGGCATTCTCGGTTTGGTCTTCCGTCAGCTAAAATCCTACGTCATTTAGTGTCTTCTAGCAGTATAGCGTCCAATAGTGTGTCTGATTCTACTTGTGTCTCTTGCAAGCTTCATAAGTGTCATAAGTTACCTTTCTCTGAGTCAAGTTTATCTTCTACTGCTCCGCTGGAGCTTATTTTTTCTGATGTATGGACCTCTCCAATTATTTCTAATGAAGGATTTAAATATTATGTCATTTTTGTTGATCATTCCTTTACGCCGTAAATCTGATGTCTTACAAACCTTCCCCACTTTTAAGTCCATTGTCGAAAAATACTTCTCTACTAAACTTATTACTCTGTATACTGATAATGGGGGTGAATCCTAGCTTTACGCTCTTTTCTTGCCTCCCATGGCATCTCACATCTCACTTCACCTCCTCATACACCTCAACACAATAGCTATGCTGAACACCATCATCGTCATATTGTCGATACTGGTCTCACCCTCCTTCATTATGCCTCTGTCCCTCTCATTTACTGGCCTTATGCCTTTGCCACAGCGGTCTATCTCATTAATCGTCTTCCCAAGACAAATCTCTCGATGCTCTCCTCCTTTGAGTCTCTCTTCCATAAGCGCCCCAACCTTGCCAAACTAGGTGTCTTCGGCTGTCAATACTTCCCTTGGCTTCGGCCCTACACCTCACACAAAATGGAACCCAGATCTCGTGTCTGTGTCATCTTCGGCTACTCTACTGCTCAAAGCGCCTATCTATGCTTTGATCCCTCAATGTCTAAAATTTTCGTCTCGCGTCATGTCACCTTCCATGAAGACGTCTTCCCGTTCTCCATTGTCTAACCCCGAGTCTCCCCCTGTACCCATTCCGGTCTCCCTAGAAGTCCTTCCGCTACCGCCACCAGTACCTGACGCCGCTACCACTAGCGATCCTTCACCGGACGCACTGCCGGCTCCACTGCCCGCACCACCAGCGCCCCTTCCGACACCGCCAGCGGCCCCTACCGCCGCTACACTCATTATGCCACCACCTACATCCTCTCAGGGTGGTCATCATATGCAAACTCGCAGCAAAAATAACATCTTTACGCCAAACAAGAAGTTTGGTATGTCTGTTGTTACCTCTCCAGCTGTTACTGAACCTCAGACTCTGTCTAGTGCTATGTCTGATGAGCGCTGGCGCGCTGCTATGTCATTAGAGTTTGATGCTCTGCTACGGAAGGGCACCTGGGATCTTGTTCCGCCTGATTCTTCACAGAATATTGTGGGTTTCAAGTGGGTTTATCGTATCAAACGAAAGCCTAATGGTACTGTGGATTAGTTCAAAGCCCGGCTTGTTGCGAAGGGATTTCATCAGCGTCCAGGTGTAGACTTCCAGGAGACTTTCAATCCGGTTATTAAGCCGGCAACTGTGCGTTTGGTTCTCAGTCTAGCTGTATCCAAGGGCTGGCCTCTTCGTCAATTGGATGTGAACAATGCATTTCTCCACAGGAAGCTTACAGAGGATGTTTATATGGCACAACCACCGGGTTTTGTTGACAAAGCCTATCCATCTTATGTCTGTAAGTTACAGAAAGCTATTTGTGGTCTCAAACAGGCACCCCGGGCATGGTACAGTGTGCTCCGCCAATGCCTTCTGACCATGGGTTTCGTCAATACTACTTCTGACACTTCGCTCTTCGTCTTTCAGCATTCTGGTATTACGGCCTATTTTTTGCTATATGTTGATGATCTCATATTGACTGGTAATGATTCTGCTTTCTTGAACCGTGTGATTGACTCTCTTGGGACTCAATTTTCTCTTAAAGACATGGGTGATCTAAGCTACTTTATTGGTGTTGAAGTTCTGCGCAGCTCCAAGGGGTGTTTTCTTTCTCAGAGTAAATATGTTGTTGATCTTTTGACTCGTCATAATATGCTGGAATTCAACCCTGTTCAGACGCCAACAGCGGCGTCAACCCGCCTTCATCTGGCCGACGGCTCGGCTCCTGCCGACGCGTCCGTCTATCGTCAGGCCTTTGGGGGCCTCCAGTATCTCTCCTTCACTCGTCCTGATATCTCCTTTGCTGTGAATAAACTCTCTCAGTTCATGCACGCTCCTACTGTCGCTCATTGGGGTGCAGTTAAGCGCCTCTTCCTGTATCTGAATGGGACGCGTGACTTCGGAGTCTGGCTGCGTCTTCATCTGCTATACCTCTGCATTGTTTCTCTGATGCTGATTGGGGTGTTCTGCATTGTTTCTCTGATGCTGATTGGGGTGGAAACTGTGATGACCGCTCCCCAACTGGTGCCTATGTTGTCTTTCTGGGGCCTAATCCTATTTCCTGGAGCTCCAAAAACCAGCGTTCCGTTGCACGATCTTCTACTGAGACTGAATATCGTGCCATTGCTTCTGCTGCCGCTAAAGTCCGTTGGCTTCATTCACTGCTGCGCGAGCTTCATGTCCCTCTTCCGGCTGCTCCTGTCATTTACAGCGACAACATTGGCGCCACTTACCTCTGTGCCAACCCTGTGTTTCGTTCGCGCATGAAACACATCTCCGTTGATTATCACTTTGTTCGTCAACTGGTTCAGAATGGATCTCTTCGTGTTGCTCACGTATCCTCTGCTGATCAGCTTGCTGATGCTCTCACCAAGCACTTATCTCGTCCTCGACTTCTTCTGCTGATGTCCAAGATTGGCGTGTCCTCCGGCCCTCCATCTTGAGGGGGGCGTATTAGAATATATTGTGTGTATCTTTTTATTATTGGTAGAATATTCTTTCATTATTGTACAGTCCTATAGTTGGTAGGATTTGATTTCTTTCATTATTGTACAGTCCTATAGTTGGTAGGATTTGATAACTCTCTGTACTCTATATATACTTGTGAGCAATACGAGAAAATTAATTCTCCCAAAACTCTCTACAAGGAGTAGCCCCAAAAGAACAATGAATGTCAGTCGAATCCAAGATTCAATTTAACGAGTTTAACTTTTATGTTATTATGATCCTATAATACTTCAATTTTGAGTTCAGAACTTCATATTTGATAAAAAAATATTTTTATATAAATATCTACGTTCAATATTAGCTATAATTCAATTGAAACCTTTACCACTAACTATTCTTCTAATTTATGTAATATTCTTTTTAAATTTTTAAAAATTTAACCATATATTTAGATATAGAATCTTTAAGTTTTTTTATAATTAAAATTACATATTTAAAAAGTAATAAAATATTATAAGTCACAATAATTAATAATTTAAAATATTTAAACTATATATAATAAAATTACCATCAAGTGATAATTCGTTTGTCTCATAAAATATGGACACCATCAAATAAATTATTAGGATGGAGAGAGTATTATTATATTGACTTAGATTCAAAATTTTGTTATCATCACTAGCACCATTAACAGTAACAAATGAACATTTGAATGTACCTATTTGTTAGTATGTTTTTGCAATAGAATGGCGAAATTATTAAAGATTTGTATGCGCAAACAAAGCAATAGTCCAAGGAATTCATAGATTATCTAAAGAGCATCTTAAACATATATACGAGGAGTATAACTTTTTGTCAAATAGACCTAAAGCATGTGGGGTTTAAAAGTGTGTGTCGGCGACTCCACTTGCTCTCTAAGTCCAAACAAATTCTTTACGATTCGATGTTCGTTATTATTTTGAGGGGCTCGATTAATTTAAATTTGCATATACTTCTTAAAGAAAACTATTTATTCTAATTAAGAATTAAGAATAATAAAGTCATATCTATCCCCACCGTAATTTTTCACAAGTAGTCAAAACAACGTCAAATATGAGAAACAAAAAATTAATGAAAATTTAACTTTGTTTTAAGTATGAAAACATCCAAGTGAATAATGTTAGGAAGACCATACTCCATCAAGTTGGCTGTCAATTCTTTGGTCTTAATTAGCCGCACCTTGTTTATAAACTACTCCTATGAACAATCACTGCAAAATTTTGCTGTTTCCCAAAGTAAATCACAAGTGGTCTACTTGTTGAGAAGTCATAATCTAATACTCCCTACGAGCAATAGGAGTGAACACACATGCTGCGGCAACTAAGACCTCTGTCATTTTCTGCTTATTCAAAATATAGTTGGAAATTTTGGTTTTTTTTTCACATATGTTCTCACTCAATGTATATAAGGATCTCAAAAAATTTACAATCAAACAGATTTCGTTATTATTTATTTTCTCAACGTAAATAACATGGAGTCGGGAGGTTCACTTACAATCAAACATTTAGATTTGAACTTATGATACTACAATTTAAAATGCGATATTTTTAGTTATACTGAGTGTATTGGAAAAAGATTGAAATTGAATTAAAGATGATGTGGTATGACACGTGAATTGGTCAAATAGTCAAAAAGTAATAAATGAATAAGAGGTACGATACAACATATACGGGAGGAGAAAAGTAAACAAACACGAGATGGAGTCTAAGATAAGAGTCTCGTACCAATTCAAGCTATTTAATGCCAACGAATAAAAAGGGCACCGAAGATAATAATCTGATGACAAAAAGCAGTCCAAATACATTATTAAATACCTGATACGTTAGTGAATCAGTATTTAATAGCAATGATTGTGTAACGTCTCATTAAATGTTCTTTATTATTTAGATTAAGCCGTTACTCCTTATTAGCTATAAGAGGAGGAGGTTTCATCATTTGTAAGGACACGAAATATCATCTACATCATATTGAAATCCGAACTTCTTATTACTTTATTCTTATTCTCTGAAAGCCTATTATTTTTTTGTCTCTTAATTATCAGTAACCCGACTTCTTTTCTCTAAATTACGCTTTGACCAATTTTTTTTTTTGGTTCAATACTAAGGTCATCTCCAACCTTACCCTCATTCCCCGTAATGATGGCTATTTGTGGTATAATTTAGCTCCAACTCTCTTTCATTTTTGTTTCCAAAATGATGGATGAATAGTGTTCCCTCAAATATAGGATATACTATTCATCTCCCTCATTACTATTCATCACTTTTTGTTATTATTTTATAATTTAGTCTTTTAATATATCTTTTTATATATACCTAATTATGTTTATGTAATGTCTTTATAATATTAATTTTACATCTTAACTTTGGTGTATAATTTTGATAAATTTATTATTTTATGTAAAATTATAAGTTAATTTTATTATAAGTTATAATTGTACATAAAATATATAATTATCTCAAAAAATGAATGATGCAAATATAAAATATTAGATGTTGTTAAAATTGAAAAATTGAAAGGTGCGAATATAAAATATTAGATGTTGCAATGATTTCACTTTTATTTGAATTATTAGTTACTGTATAATAATTACTTATAAATTATATTATTTAAAATTTTATGAAATTATTTTAATGGAAATTATAAATTAATAAAAATAAAAGATGAAATTTATTTGATGAAAATTAAAAAATAAAATTAAAATGAAAGATAATAATATATTATAGAAGAGAGAGAAGAATATAAAAAAGTTTGGGGGAAAATATGGGAGAATGATTGGAGGAGGAAATCCCCATTTTAGGGGCTAAAAATTGGGTAAAAGTTGGAGATATCGTGATCATATGAATTTTGTATAAAATTGTATAAATCCTTATATAATTATTAAAAAAAATAAGAAAAATAAGCACGTGCATGGATTTGACCTTTTATTTTCTTTAATAAGAATATAGGATTAACATAAAGTTCGAGTACCTCTTATTTAGATGAATTTTTTTAGAAATGTAAAGTCAAAGTTAATTGTTTAAGAAAAAAGGTAAAGAGTTCAACAGCCTGCCAATCTATCATTTATGTGATCCTTTTACCGAACTTTTATTTAAATGAAAAAAGCATAAAGTAAAATTTCAAAAAAATGTATACATATATTAAGTGAAATCATTTTACCGTTTCAACTAACGGCCGTCAATTTCCGCGCTAAATTTATGGCCCCGTCATTTTCATATCTCCGACACAGCCGGCGTTAGACGGCGCTTATTTCCTGCTTTATCTTCGCTCTTATTTTCATGGACAACGCGGTATAAATTGTATTTAATACTTCTTCCGTTTTAAAAATATATTTTTGTTTGATTTGGTATAAAATTTAATAATTTTCTTAATTTAAGTGATCTTAAATAAATTATAATATTTTTATTATAATTTATTATAATATTCAGAGCCAGATGGTTGACAAAGGAAGCCAAAAATATAAAGGGAAACAACCTCAGCGTCCCGCTTTCAACATCACTAATTTCCCACCTTTGTCCCCCATCACTATGAGTAATAGATTTGAGCTAGTTTCTGATAGTAAAGAAGACCCTCCAGGGGAGCAAGGGGAATCAACTTCTCAACAATGAAGTAGTTATTTTGGAATATAAGGGGTGTAAATAAAAGATACAAGCAAAAAGAAGTTAGGGAGTATATTAGGAAAAACAACATTAGCTTAGTTGGATTAGTAAAAACTAAGGTAAAACAAATTCATGCTAGTAGAATTGCTAACCTGCTAGCACCAGGATGGGGCATCCTAACAAACTATGTCTCTGGTGAAAAGGGCAGAGTGGATTCAATGGAACCCAAAAGTGTTTGAAGTCACTAGTCTTCTGGAGGAGAGCCAATTGATACATAGCAAGGTTAGTAGCAGGACAGGGGACTTCACATGCCTCCTCACTGTGGTGTATGACTTCAATGGGTTGGAGCAAAGAAGATCACTATGGAGCAGCCTCCAAACACTGTCATCAGGGATGCAAGATCCATGGTAGTTGCTGGAGATTTCAATGCTATCTTATGTGACAAAGATAGGCAGTCTTGCAAACTGTAAGACTCCCTGAAACCCAAGAGTTCAGCAAATGCATTCAACAAGCTGGATTGTCAGAATTGCCTTGGAGGGGTGAACACTACACCTGGACAAATAAGCAGACTGGTGTGGACAGAGTATGCAGCAGACTGGATAGGGTATTTGGTAACTACGAATGGATGATCAAATGGAACCAAGTGGTAACTGAATATGATCTTCCTCAAATATCAGATCATAATCCCATGATAGTGACATTGACATCATCCTCCTGGAATGGGAAAAAGACTTTCAAGTTCTTTAATGTATGGGCTGATCATGAATATTTCCATCAGATTGTGGCAAGAGTTTGGCATACTAGAAATTCAAACACTATGAAAGCCATATGGTCTAAACTCAAAGCTCTGAAAAGTCCTCTGAAAGACTTAAATATTAAGGAATTCAAGACTATTTACAGAGAATAGACCTCAGCATACAGGAACTAGGGACAATACAAGCCCAGATGACACAGGCATACTCTGATGTCCTGCAGCAGAAGGAGAATGAGCTAATACTGAAACTGGAAAAATGGTCAATGATTGAGGAAATTATTCTGCAACAGAAGGCTAGAGCAAAATGGATACATCTTGGAGATTCCAACACTAAATACTTCTCTGCAGTCATGAAGGAGAGAACTCAACACAACCAGATTACTGAACTTACAAATGAATGGGTACCAAAATCACTACAGCTGAAGATATCAAAAAGGAGATCATTGGATTCTACAAGGCACTGATGGGAACCTCTGTATCCACTCTGCCAGCTATAAATAAAATGTACATGACAAATGTTCTAAATCTGACACAACAACAAAGAAGAGATCTATGTGCTGATGTAACTGATATGAAAATTGTGGAAAGTCTCAAGGCTATTGGAGATGACAAGCACCAGGGATAGATGGCTACAATGTTGTTTTCTTCAAAAAGAGCTGGAGAATCATTGGTAGGCAGGTTACCAGCGGCATCAAGCAGTTCTTCTCCTCAACCAAGATGTACAAACCCATCAACTGTTCCACCATTACCCTAATTCCTAAAGTTTCCAAACCAACTACAGTCAAAGAGTTTAGGCCAATTGCTAGCTGCTCTGTCCTCTAAAATATAATCTCAAAAATACTGGCCAATAGGATGCAGAAGGTGATGGCAAGCATTATCAGTGAAGCCCAGGTAGGGTTCATCCCAGGCAGAAAGATACAAGATAATATCATTCTGGCACATGAACTAGTCAAAAGCTACACCAGGCAACAAGTGTCACCCAGATGCATGATTAAAATCGACCTCCAGAAAGCCTATGACTCAGTAGAATGGACATTCTTACAACAGGTTATGGAACAGATTGGCTTCCCCAGCACATTCACCAAATGGATAATGGAATGCATCTCAACAGTGAGCTTCTCTATGCTAGTCAATGGAGAGGTAACTGAACCCTTTGCTGTTGCTATGGGGCTTAGGCAATGGGACCCTATTTCTCCTTCATATCTGCTCTGGTCATGGAGTACTTGAGCAGATTATGCAACTCACTAAAGGGAAATCCAACATATCAGTTCCACCCCAGATGTAAAAAACTAGGCATTACTCACATGTGCTTTGCTGATGATTTGCTGCTGTTTGCCAAAGGTGACACTTCTTCTGTCATAGCATTATCCATATGCTTCTCTCAATTCTCTGAAGCATTTGGCTTACAGGGTACCTGACCAAGAGCTCTGTTTACTTTGGTGGTTTTGCACTAGATATTAAGAAACGGATTATCGACCACCTTGGCTTTGAGCAAGGTGAATTGCCATTCAAGTACCTAGGTGTCCCCTTGTCCACCAAGAAAATTACATTGCTCCAATGGAAACCTCTAGTGGTTAGGATCACTGCCAAGATCACCTCATGGACTTCCAAGACAGTGTCTTATACTGGGAGAATCCAACTGGTCCAATCTGTCATTTTTGGTATCCAAGCTTACTGGGCACAACTGTTTATATTCCCTGTTAAAGTCCTGAAGATGATAGAAGCCATTTGTAGGAGCTTCATTTGGTCTCTCAAGCTCTGGAATAAAGCTGCCATTGCAAAGACATGCTGGGATCTAGCTCATAAAAAGGGCAAAATGTGGATTAGATGGATCACTGTATACTACATCAAAAACAGAACTACTGAAACCATGCCAATTCCTGCACAGGCAAGTTGGATGGTCAGAAAGATCATCCAATCGAGAGAAGTTTTGCAGAGGTTCCAATACTGGAAGGAGCAGGGATGCTCAATTAGACAGTTATACCATTTACAGCTGCAAGACCTGCCGAGAGTCCCATGGAAGAATTTGATCATACAAAACTATGCAAGTCCAAAGGCAACCTTCAATCTATGGCTGTTCTTACAAGATAGATTACCAACAAAAGATAGATTGCACAGCTGGGAATGAGTGTTGATCACAATGTAACTTATGCCAAAACCACCCAGAGGCCAGAGACCATCTGCTACTATACTGCCCAGTCACTGTTGAATTATGGGAGAAAACAATGCACTGGCTGAAGGAGACTTATCCTCACCTCAATGACTGGAACCAGAAAATGCAGTGGCTTGTGAGCAAAGCCAAGGGTCGAACATGTAGAGCAGCCATCTTCAAAATGGTAGTCGCTGAGTTTGCATACACTATCTGGCTGGAAAGGAACGCAAGAATCTTCAACAAGACATTTCGTTGCAATGAAGCCCTGTTGAGAGACATAGTATACACTTGTAATGTTAGAAGTACCCCACGAATTAGAAACCATTTACAACACCTTCGAATATAGTATAGTTAGGTAGTTAAGACATTAGATACAGTTTAAAATGTTATATTAGAGATAATCAGCTGAGTTAAAGCTAGACTATGGTTTTGTAATGTTATCTCATTGGTGATTAATGAAAATCCATCATTACCAAAAAAAAATTATAATATTTGTATGACTATAAATACTTCATATTCAAGAAATATTAAAATATATTAATTTTTAATACGATTACTTTTTTCTCTATATGACTATAAATACTTCATATTCAAAAAATATTAAAATATATTAATTTTTTAATACGAGTACTTTTTTCTTCTACTACAGTACTACTATTATCCTCTTCATTTCTCTTCCAATTATAGCAAACCACTGTACTACTACTTATAATAATAACTGTACTTGTTTCAATACTATTTGCGGACAAAGACGTGCCGAGTGCTATCGTTCGCATACAGCTATTTTGATAATGAAAGTATTTTTATTTTAAAAATAACTCTTTAATTGATTTTTCTGCCGATTTTGATCCAATCCTTGAGTTGTGGAAATAAAATCTCAAAAACAGGAGTTTAAACAACATTAATCTGTTCTTGTACCTAGTATTCGTGTAATTAATGAAGAGGATATTTTATGCAGTCTTTGTTTTGTCACTTAGCATTTGCTTTTCATGCTTTTACCATGCATATCAATTTACAGTTCAGTACATCATCATTTTCAGAATTTTATTATCGCATTACAAAATTATTACTACTTCTGTTTGATTCAAAAGATATTAATTTTTTTTAATAAATGATTTAAAGATGAAGGGTTAATCTTAGTCAAACATAATTAATTTCGAATCAAAAAATTACTTAATAATAATGATTGCATAGAAGATGAAAGAGGCATGTTTGATCTTATTATGATTAAACATTGTCTTTCTCATCTGATGAGAAAGTAGATTTACAAGTATTCTTCGAGATCATTTCCTCCTTTTCTAGAATACATGAAGGGAGCTTTTTGTCTTTCTTTTTTGAGAGAATGGTTCAGCACCCCCTTCATTGAGAGCTTTTCTTGGCTATATATAGTCGAGATTTCTTTACCCTTTGCTTGACTCGGCATTTCTTGCCGTTGACGCACCTTGGTCGTGCTTTAGACTACGTCACTCTTATCGATTCATCGGACGTCATGGGTGGGAGATGGAGAGGGCTCTATTGACTCTCACTACTCAGCTACTGAGGAGAGGTGTCGGTCAACTTGATCGTGATGGCCAGATTTTGACCAATACAACTTCTACAAGAGTAAAAGAATTTCAAATCGTGATTATCAACTTTGTGACTAATAGGAACAACAACAATCCGAGTCTCAATCTTAAATATGTTAGCATACAGGCTATATGAATCTTCACTGATTATGTTATTTTATTTGAGATTTCCTTACATCTAAACTAAACCTGTCTAACGGGCCGACCGGTCCGGTCCGGGCCAATTTTTGACTCATCCGGGTTCCGGGTCGGGTCGGGCCGGGTCACACATTAACGGGTTCGTAGCGGGCTGGGTTAGTTCGGGTAAAAATTGAACCATACGGGTTACGGGCTAAGGGGGTCGGGCCGAGCCGGATTTAGTATATTTTCACCTCTTTTTGGAATTATATATAGTATTACTATTAAGTTATATTAATACTTTATAATAATTGAATGAATACAAGTAAGATGGGAAAAAATTGCACTTATTGCAAGTGCTACTTTATTTCTTAATTTCAAATTAAAAAAGTAGAAAATGAAATGTTTACATTTTTTCTAACAAGTAAACTAGTAAAGTAGTAATTTCAAATATTTTGCATCGCCCTAGCAAGTTCATCATAATCAATATGAACCGATTGACCTTCTTCTGGCGTGTTAAATTCGGATGGGCTTCCATGGGTTAATATATCTCCAAGTTCCTCGTCTTCTGGGCTATCAACATCTTCCTTTCCTTGATTTCTTCGTTCCGATCTAATCCAATCTCTGAAACATAACAAAACATCCAAAGCATTGCTTCCCAATGAGTGGCGGGTGTCTCCAAGTTGTTTTCTTGCTTGGCTAAATGCACTCCCCAATGCAACAGTAGAAATTGGCACATTCAGCACGTCCCGAGCCATAGCGAAAGAAACAGGAAATTGCTTTTCATTTTCATGTCATCATTCCAACGGTGAAAATTCCTTTGTGCGAGGCTCCTTTTGCTTCTGCAAGTAGAATTAAAGTTCATCAATATTCCTCCTACTGGTTTGAGTGTTAGAAAATGTAGAAAAAATATTAAGACTATCAAGGTCTTCTTTGTTGGAAACACGTTCTCAAAGCATTATACTAAAACATGTGTTCATATGTGTAGGTTTTGATGAATGACAAACAAGCGCAAATTGACATATGACGAAGCTCAAGTACAAGCGCACAATTGATATATAACGAGATTCAAGCACAAGACCAAGTTTAATAGTTTTACATGAGTCGTTCTTAACTGTGATATTGATCCGACAACTTGACTCATGACATGGCTTCTCTCGTAAAATTATTTTTACAAAATCATGCATATTTAATTTAATGCTAAACGATTTTAAATCATGCATACTTACTTTAGTCAAAATGATTTTTAAACATGCCTCTAAAGTCTGGACTAAGATAATCGATTATGTACTTATGATAATCGATTATGTTAAGCCAAGACTGCATGACAATCGATTGTGAACTAATGACAATCGATTGTGTTAAGGCAGTGAGCATCAGATTTTTCAAATCTGCATGACAATCGATTGTGAACCTTATGACAATTGATTGTGATGAGGCAGTGTCCATCAAAGTTTTTCAACGCTCAAAATAATCGATTGTGAAGTTAATGACAATCGATTGTGAAGAGACAATGTCCATCAGATTTTTCAAAGTCACAAAATAATCGATTGTGAACATATGACAATCGATTGTGTTGAGGCAGTGTCTTCCAGACTTTTTCAAAGTTATTAAATAATCGATTATGAGTATATAACAATCGATTTTCACGAGGCAGTGTCTAAAATGATTTTCAAAGACTGATAAATAATCGATTGTTAACATTGCACAATCGATTGTGAAGCTGACCGTTGTCGTAAAGTATTCAAATACCGTCAGGTAATCGATTATTGATTTTGTATAATCGATTGTTGAAATTAAAATCTGGAAAGGATTTTTTGAACGTTGCTGAATAATCGATTATTGATTTTGTATAATCGATTGTTGAAATTAAAATCCGGAAAGGATTTTTTGAACGTTGCTGAATAATCGATTATTGATTTTGTATAATCGATTGTTTTACGTAAAATCTGGAAATGATTTTTTGAACGTTGCCAATAATCGATTGTTGATCTTGAATAATCGATTGTTAAGCGTAAAATCTGGGATTGATTTTTGGAACGATTGGCAAACAATCGATTGTGGCTTCTTGACAATCGATTATCACACAGTAAAATCAGCAACTCTTAATTGGCAATTAGGCAACGGTAATGCCAAGTTTTTCGACTATAAATACAGCTTCATTTCAGTATTTTGAGTACAACAACACACAACAACTGATCATATAATTGCTATAAGCTTGCATACTCTATTGCTTATCATTTTATATTCATTACATAAGTTTTTGAGAGCCAAACTCTTGTCAAAAGTTGTTGCGATCTTGAGCGTATTCTTTTACTCATATCTACTCATTAAGGAGTGTCTTGTTTGAGTGCTTAGTTTTTTGTACACTTGAAGAGAATTGTTATTCTCTTGTTGTAAGAAGGAACTTGTGTTTCCTTGGTTGAAGTCTTGGAGTGTTGTATCTCCGAGCAAAGGTAGTTGAGGCTTGTGTCCTCAAGTTGAGAAGGAACTTAGGTTTGTTAAGCACCCGGAAGCTTGACAAGTTAGTGGAAATCTCGAGAGAGTCTCTCGGGGACTGGACTAGCCACGGGTTGTGGTGAACCAGAATACTTCGGTGTGTTCTTTCTTATTTATCGCACTTATTTATTTCCTGCAAATTTTAAATTCCGCAAGTTTACGCTAATTTTTATTATAACGCTATTCACCCCCCTCTAGCGTTAAGCGTATTATCTAACAATTGGTATCAGAGCCCAACTCTCTGAAGACTTAACCGTTTGAGAGAAACATCCATGGCTTCTACTCGTGATTCTTTTGCAGGAATAGGTGAAGGTCACTTTAACTTGTTGCCGCTAATATTTGATGGAAGCAATTACACATATTGGAAAGATCGGATGAGAATTTTCATCACAGCCAACAACTTTTATCTATGGCAAATCATCAAGCATGGTGAACAGATGATGACAAAAGTTGGGAAAGCCAAGGTAAGTGAATACAACACTAAGGCAATAAATATATTGTATATCGCCTTGAATCAGGAAGATTATCAGAAAATTTCCCACTACAAATCTGCCAAAGAAATGTGGGATAAGCTTGAGGAAATGTATGAAAGCACACCTCAAAAAGCGGACAGCTCGTGTGGTGAATCGACTGGCAGATGTCTCATGGCAAACAAAGAAGAAGAGGTAAGTACGTCTAACTCTCACTCACTTGAAGAAATGCAAAATGCTTATAATAAATTATATAGTGAGTTTGTTAATGCTTCCAAGACCATTAAAGATTTGCAGAAAGCTCTTTCATTGCAAGAAACAGATTTTCAAAAACAACTCTCATTGAAAGAAAAGGATTTGGAAAAATTGATCTTAGAAAATGAGAAGTTGAAAGAGGAAAACAAATTTTTCGGAAAGAGAAGCGCCGACAAGCCCGAAAGTTCTATTAAAAATTGTACTTCTTGCATGCATCTCAAAAATGAGGTAGATAGACTTAAGGGCACCTTAGATAAGTTTAATTATTCTCACAAAAATTTGAATGAGGTTCTTGTTAATTTGAAGTCAACCAAGCATGGCATAGGTTTTAGAATGAGCCTAAAGAAAAGGTTGAAGCAAAACCACAACCACCTAAGGCTCAACCTAGGATTAATAAAACAAATGCTCATCCTAGAAATAGCAATCCTAGAATCAATATGCATGCTAGACCAAATACTAGAAGGAATGTTGAACATTTTAGGAGACCTAGAAATGACTTTCCACCTAGAAATAACTACCCTAGAAATGATGCATATTCTAGGCCAAACACTAGAAGGAATTTTGAACCATTTAGAACACCTAGAAATGACTTCCAACCTAGAAATAATTATTCTAGAAATGCTGTACATCCTAGAACAAATAGTAGGAGAAATGATTTTCATGAAATGCGCAATAGTCATAGTGTCGAAAATAGAGTAAACAATTTTCGTCCGTCCAATTACTATGAACCTAGAAGGATGCATAATCCTAACGTGACCTGTCATTATTGTAGACGAATTGGTCATATTGCTCCTGCTTGTTTTACACGACATAGACATATCACTCAATTGCATCACTATGATATGCCTAACCCCCAAGGACCCAAAATGGTATGGGTACCAAAAGATCATTAATCTCTTTTGCAGGTGTGCTTGAAGGCTACAATATTGTAGTAGATGCACCAAGCACAATACCTTATCGCATCAAGGGGGAATTTCGGCTAGTTATCCTTTTTGACAAAAACCGAATTGATAATATATACAAGCAACCGATATTAACATATGTGTTGTTAATTTGGCCTTATATTGTTAAAATTTTTTGATGTGCTTAATCATAATAGTTGATATGTGTTGAGATATCCTTGTTAATAATTAATATCAATTATCCTTGATGCATATGTTGAAAATTCGTTGTTAAACAACAATTGGTATATTAGCTTGCTTCTAATAAAAACATTTCATTTATGATTTGATAACTGTTATTTGTGGTTTAAATAAATGTTAGTATATACCAGAAAAATAAATTATTTCCTCTGGTGTGTATTAACTGTTAGCATATTTTTGTCGAAAACTTTTCACTCATGCTTTTGATAAATGCGATTTTTGGTTTGAAAAATAATTGATATATTCCTGAATTAAATGATTCATGCTTTTAACAGTTGATAAAAGTATTTCTGTTAAAAATCGACTCTTGATGAATGTATCTTTTGGTCTGAATAATGGTCGGTATATTCTTTTGGTTGACTTGTTATATATTAAGTTTGATATTTTTTTAATATGTTTTCTGAAAATAACATTTAGTATCACTGTTAATAAAATAACGTTTGATACATTTGTTATGTTTGCCAACAAATGATTTTATCACTATTTTATAACAATTGATATATCTATGGTTTGTTGGTATGTTTTGATAAACTTCCAGCAATCTTCATATTGCATACTCCTCGTTGTCTTTGCTATCTCATTTTGACTTTTTGGAAATGTCGAAAAAGAGAAAGTGTTTAGGCGATATGCTTCAAGTAAGGGGGAATGTCTTTATATTCTAGTTTGCCTTATTTGAGGGGGAACTTCTCATTAAGGAGGAATAGATTGCATGAATTTTATCTTGATGACATTATTGTTGTATTTCAAAACAACTTTCCATATTGGTAATATCATTCTTCAAAATTATGTTGATAACTTTTATGCTATTAATATTTTGCATTCCAAAACATGTTGAAAATGATATTGTATTATTTTTTGAGCAACTAATGAGTTTTATGCAAGGAGTCTCTAAAATTTCATTTGAGATGTCCATGATGGACAAGCGAAATTTCCTCTCGGAGCTGCAAGTTAAGCAAATGAAAGTGGGAACTTTCACTTGTCAAACTAGCTATTGCAAGAAATTGCTGAATCAATATTGAAAAGAGCAACACCAAAGCAATGGTCACTTCAATGAATTTATAAGACCATCGTGACAGAAAAGTGAAAGGTAAGAAGAGCAATATCAAGAACTACAGAGGTATGATCGTTCCTTATTTTACCTTATTGCCCGTAGACTTGATATAATATTTAGCGTTTATTGATGTGTTAAATATAAATCATGTCCAAATGAAGTGTCTAATGCGGGTATCGCCCTAAAGGTAGGGGGAATTATAAAGATATGGCACAGAACAATCGATTGTTACAGCAAATAGTCGATTATTTTACTGTGCAGAAAATCGATTAGCAAGTATCACTAATCGATTATTTATGGTTTATGCTTATTATGCAGTTTTGTTTAATAATCGATTTTTAACTGTCTAATCGATTACCGTCTCAGCCATTCAGTACTGCTTTTCTAAAACAATCGATTGTTTTATATATATAATCGATTATTTTCCGAGTCAGCAAATCACCTTGCACACTGTGTCACAACAATCGATTACCATAATTTGACAATCGATTATTTCTTGTCAGTAATTCAAAAATTTGTTACTGTTTGATCCTGCAATCGATTTGTGTCAGTTCCGAGATTCAGTCAAATCTCATAACAATCGATTATTTCATTCCAATAATCGATTATTTCATTCCAATAATCGATTGTCTAACGGTCAGTGCAATGTATTTTTACCGTTTCTGACTGTTTTGGCTCATAAATTCCAGCAGATTTTCACCATCAATGAAAGGCCATTCTCCTCATTATAAATAGGCATCATATGTCTTCATTTTTATTCACTCAAGCATCAATTTTAGCTCTCCAACTATCAAAACTCTTTCAAGTTTCTTGCAAAGCTCATTACTTCCTATTGAAAATGTCGGGCCGTCACTCTAAACGTTCCCGTTCAGCTAGGCATGGTGCATCCTCCTCTGCTGCCCCTCCTCCTCCAAATTACCCCTATCAAGATGGGTCTATTTTACAATTTAATTCTGACATCGAGCTTACTCGATTTTTAACAAAATTCGAAAAGCGCGACATTCTTCCTCCCCGCTTTTCAACAAGTAAGTATCTTGAATCATATGCCCCTGCTGCAAACATGCTTAAGGAATGTCAACTTCTTGACTTCTTATATCTTACCTATCCTTATATTAATCCTCCATTAATTCAAGCATTTTACTCAAACCTTCATGAGGATGACGATGGTGAGCTTGTGTCAAATATTAATGGTGTTCAAATTCTTTTGTCCGATGAAAACCTGCACTCCATTGCCCATCTTCCTCGAAGTGGGGAAAACATTACTCGCTACATTAGAGAGGCCGGCGCCTTATTTGATGAGAAAGCTCTCCTAAACCAAATAGGTATTACATCCTATGATCCTAATCTATCCACTCGGCGTCCTACAATTACGGGAATGCATCCCGATTATTGTTTGATTTTCTATTTCATCACCCGAGTCCTCAAGCCTCGTAAACATAACCATACCACTATTTCCCAAGAGGATGCCAAGCTCATGCATGCCATTTTAACCGGAGCTAACATCAATTGGTGTCAGTTCGTCAAGATTCACATGCGTGATGCCATCGGAGATGATAGGCCACTTCCCTATGCCCTCCTTATTATGAATTTTCTTGAAGCCTCCGGATTCAACACTTCCACCGGTCCTCTCAAAAAGAGCACCAAGAAGTGGGAAATTTCAGAATCCTCCTTTCATCATGACGGTGATCATGCAGCTCCTGCTCCTCCTCCAACCCGTCAACCCCGTCAGCCTCAAGAGCCTACTCTCCAATCTATCTCCAATCAAATTGCTTCTTTGACCACCTCGTTCAGTCAATTGACACATGAACTCCATGGATATTTTGACCATGTTCATTATCCATATGCTGGTCTAGTTCCCTATGAAGCAGTGCCGGATGATGAGGCGGGAAATGATGAAAATGAATAATGTATTTATTTGCTTTTTAGATTATTGTTCTATGCTTTATTGTCTTCTCCTTATGTAATCGTCTTTTCTTTTCAATAAATAAACAAGTTGTTTTAAATCTTTGCCATCTTATTATAATTTTTTGCTAATGGCAAAAGGGGGAAGATAACGGGTATGCACTCTCAATTACTTATTAGCTTAAATTGAGGGGGAATTTATATATTGAGGGGGAACTAATTGCATACTTGTTGCATATCTTCACTTGTCTTGAATCGTCATTATGAATTGTTTAATTTGCATATCCCGCTTAAAGTTTGCCATTATCAAAAAGGGGGAAATTGTTGGAAACACGTTCTCAAAGCATTATACTAAAACGTGTGTTCATATGTGTAGGTTTTGATGAATGACAAACAAGCGCAAATTGACATATGACGAAGCTCAAGTACAAGCGCACAATTGATATATAACGAGATTCAAGCACAAGACCAAGTTTTATAGTTTTACATGAGTCGTTCTTAACTGTGATCTTGATCCGACAACTTGACTCATGACATGGCTTCTCTCGTAAAATTATTTTTACAAAATCATGCATATTTAATTTAATGCTAAACGATTTTAAATCATGCATACTTACTTTAGTCAAAATAATTTTTAAACATGCCTCTAAAATCTGGACTAAGATAATCGATTATGTACTTATGATAATCGATTATGTTAAGCCAAGACTGCATGACAATCGATTGTGAACTAATGACAATCGATTGTGTTAAGGCAGTGAGCATCAGATTTTTCAAATCTGCATGACAATCGATTGTGAACCTTATGACAATTGATTGTGATGAGGCAGTGTCCATCAAAGTTTTTCAACGCTCAAAATAATCGATTGTGAAGTTAATGACAATCGATTGTGAAGAGACAGTGTCCATCAGATTTTTCAAAGTCACAAAATAATCGATTGTGAACATATGACAATCGATTGTGTTGAGGCAGTGTCTTCCAGACTTTTTCAAAGTTATTAAATAATCGATTGTGAGTATATAACAATCGATTTTCACGAGGCAGTGTCTAAAATGATTTTCAAAGACTGATAAATAATCGATTGTTAACATTGCACAATCGATTGTGAAGCTGACCGTTGTCGTAAAGTTTTCAAATACCGTCAGGTAATCGATTATTGATGTTGTATAATCGATTGTTGAAATTAAAATCTGGAAAGGATTTTTTGAACGTTGCTGAATAATCGATTATTGATTTTGTATAATCGATTGTTGAAATTAAAATCTGGAAAGGATTTTTTGAACGTTGCTGAATAATCGATTATTGATTTTGTATAATCGATTGTTTTACGTAAAATCTGGAAATGATTTTTTGAACGTTGCCAATAATCGATTGTTGATCTTGAATAATCGATTGTTAAGCGTAAAATCTGGGATTGATTTTTGGAATGATTGGCAAACAATCGATTGTGGCTTCTTGACAATCGATTGTCACACAGTAAAATCAGCAACTCTTAATTGGCAATTAGGCAACGGTAATGCCAAGTTTTTCAACTATAAATACAGCTTCATTTCAGTATTTTGAGTACAACAACACACAACAACTGATCATATAATTGCTATAAGCTTGCATACTCTATTGCTTATCATTTTATATTCATTACATAAGTTTTTGAGAGCCAAACTCTTGTCAAAAGTTGTTGCGATCTTGAGCGTATTCTTTTACTCATATCTACTCATTAAGGAGTGTCTTGTTTGAGTGGTTAGTGTTTTGTACACTTGAAGAGAATTGTTATTCTCTTGTTGTAAGAAGAAACTTGTGTTTCCTTAGTTGAAGTCTTGGAGTGTTGTATCTCCGAGCAAAGGTAGTTGAGGCTTGTGTCCTCAAGTTGTGAAGGAACTTGTGTTTCCTTTGGTTGAAGTCTAGGAGTGTTGTATCTCCGAGCAAAGGTGTTGAGGCTTGTGTCCTCAATTTGTAAAGGTTTGTTAAGCACCCGGAAGCTTGACAAGTTAGTGGAAATCTCGAGAGAGTCTCTCGGGGACTGGACTAGCCACGGGTTGTGGTGAACCAGAATACTTCGGTGTGTTCTTTCTTATTTATCGTACTTATTTATTTCCTGCAAATTTTAAATTCCGCAAGTTTACGCTAATTTTTATTATAACGCTATTCACCCCCCCTCTAGCGTTAAGCGTATTATCTAACATTCTTCATCATCCACAGTAGCAGAACTGCTACATTGCATAGCAGGATTAACATTGCCAGAAGCACGAGTAGTATTATCACATTCATTTGCATAATAATTATATTGTTGTTGTAAATATTCATAGCTTGTTCATAGAATCATATAAATTTGGGGTTTCAGTTTCTCCAATCTCCATATAAGTATATAAAGCATTCATTAATTGGTGACAATCAGACATCTTAATAGAAGGATTTAAAACTGCACCAATTAAGTAAATCAGAGGAATTGGAAAGAAATATTTTTTGAAATTTGCTTGCATTTTTTCAACAACATCCTTATATTTTTCTTTTTTCTTAAATTAAGATAGTAGAAAAGAAATTTCAGCTATATATACTAAAGCCATAGTAACAGTGGGGTAATATGCGCCAAAAAATACAACAGTAGCAGTATAAATTTATGAAAAAATTGAACAACATCATTAATGACCTCCTAAGTATCACTTGTTAACATACACCTAGGATCAGTACAATGTGCATTAGGAACTTCAGTTATTTGAAATCTATATTTGTAGAAACATTTTAAAAATATATATGTATAATTCCATCTAATAACAATTTCGTCTGGAATGAATCTAGGTGTAAGGTTATACTGGATACACTTAGTCTTAAATTCTTTTATTCTAGATTGTCTATTATTTCCTTGAATAACACCAACTGCTCTTCTAACATGAGTAATCTCAACTGAAAATAAATCAAGGCCACTTTTAACAATTAAACTATAAACATGACATGCACACCTAACATGAAAAATATCATCAAGAGGTGGTTGCAAATGCAATTTTAAAATTGAAATTGCAGCATTTTTTTTAACCATTATCAAAAGACATACACAAAACTTTTTGGTTTAGATTAAAAATTCAACAACTTCAACAATATTACTACTTTTAAACGTAGCAGTATGACTATGATCTTCATCATATTTAAAAGCGATAATACGTTTTTGCATACAAGTATTATCATCTATCCAATGGCATGTAATTGTCAAATAATCATTTTCACAACCTGGCCAATATCAGAAGTTAGACATACTCTATAACGAACTTGGCTAAACAAATAACGTATGTATATTTGATATTGTCCATGAAGTCTAAAGATATCTGCTCTACAAGTACTTCTAGGGATACCTTTAAATAAAGGATTGTAAATCCTTTGAATATACATAATAAGATACGATGAAGAAGCAAAAGAAAAAGGTAGACAACCCAAAGCAATCATTTTTGCTAATTCCTCACGATCCCTCATTTTATCATATTATACTAGACCTTCAGTAGTAGGGTTAATAGTTTTTTGACTTCCATCCCCATTATTGCCCCATTCTATGGGATGATCAGATCTCATATGTCTACTAAGTATCCCAGTCTCCCCTAAATTTCCTCCGGTCAAATATTTAAAAGTTTCGTTACGAAGTATGCACCTAACTCTATTAGTACCTTCTATTATTTCAAAAAAAAATTCCATACCGGACATCTTCTTTTACGATTAGAAGTCGGAGCCACTGGTGGTCTACCCCTTGTAGCACTAGCAGCTCCAACTCCAACACTATCAACATTTCCACTAGTAGGTGTATGTGGTATCTCATCTTCTATTCCAGTTTCATTATCTTCTATTGCAAAATCTTCTTGTAATTGTTCATAATCTATCTCTACATTATCATTAGGCGATGATTCAGAAACATGTGTTATTGGGTCATTACTATTACTACCGGAAGCTGCAGGACTACCTCTTTTTTTATTTTCACCCCTACTAGTAACTTTTTTACACGCTCTTTTAGCAGCACTAAACATATTGTAAAACTTAAAGTATAAGCTAAAATTAAATATGCAATTAAAATATTAAATAAGAGAAAGAGTTGGAGGGAGTGCATCGAATTCGAAAATAAATTGAGCACTTGATTACGCAATTCCGGTGTTACCACGAACAAACATCAACCAAGTATATTAACTTTGAACTTCAAACTTCGAATTTCAATTTCCAAATGACAATTTTCGGTAAATTAAACACAAGAAAAGAGAGCCAAATAAAAATTATAAAATTAGAATATGTAATCTTGCAAATTGAAGGGAAGAGAGAAATTGAGAACTTGAGAATTGATATTGAGATAAGAATTTTGAGTGAAGAAATGAAGAAGAGGGGGAGGGTATTTATAGATTTTAAGAAGGGTTAATATTGTAAATTAATAAATACAAGAAAATAAACAAAAAATGGCCAATTTTGCAAAGAAATCCGTTGGCCAACGGATCTGAAGCAATTTTGACCGTTGCCAACGGTCTTGTGGGCCCCACAAAGTCATAAATTAAAAAAAATTACTGTTGTACCGGGCTGGTCCGGGCCGGTTTAACCGGTACGGTCCACTGTTCATCCAGACCGGCCGGTCCGGTCCGATTATAACTTAAAAAAAACCAAACAGACCAACCCCCTCCCCCCACAAACCCAGCCCATCCAGCCCCTTAGTAATCGGACCGGTCCGGTTCCGATTTACACTGGTCCGGTCCGGAACTGGTCTGACCCGGCCCGTTAGACAGGTTTAATCTAAACAACCATTGATGGAACCCTGAACCGATTTGTCATTATATGCGGATGCTAATATAACGTCTACTTTGTTGAGCAGATTTCAACCAAAATTATTGAATATTCATTATAAATTAGCTAATTTTAGGGTGACTGTCAATCTATTACAATAAAGGTAAAACTAACCAACGTAATGTGGGAATCCAATTGGATTACGATAACAAAACGGTATAAAGTTGTAATTATGACATTTTGTTTTGCAGGACTAAGGATATATTTTTAATTTTGACACATTCTAATGCCAAATGTCGACATCTATTTCTGTTTGATGGTTGTTTTGGATGGCAGTAACAACAATATGTTTTAGCATAATAAGTCGAAAAGAAACGGTATATTATAAGTGCATTACATTATAGTAATGCACATCTCTATTCCTTAATTTAGTGGATATTATTAGTACATTCATTATAGCATAATAGTAGAAACAAAATGGGTCGGCATGCCGGGCAAATACTTTAATTTAATTTGCTCCATTCTCATCCAACCTAAAGTGAAAGAGAGTGTGGGAAAATGACTTTCCATGTTTCCTTTGCCGTTGTCTAAAGCATCAAATATTACTTTATTTTTTCACACTTTGCTTTCTTTTTTGTGTTATTTTTTTTGAAAAAAAGATCATTTATAGACTATAGTACCAAATAGTAATAGTAATGTTGAACATTCTTTTGGCGCCGAAAGGGAGAGATATGGACGATTGAGATTTGAGAGTGCTCTCTGCCTCCCTTAATTGCAACTCAAAATGTCATTTTCCTACCAAGTAGTACAACAAACACTTCACCTTATGTCTCCTACTTCTTATCCAAAATCCAAATCAAATCTTTCTTTGCAATTTGCATATGAATTGGTTGTGGATTCCATCGTCATCACATATTCTTTGCAAGTAAAGAAAATTTTACTCGTACTTATATTTGTAGCAAACCAATAAATACTTATTGATGTTTAATTTGTTTCGTAAACTTTATTACATGTTTAATTTGGTATATAAAATATTCCGTGGTCATGCAAGATTTAGAAAACAATCACACCTCAAGAATTGTTAGATAGACAACCTATTCTAATATCAATATTAGTAGTTGTTTAATTATTTGTATTATTATTTCAATTCGCCATGGGACATGATAAACTAACATATAGTGCAAACATCAAATACAAATCATTTTTGTTGTTGAAATAATTAACCTCTAGATCCAAAATCTTGGATTCGCACTTCAATTGGAGTAATTCAAATTTCAAAAATAACTTCAAAATTCAAAATAAGTCTCAACATTTTCAAAGTTGATTAAATGACGTAAAAAATAAAATATTCCACAAAAACCACAAAAATAATAAGAAAAGTTTCCCTCCATTTTTCCTACTGCCATGACCCACACTCTCTGCTTTTTTGTGGTTCCCGCCTTATTTCCACCCAATTCTCTGCCTGTCCCATCTTTCCACAGCTAATAGTCACACCATCGGCTTTATATATCATTTCCCATAGACTTTTCAACTGTAATATGATAAAAGTGACAAATTAAATATGAAAAAGAGGTGTTATAACAATGGTATTGTATATCCCTACTTGAACAAAAGTACTCTCTCTTCTTTTCTTTTTTATTAAAAAAATTAGTTTTTATTTTTAACATGGATGTTTATTAAGAATGTTGACTACGGTTAGCCCCATCAACAATAAGTGGCCTTTTGGACATAAGAATTGTAAAATTCCAAAGAAAAGTGGAAAATTTTTGTAAGTGAATGGTATTTGAAAATTAAAATTGTGTTTGGACATGAATATAATTTTGGATTGTTTTTGAAGTTTTGTGAGTGATTTGAGTAAAATTTTGAAAATCAGCCTTTTGAAGTTTTTCAAATTTTCGAAAAGTTCTAAAATGCATCTTCAGATGAAAATTAGAATTCTTTTGAACAAATACTAATTTCGGAAAAAAAAAAAGGAAAAAAATTCTTATGTCTTATGGAGCTCTAATATTCTAGAATTAGAATTTTTTCCCCCCAAAATACATCTAAACTAATTATGCGCACAAGTCATAAGTCATTAAATGAAACTATTCAATGTCTCAAATAGAGCTGGGCATATATCGGGTAAAACCAATAACCCGAATCATTAATTATTTTTTGGGTTATTTGTATCGGGTTATTGAGTTAAAGGTTCGGTAATGATATAAAATTTTTCACTATTGGGTTATCGGTTCAGGCCTTAATTTGCCAATTTTGTTAACGGGTTAACTGATAACCCAATAAGAATCAATAAAATTACGACTTTACCCTTAAATATATACACAATTAAATCTATCTTATTCTTTCTCAGCCACACTCTTCAGTTGCTTCATCTTCATTCTTCATACACCTTACTAGTTACTTATAGCGCAAGTCTTTAGTCGTATACATTAGGTTTTTAATTTCTATAACAAAATTTATCTTCACATATGGATTGTTCTATGGTTTCTTTTTTCAAGTTAGGCATTTGACAAACAACATCCAGTTTATCTTGGATTGTTTGAGGGCTTCAATGCTTGTGGAAATGCACGTATTATGTGAAATAAAAATTTAAATCAACTATATATTGTAGTTATCACATCAGAGGAGGCAACTAATGCCTTGGAATATTTTGTGGGAATTACCGCAGTTTGATAAGTATCCAATGATTTTTTGGTGAAGCCCGTAAGGATTGAGTAGTTATTGTCTTGTTAATTTGAATTTGAACTGTTACTACTATATGTTTGTACTTGTTAATTCTAAGATGAAATTGCTACTACCTTGTATTAGGAGTAATATATTTGGACAACTGTTGTTGAAGAATTAGTACTATTTCAGTTGTGGCCACCGGACAGAACACAAAAATGGGTAGTATACTATATGTGAATTCTTCTCTTTTTTGCTTAAATCCAGCGAATTGTCTTCTCTTTTTTACTTAACTCTAGATTGAGTTATCTTATTGGGTAAACCGATAACCGAACCGATAATGATCGATAACCAGTTTGTATGGGGTGAAATCCGGCTCTCCCCACTCCCGTATAAACAAACACATCTTCATGATAATGCCGTCCTCAAATCACGTCGCCTTAGGCAAGGACGACCCAGTCAACTAGGTAGAAGAACGACATCGTTTAAGGCCTAACTTCCTTCGTACAATGAAGCCACCAACTTTTATACTTTTCTTTTGATTATTTCGAGGAAGGTCTCCTAATATATAAATGAGACTTACACCTTTGTAACGGACAAGTGCTTTACTTTGAATAAGATCATCACTCTATTCTCTCTCTACTGTTATCAAGCAAACTATCTCTCCATTTTTCTCCTTGATACTTAGCTTTTTATAATCTTATATACTTTCAGATCCATCACATTCTTAGCTAAGTAATCTCTTCTAACACTCATTATACTTGATTACGATATACACAAGTACTTTTTTTGATTGTTTTCTAGCTTACAAGGCGTGTGAATCTTTTGATCAAAACACAATTAATCGATATCTTATCGTTCGGTTATCGGTTTATCAAAATTGTAAATCGATAACCGATATGCTAAACCGATAATATTTATAATCAAATTGAATCTACGGATGCCCACTTCTAATTTCAATCATGAAACAGAAAGCTAAAAGCCAAAACGATCTATCGGTCATTAGAAAAGAAGACTGAACTAAATCTCACGGTTGACTCGAAATGATTTGTGAAGGAAAACATACGACCATTTTCTTTCTTTCGTCTACCTGACTCCATTAGTCTCAATAGATCTTGGGAGAAAATCTATCTGTTCTCCAACACTTTGACGTAGTGAACTTGTGAAAGTTGAGACTTAATAGTTTGAAGTAAAACTTACACCAAGAACTCCCCAAATGAATATTATTTAAAACAACCAAAAGTCTTATCTTTGTCACCAAATCACCATTTGCTTTTCGTCCTACATAGAAGGCCCTTTATAATTTGGTCCTACCACTGGTAAACTTACTTTCCTAAGTTGACCAAAAAAACAAAAAAATACCAAACAAAGAAAATATCTCCAAAAAATCTTGAGTCACTACTGAACAAAGGCTATTCTGGATTCTTGTGCTTTCATGCTTTCAATTTAAAGTCGTAGAACGCATGCAAACTCTTTTGTTCCTATTGTGGCTTTTGTGGAAATATTTTGCAGATACTTCTTCCCTTCTCTGTCTAACCACCCGTTTTCAGATGTTGCACAATTTTTGGTTATAAATACAACCAATTCACACTCAAACCTAGCCCAGAACAAACAACACAGTTTAATTAATGGCTTAATACATGCTTTGTCCCCTAAACTTGTACGAAATTTCTTTTCACACATCTTCTCGTTGCACATCCTTTTACACACTCCAACAGCAAATCAAGCGCATGAATTAATTAAAGTAAAAAAAATAATATTGTTTTAATGTCTTATATATTCGGATTTCGTGTCCAACATAGCCAGCCATTTTAAGGGGTATGACACATTTTTTATTGGGTATAGCACTAATCAATTCACATCTCAAACCTTAGCCGAGACAAATAACACAGGTTGATCATAGTCTAATAATCATGCTAAGACAAGGTCCTTTCCATTTTCTTTTGTTAATAATGGAATTGTATGGGGTCGAAGTTGACCACTCACACCCGCAAATCATCATGCCCAACTATTGATCATACGCTAGTCAGGGCAACAGGACGACCCAAGTTCACCGGGGGCAACGGCCTCGTGATCCCGTCGTCCCCTCTCCCCATGTGACACTTAAGTTTTGCCTTTTTACGAGTAGGATCCCCTACTATATAAAGGGGTTCGAGCCCTGTAAAAGGGGTTGATTTGATAGACAAGTTTTCTATTTTTCTCTCTACCTCTCCATCTCTGTCTACTGTTGTCTAATCTATTTCTACTATTGTTAATCCGATCATAAAATACATTCTAGGATTTATTATTCTCGATTACGATTTATCCCTTTATCTCTTTTGATTGATTTTCTTAAAAGGTATTTTACAACTTTTGAGTCAAACAATTTGGCGCCGTTTGTGGGAATTTCGATAGTCTAAATCATAGTTCATACCTAGGATATCAAGAACAACAACCACTGCTTTCATACTCCATAGAAACCACCAATGGCCAGAAAAGAAGCAAGGTCAAAGATAATAGCAGACGTCTCAACTAACCTCGTAGACTCCCTCAACGAAGTCGGTAGAGAAAACACCGCCAACGTAACACCAAGTAGTGCACCAGGAAGGGAGATCTCGCCCTCTTCACATGAAGATCTAACGATCTTGCGTGAAAGAGAAGCCTCTACATTTGATGCAAAAGAAGCACCTCCAGCAATCAAAAAACTGCTAGAAGAATGGCTAACAAACACCCTAAGCAACATGCTCGAGAAACCCGCTAAGGGAAATACCGAAAATCCATCATCGGCAGAGATCGCTGCAGCTACCGATGGGACAAAAGCTGCACGAACAAACAACACCCACAACATCCCCAGCACGAGCGATGGTGCACTCACAACTATCCTTAAGAAAATGGAAGAAATGGATAACGAGAATAAGGTGCTTCGTGACCAAATGAAGGAGCACCAGGAAAGGGTTGACAAGATACCCAGCGCTCCTAAGTTACTGCCAAAGCACAATGCTGGAAAGTTCATTGAAAAACCCTATAGTGAGGAAGCTGCTCCTCACTCGATCCCGAAAATCTTCAAAATGCCACCATACTTGAAAATACCGGACTACAAATACGGAAGACCACCTGATCCACTGTGTCACTACAGTAAAAGGCAATGACCTATCGAAAGAACAGGTGTCGTCCGTATTGCTGAAGAAGTTCGGTGAAACTTTGACAGGAGGGACAGTAACGTGGTACTCTCAACTACCGGCTCGGTCGATATCGACATTCAAGGAAATGACAGATAAATTCGCCACAGCTCATGTGGGAGCAAAGAAAGCTGAAGCTAAGGTCAATGATATCTTCGCCATCAGGCAGGCGACAAGAGAAGGGCTCCGGTACTTCTTGACACGATTCAACAGGGTAAGGATGGGACTACCAAATGTATCAGAAGAAATGGCGGTCGCAGCTTTCCAAAACGGATTGAGTAGGAACAAATCAAAAGCGACCAAGAAGTTTCTCAACAGACTCATGAAGTATCCCCCTACCACATGGAAAGGGTTCATAATTCCTACTGCACCGAAGTGAGAGTAGACAAAGATGACCTCAATGGTCCAACACAATGACTAACATCACTGCAATCCGACGTAAGGAGGGATCGGCGCATCTACGGGCGGAGGGAACAACCTCCATCTTTTAACAAAGAAAGGCACTAGCCCTATGTGAAGGCTCCTAATCCACCTCTACCAAGGCATACAGATGCCGTATCGCAACACATCGCGTCGCTACAAAACGAGAGAGGTATGCCCCCGTTATTTTCTGCTCATAACTTTTGTGTCTTCCCTTAAGAAATAATGGATGCACTAGAGAAGCTGGGCACGAAGGTGCAATGGTCACAAAAAATGAAATCAGACCCAAATACAAGGAGGTCGAATGTCCTCTGCGAGTTCCATCAGGAAAGAGGGCACAAGACTGAAGATTGCATAGGTCTACGGCAATAAGTGGTCAAGACGTTGAATCAGGGGTACCTAAAGGAACTGCTTAGTGACTAAGAAAGGGATACTTTTGCCAAGGGCACGACCCGTCCCAAGGGCTACCAAAGTTTGCCTTCTCCAGTCCACACCACATGGATGATCATCGGTGGCGGTGATGACTCGGCGATCAATCATGTAAAGTTCACCACTACGCACAAGTTGAAGCGTACAATCGCTCACGAACGGTATGATGACCTTGAAAACAGTACCACCTTCGATAAGTCTGTTTCCAATGGTTTGTCTTTTCCTCATTATGATGCTTTAGTTATAACCTTACGCATTGTTGATACTGATGTGAAAAGAATTATGGTAGATGATGGAAGCGGCGCGTGTATTATCTATCCGAGAGTTCTCACGCAGATGAGGCTCGAAGATAAAATAATACTGCATTGCCTAATGCTATCGGGTTTTAACAACACAATGGAGCAAACCTCCGGAGAAATATCACTACTGGTCTTGGCAAGGGGAGTCACACTGGAAACCACATTCCACGTCATGAACCAAGAAACGACTTACAACTCCATCATAAGATGCCCATGGATACATGCCATGCAAACTATTCCTTCGAGCTTCTATTAAGTAGTTAAATTTCCCACGTCTTGGGGAATATAAAACATTCGAGGTAAGCCACGCACCGCCTAATAATGCTACCGGATCGTCCAATATTGCACGCACACCAAGTAATTGAAATGAGAGAGCGAAAGCATCACAATCAGCCATGTCGGGAACTAAAGTCAACCTGCCACCAGATGTCATTAAGGACCCAGACATTGTAGAAACCTGCAAAGCGACTGTAGAAATCCTCGACCCGGTCCAACTGGATAGTACCGACAACACCAAGAAGGCTTATATCGGGCACAACCAATTTGACTCAAGTAAGTACCATGAATTCTTAACTAACCATGCAGATCTGTTTGCCTTTTCCCACTCAGATATGCGGGGATCCTGTGAGATATCACTACTCACAAACTGAATGTCAACCAACTATACCCTCTGGTGCGGCAAATGAGGATGAAATTCAACGCCGCAATTAATGAGGCAGTTGGGGAGGAAGTAGACAAGTTGTTAGCCAATGGTTCCATCAGAGAATCAAAATACTCCCAGTGGGTCACCAATGTGGTCATGGTTAAAAAGAAAAACAGAAAATGGAGGATGTGCATAGACTCTACCGATCTGAATAAGGCATGCCCTAAAGATTCCTTCCCACCACCCCATATCGACAAGTTGATCGACGTAATAGATGGGCATAAACTGTTGAGTTTCTTGGATACCTACTCCGAGTACAACCAAATCCTAATGGCCGAGGGGGACCAAGAAAATACGAACTTCATCACCCACCAAGGGACTTATTGTTATAAAGTGATGCCCTTCGGACTCAAAAATACAGGAGCTAAATATCAAAGATTGGTCACTAAGATGTTCAAGGAACAACTCGGCAAAACAATGGAAGTTTATATTGATGACATGTTAGTGAAGTCAGCAAAGAAGGAAGACTATGTCAGCCATCTGAATGAAGCCTTCGATATACTGAGGTAGTACGGGATGAAATTGAACCCAGAAAAATGCCCTTTGGAGTGGCCTTTGCAAAATTTCTAGGTTTTCTTATGTCATAACACGGAATTGATGTCAACCCAGACCAGATCAAGGCCATTGACACAATACCTGAGATTCTGAACAGCAAAAAGCAGGTGCAGAAACTACAAGGCGAATAGCCGCCCTATTAAGATTCATCTCACGATCCTCGAATAGATGCAGCAAATTCTTTAGTGTACTAAGGAACGATCATGGGATACAGTGGAACGAGGTGTGCATGATGCTCTAAATAAAATAAAGGCCTATCTATCTACACCACCGCTACTCGTCAAAGCAAGTCTAGGCGAGTGCGTGCTAGTTTACTTAGCCATGTCCGAAGTCGTCATCAGCGTTGTCTTTGTACGCGGAGATAAAGGTACTCAATCACCTATTTATTGTAGCAACAGAACTTTAATAGTTTCCGAGACGAGGTATCCACACCTCGAAAAACTAGCTCTCACACTAGTCGTAGCTTCACCCATGCTTAGACCTTATTTTCAATGCCATCCCATAAAAGTGATAACTACATTCCCTCTAAGGAGCATCCTACATAAACCTGAACTCTATGGTAAGCTCGCCAAGTGGGATATAGAGCTCAGCGAGCATGACATAACGTATCATCCCAGAATCGCCATTAAGTCGCAAGTACTTGCTGATTTGATCGCCGACTTCAGCACAGAAGTACTACCAGAGGTGGAGCAAGAGGCCCCGTGTACCTCCACCAATACCGTCCTCTGGACCCTCCATATTGACGGTGCCTCAAACGCGTCGAGATCGGGATTGGAACTCTTTGAGTATGAGGCTTGCAGGTACGAAATTAGCACTCAAATATGGGGCTCGGCAACTCATCCTCCACTGTGTCTCAAATCATCCTGAATCAAGTCACCAGAACTTACCAAATCAAGGAACAATGACTACAGAAGTACCAATCGGAAACCCACAAGCTAATTCCCAAATTCAATGAATGCCGCTTCGAGCAAATACCCAGGGCGCAAAACATCGAGGCAAATAGCCTAGACAAGCTAGTCGCGGCCATAGGAACATTAACAAAGAAAACGTAGTTATCCTCCTCCACTCGCCCATCGACCACGTTGAGGTACTCTATCTTAATCTAACTTAGGATTGGTGCAATCGACTTATATCCTATCTGCAGGATGGAATACTCCCACACAACAAAAAAGAGGCCAAGAAACTCTGCGTGCAAGCCGTCCGGTATAGCCTGATAAATCATGATCTCTACAAAAGAATGTTTGGAGGTCCCCTTGCTAAGTGCCTCGGACCACGTCAAATGAGACAAGTATTAGAAGAGGTGCACAAGGGTCATTGTGGCACTAATACGGGAAATCACTCCCTCATACGATGCCTTATCCGCGCAGGGTATTACTCGCCTACCATGAAAAAGGAGGCAGCAGACTATGTTGGGAAGTGCGAGCGACGCCAAAAGTACGCCCCAATGATACACTAAGAAGGAGAAATCTTTCATTCTTTCACCTCTGTGAGCACTTTATTTTTGTCTCACATGAATTGTCGACGCCCCCTCTTTCGTTTTGGACTGGAGTCCGAAATCGGGTATATAACATTATGGGAGGACAACTCTTATGCCCTTGCGAGAATTAGATTTTGGAGTTTTGGAGAGCTGCCACCTAATGATTATAGTGCATTAGGACACTTTTAAAGGAATGAATAAATTGAGAAGAAGAAATCAGAGTTTGGGTAAGGACTTAGAGATTATCTCGAGGGGAAGATGTTAGACACCCCTCGAGATCCACTAGTGGGGTTCCCGACCATGATATAATTGTGACTTTAGAAGAAACTAATAAGATTTACACATAGTAGTTACAAATAAATTTAAAGCTATTAAAAAAGAGAAAAAATAGGCAGTTTTTAGAAAAGGAGTTAATTGAAAAGGAACAGGATTTAAAGAAAACATGGTAGATAAAAAGGAAAGGGGAAGGGGGGGGGGGTCCTAGGTTTAAACATAATATGGATCACATCAATTCAATACCCATCAATCACTCCTCAGAAGAGGGGTCACACATGATACTAGCGCACCGGTTATCATATCCACATTCTACCCTTCCCACCCCGTTAGGGTATTAAAGCGCGTTTAGTCTCTTTTACTTATTGCATTCTAGTACCCTTCCCAACTTATCAGTCCCGGGGTATTAGGACTTCTAATACTAAGAGGGAAGATGGGATGGGGTTTTTTATAGAGTTTAAAGGATAAAATTCTAATTTCGACATACAAAACAAGTACCAAATAGAGGAAAAAAAGGTAAAGAAAGCTCAAATAAACCTCATAAATTAGACAAACATATAGTTTAGCATGTCATGGCACATACTGGTTTGGTCTTAAATTAAAATTAAGTGGTTAACGTACTGGTTCAACACATATATTTAGATAGAAAGTCTGCATTAGGAAACTCAAATACAATTGTGAGAGATTAAGGTATTTAAATGCGAGTTGTTCATTGATTTTTAGAAGATACGCTGATGCAGAAAAGTTTTTGGAAGAAAGAATAGGCTGCAGACTTACTAAAAAGTTTAGAGATGATTTTTCGAAAATGGATCAGCGGACTGCCCAGTCATAAAACACAGAAGTAGTTGTAAAGGAATTTTAGAGAAAAAATGAAACTTGTCTGAAGAAAAGAGTAAGTTGCAGAACTGATTTAGACAAGGAAATTAGGAACTTAGTTTGAAGAAATGTTTATGCAGAACAATGGAGAAATCGTTTCAGAAAAATGCGAATTTTGAAGAACTCGGCTTTTAAAAAACGAATGTACACTGTTTTGAAGAGAAACTTACCAAAAGTTAAAGTTTCAGCAAAACGTCATTGAGTTAGGCGTTTAAGAAATGATTAGCCAATTATTACTGTTTTAAAACGGGCAAACGGATTTTGATGTAAATCCTATAGGCAAGATATCTACGATATTAATTTTCAGAACTTGTTTAATGGACTTGTGAAAAGATGATTGTTTAATTAATCCTAGAGTTTTGCCTAATGAATATGCATATCCTATAGGCATGATCTCTATATGAGTTAATTACAGAATATGAACGTTAAACCCTATAGGCAGGATTCTAGTGATGATACGCTAAACCTTATAGCTTTGGTCTCTATGTAGTTTGAATAAGAAATATAGAACAGACCTATAGGCAAAATTTCTAGTAAAAGCAATGTCCTAGAACATGATATCTACCCTTTGGATTCAAGAAAGTAAAAACCCCTCCCATACACTTTTACTATACTCCCCAAGTTTTATACAAACTATAACAAACCAAAAAAAAAAGATGAAAAAAATACATCAAAGACTAACAACTAGATCCGAGAAGCCTAATTCAACCTTAATGTCCAACAATATGTGATTTACCAATTTCGGGATCCAGATTTCCAAAGCTTTCTCTTTATCCAAAGTGTTTCAAAGTTTTAAGAAATCTCAAGAATTCCTCGCATTACTTACACTCAGGACACCGTTAAAATTAGAATAGTGCAGTGTGGAAGAGCCATCCCTCAGGCATTCGAGTTCAGAGGGATCTTAGGGGTCCCAAAGCGTGGCTTGCAAGAGAGGGGCAAAAATTATAGCTAAGAGTAAGTGCAAAGTGAAAAGGGAATTAGGGAGCCATAAAAATGGTGGTCATACCAAGCCACAAGTATAGGCTGGCACACCCCTGACCACTTGTTTGGTTAAACAAGTTAGGATCAAACTCTTGAAGGTCAGACCTAAGTCTGGATAGTGATTAGGACTCAATCAGACCCAAGTCCAAGGCTGAAACACATAAAGGGCAAAGGGGAGTGGGAATTGGTTGATTTAGGGTTTCAAAGAATCCAGTTCAGAGTCATAGAAAACAATGTTAAAGTGTTGCTATGTCTTGAACCATACTCACATACAAAGGGGAAAAGGAAAGAGAGTTCACATATGAGAAGTAGTAACAAAGTTGTAGGAACACAGTAAAGAAGAGCATAACAAAACTTAGGATGTAAACACATAGTGGAGGAGCATTATTTAAACTAAGGAGAACATCCCAGTTGCAAAGTGAGAATAAGATGAATAACAGAGCAAGCAAACAGTAGGAACAAACTCCAATACTCAGCAGAATACTTGAAGGCTCGAAGAGAACTCAAAGGTGTTTCAGAAAGCAAAGAGTAGAAGAAGAAAGACGAGGAGAGAGTAATAGTGAAATTAGAGAGTCTGTTCAATTATGTGTGTTAAGTGCAGAAAAAGTGTGTCAAGAGTAGAAGGGTAGCCCCCCTTTATAGTGCAGAAACAAGTAGGAAAAGGTAAGAAATAACTTTGAAAAATCAGTCTCAATGATTTCCCTTCAGTCAAGGGATTTGATTTCAAAAGGGCATGAGGCAATTAAGGAAAGAAAATAACTAAAATCCCTTTTCCAGAGTAGCATAATAGGGGTAAGTACACAGAGACATTATTTAAGGTAAGAGTCTAGTAGTACACGCGTTGGCAAAATAAGGAATGGAAAAAAATCAACAACCAGTGAAAATCAAAATGACAAGCTTCGTTTGAATGAACCAAGTTAGGAAAAGTGGAAGGGAAGGTTCAATTAGAGAAATCAGTAATCAATTAGTCAGGAATCATTAAGAGGAATTTGAAATCAATTAATTAGTGGGAAAAGACATTTTGAAGGAGGAGTTCTCATGTATAAAGCATACAGGCATGTGAGGCAAAAGAGACTTGTCGTGTTAACCAGAAAAACTAGAAAAGAAATCAAAGTCATAACAAAGAGGGTTTAGTTCATAGACTCAGAATGAGTCTTAGAGAGTCAAGGGTTCTGAATATAACCCTAGTCCAAACATAAAATCAATCCCGCCAAAAACCCCAAATACTAGGGTTTCTGACTCGAATCAGATGCATAGACGAGAAGACAATAGCTAGAACATTCTCAGTAATCTTTTCAGACACTTATGAGAAACAAATAAATAGCATAGCAGGCTCAAGGCAACTGTAATGTAGAAACCAATTTGAAACACAGTAATGCAGGCGTAAGAACATAACATAGACAAATACACTCAAAGAAAAGAAGAAGAAGAATCATGCTTAAATAGAAAAAAAGAGGAAATCAAATACATGCGTAATAGAGACAAAAACATACGAGACAAAGACAGACAGACACACATAAAGAAAAGAGTGGAAAGAATCAAAATGTTTTTTCAGAAACCCTAGTTTGAAAATCAAACGCTTTTAAAAAACAAAATTGGGGAAAAAGCTTAAAATGTCGAATACACAGATATAACATCGATATAAGAAAACAACCAGAGGAAAACCTCAAATAGCTTTAGGATTTTAGGGAACATTAGAAATGAGGTGGCTTGGAAAAAAGTCTGGTCTCAAGTCGGAGATGGCTAGAGATAGGCTGCTAAAGCTTGAAAACGTCGGAGCAAGGTCGGAGAGGCCATAAAATCATGAATCTGTAGAGTATCTGAATGAAGACCATCAAGGCCAGACCTCAAAATCTCGAACACCTAGGGTTTAGGGGTAATGGGAGGTGAGTATAGATCGTCCATGGCCTGAGAAGCCATAGACTCCGGTGAGATTATGGTCGGAGAAGGGTGAGAGGCGATTAGGGTTTGAGAGAATTTGAGAGAGAAGAGGGCTTGAGGGCGGCATTTTTGAGGGAAATGGGGAGGGTTTAGGGGCCGCTCTCGATTAATTAAGGAAATAAGAGATCTGGGCTGTTGATCCAAATGATCAGCGGCTCAGATTTTAAAAGAAAATCGAGCGGGTTTGATTAAGGTATTGGGTCGGGTTAAATGAATTGGGCTAGTCTTATTTTAGGCTTAAAATTGGGTCAATTTTTGGCTATAATTGAATTGCAAATGGCTAAATCTTAAATAGCCACTTTTCCCTTGTTTTAATTTATAAAAAAATAGCAAAAAGATTTCTAAAAGAAAATCAAGTGTGTTAATGTGATTAATAATATATAATTAGCAATTAAAAATACCGGACTCAATTAAATAATATAATTATAATTAAATTTTAATGAGGCTAGTTTTACAATTATACCCAATTTAGTTTTTAAAAATACCAGATGAATTTTTTAAAAATATGGAAAAATCATTTTAATTGAATTTGTGATGTAAATATAAGAATAAAATAAATTGTTCACGAAAATAATAATTTTTAGAATAATTATTGGATTTTATGGTATAAAAATATGCAATAAATTGATTTAAAAATTATTAAAAAATACCAAAACTTTTGATGTGCTTATTCACACATAATCTATTTTGGAAGTATTTTGGGTATAAATATATTAAAGGAAAAATTGAAAATCAACAGCTTCCACTCTTTACTGGTGAGGATGAAAGAGTTCTCGGGTAAAGATAAGATGGCTAATTTTGACCGAAAGCGGCGACTGAAAAGAGCTTTGGCTGCGCTCTAGTTTATGAGCTGCCTACATATCCCTGATTTTACAGGAATCAAGCCACATGTAGTTCAGGAACTATTGACGGAATGTGTTGATGGAGATTCGAAAAGAACAGACGCGATGATTAGATTTGGAAAGGAAGTTTGGAGTTGGATAAGTTGTGGGGACTGGAGCAGGATCGCTCCTATTGAGACAGTTGTTTGATAGCCGGTGTACCTACAAGTGAGTAATATGGTATATATTGTGCATAATTTAAACCTTATGCAAGTTCCCGTCGGACTATGAGTGATGTCTCCGGACGGTTAGGATGAGTCCTCAGACTATGATGTCCTGGGACCTGAAGAGCATAAGTAAAGATTTGTAGTCCATGAAATAGTGTTCTCCGACTATGCAGATGGTGCCTCCGAACTATGACGCATTTGAATAAGTTGTCAATATTTCAGCCCATGAGAAGGTGGCAATCTCTCAGCCGATGAATACAAAGGTGGCAATTTTTCAGCCAAAGTGAGGATTTTAATGCATGTGGCAATGTTTTAACCGTTCGGAATATAAATTTGCGATATTTCAGCCATCTAAGATAGAGACAATGCTTAGTCTCGAAAGGCAGATAGATAGCCTTATGCAGGATGGAGACATGGCTTAGTCTCGAAAGGCAGATGGAGACATGGCTTAGTCTCGGAAGGCAGATTATTGCCTTATGCAAAATACAGACAAAGGTAATTCTTAGTGTCGAAAGGTAGATAGATAGATAGCCTTATGCAAAATGCAGATGGAGACAATGCTTAGTCTCGAGAGGCAGATAAATAGCCTTATGCAGGATGGAGGTAGAGTTTAACCTTGGAAGTCAGATAAATAGCCTTATGCAGGGTGGAGACAATGCTTATTCTCAAAAGGCAGATGATAGCTTTATGCAAAAAAAAAAAAATACAGATGGAGGCAATTCTTAATCTCGAAAGGCAGATGATAGCCTTATGCAAAAATGCAGATGGAGACAATTCTTAGTCTCGAAAGGCAGATAGATAGCCTTATACAGGATGAAGGTAGAGCATAATCTCGGAAGGCAGATAAATATCCTCATGCAGGATGGATACAATACTTAGTCTCGAAAGGCAGATGGTAGCCTTATGCAAAAATGCAGATGGAGACAATGCTGAGTCTCGAAAGGCAGATAGATAGCCTCATGCAAAATGCAGATGGAGATAATGCTTACTCTCGAAAGGCAGATAGGTAGCCTTATGCAGGATGGAGATAGGGCTTAGTCTCGAAATGCAGATAGATAACCTTATGCAGGATGGAGACAGGGCTTAGTCTCGAAATACAGATAGATAGCCTTATGCGAAATGCAGATGGAGACAATGCTTAGTCACGAAAGACAGATAGATAGCCTTACGCAAAAATGCAGACGGAGACAATGCTTAGTATCAAGAGGCATATAGATAGCCTTATGTAAAATGCAGATGGAGATAATTCTTAGCCTCGAAAGGCAGATGATAGCCTTGTGCAAAAAATGCAGATGGAGACAATGCTTAGTCTCGAAAGGCAGATAGGTATCCATATACATGATGGAGGTAGAGCTTAACTTCAGAACGTAGATAGATAGCCTTATGAAATTCGAGAATGTAGAGATGGATAGTTGTAAGATTTTCTTAGCTGGTAGCTGATTATGATATCCTGACTGCTGGGGTAATGTTGTGTGGATAGCGATCTTTTGAAGAAGCAATTGTTCAGACAGTTTCATTCCTAAAAAGTATGAGTGCGTGAATGTATTCAATGATCTGCGACCTGCATCCAAAGAAAAATTGTGAGTTCTGCAGAGGGGGAAAGGTTAGTTCATCTTTCTGTGGCTCGTGACGTCATGTATCACTCGGGTAGCGTTGCTAAACGACAACGATTCAAATGATATTTGTGCATGATTTAGTAAATATAGCACAAGTATATGTTTAAAACAATGATTATTTTTTGAATGAACCAATGATTGCAACGTGGCTCAAGACATTGTAACCTCGCATGTTCCAGAATTTTGGGGGTCCTCCTCAAAATTTTGCCCTAGTTTATTGGGCTGGCACTTCTGATGGCTGTGCTGAATGACTAAAAATGATTCAATTCTTAAAATTCTACCCTAGTTTACAAGGTTGCACTTCTAGCGATGAAAATGCTGAAACTAACTTCGGAATTTGGAGGGTCCTCCTCAAACCCCAGTTACAATAGCGGGAAAAATGGAATTTTATTAAGTTATGATTGAACCCATAGGGCTGCCTACATATCCCCTCTTAAACGGGAATCAGGTAACGCGTAGTTCAAATTAAATCATATAGAGAAAGTTTATGATTACACATAGTATCGTTTCACTGCATCAGAATTGATTGGCTTCGACCAGACTTTTCTGTCCATTTATGCAAGAATAAGGGCTTCTCCAGTTAGGACCCGGTGAACCATGTACGGATCCTGCCAATTGGGAGAGAACTTTCCTTTGGCTTCATCTTGATGTGGAAATATTTTCTTTAGCACCAGCTGCCCCGGTGTAAACTTTCTTGGTTTAACTCTTTTGTTGAGTGCTATGTACATTGATACAACTGACCGTGGAAAACAACATTCATCCTTTTTCCGTCTATGGTGGATAATTGCTCGTAGCTACTTTTTACCCATTCTGCATCATCTAACTCCACTTCTTGTATGTTCCTTAATGACCGAATTTCTACCTCGACTGGAATGACCACCTATGTAACATAAACCAGTATGTAGGGAGTTGCCCCGATTGATGTGAAGACTCTGGTACGGTATCCCAATAAGGAGAATGGTAACTTCTCATGCCATTGTGTTTGCCTTTCGATCATTTTCCATAATATCTTCTTAATATTCTTGTTGGCTGCCTCCACAGCTCCATTCATCTGAGGTCTATAGGATGTATAGTTCTTGTGTTTCATTTTGAATATTTCACACATTGCTTTCATCAAGTCGCTGTTGAGATTGGAACCATTGTCAGTGATGATTGACTCCGAAATTCCGAACCGACAAAATAATACAGTCTCGGAAGAAATTTGATACAACTTTCTTAGTCACTATTTTGTATGACACTGCTTTGACCCATTTGGTAAAGTAATCAATCACCACTAAGATGAACCTGTGCCCATTTGGTGCGGTAGGCTCGATTGGTCCGATAACATCCATTCCCCATGCAGCGAACGACCACTGTGAGCTTGTTGCAGTAAGCTCATTTGGAGGCACCTTTATCATATCTGCAGGTATCTGACAGCGATGGCACCTTCGGACATACTGGATGTAGTCTGTTTCCATAGTCATACAAAAGTATCCTGCTCGGAGTATCTTCTTTGCTAAAATAAAATCATTCATGTGCGGTCTGCAGGTCCATGCGTGCACTTCGTCCAATAGTCTGGATGCCTCTCTTGCTTTGACGCACCTTAGTAATCCTAAATTGCGAATCCTCCTATATAGGATTCCCCCACTGTGAAAGAAGTTGTTAGATAACCTTCGAAGTGTGCGCTTCTGAGCAGCATTGGTATGTTCTGGATATTCTCCTTTTGTTAAGTATTCCTTGATATCATGGAACCACAGTTTTCCATCTGCTTCTTCCTTAACGTGAGCACAAAAACCTGGTTGGTCACAATCTTGATCTGGATGGGATCAATGAAATTTGTATCTGGGTTCTGAATTAAGAATGACAAAGTGGCTAGCGCATCAACGAACTCATTTTGTACTCTGAGAACATGTTGGAATTCGGTCTTTTTGAATCTTTTCCTCAACTCCTGCATGTTATGCAGATAAGGGTGTATCTTAGAATTCTTGGTTGCCAATTCTTCTCGAACCTGATGTATGAGTAGGCCTGAGTCTCCGATCACTAGTAACTCCTGAATGTTCATGTCGATGGCCAGTTTAAGCCCTAAGATACATGTTTTGTACTCAACCATGTTGTTGGTGCATGGGAGCTTGAGCTTGGCATATACTGGGTAATGCTGACCGGTTCTTGATACCAGGACTGCTCCTATTCCAACCCCCTTAAAATTCACAGCTCCATCGAAAAACATCCTCCAACCTTCATAGGATTAGAAATATCTTCTCCTATGAAAGATACCTCTTCATCATAAAAATACATCTTTAGAGGTTTGTATTCTCCTCACACAGGATTCTCGGCGAGGTGATCTGCCAAGGCTTGTCCTTTGACTGCCTTCTAAGTGACATAAACAATGTCAAATTCACTTAGCAGGATTTTCCATTTGGCGAGTTTGCCAGTAGGCGTAGTCTTTTGGAAGATATACTTCAGCGAATCCATTCTGGATATAAGATAAGTGATGTAGGCATAGAAGTAATGCCTTAATTTCTGAGCTACCCAAGTGAAATCATAGCAGGTGTGTTCTAATAAGGAATACTGGGACTCGTACGGGGTAAAATTCTTACTGAGATAATAGATGGCTTGATCCTTTCTTCCCGTTTCATCATGTTGTCCCAAAATACAATCGAACGCTCCATCCAATACTGCGAGATAAAGCATTAGGGGTGTTCCTGGTTCAGGCGGAACCAAGACTGGTGGTGTAGACAAGTATTCCTTAATTCGGTTGAAAACTTTCTGACAGTAGCTAGTCTATTTGGTGGCGTCATCCTTTTTCAGCATCTTGATGACAGGTTCACAAATAACAGTGGACTGAGCTATGAGTCTGCTGATATAGTTGAGTCTTCCCAGAAAACTCATCACATCTTTCTTGTTCTTTGGTGGTGTCAACTCTTGAATGGACTTGACCTTTGACGGATCCAATTTTATCCCACGGCGGCTCACAATGAAACCCAATAGCTTTCCAACAGGTACCCCGAATGCAGACTTGGCGTGATTGAGTTTTCGGTAGTATCTCTCAGTCTGTTGAAGAATTTTCTCAAGTCTTCCATGTGATATGTGGCTTTCTTGGATTTGATGTTTTCTTCATCCACATATACCTAGATTTCTTTATGTATCATGTCATGAAAGATGGTAGTCATGGCCCTGATATAGGTGGCACCAGCATTCTTCAAACTAAATGTCATCATTCTGTAACAGTACATCCCCCATGGCCTGATAAAAGTTGTTTTCTTTGCTTCTTCTTCATCCATCCATATCTGATGGTACCCAACGAAACAATCAACAAACGACTGTAGCTCATGTTTGGCACAGTTTTCAATTAGGATATGTATGTTTGGCAAGGGGAAGTCGTCTTTGGGACTGACCCGGTTTGAATCCCAGCAATCCACACAGACTCTAACCTTCCCATCCTTCTTCGGTACTGGCACGATGTTGGCTAACCATGTCGGATACTCTACTACCCTGAGAACCCTGGCTTTGACTTGGTTGGTAACTTCTTCTTTGATTTTCAGAGTCATGTCGGGTTTGAAATTTCTGAGCTTCTATTTCACCGGTAGACATGTCGGATCTGTTGGTAACTTGTGAGCTATAATAGAGGTACTGAGACCAGTCATCTCATTATAATACCAGGCAAAGATGTCCTCATACTCTCTTAGGAACTTTGTGTCCTTTTTCTTTTCTGATGGCGACAAATGCACGCTAATGCGTGTTTCCATGACATTTTTGCTATCTCCCAAATTAACAATCTCAGTTTCGTCCAAGTTGGATTTAGGCCTATTCTCAAAGTTCTCGACCTCTCTGACAACTTTTTCTGGTATATCATCCTCTTCTGAATCTATATCCGTTTGTTGTTTCATCTTTTTGCAAGTCACAGTCGTTGGTTCATCATCAAGATAGGTAATAGTAATGCTGTGTAAATAAAGTACATGATAGAGAAAACTAATAAGGGCGAAATATATAATAAAATTTGAAATGCTTTTTATTAAATTCATAATTGTTAGAAACATTGGAGCTCTTTTCAAAAGTAAAGACAATACAGAAAGGAAAAATCAACTAGTAAAAAGTAAAGATGCGATCCCTTGGAGGTTTTTTCCAAGCCCCTTTCCAGATTTATACGCGCACCAGTTTAGGATACTCTCAATCTTGTTATCCCACCATTTGTCTTTGTCCACTTCATTGACTCGCTCAATGTGGTGGTACGTCTCTCTCCCTATTCTTCTTCTACCTCCAATCATTGGGATGGTCTAGCGACTGTATATGGGATTGATACCGTCGCTGTGAATGATCACTTCTTGGTGATTCCATTCGAACTTCAATGTCTGATGTAGGGTTGATGCCACAGCTCTAGCGTCGTGAATCCAGGGTCGCCCCAACAATAAATTGTAGGATGCTGGGACGTCTATTACTTGAAAATCAACATCGAACCAGGTTGGTACCATCTACAAACACAAACTAATTTCCCCAATGGTGGACTTGGGATCCATTGAAGGCTTTCATATTGATAGCCCCATCCTTGATCTCATGCAAACCTTTCCCCAACGTCCTGAAAGTTATCAATGGACAAATGTTAAGGCTGGATCCTTCGTTGACCAAGATTCTGGTAATAAAGTAATCTTCGCGGTTGCACGGTGATGTGCAATGCCTTGTTGTAACTTAGTCCTTCCGGTGGTAACTCATCTTTGTGAAAGGTGATCTTGTGACTCTCCACCCCTTGTCCTACCATGTTTGCCATTTCACCTCCAGTTATATAGCTGGGGACGTAAGCTTCACTCAATACTTTTATCAGAGCATTCTTTTGTGCCTCAGAGCTTTACAGAAGAGCCAGGATGGAAATAGGCACTGGTGTTTTGTTCATTTGCTCCATGACCGAGTATTATTTAGCTTGTATTTTACTCAAGAGGTCATCGGGTCCTGTTTCAACAGGCCGTCTAGAGCTTTGCTTGTTGGACTTAGCTAAGTGTTCTGGAGTGTATACCCTACCTGTTCTGGTCATGCCCTGCGCAAGTGATCACTTCTCCAGTTTTTGTCTTCCTTTTTCTCCTGGCTTCAGATGTGTAATCCTAGGGTATGACATTTGAGTTGAATGGGGTCATATATGTCATCATGACCGGAATGGGCACCCTTGGAGGTTTCACAACAACTTCAAATAGTGCAGGTGCCTTTGGAATTTCAAACTCGACCTCAGTTGGTCCTGGCGCCTTTGCAGGAGATGCTTCAAACTCGAGCGGTATGGACATATTCACCTCATTTCCCTCAGAGGGCCGGATCTGAGCAACAATAGGGTTGAGGGTAACTATTGGCTTCTTTGGTTCATTCCCTTCGGTAATCAATCCAATTGACCCTTTGGGGTCCCAATCATCCTCAATCTCGTTCATGTGAATGCCTCTACCCTTGTGGTTAGGCAGAGGATTGTTGCGGACATTGGGAGCGAGATCCTTTGCTATAATGACCTTATTATCAATCAAGTGCTCGACACTCGTCGAGTATAGCCTTTCATTCCGGAATGGTACAAGTTTTGTTTGAATTGATCCCTTGGGAGGGATTTTCCAGAGTTATGGCTGGGATAGGGTTGACGTAACCAACTGCTTTGAGTCTTTCATATCATTGGTCAATAGGTTTGGCGATGGTTGTGTATTGTTTGGGGGATCGGCGGTCAAAATTTGGTCTAGGTCGAGGATAGTTTTGGCGAGTGGGTGGTGATTGATGGTGGGAAGGTTGGGCATTATAGGCTTGGTACACGGGTGCGGGTTGAGGATATCTTGGTGAAGTGGGTTGACATGTAGGTGGCAGAGATGATTGGTATACGGGTGGTGGAATTTGGTATGTGGGTGAAGGTGCTTGGTAATCTAGAAAAGGTTGATATGCGAGTTGAGTTAGAGGGTATGTTTGATATTTCATTGGGGACTTGGTTCTCTGCGCAGCCATTAAAAAGTTCACATCCTTCTTTTTTGACGTGCCACCAGACTGTAAATCCTTGTTGGTGGCTTGTAATGCTTCAAGATTAGTGACCATACAGTTTTTAATGCATTCTTCAGTTCTTTCTCCCAACTTGATGATTCAGAGAATTTATGACCCTCTAACAACATCAACCTTTCATAATATTGTGGATCTTGAGCCCGGAGAAAGAACCTGTTCATCTGCTCTTCTTCTTAGGCCGGCCTGACCTTAGCAGCTTCTGACCTCTAACGAGTAGCATACTCGTGGAATGTTTCTGTGGGTTTCTTTTTCACATTCTGGATATGAAACACATATGGTGCGTTCTCTGTGTTAAACCTGAACCGGTCCATAAAGTCGAATGCCATACTTACCCAGCTTGTCCATTTCTTTGTGTCTTGGCTGATATACCAAGATAAGGCGTCTCCTTTCAGACTCCTCATGAACAACTTCATGTAGATTTTCTCATCTCTTCAAATTCCGACCAACTTATCACAGTATGTCCTTAGATGGACCCTAGGATCTCGTGTACCATCGAACATTTCAAACTTGGGAGGTTTGTACTCCTCCAGGAGTTCAACATCTGGCTGAATGCAAAGATCTTCACAATTCAACGTCTCAACACCTTTGTTACCTTCGACACCCTGGACCCGGCTGGTCAACTTCTTGAGCTCTGCTGTCAAGTTCATGATAAGAGAGTCTTTATTGTCTGATTCAGATGCACTTGAGATCGGTTGACTGTAGTAGGGTATAGTGTCCATAACGATAGGAGCATTGTGGAGGTGGTTGTTTGTAGTGTTTGGTGGTTCAGGAGTGAGCGGTGGAGCGTTATTGGGAGCATGGCATATGTAGTAGGTTTGAGCATGAGTGGGTTGCATTTGTGGTTGTGGGTGTTCTGTAGAGGTACGGGGTCTTGGGTGTTGGCATCAGGAGTGGCAAGAGAAAATGATAGGCTTGCCAAATTTTTAACTTGGTCCAATTCCTCTTGGATTTTCAACATTTTCTGTTCAATCTGAGAAGCAGTTCCTTTGGCAATTGGGGTACCCTGAGAAATTTCCTCCCTATCAATTTCCTTTCTAGCACTAGCGTATCCTATTCTGCCTTTGTTCTTGTTTCTGATAGGACTCGGACTCGGAGGAGGTGGAGGGCCCTTGTATCTTGTAGAGTATGCTGATGGTGACAAAATGCAGGAACTAACCTTTGGGGTGGGGAATAAAAAGAGTAGAAAAATAGTGCGATAAAAATAAAAGAGAACACTGTGATATTTAAACAAAGTGCGCAAGAATATAAGCCGTGTCCTAATTTGGGTGCCTCGTCGTTGCCCGAGGTAGGCCTAGCAACAAATTAACATTGGAGAACTTATAATGTTAAATGCCTCATTTAATTGATAAAAATAAGACGAGTCTAAAAACACAATTAGAATAACGGAAATAAGGATGTCACTAATGGCCAGTGGGCTTATTACATTATGAAAGCAAGAAATAAAAGTCCCTGAAGGACCTTCCCCAGATTCAGTATTCTCACCTCCCACGTACAACTGCATCAACTCGCGCGGTCCTAGCAGCAGATAGCTCGGGCCAGCTGTCCACATGCACTCTCCTTGGCATTTTGGCAGTTTTCAATCCTCTTCAATAACTTTCCTTCTAGCTCTACTAGACCTCGTTCCAGATACCCTAACCGCTTGTTGGCATTGACATCCATGTCCTTCCACTTGTCTATCAACTTCTGATGATCTTCTTGTACTTCCCGGTATTCATTTTCACACTCTCGAATCCTTTTGTGCAGTTGATTGTACTTAACTTGCGCTTTAGACTTTTTTGCAATAAGCCTGTGACCTCGGATGAACCCAGGATGTCCCAAACCCGCATGATTGTCTTCTAACCAACCTGGGTAGTGCGGCACATACCCTGCATGATCTGGATCGATATATTCTCTCCCAAAAACGAGTTTGCAATGCCACATGTGCTGAGCGTGACACATGTGAGGGCTATCATCATCCTATAAGTTAGCCCTGAAGTGACTCATTTTGTGTACCCTTGGTATGATTTGCTTTCTCCCAACTTGCCTCATGGCACGGAGAGAGACATAAGGATACTTCGCCTAAGATCGATGAGTATGAGGAATGGTTCATCCCGATAACGAATAATGAACTCCCCTATTAGGAACCACTCGAACATCCACAACACTTGATCCTCCTTTAGATTTTCAAGAGCCCTGCCCATCCTCCAGTGTCCTCTGGTTGAGCGAACATGTTGAGCCTGAAGTTCATTCACTTTGGATGATGGAAAGAAATATGATCATCCCAATCCCTGCGTATAATCTCCTGTCGGTAATCATCTTTCTGAATATGTTCTATAAGCGAGAGATGAAGTAACAGATTACATCCTTTAGAGTGTTTGGCCCCTTGCTAACAGTTTTCCATGGCTCGATATATCTCGGACGACAATCATGGGTGCTATGCTAAAAGACTGCTCGTGAATCCGTTCCATCAAGGTCTTGGTCACCATGGCTAGTATGGTGTGGATCCTAGCCTTCTTCATAGGAAAGACTATCATCCCCAGGAAATAGAACATGATGACGAAAACCCTTCTGTGGATGTGCCCTAAAGAGGTAAGGGAAAATTCATTGGTGTATGTGCGGTAGGTCTTGCTATAGACGTATCTCTCGTACAAGTAGTCAGTTAGTATGTAGGAGTTTTTTCAGACAAGTCAGATCCAGGTTTTTCTTGAGTCCCATCATCTTAAGAAAGCCTCTACCTTTGCAATTTTCTGACATAAACAGACCCGGAGACTCCCAAGGAATACCAGTTAGACCTCATATTTCTTCCAATAAAGGGGTCATTTCCAAATCCCCGAAGCGAAACACTGACCGATCACTATCCCAGAACAAAGTTGTAACCTCTACGATTTTGTTGTCAGGCTGGATTTCCAGAAATGAAGGCAAATTTCCTAAGTATTTGTGGACAAGGGTCTGATCACTGGCATGAAGGTCCTCCTACCATCTTAGTAGCCTTGGGTGAATGTTGGTTACCATATCGAATCTAGGGACTTCGTGCCTCATTTTCTGCAAAGCAAAGGGTTAGACCCAGACTCGACTATTTAAATCAACAATTAGCATAAAGGCATTTAGTTCTCCAAATAAATGCACAGAACATGGAGGTGTCCATTTGGGTTTCAGGGAAACCCGATGGACATTGGACCAGGCTATCTTAATAAGTCATTATGCGGACAACATAACTGACTCGACTAGGTTTGACCATGATGCATGTATAGTTTAACAAAGTAAGGTTTCTACTTTTGAAGTGCTAGACTGGTACCCATGAGTGGACAACTCAAGAGGGAAAGGCGCGGAACCGTCGACTACACTGTTGATTGACTGGTTTTACTACAAATATGCCTTTTCTAAATTTAGGGGGTGATAATATCGAAAAAGCGCAACCACTCATTCTAAGCGTTGCTATAGTGTTTGTTTTGGAACGAGTGGAGTATGATGTTGAAGATGCAATTTTACAAGAATGAAACGAATTGACATGTATTTTAATTTACATAAGATAAATAATTACAATAAATGCTCGAAATTATAACGGTATTGAAATAATAAAGCAGTAAAAGAAAGCATTTAAAAGAAAGAAAAGACATGAAGAGCCAAGTTAGTTTTAGGATGAAATGATTGAAAGGCAAGAAGTAAAGACAATTAAAGAAATAATGAAGTCACAATAACATGTAATGGTAGAAAGTCTAAAAACAAAATTCCCAACAGAGTTGCCATGCTATCGACGCCCCCTCTTTAATTATGGACGGGAGTCCGAAATCGGGTATTCAACATTATGGGAGGACAACTCTTATTCCCTTGCGAGAATTGAGTTTTGGAGTTTTGGAGAGTCGCCACCTAATGATTATAGTGCATTAGGACACTTTTAAAGAAATAAAGAAATTGAGAAGAAGAAATCAGAGTTTGGGTAAGGGCTTAGAGATTATCTCGAGGGGAAGGTGTTAGGCACCCCTCGAGATTCACTAGTGTGGTTCCCGGCCATGCTATAATTGTGCGAAGAAACAAATAAGGTTTACACATAGTAATTACAAATAAATTTATAGCTTTAAAAAGAATAAAGGAATAGATAGTTTTTAGAAAAGGAGTTAATTGAAAGGAAACATGATTTAAAGAAAACATGGTAGATAAAAAGGAAAGGGGAAGGGGGTCCTAGGTTTAAACATAATATGGATCACATCAATGCAATACCCAGCAATCACTCCTCAGAAGAGGGTCGCACATGATATTAGCGCACTGGTCACCATATCCATATTCTACCATTCCCACCTCATTAGGGTATTAAAGCGCGTTTAGCCTCTTTTACTTATTGCATGCTAGTACCCGTCCCATTTTATCAGTCCCGGGGTATTAGGGCTTCTAATCCTAAGAGGGAAGAAGGGATGTGGGCTTTTATGGAGTTTAAATGATAAAATTCTAATTTTGACATACGAAACAAGTACCAAATAGAGGAAAAACAAAACAGGTAAACAAGGTTCAAATAAACTCCTTAAATTAGACAAACATATAGTTTAACATGTCTTGGCACATACTAATTTGGTCTAAAATTAAGATTAAGTGGTGAGCGTACAGGTTCAATACATATATTTAGATAGAAATTTTGCATTAGTCAACTCAGATACAATTTTAATAGAATAAGGTATTTAAATGCGAGTTGTTCACTGATTTTTAGAAGATAAGCTAATGCAAAAAAGTTTTTGGAAGAAAGAACAGGCTGCAGACTTAGTAAACTATTTAGAGATGATTGTTCGAAAATGGATCAACAGACTACCCAATCATAAAGCACAGAAGTTGGTTTAAAGGATTTTAGAGAAAAGATAGAACTTGTCTGAAGAAAAGAGTAAGTTGAAGAACTGATTTAGACAATGAATTTAGGAACTTAGTTTAAAGAAACGTTTAGGAAAAACAATGAAAAAATCATTTCAGAAAAATGCGAATTTTGAAAAACTCAACTTTTCAAAAATGAATGTACACTGTTTTGGAAAGAAATTTACCAAAGGTTATAGTTTCAGAAAAGCGCACGGAGTTAGGATTTAAGAAATGATTAGCCAATTATTATCGTTTTAAAACAGGCAAACGACTTTTGATATAAATCCTACAGGCATGATATCTACGTTATTGATTTTCAGAACTTGTTTAATAGACTTGTGAAAAGATGCTTGTTTAATTAATCCTAGAGTTTTTCCTAATGAATATGCATATTCTATTAGCATGATCTCTATATGCGTTAATTACATAATATGAAAATTAAATCCTACAGGCAGGATTTCTAGTGATGATACGATAAACCCTATTGGCATGGTCTATATGTGATTTGAATTTGAAATATTGAACAGACCTATTGGCAATATTTCTAGTAAAAGTAAAGTCCTAGATCATGATATCTACCCTTTTGATGCAAGAAAGTAAACCCCCCACACCTTTTACTATACTCCCCGAGTTTTATACAAATTATTACAAACAAAAAAAAAGATGAAAAAAATACATCAAAGACTAACAACTAGATCCGAGAATCCTAATTTAACCTTAATGTCCAACAATGTGTGATTTACCAATTTCGGGATCCAGATTTCCAAAGCCTTCTCTTTATCCATAGTGTTTCAGAGTTCCTAGAAATCTCAAGGATTCCCGGCATTTCTTACACTCAGGACACCATTAGAATTAGAATAGTGCACTGTGAAAGAGCCAGCCCTCAGGCATCCAAGTTCAGAGGGATCTCAGGGGTCCCAAAGCATGTACTGCAAGAGAGGGGCAAAACTTATAGCTAAGAGTAAGTGCAAAGTGAAAAGGGAATTAGGGATCCATACAAATGGTGGTCATACCAAGCCACAAGTGTAGGCTGGAACACCCCTAACATCATGTTTGGTTAAACAAGTTTGGAGCAGACCCTTGAAGGTCAGACTTAAGTCTGGATAGTGATTAGGAAACCATCAGACCAAGTCCAAGGCTCAAACACATAAAGGGGAAAGGGGAGTGGGAATTAGTTGAGTTAGGGGGTTCAAAGAACCCAGTTTAGAGTCATAGACAATAATATTAAAGTGCTGCTATTTCTTGAACCAAACTCATATACAAACGGGAAAAAGGAAAGGGAGTTCACATATGAGAAGTAGTAATAAAGTTGTAGGAACATAGTAAAGATGAGCATAACAGAACTTAAGATATAAACACATAGTGGAGGAGCATTATTTAGTCTAAAGAGAACATACCCGTTGCAAAGTGAGAATAAGAAGAATAATAGAGCAAGTAAACAACAGGAACAAACTCAAATTCTCAGCAGAACACTTGAAGGCTCGAAGAGAACTTGAAGGTGTTTCAGAAAGCAAAGAGTAGAAGAAGAAAGAAGAAGAAGAAGAGGAAGAGAGAGTAATAGTGCAAATTTCGAGAGTCTGTTCAATTATGTGTGTCAAGTGCAGAAGAAGTGTGTCAAGTGTAGAAGGATAGCCCCCCTTTTATAGTTCAGAAACAAGTAGGAAGGGATAAGATTTAAATTTGAAAAATCAGTCTCAATTATTTGATTTCAAGCGGGCATGAGGTAATAAACGAAATAAAATAACTAAAACCCTTTTACAGAGTAACATAATAGGGGTATATACATAGAGACATTATTTAAGGCAAGACTCTAGTAGTACACGCTTAGGCAAAATAAAGAAAGGCAATCAATCAACAACCGGTAAAAATCAAAATAACAGGCTTTGTTTGAATGAACCTGTAATGACCGACCGGTCGTTTTGAGAAATTAAGCCCCGTTCAGGGGCATAAGGTTTGGAGCAACTTCGAAACATGAGTATCGACTTACGTGCATGGTGGAATTTAGTTTTCGGATGGTTTAGAGTCAATTCTAGAGAAGAAACCTTATTTTGGAAGTTGCAACGGTAAAATTTTGACCAGAACTGGACTTTTGGGTAAAAGACCCAGGAATGGGTTGTGGATGATCTCAACAAATTTTTATGGTGATTTTGGACTTAGGCGCATGTCCGGATTCGTATTTGGAGGTCCGCAGAGTAAATCGAGACATATTGGCGAAAGTTGAAGTTGGAAAATGAAGAAGTTTGATCCGCAGTTGATTTTTCCGAAATCGGGGTCGGAATGAAATTCCGAGAGTTGGAACAACTCCGTTATGTCATTTTGAACTTGTTTGCAAAATTTGGCGTCATTCCAAGTTGAATTGTTAGGTTTCAGCCTGAGAGTCATTATTTGAAGATTTAGAAGTTCATAAGCTTGATTTTTGGTTTGATTCGTTGTTTAGATGTTTTTATGTGATTTGACGCTTCGAGCAAGTCCGTGTTAGGTTATATGACTTGTATGTGTGATTAGACGGGGCCCCGGGGGCTCGGTGTATTTCAGATGGGCTACGGATCCTTTTTCCTCCTTTTTGAATTGCTATCTGCTATCTGGTATTTTCTTCTATGCGATCGCATTGCTTCTTCCGCGGTTACATAGCACAAGTTTTGGGCATCATTAATTCCTTCTATGCGATCTCATCATCACCTCCACGATCGCATAGTGTATTTCAAGAAGGGTTCCAATTCCTTCTATGCGATCACATAGACTTGTTCGGGATCACATAGTTATACTTCTCCCTCTTTGGCGATCGCATAACCCTTCCTGCAATCGCATAGGCTTCTTTCCTGGCTTCCAATTTTACTCTACTCGATTGCATTCCTCCTCTTGCGATAGCATAGAACAAATCATTGGGCAGACATATTTTATTCCCAAATTCGAGGGTTTCACCATTTATTCACATTTTGACTTCTAGAGCTTGGTTCTTGGCGTTTTTTGAAGGGATTTTTACCTGGAAACTTGGGTATGTGTTTCTCACTCAATTTAGATCAACTTCCACGAATCCATTCTTAATTTCATCCTTTAATTTCAGTTTTTGAATAAAAAATGGGTAGAACTTCATAGACCGAATTGTTGGATTTTGAGGGAGTGTTGGACGTATGATTTGAGATATTTTTATATGGTTAAACTCGTGAGAGTAAGAGGGTTCTGAAAAATTTAAATTCATCCGGTTCCGAGACGTTGGCACGAGGGGCATTTTGGTCATTTTTCCTAATTTCGCGCTTTAGATTTGAATTAAATTATAGAATCAGTTGTTTGAGATATTATTTACAATGTGTGATTTAACTGAATAGATTTGGGCCATTTGGAGTCGAGTACTTGTGGCAAGAACACGGTTGCTAGTTGATTTTAGCCGGTTGTGAGTTAAGTATCTTGCCTAACCTTGTGTGGTGGACTTCCCCTTAGGATTTGAGTCTTCTCTGTTGGTTGTATTCCGTGTACGCGAGGTGACGAGGGCGTGCTGGATTTATTTGTGGTAAATTGTCCCTTTCAGACTCTTAGACTTGTGAAATTCACCGAGTATGAAGATGATATTGATACGATTGAGTTCCCTATTATTAGTTTCACCTCAACATGTCTTACTTGATATTTGTTTGCCCTTCTTGATTTATTTCTGCTATTAAATGGACTTTTACGTGTTTAACCAAAGACAATTACCCTTCTATAGTCATAATACCCGCCATAACTACTCGTCTTTAATTGGAAATCATAAATGTTATATCTCATATAATTAATCGGTCTTAATTGGAAGGAAGATAGATATATTATGATTAATTGATATCTCCTTAAATGGTAATTATTTTATTCATGTTAACTTTCTTAGTGTTGGATACTCCTTGACTGTAAGTTTATCTGTAACTTCATGCAAATATATTACACGTCCAACTGTTGTGGTATAGATGTAGTTATTATGTGTTTATTATGTCTTGATTGTCGTTGAGGTTATTGTGTTTTTCCTTAGTGTTCAGTGTTCTTATTAGCTATTGTTGATTCCCTTGCCGGGATGTTATTCTTTTCTGTTGTTGTTTCCCTTGCCGGGACGTTCTTCTTTTCTGTTGTTGATTCCCTTGCCGGGACGTTATTGTTTATTTTGTTTATTCCCTTGCTGGGGTGTCATTGATACTGTACGGCTGTTGCTACCATGATGCACGAGGTCTCAGTCGTGTGGTTTTTGTTGGAGAGTTGCACAAAGTCTTTGCCGCATTATTGTTGCTATTGATATTTTTGTACATGCGGCGTAATAAGGAGGGATATGTTATATGCTTATATGTGGATTGCGCATGTGGCGGAATATGGTGGGAATATAGTGATGCATGTGTGGCAAAATAAGGTGGTGCTTGCTACATTGTTATTGGTTTCACACGTGGGGAAATAAGGTTGGCTATGTCAGGTGCTGATTGTAATGAATTGTGAAGGCCCGAGGAGGCATGTTCCTATTTGTTTACTATTGTGAATGGGGTTCAATTCCCGGAACATCCTATAGATATCTATATGATGGACTATGGGTTCGATTCCCGGGATATCCCCATTAAACTCAATGTGTTATGAGCTGATATTTTTATTGATTCTATCCGTGTGTAACTAAATCAGTTATTGATCATTCCATTTCTTATACTTACTAGTTGATAGAATTCTTGTTAGATACACTTGCACAAGCATACATGTAGTTAGAACCTCCTATTAGAGATGAATCCCTCCTGATTTGGCTAGGGGTGGGGATATGCCCTCGTTACCCATTATATATGTGAGAGTGACCCTAGTTTACTAATCAGTTGTCAGCACAACCCTGTTATTGATGGGGCACAAGATGTCAAGTGTTAGATTGTTGATGTTGGATTTTCAGGAGTTGTGGTTGATCGAGATTCCTTGTTAACATTGTGGAAAGAACTGAATAAGGCCTTATGTGAACATCACTGTAGGATACGAGTTATTGAGTTGTTTTTCCCTCATTGTGTTGTGACTTCAGGATTTGGATTGTGATTTCTGCCGTCATTTTTATATTACCATTTATTGTATTCTTATTGTTACTTATGGCCCGTTTACCTTATGTTGACTTGTAGTATTTTTTAGTCATCCGTGCAGTCTTTACATAATTACATATAATCTCTATTATTTCTATTATATTGTTTATTCACCGGTAGGTGTCTAGATTGTTCCTCGTTACTACTCCATCGGGGTTAGTCTTGATACTTACTGGGCATCGCCGTGGTGTGCTCATGCTACTCTCTGCACACTTTTTGTTGTGCAGATTCAGGTACTCCCCTTCAGTTCTATCGACCTTGGAAGGAGGCGTATCAATGGCGACTTCGAGGCATATCTGCTACGTCCGCAGACCGAAGAGTCCATTTCCAACTTTTTCTGATAAATATAGTTGTTTCAGCATTTCTCTTTTGTATAGACCTTCTTGAGTTAGAGCCTCTTATGTATTCCTTAGCTTGTGATTTGTGAGATTCCGGGTTTTCGGAACTTTGTTTACCTACGAGAGTTGATATTGTATGTGCCAGGTGGCACCTTGATCATTCAGTTATTTATTTGGTTCAGTTTAAATGTTTTCTTCCACAATTGATTAAATTTTTGCATTGTTAGGCTTACCTAATCGTAGGGACTAAGTGCCATCACGACATATTTACGGAGGGCGAACTGGAGTCGTGACAAAATCAAGTCAGGAAAAGGGGAAGGGAAGGTTCAATTAGAGAAATATGTAATAAATTAGTGAGGAATCATTAAAAGGAATTTCACATCAATTAATTAGTTGGCAAAGACCTTTTGAAGGAGGAGTCCTCATATATAAAGCATACAAGCATGTGAGGCAAAAGAGAGTTGTCGTGTTATCCAGAAAAACTAGCATAGAAAAGAAATCAGAGTCATAACAAAGAGGGTTTAGTTCATGGACTCGGAATGAAACTGAGAGACTCAAGGGTTCTGAATAGAGCCCTAGTCCAAACATAAAATCAAGCCTGCCAAAACCCCCAAATACTACGGTTTCTGACTCGAATCAGATGCATAGACGAGAAGACAATAACTAAAATAGACTCAGTAGTCTTTTCAGACACTTATGAGAAAACAAACAAATAGCATAGCAGGCTCAAGGCAACTATAATGTAGAAACCAATTTGAAGCACAATAATGCAGGCGTAAGAACATAACATAGGCAAATACACTCAAAGAAAAGAAGAGGAAGAATCATGCTTAAATAGAAAGAAAAACAGGAAATCAAATACTAGTAGAGACGAAACATTTGAGACAAACATAAACAGACACACATAAAGAAAAGAGTGGAAAGAATCAAAAAGTATTTTCAGAACCCTATTTTGAAAATCAAATGATTTTAAAAAGAAAGAATGGGGAAAAAGCTTAAAACGCCGAATATAGTATATATATAGCATAGTTATTAGAAAAAAACCAGAGAAAAACTACGAATAGCTTTAGGATTTCAAAGAAACCCAAGAAATGAGAAGGCTTGGAAGAAATATTGGTCTCGAGCTGGAGATGGCCAGAGATAGGCTCATAAAGCTTGAACACGTCGGAGCAAGGCCAGAGAGGCAATAGAACCTCGGATATGTAGAGTATCTAAATGGACACCATCGAGGTCAGACCTCGAAATCTCGAACACCCAGGGCTTAGGGGTGAATGGAGGTAAGTACAGACCGTCCATGGCCTGAGAAGCCATGGACTCCGGTGAGATTATGGTCGGAGAAGGGTGAGAGACAATTAGGATTTGAGAGCATTTGAGAGGGAAGAGGGTTTGAGGGCGGCATATTGGAGAGAAATGGGGAGGGTTTAGGGGTCGTTCTCGTTTAATTAAGGAAAGGAGAGATCTGGGCAATTGATCCAAATTATCAACGACTCAGATTTTAAAAGGAAATCAGGCGGATTTTATTAAGGAGTCTGGGTCAGGTTAAATGAATTAGACTGGTCTGATTTAGGCTTAATATTGGGTAAATGTTAGGCTAAAATTGAAATGCAAATGGCTAACTCTTAAATAGCCGCTTTTCCCTTGTTTTAATTTACCAAAAATAGCAAAACGATTTATGGAAGAAAATCAAGTGTGTTAAAATAATTAATAATACATAATTAAAAAATTAAAAATATCGGAGTAAATTAAATAATATAATTATAATTAAATCTTTAAAGAGGCTAGTATTATAATTATACGCTATTTAATTAAAAAATCAGATGAATATGTAAAAATATGCAAAAATTATGTTAACTACATTTTATGTAAATATGAGAATAAGATAAATATTTCACCAAAATGATAATTTTGAGAATAATTATTGGATTTTATGGTATAAAAATACGCAATAAATTATTTTAAAAATCATTAAAAAATATCAAAACTTTAGATGTGCTTATATATGCACATATATACTATTTTGAAAGTTTTTTGGGTAAAAAAATACAAAGGAAAAACTTAGATATCAACATGAATTACTCCCACAAAGTCAGAACAAAAAGTGTTTGTTTTATTGTGTGCAATTTTGTGAATTGTTGTGGAATTTTCTATCATTATTTGCATTTATCCTTTCATGTTTGTTGTTTAAATAAATAAAAAATATTTAATAGGTTGCGTCTGCATTTTTAGGACTTAATTTTATAATTCTCGAGTTAAGTAGTAAATTAATTATTTTACAAAAAATAAAAATCATAAAGATGTTTTTGTATTTGTTTAATGTCAAATTGTCTGGTTATTTTATATTTTTAGTATTTAATTACTTGTAATAAATATTATGTTAAGAAGAGTAGTATTTTAAGTCAATTTTGCTTTTTATTAATTTGAGTTAGGATTTTTGGTTTTAATTCTGAGATTAATTTAGGAAGAAAATAAAAGAAAATTGATAAAGAGAAAGTAAGTGGGATTGGGCCAAATTCACCTGGCCCAATCAGTGATAAATTTTTCACCAAAATAATAATTTGGTCCAGTCGATCAAGCCATCCAAACGACGTCATTTTGGCATACTTAATCTAGACCGTCGATCTTATTGGATCAAATGGTCCAGTCCGCCTTCCATATCAATGAAAAAACACCGTCTCAGGTGGCTGATTTGAATCATTCAAGATCATTCATCCAATGGTCCAAAACGCACCCCACTACCCGTTAATCTCGCCCGACTCATTCACATAAGAGACAAACCCGGTCTCTATTATGTCTGAACGACGCCGTTTTGTTAAGTCAATCGGTGAATGCCATTGATCTCGAATGATCGAACGATTTGGAGACAATCTCCCTACATATATATATATATACCCCGACCCCCTCCTAAAGCCCCCACCTCGTCTCATTCGTCTCTTCAGAGACAACCCAAGCCCAAACCCTAGCAGCCGCCACCCCTCTCTACCGCCATAAACCCGGCGTCCCATTCTCTGATGATCTCCAAATTAACACCCCAACCTCACCTCAACCTTTACATTTGAAATATCCAAAATACGTCCTCGAATATCGGCTAGGATTCTCGAATCTTGAATTGAAGGAGTCCGGTTGAACCCAAGTTTACCCCCGAATTGATACCATACGATTATCGTACTTCCCTCACACAAATCCCTTACCGACTTCTGCCAAAATCCCCCTCAAAATGCCCTAATTTCAAATCTCGAAATGCTCTAGTTGCTCTCGAAACCTTAGCAAAGTTTGCTCTAGATGAGCAGCGGTTTCTTTGGTGATTGGAGTATTCTGGGAAGTTTCTTCAATCTCTTTTCTTGCATTGGTATCTCCCATCTTGCCTTTTTTCCTTTTTTTGGGAGGACTCAGAGGAGGAAGAGGAGGAGGAGGAGAAGGACCCTTAGAGCTTGTTGAGTATGCTGATAGTGCCAGAATACACGAACTAACTTTGGGGAGGGGAATAACAAAAAGGATAAACAAAAGCTAAAAAGTTAGTGCGGATTCCGAGGAAGAAAAATATAGCGATATTTAAACACAATGTTTGAAGGAATATAAGTTGTTTCCTATTTGGGTTCCTCGTTGTGCCCAAGGTAGGCCTAGCGACAAATAAAATTTTGAGAACCTATAACACCAAGTGCCTCGTTTTATTGATAGAAATAGAACGAGTCGAAAAAACAAACTGAATGTAGAAAGGATGTCATGGCAAATGGACTTATTACATCAAGAAAGCAGTAAAACTCCTAACTACTTGGTCCAAAAAGGACCTTCCCCAGATTCAGTATTCTTGCCTCCCTCGTACAGCTGCATCAACTCGTGCAGTCCCAATAACAAATAAGCTCGGGCCAAGTGCCCACCTTCATTACTTTCAGCCTCGTGATAGTCGTTGATCCTCTTAAGAAATTTTCCTTCCAGTTCCACTAAACCCCACTCCAAGAATTCTAGACGGTTGTTGGCGTGGACAGCCATGTCCTTCCATTCGTTGATTAGCTTATCTTGGGCCTCTTGTATTTCCCGATGCTCACTTTCGCACTCCCGTATCCATTTGTCTAGCTGATTGTATTTGACCTTTGCTGCAGTCTTCTCATCAATAAGCCTGTGACCATGGACGAAACCCGGCTTTCCCAAGCCAAAGTGATCATCTTCTAACCATCATGAATAGAGCGGCTCACATCCAACCTGATACCTGTCTGGTTCCATATATTCCTTTTCCAAGATGAGTTTGGAGTGCCACATACGCTGAGCTTGACACCTGTGTGGGCTATCGTCATCTTGAAAGTCAGCCCTGTAATTACTCATCTTTTCTACCCTTGGTATAATCTGTTTTCTCCCTGCTTGACTCATGACTCGGAGAGGGACATAATGGTAAGTTCCTCTTAAGACGATAAGTATAAGTAATGGTGCATCCCTGGACCGAATAATAAAATCCCTGATTGGAAACCACTCGTACATCCATTGTACCTGTTATTCTTTCAGATTCTCCAATAGTTCTACCCATCCACTGGCGTCTTCAGGGTGGGCGAACATATCTGGCATAAAGCGCATTCACTTTGGATGATGGAAAGAGATACGGTCAAACCAGTCTCTGCGTATGATTTTCTGTCTATAATCTCCCTTCTGAAGATGTTCAATGAGCCAGAGTTTCAATAGCAAATTGCTCCCTTCAAAGTGCGGTGCCCCTTGTTGACACTTCTCCAAGGCTACAGTTCAGCGAGGATCATGGGCACCATACTAAATGTCTGCCTATCGATACTCTCCACATTGTCTTTGGTCACCATGGCTATTCTGGTATGGATCCTAGCTTTTTTATCGGAAAGACTATCATGCCCAGGAAATAGAACATGAATACAAAGGCTTCCTATGTATGTGCCCTAAAGAGGTGATGGAGAACTCGTCCCTGTGAGTGTGGTAGGATTTGCTATGGCCGAACCTTTCATACATGAAGTCGAAGGATAAGTAGAAGTTCTTCACACAAGTCAGATTAGGATTATTCTTGAGCCCCACCATTTTCAGGAACCCTCTTCCTTTGCGGTTTTCTGGCATAAGCAAACCGGGGCTATCCCAGGGAATTCCGGCTAAATCCCCAATTTCTTCCACAAATGGAGTCATTTCAAGGTCCCCAAAATGGAAAACAGACCGTTCACTATCCCAGAATAAAGTAGCAGCTTCAATGTTTTTGTTGTCTGGCCTAACTTCCAAGAGTGAAGGAATATTCCCTAAGTGCATGCGGATAAGAACTCGATCACTATCATGCAGATCCTCCCAGCAGCTTAGTAACTTTGGGTGAATTTTTGATACTATACCGAATCTGGGGACTTCGTGTCTCATTTATTGCAAAATAAAGCATTAGGCCCTAACCCCACTGGACTCGATTGTTTAAATTAATAATTAGCAGTATGGTATTTAGTTCTCCAAATAAATTCACATAACGTGAAGGCGTCCGTTTGGGTTTCAAGAAAACCCAATGGACTTTTGGTTTCGGCTATGTTAATGAGTCAATATCCGGATGACATATATGCGGATGACATAACTGACTCGGCTAAGTTTGACCATGATGCATGAATAGTTTAACAGAGTAAGGTTCTACTTTTGATGTGCTAGACAAGGTACTCTTGAGTGGACAATTCAAGAGGAAAAGGCACGGAACCGTCGACTAAATCGTTGAACGACTGGTTTTTCCTCAAATATGCCTTTGCCAAATTTAGGGGGTTTATAATATGGGAAGAGCACAACCACATATTATAAGCGTTGCTAGATTTGTTTGGCACGAGTGGAAGATGATGTTGAAGGATGCAATTACAATAATAAAATAAATACATATATTTTCACGTTCATAAAAATAAAGATTAAAATAGGTGCTTGGAATTTAAAACGGAATTGAAATGAAGTAAAGTCAGTAAAGCAGTTAAAGAAAAAAGAAAAACACGAAGAATCAAGTTAGTATTTAGGAAGGAATGGTTAAAGCAATAAGGTAGTAAAGAAAGTAATAAAGTCACAAAGTACGTAATGGTAAAAGCCTTAAAGAATTCCCTAGTAGAGTCGACATGTTGTCGACGCCCCCTTTTCCCTCCTAAAATAAGCAAAATTAGCTTTACGATATTATGGGAAAAAACAACTCTTTATTCCTGTTTGGGAATTGGGCTATGGTATTTTGAAGAGTCTCCAGCTAATGATTATAGTGGATTAGGACACTTTTAAGAAGAAAAGAGAATTTTATTAGAAAATCATAGTTTGGAAAGGGCTTGAGATTATCTCGAGGGGAAGATGTAGACACCCCTCAAGATCCACTAGTATGGTTCTCGACCGCGCTTAATTGTGACTTTAAGAAGGATAAAAGCAAAGTAAAAATAAGACTCACGTATAAGGAATACATTTGGGAATTTTGAAAGAATAAAGGCATAAGTGATTTAAAAGTAAAAGTAAAGGAGAAATCAATTGGGGAAAATATTACTTCAAGAAAATATTTAAATAAAGAAAAAGAAGGAGGTCCTAGGTTTGACTATAATATGGATCACATCGGTACAATACCCCACATACACTCCTCAAAGAGGGGTCCTATGATATTAGCGCACTGGTTATCATCTCCATATTCTACCCTTCCCACCCCCTAGATGTTACTTAAGCGTGTGAATTGGTCACGAATGCTTATTGCGTGCTATTACCCGTCCCGCCCTATAGATCCTAGAGGGAATTTAGGATCACTATTCTTATAAGGTAGGAACTAGATTTAACCCTTAAGTTTAAAGGTTAAAATTCTAAGCGACATAAAAAAAATAGGACTACACATAATGGAATCACGTAAAGCATATAAATGCTCAAATATCCCTCTATGAAAAAACACGTAATTAGCACGTCTTAAACGCATTTATGGTCTAAGGAAGGGAGAATTATTAAAAAATGGAGCATAAGTTTAAAACAGAAGCTTGAGTATTTGCAGAAAAGAGTTGTAAAAAAACGTTTAGAACTTAAAAAAAAAAGGGTAGTAGCAGTATTAGGAATCTGCAGAAAACATTTAAAAACATTTGTGGAACATGTGGTAAAAGCAGTTTTCGGACAAGTGGAGTAGCAGAAAAGATGCGATAGAAATTTAATGTTGTAGTAGTGTAAAGAAAACAGTAAACATTAGCCTTAACTACAGTTTGGAAAATTATAGAAGATACAGTATTTAGAGAGTTTTTGGAAAAGTAGCAGTCCAGTTATGGGCTGGGAAGAAAAGTAATTCAGTAAAAAGTATTTGCACATGTGGTAAAAATAGGCAAAAGTTTTGTATAAAAATCAGAGGGCTTCAGAGACAAACGAATCTGGATAGAGGTGGAATAATTTAAACACGGTTTAAGGCGATTAACTCAGTTTATCCGTCCTAAGGCTTGCATAGGTGTTATTTAAACCGTAAAAAAAGGTGGACATGCATATTAGTTTCCAGTTTTAAAAGGAGTTTGTTAACCAGTTTTACCAAATTAGCGAGGCATTCGACAGTTTCAAGCAAGAAATGCCTAAGTACAGGATATCTAATGCACATAAAAGTCCTAAAACATGGTATCTACATGTAATGGTAATGACATTGATTATTAACTGATTGTGATTATGAATAGAATTGAAAGTGAGGGATATAGGAACATGATTTCTATGTGCAAAGATGCAAGTCCTAAACATGGTGTCCATTGCACAAATAAGTAAGGATAATCCTATGAATATGTTTTCTACCCATTCCCTTAACTAAGCATGCATAACCCTCCCAAATTCACTATAAACCCCATTATCCTTTACAAATTATTATAGACCAATTAATTAAATTACAACAGTGATAAAAAAGAAGAAGTTATTCTATAGGTAGCCTTCAGCCAGGCCCAAAATCTCCAACCTCACTTCTTTCGAGTTTCACAGTCTATACCAAGGTTTGGGTGCGGAAATGTTCCCTAAAGGTTCGTTTGAACCCCTGGCCAATACCAGGCACCCAGAATATACCATTATTGACAAGTACAAGTGTGGAAGTGCCATCCTTGTACATCAAAATTCAGTGGGTGCTCAAGGCTCGCAAAACAATGCTTACACTAAGGAGCAGAACCTAAGTTCTAAGAGTAGTGAGATTGTGATAGAGTTGAAAACAGTTTAGAGACAGTTTTAGAGGAAAATAGTAAGAAGAGTTGAAAGAGTTCTTTTGAAATTCATTTGGGCTGACCAATTTCCAAACAAGAGAATCACACAAGCAGGGGAAAAGGGGAAGGGAACAAATAAGCAAGGAAACTACTCATATATGTACAAAGTATCCAAGAAAGGGAATCATACATGGTAGATATGGAGTCCAGCTCTTACCGCACCAAACTCCCAAATAGAAACAACCTCTGGAAGAGGTTTCAGGCTAATCAAGTAGCCAAGTAGGTCCTGGATACATACTAATAGTGCATAAAGAAGAGGAAAACATTCATTGACATAGGGAAAGGGGCAGGGAACAAAACTAGGAAGATTAATAAATACATGCTAGTGACAATAAGAGCAACAAAACCAAAGGTAAAAGCACACAAGAAACAAGATGAAGGGAAAAAGTAGTAGAAGCATGTTGTTTTGGAAGCTGTATCTTAAATAGGTAACATACCAATTGCAGATAATGGAACATAATAGAAATGAGCAATAATGCACAAAGGAGAGCAAAGTGTGCAGAGAGTGAGAGTAGCAGTGTACAGAGAAGTAAGCAGCATGCAAACCCAAGTAAACAATGCAGTAGAAACCCAATAGTAGAAATAAACAGCCAAGATTACTCAATCTTGGCTTTCATCTGACTGAGTGTTCAATAGCAGAATGAGAGAGTTTGTATAGAAATTATAGAGAAATAATGAGAGCACTAAGTGTTTTGAAAGAGAGTTGAGAGATTGAATTCGTGTCTATATGTGTGTTGATATGCAATGTGTTCGTGTCTTATGCAAAAGAGATTGGGGTACTTATAGTATTGAAAACGAGTAAACATACATGGCAGCAATCCATAATTAAGGAACTGGGTATCAATCATAATCAAATAAGCATAAGGACTTCCCTTTAATTAAGGAATCAAAGTCAAACGGCAACAAACAGCTGTTTTAAAAGGAAAGGAATCAATTAGACTACCGCATCTACCATACTAGGAGTAGTGAGGCATGTATTATGCAATAAGGGCTAAATACACAGTAATTCAAGTAAGGAAAATATATACTGAATATTTGAAAGCATGTTCACGCGCGTAAGTATGGAAAAAAATGTAAATTAATTCTAAAAATTAGTCAAAGAATCATTGATGAGATTAAAATCACAGGGAATTAGTTCTAAGTAAGGAAAGCATATCACAAATAAGGAAGAAATTCAAAAAACAATCAGTGTATAACTTCTAAGAAAAATCACATACAAATCAAGGATTCGTAGAGATGCACAAAATCAGCAGAATATTAAGTAAACGAATAACAATTAGACCTACAAAGCGCCATAGACATGAGAATAAGAGAACACTAAGCAAGAAATTCACAGAAAAGGCTGAACCCTAGTAGAAATCCTAAAGCATGGGACTCGGAATAACCAGAAGATAACACAAACAAAACATAACACAAACATAACCACATAATACTCAAGAAAATCAAAAGATATAACGATTTTGAAAGAGGTTCGAAAACCCTAGTTATGAAAAAGATAAAGATGTTGGAAATCTTGAATTTAATCGGAGATACTGAGTGAAAAGTAGTGTAGAGAGAAGAGATTAAACTAGAAATTGTTTAAAATAACAAAGATTAAAGAGATTTGTGCAAAATTTAGGGTTTTGAAATAAATTAGGGAAAATGAGAAACCTGGCCGTGAAACTCATAAATAGTTCCATATAAGGCATTATTGGACAAAACCCACCAGAGAAAGGCCGGCAATGGACCCAGGCAAAGCTTTCAGTGACCGTCTTTCATGGAGGAAGTTTTTGGGCTTCGAGCTTTAGAGAGAAACAATGAGATGGGGTTCCATGGTGACTGGGGGTCGAAAGAAGTGAGGACGGAGTTAGCGGAGAGGCGACGAAAGCCATCGGAGAAGGTGAACCAGTAGGTTCTAGAGAGAAGGGGGAGGTGAAGAGTTTAGAGAGAGACCGGTCTCTTTGCAAATGAGGGTAATGGGAAGGGGGGTCATTTGATTTATTTTAGGAAAATTAATCTGGACCGTTGATCTCGTTTGATCAATGGATCTGATTGAATGATAGAGGGGCCGAGTTAAAATCAACGGGATGGTTCGGGATTTAGGCAATTGGGTCGTTCAAATTGGGCTGAAATAGGGTTGAAATTTGGGCTAGGATTTAAACAAAATCTGGCCAACTTTTAAATAGCCAATTTCTCCCAATTTATTTTATAAAATAGCTAAAATATTTTAAAAAGAAAAATAAGAACATAGATCTAATTAATATCATATAATTATTAAGTGAAAAATATAAAAATAATTTCACAGCTATAAAACATAGTTAATTGCAAAAAATAAGCCATAATTGCAATTTTATGCAATTTGCTTTAGAAATTCCAAATAAGTTTGTAAAAATATGCAAAAATTACATAAATTATACTTTTTAGTAAATATGAGAGTGAAATACATTATTCACTAAAAAAATAATAATTTGGAAATAATTTTAATTTTGTATTGTCAAAATAAATTGTCAATTGAGTTTAAAAATCATAAAAAAAATTAAGGAAAAATGCCAAAATTTCCACGCATGAGTATATATGCATACATATACATTTTGAAGGTATTTGGGTGCAAAAAATACGTAGGAAAAAATTGGGTATCACGACTGCCCCTCTTTACCCGAGGTGGATGAATGAGTTGTCGGGTAAAGATAAGATGACTAATTTTGACCGGAATTGCGATTGTAAGTGAATTTTGACCGCGCGACTTCTGAACTGCCTACATATCCCTGGATTTACAGGAACCAGGCCATACGTAGTTCGAGAACCATTGTCGGAATATGCCGATGGAAATTTGGAAAAGACGGACGCCACGTGGTTTTAGATTCGACAAGGGTTTGGAGGCCGGACAGGCTGCGGAGAAACGGAGTGGGATCGCTCCTGCTGAGACGGCTGTGAGCCAGCTGGTGTACCTACAATGGGTGATGTGCATTTATATTGCATAATTTAAACGTGATGCAAGTTCTCGTTGGACCATGAATTCTTTCTTCGGACGATTAGGACGAAGTCCTCAGACTATGATGTCCTGGGCCATGAAGAGCATAAAAATAAAGATTTGCAGGCCATGAAATGGTGTTCTCGGGCTATGTAGATGGTGCCTCCGAACTATGATGCCTTTGAATAAGTTGGTGATATTTTAGCCCATGAGAAGGTGGCAATCTTTCAGCCGAATGAATGCAAGGGTGGCGAAGTATATGCGAAAGCGAGAAATTAAATGCAGGGGCAATATTTCAGCTAAATGAAACAGGGTGGCGATTTTTCAGCCGAATGCAAAATAAAGGAGGTAGAGCTTAACCTCGGAAGGCAGAAGACAAACTTATGCAATATGGAGGTAGAGCTTAACCTCGTAAGGCATAAAATAGCATTATGCAATGCAGAATGGAGGCAGAGCTTAGTCTCGAAAGGCAGAAAATAACCGTATGCAAAAATGGAGGTAGAGCTTAACCTCGGAAGGTAGAGATTAGCCTTATTCAAAATGCAGGATACAGATATAGCTTATTTTCGAAAGGCAGAAGATAGCCCTATGAAGGATGGAGGTAGAGCTTAACCTCGGAAGGCAGAGAATAGCCGTATGCAAAATGCAGGATGGAGACAGAGCTTAGTCTCAAAAGGGAGAAGATATACTTATGCAGGATGAAGGTAGAGCTTAACCTCGGAAGGCAAAAAATAGCCTTATGCGAAATGAAGGATGGAGACAGAGCATCGTCCCGAAAGGCAGAAAATAGCATTATGCAAGATGGAGGTAGAGCTTAACCTCGGAAGGCAGAAGATAGCCTTATGCAGGATGGAGGTAGAGCTTAACCTCGCAAGGCAGAGAATAGCCTTATGAAAAATGCAGATGGAGACAGAGCTAGTCTCAAAAGGCAGAAGATAGCCTTATGCAGTGCAAAAATGTAAAGGAGAAGATAATAGCGGTTTTCTTAGCTGGTAGATGATAGTAAACTTTGTGAAATGAGTAGATGCTTCGAGAATTTTGATTCTGTAGAGCACATGCATTGCTAATTTTTGTCCCGAATTCCTGCATCCAAAGAAAAATCGTGAGTTTTGTAAAAAGGGGAGGTTAGTTCGTACGATGTCTTGTACCATTTGGGGTAGTTTTGTTGAACGATAGTGATCCAAATGATTTTATGTAAAATTTGGCAATCATGATGCAAATGTATATATATAAGTAAAGAAAAGAATAATTTTATTTTATGATGAACCAACAACTACAATGTGGTTAAAGATATGGCAACCTTGCTTGATCCGGAATTTTGAGGGGTCCTCCTCAAAATTGGACCCTAGTTTACTGGGCTGGCACTATTGACGACAATGCTAATTGACTGAAGGCGGATCGACCTTAGGATTATAAGGGTCCTCTTCAAAATTCTGCCCCAGTTTACTGGGTCGATGGTGATGCGACGGCTGGCAAACTTCGGGGTTTTGAGGGTCCTCCTCAAAATTCTGCCCCAGTTCCAAATGCGGGGGAAAAAATGGAATTTTATTAAAGGTGTGACCGAACCCACAGGGATGCCTATGAATCCCCTCTTAAATGGGAATCAGGTCAAGCGTAGTTCAAATTACATCATAAAGGAAATCATAATGATTAAATGTAGTATCTCTTCACTGCGTCTGAGTTGATTGGTTTTGGCCATACTTCTCTGTCCATTTGTGTAAGAATGAGGGCCTCTCCAGTTAGAACCCGATGAACCATGTATGGACCCTTCCAGTTGGGGGAAAATTTACCTTTGGCTCCATCTTGATGTGGAAATATCTATTTTTATCACCAGCTGCCTTGGTGTAAACTTCCTTGGTCTGAATCTTTTGTTGAAGGCTCTGGACATTCTATTCTGATACAACTGACCGTGACAAACCACGTTCATTATCTTCCCATCTAAAAGGGCTAACTACTCGTAGCGAGCTTTGACCCATTTTGCATCATCTAGCTTTGCCTCTTGTATGATTCTCAATGATGGAATTTCTACCTCAGTGGGAATGACCGCCTCTGTACCATAGACCAGCATGTAGGGCGTTGCCCCGTTTGTGTGCAGACTGTAGTGCGATATCCCAATTTAGCGTATGACAGCATCTCATGCCATTTCTTGTGCCTTTCAATCATTTTCCTCAGTATCTTCTTAATGTTCTTGTTGGCAGCTTCTACAGCTTGATTCATCTAAGGTCTATGAGATGTAGAGTTCTTGTGCATAATCTTCAAAGTTTCGCACATTGCTTTCATCAAGTCGATGTCGATATTAGAACCATTATCAGTGCTGATCCATTCTGGAATTCCGAACCGACTGAAAATACAGTCGTAGACAAAGTCTGCCACGACTTTCTCGGTTACCTCTTTGTGCGATGCTGCTTTAACCCACTTAGTAAAGTAATCAATTGCCACTAGTATGAATCTGTGTCCGTTTGATGCGGCAGGCTCAATTGGTCCAATAACATCCATTCCCTAGGCGGCGAATGTCCATGGTGAGCTCGTCGCAATAAGCTTGTTTGGAGGTACCTTTATCATATCTGCATGTATCTGATAGTGGTGACAGTTTTGGACATACTGGATGCAGTCCGTCTCCATAGTCATCCAAAAATGCCCTGTTTGGAATATCTTCTTTGCTAAAACAAAACCATTCATGTGCGGCCCACAGGTCCCTGAGTGCACTTCCTCCAATATTTTGGTTGCTTCTGTTGCATCGACACATCTAAATAATCCCAAATCGGGAGTCCTCCTATACAAGATTCCTCCGCTGTGAAAGAAATTGTTGGATAACCTTCGAAGTGTGCGCTTCTAGGTGGCGCTAGCAAGCTTCGAATATTCTCCTGTTGTTAGGTACTCATTGATGTCATGGAACCAGGGTTTTGCATCGGCTTCGTCCTCAACATGCGCACAATATGCTGGTTGATCATGAATCTTGACCTGGATGGGGTCGATGAAGTTCGTATCTGGATGTTGAATCATGGATGATAAAGTGGCAAGTGCATCTGCGAACTCATTCTATATTCTCAGAACAGGCTGGAACTCCGGTTTGCTGAACCTCTTTCGCAACTCTTGTACGTGATGTGGATAGGGGAGTATCTTATAATTCTTGGTAGCCAATTCTTCTCGAACCTGATGTATGTGTAGATCCGAATCTCCGATCACTAGCATCTCCTGAATGTTCATATCAATGACCAATTTAAGCCCCAATATGAAGGCTTCGTACTTGACCATATTGTTGGTGCATGGGAACCTGAGTTTGGCGGATACTGGGTAGTGCTGACCGGTTTCTGATACCAGGACTGCTCTTATTCCAACTCCCTTGAAATTTGCAGTTCCATCGAAGAACATCCTCCAACCATCATAGGTTTCTACAATGTCCTCTCTTATGAAAGCTACTTCTTCATCGGGAAAATACGTTTTTAATGGTTCGTATTCCGCTCCTATAGATATTTGGTGAGATGATATGCCAAAGATTGTCCTTTAACTGCCTTCTGGGTGACATAGACAATGTCGAATTCACTTAATAAAATTTTCCACTTAGCGAGCTTGCCAGTAGGCATGGGCTTCTGGAATATATACTTTAATGGATCCATCCTTGATATAAGATAGGTAGTGTAAGCATAGAAATAATGCCTTAGTTTCTGAGCTACCCAGGTCAAAGCACAACAAGTACATTCTAGTAAGGAGTATTAAGCCTCGTACGGGGTAAACTTCTTGATGAGATAGTAGATTGATTGCTCCTTTATGCCTGTTTCATCAAGTTGCCCTAAAACGCTACCAAATGCCCCATCAAAGACAACGAGATTAAGCAATAAGGGCCTCCTTACTCGAACGGAACCAGGACTGGAGGCACAGACAAGTACTCCTTGATTCTTTCAAAAGCCTTTTAACATTTATTGGCCCACTTGGTGGCAGCGTCCTTCGTCAGCATCTTGAAGATGGGTTCACAAATAACGGTAGATTGAGCTATGAACCTGCTGATATAGTTGAGCCTCCACAGGAAACTCATTACATTCTTCTTATTCTTCGGCGGTGGCAACTCTTGAATACATTTGACCTTTGATGGATCCAGTTCTATTCCTTGGCGACTCACAATGAAACCGATTAACTTTCTGGCAGGAACCTCGAATGCATACTTGGCGGGATTCAGTTTCAAGTTATACCTCTTTAGTCTGTTGAAAACGTTTCGCAATTCCTCCATGTGATCTGCAACTTTTCTGGACTTGATGATGACGTCTTCCACATATACCTCAATTTCCTTATGTATCATGTCATGAAAGATGATAGTCGTGGCCCTCATGTAAGTAGCACAGGCACTCTTCAACCCAAACGGCATCATTCTGTAGCAATACATCCCCCATGGCATGATAAACGCTGTCTTCTCTTCATCTTCCTCATCCATCTATATCTAATGGTATCATGCAAAACAATTGACGAATGACTGCAATTCATGCTTGGTGCAGTTGTTGATCAAGATGTATATGTTTGGCAAGGGGAAATCGTCTTTGGGACTATCCTGTTGAGATCCCGATAGTCGACACAGACTCTAACTTTCCTGTCCTTCTTTGGTATCGGCACAATGTTAGCTAACCAGGTCGGATGCTCTACCACTTTGAGAACTCTGGATTTGACCTGCTTGATGACCTCTTCTTTGATTTTCAAACTCATATCTGGCTTGAATGTTCTGAGCTTTTGCTTTACTGGCGGACATGTATGATTTGTTGGAAACTTGTGAGCGGCGATGGATGTGCTGAAACCAGTCATATCGTCATAAGACCATGCAAAGATATCCTCATATTCTCTTAAAAACTTTGTATATTCTTCCTTTTCTGTCTGTGATAAGTGTACACTGATGCGCATTTCTTTGTCATTCTATGTATCTTCAAATTGACGACCTCAGTCTCATCCAAATTGGACTTAGGCCTATTTTCAAAATTCTCAACTTCTCTGACAATTTCTCCTGGTATATCATCCTCTTCTGAGTCTATATCAGTTTGTTGCATAGCCTCGTTGCAATTTACAGTTGTCGGTTCATCATCAAGATATGCAATAGTAATGCTGTGTGAAAATAAAGTACATAATAGAGAAAAGTAATGAGTAGCGAGATATTTGATGAACTGGAAAAAACTCTGATTAAATTCATAAATGTTTGAAACATTGGAGTTCTTTTGGAAAGTAAAGACAATGCGGAAAGAAAAAAACAACTAAAATAAAGATGTATGATGTTCGTTCAACCTTGCTACACTGAAGATCTCCCGGCGATGGTAGTCCTGATTGACCAATTGGTTAGGCGCTCCCCTTGGTTCATAGCCTGAATGGAAGGGCCTTCCCCCCCTTCCTCTTGGAAGATTACACAATAGTCCATGTCCTCCTCCAGTAATAGGTTCTTCATCGCCGCAAGAGCCTCATCTTCTTTCGATCTGTAGAGAGTGTTAGCTGGCTAAAATGTTTGCTCTAACTAAGGTAAAGGCTGCTCCAATGGGTAATACAGGCTGATACATGGTGGCGACCCCTCCATGATCTCTTCCCAAGTGTATTCGTACCCCACGCCAAAGGTAGTACCATGCTTCTTCAACTGGACAGGTTTGGTGATACCTTGGAGATTTTTGCCAAGCCCTTTTCCAGGTTCATACCTGCTCTAATTCAGAATGCTCTTGATCTTGTTACCCCATCATTTGTCTTTGTGCACAGCGTTGACTCGCTCAATATGATGGTATGTTTCTTCACCTATCCTTCTTCTGCCCCCGATCATCGGGATGGTCTGGCGACTGTATATGGGGTTGCTACCGTCGTCGTGGATGATCACTTCCTGATGGTTCCATTCAAACTTTACAGCCTGATGTAGGGTTGATGCCACAACCCCAGTGGCGTGAATCCAAGGTCGTCCCAGCAATAGGTCTTAGGACGCTCGCACGTTAGTGACTTGGAAATCAACATCGAACAAAGTAGGCCCCATTTGCAAGCACATGCTAATCTCCCCAAGGGTGGACCTCTGAGACCCATCGACAGCCTTCACGTTAATAGCCCTATGGTTTATCTCATGCAAGCCCTTGCCCAACGTTCTGAGGGTGATCAATGAACAAATATTGAGGCTAGAACCTCCGTCATCCAAGATACTGGTGATAAATTTATCTTCACATTGTACAGTGATGTGCAGTGCCTTGTTCTGGCTAAGCCCTTCTGGTGGTAATTCATCCTCATGGAAAGTGATTTTGTGACTCTCCAACACCTGCCCCATCATGTTTCCCATCTCTCCTCCTATTATGTTGCTGGGAATATAAGCTTTACTCAATATCTTCATCAAGGCATTTTATGTGCCTCGAAACTCTGTAGAAGTACAAAGATGGATATCTTTGCTGACGTTTTGTTTTGCTGCTCAATGACTGAATATTCTTTAGCCTGTATCTTTTTCTAGAGGTCGTCTGGTCCGGTTTCAAAAGGACACCCAAAGGCCTGCTTGCTGGACTCTGCTAGATGTTCTGGAGTGTATACCCTGCCGGTCCTAGTCATGCCCTGTGTGGAGATTGTTTGTCCAGTGCGTGCCTTTCCTTTCCTTATAGCCTCGGCTATGTATTCCTACGGTATGGAATTTGACTGAAATGGGGTTATGTCCGACATGGAGACCGGGATGGGCACCCTCGGGGGTAGTATAGTAACTTCAATTGGTGCGGGCGCCTTCGAAATCCCAAACTCAACTTCAATCAGTTTCGGCACCTTTGCAGGAGGTGCTTCAAACTCAAACACCACAAACACATTTACCACATTTCCCTTAGAGGGCTGGATACGCACAACAATAGGATTGAGAGTAAATGACAGCTTCTTGGGCTCGTCTCCTTCAGCTATTAAACTAATTGACCCTTTGGGGCCCAGTAATCCTCTACCTCAATCATGCGGATGCCTCCACCCTTATGGTCTGGCAGAGGGTTGTTGTGAACATTGGGAGAAGGTTCCTTCGCTACAATGACCTTGTTGTCAATTAAGGTCTAGATTTTGTCTTTCAACGAGCAGCACTCGTTGATAGTATGGCCTTTCATCCCGGAATGGTATGCGCAGGTTTTGTTCGGGTTGATCCTATGAGGATTTTCAGGAGTTATGGCTGGGATGGATGTAACATAGCCGACGACTTTGAGCTTCTCATATAGTTGATCGATTGGCTAGGCTATGGCAGTATATTGTCTGGGAGGTTTGCGGTCAAAGTTTTGTCTAGGTCGGGGAAAGTTTTGGTGGGTAGGTGGTGATGGGTATGGAGAAGGTTAGGAGTTTTAAGCTTGGTATACGGGTGTGGGTTGGGAATATCCTGGCGAGATGGGTTGATATGTAGGTGGTGGAGATGACTGGTAGATGGATGGTGGATATTGGTAGGTAGGTGATGGTGCTTGGTAATTTAGGGAGGGTTGGGATGTGAGTGGAGTTGGAGGATATGGTTGGTATTTCATGGGGGAATGGTTTCTCTGCGCAGCCATTACAGAGTTTACGTACTTTTTCTTCGATGTGCCACCAGACTGTAAGGCCTTGTTGGTGGCTTGCAGTGCCTCAAGATTAGTAACCATACCATTTTTGATGCCTTATTCGATCCTTTCTCCTAGTTTGATGATATCGGAGAACTTCTGCCCCTCTATCAGCATCAATCTCTCGTAGTACGGTGGATCCTAAGCACGGACGAAAAACCTGTTCATTTGTTCTTCATCTAAAGCCGGTCTGACCTAGGTAGCCTCCGACCTCCAACGAGTAGCATACTCGCGAATGGTCTCAGTGGGCTTCTTCTTCAAATTCAGGATATAGAACACGTCTGGCGCATTCTCAGTGTTGAACCTGAAGCGGTCCATGAAATCGGAGGCCATATTTACCCAACTTGTCCACTTCTTCACATCCTGGCTGATATACCAAGATAACGCATCACCTTTCAAGCTCCTCATGAACAACTTCATGCAGATCTTTTCATCTCTGCCAACTCCCACTAATTTGTCATAATACATTCTGAGGTGAACCCTGGGATCACCGGTGCCGTCGAACATTTCGAACTTAGGATGTTTGTAACCCTTTGGGAGTTCGACAATCGGGTTGAGCACAAAGATCCTCATAATTTAGACCTTCCATGCCTTTGCTACTTTCCACACCTTAAACCATGCTAGTGAGTTTCTTGAGCTCAACAAACAAATTCGGACTGAGTGAATCCTTGACATCTGATTCTGGCACATCTGAGATGGGTTGGGTATAATAGGGTACAGTGTCCACAAATATAGGGGTGTCTTGGTTGTTTGGAGTATTTTTGGGCTCTGGAATGAGCAGTGGAGCATTATTGCGGGCCTGGGTATGAGTGGGTTTTGGAGTCTTTTGTGGAGGTGCGGGGATCTGGTTATTGACATCCGCAGGGGCAAGGGTGATGGATAGAATTGCCAAATTCCGGACCTGGTCTAGTTCACCTCGAAACCTTAGCAAAGTTTGCTCCAGATGAGCAGTAGTTTCTTTGGTGATTGGAGTATTCTGGGAAGTTTCTTCAATCTCCTTTCTTGCATTGGTATCTCCCATCTTGCCTTTGTTCCTGTTTCGAGGAGGACTTAGAGGAGGAGGACCCTTAGATCTTGTTGAGTATGTTAATGGTGCCAGAATGCACGAACTAACCTTTAGGGAGGGGAATAACAAAAAGGAAAAACAAAAGGTAAGAAGTTAGTGCGGATTCTGAGGAAGAAAAATATTGCAATATTTAAACACATTGTTTGCAGGAATATAAGTCATTTCCTATTTGGGTGCCTCATTGTGCCCGAGGTAGGCCTAGCGTCAAATAAAATTTGGAGAACTTATAACACCAAGTACCTCGTTTCATTGATAGAAATAGAACGTTTCAAAAAAAAACAAACTGAATAAAGAAAGGATGTCACTAGTGGCCAGTGGCCTTATTACATCAATAAAGCAGTAAAAATCCTAACTACCTGGTCCAAGAAGGACCTTCCATAGATTAGGTATTCTTGCCTCCCTCGTACAACTGCATCAACTCGCGCAGTCCCAGCAACAAGTAAGCTCGGGCCAAGTGCTACCTTCATTACCTTCAGCCTCCTGACAGTCGTTGATCCTCTTCAGAAATTTGCCTTCCAGTTCCACTAAAGCCGCTCCAAGTATCCTAGATGGTTGTTGGCATGGACAGCCATGTCCTTCCATTCGTTGATTAGCTTCTCTTGGGCCTATTGGATTACTCGATACTCACTTTTGCTCTCCCACATCCGTTTGCGTAACTGATTGTACTTGACATTTGCTGCAGTCTTCTCATCAATAAGCCTGTGACCATGGATGAAACCCAGCTTTCCCAAGCCAATGTGATCATCTTCTAACCATCCTGAATAGAGCGGCGCAAACCCAGCCTGATACCCGTCTGGTTCCATAGATTCCTTTTCCAAGATGAATTTGGAGTGCCACATATGTTGAGCTTGACACCTATGTGGGCTATCGTCATCTTGAAAGTCAGCCTTGTAGTGACTCATCTTTTCTACCCTTGGTGTAATCTGTTTTCTCCCCGCTTGCCTCATGACTCGGAGATGGACATAAGGGTAAGTTCCTCTTAAGCCGATGAGTATAAGGAATTGCGCATCCCTAGAACGAACAATAAAATCCCCGATTGGAAACCACTCATACATCCATTGTACATGTTCTTATTTCAGATTCTCCAATAGTTCTACCCATCCACTGGCATCTTCCGGGTGGCGAAACATATCTGGCATGAAGCGCATTCATTTTGGATGATGGAAAGCAATATGGTCATCCCAGTCTCTGCGTATGATTTCCTGTCTATAATCTCCCTTGTGAAGATTTCAATGAGCCAGAGTTGCAGTAGCAAATTGCACCCTACAAAGTGCGGTGCCCTTTGTTGACACTTCTCTAAGGCTCGGTACAGTTTGGCGAGGACCATGGGCACTATACTGAATGTATGCCCGTCGATGCCATCCACTTTGGCTTTGGTCACCATGGTTAGTCTGGTGTGGATCCTAGCCTTTTCTATCGGAAAGACTATCATGCCCAGAAAACAAAACATGAACACAAAGGCCTTCCTATGTATGTGTCCCAAAGAGGTGATGGCGAACTCGTCCATATGAGTGAGGTAGGATTTGCTATGGCCGAACCTTTCATACATGAAGTCGAAGGATATGTAGGAGTCCTTTAACAAGTCAGATTAGGATTCTTCTTGAGCCCCATCATTTTCAAGAACCCTCTACCTTTGGGGGTTTCTGGCATAAGAAGACCGGGGCAATCCTAGGGAATTCCGGCTAGACCCTCAATTTCTTCCAACAACGAAGTCATTTCGAGATCCCCAAAATGGAAAATAGACCGTTCACTATCCCAAAATAAAGTCGCAGCTTCAATGATTTTGTTGTCTGGCCTAACTTCCAGGAGTGAAGGAAGATTCCCTAAGTGCTTGCGGACAAGAACTCGATCACTACCATGCAGATCCTCCCACCAGCTTAGTCAGTGCATTTTTGATACCATACCGAGAGGACTTCGTGCCTCATTTTCTTCGAAATAAATCGTTAGGCCCTAACACCACCAGACTCAATTATTTAAATCAATAATTAGCAATACGATATTTAGTTCTCTACATAAACGCACATATTTTATGAAGGCGTCCGTTTGGGTTTCAAGGAAACCCGATGGACTTTTGGTTTAGGCTATCTTAATGAGTCATTATGCGGATGACATAACTGTCTCAGATAAGTTTGACCATGATGTATGCACATTTTAACAGAGTAAGGTTTCTACTTTTGAAGTGCTAGACAAGGTACCCTTGAGTGGACAACTCAAGAAGGAAAGGCATGGAACCGTCGACTACACCATTGATCTACTGATTTTACCGCAAATATGCCTTTGCCAAATTTAGGAGGTTTATAATATGGGAAGAGCGCAACCACTCATTATAAGCGTTACTATAGGATTTGCTTGGAACGAGTAGAAAATGATGTTGAAGGGTGCAATTACAACAATTAAATAAATACATGTATTTTCACGTTTAGAAAAAATAAAGATTACAATAGGTGATTCAAATTTAAAACGGAATTGAAATGAGTAAAGGCAGTAAAGAAGATAAAGAAAAAAGAAAAACACGAAGAATCAACTATTTAGGAAGGAATTATTAAAGCAATTAGGAAATAAAGAATGCAGTAAAGTCACAAAGCACGTAATGGTAAAAGACTTAAAGAATTCCCCAGAAGAGTCTCCATGTTGTCGACACCCCCTTTCCCTCCTAAAAGAACTGAAATTGGGTTTACGATATTATGGGCAAAAACAACTCTTTATTCCCGATTAGGAATTGGGTTATGGAATTTTGAAGAGTCGCCACCTAATGATTATGGTGCATTAGGACACTTTTAAGAAGAAAAGAGAATTTGGAATGAAAACCAGAGTTAAGGTAAAGACTTGAGATTATCTTGAGGGGAAGGTGTTAGGCACCCCTCAAGATCCACTGGTGTGGTTCCCGACCGTGCTTAATTGTGACTTTAAGAAGGACAAAAGAAAACAAACAAATAAGACTCACGTATAAGGAATAAATTTGGGAATTTTGAAAGAAGAAAGGCATAAGTGATTTAAAAGTAAAAGTAAAGGAGAAATTAATTGGGGAAAACATTACATTGAGAAAACATTTAAATAAAGAAAAAGAAGGAGGTCTTAGGTTTGACTATTATACAGATCACATCGGTACAATACCCCGCATACACTCCTCAAAGAGGGTTCGCCTATGATATTAGCACACATGTCATCATCTCCATATTCTACCCTTCCCACCCCGTAGATTATTAAAGCGTGTGAATTGGTCACAAATGCTTATTGCGTGCTATTACCCATCCCGTCCTATAGATCCTAGAGGTCATTTAAGATCACTATTCCTATAAGGTAGGAACTAGGTTGAACCCTTAAGTTTAAAGGTTAAAATGCTAAGCAACGAACATAACAAATAGGACTACATATAATGGAATCACGTAAAGCATATAAAGGCTCAACTATCCCTCTATGAACAAACACGTAATTAGCACATCTCAAACACATTTAAGATCTAAGGAAGGGAGAATTTTTAAAAAGATGGAGGATAAGTTTAAAATAGAAGCTGGAGAATTTTCCCAAAAGTGTTGTAAAAAAACGTTCAGAACTTCAAAAAAATGGCAATAGCAGTTTTAGCAATTTGCAGAAAACATTCAGAAACACTCGTGGAACTTGTGGTAAAAGCAGTTTTTGGACAGGAGAAGTAGCAGAACAGATACGATAGTATTTTAAAGTTGCAGTAGCGTAAAGAAAACAGTAAACGTTAGCTTGAACTACAATTTGGAAAATTATAGAATATACAGTATTTAGAGAGTTTTTAGAAAATTAGCAATCCAGTTATGGGATGGGAAGAAAAGTAATTCAGTAAAAAGTATTCTCACAGGTGGTAAAAATTGGTAGAAGTTTTGTATAAAAATCAGAAGGGCTTCAGAGACATACGAGTTCGGACAGAGGTGGAATAATTTAAATATGGCTTAAGGCGATTAACCCATTTTATCTGGCCTAAGGCTTGCCTAGGCGTTATTTTAACTGTAAAACAATGTGGACATGCATATTAGTTTCCAGTTGTAAAAGGAGCTTGTTAACCAGTTTTACCAAATTAGCAAGGCATTCGACAGTTGCAAGCAAGAAAGCCCTAAGTACAGGATATCTAATGCACACAAAAGTCCTAAAACATGGTATCTAAATGCACTGGTAATGACATTGATTATTAACTGATTATGATTATAAATAGAATAACAAGCTTAAAGTGAGGGACTTAGGAATATAATTTCTATGTGCAAAGATGCATGTCCTAAACATGGTGTCTATTGCACAAATAAGTAAGTAAAATACTATGAAAATGTTTTCTACCCATTCCCTTAACTAAGCATGCATAACCCTCCCAAATACACTATAAACCACATTATCCTTTACAAATTATTACAGACCAATTAATTAAATTACATCAGTGATAAAAAAATAAGAAGTTATTCTATAGGAAGCCTTCAGCCAGGCCCAAAATCTTCAACCTCACTTCTTTCGAGTTTCACAGCCTTTACAAAGGTTTGGGTGCGGCAAAGTTCCCTAAAGGTTCATTCGAACGCCTGGCCAATACCAGGCACCAAGAATATACCGTTATTGACAAGTGCAAGTGTGGAAGTACCATCCTTGTGCATAAAAGTTCAGTGGGTGCTCAAGGCTCCCAAAGCAATGCTTACACTAAGGGGCAGAACCTATGTTCTAAGAGAAGTGAGATTTTTATTGAGGGCTAAATATGTAATAAGGGCTAAATACACAATAATTCAAGTAAGGAAAATAAATACTGAATATTTGAAAGCATGTTCATGCGTGTAGGTATGGAAAAATATGTAAATTAATTCTGAAAATTAGTCAAAGAATCACAGATGAGACTAAAATCACATGGAATTAGATCTAAGTAAGGGAAGCATATCACAAATAAGGAAGTAATTCAAAAACAAATCAGTGTAAAACTTCTACGGAAAACCACATACAAATCAAGGATTCCCAGAGATGCACAAAATCAGTAGAATATTCTGTAAACGATTAACAGTTAGACCTATAAAGCTCCATAGACATCAAAATAAGAGAACCTTAAGCAAGAAAGTCACAGAGAATGCTGAACCCTAGTAGAAATCTTAAAGCATGGGACTCAGAATAACCAGAAGATAACACAAACAAGCCATAACACAAACTTAACCACATAATACTCAAGAAAATCAAAAGATATAACGATTTTGAAAGAGGTTCAGAAACCCTAGTTTTGAAAAAGATAAAGATGTTGGAAAACTTGAATTTAATCAGAGATACTGAGTGGGAAGTAGTGTAGAGAGCAGAGATTAAACCAGAAATTGTTTAAAAGAACGAAGAATAAAGAGATTTAAGCAAAAATTAGGGATTGCAAAGAAATTACAGAAAAAAGAAACCTGGATGTGAAACTCATTAATAGTGTCATATAAGGCATTATCGGACAAAACCCACCGGAGAAAGGCCGGCAATAGACCCAGGCAAAGATTTTAGCGACCGTCTTTCATGGAGGAAATTTCTGGGCTTCGAGCTTTAGATAGAAACAATGAGATGGGGTTCCATGGTGACTGGGGGTCGAAAGAAGTGAGGACGGAGTTAGCCGGAGAGGCGACGAAAGCCATCGGAGAAGGTGAACCAGGAGGTTCTAGACAGAGGTGGAGGTGAAGAGTTTTAGAGAGAGACTAGTCTCTTTGAAATTGAGGGTAAAGGGAAGGGGGGGGGGTCATTTAATTTATTTTAGGAAAATTAATTTGGGCCGTTGATCTTGTTTGATCAACGACTCAGATTGAATGATAGATGGGCCGTGATAAAATAAACGAGTATGGGTCGGGGTTTAGGAAATTGGGTCATTCAAATTGGGTTCAAAATTAGGCTGAAATAGGGGTGCAATTTGGGCTAGGATTTAAACGAAATCGGGCCAACTTTTAAATAGCCAATTTCTCCCAATTTACTTTATAAAATAGCCAAAATATTTTAAAAAGAAATATTAAAAACATAGAACTAATTAATATCATATAATTATTAATTAAAAAATATAAAAAGTAATTTCACATCTATAAAACATAGTTAATTGCAAATATAGGCCATAAATGCAATTTTATTCAAGTAGCTTTAGAAATCCCAAATAAATTTGTAATAACGTGCAAAGATTACATAAATTATTCTTTGTTGTAAATATGAGAGTGAAATACATTATTCACCAAAAAAATAATAATTTGGAAATAATTTTGGGTTTTGTATTGTCAAAATAGGATGTAAATTGATTTAAAAATCTTAAAACAAATTAAGAAAAAATACCAAAATTTCCAAGCATGCTTATATATGCATGCATATATAATTTTGAAGGTATGTTGGGTGCAAATAACGTAGGAAAAAATTGGGTATCAACAGCTACCCCTCTTTACCCGAGGAGGATGAAAGAGTTGTCTGGTAAAGATAAGATGGCCAATTTTGACCGGAATTGCGATTGTATGAGAATTTTTAAAGGGATCCGGCTTCTAAGCTACCAACATATCTATGGTTTTACAGGAATCAGGCCATATGTAGTTCAGGAATCATTGGCGGAATATGCCGATGGAAATTTTGAAAAGACGGACGCAATAGGGTTTTAGATTTGACCGGGGTTTGGAGGTCGGACTGGCTGCGGAGAACTGGAGCCGGATCTCTCTTGCTGAGATGGACATGAGCGAGCTGGTGTACCTGCAACGGGTGATGTGCGTATATATTGCATTATGTAAACGTGATGCAAGTTCCCATTAGACCATGAATGCTGTCTTCGGACGATTAGGATGGCGTCCTCAGACTATGATATCCTGGGCCATGAAGAGCATAAAAATAAAGATTCACAGGCCATGAAATGGTGTTCACAGGCTATGAAGATGGTACCTTCGAACTATGATGCCTATGAATAAGTTAGCGATATTTCAGCCCATGAGAAGTTGGAAATCTTTCAGCCGAATGAATTCAAGGGTGGCGATGTTTCAGCCAAAGCGAGAAATTAAATGCAGGGGCGATATTTCAGCCAAATGAAAGAGGGTGGCAGTTCTTTTGCCGAATGCAAAATAAAGGAGGTAGAGCTTAATCTTGAAAGGAAGAAGAAAACCTTATGCAAGATGGAGGTAGAGCTTAACCTCGGAAGGCAGAAAATATCCTTATGCAAGCAGAATGGAGACAGAGGTTAGTCTCGAAAGGCAGAAGATAACCTTATGCAGGATGGAGGTAGAGCTTAACCTCGAAAGGAAGAGAATAGCCTTATGCAAAATGCAGGATGAAGACAGAGCTTAGTCTCAAAAGCCAGAAGATAGCCTTATGCAGGATGGAGGTAGATCTTAACCTCGGAAGGCAGAAAAAAGCCTTATACAGAATGCAGGATGGAGACAGAGCTTAGTCCCGAAAGGCATAAAATAGCCATATGCAAGATGGAGGTAGAGCTTAGCCTTAGAAGGCAGAAGATAGCCTTATGCAGGATGGACGTAGAGCTTAACCTCGGAAAGCAGAGAATAGCCTTATGCAAAATGTAGATGGAGATAGAGCTGAGTCTCAAAAGGCAGAAGATAGCCTTATGCAGTGTGAAAATGTAAATGCGAAGATAGTAGCGGTTTTCTTAGCTGGTAGATGATTGAGATATCATGACTGTTGGGGAGTCGTTGGGTGTAAATAGTAAACTTTGTGAAATGAGTAGTTGCTTCAAGATTTTTGACTCTATAAAGCACTTGCATTGCTAAATTGTGTCAGGAATTCCTGCATCTAAAGAAAAATTGTGAGTGCTGTAAATGGGGAGGTTAGTTCATGCCTCTCGGCTTGTGACGTCTTGTACCATTGGGGTAGTGTTGCTAAACGATAGTGATCCAAATGCTTTTTTGCAAAATTTGAAAAACATGATGCTAATGTATATATATAAGTAAAGAAAAGAATAATTTTATTTTATGATGATCCAACAACTGCAACGTGGTTCAAGATACGGCAACCTTGCTTATTCCGAAATTTTAAGGGGTCCTCCTCAAAATTTTGCCCCAATTTACTAGGCTGCCGCTGTTGACGGCGATGCTGAATTACTGAAGGCGGATTGACCTCAGGATTTTGAGTGTCCTCCTCAAAATTCTTCCCCAGTTTACTGGTCGATGGTGATGCAATGGCTGACAAACTGACTTCGGAATTTTGAGGGTCCTCCTCAAAATTCAGCTCTAGTTCCAAATGCTGGGGGAAAATAGGATTATATTAAAGAGGTGACCAAACCCATAGGGCTGTCTACGTATCCTCTCTTAACGGGAATAGGTCAAGCATAGTTCAAATTACATCATAAAGGAAAACATAATGATTAGATGTAGTATCTTTTCACTGCGTCTGAGGATTGGTTTTGGCCAGTCTTCTACGTCCATTTCTGCAAGAATGAGGGCCCCTCCAGTTAGAACCTGGTGAACCATGTATGGACCCTGCCAGTTTGGGGAGAATTTCCCATTGGCTTCATCTTGATGCGGAAATATCTTCTTTAACACCAGATGCCCTGGTATAAACTTCCTTGGTCTGACTCTTTTGTTGAAGGCTCTGGACATTCTGTTCTAATACAACTGACAGTGACAAACCGTGTTCATTTTTTCCCCATTTATAAGGGCTAACTGCTCGTAGCGACCTTTGAAAGGTCATATTGACCAAACCAGAGTTTTATTTAGAAAAAATGTGTGTCAAGTTTAACTTATTTATTTTTTATTTTATTTTTGAGTCAAAATAATTCTTAATTCTACCTAATCATCCTAAAAAATACACATAATGAGCACATGTCCAAGTTTTCCAGTAACAGTTAGGAGCGAGATCGCTTTGGAGTTGCGTTTGTGGTGGGAGGATCTGGAAAAATCGGAGCAAGATAGGGTCAAACTGCATTTGGGAGGTCTCACCTGTTCGTTATACTTTAGACCCAGATGTGAAATCATGAAGGCTTTGATTACGTTTTCGGACCCGGCCCCATAATGTATTTCACTTTCTCATATGTTGAGCTCACCCCAACCTTGGAAGAGATAGCAGGTTATATGGACATTACTGAAGGTCTAAGGCACAAATATCTGGTTGCTCCAAGAGCCGTTAATTCACACATATTTATGGATCTACTAAAAATAAGCAAGGGAGTACATACTCTAAGTTGGATGGGGGGTTTTTCCACTCTACATTTCATACACCAGAGGTACGGGTATATAGGAGGGTTCGACGATCCAAAAAGCGGGGTTTTTAGTAAAGGGAATCAAACAAAATGGGATGAACATAGGTGTTTCGCCTTCATGGTTGCATTCTTAGGCCTTGTGGTGTTTCCCCAGAAAGATATAAATATTGATTTGAAGGTAGCTGGAGTCATCGAGGTCTTGGTTACCAACAACAAGAGCACGCTTGCCCTTATGATAGTATCCAAGATATATCGAGCTCTCACAACTTGTAAAGTCGGGGTAGATTTCTTCGAGGGTTGCAATTAATTATTACAGATGTGGATGATCGAGCACTTGCGTCATCATCCTCAGTATATGCGTTATAGATCTAAAGGCAAAAGCTGAATTGAAGAATACAACACGAGGGTTTCACGGCTTAGATTGCTAGAAGGATTTGGAGACTGGGTATCCTAGCTCCGTGCCATCACCGCGGTACAAATAGATTGTACATTGGACTGGATGCCTATTGATGAAATTATGTATATGCCCTCCACTGGTCCTTACTTCCTCTTAATGGGACTCCGAGGTATTCAACCTTATGCTCCCTACCGGGTGATGAGACAATTAGGAAGGGGTCAGATGATACACCCAGATGAAGATCTTAGTGTTTATGCAGTCAAGGTTAGCACCGACAGCCAATGTCATAAAGAAATCGTTCGTTATATATGGAACAAATGCCAGTATTTGACGGCAAACACTCGAGTGCATGACCTATCTGGAGGCGAAGTCTCACCCGCTTATCTCACTTGGTGCAGAAAGAAGAACATTGCAAGAGACGAACCAGAACGGCCGACCAAAAAAACTCGCATTCAGAAATTCATTGAGGCATCACAAGAATCGTGGGCTTGGTTGGATAAAGAATGCGATTACAGGGCCACAATAGGCAAGCTGGAGAAGCAATCCACGAAACTTCAATTTGAAAAAGTTGTTCAAGCCGCTGCAGACGAGAGGGAAAAGAAGAAGCTAGTACAAGAAAATAAGAAGCTTAAAGCTTAGATCCGGAAAATGAGAATAGCTGGCGGGAAACCAGAAAGGAGCCGGGCTGACCAAAAATGGATAAATGAACTAAAAGAGAAAGCCCGCAAATGCTAAGAGGATTTGGAAAGATCTGAAGCTAGCTTGGCAAGGATCCGAGCCAGATAGGCAAGAGGTACAGAAGAGCGGGCACAACGTATGCGGAATATGAAGAGGGACTACGAGGGGAGCATCAATATCGTGAGGGAAACAATATCCACCCTCGAAGAACGGGTATTCATGAAAGCCAAAAATTTTAGAGCAGATAGGAAACATTGTTATGACTTGATGGCATGGATGGAGGAAAAAATGCATGAATTCAAGATCATCTCTTTTACAACTCTCAAGTGCTGGGAACGGAGAATCAACAAATAGAGCGGTTGCTTATGGAAAAATGCAGAATAAGGGAAAGGATTGAAGACATCGCACACTACATCACCAGAAAATGCCGAGCAAGCAAGGATATGACTCGTACTACCTTCTTTGTTGCGATGACGATTTTTGTCTACCAGATTATGGGAGATTTGAAAGGGCTGTAAAGGGATCTTGCACAAAGGCCCACGACAAGGCCGAATGATGCCTCGCGGACCCCGAGAAATTACAGAGCATCAAGATACTTATGACGTTCTGAGTATGTACTTTTTAGGTTCTGATACTCAAGTATTTTCATGGTGTTCCAGTTTTCAGTGTGTTTCTAAGGCTAGTATTTTCACTTATTCAGAGTCTGTTGTTTGAGTTTTGAGTGTTTTGAATCATGATTATAGTCAAAGAATTTTTTATGAATATCCCAAAAATTTTGTTACATCTTTATCGTGCCAGAACTACGCACGGTCTGATTCATGCGGGGACATGACACATAGGCAATCCATATAAGATTTGACCACCATTAAAAAAATAAAATGAAGGAAAATCAAGAGGCGTTTAAAAAAAGGGCACAAATATAAGAAGCCAGAATGATGCATGCGATCGAAGCAAAGGCATGATAGAAATGGTTGAACTGCCTAGGTACATTACATCCCAACGTGCAATCGCATATTTGTTATAATCTAAAAAACTAACAAGTTTGTTGTTTTCCTGAAAATTCAAACAATTAGCTTATTTAGAATGTACTGGCACATTACCATCATCAAATAAGATCAAAAGGACCAATGCCAAAGATCATGTCTAACTCGGACAGAGAAACAAGCAGGAAAAATTAAAAATGCAGACAATGAAGGAGGAAATGACAGACTGATACAATAAATAACACAAATTCACCTAGTCTCGGCTAGGGGGAAAACATTACCAATCCCTCGTACTACTCCTACTCCCACACCGACACTGGCTCCGGAATATCCTCCCACCGATCCATTGGCAAGTTTCCCGATTTACCAATATTATCAAGGGAAAACTTGTTACACTTCCCAAGCTCACCATCCAAACAAAACCCTCCTCCACCAATCACCTCTGTTTTTGTGGCACCTCCTCATACCACGTTACAAAAATCCTCCAATGAGCCATTGTGTCAGGTTCATGACATCCACTGCTACTCTCCTTATCCTACCTTTAAAGCTCCTGAACCGCACTCCTATATCCCTAACTTGGATAACCTGGCAGAACTAACAAAGCAACTCAAGAATCCGAAATAGGAAGAAATGGTTCGAAAAGTGAAACGCCATGAGCAATACTTCAGGAGTACGCAAGGTTTGGGTGGCCAAGTCATTGTGGCATACAAAGATTTGTGTTTGTTCCCGGATGTTCAGCTACCGGCTGGGTTCAAAATGCCAAAGTTTGATCTGTATGGCAAGCATGGTGCTCCGACATCACATTTACGAGGGTTTTGCTACAAAATGAGAGGGGCATACATAAAGGATGAGTTACTAATGGCGTACTTCAGACAGAGTTTGAGCGGGTGTGCATTAGAGTGGTACACACCCCAAAACCATGGTAGATAATATTCTTGGGATGACTTGGCACAAGCATTCGCCGGCCACTTCCAATACAATCTGTAAATCATTCCAGATCGTTTGTCATTGATAAAATTGGAGAAGAAACTCGGGGGGAGTTTTAGGAAGTACGGGTTCCGTTGGAGGGAACAAGCTGCGAGGGTCGATCCTCCAATGAAAGAAGGAGAAATGGTTGATTACTTTCTCCAAGCTTTGGAGAAAACTTATTTTGGCCACTTGGTGACGTTGATTGGCAAGTCTTTCAATGAGGTCACGAAAATCGGCGGGATGATTGAGGAAGGAATCAAGTCCAATAAAATAATGAGTTACTCGGAAATCAAATCCACCACTCAGGCTATCCAGAGCGGCATTGGAGGTTTGCTCGGGAAGAATAAGAAAGAAGACGTAAGCAATGGTGGAGTCCAGAGCTTGATTCAGTTCTATAGGCCCTTTACCCTACTATAACCAACCCCAACCCCACCATAAAAATTACTCCCATACTCCGTATAGCCACTTACAACATTATTACCTAACACTCATTCCTCACTTTTCCATCCACCACGCTCAGTCATATGTTCAACCTCCCATCCAGGCACCATGGAGTGAACCGGCCCCATAAAATAACTACCCACCTCCTAGAGCATACAGAAATACCTTTGGTACATGTTTCCGTCTGAACCAAACCTTCAGGAATGGTAGGGAGCAGAAGCCAAAGACTTTCACTCCACTAGTAGAGTCTTACTCCAGTTTGTTATACAGGCTCAGACAACTACATATGCTTAAGCCAATACCATCTAAACTGCCAAACCCACCTCCAAAAAACCTTGATTACTCGGTCAGTTGCGAGTATTTTTTGGGTACCCCAGGGCCTGATACCGAGAATTGTTGGCACTTGAAGAGTGCAAAACAAGAGCTCATTGACACTAACATAATTAAAGTGCAAGCTCCTTAGGTACCTAACATCAATAGGAACCTAAAGCCAGCCCACCTAGAGACAAACATGATCAAAATTATGCATAAAAGGGGAGAGCCGAAGAAGCCATCACTGACCGTAATGACAATTCGGTCCAGTGAGACAAAGATAATTGAACAACCAACAGGGGAAAGGTCAGCGCTCGAGTTGATTGAAAAGAGCGTTGGGCCATTCGCAGTAGTGAATGAGGGATCTCCAAGACAAATCACAATGAGACAAGAGAAACTAAAGTTGATTGTGCCGGGAGCAGTCAACAGACAGATCACAACAATGGAAGGGGCCTGCATTGATCAAGTCATCATCAAGCTGGTAACCTAATTACCGATAATCAGCAGCAAGGCTATTCTGTGGAACTACAAATGGGTGGTAGTGATGCATAAAGGAAAGGAGGTCAAAGAGGAGGTCTGTGAGGCCCAAGGGTTAACGCGGTCGGGAAGATGTTTTGCTTCCGTAGATTTGCGGAAATCCTAGGATAATTCAACTTTAGTGAAGAAACTCATGACTGAAGAGGAAGCAGAAGAGTTTCTGAGAAAAATAAAGATGCAAGACTACTCCATTGTAGAACAGTTAAAGAAGACACCGGCACATATCTCCTTGCTTTCGTTATTGATCCAATCGGATGAACATTGCCGAGAATTAATGAAAATCATGAACAAGGTTTATGTCCCTGACAAAATCACTTTGAATCACTTGGAGAAAATAGTCAACAAAATATTCGAACTGAATATGATCACTTTCTCTAATAATGAACTGCCCATAGAGGGTTTGGAGCACAACAGGGCCCTCTATCTGACAGTAAAATGTGAGAATTCTGTGGTCACACGCGTATTGGTTGATAATGGTTCGATTGCAAACATCTGTTCTCTTTCCACTCTGACCAAGTTTAAAGTAGGAATGAGAGGATCCACAAGAACAATATCTGCGTGCGAGGGTTCAACAGCGGGGGCAAAGACTCAGTCGGGGACATAGTGTTAGAATTGACAATAGGACTAGTAGAGTTCACAATGGAATTCCAATCACAAGATATAGCTATCTCATATAATCTGCTATTGGGTCGACCATGGATCTACGCCGCTAAAGCAGTGCCGTCAACTCTTCACCAGATGATCAAGTTCGAATGGGATAGGCATGAGATAGTGGTGCATAGGGAAGAAAATTTGTGCACACACAACGACACCATTGTGATATTTATAGAAATGAAAGATGAGAAGGGGCCATGGGTCCATCAAGTTTCATACACAATGACAGTCGAGAAAGTGCAAGAAGGGAAACGTATCCCAAACCCGAAGGTAACAACTCCATCGGTCATGGTAGCATACGAAATGTTGAGGAACTGGTTCGTTCTAGGGAAAGGTCTAAGATCTACTTTGCAAGGCATCGTACAGCCAGAGTCCCTCCCTGAAAATGCAGGAACGTTTGGTCTAGGATTCCAACCCATGGCCACAGACATAAGAAGAGCCAAGATGCTGAAATAGAGGGCATGCATCCTTCCAAAACCGGAGACGTGGTCCCTTGTCATCCCCATGATCCATTGGAAAGTTTGTTGGTCCTTATTTGTTGGTATCGTTCAGTAAGCATTAATCTAGGGGACGCGAGTAACATCAAAAAAACTAAAATAAGCATCCATCTCGATCCCAAAACTCAGGAAGAATTAATCGAAACACTCATGGAATATAAAGATGTGTTTTCATGGTCATATGAGGACATGTTAGGTTTAAGCACCGATCTAGTGGTTCACAAATTGCCCACTGATCCGACATTCCCTCATGTCAAGCAAAAACTGAGAAAATTCAAAACTGACATGAGTGTGAAGATTAAGGAAGAAATAACCAAGCAGCTAGATACGAAGGTTATTCGAATCACTCGATATCCTGAATGGTTGGTCAATGTAGTGCCAGTACCAAAGAAGGATCGCAAGATCAGAGTATGCGTGGATTACCGCAATCTGAACAAAGCCAGCCCAAAGGATAACTTCCCATTGCCCAATAGCCATATACTGATTGATAATTGTGCGAGACATGAGATTGGGTATTTCATGGATTTCTATGCTGGGTATCATCCGATTCTAATGGATGAAGAAGATGTTGATAAGGCGATATTCATCACACCGTGGGGAACCTATTGCTACAGAGTAATGCCATTTTTCTGAAGAACACTGAGGCAACATACACGCGAGAAATGACCACTGTATTCCATGAGATAATTCACAAAGAAATTGAGGTATACGTGGATGATGTAATCATCAAGTTAAAGCAACAGGCCGACAACGTCGAAGATTTGAGGAGGTTATTTCAGACTTTTAGTAGGTACGACATTAAACTCAACCCTGCTAAATGTGCATTTAGAGTTCCATCCAGAAAGTTTTTGGGATTCATAGCCAGTCGACGAGGCATTGAGTTGGATCTGTCGAAAATCAAGGCCACCCAAGAATTGCCGCCTCCGAAAAATAAGACCATTGTGTTGAGTCTTTTGGTAAGGTTGCTGTCACACCCAATATCCGTGGGCATGGCCGGCACACAACCAGGTATCCTCAGTCGAGTAGACCTGGGGCCTTTCTTATTCCCCACGCGTTGCCCCACATTATTCGATGACAATTAGCCAAAAGATACTAATTTTTGCAAACGAAAGAACGTATGATTTTATCTTTTATAAACACACATTATGATTAACAGGGAACGTGGTATACAAGTTTACTGCGCCCAAAACAGACACATTTATACATACGTTCTAACCTAGATACCACTGTCTGCGCCCAAAACACACTCATACTTACTACCCAATTCCCTTTTTACAAGATTTTTGAGTTTTAAAGACATGCATGAAGATTTTATGAAGAAAATTCAAAGGAAATGTAATGGGGTCCCTTCCTAAGATAAATTTCGAAATTTGGGGGAAATGGGTTAGGGATTTTACCTAAGAAATCAATAGAGAAGACAATGCACCAAGAATTTTCCAAGCTCCAATATCAATTGATGAAGAATTTGCTTTCTCTCTCAAAAACCCTCTCTCCCTCTCTCTTATTTTAATCAGAAGTGTGTTACAAAGGAGGGAGAAGGTGTTTTAATAAAAGATGGGCCGGGTCTCAAATTTTAGAAAAATACTAGGCAAACACAATCAGCGACGCGATCTGCGATCGCTGAACAGACATGCGGTCCGCAGAATGGACCGTAGAAATGGCTTAAATTTCAAACCTCTCGGGTTGAGAATGCGGTGGACATGCGGTCCGCATTTGAGTTTTGCGGTCGCAGAATGAACCGCATAACTGACCTTCGAATTTCCTCATGGACAATATGCGATCACTCTGCGGTCCGCATATTGATTATCTGATTGCAGATTTGACCGCATTTTCAACATCAAAATTTGGTTGCTCTCTGATTCACTTTGCGGTAGGAATGCGGTCCGCATAGCTGATCTGTAACCGTATTCTGGACCGTATTTTGACCATTTTCTGGAAAAATTTTGATTTCACATTTTCAAGTTCAAAACAGTAAAAAGGATCTGATCCTCATGGGTAGACTTGACTCTATGAGCTGCTAACATCTGAGCACGCATTTTCACGGGGCTTACATCCTCCCTAGCTTAGAATTATTCGTCCTCGAATGAGGACTTGGGAACCAAATGAGTTTGAAAACATGATATGCAAGTTTCTACACTTCTAGTAACTTTCAAGTTTGGTCTAAAAAAATTTTGCCAGAGTTTCCTTTATAATATGGACATTACCACCTGCCAAAGAACCTCAAAAACACATTCCCAAGCATTACTACACAACTTGCTACCTTTTACAACAGTTGTAAAACGCATAATCCTTACACTTGCACATATTCATCCTCTTGATACACTTTTAACCATTTGGCACACAACATATAATCAAATTAAGCATTAATCGTCTGCACTATCAAGGCAAATTACATATCACAAGGGTACACCACAATTATTTATTTCAATACAACTCCTTCATGAAAAAACTAATCATTACACAACTAGAACATCTTGATACACAATGTCCATACAAAATTAATTATTACTTCCAACACCGCCTTACCATGAGAGCACAAATCTTCCATTACCAAAAAGGCCGCACATTGTTCAAATAACCACAACACGTAAACTTGGTTGGCACAAACTTGAAGAAACTACAACAATAAGGAACTTGGAAAGAGAAGGGATGCGTCTTACACCTAACAGAACACAACATTAGCTCTCCTAGGGACAAGATTCGCATAATCATTTCTAACTTATTCAGATAGAAGTGGGTATTCTATCTTCATCTCATCTTCCGCTTCTCACGTGGCTTCCTCGACTTGTTGGTTTTGCCACAAAACTTTAACTGAAGCAATCTCCTTGTTTCGCAACTTTTGGACTTGCCTATCCAGAATAGAAACCGGAATCTACTCATATGATAACTCTTCCGTAACCTTGATGTCTTCAACTGGCACAATTTTAGGCGGATCAACCACAACTTTCCTCAACATGGATACATGAAACATCGGGTGCACTAGGGACATTTCAGGGGGCAATTCCAACCTATACGCAACTTGACCGGTCCTTTGAGTGATTTTATTAGGCCCGACATACCTAGGACTTAGTTTTGCCTTCTTCCCAAAGCGCATGACTCCTTTTATAGGGGACACCCTCAAGAATACCAATCTCCTTCTTGAAACTTCAATTCGCACGTCCGTGTAGGATTTATGGCGGCTTTGAGCAGTCTTCATTCTCTCCTGAATGACTCTTACCTTTTATATGGCCTGGTGCATGAGATCTGGCCCTATTAATTACGCTTCACCAACCTCAAACCATCTGATCGGGGACCTACACCTTCTTTCGTACAATGCTTCGAATGGGGCCATTTGGATGCTAGCATGGAAGCCGTTATTATAAGCAAACTATATAAGGGGCAGTTGATCATCCCTATTACCTTTGAAATCCAAGACACATGGCTGCAACATATCCTCGAGCGTCTGAATAGTCCGTTCTGCTTGGCCATCGGTCTCCGGATGAAAAGTTGCTGAGATTCACTGGAGTACCCAAACCTTGCTGAAACTTCCTCCAGAAGTTAGCCGTAAAATGTGCTTCTCAATCCAAAATGATAGAAAGTGGTGTACCATGAAGTCTCACTATCTCTTTGATATACAACCGAGCATATTGTTCAGCAGTATCGGTGGATTTGACTGGAAAAAAGTGAGATAATTTGGTGAGCCTATCCATAATTACCCAAATTGAATCGAACTTGTGCTGAGCACGAGGTAGTCCTGTCACGAAGTCCATATTGATCATTTCCCACTTCCACAATGGTATTTCTATAAGCTGAGTCAACCATCTTGGTCGGTGATGCCCGGTCTTCACTTGCTGGCAATTCGGGCACATAGAGACGTAGTCCGCTACATTCTTCTTCATACCACTCCACCAATAGATATCCTTGAGATCGTGATACATCTATTTAGATCATGGGTGCACCGAATACTTGGAATGATGAGCCTCCGCCATTACTATCTCCCGAATATTATCCACATCTGGGACACATAACCTGTCATGGCACCGTAGTACACCATCATTGTTGCCGAGAGAAAATGCTGAAATTTTGTTACTTAGAGCCGCCTCCTTTAATTGTGCCAATGCTAGATCAACAAACTGCTTTTCTTTAACCTCTGCCACGAGCGACGATTCTGATGTATTACGCACCATAAGTTCCTCCTCATTCGGAGCCGAGATACAAACCCCAAGACTGGCCAATTGGTGTACCTCCCGAGCTAGGAACCTCTGATCCGCTCTCAAGTGAGCAAAACTACCCATGAATTTCCGACTAAGGGCGTTGGCCACCATGTTTTCCTTCCCTGGATGGTACAAGATGTCCATATCATAATCCTGAAACAATTCTAACCACCGCCGCTGGCTCAAATTTAGCTCTTTCTACGTGAATAAATATTGAAGACTCTTGTGATCTGAAAACACATCTACATGGACCCCATAAAGTTAATGCCGCCATATTTTCAAGGCGAACACAACTGCTGCAAGCTCCAAATCATGCGTCGGATAATTTTTCTCGTAATTCTTGAGTTTCCTTGAAGAATATGCTATAACCTTCCCGTGCTGCATCAGAACACACCCTAAACCAACCGTGGAGGCATCACAATAAACCACAAACCCCTTTGTGCCTTCTGGCAAGGCCAATACATGGTGCCGAAGTGAACCTTGTCTTCAATTCCTGGAATCTCTTCTCACTAACATCTGACCACTGGAATTTAGCTGATTTCTGCGTCAATTTAGTCAAAGGATAGGCGAGGTTGGAGAATCCTTCTACGAACCTCCGATATTACCCGGCTAACCCCAAAATGCTACAAGTCTACGTCAAGGTCATGGGCATAGGCGAATCCTTCACCGCTGCAATCTTTTGGGGGTCCACCTGAATCCCCTCACTGGAAACCACATGACCCAGAAAAGCGATGGACTCCAACCAAAATTCACAGTTGGAAAACTTGGCATACATTTGGTGCTGGTGTAGAGTCTACAAAACTGATCTGAGGTGACTGACATGGTCCTCCCTACTTCGCAAATATACGAGGATGTCGTCATTGAAAACAATCACGAAGGAGTCTAAGAATGACTTGAAGACCCTATTCATAAAATCCATAAAAGCTGTCGGGGCATTAGTTAGCCCAAAAGACATGACCAAGAATTCAAAGTGGTCATAACGCGTTCTGAAAGCAGTCTTAGGAATATCCTGCTCCATGATCTTCAATTGGGGTTACCCGGACCGCAAATCAATTTTGGAGAAGAACCTTGCACCTTGCAATTGATCGAACAATTCATTTATCCGAGGCAAAGGGTACTTATTCTTGATGGTGATTTTACTAAGCTGCTGATAATTGATACATATCCGAAGTGACCCATCCTTCTTTCTGACAAAAAGCGCCGGAGCACCCCATGGCGACGCACTTGGCGGATAAACCCCTTCTACACTTCTAGTAACTTTCAAGTTTGGTTTAAAAAAATTTTGCCAGAGTTTCCTTTGTAATATGGACATTACCACCTGCCAAAGAACCTCCAAAACAAATTCCCAAGAATTACTACACAACTTGCTACCTTTACAACAGTTGTAAAACGCATAATCCTCACACTTGCACATGTTCAACCTCTTGATACACTTTTAACCATTTCGCACACAACATATAGTCAAATTAAGCATTAATCGTCTGCACTATCAAGGCCAGTTACCTATCACAAGGGTACAACACAGTTATTCATTTCAATACAACTCCCTCATGCAAAACTAATCATTACACAACTAGAACATCTTAATACACAATCTCCAATGCAAAATAAATTATTACTTCCAACATCACCTTACCATGAGAGCACAAAACTTCCATTATAAAAAGGCCGCACATTGTTCAAATAACCACAACACATAAACTTGGTTGGCACAACTTGAAGAAACTACAACAATAAGGCACTTGGAAAGAGAAGGGATGAGTCTTACAACTAACGGAACAAAACATTAGCTCTCCTAGGGACAACATTTGCACAATCATTTCTAACTTATTCAAATAGATATGGGTATTTTATCTTTCTGATCTTCTGCTTCCCATGTGGCTTCCTCGACTTGTTGGTTTCACCACAACACTTTAACTGAAGCAATCTCCTTGATTCGTAACTTTCGGACTTTCCTATCCAGAATAGCAACTGGAATCTTCTCATATGATAACTATTCCGTAACCTTGATGTCTTCAACTGGCACAATTTTAGACGGATCAGCCACAACATTCATCATCATGGATACATCAAACATCGGGTGCACTAGGGACATTTCAGGGGGCAATTCAAACCTATACGCAACTTGACCCATCCTTTGAGTGATTTTATTAGGCCCGACATACCTAGGACTTTGTTTTCCCTTCTTCCCAAAGCGCATGACTCCTTTTATTGGGGACACCCTCAAGAATACCCAATCTCCTTCTTGAAACTTCAATTCTCTTCGACGCACATCCGTGTAGGATTTATGGCGGCTTTGAGCAGTCTTCATTCTCTCCTAAATGACTCTTACATTTTCCATGTTCTGGTGCACGAGATATGGCCTTATTAATTCCGCTTAACCAACTCGAACCATCCGATCGGGAACCTACACCTTCTTCCGTACAATGCTTTGAATGGGGCCATTTGGATGCTAGCATGGAAGCTATTATTATAAGAAAACTCTATAAGGGGAAAGTGATCATCCCAATTACCTTTGAAATTCAAGACACATGCCCACAACATATCCTCGAGCATATGAATAGTCTGTTCTGCTTGGCCATCGGTCTACGGATGAAAAGCTGTGTTGAGATTCACTTGAGTACCCAAAACTTGCTGAAATTTCCTCCTGAAATTAGCTGTAAACTTAGCTACTCGATCCGAAATGATAGAAAGTACCGTACCATGAAGCCTCACTATCTCCTTGATATACAACCGGGCATATTGTTCCGCAGTATCAGTGGATTTGACTGGCAAAAGTGAGCTGATTTGGTGAGCTTATCCAAAATTACCCAATTGAATCAAACTTGTGCTGAGTACGAGGTAGTCTTGTCATGAAGTCTATATTGATCATTTCCCACTTCCACATTGGTATTTCAATAAGCTGATTCAACCCTCCTGGCCGCTGATGCTCGTTCTTCACTTGCTGGCAATTAGGGAACTTAGAGGCGAAGTCCGCTATATTCTTCTTCATACCACTCCACCAATAGATATCCTTGAGATCGTGATACATCGTTGTAGAACCTGGGTGCACTGAATACCTGGAATGATGAGCCTCCGCCATTGCCCTCTTCCAAAGATTATCCACATCTGGGAAACATAACCTGTCATGGCACCGTATTACACCATCGTCGTTGCCGAGCGAAAATGCTGAAATTTTGTTACTTAGAGCCGCCTCCTTTAATTGTGCCAATGATTGATCAACAAATTGCTTTTATTTAACCTCTGCCACGAGTGAAGATTCTGCTGTATTATGCACCATAAGTTCCTCCTTATTTGGGGCCGAGGTACAAACCCCAAGGCTGGAAAACTAGTGTAGCTCCCGAGCTAGGAACCTCTGATCCGCTATCAAGTGAGCCAAACTACCCATGGATTTCTGACTGAGGGCGTCGGCCACCACATTCGCCTTCCCTAGACTGTACAAGATGTCCATATCATAAACCGTAAACAATTCTAACCACCGCCGCTGCCTCAAATTTAGCTCTTTCTGCTTGAATAAATATTGAAGCCTCTTGTGATCTAAAGACACATCTACATGAACCCCAAAAAGATAATGCTGCCATATTTTCAAGGCGAACACAACTGCTGCAAGCTCCAAATCATGCACCGGATAATTTTTCTCGTGATTCTTGAGTTGCCTAGAAGCATATGCTATAACCTTCCCGTGCTGCATCAGAACACCCCCTAAACAAACCCTGGAGGCATCACAATTAACCACAAACCCCTCTGTGCCTTCAGGCAAGGCCAATACTGGTACCGAAGTCAACCTTGTCTTAAATTGCTGGAAACTCTTCTCACAAACATCTGGCCACTGGAATTTAGCTGATTTCTGCGTCAATTTAGTCAAAGGAGAGGCGAGGGTGGAGAATCCTTATACAAACCTCTGATAATACCCTGCTAACCCCAAAAAGCTACGAATATCCGTCGAGGTCGTGGGCTTAGGCTAATCCTTCACCGGTGCAATCATTTGGGGGTCCACCTGAATCCCCTCACTGGAAACCACATGACCCAGAAAAGCGACGGAGTCCAACAAAAATTCACATTTGGAAAACGTGGTATACAATTGCTGCTGATGTAGAGTCTGCAAAACTGCTCTAAGGTGACTGGCATGGTCATCCCTGCATCGCGAATATACTAGGATGTTGTCAATGAAAACAATCACGAAGAATTATAAGAATGACTTGAAGACCCAATTCATAAGCTCCATAAAAGCTGCCGGGGTGTTGGTTAGCCCAAAATACATGACCAAGAAGTCAAAGTGGTCATAACTCCTTCTGAAAGCGGTCTTAAGAATATCCTGCTCCCTCATCTTCAATTGGTGGTACCCGGACCGCAAATCAATTTTGGAGAAGAACCTTGCACCTTGCAATTGATCGAACAAATCATCTATCCGAGGCAAAGGGTACTTATTCTTGATGGTGACTTTATTAAGCTGCCGATAATCGATACACATCCGAAGTGACCCATCATTCTTTCTGACAAAAAGAGCGGAAGCACCCCATGGCGACACACTTGGACGGATAAAACTCTTCTCCAATAAATCCTTCAACTGCTCTTTTAACTCTCGCAGCTCTACTGGCGCCATTCTGTATAGTGGAATAGATATTGGCTGAGTATCTAGAAATACATCAATCCCGAAATCAATCTCCCTATCTAGCGGAATTCTTGGAAGCTCATCTTTAAGTACCTCAAAAAACTCATTCACAACTACCACAAACTTAGTGGCAGGAACCTTCGGAGTAGTGTCCGCCACCCGGACTAAATGATAGATACACCCCTTCCTGATCATCTTCGAAGCCTTGAGATAGGAAATAAACCTATCCTTCGGCACAACACTATTTCCCTTCCACTCAACAACTGGCTCATCAAGTTTGGCACAGCACGAATAGAGCCATGAATACATCAAACACCATCCCAGGCTCGATAAGGTCATTTCGTGGTAACAGGACCACCTACCATGAATACACAATTCCTATTGACCCGCGCTGTAATAGAATCACCAACCGTAGTCGATATAGAGAACGACTCAAGAAGCTGCTCGGGTTCAATCCAAAAACTCGAAGCAACAAATGGAATGACATAGGAGAAAGAAATAAAGCACAAATTAGACACAACATCACTTCAGCGCACGATCTTGGAATAACGAAGAGGATCATTTTTCCTTAATGCCCGTGTAGACCCCAACTTATAGATGTGGTCGACAACACACCGATAAGAAGGGATCTACTAGTCACGGCTCCGAGACATCCTAGGACTCCTTTAAATTATTTTGCTCTGATACCAAGCTTGTCACGCCCCAAATCAGTGGGCATGACCGGCACTCAACCGGGTATCCCAAGTCGAGTGGACCTGGGTGCTTTTCATATTCCCCACGCGTTACCCCACATGATTCGAAGACAATTAGACAAAAGATACTAATTTTTGCAAACGAAAGAACATATGATTTTCTCTTTTATAATCACACATTATTATTAACATGGAACCTGATATACAATTTTACTTCGCCCAAAACATACACCTTTATACATTAGTTCTAACCCACATACCACTGTCTACATAGCCTCTAAGTGAAACGATAATACAACACTTGCCGGTGACAAGGCCCCAATTATACCTTTACAAAAGGACACAACACTCCAAAATACAACAACATGGGTGGCATGAGCCACACAAGGCCTCGGAAGGAAAAGGGCTCACCAAAAATGAATACCGCAGATAGAGAGGAGGAGGAGCTACAAACGGTGGACTGGAGTTCCTGCCACAGATCCACCTACAATCATAAAACGAATGTAGAGCCCCCAACGAAAGGGACGTCAGTACATTTGAATTGTACAGGCATGTATGAACAAACTCTGTCCCAAGTAAACTTAAGCCAAATTACATATACAAGTATAGAACCGAACAACAATAGTACAAGTACAACCATGAAGCAACAACCAACATTTCACAACAAATGATTCAAGTAGTCATACAAAGGGGCAATCACTGCCCCACATGTTATAAACTCTTCTGCTGTCTCCTTTCACATTTCCAGATTTATCATTTCATGATTCATATTCATATCAATAGTGATATTGGATCACATTCTTCCACCCTTATTGCCTCGTCCAGCCTTATTACCTAGGCAACCCTTATCACCCCAACCCACACCTAATTTCACTGTGTTGCAGCGCTCAACCCGACCCCGCTTGATAGTTTTCAATTCAGAATAACAAATAGCACAACAACAAATATAAGAAATCAACTACGGCACATTGTTAACATAGATCCACAACAAGGGTAATGCAATTCCACAACTAGCAACAACAATTCCTCATGTTCATCAAATTGGTGCACAATTTAGATCATCACAATAGTTATTCACAACTAATCACACACGTTGTTCCACAACATTTCCATTTCCACTATTCCACATTATTCCCATTTCCATTGTTCCATAGTGTTCAATTTCCATTGTTCCACATTGTTTCCATTTCCGTTGTTCCAATTACAATTCCACAACATTCACCACAAAGTGTTACCACACAAAGCTTCACAATGATTATCACATGAATATCAACTATCAACAATTTCACAGCTATCATATGGCGATTTCACAAGGATCACAGTTAGCCATACATACCCAGAGTTGAGTTTTCCCCTTTAAACCTTTATTCCAATTTGCCAAGCAATCAAGTAGTCAATCTAGTTCATGAACAACACTTAAGTTTTAGAAATTGAAACTCATAGTTACTATCCAATTCCCTTTTTACAAGATTTTTGAGTTTTAAAGACATGCATGAAGATTTTATGAAGAAAACTCAAAGCAAGTGTATGGGGTTCACTTCTCAAGCTAAATTTCAAAATTTGGGGGAAATGGGTTAGGGCTTTTACCTGAGAAATAAATAGAGAAGACAATGCACCAAGAATATTCGAAGCTCCAATGGTTTTGAAAGATCAATTGATGAAGAATTTGCTTTCTCTCTCAAGTACCCTCTCTCCCTCTCTCTTATTTTGATCAGAAGTGTGTTAAAAATGAAGGAGAAGGTGTTTTATTAAAAGGTGGGTCGGGTCTAAAATTTTACAAAAGATACCAGGCGAACACAATCTACAACGCGATCTGCGATAGTAGAACAGACGTGCGGTCCGCAGAATGGACCGCAAATGGCTCAAATTCCAAACCTCTCGGGTTAGGAATGCAGTGGACATGTGGTCAGCATTTGAGTTGTGTAGTCGCAGAATGCACTGCAAAACTGACCTTCGAATTTTCTCAGGGACAATCGCATATTGATTATGCGATCGCAGATTTGACCGCATTTTGAACATCAAAATTTTGTTGCACTCTGATTCACTCTGCGGTAGGAATGCGGTCCACATAGCTGATCTGTGACCATTCTGACCGCATTTTAACCATTTTCTGGAGAAATGTTGATTTCACATTTTCAAGTTCAAAACAGTATATAGGATCCGATTCACATGGTTAGACTCGACTCTATGAGCTGCTAACAACCACTCATTTTTACGGGGCCTTACAGTTGTACTACATCAGCAGGTTTATTGCTCAGCTTACCTCAACTTGTGAACCTATTTTTAGGTTATTGAAGAAGGACGCCGTGGCCAAATGGACTGAAGAATGTCAAGAGGCATTTGATAAGATAAAGGGGTATTTGTCAAGTCCACTTGTATTGGTCCCAACTAAACCAGGAAAACCTTTGATCCTTTATGTGACGATTTTGGAAAATTCATTTGGCTGTGTACTGGGCAGCATGACCTCACTGGCAGGAAGGAACAAGCCATCTACTCTCTTAGCAAGAAGTTCACGGCTTATGAGGTTAAGTACACTCACCTTGAGAAGACATGTTGTGCCCTAACTTGGGTGGCTTAATATTGAAATATTATTTGTCCTATTACACTACAAAGCCTATGCCCACAGGTAAACTTGCAAAAAGGCAAATGTTACTCACGAATTTAACATCATTTATGTGACAAGGACCGCAATGAAAGCCCAAGTGTTGGCTGATCACTTGGATAAGAACCCGATCGATGAGGAATATGAGCCATTGAAGACTTATTTTCCTGATGAAGAGACGATGCATATTGATGAGCTGGAGTTAACTAAAAAACCAGGTTAGAAACTATATTTGATGGAGCTGCATACGTGAAAGGGGTTGGAATATGAGCTGTACTTATTTCTAAAACATGGCATCCCTATCTTGTTACGGCTGAGCTTCATTTTTATTGTACTAACAACATGGATGAGTATGAGGTGTGCTTTTTGGGCTTACGGTTAGCTGCGGACATGGATGTCCGGGACGTTTTGGTCTTGGGAGACTCAGACCTCTTGGTACATCATATCCAAGGAGAATGGGAAAAACGAGATTTGAAGCTCATACCGTATCGACAATATTTGTACGATCTGTGTCAACGGTTTCGAGCAGCGGAGTTTAGGCACATCCCTAGATTTCATTATGAGGTTGCTGATGCTTTTGACACCTTAGCATCAATGTTTCACCATCCAGATAATGGTGCTAATCTTAATAGCAGTTTGCTGAAAGAAGGATGTCAATAGTTCAAAATTACACTCCGTAATTCCACCCCGTATTGTCCCAAAGCGAATGGAGCAGTTGAGGCAGCCAACAAGAATATAAAGAAGATATTGAGGAAAATGGTAGAAGGGTCCAGACAATGGCATCAAAAATTACCGTTTGCATTGTTACGTTATCGCACTATTGTCAGTGGGTGCAACTCCTTATTTGTTTGTATATGGAACCGAAGTAGTGATACCGGCAGAAGTTGAAATTCAGCCTCTCCAGATTATCAGTGAGGCTAAGATTGATGATATGTGGGTCAAACCCCGTTTGGATTAGTTGAGCTTAATTGATGAAAAAGGATTAGCAGCAGTATGTCATGGCCAATTGTATCAAAAGAGGATGGCAAGAGCATACAATAAGAAGGTTCATCCCAGGAAGTTCAAAGTGGGGTAAATATTTTGAAACGAATTCTTCCACATCAGGCCGAACCAAAGGGAAAGTTCGCCCCAAATTGGTAAGGGCCGTTTATTGTGACCAGAGTGTTATCCAATGGCGCATTATGTTTGACAAATATCGAAGGAAGATGTATAGACATGGTTATCAATTCTGATACAGTCAAGAGATATTATGTATGATTTCTTTGATTGTAATTGTTGGTTGTTTGTATTTGGCATTGTATCGGAGAATAAAATGACGGAGGTAATTTTTTCTACTCTCCAAACACTTTAACCTTTGTTCCCCCTTTCAGCCTTATTTATTCTTTCATACCCCTTTTTGGAATTAGTAATGAAATTGAAAAAAAAGATTAAGAAATAGTAACAAAAACAAAAGAAAAGTCACAAGAAAATAAAGGAATTGAGTGAACTACGTTTGACCTGATTCCTCAAAGAGGATACGTAGGTAGCTTCACGGCTTAGTCGTAGTGTAACAAAAATCAAAAGATCCCCAAGCAAGAAAACTGGGGCAGAAGTTGTTTTACGATTTTACGAAAGAAATTTGATTCCAAAATTTGTAAATTTTTACCCATCAAAATTGTTTTGAGCCATTTGATACCCTTTCTCTTTTTTTACCATACAAAGAAAGTCCTGTCGATCATTCTTCGAGACTTGCCACGACATGCAAATGGAATTGATTCATGTCAATGATAACACTTTGGTCCCAGCAGGAAAAGTAACGAAAATGAGAGAGTCTTATCGGTGAAAATCTTCAGAGGAACCATAAAGCGATGGAAGTTGAGAGCAATAAAATGAGAGAGTTTTACTGATAAAAACCTTAATAGGCACCATATCGCAATGGGAGTTGAGATAAATGAGATAGTCTTATTAGTTAAAACCCCTCGAAGGGCACTATAAGGCTACAAGGAGTTAAAAAGGGGACAAATGAGATAAGGTTGACGGAAAGGGTCTGTCGAGGCATCAAGCTGAATAAAGATGTTGATTCGACAAATTGGGTTCTATAACCTTTGAAGTGCAAAGCAAGGCCATTAGAAAGTTGATTGATGTAATAGACTAGGTTGATTAATCCGAAATGCACGACATGATCATTGGGATTGGTTATACCATTCAGATAAGTCCTTTTCTTTTTCTTTTCCTCAAACAATTTTGTAGGAAGATTTTTCCCTTTTATTTTTCTATCTTCTGAAGTCATCATATTTCATTTCTTTTGGTTTAGATTTTTCAATTGTAGTTTGTTTTAACAAATAAGAAATATTTTTTAGAGTTTATTACCAATTTCTAATATAGTGCGAAGCAAAGTGTGGCTAGGACAGGAAAAATATAATATGGGGGGACGTAAAAGGCATCGTTGAAAGATTAAAGGATGGAGTGGTATAAGATTTCATGAAAGTATGAGTTTGGTTAAGAAGGATTAAAGTGGAAAACAACAGTTAAGTAGTTTGCAAATAAGGAATTGTCAAGAAGGTCGTAAGTTATCGACCAAGTTTCAAGATGGTCAAACAACACGGAGCATGAAAAGGAGAAAAGGAAAAAACATCCCTAGCAAGAGTATCACAACCAAATCAACATATTTCCAACTGACAAAACTTTCTTGATTTGAAATAGGGGCAAGAAATGTTATCCATCGACACAAGTTTGACCTCGTTCGAGCTTCGACGGGTACTACTTCAACGACAGCCGAAATAACCTCCTAACGGCTACTTCGATCAACACAAGCTCGACCTCGTTCAAACTTAACGGATACTACTTTGACAACAATCGAAGTAACATCCTAACGGCTATGACCATTGATATAAATTCGACCTCGTTCGAACTTCGACGAATACTACTTTGAAGACAGTCGAAGTAACATCCTAACGGCTACGACCATCAACACAAGTTTGACCTCGTTCAAACTTTGATGAATACTATTTCGGTGACAGTTCGATGATAGTCAAAGTAACATCCTAACGGCTATGGCCATCAACACAGGTTCAGCCTCGTTTGAACTTTGATGGATACTACTTCGAGGACAGTCGAAGTAACATCCCAACGTCTATGACCATCGACAAAAGTTTGACCTTGTTCAAACTTTGACGGATAGTACTTCGACGAAAGTCAAAGTAACATCCTAACGGCCACTGCTAACGAGAAGTTAAACCTTGTTTGAACTTTCATGGATACTACTTTGACGCAGTCGAAGTAACATCCTAACGGCTACGGCCATCAACACAAGTTCGACCTCGTTTGAACTTCGATGGATACTACTATGACAATTGAAGTAACATCCTAACGGCTAAGGCCATCGGCACATGTTCGACCTCGTTCGAACTTCAACGATAATCGAAGTAACATCCTAATTACTAAGGCTATCGATATGAGTTTGACCTTGCTCGAACTACGGCAAGGCCCTTGGGACAAAACAAACCCTACTGAGATCGAGCGTCACAAAAATAAACCCAAGGGGAAGAAGCAACAAATTGCAAATAAATAAAGAAAAAAGTTATATTACAACAAAAATATTTTTACATTCGCCCAAATAAATAGGCCCCCATATATTTCACAAGCCAAAAATATATACAAGTACACAAATTTACAACTACTCGTCACCCAAATATCGTTATACCAGGATTTCGAGTCCAGATGATTGACATCCCAGAAAATAGAATCCCCTCCATCGGGAGAGTCGGGGTAGTACCCATATAACTCATGAGCAGCACGAGCCTCACTCCGCCTGGCCTGAACCTCCTTCTCCATCGCCCGACCCTCAGCGTGCAGTTCCCTATACACGTCAAGTCTGGCCTCCGCAAAGACCCGCATCTCATATGCATTGGGGTGTGGGCCTCGACGGACAAACGATGAGATGAGAAGGGTTGAGAAAAGTGACCCACTTATTCTGGCCCCGGGGGAGCAACCTGCCCTTGTAGGTCTACCAGTTTGTCAGCTGACACTCCTCTCTCCTTTGATCCCGTTTATTTCCATCACCCTGGCATCGAGCTCAGCGGTCAACTCATCCACTCTCTATTACATATCGACATTCTCCGCCGCCACCCCACAGCTCAATTCGAGCTCGTCATCTTTCACTCTAAGGAGTGTCTCCAATTTGCTATTGCGAGCCACGACTCTTATTAGCTCGATGTCCGCATCCTCCAATACTACCACCGCTCGATGCCTTGAGCTATACTTTTGACACTTCTTCAACATCTTCTTGAAGATGGTCGTCCTCTTTTGCTCATGGCGGCTCCTCTCCACCTCTAAAATTAGTGTATAAAAAGATAGTATAAGTACGCGCACTTTCGAAACAATACTATAATGCATAAGGAATAAAGAGGATGAATAAATACATGTAATGCCACGCTGGCCACCGTGCGCGATAGCTCCACATCGGTCACAGTGCTAAGCGTCTCACTCTTAGGGGCCGTGCAAAGCAGGGTAAGGGTCGACGCGCTCTGCTCACTGTTCTGCAGCAAGTTGTAGGCCCCCAAAATTGTAATACGATGGTCGCACCCATCCGTCATCATCTCTACACGGGTATGACCACCCATGAACTCGTCTACGTCCACTTGGGCAAAGTCAGAATTCGACTCCATCCTCTCGCCTGTTACCCCGACACTAGTCGACAGACCCTCTTCAGTAGAGTGCACTGAATTAATATTGGGGACGACCCTTCTCTGATGAGTTGATGGCGCCGGCCATAAACATAGGCCTCAGTACCACTAGGGGAGACATAACCTCATCGGCTTAGGTAGCCACCCTCTTTTCTGTTTCCAATCTCCTCCATTTCCTCTCCACCGGCTCTTCAACATTGGAAGGTTCACCGACAAGGTGGGGGACCGGTACAAATAATACCGGATCTGAAATAGCCGCGGCCATGGACGTATTCCCTTATTGAGAAGATAGAGGAAGACCTTCCCGAACTGACTCGCATACTACATCACGGGCGTCTTGAGCAATATCAGATCGCCTAGTAATAGGGGCCGGATCCCTCCTCGTGGAGGCGCCTCGACCTGTTAGAATAAAAGCACATGTGAGCAGGGTTGCAAAACTCACAAGGCAAACATTAGGAATCTACCTGAAGAAACTTTGGGGCCATAAAGCTATATGAAGGCGGGCCATGTGTGGGTCGCCTCCGTATGGGGTAACAAACCAGCAACCCACCTCCTGAGGATGGTGATTGCTGAGGTGGATAAGCCATGGCTGTAATATAGGGTTTAGAATCACTACAACAATTAGCAAGAAAACTCTACATGTCGCAACACTTACGTGACAAATTCCACATCTCTAGAAACCTGGTAGGGTTAGCGACCAGGTGTTCAATCCTGATGAATAGATACTTACGACAGAACCCACGACTCACTCAGTCAAACATCCCGACCACTAGCCCTCTCGTTCCACGACCTCTCAGGTGCACCATGGTACCTCTCAAGTAACTGGCATTAAACAATTGCAAGAAGTGATGAACCGATACTTCACATCTAGCCAACTCCGCGTACTTGGATAGCAGTAGGAGCATCTTCAAAGTATACTGTGTGAGTTGAGTCGGGCATGTACTGTAAAATCTAAAATGTTCTTCCACCAAGGGAAGCAAATGGAGCCCGTAGCTGATCAAAAAAGGGGTACTCATAAAAGGCATAGTTCCCCGGACTATAGGTATCCCCGTGATCCTCCCCCGCAAGGACCATTTCTACATGAACGTGTATGCTATATTTATCATGGAGTCATTCAAGTACTTCTGTTGTGACTGAGAAATCTCTGATACAAGAAATAGGTGTATCCTTGCTAAAGTCGCTCTGAGACGAAGGATTCTTTGGTAGAAGAGCCTCCACAGTAAGAGTACTAACATCGTCTTCATCCTCCTTCTATGCACTGACGGGATTGGGTCGCACACTCGATGGAGCCACTACCGGAACTCTCTCATCATCTCGGTAGGGGTTAGACATGATTTTCAGTAAAAAAAGGAACCACACACAACTCTATGAAGAAGTACGAAAACTCTGATTAAGGGCGGAAGTGCTACAGCAAGAAAATATGGACTGAAGGGCTGAAATACTCTTACAAGTGACCAAATTTCGAACCAAATCAAACCCTTCCCCAATTTATAGGGTTGGGTGACATTGGAATCAAGACGTCAGACGTCGAATCAGTGCGGGAAACCAAGCGGCTGAAAGGTCTATTTTTCTGTCTCGAGAATAAGTGCCATGATGACGCATGCGAACGCTGACGTCATGCGAAGGGAGGCATTTCATTTTGGCACTCTGACAGTTATAATTGGTGTGTCTCAACGGTCACGTCGTTTCCCTTTGATTAGTCAAACTCTCCCTGAACGGTAGCACCGATTCTGCCCATCAAGGACGCATCCCGCTGCGACCCCGACGAGCGGAGGTACTAACTATATGGGGTCGAATTTGACCAGTCATGCCCCTAAACCATCATGCTTAGCTATTGACCATACGCTAGTCAGGGCAACAGGACAACCCAAGTTCACGGGGGGCAACGACCCCGTGATCCCGTCGTCCCCTTTCCCCATGTAACACTTAAGTTTGCCTTTTTACGACCAGGATCCCTTACTATATAAAAGGGGTTCAAGCCTTGTAAAAGGGGGCTAACTTAATAGACAAGTTTTCTATTTCTCTCTCTACCTCTCCGTCTCTCACTACTATTGTCTCAATCTATTGTTACTATCGTTAATCCGATCATAAAACACATTCTAGGATTTATTATTCTCGATTACGATTTACCCTTTTGTACCTTTTGATTGAATTGTTTAAAAGGTATTTTATAACTTTTGAGTCAAACAGAAATTTCGTTATTTCTATATTTTTTAAGTAGAGTATGTGACTTGTTATAATAGATCTTATTAATAGTATAATAAATTCAAATTTTGGATTTACACATCTTGTGGGGTCTATCACATTTTCGTACTATCAAAAATTTAGTATCTTGTTCGATTTTTTTTTTTATTTTTGGTAGTGACACATGCTTTTACTGGTTAGGACAAGATATACAAGCTACATGTAATTCATATAGCTTGGTCTCACTAAATTTGGCTTGAAGTTAAAGATAGGTGGGCATATTTATGAGAAAATTGCTGTACAACCTTAATTATGTGATCTTGTAGTGGCGGACAGGGTCTATGTGAGGACCCTAACAGCATGACAAATCAATAACAAGGATTACAGTGATGATTGATAAGGACAATCTCGCTAATCAATGATTATGTAGTCGTTAGGTGGAAAAGGTTAGAAGGGAAATTAATGGAATTAAGGAAACTAATCTAAAGATATATGGGCAATAATTAGAACTAAATAGATAAATAATGTTTAGTGTTTTTATGATCCATGCCGTGAGTGGTGGGGAGAACTAGTGGATTTCTTCCTTTTGACTTTTTTTTTTCTTCAAATTTAAATTTCTTTATTGTGTACTAGTGTAGTTGAGTATGTGAAACCTAATAGTTTAGGGGAATTTTTGAGTGTTCTATAAGTTTACTATCATGCTGCCACCTCAATTTTCCTTTCTTTTTTTCTTTTTAATTTTTTTTTTTCGTTTTTTTTTTTTTACTTTTTTGCTTTGATTGTTGAGGAAACAAGAAAGTAGGTCAACCTTCATATCTTAAGAATTCGGAAGTAGCAGTCTTGTTTGGTTATTTATAGTTATTGTTAGGCGTATATGTAGGACCTTTCGCACAACAATTGGATTCTTTTGCTTTTACGAGCTGAGATTCTTGAGAATAGAGGTGAATTTAAGATACGACGTACGCGAATTGAAAGACTTTTAGCTAGCGTTTGACTATAGATTTTTAAATATATTATTAAAAATTTTATTTGGGTGAAGTTTGATTTGAAAATAAAAACGTATTTTACATTTTTTTTTGAAAAAATATAAAACATGACTTATATTTATAAGTTCTAAAAATTATCACAAATATCCAACAATACCTTCATCAAAAACGTACATTATATTATCATAACCCATAGTCCTGAACATAAAAAAATTTAGTACAAAATTATTATTTTTATAATGAACTACATAATATACTATCAGATGACCGAGAAGACGAACCAATATTGTTACAAAATAATAAATGGTGGACTCTTTTATAAAATATAAAAGTTTGGGGTAATTTTTAAAAATTATAATAGTAATATTTTGGGATCTGAGTTTTAAGAATTTGCTAAAATATAAATAAAATTTATGAACAGATATATATTTGCCAAAAAAAATATTACTTAGAATTCTTTTGACAAAATCTACGACCAAACGGTCGTTAGTGAGGGGAGAAAATTTGAATAGCGAAAGTGAGGCGTGCCAATCTAGCAACGCTTCTACCGCACAGTTATTTTCGCTTTCTTTGATGTCAAAAATTATGAACTACAATTTTGAAATAAATATATTTTTATAAGATTAATTTGAAAAAAAAGAAATATAAGCAGTTCATTCTTTAAATGGTTACTCAACTATCTCAAATTATTTTTTTTTCAATCATATTTCTCCAAATTTTTGATTAACAAATACGTATTTTGCCATCTAACTTATCAACCTTTATCAGTTTTTATCTTCTTTTTTTAAAATTTATATATATATATATATATATATATATATATATATATATATATATATATATATATATATATATATATATATATATATGGACTTGGCTATACAACAAATAAATTTATTTTATAAAGTAAAAAAAGGAATATAACTTTCAAGCATAAATAATGTTAGAAAACTAAAATAATTGAATACAACTTTAAAGCATATATAATGTGTATTATAAAATATAACTCTATTTTAAATAATTATTTTTTTTATAATACATGCATGAAATATATAATAACATATTTTATTCTCTTTATTTCTCAATTGTACAAATAATTTTTTGAGTTTTGTTGTAATTATCAAAATTACTGCTCTGAACAATTATTTATAATATTTTTACTACTATGCTGTGAAACTATTTTCACACTTTTACTTTACGAATAAGATTTATTTGTGCAATAAGTAAGTTTAATATACAGATTAAAAAGAAAAAAGATTTATTTATTTAAAAAGTAAAAACAAAGATGACAAAGATTTTTTTTTTTGTAAACAAAGATTTATTCAACAATCACTACGAGTTATTACAACATGAGCTCAGTCTAGGCCACAAAGTGCTATGACTGTCCCTTTCTAGTGCATGAAAAGTAAGGACAGACGAACTAGCATAAGTTTGCAACGTACAAAAAGTGTTCATGCTACAACTATTTTTAGCAAACAGGTCCGCTACTCCATTAGCCTCTCTAAAGATGTGCTTCAGTTGCGGGTCATGCGCCTTCCTCAATAGGTACCTGCAATCATCAATTAGGTTTTGGTAGATACAATTGTTAGAATTTAAGAGGTTTAAAAGCTCTAAGCAATCCGTTTCTATTACTAAAGGGAGTAGCTTCTTGTCTATTGCGAGTTTGATTACATGAAATAGGGCTAGGGTCTCCATGTAGATATTGGTTGCGTGCTTATAGCTCATATTGAAGCCAGGGATCCAATTCCCCCCTTTGTCTCTAAACACTCCTCCTATTCCTTCCACTCCCGGAATTCCCCTACAGGTTCCATCTATATTGAGTTTGAAGAAGTTTGAGTCCGGAGGTTCCCATTTTACATAGATGACTTTTTTAATGGGGTTCAAGTGGTTATTTTTTGTCATATAGAGGAATTCTACGACCTTACTAATGGGTTGTCGTATGTTAACGGTTGCTATATTCTTACGAAATATGATTCCATTCCTAATATTCCATATGTGCCATGGGAGAAAAGGGAGAAATATCCTCTAACTAAGAAGATTGTTAAAATGCTCCTTGGATAGGAGTTTTTTCTTTAGCCATTCTTGGAGCGTGTTAATTCCTTTAGGATTTTGGCCAAAGGGGTGTTTTGATATAACTTGGTTCCAGATTTTCCTCGAGTAGTTGCACCTGAAAAATATATGCTCAATATTTTTCTTTTCTTTATTATAGATATTACAATTATCATTAATGCTAATACCTCTCTTTTTAGTTGCTCTTTTGTGGGTAACCTGTCCCAGAAGATAATCCAAATGAAGAATTTTAGTTTATTCAGGGACTTGATTTTCCAAATCCATTCTAGGTTAATGGGATTTCTAGTGTATTCCGAGATAGCTTCATAAACCGCCTTAATAGAGAAGAAGTTGTGATGTGGGGAGTTCCATGTGTAGGAATCACCACAGGATCCCGTTTGTTTTATGTGAGTGCAGTTAATTTTAGACACAATGTCAGGGGGTATTACAAAGGATAGCTCCCTTAAGTCGAAACTCCCATTTTTAATGCAGTAGGATACTTTTTTGGTCGACTCACCCTCCTGGATTGATTCCCTGAGATTTCCCGATTGGTTAATCCAGTCATCCTGCTATAGATTTATAGTTTTCCCATCCCCAATTAACCATTTTATGTTCTTGTTACAGATTTCATTCCCCTTTTTATAACTTTCCAGATGTGGGAAGCTAAATTCAAGCTCTTCCTGTGCTCATATTTCTCAAATATAACTTTTTCCCATAGGCATTCTTTTTCCTTCTTGTACCTCCACGCTAGTGCTGGATTAAAGGAGGAATTTTTCAATCGAGAATTTGGGATTCCTAGTCCCCCTTTTTTTTTTTTTTTTAGTCACTATGCTCCATTTGACTAGGTGACATTTCTTCTTTTCTTCAGTGCTTCTCTATAAGAATATCCTCTGAATAACGTCTATTTTAATAAGGATTGATTTAGGAAGGTCATAGATTTGCATGACATGGTTTGGGATTGCCGCTAGGGTGTCTTTTATGAGAGTTTTCCTCTCCGCTAAACTTAGGAACTTAGTTTTCTATCATGTTAACCTGTTGTTTAGATTATCTAGAATGGACTGAAAATCCTTCTTTGAGGGGCTAGAGTTCATCATCGGGAATCCTAGGTATTTACCAAAATTAACGGTGTATTTTATTGAGAGGTACCTGGTTATAATTTCTTTTTTGTCATGAGGGGTGTTCCTGGAGAAGATTATTTTGACTTCTCAAAGTTGATAGATTGATCCGAAGCGTTGCAAAATTTATAATAGTGTTTATAATGGATGTATAGCTTCTTTGGTTTGTTTCAACTAAAAGGATGAGGTCGTCTGCAAAAAATAGATGTGATAGTTCCGGGCCTTTGGGGCTAACCTTTATAGGGGTCCACCGAAAGCAATTTATTTCATTATCAATTAGCCTAGAAAACATTTCCATACAAATTATGAAAATGTATGGGGATAAGGGATCCCCCTGTCTAATACCTCTGGATGGTTCAAAATAATCCGTTCTTGACCCATTCATTAGAATGGCGGTGGAGGTGGTAGAGATGCATGACATAATCAGATTAATGAGGTCAGGAGGGAAGTTTAGGGAGATTAGTGAAAATCTAACAAAGGACCACTCTACAAAGGTTGACAATGTAGAGAAAATAGATATTGTCCACCTAAAATTGGAGAAACTTGGCTAAATGGCTTTCTAAGCGTAGTAATCATAATTATAGTTAAATGATTTTTTTACAAATAATATATATATATATATATATATATATATATATATATATATATATATATATATATAAATATATATATATATATATATATATATTAAATAATTTTGAATAATTTATTACTAGGGCATGTAAGTAATCCACACTCTAGTTAAGAATCTTGTTTTGCCTAAAGTTATCACATACTTTGTAAGCGTAAAATAATAAAATTAAATTGAGGGCCAATCATAGCAGATCGTAATAATCAAGCAATCAAATGGAAAGTACAAGAGACAAGTGTTATTTGTTCGAGAAAAATGTGTAAAGATTTTTTATTGATAATATTGATTAGGTCTGCCTCTCCATGGAGAGGTTTAGAGCCTTACAATCATGTTCTCTCGTTTCTAGGGAATAGTGATAAAGAAGAAGAAGAAGAAGAAGAAGAAGAAGAAGAAGAAGAAGAAGAAGAAGAAGAAGAAGAAGCCCCCATTTCTAGCGGTCCTTCTCTTAGTATTTATTGATGCGAAATGTGTGAGCTGGCAATGACGGCCATGATTATTTAGAGGCTCCGTCCCTATGATGGTAGATAGGCCGTAGACTTGATAACCGAGTCAGCCGATGATCGGGTATTGCGATCAATAAATGGTCATACCGTTTATTAATTTACGAATTAGCTTAGGACATAATTATCTCGGGGTCATATTCTGACCCATACAGTTAGTCCCTCCGCTTATCGAGGTCGTGCCTTTACTGTGCTCGATGAGCGGACCTCTCCAGATGCGGTTCTGGTCGAGGTCAATAATAACTGTAGTTGTTTTCATATGGGAGACCATGTCGTTAAAATCAATAGCCTTAGCCATTTTGTGTCGATGGCCTTGACCGTGCAGGTGGCTTTGGCCGTGGTCGAATCACTTACATACATGTTGGGATGGATGTAGCCTTAATAATTGTGGGCGGCCTTAAGCGTTTATATATTGGATGTGGCCGTAGCTTTAATACTATAGATGGCCTTTTACGTTTATATACCGAAGATGGTCGTAGCCTTACAATGGTGAACGACCTTAGCTGTGATGAAGTGGAGTTGGTGATCTTGGTTGTGTATTGTCGAAGATCTTAAATGTTCATTCTTGGGAGAGGGCCATAGCTGTGTGTACGTTAGGAATGGCCGTAGCTGCCTGTACATATGAGAGGATGGTCGTAACTGTTATACAGTAGGGGTGGCCGTAGCCTTTTGTTCTTTGGAGATAGTCGTGATTATTTTATCGACGACCATTATCTTTGTACGGTGTCAATGTTATTTAAACATCACGGACAGGGGGAGTATAAGCATACTTACCATGTGTTTTGGTGATTTCCAAAGTTTTGGAGGTACGCAGGATGTTACCTGGAATGTTCTAAGATTCCTTATAACCGTTTTAAGGGCGAAGCGCCGGTTGGCGACTGAAAAGCTGCTTCATGGAGGTCTGTCATTATAACGCACATTTCTGTAGAATCGAATCATTTTGCGGTTGGTCAAGCAATTAATGATGACCATTGGAATTCGTGAGAGCCACTTGTGTCGCTTATAAATAAGAGGTTGAAGCATTTGTTTCTCACTTTTCGTAATTTGCTTAAACGAAATCTCTGAAGAACTTTCCTCGCTTAGTCAATTCATCGTTGTTCTTGCTCTTCGGTTGTTGTAATCTTCATCTTCCTTCGTTGATTCTTACTTCATTTCGATCTCTTTGATAAAAAATTGGCAAGCAGTTCCTCCAGAAATACTGCTCAGGCGAGTTTTCCGGTGAACCCCACGGTGGCGGAAGAGCCTTCATTGGTAGTAAGAGGTGCAGAACCGATGGGGGCCGATGGGGTTCCGTCGGTTACTGATATCCTGTCCCTGCCCAGAGGTCCGGCAATTTACTTCACCACCGATGAGGGCGAAGATTAGATGAACAAAGCCACACTGATGGGAGAAGTAGGGATTGGTCAGCTACAGGAGCAGTGAGCTATTACCCATTTTGCTGATATCTCCCTCGCTAGATGTGAGGAGAAGGTCCATATCGACCATAGGGGGTATTGTATTTTCAACGCTTATCCCATTAGATTAGGATTTAGGATCCTCCTTTCCAATGCTGGTGGTGGATTTTTGCTGTCATTACGGAGTGTGTCCTGTCCAGCTCGTTCCCTCCTTTACAAGCTCTTTGCTATGCTCCTTAAATATGCGGAGCTGGCCCGAAGGAAGATCATGTTTCACACGTGTTGACCCTCTACGCCCAGAGGGTCTGTGGTACGATGATTCGAGCCGTTCCTCGTGGGGTGAGGGGCTTGACTGCAGAGTTAGAGGATACGATCGAGCCTCACACATATGAAAACTTCTTTTACATCAAAACTGAACACCTGGTGGTGTGTGCCACTGCGTTCCCAGAGGCGTAGAACCATGCACGTAATTCCTTTTATTCACAAGATTCTCCGTTTTGTCTCTTTTTTTTTAATCTTGTTCTGATAAGTGAACTTTATTTCTTGTGTAGCTGAACGACCGTCGTTGGCCCAACTGCCCCGGCATTCGCGAATGGGTCGAGGTCGTGCTCCCTAACACAGCCGGGATTCGTACGTGGCCATCTTTTTGGGAAAGGCATGGTCGTAGACCTGCTTCAGGTGAGAGTTTTAGCATTCTTTTGTCTTTATTTTATTCCTTTTCGCCTCTTCTTATGTTGGTTCTTTCTTTGATCAGGGAGGGCACACCGCGTGAGGGCTCCTCAACTGGCCTTTCGTAGGCTGGGCATGACTGAACGACTCGTGATAATGCCGGCACCACGTCTAGTTCTGAGGGTGACTTCAGTTGAATTCTCGGCGGCTCATTCCCCAACGCGGTCTGTACCTCGGGCCGAAGAGCCTTCAGGGATCGTACGCCCTAGGGAGGAGTTGCCTTCGAGCGAGGACGAAGAGGAAGACGAGAGAAAGCTGGTCAGGAGTAGGGTCGCATTTACGCTAGCTCCGATGGTGATAAACTTGGATTACCCACCATCAGACGTGGAGGAGAATACAGCTGCGTCGCATACCCTTGAGGGCGAGCGCTCAGTGGGGGTTGCCCGGTTGGCTCAGGCCAAAGTGACATTATCGCTTCGGCGATTCAAACATCAGTTCCAGTTGTTGAGAGGGGAGGTAGTTCCTCAGCAACTGTTTTGTTTAGAGAATCGGGCTCCATCGTGTTGGCGGGGGCGGGAGCCTCAACTTCCCGATCGGCGGGTGGAGGACGGGGCACCGTAGGCGAAGGGTCTGACTCTGAGTCCGACTTGGACCCTGGCGACATCCGCATGCTTCAGGACGGCCACACCCGCACAACGGTGCATGCAGAAGGGAAATTTCGTTATGTTGAGATCCCTAGAGAGCAGAACGTTGGAGACGGCGGACCACGTTCATGAACGGGAACGGGAGTAGGAGGATCGCATTGGCGTCTATTAATGGGACGCCCAGACTGTGGTCGATCGGATTACAACCTTAGAGGCCGAGAATCGGCACTTAAAGGATCAGGCTGCCTCTTTCGGCCCGGCTCGTGACCTTTGGACGTTTGCCGAGGCTCAACTTGATGTGTACAAAAGGCTGTGGGAGGCTGTGGGCTGCTCTTCCGTTAACCAGAGGTTCCAGGTTTTAGCCCTGTGTATAGAAAGTTTTTTGGTAGGGGGTGATTGCCCACGAAATGAGATCCTACATAGAGCAAATTCAAATATAATTCGATTTTAATACAGGTACCGAATATCATTTGAAAAAAAAGAAGAGAAAGTCTAAGATTCTTCTATGCTGTCAAAACAGAGTATTATTACATATTTGTAGGCCATTAGGTCACGGAGATTTATATGATTACATCTACTCTTTTGACCCACAAAGTGATATTATCACGGAGATACGTGCGTTTATTAGATAAGTTTGATTTTTAATCAAACTATAAGAATGTTTTCTTTTTCCTCCTTTTTTACTTTCTTCCATAGGATTTCTTTTTTCTCTCAACTTTAGCTACCACTTTGCTTAGTCTAACTTCATACTAGGAAGATAAATAGTAGGGACCATTACTCACCTGCCTAAAGTTATTTTAGGGAAATTTATTTTCTAGTCTTGAAAGAGAAGACAATACCCATTAAATCATCCATCATTAACATTCCATCTCCAGAATCAAGCCAAGATTATGGCGCATATCAATTTGTTGGAATTAGTCACGAGTAACCTGAATTCATTTTTCTTACAATAATTCAATTTAAAGTATCTTCCGTTTATTTTTCGTGATCCCGATCCGTTTAAATTCAGGCTATTTACGATCTTTTTCGTTGATTTACAATAAAATCAATGACTTCCTCCTAATTGAACTTTATAATGGACTTAAGTCGATACTCTTGAGTGCATAACTAAGTAACTAAATATTATTTATCTAACGACTAAAGATTTTAGACTGAGTTAGTCACGTACAAGTCAGCAAACACTTGGACATCAATGTGCCAATTACATTTTTGTAAGAAGGTGTGACAAAGTAGGACCTTTGGTTTTCAAAACTTATTAAGAAAGAAAGACCGGTATGACGAAATACGAGCATTATTCAAAATAAAACTCATAGCTCAAGACAAGATTCTGATCGCAGTGTCGCTTATTCTGTGCACAATATCCTCTATTTGTTTCTTTGGCTGGAGACAAAGGGGATTTTGCACATACTCTTGAAGCTTTCTGAGAAGTGTTATGACTTATGACCTAAAACTATTTGACAAGTCAAAGATTAAGTTAAGTTTAATCTCTTTGTTAAAAACTTCCTCAATTCGAAGTTTCGCACGTAAACTTCTAAGAAATATCCAGAAAAAATTACCGTATGTCTAACTCAATTGTTGTTTGATATTTTTATTTGGGGCATCGTCACGTTGAATTAACTTATTCTGTGACCTCCACTGCAACTCAATTGCCGAGGGCTAAATTCTGTATCCTAATATTCAAGAATTAACATACAAATTTTAAGAGACAGAAAGGTGCAGAATAGCATTTTTATTCACTCTATTTTGTTACAAAATCAAATTTGCGTGTGTTTGCATGTATAATTTGAGGCAAAACCCCAATAGATGCATCCACACTCCCAATAGTGTCTATACATCAATTGGCCGTGTCTACGATAACTTATATGAACTCAACATCAATTGGCCGTGTCTACGATAACTTATACGAACTCAACGACAAGTTGTGTAAATAGTCTTTTGCAGAAATGCAGAATATGACTGTGTATGATTGAGACTTGTGATTCGTTTTTCCTCGAATCCCGAGCATAGTAATAACTTAGTGCACCACGTTGCTCTTCAATGACAATAATTGTTTTTATATTGCAGGGCTTATTGGAGGTGTTATAGTAGGATACAGAAGAATGACGGTTAACTAGATCTTGAGTTCGAAAGTTGGGTATTAAGTCGCATTTGTTAGAAATTATTAAATTTTTCTGCAAAATTTAAATCAACCCCAATATAAATGCTGTACATTTAATATAATAAAAAGAGAGCATAAAAGTAATTGCCAGGGTGTGAGATCATAAAAGGTCCATAGATATTTAGATAACTTAAATAGCACATTATGCTTAGTCGATATCACGTTGGGACATTGTGGCTGAATCATTTAGGAAGAACCAAGTGTCCATTTGTTAGGTTACAATAGCAAGTGCTGCACATGACTGCACTTTTAACAAATATTATTGTTTCTTGTAGATCCAGATCTCTTCTTTTCTTTAGCCATATATAGTTCTGTATAGCCAAATCGCCATTATTTGTTCCTTCGACATATAAAACTGCTTAAAAAAACAGCCGTTGCCTTGCGGTGTAGCGTGATATCTATAGCCACGTGTCAACCTAGATTTGTACTTCAAATTTTATTTTTAAGCAAGCAAAATTAGAGGACCTTATATTTTTTTTAATAATTGTAATGTCCGAACCAGCTTGTGTGGGTCTTAACTAATTTTATGGGATACTGATACTTTCCATCAGCATACCAAATAATTCGAGGCCTTATAGTTGTCTTCCACCTCATTAAGCGTTAGACCATAACCTCGAGTGTGATATTAAAATACCTTATTTTTTCTTTAAGCATTCAATATACAAAATTTACTGCCCGAACTAATTTCGATTCGGTGTTAGGGAGATATCTTACGAAATTATGCCGATATAGAAGGTCCCTTAGAACTCGACCTTACAGTATTGAGTTTTGTTGAACGCACAAACTCATGATTAAATATGCCCCTATTATGGGGATAAAATATACTCGTGATATGCGGCTACGGCTAGCCGATTATATCTCCTTTTTCGGTAGAGGGGGATTTTGGGGATCAACCGGCCCCCATCCAACCTCTCGCAAACCTCTAATTGAGAATGAGTTTTTCTTTTATAATTACACCATATCTTGATCACAGGTGTATGTAGTGTGTTGTCCATGGGTCCAATTTAACTCATAACGTTCGACGTAGAAAAAAGATTTCTATGTGAAAAGTTCATTAAATTTTTATAAATATTAAAACCTTAAAAGTTGAACCCAATATTTTGCTCAAAGTTATCATACACTTTGCTGGCATAAAACAATCAAAATAAATCAAGGGTCAATTATAGCGGATCGTAACTTTAAAAAAATATAATGGGTTCAACGCTAAAAATCTTAAAAGTTGGACCCATTGTTTTGCTCAAAGTTATCATACATTTTGCAGGCATAAAAAATTTAAAAAATATCAAGGGCCAATCGTAGGGGATCGTAATAAATAAAAAGACCAAGTGAAAGAAATGAAAAGCAAGAGTTTATCGTTAAGGAGAAGTATGAAAGAGTTTTTATTGATAATGTTGATTTGGTCCGCCTCTTCATGGAGAGGTTCAGAGACTTACAATGATGTTCCATTTTTCTTGGGGAGAGTCATGAAGAAGAAGAAGGAAAAACCCCCTTTCTAGGGTTCTTTCTCTTAGTATTTATAGCTACAAGCTTTATGAGCTAGCGATAAGTGGCAGTGACCACGTTGAGGTTCCGTAATTATGACAGTGGATGGGCCGTAACCTTATTGATCGAGCTGGTAACTATCGGGTATCATGATTAGTAAGTGGTCACACCACTGATTAATCAAGAATTAACTTAAGATATAATTAATTCCACTAATTATCACGGGGTCGTATTCTGACCCATACAGTTAGTGCCTCCACTTATTGAGGCCGTGCCTTGGCTGAGCTCGATGAGTGGACTTCACCGAATGCAGTTTGATAAGTTCGGAAAGGGAGGTCGGATGTAGTTTCGGTCGAGGCCAAAGTGGCAGTAGCCGTATATATGTGGGAGATTACGCCGTTGAAATCGATGGCCTTAGCCGTTTTGTGTTGATGGCCTTGGTCATATGAGTGACTTTGACTGTCATCGAATCATTTGCTTGCCGTAGTCGGACTAGGTCGATGGTTGACAGTGATGTCCTTAGCCATGATGAAGTCGATGGCTTTGGCTGATTATGCATCGGGGACGACCATAGTCATTTGTACATTGGAGATGGCCATTGTATTGGAAAAAAACTGAATAAGATGACGTGTCATGACACGTGGACTGGTCAAATTGTCAAAACACAATCAGAAAAAAGGCACGAGCGACAACAGGTACGGGGAGATGAAAGTTAAATAGGCACGAGACGCTATTTAAATGGTACGAGTCTCATACATATTTAAGACATTTAAAGTCAAGAGATCATAAGTGATTGAAAATATGAATCTGATGACGTAAAGGAGTCCAAATTCAATATTTAAATGCCAAATAAGTTAGAGAATTTGTATTAAATAGGAATAATTGTGTAACGCTTTTCTTAATGTCATTTATTGCTCATAATTGCCTCATTAAGACAAAGGCATTACACCTTCTCCTAGAATCAACTATAAAAGGAGAAGGACTCAACATCTGTAAGGACACGAAACACTATTGAGATTATACTGAAACACAAACTTATTTACTTCTTTATTATTATTCCCAAAAGTCTCTTATTTTTTCCTCTCCTGATTATCAGTAACCCGAATTATTCTTTATTTCTAGCTTTGACCGAAGACTCATATTTTTGGTTAAACAAATTGGTTCCGTTGCTGGAAATCTGATAATCTTTTCTTTTAAGCTACGTTCTATCCATTGTTATCAATATGTCAAACAAAAATAATAACAACTATAACAGTGAAAACACCTTGGGAAACCATGAAATCAAACCCATCAAAATCAAAGAGATATACTCATGAAGGCACTCCTGCACCTGAATCTTGTGCTGGTCAGCAAGAGCAATCTGAACATTTTGAAGGGGCAGATGAAGCTTTGCAAAAAGTAATTGATGCACGGGTCAGCAAAGTTGTTCATGCTTTAGTTAGTCGATTGTGTGTTGCACCTCCCATACCTACCCCTAATAATAACACATTGGAAAATCCTCGTTCGGATCTTGTTAATTCTGAAAATGGAGGAACCCCTAGTGAACCCCAGGAAGGAGAACTAGGTAATTCAAATAATTCTCATTTGCAAAACTTAGTACTAACTTTGCAGAACAGCTTAAGGAACAAAATGAGCGCATCGAGAAAATATATGGATTCCCCCATGTAATCAAAGAAGTGGATGTGGATAAATACTCACAACAACCTTGGAAACCAAGTGTTGCTCCTCTTCCAATTCCTTAATAATTCAAAATGCCTGATATCTCAAAGTATGACGGTACACAGACCCACATGATCATGTAACCGCATTTACAACATGTGTAAAGGTCAACAACTTGACCAAACAAGAAATTGAATCAGTACTAATCAAGAAATTTGGAGAAACACTCACCAAGGGTGCATTAACCTGGTATTCTATTTTACCTGAAATTCTATAAATTCTTTTGCTGAGCTTTCAGATTCGTTTATTAAAGCACACTCGGGAGCTAAAAAAGTTGAAAAAGAAAGGAAGACATTATCAAAATTAGACAAGGGGACTCTGAGTTTCTCAGAGATTTTGTTGATAGATTCCAATGGGAGAGGATGACCTTACCCCATGTACCTAATAACTGGGCAGCAATAGCTTTTATAAGTAACTTAAATGACAAAATTTTGGAAGCCATGAGGAGACTTAAAGAAAGCCTTCGAAAATTCCCTGCAACCACGTGGAATGACATTTACAACAAGTATAATACAAAGTTGCGAATTGAGGAAGATACCATACCTTAGTTTCGTCATGAAGAAAGGAGAAATTCCAAGAGATTAGAAATCGAAAAAAGATCAGGTAAAAACCGGTACAATCCATATATCGAGCTTGCAAGGAAAGACTCACGGTTAAATCAGGATAACCAACGATATGATAAAAAATCGAGGAACGGGGAATCTAGTTCTTCATCAAGGTTAAAAAATGATCAAAACAGACAAGAATCACGGGATGATGACAAAAGTTTAACGGCAAGGTTCGGTGGATATAACTTTAATGTCACTACCTCCGGGATCGTAGCTGTTTTGAGGAGCATGGGAGATAAAGTACGATGGCCAAAAGAGATGTGGTCATATCCAAATAGACATAATCCGGACCAGTGGTTTGAATTCCACAATGATCACGGGCATAAAACTTCAGAATGTAGATTCTTACAAAGTGAAGTGGATCATCTATTGAAGCAAGGATATCTCACTGAGTTATTTAGTAAGAAAGGTAGGCAAGCATATATGAAAAATAGGCAACAACCACCAAAGGCCCCTTCACCCAAGAGAACCGTGAATGTTATAAGTGGCGGAGAAGATATTTCATGATGTAATATATATGCTTCCAACAAGGTTTCTGATGTAACAATTACACACGGGAAACGGGTACGACATGTTTTAGAAAATGAAACTATTTCTTTCGATAATGCAGATACCGACGGAGTAATGACCCCACATAATAACGCACTGGTAATATCTTTACTTGTACATGATACTAACGTAAAACGAATTTTGATTGATCCAGGAAATTCTGTAAATGTTATATTATTAAGGGTATTACATGAAATGCAATATGAATATAAAATGATACCCAAGGAGCATACTTTACCGGGTTCGACAATTCAAGTGTGGTAACAAAAGGAGAGGTAATTCTACCAGCTTTTGCTGCAGGTATTGTTAAAGAAACTAAACTTCAGGTAGTAGATATGGAAATGACTTACAATATGATCATGGGGAGACCTTGGATCCATGATATGGATGTTGTCCTGTCGACTCTGCATCAAGTTATTAAATTTCCATCACCGTGGTGAATTTACCAAATTCGTAGGGATTAACAGACATCCAGGAGTATCAACGTTGTAACAGATATGAGTACCGTAAGTAAAGAAAAATAGAAATTACAGTAAACAGTTAAAGGTATCAAGGATCAAACCTCAACTAAACAAGAAAAAATAGATTTAAATTCGAGACCTGATACAATTGGAGAACCTGAATAGTATGAAAATATCAAAACAACAATTGAAGAGCTTGAGGCTATGATATTATTTGAGCAATGGCCTGAACGAAAGGTTTATATTGGAGCCAATTTAAGTTTAGACATGCGAGGTATGTTAATTGAATTTCTTAAAGCTAACATGGACTGTTTTACTTGGTCCCATGCTAATATGACAGGGATACCAGTGGATGTGATGACTCATAAACTAATTGAAGACCCACCTTTCTCACCAGTAAAGCAAATGAAAAGAAAGCAAGGAGCTTTAAAAATTCAAGTGATTCAAGATGAGGTCCAAAAGCTATTAAAAATTGGGTCAATCCGCGAGGTAAAGTATCCTAATTGGTTAGCAAAACACAGTTGTTGTACCTAAGAAAAATGGTAAGTGGTGGGTTCTTTCATCACAGACAGTGGGACATATTGTTATAAAGTAATGCTCTTTGGTCTCAAAAATGCTGGAGTAACCTATCAAAGGTTGGTCACCAAAATGTTCCAAGAAAATTAAGGAAAAACCATGGAGGTATATATAGATGATATGCTATTCAAAACCTAACATTCTCATGATCATATTTCTCATTTATCTATTACATTTGGAATTTTAGGAAAATTTAATATGAAACTATATCCAGAAAAATGTGCATTTGGGGCTGCCTCAGGTAAATTTTTGGGTTTTCTCGTTTCTAACCGTGGTACTGAGGTAAATCATTCTCAGATCAAAGCAATAGAGGAAATCCCTGATATCCATACGAATAAAAAAGAAGTTCAAACGCTAATTGAACGACCCAAACCCGATCGTGACGGCGCCCAAGGCAAGCATGGCAAAAAATCGCTCTCGATTCAACAATAAGTCTCAATATAGACAATTTAAGGAAGATGTAATGCTTTTAGAATAATAATCTCATTATATATGATAATATAGTACGGAGAGATACAAAATCTGATGAAGCACTCCGATAAGATCTGGGGTCATGAATCTAGAGCTTCTAAAACAAACTGGACAACAATGTCTGAACGAAAATACACAAGTATGGAAATGTATATATCAATAAAACTGAAATAGGAAGAGTAGTAAGGTCTTGCGAACATCAAGCAGCTACCTCAACAAATCCGATAAGCTCTGGAGACAACGACTTCTCAGCTACGCCTCCGGCACACCTGAATCTGCACACGAGGTGCAGGGAGTATGGGTGAGTACTACCGACTCAGTGAGTAATAAGCATATATATTCTGAAGATAAGACTCCACGAAATGCCACAAAGTAAATCTAAAACTAACAGTATGACACCTTAACTACGAACCAACAACAAAGGAACATTTAGTATATCAGTCAAGTATAATGCAAGGATGCAATGCAATGCACATGAACCCGCTGCGGCGTACAACCAGATCTGTTTAACGTCGACAATGCTCACTGGGGGTGTGTACAGACTTCGGAAGGGCTCCTATAGCCCAAGCGCAATATCAGCCAGGTATTGGCATAGAACAGGATCTCGGCCTCAACATCAATATATGATAATCATTACGGCGTGTAGCACGATCCATTCTCAGTCCACAGTATGCAAATGAGTCACATAACATATTCAATTAAATTTTCAGTCTCCAATTAATAAGGAAATATAACTTAGTTATTTAATTTCTGAAAAAAGTGACTTAGCATTTTATAAAAATGACTAATCACAGGACTGATATCAATGATTATACAAATCATGCTATCACAGTGATATTCATCCTAGACGGATCTACAAATCGGCACAAGGGCCCAAACATAGTAATAAGCCCAGATATATCCAATATAGGGTGCATATAAGTCGCCCATATATTATACTTCTTGTTCGGGATGGACCAAGTCACAATCCTCAGTAATAAATAATCCCACACCTTCCATAGGGTGCGATTCACGCCCTAACATAGAGTCACAATGTGATAAACCGGGGTTTCAAACCCTCAAGCCATCTTCTATACAAACTACTCACCTCTAACCAACCGTAGACTGGTACACAATGTCTTTTTCCTTTTGTATCGACCTCCTCTCACGTCAAATCTAGTCAAAATACAAATTAATACGTAAAATATGGTCTAAAGAAACATAACCCAGTCAAAGAAATACTCGAAAAGTTCTAAAATCCACGAAGTTGGTAATACCCGAGCCCCGGGATGACTTCTCGAAAAGTTCCAAAAGTCAAATCAATGGATTCCTTGTCTTGCCACGAGTCCATACATATAAATTTTACCACAAACGGAGTTCAAATGTCCCTTCAAATACCCAAAATTCGTTTCCAAAAAACCAAGCCCTAGTTCTTCGCAATTTCAACCCACTTTCATGAATTTGAGTGTTGATTCTTGAATAAAATGGTGTTTCTAAGTCAAGAGACTTACCTCCATTCAATGCCCATCGAAACCCCTCTTCAAATCGGTCAGAAAGCTCTCATGGCGGAGCAAAAATGGTGGAAGAATGGTGTGGGTCGCGGACCAAAGGGTTTTTAAACATTCTGTCCAACTACTGTAGCTCCTTCTATGCGATCGCATCCCAAGTCACACAATCGCGGAGAACAAGATTCCAGCCCTTGAATTTAACCCTATGTGACCTCGTTCAAAGCCACGCGATCGCGGAGAACAATCTGCCAAGGCCTCCAATTTGGCATATACGATCGCGACCGGACTAATGCGATCGCATTGCTTTGCCCCTCAACTCTATGCGATCGCGAACTCACCACCGCGATCGCGATGTACAAATTTTTTGCGTCCCATTTTTTTTTATATGCGATCGCAGCCACAGGCTTGCGATCGCGAAGAACAAATTTGCTCTGAAATTTTTCTACTGCATTTTCCACTTCCAAAATCCCCGTTAGCCATCCGAAATCACCCTGAATCCCTCGTGAACTAAGCTAAATGCACATATATGATCTCTTACTTCATTAAAACTTGCTCGTATCGTAAAACAGTATCATAAACATCAAAATCATGAAATTACAACGGATTCAAGCCTAAGTCAAACTAAAACTTCCGAAACTTGCATTTGATTAAAAACCTGACTTAAACTCCTCCGAATTACCTGAAACTTTGCACACATATCTAAAATCACCAAACGGAGCTAATATGACTGTCGGAATTAAATTTCGAACCCCTGATCAAGATCTGACCTATCAATCGGAATTTGCCAAAATTCAAACTTAGCCAATTCAAGCCTAATTCTACACCTGACCTCCAAATTCAATTCCGATTGCACTCCTAAGTCTCAAATCATCACCCAAAACTAGTCGAATCATATTAAATCTATTTCGAGCCCTCTAAATCATAAGTCAACATTCAGTTGACATTTCCAAACTAACCTTCTCTTAAAGAGACTAATGGTCTCATTTCTAATCGAACTCTATCCAAATTACTTCAAATTCACCAAACACATATGATGAAACATACAGAAGCATATAGCGGGGAAAACAAGGTAGTAACTCACGTATTGACGGTTTGGGTCGTTACATCCTCCCCAACTTAAATAAATGCTCGTCCTCGAGCGTGCAATGTGTTGAACTAGGAGCCAACCAATACCCGAATGACCTTACCAAACATATATCCGGGGTGATCCCACGTCACCCTAACTCACATAAGCCCGACAATACAACACAACTAAAATTTTACACTCCATCTAAACCATAACCGTAGAACCACATTGCACTTCTGAAACCATACACAAGATCAGAACCTCACATTTAAACTCAGAATAGGCCCGAACTAGCTGTAATAACCCATACCTGCAACTCAAGGTGAACCCATGCAACAAACCACACAATCCAACAATTGAAACGATAGTCTCTATTCACAACATTTGCCCACAACACCCGAATACCGGTGGAAACCTCTTGTTAACCAAGGTCTTATTCCAATACATTGGTATACATCCAATAATAGATGAAACACGAAATACTGTAACAATCTATCATATCACCATGCATGAAGTCACTTCCCTTTAGACTACTACCACAATATATTTTCGATTCAAACCTCGGTATTAACCTTCCAACAAGCTACAACCAAACCAACGTAGTGGAGGAGCACTTTTAAGATGTACCCTACAACATCTAGTCATTAGACAAGTTTTTCTTTTATTGGAGACAACAGTTGAGGTACTAATTCAGATATTAATACGGACTAATTTGCATAAAACCTTCCTCTGATATTGAGTCATCGAGAGACAGACTAGAAATGATAATCCCTACGGAAAGGCCTGTAGGATAGAAAGAATAAAATTGGAAGATAAAAGGACATTCTTCAGAGTGAAACTGAACCAGACAAAGGCCCTTCTCTCTGTGATCAACTTCCTATCGTAGTACCCATACCCCTAGGGGGATTATCTCTTGAACATGAGCTGAAGCGATTGCGATTGTCATGAGATGTGGAGCATGTGGGAAACATTGATATAAGCTCTTCTATTTGAGATTACGGAGTCACAAGTAACTGATTGTTAGATCGTAACTATCAACCATATGCAACCAGAGATGGAGTTATTCGATCACAGGCCCCAAGCAGCCATCGAAAGTAAAGAGATCAGGTTGTTATATTCTACCAAATAGATGCCGATGCTCCCGAACTGCTATAGAAGTCTAATTATCATTCCTTTCCCGCATCACTAGATCACTAGAAAGATAAAGCGATCGACGAGCGAAGTTATGAGCTGACATGAGTGGAATCGAAGCAACTAGTCCTGTCCAAAGTGTCCCAACCTAGGGAAAGTCCTTTGTCAGGGGCAAAAGCCGGCTCAACAAAGGACTTTTTTAAAAGCATCGTCGACAAGAACTAAGCTCGAAGTTCATCTCAATAAAATTTCAGGTCAATCACATGAGTCATCCTCAACTAGATAAATTCACTTATTTCACACAATTCTTCTGGTCATGCCATCCGTTCGTATTCATTAATGACTCCAACGATCCCTCAGAATCCAACGTACAACTCTGGCTATAATACATATAAACACCATCCAAATCCACCACTTGCGTCGTATACACACCAATAAGAGATGGTCTGAACACACTCAACTCATGGAAATTGATTCAACGAAAGGGATGTACCTCAAGCTCATCAGTACCATCACAATATAAGGCTGAGACCCCGTGCCACATCATAGAAATAGAATACCTGAATCTTCCCGAAGGGTCTGGTCTCCACGTAGCCTCTCTATAATGTGCGATCTTATACTATTACACATGAAGCACCTCGAGTCTTTATACGTGAAATTGACAACCACACACAATTGGTGTCTAGAACCCAAGAAAATCATTATACCCATGGTGAAGGAAGGCATACGAATACATATAGAAAACTATTCTCCACATCACACTGTTGTGGCGTACAACCCGATCCAGATAACATACTCATGGCGGTGTGCCACTCGGTCCACACATACTCATGGCGTTTTGCCATCCGATCCACACATAATCATGGCGGCGTGCCATTCGATCCACACATACTCATGGCAGCATGCCATCCGATCCACACATACTCATGGCAGCGTGCCATTCGATCCACACATACTCATGTCACTCATGACAGCATGCCACCCGATCCATATATATACATCTCACATAAGGAGATGCACATCAAGCCAAATCTGCTCATTACAACAAAATATCGAGTACCGATCGTAATCATACTTAATACATACAATATCTACAAATAGCGTTATAAGCTACAAAACTCAAGCACAAATGAGGTTTCCACCTCAACTTCCACTATGAATATCGAAAGCACCGTACCATATGTGCCTATAGTCTGCAAATCATAACATCTCGCAACACAGAAGACAACTCATAGATCTTCCAAGATCACTAGCAGATCCAATAGAGATCGAATCAACCCATCCTTTATCAATACAACTCGGGACTACCCCGTCCAACCCAAGGAAAACACGTATCCAACCAGCTTACCAGCAAGCTCATTACCAAGAAGCCTGAAGCTGCGGCTTCCACTACTATAACTCATGCCAGTGTCGTACGATTCGCCGCCCGACACCAAATAAATAATAAAATTCACAATCTCGCCCGGCGGCATGCCCGACCACAAGGTTCGCATCCGAAAAGTCTTTCAATATCGAAAGTGAATCAATGGTAAAAACCTATGTACTTACATTTGCCATGAAGGCTCAAACAAGACAAGGAATCCTCTTCAGCCGTTCACAGGTCTTTGGAATGCAACCCACTCTCTCTATTACATCACTCGATGCACTTCGCCACACAACCTGTGGCATCTTCTGGCATAGCCCATAACACAATAGTCTAGATTAACCTAACACTGAGGCAACCAATCTACACCCAATATCACATAAAAGATGTATCGTATCAACAAATAAAGATCCACTCTAGCCTCAAAATCCTAATTTCCACTAAATGGTGCCGAATGCTCACGATCCACAACCGCAACATATACTATATCGGAGAACTCCCAGTCTCCAACTTCATAAAACAGACAAATCACTGTACCTGGGCCCACATTCAGCCGTACGAATACATATTACACATCAAGTACCCATTCATTCAACTAAAGATATTCAAAAATTTCCTTGTGCCATCAACAAACTCAAATGTCAACGGTAGGTCCTAGAGGAAACTGCCTCAATCCCCCCGAAGTGTTATCAATTTACATCACTTTCCCCTCTTGCTGAGCGTATACTCCCATCAAATCACTAGAATAGTAATATTATTTTCCTTAATCATCTGATGGTCGATTCTTAAACCACCTGCAGCTACCTGTGTTGCTTGATAATTTAATGACTTTCCATTTAGAGCTGAATCATACCTTACACACACAAATCCCAATCTTCCACAACTGACCGCACATATCATACCGTACTAGGATAACCTGAGAACTACATCTCCTTTTTCCTAATCAGAAGCTATACTGCCTGGACTAGATCCTTCTATCCACACCAGTCTAAGCAAGCTATCCGAACCTAAAAGCTCCACCACCCAGTACATGTAAGGGCTCATTACCTTGAACATAAACAAGGAATTGATCATATCTTTGCCATACCGATTTGGTCCGCTAAAAGCTACTTTATTTGTCTAGATTTCCTTCTGATTAATTTTTCAACTTGATATACTCTCTTGCTGTAGCACCACAATGCCTCAATCCAGGCTTACCACACGAGACTCGAACGTAAGACCACATTGTCTAAGACCAATAGGCCACTATATACTCTCTCAAATATTCCCAAAAATACCACATTCTAGAATGCCTTACTTTGAAGAACTTCCTGCGATCTAAGTCTGTTACCTTTACTTCCCAGATACTGATACATAGAATCTTGAATTACATCAAAACAATTCTCAAGAGTCATCCACTCTTATACACACTGAAAATTACTCGACTTAATGAATCGAACAACTCGTTCCTTATCATCACTCTGACAGCGCATGACATGACCTCATTCCGATACAACGAAACCACTCCCTTCTCGCTACACTAAGCATTCTTTATGAACAACTCAAGACCTCGTATTATTTTCCTCACATCTACTAAGCACCATATAGCTTTTGTCAAAATTTTGCTTCACTCGTACCACCCTCGGCTCAATTTCTGACACCAGAACTGATTCACCTGCATGCATCAAATTGAAATTAACATATTACATAATCGTACAATCAGCTAATCAACAACAACCTCCCAACTTAGCTTGAAGCCATATATACCACAACACACATACTCTTTTGTTGTCGCAATATCATGGTGAGATTAAACGTACTCTTCCATAAGCTTGTAGAAATGTAAATCATTAGAAATTTCTAAATCTTCTGCAATTCTTGCATTATTCACACAACAGTTAAGCCCACTCTGTTGGCGAATATCTTTTTTTTTTACTAAGTCCCAATATTTTCAAAAATTTTGGCATTCCTTTATAATTGAGCCTATCCACTAAATAAAGAATCACCAAAACCAACCTAACAACACGTCCACGACTTGACAAAGCATCACAATATATATCAACAACATTAATCTCAATACTACATACATCTATTATCAAAATTGATAAATGGACATTTGTTGAACATATGTGAATCATAACACATGGAAAATACCTTTCAATTACACATGAAATCTTATCACAATATATATAGGAACATCATCACTTCAGAACACTCCGCAGGAGATAACCCACATGCTTCACCGCAGTATAACATCTCTGTATACCTTCCGCCGTCATACACATTACACAACTACTTAGTCTTCCTTAGTCTAAATTTGTATCATGCAATTTACTTCACTCCCAGAAGGAGCCTCGAAAAGATTCTTCATGTGCCTATATTCGGGCTACACATCGAACCACAATAGGAAACGAATCACTTAACAATTTGTCTATTATCCAGTAGACTTCTTCGTCGCTACCAAGTCATATAATTGCATCTCACAGCACTAACATAATCAATCACATGAATCCTAAACTGCCATTCCAGCTAATAGCGACACTACCGAACATATGAGTTCATAACACCATCTCGCAGAATTAGCACTCCAGTGCTCAAATGATATGCGAAGACTCTGACTCAAGTCCTCCACACTGGCCCAACATCAACCTCACGAAGATTACATCTCGCCCCTCGATCGGAGAATCACAAGACTTCAAGGCACATCTGCTACCGAGTGCACATGCGCGCATGTGAACACGTGGAATAAATTTCAAGAGTTACTCTTTCAAGCTGAGGAAGGACGCACGATAAGATTTCAAGAAAACAAATTATTTCCTAATGGTTTTATAGCCTCCCGGGAATAGATACGGACGTCTACGTAACGATCCGCGAGACTCTACTAAACTGACACATCACTGGTGAGGCCTAGTAACCTAGGCTCTGATACCGACTTGTCACGACCCAAACCTGGTCGTAATGATGCCCAACCCTAATGCTAGGAAAGCCTGACCAACAGTCTCTCTCGATTAACGAATAAGTCTCAATATCGATAATTTAAGGAAGATGTAATAGTTTTAGAATTTTAATCTCATTATTAATGACAAAATAGTACGGAGAGATATGAAATCCGATGAAACATTCCCATAAGATCTGGGGTCACGAGTCTAGAGCCTATAAAACAAATTCGATAACAATGTCTAAACAAAAATACACAAGTCTGGAAATGTATATATCAATAAAACTGAAATAGGAAGAGTAGCTAGATCTTGCAAACATCAAGCAGCTACCTCAACAACTTTGATAAGCCGTGGAGACAGCGACTGCTCCGGTAAGCCTCCAGTGCACCTAAATCTGCACACGAGGTGCAGGGAGTAGGGGTGACTACTACCGACTCAGTGAGTAATAAGATATATAATGTCTGAAGATAAGAAATCCATGAAATGTCACAAAGTAAAGCTAAAATTAACAGACCAACACCTTAACTATGAACCAACAAGAAAGCAACATCTAGTATATCGGTCAAGTATAATGTAAGGATGCAATGCAATGGACATGAACCCGCTGCAGCGTGCAGCCCAATCTGTTTAACGTTGATTGCGCTCACTTGGGGTGTGTACAGATTCCGGAGGGACTCCTACAGCCCAAACAGAATATCATCCAGGAATTTACATAGAACAGGCTCTCGGCCTTAACATCAATATATGATAATTGCTACGACGTGTAGCCCTATCCATACTCATTCCACAGTGCGCAAATGAGTCACATAACAGATTCAATTAAATTCTCAATTTCCAATACTAAGGAAATATAACTTAGTTATTTAACTTCAGGAAAAGTGACTTAGCATTTTATAATAGTGATTAATCACAGGACTGAGATCAATAATAATACAAATCATGCTATCACAACAATATTCATCCTAGATGGATGCTACAAATCTGCACAAGGCCCCAAACATGGCAATAAGCCCAGATAATTCAATACAGGGTGCATATCAGTCACCAATATAGTATAATTCTTGTTCGGGATGGACCAAGTCACAATCCCCAGTCATAAACAATCCTGCACCTGCCATGGGGTGTGAGCACCCTAACATAGCATCATAATGTGATAAACCGGGGTTTCAAACCCTCAGGCCATCATCAATACAAACTACGCACCTCTAACCGGCCGTAGTCTAGTCCACAATGCCTTTTCCTTTTGGATTGACCTCCGCGCGCGTTAAATCTAGTCAAAATCACAATGAAAACGTAAATATGGGCTTAAAAAACATAACCCAGTCAAAAATGCTCGAAAAGTTCAAAAATCCACGAAGTTGGTAAAACCCGAGCCCCGGGCCGACTTCTCATAAAATTCCAAAAATCACATCAATGGATTCCTCGTCTTGCCACAAGTCCGTACATATAAAGTTTACAAAAAAGGGAGTTCAAATCCCTATAATTCATTTTCTAAAACCAAGCGCTAGTTTTTCACAATTTCAACACAATTGCAACACACTTTCATGAATTTGGGTGTTGATTTTTCAAAAAAAAAATGGTGTTTCTAAGTCAAGATTCTTACCTCCAATCAATACCCGTGGAAACCCCTCTTCAAATCGGTCAAAAATCTCTCCTGGCGGAGCAAAAATGGTGGATGAATGGTGTGGGTCGCGGACCAAAGGATTTTTAAACATTCTATCCGATTACTGTAGCTCCTTCTATGCGATCGCGTCCCAAGTCACGCTATCACAGAGAACAAGATTCCAGCCCTTGAATTTAACCCTATGCGACCGCATTCAAAGCCACGTGATCGCGAAGAACAAACATCCAAGGCCTCCGATTTGGCATATGCGATCACGACCAGACTAATGTGATCGCATTGCTTCACCCCTCAACTATATGCAATCGCGAACTCACCACTGTGATCGCGATGTACAAATTTTTGGCCTCCCATTTTCTTATATGCGATTGTAACCACAGGTTCGCGATCGCGAAGAAAAAATTTGCTCTGAAATGTTTCTGCTGCATTTTCCACTTCAAAAATCCCCTTTAGCCATCCGAAATCACCCCGAGGCCCTTGGGACCTTAACCAAATGCACAGTCTCTTACTTCATTTAAACTTGTTTATAGAATAGAAACACTATCATAAACATCAAAATCATTATATAACCTTGGATTCAAGCCTAAGTCAAACTAAAACTTCTGAAACTTGCATTTGATATAAAAAAACCCGAGTTAAACGCCTCCGAATGACTTGAAACTTTGCACGCATATCAAAAATCACCTATCGAAGATATTGCAACTATCAAAATTCCATTCCGACCCCGGATGAAAATCTAACCTATCAACTAGAATTCGCCAAAATTCAAACTTAGCCAATTCAAGTCTAATTCTACACCGAACCTCAAAATTCAATTTCGATTGTCTTCCTAAGTCTCAAATCATCACCCAAAACTAGTTGAATCATAGGAAATCCATTTTGAGTCCTCTAATTCATAAGTCAATATTTGAGTTACCTTTTCAAACTAACCTTCTCTTAAAGAGACTGATCATATCATTTCTATCTGAATTACTTCAAATTCACCAAACACATATTATAACATATTTCGAAGCATATAGCGGGGAAAACAGGGCGGTGACTCGCGTGACGACGGGTCGGGTCGTTACAGCTAACGGGAAGAATTACAGCCTTGGGAGATTTACTTTCAGATCTTCAGAAAAATATTTTAAATTTTTCTCTGCACTGAAAAAGCGAGATCATTTTGAGTGAAACGAAGATTTCCAACAAGTCCTTAGAAATTTAAAAGCTTACTTGTCAAATCCACCACTATTGGCAAAACAAAAGGAAGGAGAAAAGCTACTCATCTATTTGGTCGTGCCAGAAGGTGCGGTAAGTGCGATTTTAGTCCGTGAGGACCAAGGAAAACAATCTCCTATCTATTATGTAAGTAAGTCTTTACTAGATGCAGAGACGCGATATCCGCAACTAGAAAAATTAGCATTAGCTTTGATCATGGCATCTAGAAAATTAAGACCGTATTTTCAATGTCATATAATTGTTGTAGTTACTGCTTTTTTTATTACGAAACATTTTGCATAAATATGAATTGTCAGGGAGATTAGAAAAATGGGCTATAGAATTAAGTGAATATGAAATCATTTATCAACCTAGAAGCTATAAAATCTAGAGTACTAGACGATTTCGTAGCTGATTTTAGTCAGGGGATGCATCTAGAAGAAGAAAAATAATTACATGTTTTTAATGGTGTAAACCCAGGGACTTGGATTTTATTTATTGATGGCTCATCTAATGTAAAATGAGTAGGCCTAGGGATAGTTCTCGTGCCACCTACAGAAGAATCTATTAGACAGGCTATAAAATGTCATTCTATAACTAATAATGAAGAAGGGTATGAGGATGTAATTGCAGGTCTAGAATTTGCGCGATAACTCAGCATAACACGTATTATAATTAAGTGTGATTCTCAACTCGTGGTCAGTCAGATGCTGGGGACTTATACAGCCTGGGAGACACGAATGCAAGAATATCTCAAAAAGGTACGGGAACTAATAAAGCAATTCCAAACTTGGAAGGTAATGCAAATCCCAAGAGATGAGAATGCAGAAGCAGATGCTTTAGCTAATCTTGCATCTGCAGCAGACATAGCAAATGACGCAAATGCTTCAGTCATAACATTTATTTCATTTTGTTCTCGAACCTGATAAGAAAGAGGTAAATTTTAATCATTTAACATGGAATTGGAGAAAAGAAATTATTGATTTTTATAGCATGTAATCGTGCCTGATGACAAAAGTAAGGCTCATGAACTTCGGAAAAAAATTTCACATTACTATTTTTATCAAGGAAATCTTTATCGGAAGATGTTCGGTAGACTACAAGCAAGGTGTCTCAGACCTTCCCAAATAGAATATGTGATGACGGAAATACATGAAAGACATTGCGGAAATCATGCATGGGGAAGGTCGCTGGTAAAAACATTGATTCGAGCAGGGTATTATTGGCCTAAGATGGAAGAGGAGGCAACAGTTTCGTTTCCAAGTGTGATAAATGTCAAAGATACGGCAATAATATGCATAGACCATCTGAGTTACTGCACCTTGTTATAGCCCCATGGCCCTTTATGAAATGGAGAATGGATATCGTAGGTCCATTTCCACACGCAAAATGTCATGTGAAGTTTCTACTTGTACTTACCGATTATTTTACTAAATGGATAGAAGAATGAGCATTTAAACCGGTACGAGAGAAGGAAAGGAAAGACTTCATTTGGAGAAATATAATATGGTGTTTTGGAGCACCAAAGGAAATCGTGTGTGGCAATGGTCCGCAATTCATAGGAGCTCAAATCACATAATTTTTTCAAGTTGGCAAATGAAAAGGATAACATCTATGCCATACCATCCAGTGGGTACTTGACAAGCGGAATCCACAAACAAGGTCATTATCAACAGCTTGAAGAAAAGGTTACAGGATTCAAAAAGTAATTGGCCTGAGGTATTACCTGGAGTATTACGGGATTATCGTACAACGACAAAAACAAGCACGAGAGAAATACCATTTTCAATGGTTTATGGTGCAGAGGCCTTAATTACAGCTAAATAGGAGAACCGAGCACATGGAACGTTCAAGCAATGGAGGAATCAAATGATGAATAGATGCGGGTGAACCTTGATTTGCTTAAAGGAAGAAGAGAAGATGCATTAATAAGAATGGCAGCACAAAAGCAAGTAATTGAAGGATATTACAATAGGAAAACACACGTCAAAATTTTCAAAATTGGGGACTTCGTGCTTAAAAAGGTGTTCCAATCTGCAAAGGCTGCTAATTCAGGAAAGCCGAGTCTAACGTGGGAAGGACCCTACAAAGTTTATGACATTGCAGGAAAAGGAGCATACGAGTTGGAGACAATGGAAGGCAAGTTTTTACCCTCACATTGGAATGCTGTCCACTTAAAGAGATATTACTTCTGAGAAAATACCCATGATTAGGTATCACTATGTTAGAATTTTTCTTTGAATTGTTAAAGTTTTACTAATGATTTTAGATGCTAGGCAAAAACCCTAACTCGTTCCAAATTATGAGTCACGACCTGCACGGTAAAATGGTATATTATAAAATTCCCAAACCAAGGTTTCAATTAATCTGATGGAAATATACACGTGTTAGGCAGTCTTCATCTCTAATCGCACCTCCGAGTCCCAAATGTCTTTCTATTTACGGAAAAGAACTAATTTGAGAGAGACAAACAAGTGCTCGAGGCTTCATACTTCACTGTTCAAACACTTGGGGGACTATATATTATACACAGATACGTGCAGAAAAATAGATACGAATATTGAACAAAAATCGATCGAGATTAAGCAAGATTTAAATGAAAAATCCAGCTACAAATAGACAAGTGTTGAGCAAATGTTGCGTAGTCTTTAGCATTCATCACTGTGTTCAACAAATGTAAACATAAGACATTTCATCATAGTATTCTTTCCCATTATAACAAAGGGATATTTATATTATCGTAGTGTTTTTTTCCCATGAGAACAACAGAGTCAATCTGTAAAACTCATGAGACAATGGAGTCACCTCTCAAACTCTTCCTAATATATGAATATAGGGTCATGACTATGTACTGAAACATGTTATGAGGAAAAACCTTGTTTATTTAATAATTTGTAAAAATCTGTTACAAGAAAATAGTTACTAGAAAGTTGTAGATGTATTTTAATACATGTAATATTCAAAAGCTTGTCCAATTTCATCAATAAAAACTTGTCAAAGTTGTTTCAAACAAAACATGTGTGTTCCTATTTCTTTCCTCATATTGTAACACCATTATGAAGTTGAGACGTCTTCTTCATTAAGTGTCAATTTATAAAAGGGCCCTATTTTATAAACCTCATGTTAATAATTCATGAGAAGAATCATAAGAAGATTTCAAAGGATAAAAATGTTAAGCTATTATATAAGTCCTTAATAAATAAAAAAGGCAAGAATAGAATATATGGAAGTACTGAGAAAACTTCTCAATGTAATTAAAAATACTAAGTAAAGACTTAGTTAGCAAAATCTTTTTTACAAACGCCCCATTACGATAACTGGGGACTTCACCAAAAAATCCCTTAAAACTGCCAAGGGATAAAACCACCAATCAATAAAAAAAACAAAGTTTGGAACATATTCAACTGGTCACTAAAGGGTTGGATTGATAGAATTTGTTATATTAGCTTCACTTTGAGAAACAACCACAGATGCGGTAGTAACTTCTCAAGAAGCGGCAACATGAGCTGTCTCAACTAGGCCTAAAGTACTAAGTTCATCGAGGGAAGAAAGAGTCACGGGTGCTTCAGCTTCCACAGACTGTGTCATAGAAGTTTCACCCTCGGGAGCGGGAATTGCAACATTCTCAACTTCAACTGCCACAGCAACGACTTCATTATTCAAAGGTTTTTCAGCCACATGAGCTTCGAGTGCCGGAGCAGGAGAGTCAAGTGATTGTTGGGGGTTTTCAATAGTGTCCAAAACTATGCCAAATTCATATTGTAAATCAAAAGTTTATTGACTGACCTCCATCAAAGCTTCACGTCGAGAATTTAGAAAAGCCCAACTCATCTCTATATTAAAATTCTCCTCAAGAAGTTCATACTTCCTTTCCCACAAAGCAAGATTATTATTCAACACTTGGTGCTCAGCTAAATGGGAATCAAGGGAAGCTTCGAGGCAGGCATTAGAAATCTCTAAGGTACGTATCTTGTCAGAGGAGATCCTTAAATCTACCTGAGCTTGAGTCAAGCCTTGCACTAGTTCCCCTGTATACTCTTATTTCTCGGCCAAGAGTGCCGTAAGTTCTCTGACTTTTTCACTTGGCTTTGATAATTGTTCTACAAATGCACACTCAAGGCGTTCCTTATATTTTTCAAATTGACTTGATTAAGCCTTGGCAATTGCTAATTCAGAAGTGAAACCTCGTTTTTTCTGCTCTGGGTGATTTCTACTCTCGCAATTCCTCTATGGTTCCCTAGGCATTCTCAAACTGCTTTTTCCAGTTAGTTGCCTCTAGCTGTGCTCCCTTGGACATTTATTCAGCCTCCTGGATAGACTTTTTAGACTCACGGGCTTTCTTTTCCAAAATGGAAGTGCTTCCCATCAATTCAGTACCAATAAGGTTAGCCTACAATGATAAATATAAGAGTCAGAGTCTAGAAGTAAAAAAAAAGAACTTGTAAGCAAGAAGAAGAAAAATACCTTCAAAGTAGAATGAACTATGTCATTCATCAGCGTTAAGCAATTATAACAACTCATTTTCTTATTCTCAATATCTCCAATACACGGGTCAAGCCAGACATCTGCTCTACCTGAATTCCTTAAAAGACTGTTATTAGCATGAACTTTTAGTGTAACGCTCCTCATAGCCAAGCTTCTATTACCAGAACCCTCCCATGTCTGTTGAACAGAGGTAGGGGAGCTATAGAAGGAGGAGCGGTGGAAGAAGTGAAAATAACAGAAGTCCAAGGCTTGAAGAAGCTTAGGGAGCATAAATTGGTAAGGGAGCACGAATAGATGAAATAAGCAAGGAAGCACTTGAAACCAGGGGAGGAATAGAAGGAACGAGAATAGAAGAAGAGAGAGGATTTTATCAAGAACCGGCCCAAGTTCTCCACTTTCAAAACCACTAACGTGGAGACGTTCAATAGATTCAGTGGTGTCTCTTGGAGTGGTTTCATCATCAAAAAATTATAACAGGACCGGTGAGAGAGACACGGGCAGGAGTATCTTCAACTTCATCCTCGAAAACAATGCGTCTCCTAGCTTTTGGTCTAGCTATCAAAGAAGTATCCTCATCTTCCTCATTATCAGAATCTTCTTCTATAACTTTCCTCTATGACAGCATGACTTGAGTTCTTTGCAAAGAAATTGAAGATCTAGAAGAAGCTCGAAGGGCAACATCTATCTCAGCTGGCATTCCTCTAATACCAAATCCTGATAAAAAGAGGGATGAAAAGTTAAGAGCAAGAAAGAATTTAACATACGAAAAAAGCATAAAAGATGCGTACCATGATTTTTTACTTTCCAACCATGTAAACTGGAAATGGATTTCCAAGTTCTCGCCTCCATAGGCACGACTTTCAAGATTGAATCTACCCAACCACAAAAATTATGAACGGGTTCCACATCTCCCATGGTTGCTACAGAAAAGCAAGAAAAGGATGAAATCAGAGAAGAAGTTAAAACTTTTACAAATAGGTACCATAAGTAAAAAACAAGCTTATGTGCAAAGTTCCACTTCTCAGGAAAGGGGACGTTTGTTTCTTCCACCAAATCAACTGTGCATACTGCCATATGACGAGTGTACCGCCCACGATCTTTGTCATCCTTAGCCCTTACAAACACCTTTTTACTTCTTCCAGTTAAAGTAAAATCCCCATGACGGAATAACTTGGGGTGGTAGATATGAATAAGATGGGGAAAGGTAAAACTAATATTGGCTTTGACGGATAAATACCTCAAACAAGTCATTGATCTCCATATAGGAGGGCTAACTTGTGCTAAGCAAATTTTGAAAAAAACGACAGAAGTCAAGTATAGCTAGGTCCATAGCAGGTTTAAATACCAAAGTGAAGGGATAAGTATAAACAAAAGAAAATCCAATTTTTAAAGAAGAAATTCTCTGATTTGGATTAGGGATCATCATACGAAGATCACTTCTCCAGTTATAATTATTTCGAACAGTAGGAACCAAAGGTTCAGTTATTAAAGAAGGAAAGCTGTCAGCTTTCTCTAAATTAATAACCTGTTCTTGAAGAGATTTTATATCACTCCCAAAAGATAAGTCATTGGGTACTATTTCTTCAACTAAGGGATCTTGAAGAGGCTCAGAAAGTTCTTTACCTTGACAAGAAAGTTTCTTAGAGATAGAACCTCTAGAAATAGTGGTAGAACTAGAAGAAGGAGTGATAGAAGTAGAAGAACCACCACGAACAGATCTTAGGCAACGAAGCCTGCCAGCTCTACCCCTTCTATGCCTAACAGAAGCGTAGGGGAAGCTACCAAGAATTGGGACTCTCTTAGGGTTAGGATTCGGAGATGTCATTGTAGAGAAAGGATGAACTAAAGGAGAAAGGGAACAAAAGTAAAGAGTAGAGTATCTGTTAAGGGTTTATGAATAAGAAAAAGACAAAGGAAAAAAGGTTAAATATGTATATAATAGCAACCGTCAAAGAAGAGTAATGATAGAAAACCTATAATAAAGACAACTATCACTTCGTTAATACAGGGGATGACGAAGTCTTGAAAAAGGCTATAGAATTACAGAGTCAATCAAAAGGTGACACGCGTACAGAGCATTAAATAGAAAAGACAACTGAAGCATCAGTATTGTCACAACATTGATTACGAAAAAAAATCTTTTTTTTTCTGAAAATTCACTTGCCAAATATTTGAGTGATAAATAAATAAAAAGTGGGGGGACTATCTGTATTGGGAAAAAAATTAAATATGAGGACGTGTCATGACATGTGGACTGGTCAAATGGTCAAAAGGCGTTCACACAAAAGGCACGAGCGACAACAGGTACGAGGAGAAGAAAGTTAAATAGATACGAGACGCTATTCAAATGGTACGAGTCTTATACATATTTAAGTCATTTAAAGCCAATAGATTAGAAGGGATTGAACATATGAATCTGATAACGTAAAGGAGTCCAAATTCAATATTAAATGCCAAATACGTTAGAGAATTTGTATTAAATAGAAATAATTGTGTAACGTTTCTTTTAATATCATTTATTTCTCATAATTTCCTCTTTAAGACAAAGACATTATACCTTCTCCTAGAATCAACTATAAAAGGAGAAGGATTCAACATCTGTAAGGACGTGAAACACTATTGAGATTATACTGAAATACAAACTTATTTACTGCTTTATTATTATTCCCAAAAGTCTTTTATTTTTTTGTCTCCTAATTATTAGTAACCCAAATTTCTCTTAATTTCTAACTTTGACCAAAGACTCATATTTTTGGTTATAATGCATAGCCTTAATATTGTGAACGGCCTTAGCCGTTTACATACTGGAGATGGTCGTAGTCTTAATATTATGGGCGGCCTTAGCCGTTTACATATTGGGGATGGCCATAGCCTTAATGCTATAGGTCGAATGATATTTCGGATGAGGATGTGATCTCTTTTTGGAGACGGCCTTTAGCCTTGTGGGGTGTTGATATTATCTCAACGTTACTGTGCTGTCATTCGGGGGAGGTCCAATTCTCCCCCTTGGCTAAGGCATTTAGCCTTTCGGCTTATTTCGGGTGGGGTCGAGTTTTATGGCATTTGAATCTTTGTTTGTTTGAAGGCGTAAACGTCGCTCTCGGCGGACGAGTCGTAGGTTTTGTGTGCGAATGGAGTATGGGCACGCTTGGTGTGTGTTTGTCGACGTACAAAGTTTTGGAGGTAAATAAGACGTTTACTCAATGTTCACAGGTCGTTTCAACCATTTCGAAGGTGAAACGCCGATTGGTAACTGGAAAGATGCTTCATGGAGCCTGTCATAATGACACACATTTCTTTGGAACTGAACTATTTTGTGGTTGGTCATGTAGTTAATGATGGCTATTGGAATACGTGAAAGCCACTTTGTTGCCTATAATTAAGGGCTTGAGGTATTTATTTCTCACTTTTTCGTTATTTGCCTGAGTAAGATTTCCGAAGGAGCTCTCTCCCTTGCTAGTGAATTTACGTTTTTGTTCTTCATTCGTTACAACCCTCGTCTTATCCGTCGAATCTTTCTCTTTTCTCATGTTCTAATCAACAATGGCAAGTAGTTCTTCCAAAAATATTTCTACGACGAATCTTCCGATGGCTAAAGGGGTATCTCCAGCGGTAAGAGGTGCAGAACCAGTGGATATTTAAGGGGTTCCGTCAGTTGACGAGATTTTGTCTCTGCCTTGGAGCTCGGCGACTGACTTTACCGCCTATGGTGGAGAGAATCCAGTGGATGAAGCCCCGCTAATGGGGGAAGTTGGAATAGCCGAACTTCGGGAACAATAAGGCATCCACGGTTATGCTGACATCATTCTTGCTACGAGTGAGGAGAGGGTCCATATCGACTGCGGGGGATATTGCGTGTGCTATGCCTATTCCTTCAAGTTGGGATTTGGGCTCCCGCTTCCGATGCCAGTAGTAGACTTTTGCCGATACTATAGGGATGCCCGGGTCAGCATACACCTTCTCTCTATAAGTTCCTTGCCATGCTTATCAATTACTCGGTGTTGGCCGGTAGGGAGGTCACGCTGCAACACGTGCTTAATCTTTACGCCCCGCTAGAGGGTCCTCAGCACGATGATTCAGGCGATTCCTCGTGGGTCGAGGGGCCCGTCCGCAAAATTGGACAGTCTTCTCCCTTTCGAGCACTTCTTCTATATCAGAACTAATCATTTAGTGGCGTCCCTGCCTGGGCTCCTAGAGGCTTGGAACCATGCACGTAAGTTTTGTTTTAACTGTCAAATTCTCTTTTTGCCCCTCCTTACGTCTTATGTTTGTAAGCGTTAACTTGTGTCAATTTTTTAGCCGACAGGTCGCTTATGACTCCATTGCAAGGGATACATGAGTGGGTGGAGGCCGTGCTTCCACATACAACGAGAATACGCACCTGGACGTCTTTTTAGGAGAGGCATGGCCGTAGTCCCTGAATTGGTGAGGATTTGACTTCTCCTTTTATTTCGTTCTTGTTTCAAACTCGGTTTACTGACTTTGTTTTTTATGTGATCAGGGAGGGCACGCGTCAGGACTCCTCAGCTAGCCTTCCGTCAGCCAGGTGTGATTGCTTGTCTTACAGCATCGATACCGCACCCAATATCGACGGCAACTTCAGTTGAATCTTCAGTAGCACCTTTCCCAAAGTGGATTAAACTTTGGAATGAAGAGTCATCAGGGGTGGTGCGTCCTAGGGCGGAGTCGCCCTCACATGAGGAGAAGGAGGAAGAGGAAGGATTGTTGGTTAGGCAGAGTGATGCATTCTCACCGCCTCCTCCCGTGGTAATAAATTTGGACTCTCCCCCGTCGGATGCGGAGAGGAGTGTGGCTGCGGTGCCCTCCCCTGAGGGCATACAAATAGTGGGGGTTGCCGCGGTTGGCTTAGGCCATGATGTACCCAATTGATTGTTCCAGTCGCTGAGATTGGATGTAGTTCCTCAGCGGCTATTTTTGTTGGAGAATCGAGCGCTCCTACGGTTGCTGCGACTGATGGCTCTGTTCCGCCGGTGGCAAAAGGAGGAAGGGGCACTGCAGGAGGCGAATACGAGTCCGAGTCTGACTTGGAACTAGAGGAAATCCGTTTGTTCCACGAAGGCTTCACCAACTCGACGGTGCACGCGGAGGGGCGGCTTTGCTACGTTGAGATTCCCACAAAGTAGAACTTGTTGCTTCAATGGAACAGCTTGGTGTCGTTGTTCGAGGTGTTATGCTCGGAGGTAGAAAATGCATCATTGAGGGATGTTACAGACGTCAAATTGATGAACGAGGTGGCCTGATGTGCTTGAGTACCGTATGATGACCTTCTTATGCATTATTCTTGCCTTACTTTTTTTTAATCATTGTCTTTTCTTTGCAGTCTTATCTGTTGGATGTGGAGGGCATCCGTCGAGCCAATGTCCGCACGGGGATCTTTTTGCGGGCATTGGAGAAATACCGTCACTATCGAGATTGGTGCTGCGAGATGCACGAGTGCCTAAGGAACGACCCCCATAGCTGGGCCTTGGTCGAAGCACTGACGAGATGTGAGTTTCATATGCAGCAGGCACTTGACAGAATACGTGCCCTCAAGGAGCAGCTTCATCAAAAATACGAGGAAATTGAGGTGGACAGGAGGGTTGTAGCCCAGAGGGAGCACCAGAGTCATGCTATGGCGGTGGAGGCCTCTGAGACCTTGAATGGGAAGGTTGTTGCAATGGAGAATGAGATTGCCGCTTTGAAGCTACAAGCAAGGGATGCCTCATCAAGGTCTGGGGCGTTAGAGGTGGTGATCCACATTCATGAGAGGGAGCGGGCCATGGAGATAGCTGCCATGGACTTTAGAAAGGCGGGATGGAGGACTGCGCTTGTGTCTATGAGCAAGTCGCCCAAACCATGGCAGATTGAATCACGATGTTGGAGGGAGAAAATTGGTGCCTAAGGGACTAGGCCGCCTCTTCCAACCAGGATCGTGAGCTCTGGACTTTTGCTGAGGCCCAGTGTGATGTATAAAAGAACTTTTGGGAGGCCAGTATTATGCCCGAAGCTGCTTTTGAGGCAGCCCGTCAGAGGGCTCATGAAGCCTGTATTGACTGTGGTTTTGATCCAGCGTCGGGAGCTGATAATGGTGCTGATGCTGGTGTGGGTAATTCCGAGTGAAAGGAATTGATGTATTTTGTATTTTGTTCACCATTTGGCGTTTGGATATCTTTGGATTTTTTCTTTTTCCTTTTGTACTGATCAGCCCTGGCCGAGTTTAAGAGGGTGTTGCCGTACAAGACTTTGTAAATATATATAAGCTTAATTTTTTCATTGCTGGTCTTGTGCTTATTTTGTGTCTTCCCTTCTTTTCCTTTAGATTTTGCTATTGCATGTCCTCAAAAGGTGATTTTTCCTTAGAGACCAACTCTAGTAGGCGTGTTGATTTTCGGTTGTTAACGATCTTGCTTCTTCGACAAGTTGTGGGAGAGTTATAGCCATTATTTGGCGATAGCGGCACTTAGCCTTAGTCCCAGTTTGGGAGAGATCAAACTACCGGCCGTGATGGTAAAAAATGAAGCCTTGTTGTTTGACCGGGGCTGAACTTTACGTGGCTCCAATCGTAGTTCGCGTTGAGAGTACTTACTTGAATGTCGAGGGTGCTTGACCTACGCCCTGTTTGTTGTAGGCCAGGTTTTGCAGAATTTAATGTGGAAGGCATTTGGCCTGAGTCGTTAGATTTGGGGACGAAGGTGTCTAGACACATGGCTCGAGCGAGGTCAAACGTTTTGGATTTTTGGTGAAGGTGTGTGCCATGAATCTTGGTTCAACTTGTAGTTGAACTTATAATTTTTGATGGCGAAGGCGCATAGCCTGAGTCCCAGTTCAACTTGTAATTTTTGTTGGTGAAGGCACGTAGCCTAAGTCTCTATTCAACTTGTAGTTGAACTTGTAATTTTTGTTGGCGAACGCGCATAGCCTGAGTCCAGTTCAACTTGTAGTCGAACTTGTAATTTTTGTTGGCAAAGGCACGTAGCCTGAGTCCCAGTTCAACTTGTAGGTAAACTTGTAATATTTGTTGGCGAAGGCACGTAGCCTGAGTCCTAGTTCAACTTGTAGTTGAACTTGTAATTTTTGTTCGCGAAGGCACGTGGCGTGAGTGCAAGTTCAAATTGTAGTTGAACTTGTAATTTTTGTTGGCAAAGGCACGTCGCCTGAGTTCCGGTTCAACCATAGATGAACTTGTAGTTTTTGTTGGCTAAGGCGCATAGCCTGAGTTCCGCACGTAGCCTGAGTTCTGGTTCAACCGTAGTTGAACTTGTAATATTTGATGGCGAGGGCACATGGCCTGAGTCCCAATTTAACTTGTAGTTGAACTTGTAATTTTGTTGGCAAAGACATGCAGCCAGAGTTCTGGTTCAACCATAGTTGAACTTGTATTTTTATTGGTGAAGGCACGTAGCCTGATTTCTAGTTCAACTTGTAGTTGAACTTGTAATTTTTGTTGGCGAAGGCGCATAGCCTGAGTTCCAGTTCGACTAGTAGTTGAACTTGTATATTTTGTTGGCAAAGGCACGTAGCCTGAGTCCAAGTTTAACTTGTAGTTGAACTTGTAATATTTGTTGACGAAGGCGCGTATTCTGAGTCCCAGTTGTAGTTGAACTTGTAATATTTATTGGCTAAGGCACATAGCTTGAGTCCCATTTAAACTTGTAGTTGAACCTGTAATTCTTATTGGTGAAGGCATGTGGCCTGAGTTCTGGTTCAACCGTAGTTGAACTTGTAATATTTGATGAAGAAAGCAAATAGCTTGAGTCCTAGTTCAACTTGTAGTTGAACTTGTAATTTTTGTTGGGGAAGGCGCATAGCCTGAGTTCCAGTTCAACCGTACTTGAACTTGTAATTTTTGATGGCGAAGGCATGTTGCCTGAGTTTCGGTTCAACTGAAGTTGAACTTGAAATTTTTGATGGCGAAGGCACATAGCCTGACTCCTAGTTCAACTTGTAGTTGAACTTGTAATTTTTGTTGGCGAAGGCACGTAGCCTGAGTCTCCGTTCAACTTGTAGTTGAACTTGTAATTTTTCTTGGCAAAGGCACGTAGCCTGAGTCCCAGTTCAACTTGTAGTTGAACTTGTAATTATTGTTGGTGAACGCGTATAGCTTGAGTTCCAGTTCGACTTGTAGTTGAACTTGTAATTTTGTTGGCGAAGGCACGTAGCTTGAGTCCCATTTCAACTTGTAGTTGAACCTGTAAAGTTGATTGGTGAAGGCACGTAGCCATAGTTCTGGTTCAACCGTAGTTGAACTTGTAATTTTTGATGCTGAAGGAAAATAGCTTGAGTCCCAGTTCACCTTGTAGTTGAACTTGTAATTTTTATTGGCGAAGGCGCATAGCCTGAGTTCCGGTTCAACCGTACTTGAACTTGTAGTTTTTGATGGCGAAGGCACGTAGCCTGAGTTTCGGTTCAACTGAAGTTGAACTAGTAATTTTTGATGGCGAAGGCGCGTAACCTGACTCCTAGTTCAACTTATAGTTGAACTTGTAATTTTTGTTGGAGAAGGCACGTAGCCTGAGTCTCAGTTCAACTTGTAGTTGAACTTGTAATTTTTCTTGGCAAAGGCACGTAGATTGAGTCCCAGTTCAACTTGTAGTTGAACTTGTAATTTTTATTGGCGAAGGCGCATAGCTTGAATTCTGGTTCAACCGTTACTTGAACTTGTACTTTTTGATGGCGAAGGCACGTAGCCCGAGTTTTGGTTAAACTGAAGTTGAACTTGTAATTTTTGATGGCGAAGGCGCGTAGCCTGACTCCTAGTTCAACTTGTAGTTGAACTTGTAATTTTTGTTGGCGAAGGCACGTAGCCTGAGTCTTAGTTCAACTTGTAGTTGAACTTGTAATTTTTCTTGGCAAAGGAACGTAGCCTGAGTTCCAGTTCGACTTGTAGTTGAACTTGTAATATTTGTTGGCGAAGGCACGTCGCCTGAGTCCCAGTTCAACTCGTAGTTGAACTTGTAATTTTTGTTGGCGAATGCACGTAGCCTGAGTCCCAGTTCAACTCGTAGTTGAACTTTTAATTTTTGTCGGCGAAGGCACGTAGCCTGAGTCCCAGTTCAACTTGTAGTTGAAATTGTAATTTTTGTTGGCGAAGGCACGTATCTTGAGTCCTAGTTCAACTAGTAGTTGAACTTGTAATTTTTTTTGGAGCAGGCACGTATCATGATTCCCAATTCAACTTATTGTTGAACATATAATTTTTGTTGGCGAAGGTACGTAGCTTGAGTTCCGATTCAACCTTAGTTGAACTTGTAATTTTTTATGGCATAGACGCATAGCCTGAGTCCTAGTTCAACTTCTAGCTAAACTTGTATTTTTGTAGGCAAAGGGGCGTAGCCTGAGTTCCGCACGTAGCCTGAGTTTCGGTTCAACAGAAGTTGAACTTCTAATATTTGATGGCGAAGGCGCATAGCCTGAGTCCCAATTCAACTTGTAGTTGAACTTGTAATTTTTCTTGGCGAAGGCATGTAGCCTGAGTTCCGCTTCAACCGTAGTTGAACTTGTATTTTTCTTTGGCGAAGGCACGTAGCCTGATTTCTAGTTCAACTTGTAGTGGAACTTGTAATTTTTGTTGGCGAAGGCACGTAGCCTTAGTTCCGGTTCACCTGTAGTTGAACTTTTAATTTTTGTTGGCGAAGTTACGTAGCCTGAGTTCAAGTTCAACCGTAGTTGAACTTGTAATTTTTGATGGAGAAGGCGCGTATTCTGAGTCCCAGTTGTAGTTGAACTTGTAATTTTTGTTGGCGAAGGCACGTTGCCTGAGTCCCATTTCAACTTGTAGTTGAACTTGTAATTTTTGTTGGCAAAGGCACGTAGCCTGAGTTCTGGTTCAACCGTAGTTGAACTTGTTATTTTTTATGGCGAAGACATATAGCTTGAGTCCCAGATCAACTTGTAGTTGAACTTGTAATTTTTGTTGGCGAAGGCGCATAGCCTGAGTTCCGGTTCAACCGTAGTTGAACTTGTATTTTTTTATGGCGAAGGCGCGTAGCCTGAGTTTTGTTTCAAACGTAGTTGAACTTGTAATTTTATATGGCGAAGGCGCATAGCCTTACTCCCAGCTCAACTTGTAGTTGAACTTGTAATTTTTGTTGGCGAAGGCTCGTCGCCTTAGTTCCGGTTCAACCGTAGTTGAACTTGTAATTGTTGTTGCAAAGTTACGTAGCCTGAGTTCCGGTTCACCCGTAGTTGAACTTGTAATTTTTGATGGCGAAGGCGCATAATCTGAGTTTCGGTTCGACCGTAGTTTAACTTGTATTTTATTATGGCGAAGACACGTAGACTGAGTTCCGATTCGACTTGTAGTAGAACTTTTTATTAACCTTACTCTTTCTGCATGACCCATGGTCATGGGTGTGGGGTGTTAAAGATCGATTATGATTTAGTATTTCCCATAGTTTATGCGATGTCTTCTCAATTAGGGTATGCGGGTTACCCCATTATGGCATGGTTTTCAGTTTGAGATGTCTTTGCGCCGTTCTCCGTCAGGATCATCCATCAAGGATACGGGGGTACCCTACATATATTCTCCTCGTGGGAGGGAGGCTTACATCTTCATCCTCTTCTAGAACTCATTCGAGGATAGAGGGGTGAGGGGCTCAGGTTCTTGTCGAAGCCTTTGGATTCCCTTATCCGATGTGCTGCTTTGGCTCGTTTGAGTTGGGCTGCTTTCCCTTTCAGGCGGTTTGTTCCTTTTGGTCTAAGGAAGAACTACGCGATTTTGCTATGAAATCCCCACAGACGGCGCCAAATTGTTTTGCTCAAATTTATCATACACTTTGTAGGCATAAAACAATCAAAATAAATCAAGGGTCAATTACAGCGGATCGTAATAAATCACAAGACCAAGTGAATGCAATGAAAAGCAAGAGTTTATCGTTAAGGAGAAGTGAGAAAGAGTTTTTATTGATGATCTTGATTTTTTCTGCCTTTCCATTGAGAGGTTCAGAGCCTTACAATGATGTTCCCTTTTTCTTGGGGAGAGTGAAGAAGAAGAAGAAGAAGAAGAAGAAGAAGCCCACTTTCTAGTGTTCTTTCTCTTAGTATTTATAGCTATAAGCTTTATGAGCTGGCGATAAGTGGCTGTGACCACGTTGAGGTTCTCTCCTTATGACAACGGATGGGCCGTAGCCTTATAGATCAAGCCGGGGTGACTATCGGGTATCATAATTAGTAGGTGGTCATACCACTTATTAATCAAGAATTAACTTAAGATATAACTAATTTCATTAATTATTACGTGGTTCCTGGATCGCCTGTCTTTGATGGTTAAGTTTCTATCACTTGTAGCTATATAAAATATTATATATCAAAAAATTAGTATAAGAAAATTTTGAAAATATTTGGATTGGAAAAGTGAAAAAGAAAGACCAGCTCCATGTATATCTTTAGTTATATAAAAAAGCGGAGCATAGTTTTAAAAAAAATATAGATGTCATTAGAAGCTATTAGGCACAAATTCGTCATTCTAACCCATTAAAAGATCAAATCAGCTCCACTATGATACAAAAGAATTAGATGCAGAGTTGGTGAGCTTATTCCTATGAAGAAAAAGAAGAAATTTGAAAGTTGACCAACCAAACTAACTACTCCTAAAATCTTCATCTATAAATTCAATGAAAGTAGAATTAATATAGTGACCTCCAATCATTGATTTATCTCTTAATGCTTTCTTCCAATCTATAATTAAAGTAATAGTTGTGTCGACGTAATTTCAATTAACATTAAAAAATAAGTAAATATTATATAATTAACTTTGCTTTAACTTGTTAATATCAATCGCACCATCTTCACCGAATTAAAGTTATTTTATTTCAACGAAAAGATTCTTCATTTTCTACTTCATTGTTTAAGTAAATTGCAGATACTTTTCATAATTGGGGAAGTATTTTTCTTTTGTAATCTTTATTATTTTTCTAAGAAATTAATGGTCGAGTAACTAAATATAGAAACAAAATTTTTGAAAAATAATTTATAAGAAATTGTAAAAGGGCATCATATTGTAGTTTCTTAACGATTGAACTGAATTTTCAACGATAAAAAAAAAGAATTCAACAAGAGATAAATAAAACAAAAGGACCCAAAACATAAATTTGAAAGAAAAAAAAGTGACAGAGAGTGCTGGCGCGTGTGTAACATTGACATCGGTAGCGCGTAGGGAGAGGGAAAACCAAAATAAGCTAATTAAGGAAGGATTAAGAGGTTAATTAGAGAGACAAAGGGGAATGGTGAAGTGTGCATAACGAGGAAACATGTCGCCTTGATTAGCGCAAAAGATGGTTTTGGGTTGGCCAAACGTTGTTGTTTAGTATCATTATTGACGGCAAGTGGCTGAATGGTCTTTCAAAGAACTTTTCTGTGGAAAATATTTGACCATCTGTGGAGTATCTATCTACTGGTTAATTTGGGGGCTGTCTCACTTAAAATGTGATGATTAATAGGTTTACGTTTAATGCATTAATAACGTAAAAATATTTACATAAATAAGTCATACGAAAGTGATAATAAATACATGTTTATGATAAATGATAATTAATTAAGGTAACAATAATATATTCAGTGTGATCACACAAGTAAGATTTGGGGAGAATGTGTATGCCGCCGTTACCTATGAAGGTAGAAATGTTATCTCCGCTAAATGGTCGCTCGGGAAAAGCAAATCCACAACATAATCGATAAATAATACTCAATTCGTTTCAATTTATATGAATTCATTTGATTGGGCACAGAGTTTAAGAAAATATAAAAGACTTTTAAATTTGTAGTGTATAATAAGGAACATATATTTTGTTTGGCAATAGATCATTGCATAAAGGTAAATTGTTTCAAACAAGGAAAGAAATCATTCTTTTTTGTACGAATTAAAAAACAAATAGGTTCATATAAATTGAAACGGATAGAATAATTAATTACTGATATGTTATTTTATGTACATAACTTCAAATAGGTAATAAAATTTCCTTAATTACCAAAAGAATTATTGATATATTACTATAAGTTATACTAAATTGATGGCGTAAAGTTGCTTGCTTAACTACCATAAGTATGTTTGCCTTTTACCGACTGTCAGACTTAAACCCCTAGAAATCAACGTAGATGCTCAGGCAATGCTTCCTCTCTTAAACAGCTCACATCTCTTATTTAACAATCTATGGTTTGAATGTAAACTAAAATAAGCTGCGTTTATTCAAACAAAAGGGAACCGAAGGTTTCCTTGTTTAGTAGTACGAAAGTAGTTCTACTATAAAGATGTTTAATATAAATAAGAAATATTCAGTGTTGTAGCTGTAGAACAGAATGCCGTTCGCCTTCGGTAATTGGATGATCCCATCGTACTACCATCACGATCTCAAACCGGTTCGGTCGTGATGATGTTTCTTGTGAAAACAAGGGCAACCGACATCACATTCACCTTAACCCTCTAAGTATTTCGAGTTATTTTTAAGCCTTTAATTAAATAATGTTTCACAATAAAATCCTAAAATAACAGTGCGGAATAAAAAATACCAGCCCGATATCGAGGTGTCACTAGTCATGAGGAACTATCAAGGCCTGAATATAACAAAAGTCTAAAAATGTACTAAATACAGTATAATGAGGGGAAGGAAGCGGTGCCACGAACGTCATGCAGTCACCTTGCTAACTTTGATGACTCCGTGTCTGAGAAAACAACAACCGCTATCGGATTCCGATATACCTAAATCTGCACACGAGGTGCAGGAAGTAATGTGAGTACTCCAACCCATTAAGTAATAAGAGTAAATAAAGATTGAGCAGTACGAAACAGTGAATCCACATTTACGTTAGGCTCAATAAACACAACAAACATTCAAATCATAATACGAGTCAATCTTCCCTTTTAAAATCCAGCTTTTAGTAAAAATCATTTTAAATACTTTCCAGTAGTTTCAGTAGGGTTTCAATACCATTTAAAATACTAATAGGGATTAAAGTCATAATCGGTCTCTCGGGCAAAGCATAATTCATAAAACAGCCCTTCGAGCAAAACAATAATCATAAATACCTCATAACTCAAAAATCTCAGTGCAAATAACCAATGCCAAATCAATTAACAATTTCGGAACATCTCATAAATCCTAGTTTACGTAAAAGTTGTTTAAAAATATTCGTTCAACTTTCCGACAGAGGCTCAATATAAAGATGAGTGAAAACCGTCAATAAATCTACATATTTGATGGAAACTCACTTTAAAGAGGAGTAAAATTAATAACATATGTCTCTTAGGCAAAACATCACTCATATGCATGTATATATCTATCGCCCATCGGGCTAGCCTCTCTGTCACTCGTGACGCAACTCTAACCAACTAGTACTCGCACTCAGCATTCACACTCAATAGGTACCATATTGTAACCGCTGCACCGTGCAGCTGGATCCATATATCGTTGTGGCGTGCAGCCTGATGCATATATCGCTGCGACGTGCAGCCTGATCCATATATTTCGTCAACGTCGCTTGCTGGGGGTGTGCAGATTTTAGGAGATGTCCCTTACGGCCCAAGCACAATATTGCTACGGCGTGCAAGCCGACCCATAACCATAGATATATAATCCTCACAACTAGGCCCTCGGACTCTCTTAGTCATCAACTTCACCATCAGACTCTCAGTATATCTCAATCATCAATTTCACAATCAGACCTTCGGTCTATCTCAGTAAAACAGAAAACTCGGCCCAAAATAATTTTTCCAATTTTAAGAATATAATGATAAAGCCAGGTTTGAGTAATAAACAGGTAACACATGTCTGAGGACATGTGTTCAACAATTAGAGTTAGGATAGATACTAAAAAATACGCCTAAGGGTCTCAACAAGTCGGCACAAGACCCCAAACATGACATACAACCAATGATATAATAACATCAAATAATTAACTATCAAATACGCATTAAAGTACTCGTTCAAAATGGTCTAGGTCACAATCCCCAATGGTGCTCTACCCCACGCTCGTTATCTAGCGTGTAAGTCACCTCAAAGTAACACAACGATGTGCAATATGGGGTTTTAAACCCTCAGAACAGTATTTACAATCATTACTTACCTCGAATCAGCTACAACTCTAGCTCGCAAGCCTTTGACTCTCGAATTGGCCTCCGTGCACGTCGAATCTATCTAAAATCAGAGCGAATATGTTACAATATGCTAAGGGAACTAATCCCAAGCGAAAACAATCGAAAAATATCAAAAATCTAGAAATTAGCAAAACCCGAGCCCCGGGCCCGCATCTTGAAACTCAAAAAATTTCACATCAAGATGTTCTTTATCCTTTCACGAGTTCATACATATCAAAACTTCTCAAATCTGACCTTAAATGACTCTTCAAATCCCAATTTAAAATATCAAAATCTCAAGCCCTAGTTGTTCCATTTGTAGCTAAATTCCCATGAATTTCTCGGTAAATTTCACAATAGAATCACGTTTTTGTTTCATAAATCTTACCTCCAATCAATTATCCTTGAATCCCTCTTCAATTTCCCTCAAAGAGCTCTCCAAATACCCAGCTATGGAGGAAATATGGCTCAAAACTGCGGATGAAATTTTTTATAACTTTCTGCCAAGTTCTGGAACTCCTTCATCGCGATCGGGACCCAAGTCTCGTGATCGCGAAGCAATAAATTTCAACTCCTCAAATTAACTCCATGCGAACACGATGATGCTGATGCGAAGGCGATGCTTCCACTTTCAAAACTATGCGAACACGAAGAATAATATACTGGACCACCAGATTCTATTATGTGAACGCGAACATAATCATGCGAATACGAATCTCAAATATCTAACCTTCTGCGATCGCGGACCCACAAATGAGAACGCGAAGAACAATTTCCTGGCCTGCCAAAATCCTTCTATGCGATCGCGAGGGACCTCACTCGATCGCGAAGGCCAAAATCGTCCGCAACTGCTGTTGCAACTTTTGTAACTTCTCAACATAGAAATTGGTCCGATTGACCATCCGAAACTCAACCGAGGCCCCTGGGACCTCAACCAAAAGCACCAACACATTCTAAAACCTCATCCAAACTTGTTCTAATCATCAAAACACGTCAAATAACACCAAATCCATTAATTTACATCGAATTCAAGCCTAAGTTTCTAAAAACTACCAAAATACGCTTTCGATCAAAAACCCAACCAAACCATGTCCGAATGGCCTGAAATTTTGCACACACATCCCAAAAGACATAACAAAGCTACTGCAACTCTCGAAATTCCATTTTGACTTCCGGATCAAAATTTCACCTACCAAACAGAAATGGCCAAAATCTCAACTTCGCCAATTCAAGCTACATTCTACTCCGGACCTCCAAAACCAATTACGATCATGATCCTAAGTCATAAATCACCCGACGAAGAAAACCAAATCATAAAAATTTAGATCCGAGCTCATATAAAAATAATGAAACTCTTAGTCAAACCTTTCAAATTCAAATCTTTCAACTGAGATTGTTCTTTTAAATTCATACAGATTTCCGGGAAAACAAACATCAACGATATACACCGGTCGTAATGCATCACACGAGGAAATTCATGCCCATGAACAGGCAGAAAAAGTGCAAAAGCTCAAAACAACCGATCGGGTCGTTACAGCTACATATGTATAGGGAGCAAAACCGGGCGGCTAATATACTTATTTGTTGCAATTTGGACAGCTCTGGAATTCACTACTGTCACAAATCTGCTAACATCAGTACTTGGAAGTAGGGGTTTACATGGACCGGGTTGGTTCGGATTTTATCAAAACCAAACAAAACCAACTATATCGATTTGAATTGGTTCGATTTTGCCGGGTTTTCAGATTTTTTTGTTACATGAATATTATTTCAATATTACTTTGTTAAAATCATAGATAAAGCTTTGATAAGTGAATATATATTTAGTAAATATGGTAAAAATTGACAAAAATATGATCAATTAAAATATTCTAATGGGAGAATTTTTTTAGTAACACATGATATTTATTTTCTTAATCGTCTAAAAATTATTTTTCGTTAATTTATGTTTTCAAGGTTAATACATGAGAGGATCTCATGTATTTCTACATTTTGCTAAAGAAAATTCACTATAAAGTCTTAAAAATATAAATAAAATTTATATATTTAAATGTCGGTTTGGTCCGGATTATTTTACTCAATACCAAACCAAGTCAAACCAAACCTAGTCGGATTTTTTAATTGATTTGGTTTGGTTTTACGGTTTGGTACGCTTTTTCGGTTCAGTTTGAACACCCCTAGTTGGAAGAAGATAAATTCGGAATGCTTTTTATTAGACATATTGTAAATGCTACTGAATGTGTCACGCGGCAACCTGACGCCTCTTTATGTAACCCCCTCTTAGGGATTTAGCTACTTCTAGCTCAACCCCTCTTTTTGTTTTGTCACGACCCACCACAAGGTCGGCCCCGTAGTTCCTTTACTCTTAAAGGCCAGCACTGTACCATGTCTATGTCAAATTTAGCTCCTTGTACCACGTATTCTTTATCTTCATATAACTAGTTTCTTTTGGACAAAAGAAGAACCCTCAGGAAAGATACATTTGCGGGATATTGTAGGTGTATATAATAGTTTTTTTTTGTAAAATAATAGTGGTTTGTGAACATCCTTGATCGATTGAAGAATTAGGAACAAGAAGATTGGAAATCTGCGGAATATTCGAGAAGCGGATGAAAAACAAATACAATGTTTATTGCTGAAAAACTAATTAGGCATTCAGCCTTTTTCTATTTATATGTGGCATGTTTACATACAAGGTCCATTTATACAAATAGCCTAAACTAATCAAAATACAAATGTGGCTAAGTACAAAATAAAACAATGGCTTGGCCAGCCAACATACTAAATGTTCCTTATTGGGACTGAGGCTAAATAGTTAGATAGTCCAACACCCCCTTCAAGTTAGAAGGGGAAAACACCTTCAACTTGGACAAGAATGACTGATGGAGCACAAAAATAAGAGGCTTAGTAAAGATGTCGGCAAGTAGATTAGATGTGGAAACTTGAAAAAACTGAATCAAGCCACTTTCTAACTTCTTTCTGATAAAATGGAAATCCACCTCGATATTCTTGATACGCTCATGAAACATCGGATTTCTAGCAATATGAATACCAGCCTCGTTGTCACAAAAATAGAAACAGGATAAGAAACAGGAACAGAAAGATCAGGAAGAAGCCATATGAGCTAAGTGATTTCAGCCACCACTTTGCTCAGTGCCATGTATTCAGCTTCAGCGGAGGAGAGGGAAACAACAGGTTATTTCTTAGATTTTCATGCTACCAAGCATCACCGAAAAAAATACAAAAGCCAAAAATGGACTTGCGAGTATGAGCGCAAGCTGTCTAATCACTATCAGAATAAGCTGTGAGAGTACAATCAGGAGTGTTAGAATAAAATAACCCAATATCAATGGTACCCTTCAGGTACCTAAACATGTAATGAGTAGCAATAATATGAGGTAGTCTTGGATCTTGTAAAAATTGGCTTAAATGTTGTACACCAAGACATAGATTAGGTCTAGTATGAGACAAGAAGAGAAACTTGCCAATTAGACTCCTGTACCTTTCAGGATGAGCAACCAACTCACCAGAGTCAACCTTCAACTTGGAATTTAAATCCAGAGGTAAAACAACAGAAGAAACCTCCAAACATTTATATTATGTAAGTAGATCTAGAACAAATTTTCTCTGATTTAAAAATACACCATCAGGTGAAGTACTAACCTCAATTCCCAAGAAATAGTGCAAGAGACCCAAATCTTTTATCCAAACTCATTATCCAAAAACTGCTTAAGAGCACCAATTTCAACAAGATTGTTTCATGTCAAAAGTATATTATCTACATATACATCAAGATTGAAAATATCACTAGAATACCCTTTGACAAATGGAGAGTAATCATTTGAGGTATGAGTATACCCTCTGGAATATAAAGCTTGGGACAATTTTTCATATCATTGCCTGGAAGCTTGCCTCAAGCCATAGAGGGATTTCTTTAGCTTGCAAACTAAGGCGGCAGATAAAAGTAGAGGAAATTGAAAGACCTTGAGGGAGATTCATGTAAACCTCCTCATGTGGATCACCATGATGGAAATCATTATTCACATCAAGCTGAAACATAGACCAACCATGGTTAACAACAATAGCTATAAGACATTTAACAGTGGTCAATTTTACAATAGGTGAAAACGTTTCAGTAAAATTCACTCCTTCCACCTATGTATCACCCCTAATCACAATCCTATCTTTATATCTCTCTACACTATCATCAGCTCTATACTTGATTTTATATACCCATTTACACCCAATAGGTTTTTCCCCAGCGGGTAATTCAACAATATCCCAAGTATTATGGGCTTCTAGTGACTCAAACTCTTTTTTATTGCATCTTGCCATGCTGGAATAAGTGTTGCCTGAGTATAGGTGTAAGGTTCAAATTCAGTAGGCTGAACAGAAGAACAAGAGAGTGAGGTAGAAAGATGACACTTGTAGTCTTGCAAATAGGAGGGAAGATGATGTGGTCTGTCAGATCTCCTTAAGGGAGGAGCAGGAGGTTCAAGAACAAGAGGAATTGTATTAGGAATGATAGTAGGTGAAGCAGGAGTGGGAGGAGTAGAATCAGGAGTTGACAAGAAAGTAGAAGGTGCAGATGAAGAAATAGAGTTAGAAGTAATATCATCAGCAATACCTAATGCAAGAGGATAGGATAAGGATGGACTGTTGGGAATAAATTCATTAGTATGTATAATAGGAGTAGGAACATGAACAAAAACATGCACAATAGTGTCACCAAAAGGTTTCAAAGTAGGATTGGGAGGAAGATTAAGAGACTTTGTGGCAGGAGTGAATGAGTGGAAGATGTAATAAAAGGAAATACAAGCTCATGAAGGACAATATCTCTAGAAATGAAAACTTTCTGAGTATCTAACCAATACAGCTTGTATCCCTTCTTGGCGAGAAATACACACTTCATAGCCATTGGTTTAAGTTTATCCCTTGGTGGAATTGGGACAATTGCATAACATAAGCAACCAAAGAATCTAAGATGACGATAAGATGGGATTTTTCCATGTAATATTTCAAAAGGTGATTTGTTGTTAAGTAATTTGGAAGGAAGCCTATTGATGATGTAAATGGTTGTTAATAGGCAATCACCCCAGAATCTGAGTTGTAGCTTGGACTGGAATAAAAGTGTGACGACCCAGAGGATCATCACCGTAAATTCTCCCTTTTCTTATGCTTTTGAGGCCTCGAAAACCTCTTAATGGGTTGCCTCGATTTGCATGCACAATCCGAGCGCGAAGCCGGAAGATTTTTATGTGAAAATATTTGAATTATGTGTTAAAAACTATGAATTTTGATACCAATGTTGCTATGGTTGACTTTGGTCAACGTTTTGGGTAAACGAACCCGGACCCCTGACGCAACTGTTCCAAAGGGTCGGTAATGAAATTTGGGACTCGGGCGTATTCCCGTAATCGAAATCCGAAGTCCTAAGCCCGAGTTCGGAGCTTTTCTGTGAAATTGTTTTATGAATATGCTTAAGGAAAAAAAATGGAAATTGATCAAACAATAATGGTATCGGACTCGTATTTTGGTTCCGACGCATGTTACAAGTCTTAAATGGGTGTTAAGCGCTATCTATAAAGTTTGGTTTAAAACGGACGTCGTTTGACGTGTTTTGGACTAGAAGTGGAGAGTTTGAAAATTCTGAACTTAGAAATGACAATCATGAGTTTTGGGGGTTGATTTTGTGATTTTGACGTTGTTTTGGCGATTTGGTCGCTCGAGCAAGTTCTTAAGATGATATTGAGTAGTGTGTGCGTTTGGTTGGGAGCCCCGAGGGCTCGAAGGTGATTTCGGGGTGTCTTGGAGTGTTTTGAAACTTAGAAAAATAGCAGATTTTCCACAGCTGTTGTAGAGCCATTTCTTTTTTGCGGACGCGGCACTTGGCTCGCGTTCATGTAGCCCAAAGTTCCTTACCCTTCGCAATCACGTCCTGTTCCATGCGTTCGCGTAACTTAGCCACATCCTTCATCGCGTTCGCGTGTCTGTATACACATTCGGATCGAGCTACCCAGCACCCCTCATTTTCCTTCTTCACATTTGTGTAAGTCCCATCGCGCATGCGGTGCCTTAGAAAATTTATTCATCGCGGACGTGGCCCTGGTGTGGCTTTCGCGAAGCACAAAATGCTCCAATAATTTTAAATAATTCCAGAACTGTGTGCACAGGAGAATTCACAATTTTCACTCGAACTTCTTCTTCTCCAAGGCTCCCAAGGGTCTATTGAAGCCCCATTTCACTTAGACTTCGTGGGTTAGTAAATTCTAACAAAATTCTTCCATTTTCCATCAATAATCATTGAAATCCTAGCTCTAAAACATGAAATCAAAGTAGGATTTAGGGGTTATTGGGTTTAGTTAGGGTTTATGAGATTTTGGGTATTTCAACCTCAATTTGAGGTCGAATTTAAAATCTAATCACATATTTTAACTCGTGGGGTTATGGGGGATAGGGTTTTGGTCCGAGCCTCGAGTTTGGACCACGTGGGCCCGGTGTCGGATTTTAGTATTTTTGAAAGTAAGCTAGGAAATGCATTTCTAGGCTATGGGGTTGTGTTTTTGGATTCTTAATGATAATATTAAATCGAATTATGTTAGATATCGTTGGTTCGGAGTCGAATTCTAGGGAAAAGGCAATTTTTGAGCTCTGACTTGCTATTTTCGGCTTCGAGGTAAGTGTTTGATATAATTTTGGCTTGAGGGAATAGGATTAGATTGTTATTTGTTATGTGCTATGTGGGGTCGGTGTATAGGTATGGTGACGGCTACCTATGCGCCCGATTCAAGCATGACCGTGTTGTCCTTTTTAATATAAAATTGTGAAAGAAGTGAACAATTGAGATAAATTCTTGTTATATGAGCTATGAAGTTAAATATGAGAAGTAAATAAACTAAAGATGAGTTGTTGGTATTTTTCCCTTTCCGGGACTTGTTGTTAAATTGTTTCCCTTGACGGGACTTGTTGTTGCATTGTTCTCCCTTGCCGGGATGGTTAGTCTTTTTGTTTACTCCTTTTCCCATTAATTGTGATCATTGTTTGGGTGAGGAAGAGAGATAAAGCACGATGGGTGATGCTGTGTACTTATTGATTTCCTCCACAAGATGGAGTGGTATATATTGATTTTCTCCACCAGATGGAGTGGTATTTATTGATTTCCTCCACAAGATGGAGTAGAATTTATTGATTTCCTCCACAAGATCGAGTGGTATTTATTGATTTCCTCCACAAGATGGAGTGGTATATATTGATTTCCTCCACAAGATGGAGTGGTATTTATCGATTTCCTCCTAAAGATAGAGTGGTACTTATTGATTTCCTCCACAAGATAGAGTGGTGCTACTGATTGGGTGAGGACGAGAGTAAAAGCACGATGGGTGGTGCCGTGTAACATGGTTTATTGGCCTTACCTTATTGGTGTTCCTTATTCCATTTTTCCTTTATTAGTTGTTGCTTAATTGGATTCTCTTATTTAAATTCTATCTATTAAGTTCCATCTCTTAATTGTAGAAGTTATATTTGAACTGCTATTTCCCGCATCATGTCCCCTTCCCTTTTATTGTTTAAATTCTTGTTCTCTTTCTGTTGTTGTATATATATCTATACAGGTTGTTTATGGTAGGTCCAGTTAGCCTCGTCCCTACCTCGCCGAGTTTAGGCCGGACACTTACCAACACATGGGGTTGGTTGTGTTGATATTAGGCTTCTGCGCCTTTTTGTGCACAGGTCAGGACCCAGCCTACATACCGCAGCTACAGTTCGGGAGTGACCCCTTCAGTCCAGAGACTTAGAGGTAATTCGCTGGCGTTCGCACGCCCCGAGTCTCTTCTATCTATTTCTTTCAGTTTGTTTAATTGTATTAGACAGACATGCTATGTATTCCCTTCAGACTGTTATTTTAGCACTCTTTAGTTGTCTGTGAGCAGTGACACCAGATACTGGGTAGAGATTAGTTTTCCGCATATCAATTTCGTTATTGTTATTATACGTCTTCCACATGTTTTAATTAATTATGTTAGCATTTAACTTGTTTTAGATTTAAATTTTTTGGAAATGTTTATAAGGGTTGGCTTGCCTAGTTTCAACAGTAGGCGCCATCACGACTCCCGATGGTGGGTAAATATGGTCGTGACAAGTTGGTATCAGAGCCCTAGGTTACTTGGGTCTCACAACTCACGGAGAAGCTCGGTAGAGTCTGAGGGATTGGTACAGAGACGTATGTACTTATCCCTAGAGGCTACAGAGTTAGGAAAAGTTTCACTTTGTTCATTCTTGTCGTGCGATTCTGTTTCTCAAATATTGTATGTCATTTTACTCTGTTCTTTCGCAAATGGCGAGAACACGCGCATCTTCTTATTCCATGCAGTAGCCCGAGCCCCCAGCAGCAGCTCCCGGAAGGGGCAGGGGCCGAGGCCGTGCTTAAGGCCGTGGTGGGGGCAGAGCTCAGCCCCAGGCAGCAAATCCAGAGGTGGAGCCTCATATTGACTTTGATGAGGAGGTTCCAACTCCACCAGCTCCACTGGGCGCAGCTCATGTCCCGGGAGGAGTGATGTTTTCTTCGGATCTTCAGGATGCTCTTGTCCGCATAGTAGGCTTTATGGACAGTATGGCCAGAGCAGGATTGCTGCCAGTAGCACCAGCCACTTCTCAGGCTGGAGGAGGGCTTAGACCCCTGCTACACGTACTCCGGAGCAGGTAGCTCCCCAGACTCAGGTTCCATTGGTTCAGCCCGTAGTGGCAGCTCAGAAAGGTACTACAGCTCAGGCCGGAGATGGGACGGCCATGTCTACAGATGCTTTGTGGAGACTTGATTGGTTCTCCAAGCTTTTCCCCACTTCTTTCAGCGGTACTTCATCGAAGGATCCCCAGGACTTTTTATACAGTTGTCACGAGATCCTCAGGACTATTGGGATAGTGGAGACCAATGGGGTCGATTTTTGCACTTTCAGACTTGTGGGTTATGCCAAGACTGGGTGGAGAGATTATTGTTTGTTTAGACCAGTAGGGTCCCCAGCTTTGACATGGGATCAATTTGCAGAGCTATTTTTGGAGAAATTTCTCCCCGTCACTCAGCGGGAGGCACTTCGCAGGCAGTTTGGTAACATCTTCATCAGGGCTCTATGACAGTTACACAGTATGATACCAGATTTGTTGACTTGGCACGCCATGCAGTGGTGATATTCCTTACTGATCGGGAGAGGGTTCGGAGGTTCATTGGCAGATTGATTCAACCGATTCGCCTTCAGATGGCTATGGGAGTTGGCAGTGATATTACTTTTCAGGAGGCGTCCAATGCGGCTCACCAAGTAAAGATGGCATTGGCTCGAGGAGGTAGTTAGGTTTTCGGACAAGAGGCCTCGACATTCGGGCAGATTTAGTGGTACCTCATTTAGAGGTAGGGATTTCCATGACAGAGGCCATACCCCGAGACCTTTCCAGTTGGCACTTTAGGTTTTTCATGGTACACCAGGCGGTGGTAGTCATCAGCAATATTACTCAGACCAGCAGTCCTTCAGCACACCACCAGCCCCCATCAGTACACCGCCAATTCAGAGCGTCAGGGGAGGACATACAGGTCGACAGGGCCAGCAGTCTCAGCAGCCGAGGACATGTTATGGTTGTGGTGACCTAGGATATATTGTCAGGTATTGCCCTCGAGCCTGGAGTAGTTCTCAGCAACAGGGTCCTCGCCCTACGATTCAGGAAGTAGGTGATCCACAGGCTACCCAGCCAGCTAGAGAAGGGGGTAGGGATCATAGATGTGGAGGGAAAGACCGTAGAGGTGGAGCCCGGACAACCATAGGTAGGGGTCAGCCCGCATAAGATCATCCCAAAGATGAAGTTTAGGGAGGTAGGGGCCAGCCCCATTGTTATGCATTGCCAGCCAGGCCGGAGGCCGAGTCATCTGATGCTGTGATTACAGGTACTATACTGATCTTTGATAGGGGTGCTTCGGTATTATTTGATCCAGGATCTACTTATTCTTATGTGTCATCCTATTTTGCACCCTATTTGATCATGCCTAGTGAGGCTCTGGGTATTCCTGTATATGTTTCCACACCGGCTGGTCATTCTATAGTGGTCGACCAAGTGCATCGTTCTTGTATTGTGGTATTTGAGGGCCTTGAGACCCGTGTCGATTTATTGCATCTAGACATGGTAGACTTCGACGTTATATTGGGGATGGACTGGTTGTCCCCGTATCATGCTATCTTGGATTGTCACGCCAAAACCGTGACCTTGGCCTTGCCAGATTTTCCTCGACTTGAGGTGAGAGGGACCCTAGGTCATGCCACCCTCAGTGTTATTTCGTATGTCAAGGCTCGGCGTATGGTCGAGAAGGGGTGTTTAGCATATTTGGCGTATGTTCGCGACTCCAGCGCAGAGGTTCCATCTATCGACTCTATTCCTATTGTTCAGGAGTTCCCCGAGGTTTTTCCTTCATACATGCCGGGTATGCCATGCGACAGGGATATTGACTTCTGTATTGATTTGTCTCTTGGAACTCAGCCTATTTCTATTCCACCATATCGCATGGCCCCGCTAGAGCTAAAAGAGTTGAAAGAGCAGCTTCAAGATTTGCTTGATAAGTGTTTCATTTGACCCAGTGTATCGCCTTGGGATGCGCCAGTGTTGTTTGTGAAGAACAAGGACGGGTCGATGAGGATGTGCATTGATTACCATCAATTGAACAAGGTGACGATAAAGAACAAGTATCCACTGCCGAGGATTGATGATTTGTTTGACCAGCTCCAGGGTGCCAGAGTGTTTTCTAAGATAGATTTGAGGTCTGGTTATCATCAGTTGAGTATTAGGGCGTCTGATGTCCCTAAGACACCTTTTCATACTCGGTATGGGCATTATGAGTTTTTGGGTTCTGTCGTTTGGGTTGACCAATGCCCTGGCAGCATTCATGGAGTTGATGAACCGAGTGTTCAGGCCTTACTTGGATTATTCGTGATTGTATTCATTGATGATATCTTGGTATACTCCCGCAGTCAGGAGGAGCATGAGCGGCACCTCAGAGTGGTTCTTCAGACTCTGAAGGATAGCCAAATGTACGCCAAATTCTCAAAGTGCAAATTTCGGTTGAGTTCTATAGCATTCCTGGGTCATGTCGTACCAGTAGAGGGTATTCAAGTGGACCCGAATAAGATAGAGGCAGCCAATAATTGGCCTCGACCAGCTTAGCTACAGATATTCGGAGATTCTTGGGGTTATCTGGTTACCCCAGGCATTTTGTGGAGGGGTTTTCATCCATCAGAGCCCCGATGACTAGATTGAATAAGAAGGGTGCCCAGTTTAGGTGGCCAGAAGAATGTGAGGCGAGCTTCCAGAAGCTCAAGTCAACCCTGACTATGGCACCGGTATTGGTTTTGCCTACGGGATCTGGGACGTATACTGTATATTGTGATGCTTCCCGTATCGGACATGGCGCAGTGTTGATGCAGAACGGCAAGGTCATAGCATATGTTTCGAGGCAGTTGAATATCCATGAGAAAAATTATCCAGTTCATGACATAGAGTTGACAGCCATTGTTGATGCCTTGAAGATCTGGAGGTATTATTTGTATGGTGTGACGTGTGAGGTGTACATGGATCACAAGAGCCTTCAGTACTTGTTCAAGAAGAAAGAGTTGAATTTGAGGCAGCGGAGGTGGTTGGAGTTGTTAATAGATTGTGATGTTTCAATTTTATACCACCTAGGGAAGGCCAATGTGGTGGCCGATGAATTGAGTAGGAAGTCCACCAGCATGGGTAGTCTTGCATATATTCCGGTTCGCCAGAGACCACTTGGCTTTGATGTTCAGGCCTTGGCCAATAGATTTGTGAGATTGGATATTTCTGAGCCCAGCAGGATGTCACATTGCACGGTTGCTCGCTCGTCATTGATGGAGTGTATCCGGGAGCGGCAGTTTAATTATCCCCATTTGTATGTCCTGAGAGACACGGTGCAGCGGGGAGGTGCCAAGGAAATGACTTTGGGAGATGATGGCATATTGAGGTTGCAGGGGCGAGGCTCTGTGCCCAATATTGATGGTATTCGAGAGTTGATCTTACTGGGGGCCCACATTTCTCGGTATTCTATTCACTCGGGCGCCGCAATGATATTTCAGTATTTGAGACAACATTATTGGTGGCGCAAAATGAAGAAAGACATTGTTGCATATGTGGCTCATTGTCTGAATTTTCAACAAGTTAAATACGAGCATCAGAGGCCCGGTGGGTTATTTAAGAGGTTTGAGCTTCCCGAGTGGAAGTGGGAGAGAATCACCATGGATTTTGTTACTGGCCTTCCGATGACTTAAAAGAAGTTTGATGCTATATGGGTTATTGTTGATAGGTTGACTAAGTCAGCACATTTTATCCCAGTTGCCACCACCTATTCATCCGAGAGGTATGCTTATATTTATATCAGGGAGATCGTTCTCCTTCATGGGGTGACCATTTCTATTATTTTGGATCGGGGTCCACAGTTGACCTTGCATTTATGAAGAGCGGTGCAACATGATTTGGGCACCGAGGTCCAGCTAAGTACAACATTTCACCCCCAGACGGACGGTCAGTTCCAGAGGACTATTCAGATTCTTGAGGATATGCTGCGAGCCTGCGTTATTGATCTTGGAGGCTCATGGGACCAGTTCTTGCCTTTAACAGAGTTTGCCTACAACAATAGCTATCAGTACAGTATTCAGATGGCTCTGTATGAGGCCTTGTATGGTAGGCAGTGTCGGTCCCCAGTCGGATGGTTTGAGCTTGGAGAGGCGCAGTTATTGAGTATAGATTTGGTACAGGAGGCCTTCGATAAGGTCATGATCATTCAGGACAGACTTCGGTCAGCTCAGTCCAGGAAGAAGAGTGTTCCAAGCCGTAAGGTCAGGGATGCTGCTTTCATGGTTGGTGAGCCTGTATTTCTCCGTGTATAGCCTATAAAGGGCGTGATGAGGTTTGGGAAGAAGGCAAGCATAGCCCTAGGTATATTTGCTCATTTGAGATTCTTGACCGTGTGGGGAAGGTGGCTTATAGGCTTGCAATGCCGCCTAGTCTGTCAGTTGTGCATCCGGTTTTTCATGTATCCATGCTTCGGAAGTATCACGATGATCCCACCCACGTGTTAGATTTAACCACTGTCCAGTTGGACAAGGATATGTCACATGAGGAGTAGCCGGTGGCTATTTTAGACCGGCAGGTTCGACGGTTGAGGTCACAGAGTTTTCCTTCAGTGCGTGTTCGGTGGAGAGGTCATCCTTCTGAGGCATCAACCTGGGAGTCTGAGTCTGATATGCAGAGCCGTTATCCCCATCTATTCCTGGACTCAGGTACTTCCTTCTTTTGTCCGTTCGGGGACGAACAGTTGTTTTAGAGGTGGAGGATGTGATGACCCTAAATTCTCCCTTTTCTTGTGCTTCTGAGGCCTAAAATACCTCTTATTTGGTTGCCTCAATTTGCGTGAGCAGTCCGAGCTCGAAGCTGGAAGATTATTATGTGAAAATATTTGAATTCTGCGTTAAAAACTATGAATTTTGATACCAATGTTGCTATGGTTGACTTTGGTCTATATATAGGGTAAACGGACCCGGACCCGTGATACGACGGTCCCGGAGGGTCCGTAATGAAATTTGGGACCCGGGGTATTCCTGGAATCGAAATCCGAGGTCCCAAGCCCTGAGTACGGAACTTTTCTGTGAAATTGTTTTATGAATATGCTTAAGGAAAACTTGAAAACAAAAATTGATTAAAAAACTAATGGTATCATGCTTGTATTTTGGTTCCGACACCCGATACAAGTCTTAAATGGGCGTTAAGCACTATCTGTAAAGTTTGGTTGAAAACGGACGTCGTTTGACGTGTTTCGGACTAGAAGTGGAAAGTTTGAAAATTTTGAACTTAGAAATGAAAATCATGAGCTTTTGGGGTTGATTTTGTGATTTTGCAGTTATTTTGGCGATTTGATCGCTTAAGCAAGTTCATAGGATGATATTGAGTTAGTGCGTGAATTTGGTTGGGAGCCCTGGGGGCTCGGGGGTGATTCCGGTGTCTCGAAGTGTTTTGAAACTTACAAAAATAGCAGATTTCCAACAGCTGTTGCAGAGCCATTTCTTCTTCGCGGACGCAGCACTTGGCTCGCGTTCGCGTAGCCCAAAGTTCTTTTCCCTTCGTGATCGCGTCCTGTTCCACGCGTTCACGTAGCTTAGCCACATCCTTCATCGCGTTCGCGTAGAGCTACCCAAGACCCACCCCCCTTTTCCTTCTTCACGTTCGCGTAAGTCCCATCGCGAACGCGGTGCCTTAGCAAATTTCTTCATCATGGACGCGGCCCCGGTGTCTCGTTCGCGAAGCACAAAATGCTCCTGTGATTTTAAATAATTCCAGAAAAATGTGCATGGGAGTATTCACAATTTTCACTCGAACTTCTTCTTCTCCAAGGCTCCCAAGCATCCATTGAAGCCCCATTTCACCTAGACTTCGTGGGTTAGTAAATTCTAACTAAATTCTTCTATTTTCCATCTATAATCATTGAAATCCTAGCTTTAAAACATGAAATCAAAGAAATATTTAGGGGTTTTTGGGGTTAGTTAGGGTTTATGGGATATTGGGTATTTCAACCTCAATTTGAGGTCGAATTTAAAATCTAATCATATATATAAACTCGTGCGGTTATGAGGGATTGGATTTTGGTTCGACCCTCGAGTTTGGACAACGTGGGCCCGTCATCCGATTTTAGCATTTTTGAAAGTAAGCTAGGAAATGCATTTCTAGGCTATATGCTTGTGTTTTTTGATTCTTATTGATAATATTGAATCGAATTATGTTAGATATCGTTGGTTCAGAGCCGAATTCTAGAGGAAAGGTGACTGTTGAGCTTTGAGTTCCTATTTTCGGCTTCGAGGTAAGTGATCGATCTATCTTTGGCTTGAGGGAATAGGATTAGATTGTTATTTATTATGTGCTATGTGGGGTCGGTGTATAGGTATGGTGACGGTTACCTATGCGCCCGAGTCAAGCATGACCGTGTTGTCCTTTTTAATATTAAAATTGCGAAAGAAGTGAACAGTTGAGATAAATTCTTGTTATTAGAGCTATGAAGTGAAAGATGAGAAGTAAATGAACAAAAGATGAGTTGTTGGTATTTTCCCCTTACAGGGACTTGTTGTTAAATTGTTTCCCTTGCCGGGACTTGTCGTTGCATTGTTCTCCCTTGCCGGGATGGTTAATCTTGTTATTTACTCCTTTTCCCATTAATTGTGATTATTGTTTGGGTGAGGAGGAGCGATAAAGCACGACGGGTGATGTCGTGTACTTATTGATTTCTTCCACAAGATTGAGTGGTATATATTGATTTCCTCCACAAGATGGAGTGGCATTTATTGATTTCTCCACACGATGGAGTGGTATTTATTGATTTCCTCCACAAGATGTTGTGGTATATATTGATTTCCTCCACAAGATGAGTGATATTTATCGATTTCCTCCTTAAGATGGAGTGGTACTTATTGATTTCCTCCACAAGATAGAGTGGTGCAATTGATTGGGTGAGGACAAGAGTAAAAGCATGATGGGTGGTGCCGCGCAACGTGGTTTTATTGGCCTTACCTTATTGGTGTTACTTATTCTGTTTTTCCTTTATTAGTTGTTGTTTCATTGGATTCTCTTATTTAAATGCTATTTATTCAGTTCTATCTCTTAATTGTAGAAGTTATAACTGAACTGCTATTTCCGCTAGCATGTCCCCTTCCCTTTTATTGTTTAAATTCTTGTTCTCTTTTTGTTGTTGTATATATATCCGTACAGGTTGTTTATGGTAGGTCTGATTAGCCTCGTCACTACCTCGCCGAGGTTAGGCCGGACACTTACCAGCACATGGGGTCGGTTGTGCTAATACTAAACTTCTGTGCCTTTTTGTGCACATGTCACGACCCAGCCTACGGACTGCAGATATAGTTCGGGAGTGACCCCTTTAGTCCAGAGACTTAGAGGTAGTTCACTGGCGTTCGCGGACCCCGAGTCTCTTCAATCTATTTCTTTCAGTTTGTTTAATTGTATCAGACAGACATGTTATGTATTCCCTTCACTCTGTTGTTTTAGCACTCTTTAGTTGTCCGTGGCAGTGACACCAGATACTGGGTAGAGATTGGCTTGAATGCTGTCAGGGAAGGGTAATCTAGTTTGTCTAGCCATTGGACACACATTGCAAGGAAAACGTTGTTTAGGAGAATCAAAATACTAGAGATAGTTTTCATTCTCACAAAAGAAACATGTGCAAGTCTTTGGTTCCAAACAATATCCATGTCATTTTGAGCAGCTTTATTACAAGTGGAAATGGAAGTATTTACATATGTTAGATTGGGAACAGAAAAATCAGAAACTAAGCTGCAAGAACTGAAGTTTTCAGTAATGGAGTTCTGTGGGAGATATGTTAAAGGAAACTCTACTTTGTAAAGTCCATCATCCACCCTTCCAGAGGCTTCTACAGAAAATGGGCCTGGATAAAACATCCAATATAAGTGAACGTAACTATACAACGTAATTGCGGTACCAGTTTATTCACAGATATTAAGTTGTGATGAAAAGAAGGGAGAAAAAGAACACTGTGCAAATTGATAGACTCGTTTAAAGATCAAGATCCTACATTAGTAACACTAGTGACATTTACTGTATATCCATTTGGAAGGGATACGAGATAAGGTATAGTTAGAGGAGTTATATTGAAAATAATATATTTATTTGAGGTCATGTGATGAGTGGCACCAGAGTTAATTATTCAAATTAATTTTCTAGGATTTGATGGTTTGTGTCTGCATACAAGAACTAGGACCAGGCACTACAGAATCATATAACAATATACCGGCAAAATTGGCAGATGCCATGATATGAGGTGAAGTAGTTGAGTCAGACAGTTGAAATTGTTGAAGCAGATTCACAAGCTGAGTGTACTGCTGCTATGTTGGACCAGGTATTGCAGACATTTGACTCTCAGAGGATACATAACACCATTGTTGACATTAGGAGTAAAACCAGATGAGTTTGGGTTGGAATCATTGGGAAGCTCACTTTCTGTAGTCACATTGGCTGCAATTCTCTTGCCTTTGGTAAACTTGAAGTTAGGAGGAAACCCATGAAGTTTGTAGCACTTATCAACTAAGTGTCCAGACTTCTTACAGTATTTGCAGAAAAGGTTACTTAGATTCTTTTTACTTTGGTCAAAATGAACCCTTTAAGTATATTGTCTTTGAGGCTGTGTAAAAGGTATTTTGTTATTGAATCCAAACACAAAGATGCAAATTCAGAACTGAAATTTGAACCAGGGTTTATTTGTATTTGTTATTCATCTTGTAACATAATGTTGCACGTGTTATCGAGTGATGGAAATGGTTGGATCATGAAAATGTTACTCCTAACCCCAACATATATCTCATTCAAACCCATTAGAAATTTATAGACTCTATCCTCTTCTTCCTCTTTCAGAAGTTATCCTCTAATAGGACATGTACAAGCATTTATTTTATTATTATACACTACCCTTAGTTCATCCCATAGTTTTTTTAAGTTTATTGGAGTAGGAAGCTATGTCAAGAGCTCCTTGCATAGTGGAAGAAAGTTTTTTCTTTATCTCAAAATCCTTTGTTCCATTAACTTCCCTATTTCGTTTATTTAATTGTTCCCATATGCTTTCAGCAGTTTTTGAATATTGAAAACTCTCAGCAATTTCTGAATAAAGTGAACTGCTCAACCAAGGTATGACCATATTATTACATATGTTCCATTGTTTAATGTGTCACGCCTCCTTTTTCTGCCCCGCGAGGGTGTAGAGGAGTTTTTTAAATTAAACGACAATCGAAGCGAGATTATTATGAAAGATTCAGAGTCGTCACTTGGGAGATTTATGGTGTCCCAAGTCACCGGTTTAATCACGAATCGAGATAATATTCACTCTGTTAACAGTCCGCGAACCAGAAATCCAGATAAGAAGTTCTGTTAACCCGGGAAAAGGTGTTAGGCATCCCGAGTTCCGTGGTTCTAGCACGGTCGCTCAACTTTCATATTCGGCTTATTTATCTGATTTCAAATCATGTTGTAACTAATGTGAAAATCTAACTCTTAACCGCTTTTATCATTTACTATTTGTTTGAAGAGAATTGCAACGCTGTGAGAATACATCTCGGACTGCGTCACATAAATGTACCTGCAGTTTTCAATATGTTCCGACTTCGTTGAGATTTGGATTTTGGTCACATAAATGTGCACCCGGATTTAGGGAGGTAATGTTATTAAAATATGCCCCTATAGAATCTAACGCGTTATTATTTTGGGGAAGGTCGTGCAATTAGCTAAACGGCCAATCCCGGAGTCTAAGTATTTAAATATATACATTTATTGAGGGCCTCGCAACTTATTATTAAGCGAGGCTCATCTCATTTATTTTAAAAGGTTAATCCTAAAGTAACTACATTTTTCTATTAAATTCGTCTCTAAAAAAGAGAAAAATCCCTAATTAATTACTTGTTTATAAGTTCAAGCCTTTTATTAGTTGTTAGATTTATGCGAAGGAAAATTGCACTCGAGCTCGTAAAAATGGAGAATTATTTTGTGCCTTGTTCTACAAGCGAATATTACTACAGCTGGTAACAACATCCTAATAGTTCATTATAATTGTAACTTCAATTAATCCAAATCAAACTGAGTACAGTCCAACTATACAAAGCTGGCAGAGATCTACATAACAGTAGTATAAGAAATGTTTTAAAATAAAATCATGTAAAGAAGAAAAAGTTAAATAAAAACTTCAAACTTTCATTTTTTATATGTATTCATGCTTATACATTTTTCAGCTTACAATAGCCAGTGCAATAGTAGTGTACCGGGTATTGAAACAAGAGAAGAGGAATGTGAGAAATTAGCAAGGCAGTAATCAACATAGCAAAACAGCAACATCAGTAGCTTAACCCATCAACAAATTTTAACAAAATCCAGCAATAGCAACATACCAGAAACCTAGTAAAATCACACCAGAAAACACCAACAGAAACAGACTTTAACCCACAGCAATATTAACACAAGCCAAATGAACACAAAAATACACTAAAGTTACATAAGATCAGTCTTAGTGTATTTGAATCATGAGAATGAAATCAATGAAGCAAAAAGAGAGTCTTCAAATAAACGGTGGGGGTTTTCAGCTCTCTAATTTTAAACTCTCAATTCTTTTTTCTTCTTCTCTGTTTTTCGTCTCCTCTTAAGTTCTGAAATTTTTGTCTCTCAAAATTCCTCTTCTCCAAGTGTTAAATGAGTCTTATTTTATACCCAAAGCAAGACTCTTTCTTTTACCTTTTACTATTAACTTTTACTTTTAAACTATTATTACTAACTCTTGTTTCCCCTTTACTTTTCCAGCCTAAAAATTCTTTTACTATGTGTATCTTTTAACTTTATTATTACCTATACTATTTCTGATTTCCAATCAAGTAAAAGCAGTCAACATGGACCCCACAGTCTCCCTTTTTCAGTGATCAAAGAAGACCACATTACTACCCTCCTCCTTACATAATTATGTCTTGTCCCCCACCATATTATTTTAATAATACATTAATCTAGTGGACAAAGCACTTAAATTCAATAATTATCCAAATTTTAAATTCCAAAAATACATCCGAAACTACCGAAGATTACTACTCTACCCCCTATCAGCTACAACCAATTCACCTAAATCAATTAACCAAAATATAGCAGCTATAACCAATTCTTAATCAAATTTAATCAATAAATTCAAACTATATGATGAACAACCAAGAACCAACTCAAATTATTTTGAACAACATTCTTAACAAACATACTTTCAGATTCAACAACAATAACAAAATTGAACATAACAAACAAGTAGACTTCAATCACTAAACTCAGATTCGAATTAAACTTAACAGATCAAACTAACAAATTCAAATCTCTAACTCAGATCCAAATTTAGAATTAACAGAACAATAAAACAAATTCAAATCACTAAACTCAATAATCAATTGAACTTCAAATTAAAGCTAACAACATTACAATCAAGGTAAATGATTGAAGTGATTAAACTAATATATTTCTATATTAAAATTAAAAAAGAACAAATGAATAAAACAAACTGAAGAAATAATTAAGAAATGATAAACAACGAACAAGAAAATAATAAAACATACACAAAATGAAATCATTCGATCCAAATAAAACCAAAAAATTACAGGAATACATGAATTTATACAACCCAAAACACAAGAATCAATTAATATCAACTCATGAAATCTAGCAAATCTAATTATCTAGTTTTCCAATTATCAAATACACAGAAATGGATGAACATCATGTCTATCACCACAAAAATCAAGTAATAAGTTAAAAAATGGAAAAATAAGTAAAATCTGGATTGCTTTCCAATTAAACCAAAATAAAGCAACGATTACGACCTTAGACGAAATCAACCACATCGAATTAGAATATCGGATGAAGACTTCAACTTCGACGTAAACAAGATCTATTCGGATAACGAACATCTCAAAACAAATGATGAGCAGCGAACAACTGAAAACGTCGAAGAAGAAGACGATGCAGAGGTAAGGGGGTCCTTTTTAGGGTTGGACGTGGAGGGGTCATTTGGTAGAGTGGTCGACGGTCTTCAATGGCGGACGAGGGAGGAGGCTGTTTGGCATGACTGGAGAAGACGACCAGTAGGGTGGTTTGACGGTCTTCAATGGCGGACGAGGGAGGGGGCTGTTTGGCGTGACTGGAGAAGACGACTAGTCTGGGTGGCTCGACTGGTTGTGAGGTTTTTCGTCGGCAGAACTGACTGGAGGAGACTGGTTGATGTGAGGAGGACGACGGGTAAGGTCTCATCGAGGGATATGGGGGTGGTGAACGTGACGGGCTGGCCTGAGGGAGACGAGGATGGTCGTGATCTATGGCGGACTGGTCGTTTGGTGATGGAGACTAGGGCGGTCATTTTATGGTGGCGTTGGGGCTGTAGGTTTGACGACGGGCTGCTAGGGTTTTTGTTAGGGAGCTGGAGGAAGAAGATGATGAATAGTGGGGAGTGGCGGCTAGGTCTAGTTTAGAGAGAGTTAGAGTGTCTTTTGGGTTTTTTGACTAGCAAAAATAAAAAAAAAATAACAGGAAGAGTGAGGGGGGCATGTGGTCAGATGGGGGTGGGTGGTTAGGCTTGGGTCAAGGGGTTTTGGGTTGGGTAGAATTGGTTTAGGCCTCGGTTAATTAAAGAAAATGCCCAATTCCGAATTTGTTCTTCTATTTTTGTTCTCTTTTCTTTTACTTTCTAATTTATAACTATAATGCTAAGATTAAATTATAAAAACCAAAATTATCTTAAAATACTAATTAACTCCTAATAATGATTATCATTTAAAATTAAATAGCAATTAAAACACAATCACGCAATTTGGACATTAAAGGCTAAAAATGCAAAAGATGCTTACTTTTTGTGATTTTGTTTTTCGTAAAACAAACTTGATTACTCCAAATTTTAGAATTAAATCCTAAATGTAAATGCGACATATTTTTGTATTTTTTATTAATTTAACGAATAAACATGTCATACAAAAATGTAAAAAATAATACAACAAAAATAGCAGAAAATTCACAACAATTGCAAATAAATTAAAAATTATTTTATTTTGAATTTTCTGGGAGTAATTGATATATAGGGCAAAATTCACGTGCTTACATAATGTGTGGGGAATTATCAGGAGGTTTAGGGCAAGTACCATCTACAAAATCAATTTAATTTTTAGCAAACAAAGACATAATTATACTTCTTTTCCACCCACCAAATCCAGTACCAGAGAAAGGTGTGTGAACTAAGAAAATCTCATGAATATCTAAGGGATAAAGGAACATTGGACTGGAGGAATCAATGGTTTCATAAGTACTACCCATTTTCACAATCCAAAATACACGCGAATACAAAATATCACAACAACAACCTTCAAAGTTCAATAGTCAACAACTTACCGGATTTTAAGACACAAATTGTGAGAAGAAACAATATTACCAGCCTCTTTTGCAACCGAAAAGAGCACGAACTTGATTAATCACGAGAATCTCCAGAGAAAAACATGATTTGAACGTTGTAAGTCAAAACGCTAACTTCGACAATGAACTCGAACCCTAGCTTCCAACAATATTTGAACCCTAACGACAACAACAACAGTCTCGAACTCAAAACCAAAGGTAAACCTCAAATCGACCGAGATATTAAGGATATAAGCTGGAGATTGCAAGAATTTCGACGAAAATTGAAGAAAGTATTTTTCGAGAAAAACAAGATTCTGAATTTTCTAAAAATTGAACAATGGTACCATCGCTCGATTCAACGTGACAAAATCAATCAGGATCCACGATCTGATACCATGTGAACTTCCTTGATCAATTAAAGAATATGCGGAATATTCAAGAAGCGGATGAAGAGCAAATACAATATTTAGCCATTCAACCTTTTTCTATTTATATGTGGCATGTTTATATATAAGGTCAATTTACACAAATATCCTAAAGTAATCAAAGTACAAATGTGGTTAAGAGTAAAATAAAATAATGGCTTGGCCAGCCAACATACTAAATGTTCCTTATTGGGACTGAGGCTAAATACTCAGATAGTCCAACAGAGTTTAGTGTTTTACAAAGAAAAATTTTAATTTTTTGACTTTTATTTCCTGTTTTAAATTTTTAGAGAACTTGTAAAAACATTTTTTTTCTCATAAACAAAAAGTGCAAAGCAAATTAAAAACTTTATTTTATGGAGGAACCACCTTAAGATCCGCTTTAAAGTGTATGATATAGGCATATAGCCTACACAAAGTAATGAGGCAGGCAGAAAATAAGCTGTACCTTTCTTTATGATTCAAAACAACCTTAGTACTGTCAATTATAACAGTCATTATTATTTCGTTTAACAGGTAGAAACTAGAATATATATTATGAATCATCAATGAGTCACCAAAATTCAGATACTATAAAAGTACAAAGTAGAGATTGAATCATCAGTGCTACACCAGATTGTATTGAATTACTTAAATGTTTGTAGACTGAAGAACTTACTACATTATTTATTTATCTTGACAGTACGAGGTAATTTTCGTGACCAGTACTGCAGTAAATAAGGGTCAGGCCTCGTAACCAGGAAAATTATATTTCTGTAAATTATAAAAAAATATTAAAGAAGAAGAAAAAGGAAATGATTATGATGATAAAAACTGGTGTTCATTGTCTGATATACTAGCTCAAAAGTGGAACTAATTTTACTTCGCAGATACTCTAGTTACTCCCTCTGATCTGCTTTGTGATTAATATTTTCTAGGTTACAAATTATGTGATATAATTTGACTTGATCTGAAATTTAAGAAACGAAGACTAGTTGTTTGACTGGAAAATTTTTGAAGCTTGTAATTTTAGACATAACATAACATTTGCATGACTATAAAATCTTCTCATTAAAGATAAAATGAGAATTTTAAAGTTTATTATTTTTTGATTTAAAAATAATTATTCGTTTTGTATGGATTAACAAAATAATAGTGTTACATAAACTATAAAGAGAGGAAGTACACATTCTTATTTCTACTTGATCTTTCCCAGGGTTCCTCTCCTCAAAAGAAAAAGAAAAAAGAAAAAGAAAAATGACACTGTATAGTAGTTGTAAAATTAATAATCGAAAAAAATATAAAATTCATATATTTTTTAGATATATATATATATATATATATATATATATATATATATATATATAATTTGTATGTTATATATAAAAATTATATAAATTTTATATACTTTTTAATTATCAAATATAAATAGTTTTTAACGCGGGTTAAAAGTAATAATAACAAAAAAAAAAGGTATTCCTGATGAAAGAGAAATAGAAAAGGCTTTATAGTCACTGAGACTGCCAGCCAGTTGTTGGGCCTAATCCGCCCTGGTCGATGTAAGGTGGGTCCATTATATGCGGGCCTTAATGTCTGGTACGAAGTCTACTAATTCTTCGCTGTCATCCAATTTGTGTGTGCCGTTTCCACTAAGCTGGGACACAATAAAGACCTTAGGAAAGGGTAAATTCCACATAAAGCAGGCCCAATTTTAGCATATAATCAGGGGTTTTTGCATCTATGTTCGATTTTGGGGTCACAATTTAAATTATATCTATTTTGCAAAATAACTTGCGAGACTACTCACTTTGCAAGACTTATCAGGTCTGAAGTTTAAAAAAGTCTGAAGTGCAATGCAATTAAGGCCAATTAAGTCTAAAGTGTAAAAATTACACTTAAGATGCACTTAAGGTTAAATAGGCCTATAGTACAATAAATATTTTATTGCACTTAAATAGGGGTGTGCATTCGATTTATCGATTCGGTTTTGACACTTATCGATAATTACTTATCGATAATCGACTTGTACATATGCTTATCGTTATTGTTTCAATAAGGTTTCGATTTTTTCGATTTATCGATTTTGGGGGCTTATTGATTCGGTTATCGATTACACCAATAAGAAAATTTACGGGATTCCACGAAAAGTATATCGCTATAAACGCGCCTAACTAATATGGACAAAAAGAAGCGAAAATAAGACGAACATCATTTATAACATAAAAATTGTGGCAACAACACATGCGACAAAACTGAAGTAAGGGATCAAATATAAGCCACCAACACTCCAGCGGTATAAAAAAAACAAAATAATATAGATCATCACGACTAATTTTATTTTCCATTAATTTCAACTTCATTCCCTTGATCTTTAAATATGATCATTCCTTAAATGTGGTAGATGAAATAATAGGGCAAGAGACTTAGGGTAAATGATAAGGTGTTGATTAGGGAAAATTATATTGTGTAGCCGCTTTCAAAATAGTAGCGAAATATATATATACATTATGTATGTTATATTAATCTACACAAATATGTAATTACTCATTTTAAAAGTGTCTACAATCTAAATGTATGCATTCGATTTATTGATGCAATTTTGACCCTTATCGATTAATTATTTATCGATTATCAATTTGTACATATGCTTATCGTTATCATTTCAATAAGGTTTCGATAACAAAAAATCGATTTGATTTATCGATAAACTGACTCGAATGGACACCCCTACACGTAAGGTCAGAGAGATCAAAAGTGAAAAAATTACGCTTCAGATGTACTTAAGACCAAATAAGTCTGAAGTGCAACCAATTGTTTCGTGCACTTAAGGCCAATAAATCTGAAGTGAGAAAAATTACATTTCAGATGTACTTAAGGCCACATAGGTCTGAACTGCAACCAATGGTTTCATGCACTTAAGGCTAATAAGTCTGAAGTGAAAAAATTATACTTTAGATGCACTTAACACCAAATTAGGTCTGAAGTGCAACCAACATTTTCATACACTTAAGGCCAAATGGGTCTGAAGTGCAAATTGCTCAAAAATAAAATTTGTTCTTCAAATTTTAACAATTCAGTATACGATTTAACAGTTAAATGTCCTCCAAATGAACTTAAATGTGAAACATAACCTTTAAATATTGTGAAGAACAAACCCCAATCATCAATTCGTCAAAACAACATAAAGCTAACCAATCCATTTTGCAAATAAGAAAAAAAAGAAGAAGAAACCCTAAGCAATGGTAAAATATAAAACGGCACAACAGCTCACCACTATAAAACATAATAAATTTCCTTAAAATATGTTCACAAATACCATATAAATTCACTGTTACCTGAAGAACAATAACAAGAAGAAGAAGATAGAAGAGAAAAATATCTGAAGTTGTTTAAATTTTGGGTACTAGTTAAATTTTTTTAAAAAGTGCGTACATGATAATGGGAGCGACCAAATAGGGAGTCGCGTGTAATTTTTACATCTAATTAATGAGTTCCCAAGGGGAAAACAATCAGAATTAGCCTGATTTACAACTGGTAATTAAAAATTACCTAAAGTTTTAAAAGTAACCGAAATTTAATCACTTTTTTATGTAAAAATAAAATTTGAACAAAAATACTTTTAAAAGTTCGGAAATATTTCAGCATAATATGTTGAAATTTAATTTGTTTAAATATTTCATAAGGTGTTGGAGTTTCAACGTAATATGCTAGAAGTTTTATATGCATGAACTTCATAATCCAGCTAATTATGGTGAAATTATGCGTTTCCACTAAAATAGTGGCTACTTTTTTTAATGATTTTGTAAATGCAAATTATTTTTAAATTACCAGCTCGAAAGCTGGTTAACCCATACTATTTGCATATCTGGTTAACACATACTATTTGTATATATATATTTCCAATCGAATAAGACCCTTCATAGAAAATATCATTAGCCCTTACCAAGCTAGCTTTATGAAAACTTGAAGGGCAAGTGATAATTCAACTATAATCCAAGAGGTCATTCGCTCTATGAATTAAAAAAGAGTAAGATTGGTAACATGATCATTCAGATTGACCTTAAAAAAGCATTTGACAGAATCAAATGGTCCTTTATTTATCAAATGCTTCACCACTTTAAATTTTCTCATAATATTACCAAGCTCATTATGTCCTGCATCACCACTAGCCAAATATCTATTCTAGTCGATGGATAAAAAATTAGTAATTATTTTTGCCCCAGTAGGAGAATTTGCCAAGGGGATCCCATATCTCCCTATATCTTCATTCTCTGTATGAAAATGCTTTCAGGATGCATTATCAATCTAGTTGATACATGCCTTTGGGTCCAAAGGTTCTTCTCTCTCCCACCTCTTTTTTGCCGATGACTTGATTTTAATGGGTAAAGTTACTAGGAAAAATTGTTCCACTATCCATAGCTTTCTAAACAAGTTTTGTAATCTTTATGGCAAAAACATTAACAACTCAATTCAGCGTCTACTTCTCATCCAAATGCTCTAAAAATAATATTGCTTTTGTCTCAGCTTACCTAGGAATCAAAAGCAATACGGCCTTTGGCAAATATTTAGGCTTCCCTATTCACAATCACCATCTTTAAAATAGGGACTTCTATTTTATTTTAGATACTTTAATAACAAAATTAGCCAGTTGGAATAATAATTTCTTAAATGTTGTTGGGCGCACCATCCTTGCTAAATCTAAACTAGCTAGTGTTCCAAATTACAACATGATGCAAATCACTATAATACCTGGTAAGATCATTGTGAATATTGATTGAATTATTAGGAACTTTATTTGGGGTAAGACTGATACTAGAAAAAAGTTACATATATAAATTTGGAATACTGTTACATATGACAAATCAATAGGGGGCTAGGTATTAAAAAAGCGTCGTTCAAAGAATAAAATACTCCTTATAAGCCTTACTTAGAGATTTTTAAACTATCCAACATTCCCTTGGGCGAATTTGCTTGTCACTAAATACATCAATAACACTCCCAAACACCCCTCTTTCATTTTAAAGGGTCATAAATAGGATGAGAAATTTGCCCAAAAAGAACAGCCTGATTAATTGGTCACAATTCCAACATAGACATTTGGAACTGTAGCTGGATTCCTAACTGTCAGCCTCTCCGTCAAATTCTTATAGGAACTTTGAATAAAAGTGATCTCCTCCTTACTTCAAAAACTCTCTAACACTATAACTCTTGGGCTCTTGATATAATATTATTTGACATACTCTCCTCAATAGCTAACAAGATTAATTCCATCATTATTCCTCGGAGTAATCTCCACGACAAGATCTATTGGAATAAAACTCCCAATGAATTTTTTCCCCTAAATTTGTTACAACCTCCTCGATGATTCTACTAATAACCCAACAGAAATTATTTTTGACTAGATATGAACCTTAACTATCCTAATTAGATTAAACTTTTCTTGTGGTTCTGTTATCATAGACGAATCTCTACTAGAAAATTCTTACATTCTATTGGCATAAATATCGACCCAAATTGTACTTGTTGTCGTAAAGAAGAAAAGAGCATTGAACATATTTTTCTACATTATAACACAACAATATTTTTGGCACTCCCTATTAAAACCCCTACTCCTATAATCACCACCCCACCAATGAGCACTTGATTATTATTCTTAAATCTTGGAGCCCCCGATCATTAGTTGTTCAAGTCCTCTTCCCAGCATCATAAAATGAGAAGGTCTTTTCCTTTCATAATTTGGAACCTATGACTTACTAGAAATAGTAAAAATATTAATAATACAAACATACCACTCACCCTCTTTAATAATAACACATGCCATAGAATATAGATTCTATTCTGAAAAAGGAACCAACGTTACTAGAACTATTCCTACTAAAATTTCATGGCATGGCCCCCCAACAGGTTAGTACAAACTTGATACTGATGGTACCTCTTTCATAGTACTACAAAATTCTCAGATTTCATAGGATTGATTAGGAATGCAGAATCTAAATGGATGCTAGGATTCATGAAACCAGTCCATGTAGATTCCCTAATACATGCTGAACTCCTAGCCATACACCAAGGATTGAGCTACGCAGCAACAAACAATCCAGCACCATCAGAAGTGAAAACTTATTCCACTGATGTTATACACAATTTTGACAGAGGATATAACTTACAAAAATATTATCTTTAATTGCAGATGGTTAATGAACAAGTTTAGACAAGTAACCCTCAGGCATAGTTGCAGAGAAGGCAACACAACAACTCACATTTTGGCAAAAGAAGGATCAAGACAGTCCATCATGAATAATCTAGTTTGCTATCATAAACCTCCAATTTTTGTCGAGTTCTGGATGCTAGGGGACAAAAATGGTGATGGAATATGTAACAACCTGACAATAAATTAAAGTTTTAAAAAATTAAATAAACAAAGTATTCATTTATTTTCTAGTTATCGGGCTCGGATATTAGTTCCGAAACTTAGTACAGGTCCAAAATATTAGTCAAAACTTGCGTGTAAAATTTGGCATCAATCGAAGTAGTTTAAGGACGTTTTGACCCTTTAGAAGAAAATTAAGAACTTGAAATTCAGTGGTTTGATTCATTTGGTTTTGGGGTTTGATTCCTTGTTTTAGTCTTTTTTGAGTGTTTCGAGGGTTTGAGTAGGTCCGCCTCGTGATTTCAGACTTTTTGGTATGTTCGAGCGGGACTCGAGAGCCTCGGGCTTCAAATGGTCGAGGCTCGAGTGAAGTTAGAAAGTTGAAAAAGGCTGAAGGCTGCTTCTTCTGTCATAACCACATCTGTGGTTCTAGAATCGAAAAAGCGGGACCATAGATGCGATCAACTAATCACAGAAGCGACCCAGGGTAGGCTCAAGGGAAACCGAAGCGTCCCAGGAACCGCATAAGCAATTTCGTAGAAGCAACTTTCAGACCTCAGATGCGGTCCAGCCTCCCTTAGCCCAGAGCCGCATATGCGGCCTCCTTTCTGCTGGTGCGGGACCGCAAATCAGGTCCCCAAGTCGCAGAAGCAAAAATTGCTGGGTAATGAACTCTTTTAATTCAAACTCAAGTGCATTCATTTCACATTCTTCTCCACACTTGGGCGATTTTGGGGCTTCCAAAGAGAGGGTTTCCATACATCATTACAAGGTAAGTAATTTCCACTCCCCCTTAATTTAAATACATAAAAATTAGGTATCTTAAACACTAAAAACTAAGTAAAATCAAGGGTTAGAGCTAGACTTAGGGTTTTAATAAAACTAAAATTTAATCATGTAATTTACTATGCAATGAACTAACATTAATAACAACAAAAAACCCAGTTTGATCCCAACAAGTGGGGTCTGGGGAGGGTAGTCTATACAGAGACCTTACCCCTGCCTAATTCGGGTAGAGAGGATGTTTTCAATAGACCCTCGGCTCAGGAAGGCAAGAAGAAGAAGAGGAAAGCAAGGGAGGAATAAATATGGAAGATAAAAGATAAAAAAGGGGAAGATAAAGGATAAATGGCACCAAATAATAGCAACAGGGAATATAATACCTGAGGCGAACGAAACCACCTAACATAATAAAAATATAAGAATATGAAGGGACATGCATACTACTAAGACTATCGATGAACAACTATAATCTACCAACTAACCTTCTACCTTAATGAACTAAAAATCATATATTATTGACCCTTATGACATAGAGAACAACATTCTTTGAAAAATCTGAGAATCCGGGCACGTGGGCCCGAGATCAAAATTTAGAAAACTTGTGTTAATGGTTGGGGAATTTCTTAAATAGCTGGGATTTGATCTTGTGAGGTTATATTAATTACTTCTTACTTTGTTTAATTATTTTGGGATTGTTCGGCTTCGAATTAAGGACTTGGACTCGTTCTTGGAAATTGGAAGTGCACTTTGAAGTGAGGTGAGTCTCCTTTCTTACCTTGTAAGAGGGAAATGTCCCTATAGGTAAAATAAATAAATAAATTAATTTTCTATGCAGCGGCTACGTACGTACCAGGTGATGAGAGTCTGTGGGTAGCGACTATATGACACTCCGAGTAGTTTAGGAAACATGTTATATTTGGAATATTTGTAATCTTGTTGGCTGTTGAATTGCTTAGATCCTATAGAGTTTTTAAATGAATTTTTAAAAGGATTTAACTTTATTTTTCTTAAATTATTAAAAGAAAATTAACATGTACTTGGAAGAACATGTATTTCTGTGCGTACCTGTTTCACATATATGATTCACGAGCAGGGTGATTGTTTATTTATATTTTTACCACATCGCACGTATGATTCGCGAGTGGGGTAGTAGCTGCATCTATGGTTCGAGTCATTCGACCCTTGGCAATGAACATTTATTTTTATGTTGGATCAGGCCGTACGTTCCTCGGTGGTTATATGCACATGAGTTAGTTAGCTTTCTACTTGTGAATTTAAATTCATAATTGTTTAATTATATGTAAACACACTCTTTATGGAAGGTGAAAGGAAGAATTTCTGTTCCATACTTTTTATTCTTATGACTTGAATTATTCTTGCTTATTATAAATTCTTCTCATTTTACCTGACCATACTAAGTATCGAGTCGACCTTTCATCTCTACTTCTTCGAGATTAGACGTGATACTTACTGGGTACATATTGTATATGTACTCGTGATATGCTTCTGTACTTAACTGTACAGGATCTGAGGCAGGTGGATCTGGATAATATTCTGGTATGCATCAGTGAGCACATCTGGGACTTCTGTGGTGAGGTGCTTCTCCTTCACGCTGGCCCGTAGCTGAAGAAGTCTGTTTTTATATTTTTATTTTCTGTCTATCCTGATTCAAACATTAGACAGTGTATTATTCTTTCGTGTATATTCTACTAGTCGCTCGTAGCTTGTGATACCATGTTCTGGCACACACATCAGTAGACATTTATTTTGGGGTTGTATAATCATTTAATACTTTATTTATCACTTCTGGCCTTAAATTTTAAATTTGACAATTTGTTATATTTGGTTTTAGTAAAGTTAGAATGAGAACTCAATTATATTTCCGCATTGGGTGGCCTGAGAATGGTGTCGGGCACCCTCATGACTTGTTATGGAAAACGTGTCGTGACAACATGGTATCAGAGCACTGGGTTCACTCGGGTCTCACAAGTTATGGGCAAACCTCATAGAGTCTTGTGGATTGGTACGAAGACGTCTGTATTTATCTTCGAGAGGCTATAAGGTATTAGGAAAAACTACTGTTTATTCATTTCCCATCGTGCAATGGTCAGTGTACTAAATGTTTCTCTTTTATTTGGTCACAAGATGGTGAGGACTCATACCGTCAACGTTCTGGACCCAGGAAGAGATGCTCCCCCTATTGCTATAGGCCGAGGTAGAGGCCGGAGGAGGGCATCGACCCGTGGTAGGGGACGAGAGCATCCTGAAGCCATTCCAGTTGCACAACCAGCAGATCATGTGAGGGATCCGATCATTGAGGTGCAGGGCGAGATGCCCGCAGCTGAGCTACCCCGGCTGATTTCATGACAACATAGGTATTTCAGGAGGTCATGGGCCGCATGCTTTGGTTCATGGATACTAGACTCTGGATGGTTTATTTCCAGTAAATCCAGCTACCTCACAGGCAAGAGGGGGAGCACAGATCCCTACTGCTCAGGCTCTAGGTCATACAGCCATAGTATATCATACTTTGGGTGCAATACCCATAGGTAGGGTTAAGCCGGTTGCTGTAATGGCATCCCAGCCCAGGCCAGTGGTGGATGTTGATCCGCAAAAGTTACAGGATAGATGGACTAGACTTCACCCTCCATTCTTCAGGGATGAACGTCATCAGGATGCCCAAGACTTCATTGACAGGTGAAGGGATAGACTGCACAACATGAGGATATTGGAGTCGCATGGAGTTGACTTCACTACTTTTCAGCTTGAGGGTAGGGCCAGTTGATGGTGGAAGTCCTATGCACATGGCAGACAGAAAATTCTCCTCCCCTCACCTAGGGTCAGTTCACTAAGTTATTCCTTGATCGGTACATTCCACCCTCTGAGAGGGAAGAGCTGCATCATCAGTTTGAGCATCTAGAGCAGGGTCAGATATTAGTGACCGATTATGAGGCCAGGTTCTCTGAGTTGTCTCACAATGCACTCATGATACTTCCATAGAGGCAGAGAGAGTACGGAGGTTTGTTGTGCGGGGTTACACCCTACTATCCGATCTAGTATGGCACAAGAGGTAAAGATGGGCACAGGTTACCAGCTAGTAATTGAGATTGCCCGCAGGATTGAGGGCTACCGTCAGAGGGGTAAAGAGCAGATGCAGTATGACAAGAGGGCCAAATTCTCAGGAGAGTTCAGAGGTCTTCCGCTAGGGGTAGAGGTCAGTTCGGGAGGGGTAGCCATGTTGGCCCCAGCATCCATCACCACCACCCCTCCCCGAGGTAACCCAGCGAGGCCTTATTTTAGTGCGATTTTGTAGAGTTCTTACCACCCTCCAGCCATTCAAGATCCTTTTGGCGGGTATTCTATTTATTAGGGTTCTTCGAATGCTTACTTCAGTGCCATGCCAGAGAGTTCGTATCGCCCACCAGCCATCCAGGGGTCATCTAGTGGGTATTCAAGTCAGCAGCCTCAAACTTCAGAGCATTAGGCTATGGTGCCAAAAGGATGTTATGAGTGTGGAGATTCGGGTCATATGAAGAGGACTTGTCCCAGACTTTGGGGCAAGGCAGTGCAACAGTTCATGGTTCCAGCACCAGCTACCCAACCCTCTAGAGGTGAAGGGAAGCCTGGTAGAGGACGTCCTAGGGGTGGAGGCCAGACGGGGAGAGGTCATTCAGGTGGAGGCCAGACAGGCAGTGCTTCAGCTAGATTTTATGCTCTTCCAGCCAAGCCAGATCCATTGGCCTCAGATACCTTCATCACAGGTATTATTTCAGTCAGCGATAGGGATGCATCAGTATTATTTGATCGAGGGTCTACTTATTCATATGTATCATCTATGTTTGCTCATTTCTTGGTTATTTGTCCGGAGCTTTTGGGTGTTCATGTTCATGTGTCCACTCCTGTGGGTGATTCTGTGGTTGTGGATCAGATATACCGGTCTTTTGTGGTTACTTTCTGTGGTTACGAGACTAGAGCGGATCTTTTCTTGCTAGATATGATTGATTTTGAGGTCATCCTGGGCATGGATTGGCTATCTCCATATCAAGCCAACCTTGATTTCCATGCCAAGTCTATTTCACAACCGATGCCTGGATTGCCAAGATTGGAGTGGAAGGGTTCCACAGTTGATACGCCTAGCAGGGTCATTTCTTTCCTGAAGGCTCAATGCATGGTTGAAAAAAGGTGTTTGGCTAATTTAGCGTATGTTTAGGATACCACCGTAGAGTCTCCGATGATTGATTCAATGCCAGTAATTCGAGAGTTCACCGTTGTTTTTCCTTCTGATCTTCCTGGCATGCCTCTGGATCGTGATATTGATTTGGCTCTGGGCCCTCACCATATATCTATTTCATTGTACCGTATGGCTTCTAAGGATCTAAAGAAGTTGAAGAAGCAATTGGAGGAGTTGTTAGAAAAGGGGTTTCTTAGGCCCAACGTATCGCCTTGGGGTGCACTAGTGCTACTTATGAAGAAGAAAGATGGGACTATGCAGATGTGGAATAATTACCACCAGTTGAACAAAGTCACCACCAAGAACAAGTACCTGTTGCCCTGTATTGATGATTTGTTTGACCAGCTGCAGGGTGCTAGGGTGTTCTCTAAGATTTACTTGAGGTTAGGATATCATTAGCTGAAGATTCGGGATTCAGATGTCCCAAAGACTGCATTCAGGATTAGATATTGCCACTATGACTTCCTGGTGATGTCATCTGGCTTGACTACTGCTCCAGCGGCATTTATGAATTTGATGAACAGGGTATTTAGGACTTATATTGATTCCTTTGTTATCGTCTTCATTGACGACATCTAGATATACTCACGTAGCCTAGGGGAGTACGGGCAACATTCTGAGATTAGTGCTTCAGACCTTGCGAGAGAAGAAGCTTTATGCTAAGTTCTCCAAGTGTGACGTTTGGATAATGTCAATGGCAATATTGGGGCATGTAGTGTCAGGAGAGGGTATTAGAATGGATCGCAAGAATATTGATGAAGTTTAGAGTTGGCCACGTCCTACTTTAGTGATCGAGATTAGGAGTTTCCTGGGGTTAGTAGGTTACTACCAACGATTTGTATAGGGATTTTCATCTATTGCATCAACTCTGACCAGATTGACCCAAAAGGGTGCTCCTTTCTGTTGGTACGATGATTGTGAGGAGAGCTTCCAAAAGCTCAAGATGGCTTTGACCACAACACCAGTTCTTGTGTTGCCTTCCGATTCATGGATGTATATGGTATATTGCAATGCTTCCCACGTTGTCTTGGGATGTGTATTGATGTAGGGGAATGAGTTATCGCATATGCTTCACATAAGCTGAAGGTTCATGAGAAGAATTACCCTGTGCACGATTTATAGTTGGCGGCGATTGTTCATGCTCTTAAGATATAGAGGCATTATTTGTATGGGGTGTTATGTGAGGCTTACACCGACCATCGCAGCTTGCAACATTCGCTCAAGCAGATGGATCTTAATTTGAGGGAGCGCAGGTGGCTTGAGTTTCTAAAGGATTATGACATTACAATTCTTTATCATCCAAGTAAGGCGAATGTGGTCGCGGTTGCCTTGAGCAGAAAGGTAGAGAGTAAGGGTAGCTTGGCGTTCATTCCTACTGAGGAGAGACCATTAGCTTTGGACATTCAGCCTTTGGCTAACAGACTTGTGAGATTTGACATTTCAAAGCCTACCCAAGTTCTAGCATGTGTGGTTGCTTAGTTTTCCTTATTGGGGAAAATTAAGGCCGGGCAATTATATGATCCACATCTGGCGATTCTTAGAGAGACAGTACTTCATTGAGGTGTCAAGGAAATTTCTATTGGCGAGGATGGTGTGTTACAGCTTCAGGGTCATGTATGTGTTCCTAATGTTGATGGCTTAAGAGAGAGGATTCTAGAGGAGGCCCACAGTTCGAGGTACTCTATTCATCCTGGTGCCACGAAGATGTATCGTGACTTGAGGCAGCATTACTAGTGGCAGAGTATGAAGAATGACATCATGGAGTATGTAGCTAGATGTTTGAATTGCCAGCAGGTCAAGTATGAGCACCAGAGGCCAGGTGGCCTACTTCAGTAGATGCTCATTCTGGAATGGAAGTAGAAGCGCATCACCATGGATTTCGTGGTTGGGCTGCTGCAGACTTTGCGGAAGGTTGATTCAGTATGAATTATTGTGGATAGGTTGACCAAGTTGGCCCACTTCATTCTAATGGCGACTACTTATACAACGGAGAGATATGCCCAAATTTATATTCGGGAGATTGTTAGGTTGCACGGTGTGCCGGTTTCCATCAGAGGCCCTCAGTTCACTTCTAATTTCTGGAGATCTATTCAGAGTGAGATAGGGACCCGCATAGAGCTTATCACGATATTCCATCCCCAGATCGACGGGAAATCGGGGCGGACAGCTCAGATTCTAGAGGATATGCTTAGAGTGTGTGTGATTGACTTTGGAGAGCAGTGGGATTAGTTCTTGCCTTTAGCAGAGTTCTCATACAACATCAGCTATCAGTCCATCATAGAGATGGCCCCGTTTGAGGCTTTATATGGTCGGCATTGTCGTTCCCCAATCGGGTGGTTCGAGCCTGGTGAGACTAAGTTACTTGGTACGTATTTGGAACAGGATGCAATGGATAAGGTGAAATTGATTTAAGAGAGTATTCGCACAGCTCAGTCCAACAGAAGAGCTACACGGATCAGAAGGCACGTGATGTGTCATTCATGATTGGCGAGAAGGTTCTCTTGAAAGTATCACTAATGAAGGGCATTATGAGGTTCAGGAAGAAGGACAAGCTGAGCCCAAGGTTTATCGGTCCCTTTGAGGTATTGAGGTGAGTTGGAGAGGTTGCCTATGAGCTTGTGTCGCTCCCAAATACATACGCAAGTATACGTGGCCGTACAAGTAATAAAATATGTCGAGTGTCTAACCCTCAGAAACTTATATTAACAACTCACTAATCCACCAATATTGTTATTCCGTCAAGCCAAGTTCGAGTTCAAGAGTTTGGTTATGCTAAATTATAATTTTGAGTAACAACTAAATTATCAAGTATCGTGTTGATTGTTGTGTAATTAATAGAGACAAATATTTCAGGGTTGTGATTAATTCACCAATTATATTGTGTTCTAATTAGCTCGTCTTTTCATATAATCTAGTCATGGTTGTTAATTAATCGATAATGCTCTCATAGTCTTCTTCTGAAGTCATACTCACCTATTCTCAATAGATTAACATCTATATTCATATGAAATCAATCTATTAAGAACGCATTAAGATCACGATAATTAATTAAGCAAGGTGATTAGGTATATTCCTATCTTAACCACAAATCTGCTCCCCTTAAGGATTAACATCATGCTTTCTTCAATTCTTCTTAATCTAACCATGGCTTTTCCAAGCATAGCATAGATAGTAAATAGAACCCAATTGCTGATCAAACAATTAAGCAATTTAAACATAGAATTGAATAAACAACCATAGATGAATGAATTATAATCAAGATCTAGTTAATCTCAAACAACAATATTCATGGCTAAATCACAACTCCAGAACAACGGATTTTTTAGCCACTCATGATAATACAAAACTCAACAATAAAAGCATTAAACATAATATAAACAAAAAACTAGAAGAAAGTTTAGAAGAACTATTTGAATCTTTGCTCCAAGATGTTATTCTTCCTCCCTCTTCTTAGCTCCAAGATGAAGCTCCTCCTTCTATGGCTTTTTCTCCTTAAAAAATGAATAGTGTTTTTCCACTCTTCCTTAAAAAATCTCATCATGTTTTCCTAGTAGAACTTTTGCTTTATTGTAGTTTTAGTGGATTAAACTCAATTTGTCAATTTTAACCCTCAATAATTGCCTTTCCGGACGGGACTAGCACGGAAGCGCATGACTAGCGCACGACCTGCGCTAGTGAGGTTTCATTCTGCCCAGGATTTCTCAACTAGCACGGGAGTGCATAATCAGCGCATAGCCCGCGCTAATGAGGTTTTCCTTTTTAAAATTTTGCTACTCAACTTTCGTCGTTTAACTCCATTTTTCACTTGATTACCATCATAAATCTTCATTTGTTTATTGAACTCCTGTAAGACATTAAAGTCAGTATCAGAGCCATTTTTTGTATTTAATTCAACAATCACAATAGTAACCCATCCTTGAGCTAAAACATAGGCTAGATTGAACAATTAGCCTATTATCAGCTTTCTTTACCTCCTAGTTTATCGAGAGTTCATCCAGTTTTTCATGTATCGATGCTTGAAAAGTATCATGCCGACCTATCACATATGTTGGACTTCTGCAGTGAGGGTCAAGTGGAGGGGCCAACTGGTTGAGGAGGCGATCTGGCAGTCCGAGGAGGACATGCGTAGCAGATATCCCCACTTTTTCAGCAGTCCAGGTACTTTTCTATGTTTGTTCAAAGACGAACATTTGTTTAAGAGGTAGAGAATGTGACGACCCGGTTGGTCATTTGACTATTTAGAACCTCATTCCCATAAATAAAAGTACCCGCACTTGCTTTAGCTAATTTATGACTTACGAGGGTGGTTGGTTCAGAAGTTGGAAGAGTTTTGAGTAAGAAAATATCTACTTGCTTCTATAAGATTTCCTTAAAAGGCCAAGTTTGACTTTGGTCTATTTTATAGGTAAACAAACTCAAATTTGTGATTCGATAGTGCCGGAGGGTCCGTGGGAAAATATAGGACCTGGACGTATGCCTGGAATCGAATTCCGAGGTCCCTAGCCTAAGTAATGAATTTTTCTGTTAAATTATTAAATTGAAGTTTTAAAGAATTAAATAAACTAAGTATTAATTTATTTCCTAGGTATCGGGCTTGGATTTTGGTTCCGAAACTTGGTACAGATCCGAAATATCGGTTAAGACTCACCCGTAAAATTTACCGTCAATCTGAGTAGGTTAAGGACGTTTTGACCCGTTAGAAGAAAATTAAGAACTTGAAGTTCAATTGTTCGATTCATTTGGTTTTGGGGTTTGATTCCTCAATTTAGAGTTGTTTTGAGTGTTTCAAAGGGTTCGAGTAGGTCTGTCTCGTAATTTCAACTTATTGGTATGTTCGGGTGGGGCTAGAAAGCCCCGAGTGGCAAATGGTCGAGGATCGAGTGAAGTTAGAAAGTTGAAAAAGGCTGAACGCTACTGCTTCGGTCATAACCACATCTGTGGTTCTAGGACCGCAGAAGCGGGACTGCAAATGTGGCCAACTGATCATAGAAGTGACCTAGGGCAGGCCCAAGGGAAACCGCCGAAGCGGTCCAAGAATCGCATAAGCGGTTCCGCAGAAACGACTTTATAACCGCAGATGCGGTCAAGCCTCTCTTAGCCCAGAGCCGTAGATGCGACCTTTTTTCCGTAGATGTGGGACCGCATCTTCGCTGCGTAGTGAACTCTTTTAATTCGAACTCAAGTGCATTTATTTCTATAACGATCCCACCAGTCGGTTTGAACAAGTACAACCTCATCTCCCCATATACTACTAAATACGTGCTTCACAATTCTTATGTAACTTTCCGGGAGAATTGGTTCGTGTTCAGAAAGGCTTTTGAAAGGAATTGAGACACTTAGACTCCAAGAAGAGAGCTTAAGTTGAATTAAATTGACCGGAAGTGAAATATGAGTAAACGAATCCAAAATAGAATTTTAATGTTGTCAATATCTTCGTATAGTGTTTTTGGACTTAGACATATATTTGAATATGGATTTAGAAGTCCATAGGACAAATCGACGCATTTTGGCGAATAATACAGTTGACGTGTTCTAATTATATTATTTTATATGTGAAAGAAGTGTATGACCATGTTGGATACCAAACGGATATGATAGCAAGAGTACGAGGCATACAATAAAAAATTTGTGGTCTAAGGAAAGTCCTAAGTCTAAGCCAAGGTGGAAAATTACATAATAGACTAAAGTTGCAAATGAGTACGCGCTAGACTTTACTTTGGAAGAGCATATGTACATAGATATAACGAGTTGTATGATGCACAACCTATCAAATTAAATCTCTTTCACTCTAGTTTTCATGGCATCAAACCGTTCATCAATTAGACATTTGTACAATAAGTTATCATTGATTTACTGAAGTCGGATAATGTTGTGTTCTGGGGCAGCGTAAATTGCAAGTACCAAATGCGATTTATAAGTTGCATTTGACAGTCGCGACATGCCTGGACAAAATGTAAAACCTGAGTTTCAGCCATTTTAAACAAAATTGGAGCTATGGAGCTCGGATTTGGGCGATTTCAAAGGGGGCTTTCACGATTTCGACTTGGATTTGGGCCATTTGGAATCGGGTACTCGTGGCAAGAATGTGGTGCTAGTTAATTCTGAGCCAGTTCAAGGTATCTATCTTGCCTAACCTTGTGTGGATGACCTCCCCTTAGGAATTTAGTCTTCTATGCTAATTGTAGTCCATGCATGTGAGGTGACGAGTGTGTTCTCGGACTTATTTATGGAAAAGTTTCCGAGATGATTCTTAGGTCCTTATGTGAAAAGTATATTATTATAATGAGGCTTCCTATTTGCTCAAATTGCCTATATATGCTCCATATGACATTGCTAGATTTCCCTAATTGTTGTGTGTTACATTGACCCCAAATTTGCCTTAGTTGAAGTGATTGCCTACCTTATTGTTTTGGTACTTCTTTCTTTTCAGTTCCTTTATGACTTCATGCAAACAGGTTACGTGTCCGATTGTTGTGGTTGCTGGTGTAGCTATCACGTGCTTATCACCTCTTGTTGTATAGTGGAGATTTTATTGTTAAGTTAATTATTAGCACAAGTTTGGTTATACCTGGTTCCCTTGTGCTGGGATTTAAGTATTACTTGTGTTCTCCCTTGCCGAGATAGTTGAACTGATAGTTTGTGCCCTTGCCGGGTGAATCGTTATGTTATCAAGTTTCCTTATTGGATCCTCTCTGGAAAGACTTATATATTATAAAATGGGATTGTATGACACGCCGACCACTTATATATTATGAAATGGGATCGTGTGGCACACCGACCACTTATATATTATAAAATGGGATCGTGTGGCACGCCAACCACTTATATATTATGAAATGGGATCTTGTTGCATGCCAACCACATATATATTATGAAATGGAATGGTGTGGCACGCCGACCACTTATATAATATGAAATGGGATCGTATAGCACGCCGTCCACTTATATATTATGAAATGGGTTCGTGTGGTATTCCTACCACGAGATAAATAAAATAAAGGTGAAATTCTCTATTTAATTTTCTTATCCTTGTTAGTGATTGAATTTTTGGTGTCATGCACCTTCGGTTTGCTATGTTTAGTTGTTGTTGTCAACTCAAACACTTAAACTGTTTAATCCTTTCATTGTTGTGATCCTTTTTGTTAGAGCCTACAATGTTTTCGATACCTCACTGTATTTATATATATTTATTTATATGTTCTAATGCTTCAAACTTCAATAGTTGTTATATCCTTAATTCATTTAGTTTCTCAATTATATCTCTTTATACCGTCTGGGGTTGTATTTTACTCAAAAAGAAATTTCTACTAAGTTTAAGTTTTGAACTCCCTATTAAAGGTAATAATCCTTCCGATAATATATTTAAAATTTAAAGGGGTATTTTTTATGATAATGATTTCTAAAAATAACTTTATCCTTTCTCGCTGATTTTTTTTCCAATTATTTAGAAATTTAAATCTAATTTATATTATGCAAATACAGTTTCTTGAACATCTTAAGTGAATTTGTAAGGACATTTCGTACTGTATATCCTGAGGATTTCATTGTTAGGAGTGAGATGGAAAATATCTGGGCACGAGGTGCCATATGTGCTGATAGTCCGAAAGTTGAGATTATGATATGAAAATCGAGTATTGAATTGGTAGGGATGGTGTATTAAACTTGATGGGATTGTAGTTGGATTGTCTCTCTGTGGATGATATTACTTCGTTATCTTTATCTTGATGTTTATTATTGTATCATGTTAATTTTAAATGACAAGTAGGTGTCCTAACTATTCCTCGTCACTACCCCACCGAGGTTAGTCTTGATACTTACTGGGCATCGTTGTGATGTGCTCATACTACACTTCTACATATTTTTGTGTGTAGATCCAGGTATTGTTCACTATTAGCTGTGCAGGTTCTTGCCAAGGAGACTCAAGGTAGTCCTGCTGCTCCGTTCGCAGGCTTTAGAGTCACCTTCCTATTTTATATTCATATTGTTGTACTTATTTTAATACGGGTTATTTAGGAGGTGCAGCAAAATTTTGTAGAGCTTATGACTTGTATTACCAGGTTTTGGGAAGTTGTTCATTGTGTAAGGGATTCATATCCGAAGAATTCTACCTGTTATTAATTATTGATGTTATTCCACATTTTAGTAGGCTTACCTAATCCTTAAGATTAGGTGCCATCACGAAACTCAACAGAGGGAAAATTGGGGTCGTGACAGGTTGGTATCAGAACTCGAGCTTCATAGGTGCTACAATCATAAGCGAGCTTCGTAGAGTCTTGTGGATCGGTACAGAGACGTCTATACTTATCTTCGAGAGGCTACAGAACTAGTAGGAAAAATTTCCATTTCATTCATTCCTTATCTTGCGACATTTATTCAGCTTGAAGCATATATCTTTTGTCCTTTTGCATCCACTCATGTATAAAATTTTCCACTACGCCAATGGTTTGTGATATCGTAAAAGGGTTATAAGAGACCCAGAGCTGCTCAATTATTGTTACCACGTGTCGATCAAAATTGAGGATATGGGACTGCAAAGAGATCTTTCAGCTGTGCGCATGGGGGGTGCATCGGATTTTGACATCTGGTTGATAAGTACAATCTGTAAAAGGATTAATTGGTTACCTAATAATCATAGCTAGATGTAGATAAAAAAATAGTTGGTCGTATCAGAGACTATGTGTTTCGTATGGGACTTCTATTTAGCAAATGGTATTTACTAGCAAGCCGAGACACTGGAGGAAGTGAGTTTAACTGTCATGAGGATGACAAGTGCCAAGTAAATGGCTTAACACGTCTTATGACTGGTGTCGTACGTGCGGTGAAGGTTTGTGGATCGTCGGAAATGTGTCTTTTAATTTCGCACCAAGTGAGGGGAGTCTACTATCAACGATCAGATTGCGGGGTCATGGGTTATATCCATTTTTGGTGTGAGATGTATTTATGTGGTATTGAAAGGTTTTCCAAAACTTATATATGATCAAGATATAAGATTTGAACGGGATGATAATGGGACTTGAGATATTCCCGCATCCTTAATAATCTTATATTTCATTATCAGCGGGGTCATGGAAACATATTCAGTATATTCATAGTGCTCAAGTTAATCACAACACTCACGAGGGGCAGTCATCTTTTAATGTACAAATGTCATGGAATTTCCTACAATGGTTATCCTAGTTATCCGGCGCAGACTCAGTATGAGCAGGTGGGTCACAGATTGGTTGTTATGAATATGGTGTTACTAGGAACATCAGGAGAAATTCTCCCAGTTGGGAAAAATCTATTCCATTAGAGCACACGTGCCACGTACTTCATTACAGTTACTATTCTACTTACACTACCAATTAAGGGTGGAGGAAAAGAGGGTAGATGGCGCCTAAGAGGTGGAGGTACAACCCATTGAAGTATTTGCTATGGTATTGCTGAGCTCACCACACCAGATGGAATCGCTACCAGTACGAACTCGAGTTATTATAAAGGAACAATTTCCTTAATTCGATTTGGTTATGAGTACCGAGGCAAGTCCTCCTAATATGCTCTACTCATGAGTGAGCTTCGCAATCTTAAATTTACTTATGTGAATACTCCTGTTGGGAGATTATATGGTGATAGCTATGCCTATCATTATGTGTTAGCCATTAAAAATAGTTGTGATGTGGGTTTTGATGTGATTTTAGGAAAAAATGATTTAAATTGCAAATTTTATTCCCTATCGGTGTGAGAGTTCTTTATATGTTGTAATTTTATTTAACGGAAATTTTTAGAAGAAGAAAGAAGGAAATGGAAAATTTTAGTTTGCACAATGTCGTATTACTTGTGGTGCGGAGTTGAGGACGAGATCCTCATATTATTTTTTTCATGACATAAACTATTTCGGGCTACAAGCTGCAGTGGATGTTATATAAGGTGAGGTCCTTGTGATGAAAAGTTAATGTGTTTATATTCTCCCTTTGTGAAATTAAAAAAAAAATATTTGTACAATAGTACGTATAGGGAGTCATGCCTATGAGGTTTATTTGAAAATTTTTGTATGAATATCTCTGTGCATAATTTGCCAAATTTTATTGTAATTATTGAGTTTTAGCCTACATGGTGAATGCCCAAGTGGTGTTACTTGTGAATCGTTAATTTCGGTAAGTAATTATAAGGACTTCATGTTATGTTGTTAGTAAAGTGAAAGCTGGAAACAAGAATTTGTTAACATGAAGTTAATTGGCGATTTTGTAATCGATGATAACAACTATTAAGATCAGAGAAATGGTTATGGTCATACATATGATGCGCTTCATGTCGAGATATCATTATGATAATATCATGATTGTAATGCAGAGATTAGTGTTATTGATATATACCTTTCGGTGCTTTGTTGGGTTGTGGATGTGTTCTTAGGAGTTGTTTTGATGTTACTCTGACAGGTGGATAGGCCTAATTTTAAGGGAGACTCTGCCAAAATTTCTGAAAAATTTGGGAGTTAGAAAAATTTAGGACATTGAGTTGTGCAAAGAAAGAGATAAGCTACATTATATGTTTGAGGGCAGACTCTACTAATTATTTGAGGACGAATGACCCTAAGTAGGGGATAAGGTAACACTCCGGATTTGAGGGGTGCAAAGGCACCAGTTGCTAAAGCCAATCAAGATTAATATCATGTGTTGATGTAAAGATCAGACCTTTATGGAAATGACTAGAGTGTAAGAAATCTAGTCTTATAGTATGCAAGTATGGATAAAGGAAATAATCTCAATTAAAATGGTATTGTCAGACTTATTTTGAATGTGGTTATATGGGATCAACCACGAGTATATGTGTAAAAGTAGAAACATCAAATTTGAAACCTCGGGATAATCTTAGTACGTTCGAGGACGAATGTTTGTTTAAAAGGTAGAGATTGTAACGACCCCACCAGTCGTTTAGAACAAGTACAACCTCGTCTCCCCATATACTGCTAAATTCATGCTTCACTGTTCTTATGTAACTTGCCGGGAGAATTGGTTCGTGTTCGGAAAGGTTTTTGAAAGGAATTGAGAACTTAGTCTCCAAGAAGAGAGCTTAAGTTGAATTAAATTTACCAGAAGGTGAAATATGAGTAAACAAATCAAAAATTGAATTTTAATGTTGTCAATAACTTCATATGGTGATTTCAGAATTACACGTATGTCTAAATATGGATTTAGAAGTCCATAGTGGAAGATGTCTATTACCATGATGGATACCAAATGGATATGATAACAAGTGTACGAGGCATACTATAAGACATATGGGTTCTAAGAAAAGTCCTAGGCATACTATAAGACATATGGGTTCTAAGAAAAGTCCTAAGTCTAAGTCAAGTTGGAAAATTACATAATAGATTAAAGTTGCAAATGAGTACGCGCAATACTTCAATTTGGACGAGCATATCTATAGGGATTTATGATGCACTACCTATCAAATTAAATCTCTTTGAGTATAGCTTCCATAGCATCAAACCGTTCATCATTTGGACATTTGTACAAAAGGTTATCATTGATTTACTGAAGGCGGGTAATGCTGCGTTCTGGGGTAGTGTAAATCGCAGGTACAAAATGAAACTCCAAGTTGTATTTGACAGCCACGACTTGCCTGGATAGAAAACAAAACTTAAGTCTCAGCCATTTGTTAACAAAACTGGAGCTATGGAGCTCGGATTTGGGCGATTTCAGAGGGGGTTTTCACGATTCGACTTGGATTTAGGCCATTCGGAATCGAGTACTCGTGGCAAGAACGTGGTTGCTAGTTCATTCTGAGCCGGTTCAAGGTATGTATCATGCCTAACCTTGTGTCGGGGACCTCCCTTAGGAATTGAGTCTTCTATGCTAATTGTAGTCTTTGCATGCAAGGTGACAAGTGTGTTCTCGGACTTATTTATGGAAAATTTCCAATAGGAATCTTAGGCCTTTATGTGAAAAGTATCCTATTATGATTGAGCTTCCTAGTTGCTTAAATTGCCTCTATGCTCCATATAACGTTGCTAGATTTCCCTAATTGTTGCGTGTTACATTGACCCCAAATTTGCCGTGGTTAAAATGATTGCTTTCCTTATTGTTTTGGTACTTCTTGGTTTTCAGTTCCTTTATGACTTCATGCAAATAGGTTACGTGTCCAATTGTTGTGGTTGCCGGTGTAGTTATCACGTGCTTATCATCTCTTGTTGTGTAGTGGAGATTTTATTGTTAAGTTAATTATTAGCACAAGTTTGGTTATACCTGGTTCCCTTGTGCTGGGATTTAAGTATTACTTGTGTTCTCCCTTGCCGAGATAGTTGAACTGATAGTTTGTGCCCTTGCCGGGTGAATCATTATGTTATCAAGTTTCCTTATTGGGATCCTCTCTAGAAAGGCTTATAAATTAAGGGGTATTTTTCTTACGAGAATGATTTTAAAAAAAACGTCATCCTTTCTCGCTGATTTTTTCAAAGTTATTTAGGAATTTAAATCTAATTTATATTATGCAAATAGTACATCTTTAACATCTTAAGTGTATTTGTCATGACATTTAGTACTGTATATCCTGAGGATTTTATTGTTAGGAGTGAGATGGAAAATATCTGGGCACGAGGTGCCATATGTGCTGCAATTTCAAAAGTTGAGATTATGATATGAGATATCGAGGGTTGAAATGGTCGGGATGGTGTATTAAAGTTGATGAGATTGGCTGAGTTGTCATTATTTTCTTTAGCTGGATACATTCTTACTTGTCTCTATCTCTACTATATCAGTGTTGAATTGTTTGATTATCCGATTTATGTGATTTTCGTTCGTTACTACCTGTGTTCTTCCTTTATTGTTATACTGTTTGTACTTGGATTTTATCTTCGCGGTTGATATTACTTTGTTATCTTTATCTTAATATTTATTATCATATCTTATTTATTTTAAATGACCATTAAGTATCCTGAATGTTCCTCGTCTCTACCCCACCGAGGTTAGTCTTGGTACTTACTGGGCACCGCCGTGGTGTGCACATACTATGCTTCTGCACATTTTTGTGTGCAGATCCAGTTATTGTTCGCTAGTAGTTGTGCGAGTTCTTGCTGAGGAGACTCAAGGTAGTCCTGCTGCTCCATTCGCAGGCTTCAGAGTCGTCTTCCTATTTTATATTCATAACTTATTTTTATACGGGTTGTTTAGGAGTGCAGCAAAAATTTGTAGAGCTTATGACTTGCATTACAAGATTTTAGGAAGTTGTTCATTGTATAAGGGATTCATCTCAGAATAATTCTAGGTGTTATTAATTATTGTTGTTATTCCACATTTTAGTAGGCTTACCTAATCCTTATGACTAGGTGCCATCAGGAAACCCAATGGAGGGAAAATTGGGGCCGTGACAATTTCACATTCTTCTCCACACTTGGGAGATTTTGGGGCTTCCAAAGAGAGGTTTCCACACATCATTACATGGTAAGTAATTTTCACTCCCCCTTAGTTTAAATACATGAATATTAGGTAGATTAAACACTAAAAACTAAGTAAAATCAAGGGTTAGAGCTAGACCTAGGATTTTTAATAAAACTAAGATTTAATCATATAATTTACTATGTAATGAACTAGAAATCATATATTATTGTCCCTTAGGACATAGAGAACAACTTCCTTCGAAAAATCTAAGAATCCTGAAACGTGGGCCCGGGGTCAAAATTTAGGAAACCTGTGTTAATGGTTTGAAAATTTCTTAAATAGCTAGAATTTGGTCTTGTGAGGTTATATTAATTAGTTCTTACTTTGTTTAATTAGTTTGTGATTGTTCGGCTTTGAATTAAGGACTTGGACTCGCTCTTGGAAATTGAAAGTACACTTTGGAGCGAGGTGAGTCTTCTTTCTAACCTTGTAAGAGGGAAATGTCCCCATAGGTAAAATAAATAACTTAATTGCATTTATATGCGGGAGCTACGTACGTACCAGATGACGAAAGTTCGTGTGTAGCGACTATATGACAGTCCGGTAGTGTAGGACCCTGCATGTTATATTTGGAATATTTGTAATCTTGTTAACTGTTGAGTTGCTTAGATCCTATCGAGTTGGTAAATGAATTTCTAGAAGGATTTAACTTTATTTTTCTTAAATTATTAAAAGAGAATTAACTTGTACTTGGAAGAACATGTATTCATTTATGTACCCGCGTCGCATGTATGATTCGCAAGCAAGGTAATTGTTTATTTATATTTTTACAATGTCACACGTATGATTCGCGAGCGAGGTAATAGATGCATCTATGGTTCGAGCCGTTCGACCCTCGGCAGTGCACAATTATTTTTATGTTAGATCGGGACGTACGTTCCCCGGTGGTTATATTTGGATGCGTTATTTAACTTTCTACTTATGGATTTGACTTCATAATTGTTTAATTATACATAAACACACACTCTTTATGGAAGGTTAAAAGAAGAATTTCTGTTCCATAGTTGTTATTCTTATGACTTGAATTATTCTTGCTTATTATAAATTCTTCTCATTTTACCTGACCTTAGTAAGTATCGATTCGGCCTCTTATGTCTACTTATTCGAGATTAGACATAATACTTACTGGGTACTTATTGTTTATGTACTCATGCTATGCTTCTGTACTTAAATGTACATGATCTGAGGCGGGTGGTTCTGGATACTATTCTGGTGCGCATCAATGAGCACATCTGGGACTTGTACGGTGAGCTGCTTCTCCTTCATGCCGATCTGCAACTGAAGAATTATTTCTTTATACTTTTATTTTCTGTCTGTCCTGATTCTGACAATAGGATAGTGTATTATTTTTTTGTGCAAATTCTACTAGTTGTCCATAGCTTGTGACACCAGGTTCTGTCACACACATTAGTAGATACTTATTTTGGGGTTGTATAATCATTTGATACTTTATTTATCACTTCTTGTCTTAAATTTTAAACTTAAAAATCTATTATACTTGGTTTAGATAAAATTAGAATGAGAACTCAATTATTTCCGCATTTGCTGGCTTAACAATGGTGCCGGGCGCCCTCATGACCTGTTATGAAAAAGGATTGTGACAGAGTAGTTCGTAATATGTCTCTTGTCGTTTGTAACAAACGAGAAACCCTAGGTAATATTTATGCTATGATAAGCATCACTGGTAATGCCACTATGGCTTGTAATGACTTTATCCGTAGGTATTAAATAAATTCTATTGCTTTTCAAATATATATATATATATATATATATATATATATATATATATATATAGTCAATTTTTGTTCATATTTTAGATATAACCTCCAAAGAATATTTTTGATTATTTACGATAATATCCAATCCAAATAAATAATAATTTTATGTTAATTTTTAAATTCAAAGTTTCCTAACTTTTTAGTAGCTATCAATGTAGTTTAAACTCTTCTTTTCACGTTTCACACACCCAAACAAAATCTAATTCACTGAACTTCTATCATTCCACAGTTTATACGTTAGTTTCATTTGAAGATCGCATGTCATAGTGAAAATTTCCTTCCTAAATTATAATGATGGGCCTTATAGTATTACGAATTGTGGCAGCTTTATTTAGACAATGAGCAGAACTTTTCATTAATAAATCATTAATTTACGAGCAAATAAGTCATATGGAGACTACTTTTTTTTAGCATTAAAAGATATTATATTATATATAGCTAAGGATTGTTCAAAAGTTACAGTCCCATCTACTAGATAAGAAGACCATACTAGGGTCATTGGATACTATGTTTTGGTTACCAAGAGCTTTTAGCATTTTACATAAAGAGACAGACAAATTATTTGAGGTTAAGCAAGTAGCATTGTAGTCATCCTCCAGTAGTTTTTGAACACGAAAAGGCGGGGCTGCTAACATCTTTGTTCTTTCCTTGGTGAAAAATGTTGTTAATGAACATCTTACTTCCTTAGATAGCATGTCAGCTACCGTATTCTCTTCTCTGAAATTATGCTGAAGTAGGAGGCCCCTCTCCAGGGGCATTAACGACCTGCAAGAAAGTATTAAGTTAGATAAATTTGCATGACCGTGTTTTATGGTGTTTATTACCTCAGTAGAGTCTGTTTCCACAATGAGGAATAGAGATCATATTTTTTGGGCCAAGCCGAGTCCTTCTGATAGGGCTTGTAGCTCAGTATGTAGAGGAGAGAGTGCACTTATTTTTTTTTGGAAGCCTAGAATCCATTTCCCAATATTGTTTCTGAATACTCCCCCTATGCCTCCATAAGGGTTTTTCCACGAGCCGTCAATATTTAGCTTAAACCATCCACGTGGCGGACCGTTCCATCGAACATTGATAGTCATGGATTTGTTGTCAATGGATTTTTGAGTGTAGATATGGTATTCTGTGGCATGGTTGTAGATGGTTCTTAGGTTCGGATAGTTGATGAGTTTGTTCATATTGTTATTGTTACGGTCCAGATCTCCCATATTACAAAGGGGTAGAATTGTTGCCAATGCATGTAAGGGTCATTTATAAGAGGTGATTTGTCATAGATAGCTTTGGCCTAGAGTTGATTCTAGTTGAGACCATGCGTTTGAATGCCCAGTTTTTGCCAAATAGGGTAGACAAGGGAGCACTTGATGAAGATATGCTCAACTGTTTCTGTTTCTAGTTTGCACATAGGATAGTCTTTGTTGATATTGATCCCAATGTGGTTCAGATAGGACCTGCATGGGATACTTTTGTGGAGACATTGCCAGAGGAGGCATTTCATTTTATTTAGGCAGTTAAACTTCCAAATCCATGTAAATTCTGGTGTATGGGTTTTAGGACCTTTGATTAGCTTTAGGCATGATTTGGTGGAGAGTTGGACATTAGGGCTTTGGTTCTATATAGGAGAATCCTGGTGAGTGTGTAGGGGCATGAGAATCTTTAGAATATTGTTCACAGTTGATTGGGGTATCTGGATAGATAGTTTGGAGAGGTCCCATTGGCCATTCCGAATGATATCTCCAGTCTTTAAGCAGTAGTCTTTTTGAGCTAAGGGACCTTTGATCGTTTCTCTGAGCGGGGGCTCATTAGGAATCCAGCTTGTGGTCCAGAGGTTGAGTTTAGAATTATAGGAGGGCTTCCAGGTGATTCCTTTGGAGCAGATCGACCAACCCCTCGTAATGTTTTTCCAAATGAAAGAGGATAACTGGGGGGTTTTTGTTTTAGCGTATTTGAGGATAATGATTTTTGCCCGAAGGGAGGTAGGATTATGCATAATTCTCCATGCAAGATTAGTAGTAATGTCCAGAAGATTTTTGGTAGAGGCACCTGTTAGTCCTAGACCGCCTTCCTCCTTGTTATTAGTCACAGTCTTCCAGTTGACACAATAAATTATTTATGGTCATTTATTGTACCCCATATAAAACTGTGTTGGATACGGTCAATATTTCTGAGAATTTTTTTGGTAGTATGGTATATTGTATGGCATGACTGGGGATAGCATTGAGGGTGGATGAGGCTAGAGTGGCACGCCCAACTATGTTGAGAAAGTTGGCTTTCCAAGTGGAGAGTTTTTCTGCATGTTATCAATTATGAATTGGTAGTCTATAGGTTTGGGGCTGCCTTGGAGGATTGGATAGCCTAGGTATTTGCAAAAGGAATTACTCACAGTGAGATTAAAATCATTAGCAACATCTTTAGCGATTTGTGGTGGACAGTTATTGCTAAAAATAATTTTTGATTTTGATTTGTTAATGTTTTGACCTGAGAGAGCACAGAAATAGGAGACATTGTTCCTTATGATGGTGCAACATTTCTTGTTGACTTTTCCCATCAGAGTGAGGTCGTCTGCAAAGAATAAATGGGAGATATCTTGGTTGTTGGGGCTGAGTTTGATAGGGTCCTAATTCTGAGTGTCTACTTGGTAGTTAATTAGTTTGGAGAACATTTTCATGCATAAGATGAATAGGTATGGTGAAAGAGGACAACCTTGTCTAATGCCCCTGCCAGGGCAGAAGTAAGGCATTATGGAGCCATTAACCAGCATTGCAATTTTGCTTATTGATACGCCGTGAATAATTAATGAGGAGATTACGGGTGGAATGTTGAAAAACTTGAGCATTCTATAGATGAAGTACCATTTTAGACGGTCGAATGATTTTTCTAAGTCTAGTTTGAGCATCATGTTATACCTTTTGCTTTTGCTCTTCTTAAAATAATTTATTATTTCTTGGATGATAATGGCGTTGTCACTAGTTCTCCTTTCTTTAATAAAGATAGATTGGAAAGGACTAATTAAGTCGCTGAAGAAGGGTTTTAATCTATTGGCTATAATTTTGGTGATGATCTTGTAGATGATGTTACAAAGACCAATTGGTCTGAATTTTTTCTTAGGTTATTGGCATTATCTAATTTTGGAATTAAGCAGATATAATTTGGTGGTACCTTCAGGGAGTGGCTTTGTGCGGAAGACTTGTTGACATAGTTGAATGACTGAAGGACCAACTATTTTCCATTATTTATGGTATAAAAGGGGATGGATACTGTCAGGACCCCGGAATTTGAAGGGTTTAAAGGAGAAGATAGCACCAGTAAGTTCGTGTGATCGTAAAGGATGGTCCAGGGGATCTAGGATGATAGAATTTGCAGTGATCATACTATTTTTAATATCCAGCCAGTTGAAGTTATCATGGGAGGTTGAGAAGGCTTTGTGGAAGAAGTCAGAAGTGTGGTTGAGGATAACAGTTGGGTCATTTATCCAATTACCTTCCTCATCCTTAAAGTGAATAATTTTAATCCTTTTCTTCTTATTAGTAGCCATAATGTGGAAGAATTTAGTGTTGGCATCGGCCTTTTGGATCCAAGATATTCTGGCTCTAAGCTTCTAATAGTCGTCTTCTATTTTAATGTAGTTATTGTATTCTGCTTTAAGAGCTTTTTCTAGATTTTGGAGATAGGTACTGTATGGGTAATGGCTTGAAATTTGAATACCAATAAGTCTAGCTAGGATTTTCTTTTTCTTTATATAGACATCCCAAAAGACATTGGCTTTCCACTCTTTAAAATTTTTAATAAATGATTGAGGAGGCTACAGGATAGTTAGAGCTAGTCCAAGAGTTAGAAACCAAAGTGTTAAAATCAGGGTGTGTACACCAAAAGGTCTCCAGTCTGAAGGGTTTAGGCAGTGCAATAATATGTTTGGGGACTAACTCGAGAAGAAGGGGATTATGGTCCGAGTGGACTTTGGGGAGATGAGTAATGGAAGCATTAGGAAACATATTTATTCAATCAGTGTTAGCATAAGCTTTATCAAGTCTTCCATTATTAGATTGCAATTTGTCCTATGGTTGCTCCAAGTATATTTACAGCCTTTGTAACCTAGGTTGATCAAACCACAAGTATTTAAACAATTCCATAGATAGTTAGCCCTTCTCTTGTTAATAGGACCCCCTCATAATTTTTCATTTGAGCATAACACATCATTAAAGTCACCCCCAACTAGCCAAGGACCTCTATTACTCGCATGCATGTCAGTTAGATTTTTCCAAAGAGGGTTTCTATTAATAATATTAGTACTAGCATAAACAGAAGAGAATAACCAAGTTTTTGGAGTTTGGATTACCTCGATAGTGGCACTTATTTCCTGGTTCCTTTGGACAAAGCTGTGAATATTTACAAGGGTATGGTTCCATAGGATGACTATACAACCTGATTGACCTTCGAGGGTATCTCAATTATGTCAGTAAAACCAAATGGATTTAGGAGGGCCATGTGTTTATCCATACTGGTTTCAAGAAGGCTAACCATGCAGGGGTGATGAGTTTCAAATATATCCCTGAAATTTAATCTAAATTTCTCGTTGTTACCTCCCCTAATATTCCAGATGATGAAGTTAATGGGTATATTCATTATTAAGTTCCAGTTGTGAAGGTCTCCATTTGCCATATTCCTTCTCTGATAGGGGACCAAGACCATTGCATGTTGGCATATCGTTGGGTCTGCCGGTGGCCTGATGTACATTGTACACTTGAACAAGGCTGTTGGACAATTGAGAGTCTACCTCTATTCTTGCATCTCCGTGAAGATGAAGACCTTTATTTAGTCGAGATTTAATTCCTCTAGTAACGGCTCTAGTGGTAGGATAGGGTTTTCTTCCTGATCCATTGGATCGAGGGTTTGAGTGTTTAGAGGAGTTTTTGGGTGTGGTTGAGGTTGAGATGGACCTGCATGGGGATGGTTTGCATGTGGAACAGTAGGAGTTTGATTCTGGGTTGCATGCACATCCCATGGAGAGAATACTGGGTTGATTGAAGTCATCAACTCTGAGGTGAAGAATGGTTGGTCTATTAGACTCTGGGTTGAATTGTGGGCTGGAATGAAACTGGGAGGGAGATTCCATTGCTCCATCAGTGTCTGGGTTATGTTTGGTGGGGAGTTTGAGGCTATTAGGTGTAGGACGTTGTTCACCCACACGTGGTTCATGAAATTTGACATGGCCATTTGAATTCGTTCCGAGATTAGTTGGGCTAGGTAGTGGGAATTCTGGATGACAAAGATTGTTTCCCGTCAATTCAACATCACATTGAAGGAGATTGCATGGCCTAGGAGGCCCAGATCCACTCAAGACATGGGTTGATGGTTCTGAGGCATGGGGCTGTGATGAAGATCATGGGGCATTGGGAGTAGGATTGCTTGGTGGAGTCTGATTCTCTATTGGAAATCTCTGTCGAAGGATTTGGATCAGTCGGTGTCTGCTGTTTGGAAAGGGTGTCCTTGGCATTTTTTGGTGGTAGTTTATAGTTAGTAGAGTGTTGGGGATTTGTTTGGTCAAGGCAAAGTGTAGAAGAATCCTTTGCAATGATTAGTAGATTTTTTTTTTTTTGCATTTCTTCTGAGTGAGGAAGCGTAGAGGTTTTATTTGTTTAAGAAGTGGATTGGGCATGGTAAACGTTTCTTTGTAGAGTGTCCATTTGTGAAGTTGTTGTGTTGTTTTTGGACAAGTGGTGAGAGGTTTTGGCCGCATGCAAAGGTTGGTTTGTGGTTCTATTGGGTTGATTTGTGTAGATGGTCATATTAGGGGATAATATTAGGTTATTAGGTATAAAATTATTTGTGGGAGTAGACACTTGTTTGTTTGATGTGTCAACTGGGGGTTGGGGGTTGGACATTTGTCCAGTTGCGGTTTTTATCCCATGCAAAAGAGGAGTGGTTTTGTTCAAAACCTGGTTCTCCTCTATCAAAGTAGAAAAGGAATTTTTTGTGTGGATATTTAAGTTAATGGAAATAATATTGGATTTAATCACTGATTTCTCTTTAGATTTAGTGCTAGTGTTTTGGCTGGAGTTACAAGATTTATAATTAAGGAGTTGATTAGTTAGAAATTTACATGTGCTTGCATAAAAAATATTGACCTTAATACATGTTTCACTGGTTAAGCCGAAGTTGTTTATTGATGGAGAGGTCTTCTTTCGTTGCTTGAATGATATAGTTTGCCATTCGTCCTTCGGATGGAATGATGATGGGCTGTTTGGATCTGTATGATTAGTGTCTTCCGCTTGGCTTGGGAATGTATTAATGGGATGTTCCTTGGGAGAACTGTTACATTGAGTCATTTTGCGCCTAAATAACCACATGTTTTGCAAAGAAGGTTCTCTCCCTCGTATTGAATTTGTTGCTTGTGACTCCATATTCAAAGGCTAGGTTTAATTGGTTTGTCTTGGGGGAGTTCAATGCACAATCTGGCATAGGGGTCTCTTAGGGCAGTTGAGGTACGTGCATCAATCTTGAGTAGCCTGCCTAGAGAGTTTCCTACTTTCCCCAAGATTTGAATATCATAAAATTCAGTGGGAAGGTTGGGCAAATGAATCCAGATGGCAGTAAGAGTTTGTTTAGCCATGGAGGGGACAAGATGGGTTCCCGTTTTTGAATTGAAAGAAAATGGACAAAAACAAACCAAGGTCCTTTTTGTAGAAATATGTCCAGGTTTTCTTCTTTGTTGAATTTGACAATGAAATATTGTTCACCTAGGTCAATAAGGGAAAAATTTTCCGATGGTTTCCATAGCATTGTAAGTTTATGCTTGAGAACTTGGTGTAATATTTTTTTCCCCATTAGTTTGATTATGATGGAGAATCTCCAGGGGTAGTAAATTCTTTGTTTGTCTTCCCCACTTATTGGAACTTTAATTTCTCCCTCTGGGTTCTCGTCTAATACTTCATCTTCTGGGTGATTTATTTCCATATCAGTGGGGTATAGGTAGGTTAGCATGAAGGAGTTCCTTAGGATTCCTTCTAAACCATTAGCCAGGAGTTTGTCATTGAAAAAGTGTTGTTCTTCGTTGTTTCCAATAAGGGGAGTTTATCCGGTGGTTTCGGGGTATATCTTCTGGGGAGTTGTGTTGGTGCATTAAATTTGGTAGTGTGATATTGGGCAAGGGTGATGGATTGTTGGTTGGAATTCTAGAGAGAAGGAGGGGGTCTCTCTCTAATATTTCTTGTAGCATGTGAACTAGAACTCCAGGATCTAAGAATAAAATGGGGACTACGAGTATTATAACGATAAAGAAATGTGTGCAGAAATTAAATTCCATTCAATTCAATAACTATGGAGAGAGAGATTGTAGTCTAAATACATTATTAACCCTAAAATAGGTAAGGTTGGAATTTAATATATTATGTTGTATGTAAATTATAAATTGTATAAGTTAATATAATTAAGTAATAATTTCTGTAAGAGGAATAAATAAATTTTTAATAAAGGGATAAACAAATTTACAATGTAAAATAAATAGATCAAATTTCCTTTTCTAAGCTGCTTTATTTGGAATATGGATCCAATTTTATGAAAAACTCATTTTAGAGAGTTTGTAAACTCTTCTACAAAGAGTTTTCGACGGCCCAAACCAACTAGTCATTCGATTTTAATAATAAATTAAATCACATATTACTAACTTTTCACGATTTCTTGCCAAACTATACACAATAGAAAATTACTTGTTTTAGTATCAATTTCAACTTTCAAGCATAGCGAGCCTAAAGTTGGAAAATCCGCGTCAGAAGTTGCAAACCAAAGATGCACTTAAGACTATTTAGTTTGTACAATTAATTTTCGCACACACTTGAGACCTTTTTAGTCTAAAGTAAAAAATATTGCACTGCACTTTAAACTTAATTGGTCTGAATTGCAGCTAAGTTTTGCATGCACTTAATTTTTTTTAGTCTGAAGTGCAAATTACTCAAAAAAAGAAAATTGTTATTCAAATTTATTTATTCAATATACAATTTAATACCCAATTTATTTCAGTTGCGCTCAAATTTGATATATAACTTCTAAATTTTATAAAGAACAAAACCCAATCATCAATTTATCAAAATAACAATAAATTACAAGCCAATTTGCAACTAAGAGGAAGAAGAAGAAGAAACCCTAACCAGCAACAAAGAGAGGAGCGTTGCAGCAACTTACTATTTTAAAACACCATAAACCATCTAAAAATCTACTTACCAACATCATGTAAATTCACTGTCGTCTTTATTTTTATAGCGCCTACAAAGAAAAGGAAGAAAAGTTGTATGTACTCGAGCTAACTAATTTTTTATATTAAAAAGTGGGTATATGTTAAATATGGCCGATCAAATATAACGCTCTATCAAATATTTGGGGCTTTTGCATCTATATCCATTTGGGATTACAATTGAACCTATACTCACTTTGTAAAAAAATAAATTGCATGTGTGATGACCCAAAATATCATCACTTGCTTTTAAATGGAATTCTATTTTTTCGAGACCTTGAACACTTCATTTATCATCACCTCGATTTGCATGTGCAGTCCGGACGCATAGCCGGAAAGCCTAAATATGAAAATCTGTAAAAAAAATAATAAGTTTTGATTATAAAATAAGCTAATTTGACTTCGGTCAATGTTTTGGGTGAACGGACCCGAACCCATGATTTAACGATCCCAGAGGGTCCGTATGAAATATGGGACTTAGGTGTATGCTCGGAATCGAATTCCGGGGTCCCAAGCGCGAGAAATGAATTTTTAAAGAAAAATAGTTTCTAAAATTGTTTAAAAGAGTTTGGTGAAAAACGGATGTCATTTGACGTGATTCGGATCTAAATTGCAAAAAATAATGTTTTAAGAAATTTGAGGAAATTCTTTGTTTTTAGGTTGAATTCATTGTTATTGAGGTTATTTTTGCGATTTGATCGCATCGGTTAGTTCGTATAATGTCATTGAGTTAGTACGAATATTTGGTTAGGAGGCCCGAGGGCTCGAGTGTGTTTCGGATGTGTTTCAGGGGGGTTTTGTACTTAAGAAAAGTTGCAGAATTGCTGCTATAGGTGCACTGATCTTTTCTGCATCGCGATCACATAGTAACGCTCGTAATCGCGAAAGGGAAATTGGGACAGGGGTGGAATTATTCTGCGCTCTTCGCGAATGCGAGTCCACAGTCACGAATGCGGAGCGCTGGAGGATTGCCCATCGCGAACACAACTTATGTGATGCCAACGCGTAGTGTAAATTGGAGGTGGGCTGGGATGTTGTCATTTATCTACGTGAACGTGTATGTAGGTCCGCTAACGCAAAGGTCATGGGTGTCAACCCTTCGTGAACGCGTAGGAGAACTCGCGATCGCATAAGTCCACTTACTGGCATCTCTTCGCGATCGTGAGAGTGTTCTCGCGAACGCGATGGACGCTATTGCCCAGCACTCAAAACAGTAGCCATTACGGGAATTCTTCAAAATTTTATAACTTCTTTATCATAACTCAAAATTGGGCGATTTTCGAAAGGGGATTTCACCACCAATTCATAGGTATGTAATCTTAGATTCATTTTCTACAATTTTCATTAACACTCATTAGATTTCTAGGTTAAATCACGTGATTAAGGATGAAAAATTAGAGATTTGGGTAGAGTTAGAGCTTTTTAATTATTTGTAATTTAGACCTCGTTTTGGGGTCGAATTTTGAAAATAATTATATATTCGGGCTTGTGGGAGAATAGGTGATCGCGTTTTGGTCCAAACCTCGTCTTTTGACCAAGCAGGTCCGGGATCAATTTTGTGAATTTAGGAAAGAATGATCGGAAAGCTATAATTAAATATTGTAATTGGATTGTTTAGCATTTATTATGTTATTAAGTTGATTACGTCTAGATACGATTGTTTTGGAGCCAAATTTAAAAGGAAAGGCGGTGTTTGAGACTTGAGTTGGCTGTGGAAGTTTGAGTTAAGTGTTTGGTCTAACCTTAGCTTGAGGGATTAAGAGTTGTGTCATATTTGCTATTTTCTTCTTGTGGAGTACGACATATAGGCATGGAGACGAGTATCTACGAGTTGGTGCCTAGCATGACTGTGAGCCTTAAATTGATATTTGTTATGTTCTTAAATGATTCTACAGATGCTTTAATTGGTGATTCTCGATATTAAGCAAGGAATTACTTTATTTCCATGGAAATTTACTTATGATTGAGTATTTGTGTTCGCTGAGATGAGTAGGAGTTGAGTTGACATTGGTTATAGTTGATTCCCTCTTGCGGGATGTATATATTTTTACTGTTGAATATCCTTGTCGGGATAGTGTAGTTTATTGTTGTTCATTTGCTAGGAATCGTGGTATGATTGAGTTAAGGTATATAAATGTACTGGATCTGGTTTCATGCCGAACCAATATTATATATATTGGATCGGGTTGCACGCTGCAACATTATTATATATATTGGATCGTGTTGAATGCCGCAACTATGTTATATTGGATCGGGTTGCACGCCACAAATATGTTATATTGGATAGGGTTGTGCGCCACAATAGTATTATTATTACATTATTGTAGGTTTTGAGTTGCTCCTGTCATTTTTCTCTTTATTTCTGCTGGATTTGATGTGTCCCCCAAAGCATGCACCCCTCAGTTTAAACTGCTTATTCATGTTTATTTTCCATTGTATATTATATAATTGCGTAGGTTTGTCTGGATTCTGGTCTTTACCTCGTCAAGGTTAGGCTAGGAACTTACCAGCATATGGAGTTGGTTGTGCTGATGCTACACTCATCACTCTGTGCAGATACCGGACCATCACTTGGACAATAGGACTTGGAGAGCCAAACTTCAGTCCACAGAGATTCCGAGATAGTCCTGCAGGCGTCCGCAAGTCCGACGTCTCTTCTATATATTTAAATGTTCTATTTTCATTTGTATCTGAAACAGACTTTATTTCCTTTTTCACACATGTGTATGTAGTGTTTATAGATCGTCCGTGAATATTTTGACACCGGTTTCTGGGTAGAGACGCATGTTGGCATTTTCGTATTTATTTTAGTATTATATTAGTCTAAGTCTTCTGCTTACTTTCATCTTTTCGCTATTATTTGAAATGTTGATCACATGTTAATACAAGTTGTTAACAAGCATTAAAATGAAAGAGTTAAAATTTCTAAATTTCGTGGCTTGCCTAGATTCAACGGGTAGGCGCCCTCACTACTCCCGAGGGTGAGAAATTGGGGTCGTGAAAAGTTGGTATCAGAGCACTAGGTTACATAGGTCTCACAATTCACGGACAAGCTCAGTACAGTCTAATGGATCGGTACGGAGACGTCTATATTTATCCCTAGAGGCTACAGAATTATGAAAACTTCACACTTGTTCTTTCTTGTGGTGCAGTGTTATTTCTCAAGGCTAATTGAATTTCTACTCTGTTCTTTCGCATATTGTAAGAACACGCGCTTCCTCATCCACCGCTCAGCAGCCCGAGTGCCCAACAGCAGCTCCTACGAGGGGCGCAAGGCGAGGCCAAGGCCATGCTAGAGGATGAGGTAGGGGCAGAGCTCAGCCCCGAGCAGCAGCACTAGTGGCGGAGCCTCAGGTTGATTTTGACAAGGAGGTTCCGGCCCCAGTAGTTTTGGTGGGCCCAACTCAGATCCCAGAGGGTTTATTGCTACCCTAGTTTTTCAGGATGATCTGGTCCGATTAGTGGGCCTCATGGAGAGTGTCACCCGAGCAGCATTGCTTCTTATAGCACCAACTACCTCTCAGGCTGGAAGAGGAGCCCAGACTCCTGCTACTTGCACTCCGGAGCAAGTAGCTCCCCAGATTCAAACTCCTGGCGGTTCTTCCAGTTGGAGCAGCTCAACTGGGTGTGGTAGCTTAGACCAGTGATAGACCAGCTATGTCAGTAGATGCTTTGTGGAGGCTCGCATAGGTTCACTAAGCTCTTCACTACTACGGTTACCTAGTATCAGACCAGATTCATCGACTTGGCTTGCAATGCTCTAGTAATACTTCCTACTGAGAGAGGGAGGGTGAGGAGGTTCATTGACGGTCTTATTCACCCGATTTGTCTTCAGATGGATAGCGAGGCTAGGAGTAAGATTACTTTTCAAGAGGCGGCCAATGTGGCCAAGAGAGTGGTGATGGTTCCGTTGTAGGGAGTGGTCACGGGGGGGGGGGGGGGGGGGGGATAAGAGGCCCCATCAGCTCTTCATGTTTCTCATAGTTCTTTAGGTTGACGTGGTTCTCACATGCAGTATTCTAATCAAGAGCCCTACAATGCACCACCATCTCCTAGCAGTGCACCGCCGCTCCAGAGTTTTCAGGGTGGCCATTCAGGTTGCTAGGGTCAGTCTTAGTTTACTCAACAGCAATACTCTGGAGGATGCTATGAGTGTGGTGAGTATGGTCATATCCGGAGGGCTTATCCGATTTTGGTAGGTACTCAATCGCAGCAGCAGGGTTCTTGTTCTATGGTTCAAGAACCAGGTGTTCCACTGCCCACCCTGCCAGCTAGAGGTAGGGGTAGAGGTGGAGGTAGAGGACTTAGAGGTAGATCTCAGATCGCTAGAGGTGGAGGCCAGCCAGCTGCAGCCGTCCTAGAGATGTACTCCAAGGTGGTGGGGCCCATCCCTGATGTTATGCTCTTCCAACCAGGCCCGAGGCTGAGGCTTCAGATGCGGTTGTCAGAGGTACTTTTTTGGTTTTTAATAGAGATGCTTTAGTGTTATTTGATCCAGGGTCTACATACTCGTATGTGTCATCTTATTTTGCACCGTATCTGGTAATGCCTAGTGATTCATTGAGTGTTCCTGTTTATGTTTCTAAACCGGTGGGTAATTCTATTGTGGTAGATCGAGTCCATTTCTCTTGTGTAGTTGCGATTGGGGGTCTTGAGACTCGATATTTGTTGTTTTTGGACATGGTCAATTTCGATGTTATATTGGGGATGGACTGGTTATCACCTTTCTACGCTATCTTGGAATGTCATGCAAAGACTGCGACCTTAGCTTTACCAGGTTTGCCTTATTTAAAGCAGAGAAGGACTCCTGATCATTCTACCCGTAGTGTTATCTCATACGTGAATGCTCAACGCATGGTCGAGAAGAGGTGTTTGGCCTATTTGGAATATGTTCATGATTTCAGTGCTGAGGTTCCATCTACTGATCCTGTGCCCATTGTACGTGAGTTCCCTAAGGTATTCCATTTAGACCAGCCGGGTATGCCCCCCGACAGGGACATTGACTTTTGCATTGATTTGGCTTCGGGCACTCAGCCCATTTCTATTCTGTCATTGTATGGCTCCGCCTAAGTTGAAAGAGTTGAAGGAGCAGTTGCAAGACTTTCTTGAGAAGGGTTTCATTAGACCCACTGTTTCGCCTTGGGGTGCGCCGGTGTTGTTTGTTAAGAAGAATGATGGGTCGATGAGAATGTGTATTGATTACCGGAAGTTGAACAAGATTATTATCAAGAATAAGTATCAATTTCCGAGGATTGGTGGTTTTTTTATCAGCTTCAGGGTGCCAAGGTATTTTTAAAGATTTATTTGAGATGTTGCTACCATTAGTTGAGGATTAGGGCAACCGATTTCCCTAAGACAGATTTTCGCACGTGGTACATGCATTATGAGTTTGTGGTTATGTCATTCGGGTTAACAAATGCACTAGCAGCTGTCAACACCCCAATCCCGGTCGTGATGGCACCCAACACAACTGCTAGGCAAGCCCAACCAATAACGCTTAAACTCAGCCATACAACCTATTTCCAATTAAATAAATTAAGTTTCTAGATAATTCAACTCCAATCAGAAAGATAATTAGGAACAATACTAAAATCACGATAACACTAATAACACTCCCAAGACCCGAGGTCATGATTCTAAAGCCTCTAAGATAGCAAAATGATAAATCCTTGTTAATACCGACACACAAATGCGGAAAATAACAAAAGGATAGGGGAGGAGTCGGGTCCTGCGAACGTCAGGCAGCTACCTCGACAACTTTTGAGAAGCTCTGAAGAAGCAAATAGCTCAACTATGCTCCGAAGCACCTGAATCTGCACACATGGTGCAGGGAGTAAAGTGAGTACTTTCAACTCAGTGGTAATAGACATGTATAATGACTGAAAGTAAGAAATCCTGAAATACCATAATGTAAAGCTGAAATGTACCACTTAGCACATTTAACGATGAGACAACAATAAATCAATGACAGATAGACAGATAGATATCAATGTATGAATGCAATGCCATGCACATGACCGTTGTGACGTACAACCCGATCCATTGGGTACCTGCGCTCACTGTGGGGGTTCAGACTCCAGAGGGGCTCCTACATCCCAAGCGCAATGGCATAGTAGTATTCGCTGTGGTGTGCAGTCCGGTCCGTAATTAGTCCAATTATATATGCATGCAAGCAACATGGGCACAATCAAGTTTACCATTTTTGGTTCCATTTAACAGGTATTATAGTTTAAGTGATTAAAACCTTAGAATGTTACTAGTCATTTCTAGACAGTATTTAACTCAGGACTGATATCATGAAAACATGCTCAATTTCATGCAAACAGTGATAATAAACCCTAAAGGGTCCAAATAGTTGGCACGCAGCCCAAATATGCTCATAACAACCCAAGTATGGTGTTTACTAGTCAATTTCTAGTCAATAACACAGTATAAACATCACTCGGACGGACTAAGCTATATTCCAGTCCACAAACGTCCCTGCACTCACAGTAGAGTACGTGTCTCGACTCAATACAGTATCGCAATGTGAGACACCGGGATTTCAAACCCTCGGATCATCATCTACATCTATTACGCACCTCAAGCCGGCCGCAGACTACTCCACAATGAACTTTCTTTTTTAATCGACCTCCTCGCGTGTCGAATCTAGTCAAAATTACAAAGAATACATTATTATGTGCCAAAAACATAACCCAATTGAAATTACTCGAAAAACATTAAAAATCAAGAAGTTGGCAAAATCCGAGCCTCGGGCCCACTTATCAAAAAATTTAAAAAGTCACATCACTGAATTTCTCGTTTCGCCACGAGTCCATACATAAAAAATTTGCCAAAATCGAAACTCAAATCACCCCTCAAATCCCACTTTGAAATTCCAAATTTCCAAGCCCTTATTTTTACCATTTTAGCTAACTTTCCATGATTTCATATATGGATTTCACAATAAAACGTGTTTTGAGTCCAAGAAACTTACCTCCAAACGTTCCCCCTTGAATCCCTTGCTAATCTCCTACAAACATCTCCAAAAATGAGCAACTATGGGTGTAAAATGACCCCAAAATCGCGACCGGTGTGTTTAAAAATATTCTAGCCAGGTATTTTACTCTTCGCGATCGCAGAAAATGCTTCGCGATTGCGGAGAAAAATTTTCTTGCCCAAAATTTATTCTTCGCGATCGCGATGAACAATTCCAGCTCCTCTGAACAGCCTTCATTATAATAGTCATAACATTTTTCACACAGCTCCGAATGAAAAATTGCTTGATTTTTTGGAATCTAGACACAAAGGATTATAACTTTAATATGTTGCTCATTTCCTGAATACTCATACATTGCGAGATATAAGCTTTCAAATTCATCCATGTGTATTAGAGATCCTTCTCGGACAGCCTATAGCGTAACGTCCATAATCTTTGCTACCAATGTCCAAATTATGATTTGTTTAGCTCTGTGAAAACTAAACATGAAGATACAACTTTGTTTTTGAATTACCTCGAAATTCCTTGTAGAGTAAAAAGATATGAACTTCCGAAGTAGGACCAATGCAACAGAAATTTCCTTCTTTGTGATCTCAAAGCACTATACGTGATCACGATTCATTAGCTTGTTTCTTACATTTAACTCACCACGATCGCGACCCATTGTCTGCGATCGCATAGAATACTGATGTAGACAGAAACCAGTAGTTAAAAATGGCCTAGAAATGGTTCAAAACCACCCAAAATCACCCGAGGCTCCCGGGACCTCAACCAAAAGCACAAGTAAGTTCTATTACCTTATTCAAACTTGCTCGAACCATAAAAACATTATTGCTAATATTAAAATTGTCAAGTTTTATCAAATCAAGGCTTAAGTTAAACTAAAACATCCAAATTCTCATTCAATCAAAAACCCGACCTAAAAACCTCCGAATTAACTAAAATTTTGCACAGAAGTCCAAAATCTCCTAATGAAGCTACTGAAACTCTCGGAACTCTATTACGATTCCCGGATAAAAATCTCACCTATCAACCGGAAATTGCCAAAATACTAACTTCACCAAATAGGCTAACTTCCGCACCAAACCTCCAAAATCACTTTCGATTGTGCTCCTAAGCCTTAAATTATCCCTCGAAGCTAACCGAATCATCAGAATTCAATTGAGATCCCTCTAACTCACAAGTCAACATCCGGTTGACATTTTCAAGACAAGCTCCCCTTTAAGAGACTAAATATCTCATTTCCAACAAAGACCAATCCAATTCTATCCGACCAACTCAAATACTAATATCGAAACGTAGTGAAGCTTAATATGAGGGAAATGGGGCGGTAACTCACGTGACAAAGGTCTTGGTCATCACAACAGCTTTTATGAATTTCATGAATCGAGTGTTCAGGCCATATTTGGAATCATTCGTGATAGTCTGTATTGATTATATTTTAATTTATTCCTATGGCTGGGAGGAGCACGAGCAACATCTCAAAGTGGTTCTTCAGACTTTGAGGGATAGTAAGTTATATGCTAAGTTCTTGAAGTGTGAGTTTTGATTAAGTTTAGTTGCATTCATTGTTCATGTTGTATCAGCAGAGGGTATTCAGGTTGATCCGAAGAAGATTGAGCCAGTCAAGAACTGGTCTAGATCAATATCAGCTACAGAGATTCGAAGTTTCTTGGGATTGGATGGCTACTATCATTGGTTCACGGAGGGTTTCTCATCTATCGTAGCCCCAATAATTAGGTTAACCCAGAAGGATGCTCAGTTCAGATGGTTAGACGAGTGTGAAGCGAGCTTTCAGAAGCTCAAGACAACTCTGACTATGGCACCGATGTTGGTTTTTCCCACAGGATCCGGGCCTTATACAGTTTATTATGACGCATCTCGTAATGGACTTCGTGCAGTGTTGATGCACAATGACAATGTCATTACCTATGCTTCACGGTAGTTGAATATTTATGATACGAACTATCCAGTTCATAATTCGGAGTTGGCAACCAATGTTCACAGATTGAAGAGTTGGAGGCATTATCTGTATGGTATGGCATGTGAGATGTTCACGGATCACAAGAGTCATCAGTATTTGTTCAAGCAAAAGAAGTTGATTTGAGGCAGAAGAGGTTGTTGGAGTTGTTTAAAGATTCTGATATCACTATCCTATATCATCTGGGAAAGGCCAATGTGGTGGCCGAAGCTTTGAGTGGGAAGTCAGCTAGTATGGGAAGTCTTGCTAATATTCCGGCCGGTGAGAGACTGCTTACTTTGGATGTTCTAGCTTTGGCCAATCAGTTCATGAGGTTGGAGGCTTCTCAGCCCAGCCGTGTGTTAGCTTGCAAAGTTGCTCATTCTTCATATTGGAGCAATCTATTATCGGGAGTATGAAGATTCCCGTTTGTGTGTCCTTAGAAACGCAGTGCGACGCGGAGGTTCCAAGCAGGTTATCTTAGATGAAGATGAAGTTTTTAGTTTGCAGGGTCGAGTTTGTGTGCTTAATGTGGATGGGCTTCAAGAGTTAATTTTAGATGAGCCCCATAGCTCCCAGTACTTTATTCATCGGAGCGTCACAAAGATGTATCAGGATTTGCAGCAGCATTATTGGTGGCGGAGAATGAAGAAGGATATCGTTGCATATGCGGGTCGATATTTCAATTGTAGCAGGTTAAGTATGAGAATCAAAGGCCTGGTAGTTTTTTCAGAGGATTGAGCTGCCCGAGTGGAAGTGGGAGCGGATCACTATGGACTTCATTGTTGGACTCCCGCAGACTTGTAAAAAGTTCAACGCAATATGGGACATTATTGATATGTTGACCAAGTCTGTGCATTTCATTCCTGTGGCAGTCTACTATTCATCCGAGAGGTTAGCTGATATCTATATTTGGGAGATTTTTCATCTTCATGGTGTGCCTGTGTCTATCATTTTGCACTGAGGTACGCAGTTTGGCTCGCATTTCTGGAGAGCACTTCAGCGAGAGTTGGGCACTCAGGTTGAGTTTAGCACAACATTTCATCCTCAAATAGATGGAAAGTCCAAGCGGACTATTCAGGTTTTGGAGGATATGCTTAGAGCTTGTGTCATTGACTTTAGAGGCTCGTGAGATCAAATTTTGACTTTAGCAGAGTTTTCCTGCAACAACAGCTACTAGTCGAGTATCTAGATGGTCTCTTATAAGGCTTTGAATTGTAGGCATTGTCGGTCTCCGGGTGTTTGGTTTGAGTCGGGAGAGGCTCGGTTGTTTGATACAGATGTAGTCCAGGAGGCCTTGGACAAGGTCAGGATCATTCAGGATAGGCTTTGTACAACTCACTGCAGGCAAAAGAGTTAAACCAACCGCAAAATTCTAGATTTGGCTTTCATGGTCGATGAGCGGGTTTTGCTTTAAGTTTTGCCTATGAATGGCGTGATGAGGTTTGGGAAGAAGGAAAAGCTTAGACCTACGTTTATTGGCCCATTTGTGATTCTTGACTGCGTGGGAGATAAGGATTATAGAGTTGCATTTCCGCTGAGCTTATCAGCTGTGCATCCAGTGTTTCATGTGTCCATGCTCCGAAAATATTATGGCGATCCATCCACGTATTAGATTTAAGCATTGTCCAGTTGGATAAGGACTTGTCTTATGAGGAGGATCCGGTAGATATCTAGACTGGCAGATTCATCAATTGAGATCAAAGATTTTTCCTTCTGTTCGTGTCAGTGGAAAGGTTAGCCTGCTGAGGAATCAACCTAGGAGTGTGAGTCCGATATGCAGAGCCATTATCTCCATTTTTTCCCGATTTAGGTACTTCCTTCTTATGTCCGTTTGAGGATGAACGGTTGGTTTAGAGGTGGAGAATGTTTCTAAGGCCTTGAAAACGTCATTTATCATCACCTCGATTTGTGTGCGCACTCCGAGTGCGTAGCTAAAAAGCATAAGTGTGAAAATATGTGTTTGATTATAAAATGAACTAATTGGACTACGGTCAATGTTTTGAGAAAATGGACACGGACCTGTAATTTGATGATCCCAGAGGGTCCGTAGGAAAATATGGGACTTGGGTGTATACCCGGAATAGAATTTCGAGGTCCCAAGCCTGAGAAATGAATTTTTAAAGAAAATTGTTTTCTGAAATTGTTTAAAGGAATTTGAAATGAAATTTGATTAGAACATGATGGTATCGGGCCCGTATTTTGGTTCCGGCTCCCGGTACAGGTCTTGTATATGATTTAAGATGATGCTGTGGAATTTTGTGAAAATGGATGTCATTTGACATGATTCGGACCTAAATTGAAAAAAAAAATGTTTTAAGAAGTTTGAGGAAATTCTTTGATTTTGAGGCTGAATTCGTTATTATTGAGGTTATTTTGGTGATTTGATCGCATGGATAAGTGCATATGATGTCATTGAGTTAGTACGTATATTTGGTTAGGAGCCCCGAGTGCTCGGGTGTGTTCCGGATGTGTTTCGCGAGATTTTGGACGTAAGAAAAGTTATGCAATTGCTGCTATATATGAACAAATCTTTTGTGCATCGGGAACGTGTAGCAACACTCGTGATAGGGAAATTGTGACAGGGGTGCAATTGTTCTTCGTGAATGCGAAGCCACAGTCGCGAACGCACAGCACTAAACGTTGCTCATCGCGAACGGGACAAGTGTGACGCGAACGCATAGTGTAAATTGGAGGTGGGCTGGGATGTTGTTATTCTTCTACGTAAACGAGTATGTAGGTCCGCGAACGCGAAGGTGAGGGGTGTAAACCCTTCGCAAATGCGTAGGAGACCTCGCGATCGCGTAATTCCACTTACTGCGAGCTCTTCGTGATCGCGACAGTGTTCTCGCGAATGTGATGGACACTATCGCCCAACACTTAAAACAGTAGCCATTATGGGAATTCTTCTAAATTTCATAACTTGTTCATCTTAACTCCAAATTGGTCGACATTTTAAAGGGGATTTCTACGCTAATTCGCAGGTAGGTAATCTTAAACTCATTTTTTTCATTTTCCATTAACACCCATTAGATTTCTAGGCTTAAATCACATGATTAAGGGTGGAAAATTAGGGATTTGGTTAGAGTTAGGGCTTTTTGATTATTTGTGATTTAGACCTCGTTTTGGAGTCAAATTTTGAAACTAATTATATATTTGGGCTCGTGGGTTAATGGGTGATCGGGTTTTGGGCCGAACCTCGTGTTTGGACCAAGCAGGTCGGGGTCAATTTTTGAAATTTGGGAAGAATGATAGAAAAGCTATAATTAAATATTAGAAATTGGATTGTTTAGCATTTATTGATGCTATTAAGTAGATTATGTCTAGATATGATTATTTTGAAGCCAAATCCAAAAGGGAAGGCGGTGTTTGAGGCTTGAGTTGGCCTTGGAAATTTGAGGTAGGTTTAGCTTGAGGGATTAGGAGTTCTGTCCTACTTGCTATTTGCTTTTTGTGGAGTACTACTTATAGGCACTATGACTTTTATCTATGCGTTGGTGTCTATCATGACCGTGGGTCTTAAATTGATATTTGTTATGTTCTTAAATGATTCTACGGATGCTTTAATTGGTGATACTCGATTTTGAGCGAGGACATATTTTATTTGCATGCAAATTTACTTATGATTGAGTATTGGTGTTCACCGAGATGAGTAGGAGTTGAATTGAGATTGGTTGTAGCTTATTCTCCCTTGCCGGGAGGTATATGGTTTTACTGTTGAATTCCCTTGCAGGGATAGCATAGTTTATTGTTGTTCCCTTGTCGGTACTCATGGTATGGTTGAGTTTAAGGTATATAAATATATTGGATCGGGTTGCACGCTGCAACAATGTTCTATATATTGGATCGAGTTGCACGCCGCAACAATGTTATGTATTTTGGATCGGGACGCACGCCCCAACAACGTTATATTGGATCGGGTTGCATGCCATAAAAATGTTATAGTGGATCGGGTTGCATGCTGCAACAATGTTATATTGCATTGGGTTGCGCGCTCCAATAGTGTTATTATTATCTTGTTGTAGATTTTGAGTTGTTTCTCTCATATTTCTCTATATATTTGGTGGATTTTATATGTTCCCCGAAGAATGGACCCCGTCCCAATTAAACTGCTTATTCCTCTTTATTTTCTGTCATATATTATATAATTGCACAGGTTTATCTGAAGTCTGGTCCTAGTCTCGTCACTATCTCATCGGGGTTAGGCCATGCACTTACCAACACATGGGGTCGGTTATGTTGATGCTACACTTTGCACTTTGTGCAGATACCGGAGTAGCACTTGGACAGTAGCACTTGGGTAGCCAACCTTCAGTTCACAGAGATTCCTAGGTAGTCTTGCAGGCGTCCGCAGGCCCGACGTCTCTTCTATCTATTTATTTGTTTGATTTCATTTGTAGATGAGATAGATTGTATTTCATTTTTCAGACATCTATATGTAGTGTTCATAGATAGTCCGCGAATATTGTGACACTGGTGTTTGTGCAGAGGCGCATGTTGGTATTTTCATATTTATTTTGGTGTTATATTAATCTAAGTCTTTCGCTTAATTTTATCTTTTCGCTATTATTTGAAATGTTGATCACCTGTTAATTCTAGTTGTTAAAAAGCATTAAAATGAAAGAGTTAAAATTTCTAAATTTCGTGGCTTACCTACCTTCTACGAGTAGGCTCCATCACAACTCCTGAGGGTGGGAAATTCGGGTCGTGACAAGTAGGTATCAGAGCACTAGGTTACATAGGTCTCACAATTCACAAACCAGCTCAGTAGAGCCTGAGAGATCAGTACGGAGACATCTGTATTTATGTAGAGTCTACAGAGTTAGGAAAACTTCACATTTGTTCTTTCTTGTCGTGCGGTTTTGTTTCTCAAAGCTAATTGAATTTTTACTCTGTTCTTTGGCAGTGGCAAGAACACGCGCTTCCTCATCCACCGGTAGCCCGAGCCCCCAACAACATCTCCCACAAGGGGCAGAGGGCAAGGTCAAGGTAGGGGCAGAGCTCAGCCCCGAGTAGCAGCACTAGTGGTCAAGCCTTAGGTTGATTTTGATGAGAATTTTTCGGCCCCAGCAGTTCCGGTGGGTCAATCTCAGGTCCCAGAGGGGTTTATTGCTACCCTAGTTTTTTAGGATGTTCTGGTCCGATTACTGGGCTTCATGGAGAGTGTCACCCGTACAGGCTTGCTTCCTGTAGCACCTGCTGTCTCAAAGGCTAGAGGAGGAGCCCATACTCCTGCTACTTGCACTCCGTAGCAGGTAGCTCCCAAGATTTAGACTCCAGCGGTTCAGTTAATTGGAGCAGCTCAGCCGGGTGTGGTAGCTCACACTGGTGATGGAGAAGCTATGTCTGTCGATGCTTTTTGGAGGCTGGATAGGTTCACCAAGGTCTTAAATACTACTTTCAGTGGTGCAATCTACTGAGGAACCCCAAGATTATTTAAATAGATGTCACGAGGTTCTCAGGAACATAGGGATTGTTGATACCAATGCAGTCGATTTTGCAACATTTTGCTTGTCTGGATCTTCCAAGACTTGGTGGAGAAATTATTGCCATAACTATTTCTAGAGACGTTTCTCCCTATTGCTTAGAGAGAGGCCTATCGGAGATAGTTTGAGCGTCTCCAGTAGGGTAATATGACTGTTACCCAGCATGAGACCAGATTCATCGACTTGACTCGCCATGCTCTTGACATATGTCCTACCGAGAGAGAAAGGGCGGGGAGGTTCATTGATGGTCTTATTCAGCCGATTCATCTTTAGATGGCTAGGGAGCTAGGGAGTGAGATTATTTTCAGCAGGTGGGAAATGTGGCCAGGAGAGTAAAGATGGTTTTGTCGCAGGGAGGTGGTCATGGACCGGATAAGAGGCCCCGTCATTCAGGTAGATTCAGCGGTACCTCATCTGAGGGCAGAGATTCGTATGTAGAGGCCATCCTCCTAGGCCCTTTCAATTAGATCTTCATCTTTCTCATAGTGCTTTAGGTGGCTGTGGTTCTCAAATGAAGTATTCTGACCAGCAACCCTACAATGCACCACCAACTCCAATCAGTGCACCGTCGCTCTAGAGTTTTCGGGGTGGCCATTCAGGTTGCTAGGGTCAGTCTCAGTTTCCTCAGCCACTGCACTTAGGAGGATGTTATGAGTGTGATGAGTATGGTCATATCTGGAGGGCTTATCCGAGATTGGTGGGCACTCAGTCAAAGCACCAGGGTTCCCGTGCTATGGTTCAGGCACCAGGTGTTCCTCATTCCGCCTAGACAGCTAGAAGTGGGGGTAAAGGTGCTAGAGGTGGAGGTAGAGGATTTAGAGGTGGAGCTCAGACCGCTAGGGGTGGAGGCCAGCTAGCCGTAACCGGCCCAGAGATTTAGTCCATGGTGGTGGTGCCAAGCCTTGATTTTATGCTCTTCCAACTAGGCCCAATTCTGAGGCTTCAGATGCGGTTATAAGAGGTACTGTTTTGGTTTGTGATGGAGATGCTTCAGCGTTATTTGATCCAGGGTCTACATACTCGTATGTGTCATCTTATTTTGCACCGTATCTGGTCATGCCTAGTGATTCATTGAGTGTTCTTGTTTATGGTTCTACACAGTGGGTGATTCTATTGTGGTAGATCAAGTCCATTGCTCTTGTGTAGTTGTGATTGGGGTCTTGAGACTCGAGTAGATTTGTTGCTTCTGGACATGCTTGATTTCGATGTTATATTGGGGATGGACTGGTTATCACCTTACCGCGCTATCTTGGACTGTCATGCCAAGAATAAGACCTTAGCTTTATCGGTTTTATCTCATTTGGAGTGGAGAGAGACTCCTGGTCATTCTACCTGTAGTGTTATCTCTTATGTGAAGGCTCGGTGCATGGTCGAGAAGGGGTGTTTGTCCTATTTGACATATGTTCGTGATTCCAATGCTGAGGTTGCATCTAGTGATTCTGTGCCCGTTATTTGTGAGTTCCCTAAGGTATTCCCTTAAGAGTTGTTGGGTGTGCCACCCGATAGGGATATTGACTTTTGCGTTTATTTGGCTTCGTGCACTCAGCCCATTTCTATTCTGCCGTATCTTATGGCCCAATCTGAGTTAAAATACTTGAAGGAGCTGTTGCAAGACTTGCTTGAGAAGGGTTTCATTAGACCCAGTGTTTTGCCTTGGGGTGCGCCAGTGTTGTTTGTTAAGAATAAGGATGGGTCGATAAGAATGTGTATTGATTACCGGAATTTAAACAAGGTTAAGATCAAGAATAAGTATCCATTGCCAAAGGTGGATGATTTGTTTGATCAGCTTCAAGGTTCCAAGGTATTTTCAAAGATTTATTTGAGATCTGGCTACCATCAGTTGAGGATTAGGGCAACTGATGTCCTCAAGACAGCTTTTTGAACTTGGTACAGGCATTATAAGTTCTTGGTTATTTCATTCGTGTTGACAAATGCCCCAACAACTTCTATGAATTTGATGAACCAAGTTTTCATGTCTTATATGGACTCATTCGTGATAGTCTTCGTTGATGATATTTTGATTTATTGCCGCAGCCGGGAGGAGCACGAGCAGCATTTTAGAGTGGTTCTTCAGACTCTAACAGATAGTCATTTATATGCTAAGTTGTTGAAGTATGAGTTCTGGTTTAGTTCAGTTGCATTATTGGGTCATATTGTATCAGCATAGGGTATTGAGGTTGATCCAAAGAAGATTGAGGCAGTCAAGAACTGGCCTAGACCAGAATTAGCTATAGAGATTAAGAGTTTCTTGGGATTGGAAGGCTACTATAGTCGGTTTGTGGAGAGGTTCTCATCTATCGCAACCCCGATGACCAGGTTGACCCAGAAGGGTGCCTAGTTCAGATGGTCAGACGAGTGTGAGGCGAGCTTTTAGAAGCTCAAGATAGCTCTGACTACAACACCAGTGTTAGTTTTTCCCATAGGATCAGGGCCTTCTACAAATTATTGTGATGCATCTCGTATTCGACTTGGTACAATATTGATGCAGGATGGCAAGGTCATTGCATATTCTTCGCGGCGGTTAAAGATTCACGAGAAGAACTATCTGATTCATGATTTGGAGTTGGCAGCCATTTTTCACGCATTAAAGATTTGGATGCCTTATCTGTATGGCGTGGCATGTGAGGTGTTCACGGATAACAAGAGTCTTCAGTATTTCTTCAAGCAAAATGAGTTGAATTTGAGGTATAGGAGGTGGTTGGAGTTGTTGAAAGATTATGATATAACTATCTTTTATCATCCGGGAAAGGCCAATGTGGTGGCTGATGCTTAGAGTAGGAAGTCAGCCAGTATGGCAGTCTTGCTTTTATTTTAGTCGGTGAGAGACCACTTCTTTGGATGTTCAGGATTTTTCCAATCAGTTTGCGAGGTTGGATGTTTCTGAGCCCAGCCGTGTGTTAGCTTGCACATTTGCTCGTTTTCATTATTGGAGCGTATACGTGATCCTCAAGATGATAACCCCCATTTTTGTGTCCTTAGAGACACGATGCAGCGCGAAGGTACCAAGCAGGTTAGCTTAGATTATTATGGAGTATTGAGATTGCAGGGTCACTATAGGTGCCTAATGTGGATGGGCTTTGAGATTTGATTTTAGAGGAGGCCCAAAGATCCCGGTATTCTATTCATCCGGGCGCCGCGAAGATGTATCATTATTTGTGGAAATATTATTGGTGGCAAAGAATGAAGGAGGATATCGTTGCATATGTGGCTCGGTGTTTGAATTTTCAATATGTTAAGTACGAGCATCAGAGGCCTGGCGGTTTGTTTAGTAGATTGAGCTTCCCGAGTGGAAGTGGCAGCAGATCACAATGGACTCATTGTTGGACTCCCGCAAGCTCGGAGGAAGTTCGACGCAATATGGTTTATTGTTGATAGGCTGACCAAGTCTGCGCATTTCATTCATGTGGCAGTCTCCTATTCATTCGAGAGGTTAGCTGAGATCTACATCCGGGAGATTTTTCCTCTTCGTGGTGTGCCTGTGTCTATCATTTCAAACCAAGGTACATAGTTTACCTCGAGCTTCTAGAGAGCAGTTCAGCGCGAGTTAGTCCCTCGGGTTAAGTTGAGCTCAACACTTCATCCTCAGACGGACAGGCAGTCTGAGTGGACTATTCAGATTTTGGAGGATATGCTCCGAGCTTGTGTCATTGACTTTGTAGGCTCGTGGGATTAATTTTTGCCTTTAGGTGTGTTTTCCTACAGCAACAGTTACCGGTCTAGAAACCAAATGGCTACTTATGAGGCTTTATATGGTAGGATGTGTCAGTCACTGGTTGGATGGTTTGAGCCGGGAGAGCCTTAGTTGTTGGGTATGGATCTAGTATAGGACGCCTTAGAAATTTTCAGAATTATTCAGGCTAGGCTTTGTACAGCTTAATCATAGCAAAAGAGTTATGCCAACCATAAGGTTCGTGATGTGGCATTCATGGTCAGCAAGCGGGGGTTGCTTCGCGTGTTGCCTATTAAGGGCGTGATGAGATTTGGGAAGAGGGGCAAGCTTAGCCCTAAATTCATTGGCCCGTTTGAGATTCTTGATCGAGTAGGTGAGGTGTCTTATAGACTTGCACTGTTGCCAAGCTTATTAGCCGTGCATCCAGTGTTTCACTTGTCCATGCATCGAAAGTATCACGACGATCCATCCCACGTGTTAGACTTCAGCACTGTCCAGTTGGACAAGGACTTGTCCTATTAGGAGGAGCCGGTAGCTATTCTAGACCGGCAGGTTCGTAAGCTGATATTGAGTAGTTTCCTTTCTGTTCGTGTTCAGTGGAGAGGTTAGCCTATTGAGGCGCGTCCTAGGGGTCTAAATTTGATATGCGGAGCCAATATCCCCATCTTTTCTCCGACTCGGGTACTTTCTTCGTATGTTCGTTCAAAGACCAATGGTTATTTTAGAGTTTGAGAATGTGATGACCCGAAAGGTTATCACTTATTTTGAAAACAAATTCCATGTTTAGAGGCCTTAAAACCTCACTTATCTCACCTCGATTTACGTGCACAGTCCAAGTGTGCATATGGAAAGTCATTATGTGAAAATCTAAAAAAATGATAAATTTTGCTTTTAAAATGAATTTAAGTTGACTTCGGTCAATATTTTGGGTGACCGGACTCGGACTCGTGTTTTGACAGTCCTGGAGGGTCCTAAGAATAATATGGGACTTGGGCATATGCCCAGAATTGAATTTCGAGGTCCCAAACCCGATACGTGAATTTTTGAAGAAAATTATTTAATTGATATTATACGAGATTTTAGAAATTTTAATATGTTTGAATTTGATGGTATCGGGCTCGGTTTTTGGTTCCAGAGCCCGATACAGGTCTTATATGGCATTTAAGTTGAGCTTGTAAAATTTGGTAAGAAACGAAGGTCATATGACGTGATTCGGAACCTTAATTGTAAAATTTGAAACTTTGAAAGTTCTTGAGATTTTCTTTGATTTTGATGCTAAACTTGTAATTGTTGAGGTTATTTTGATGATTTGATTATGCGAGAAAGTCCGTATGATGTTTTTAGGATAGAGTGATTAATTGGTTTGGAGCCCCGGGGGCTCGGGCGAGTTTTGGATAGGACTCAGGATGAATTGGACATATGAGCAAGTGCTGGTATCTGGCATATTTGCTCAGGACTCTGATCTCGCAATTCCGAGATCAGGCTTTGCAATTGCGAAGGGGACAGGCTTGGTAATTACAACCCCAGTGTTACAAATGCGAATCAAGCCTCGGAAGGACTTTGTAGCAAATGCGACACTCCTATCGCAAATGCTACATACCAAATGCGACAGGTCCCTCGCAAATGAGAAGGTGACCAGATTTCTTCATGGTCGCAAATGCGGCATAATATTCCCATTTGTAATGATAGAAGGCCATGAAGGGGTTCGCAATTTCGACATTTGTAACTTGCTAAATCATAACCTAGCCGAAAATTTCTCATTTTCAAACTCTCTCAAACGTAAAAAAATTGTTGGGTGATTTTTCAAAGACAACTACTCTTCCAAATCGATTGTAAGTGATTTCTAACTCGTTTTCTTTAATCTATAACATCTTTTCACATGATTTCAACTCAAAATTAAGGCTTTCATGGGAAAATTGGATGTTTTGGGTAGAACTTAGAATTTTCGAATTTTGGGGATTTGGACCTCGATTTGAGGTCCATTTCAAAATAAATTGTATATTTGGGTTCATGGGTGAATGGGTAATCGGGTTTTATTTCGAACCTCGAGTTTTGACCATGTGAGTCCCGGGCCAATTTTTTACTTTTTGAGGAAATCTTTAAAAAATCTATTTTCATGCATTAGAATTTATTCATTTAGCATTTATTGGTATCGTTAAGTAAATTGTGGCTAGATACAAGCGAATTGGTGCTGGAAACAAGAGGTAAAGCGGTACTTTAGGCTTAATTGTGTCTGTGGCTTTGAGGTAAGTGTTTGGTCTAACCTTAGCTTGAGGGATTAGGATTTGTGTCCTATTTGTTATGTATTAATTATAGAATACGACGTATAGGCATGGTGACGAGCATCTATACGTCGGTCTCAAGCATGCATGTGAGTCTCGTATTGTAATTATTGTGACTCTGTTGTGATTTATTCATGATTAATATGATGATTTTCATTGTTGGTTCCCTTGCCAGTATGTTATTGTTTATGATATTGTCTCCCTTGTCGAGATGTTATTGTTTATGATATTGTCTCCCTTTCTGAGATGTTTTTGTTCATAATATTGTCTCCCTTGCCGAGATGTTGTTGTTATACTCTTGTTCCTTTGCCAGGATTTTTTATGAATGATGTTGAATTGTATATAGGATTGTGTTGCACGCTATAACAGTAATATATAAAATGGGATGGGGTTTTACACTGCAACGGTAATATGTGAAATGGGATTAGGTTACACGCCGCAACAGTATTTTATGAAATAAGATTGGGTTGTACGCTGCAATGGAAATATGTGAAATGGGATCGGGTTGCACACCGTAACAGTATTATGTGAGATGGGATTGGGTTACACACCGCAACGATATTTTATGAATTGAGATCAGATTGCACGCCGCAATGGTATTACATGATTTGGGATCGGGTTGCATGCCGCAATAAGAAAGAAATGAAAGTGAATATTGTATTTATTTTCCTTATTCTTGTTGGCAATTGAATTGTGGATTTTATTAACATTCCTCTATTGGTATTATGATGTTATCTGATACTCCCCGCAGCGTGCTTTCTCCCTCCCATCTTTAACTATAAATCTCTGCTTTATTTTTTTGCTATACATGATTTAACTGCACATGTTTATTTGTTAGTATGGTCTTAGCCTAGTCACTACTTCGCGGAGGTTAGGCTAGGAACTTACCAGCACATGGAGTCGACTTTGCTGATATTATACTCTGCACTATGCGCAGATCACGGTGCTGCAGATTTTGGACCGCAGTGAGGTTACTGCCTTCAATCCATTCAGGCGACCCGAGGTAATCCTGCAGGCATCCGCAGTCCCTAGCATCTCCTTCTATCTTTTAATTTAGTTTCTTTTATGTATATATCAGAGACAACGTTGTATTTGTCTTTCGAACCCTTATTTGTATTCCTAAGCAGTTTGTGATATTGTAATACCAGTTCTGGGTGGCTTATTTTATGGATTGGAATTGGTATCATTATTAAACTGTTATATCTGAGTCTTCCGCTATTTACATGATGTTTGTTCACCGTTGTTAAAGGATTAAAATATATGAAAAATGTTTAGTAATTGGAATAATTGGCTTGCTTAGCTTTCACTAGTGTGCCATCACGACTCCCGATGGTGGAAAAATCCGGGTCGTGACAATACTTGGTCCTGAACTTAGAGTTACAAGTTTAAAAGTTAAGAACACTTGGTACTGAACTTAGACTAACAAACTCAAAATTTAAGGACAATCGGTCCTGAACTTACAGTTACAAGTTAAAAAGTTAAGGATAATAGGTCCTAAGTCCTGAACTTAGACTAACAAGCTCAAAAGTTAAGGACAATAGGGCGTGAATTTTGGCTAAGAAGCCCAAAGTTAAAGGTAATAGGTCCTAAAATTAGATTAGTAAGATCAAAAATTAAGTACAATAGGTCCTGAACTTAGAATAAGAAGTTCAATAGTTAAGGACACTTGGTCCTGAACTTACTGTTATAAGTTTAAAAGTTAAGGACACTTGGTCCTGAACTTAGACTAACAACCTCAAAAGTTAAGGACAATAGGTCCTGAACTTAGACTTTCAAGTTCATAAGTTAAGGACAGGTGGTCCTAAACTTCGAGTTCCAAGTTTAAAAGTTAAGGACATGTAGTCCTGAAGTCCTGAACTTAGAGTTACAAGTTCAAAAGATAAGGATACTTGGTCTTGAACTTTATGAGCGGAAGGGTGTTTTCATCTGGGCAGGTAAAGTTTATTAAAGTAGTGGCTAAAAACTAAAGACATTTTAAACATTAACTTAATAATAAATACATATGTTATTAGCGGCTAACCATGCACTTGCCCCAATACTTAAAGCCCATATGGCGGTAGCTTCTTTTGGGATTTTCGAGTTGTGTGAGGATCTCAAGGAGCAAAAGTTGCTTAAAATGAACAAGAAAATACCAATAAATTCTCATTATTTGCCGATTTTTATTTTCTTATTTTTTTATTTTAGAGTACATTCTTCATTTTCAATTTCCATTAAGTTGTTGGTAGGAGACCAGATTGATTTGATTTTTATTAAAACCAAATATCACGACTCAATTTCCTTACCCAGTCGTGATGGTGCCTCTCGTGAAGACAAGGCCAGCCAACTAACCCAAATTCCTCTCTTTAACCATTATTAAATATTAATGAATAGAAAGTATAACTTAGTGGAATTAAACTATTAATTAAAATGTAACACAACTCGACTGGGGTATCACAAGTCACGACCATCTAAAGAAGACTGAACACCCCTACATGGCCAATAATATGTATAAAATAAAAACTGGAGTTATAAAGATGAAGTCCGGTGCCGCGAACGCTGGCGGCCACCTTGCTCAGCTACAATAGTAATACCTTCAATTCGCTAATAGCCCTCTTCCGGGCAAATAATACCTACACCTGCATGCGAGATGCAGGGAGTAAAGTGAGTACTCCAACTCAGTGAGAAACAAGAGTAAATAATAACTGAGAGGCAGGAAACATGTCAGAGCATTCCATTCCAACCCTATGATCAAAATCTCACCTATCAATAGCAATTCGCCAAAATACTAACTTCGCCAATTCAAGCCTAATTCAATACCGGACCTCCAAAATAAATTTCGATCGCACTTCTAAGTCACAAATCATTCCCGAAGCTAACTGAATCACCGGAAATCACATCCAAGCCCTCTAACTCAATAGCCAATATTCGGTTGACTTTTTCAACTTAAGTTTTTCTTAAAGAGACTATGTGCCTCATTTCTTATCAAAACCATTCCAAATCAACCCTCAGACACCATATACCGATAATGAAATATGAAGAAGCAATAAACGAGAAAACTAAGCAGTAACACATGGGACGTCGGGTCGAGTTGTCACACCAAATCAAATTATTTATATCAATTTGGATTGATTCGATTTTGTCAATTTTTTTTGTTACATGAATAATATGTAAATATATGTTTAATAAAAAGTATATACTTATATGTCGGTTTGGTTCGAATTTTTTTATTCAATACTAACCCAACTTAAACCAAATCTCGTCGAATTTTTTAATCGATTTGGTTTGACTTTTCGGTCTAGTTTGTACACCCTTACCTGTTGGTGTTAGGTCTATATACGGGCAAATTTAGCATTTACTGATCTATATAGGTATCAATTATGATCTATTAACCATTAATGTGCCTAAGTTGGGTTGCGTTTTAGTCATATCAATACTATAAAGTACTTTGTCAAAACCTGTATAAAATGACAGAAAAATGGTTTTGATCGTAGGATATAGTATTAATTTATTATAGAGAAAAAGATAGTTTTACCAAATCGGATTTATTGTTGAAGATTGAAAAATAAAAACGTAAATAGAAAAATGATTTCGAATTGGACGAGTAGATTATGGTCCATACTTAATTTCATCTTAACCCTATCAGTATACAAATTTTGAATACGTTAATGAAATCCCTTTTTACGGAAAAAAATAAAGAATGATCCATTTTTAGCTTAACGCTTTTACTCGTCCAAAATCCAATCAATAAGCTAATTCGACAGTCGGATGTGTTATTATCGCTAATTGATAAGACCAGAGAAATTGCTACGAACCTTCATTTCTGGTCCTACTCATGTTTGTCCCATCTTTACTTTGTTTTTAATGTTACAGAACAAGAATTTTCTGTAAACAATGATAGAAAGGTTGAAGTTAAGGATATTTAAGGAATTAAGTTATAGACTGGTAGTATCAATTTTTTGTACGATTCTATTGTATTTTGACATGACATGGCACTTGTATTTCATCCAATATTAATCAGAGAGAGTCACTTGTGTTATAAACTAAAGCAAAAGACAATAACAATAATGCAAGAACAATAGCAATAGAGAGAAGAGTAGAGAGAGTTCTTCTTATTGAGTTGAGAGGGGTCTCAAGGGATGATTTACAATGGTAGGGGGCACCTCTATTTATAGGGGAGAGGAAGATTTAGCTACCACTAATAGAACTCTAAAATCTCTCTAATTAGATACATTAAAGACATTCACCTTAAATAGAAGTGTAAGAATCTTCTATTTCATAACACTCCCCCTTGAATGTCTATTCAATGATGTGCCTCATAAAACCTTAAAACCAAAACCCAATGGGAAAAATTAAAGTAAGGAAAAAGAGTACACATGTTTGAATATGCGCCTATTGGTTGCCTCGTTAAAAACCTTGCAAGGAAAACCCAGTGGGAAAAAACCTTGTAAGGGAAAAAGAGTGCAACGCGCATTGACTCCCCCTAATGAGTACATCAATTTATATCCTTGAGCATTTGCATTCCAATCTTGTGCATCATCTTCAAAACGATCTTTGGTAGATGCTTGATGAATAAATCAACCATATTGACTTGAATAAATATTCCACACCTTGAAATCATCATTCTTGATAGATATGAACATCTTCATATAATGTCGTGGAATAGCTCTTCAATATCTCCATAGATGCATTCTTAAATCCATCATGCTTATAGTTATGGCAAGATTCATATGTACACAAATTGTACTTAGGATGTGGTACTTCAGGACCAAGAATTGCATATGCTTCAAGCAACTTAAATCTTTCAAGTTATGTCATATAAGCCATATAATAAACTTTAGCTGCATATCAAGCTTTCATTAGTGATACTAAACAAATAAGATATCGAAAACTGACTATACATACCTTTGACTTTTATCTTTCAAGCATTTGAACTATAGGTTCAAAACTACATGTCTTTCATATGGAATCAATTCTTCTTGAATTGTATCTCTTCCATTTAGTTACTTTCTTTGAGTCAGCAAATGCGTATAGCATGCTTTGCAATATGTTGCAATTGCATTTCCTTTTATGAACTACAGGTTCATATCATGATATTCGGGGATATACATATGCAAATGAAAATTCATCCCATATAACACTTTCTCAAGTGTTTATCATGTCTCCCCCTCATGTTAGTAAAGCTAACATGTTTCCTCAACTTTGGGAAATCATCTTTGTGCATTATGTCAATATACACAGCACCTTAATATAAGATGAAATTATTTGGTTCCTGACCCTGAACCACTTTTGAGGGGAGAATATACTCTTGTATACAATTTATATCAAACTGATATATACAACTTCGTTCTCATAAGGAACAGTTTAGCTATTAAGTGGAAGCACTCAATAATTATCTTGCTAAACTAACTTTGATATAAACCAACTTATCAAGATGAACTGTCTTGAGTAGAGAATCTGGAAACTATGCTCGAAGTTAGATTACTGAGCGATTTACCTCGCAAGCACTGCCAGGCTGCGGGTTAATAACAATGGCGCATGTAACCATATCATAGATGCATCATATGTGGTATACATGGCAGGTGAATGGGCCCATATTCACCTTTCATATTTCCAGAATTTATGGGCTTCAACCCGAACTCTTTAGTTGGTCAGTTCATTACTGAGAACAAGAACTTCTAGTTCTTTGATATTCACCTATGTGAATTTGCACATCATACTTCAAATGAGATGGCTAACACGAATGTCAACTGAATAAATTATCAATATTGGTAAACTTTAAATTTACACCATGACATGTGCACTTATCAATAAACTTCGGGTTTATTATGACATGGGTTTTATACCAATAGATATCCACTTTATTGTGGCATTCTTTCGTTTGTGTAGTACAAACTGGAGAACAAAGCGGGTAGCTTTTCATATACAAATTACCCCGCTACAAGTTGTAGTAATAGGAGAATCAAAGCCTTCCTTTATTTATAGTCTCAATATAATTAATCACTTTCGCGTGTACTTTGGAAACTGAATAAGTTTCTTTGAGACTTACTACAGCACAATACTCAATTGTGTTTCTCCAACATAGTAATAATTGGCTCTTCGAGAGCTCTCAATTAATTTTGTACTACCACAGTCTGAGGTTCGAGATCCTCACATTCTTGCATTCCGTATTTTCAAGAGTCTCAGGCTCAATAGATTCTTCGTGAATCTCGGAATTAATCAAATCATGAGCGTCCTCATGTGATTCTTTCATAGTGTCATTTAGATCGTTCTTTTTCCTCTTTCTAGGATTTCGATCTTTTGGAACCTAATGGTCTGCCACGCTTCTGGCGTGCATTTGACTCATTGGATATGACACTAGATATTCGTCCAATAGGGACTTCAATACGGATCGGAACATTTTCCGCGTGAATGTGGGATTTCGTTATCCTCTTCAAGTCCGTAAATGCGTCAGGCATTTGATTTGCTATTCTTTGCAAATGGATAATCTTTTGTACCTCTTTCTTTCAAATAGAGGTATGTGGATCAAGATGAGATAATGATACATTTTTCCACAAAATTTCCCATTTGGTTTCACCGACTTCTCCCCCTAATTTTGGGAAAAGTGTCTCATCAAATTGACAGTCTGCAAATAGTGCAGTGAACAAATCTCCTGTCAATGTTTCGAGGTAGCGAATAATGGAGGACGATTCATACTCAACATATATTCCTAACCTTCTTTGCAAACCCATTTTGGTGCGGGATAGCGGTGCTACAGGCACCTATACTGCGCATCCAAAGCTTCTTAAATGGGATATATTGGGTTCATGACCCAAAACCAATTGCAATAGGGAATATTTGTGATAATTCGTCAGTCAGAGACGAACTAGCATTGCTGCATGCGAAATGGCGTGAACCCAAACCGAAATGGGCAGCCTCGTTTTCATGAAGAATTCAAGATTATTCTCATCTATTATCCATTAACTTTGCAAACGCAAGGTTGCGTGATAGCAACAAGCACACATTAGACCATCTACAGGATGCGTCTATCAAGACCATGAAATACCTAAACTACCCATTAGGTGGGTGAATAGGTCCACAAATGTCCCCTTGTATACGTTCCAGAAACTGGGGTGACTCAGTCCCAACCTTTGTTGGGGATGGTCTGATAATCAGCTTGCCTTGATAACACGAAGTGCAAGGATATTCATTACTTGAAAGAATTTTGAAATTCTTTAACGGATGCCCATATGAGCTTTCTATAATCCGTCTCATCATGGTTGATCCTGGGTGACCCAGTCGATCATGCCAAAGTACAAATGTATTGGACTCAGTATTCTTTAGATTTACTGTTGAATGTGCCTCAATTGCACTAATTCTTGTCCAATACAGGCCACAAGATAAAGACGGGAATTTCTCAATAACCCTCTTTTGGCCGGAGACATTCTTTGAAGTGAGGACGAGATATTCGAGATTATCTTCATCCATTGTCTCAATATTGTAGCCATTCCGGCGTACATCTTTAAAACTCAACAAGTTTCTCATAGACTTGGAGGAGAACATAGCATTCTCTATGATTAACGTCGTGCCCTTGGGCAGAGTTACAATGGCTCTTCCGGAGCCTTCGATCAATTTACTTTCCATGGTATGACATACAAAAGAAATACAGGAACATAGGAATAAACAAGTTCAATTCTTTTGTGTCACATAATATTTTCAAAATCTGCTACTAACAGTTGACTAACAAAATCAGATATGTTGTCCATAATCAATTACTATGCAGTTTGAAAATTTCAGCGTTTTTCATAAGACAATCGATTATTAAACACACAATCGATTGTTGGAACATAGACAATCGATTGTTAAACATAGACAATCGATTGTGGATGATTTTTGAAAAATTCCAGATTACACTGCCTAACGACAATCGATTGTTAGATATAGACAATCGATTGTGGGTGATTTTTGAAAAATTCCAGACCTCACTGTTTCAAGACAATCGATTGTTAGACAAAGACAATCGATTGTTGGCTATTTTTGAAAAATTCCAGAACACACTGTTTCAAGACAATCGATTGTTAGCCAAAGACAATCGATTGTTGATCAATTGTTTTTCAACTTTAATGCAAAAATAGTTGATAATCGACTAGTTTTTCAGGCTAGTCGATTACCCCCACTGGAAAATAAAAGTTTTATTGATATTTGAACATATTGAAGATATTCTAAAGAACTACTGCTAACATTGCTTTATGAACTAGCTAATACGAGCTAATACTAATGACTATTAGATTATTCACTAACTAATACAAATAAGTAGAACAAAATCAAATAACTCCATCTTCTTTCATCATGGTACCATCGCCGATTAGGTGGTCTATTTTCCCCTCGGGTTGCTCAAAGAAGTCTGCCACATTCAGGTGGGTGATGTCCTCATTGTCGTCATAGACAAAGTTTGTTTCAGGGCCTTTTCTCTTTCGAGATGCTTGATAAAGGTCAACCAAGTGTCTTGGTATACGGCAAATCTTTGACCAGTGCCCTTTCCCACCGCAACGATAACATATAGTTTCTGAACTATTTGCCTTAGGATCTTCGGGATCCCGTTTCTGCTTTCGGTGGTTATCTCTCTTTGGGGGGTGACGGACTTCTTTGGAATTTCTTCCTTGTCCACGTCCTTGGCTTTGACCCCGTTTATGACCGTGATCATGGTCCCTTTTATGTTTGGCATAATGCGAGTGCACCATATCTGCTTCAGGCAGTGGTGTAGACCCAGTTGGTCTATTTTCGTGATTTCTCATGAGCAGGTCATTATTTCGCTCAGCCACTAGTAAGAGAGAAATCAGTTCAGAGTACTTCGTAAAGCCTTTCTCTCGGTACTGTTGCTGCAGTACCATATTGGAGGCATGAAACGTTGTAAACGTTTTCTCAAGCATATCGTAATCGGAGATGTTATCTCCACATAGCTTCAGTTTAGAAGTAATTCTGAACATAGCAGAATTATATTCAGAAACGGACTTAAAGTCCTGTAGCCTCAGATGGGCCCAATCATATCGTGCTTGTGGCAGAGTGACCAACTTCAGGTTGTCATATCTCTCCTTTAAGCTGTTCCACAAAACGAGTGGATCCTTGACGGTGAGATATTCAATCTTCAAACCTTCGTCAAGGTGGTGGCGCAAGAAAATCAAGGCCTTCGCACAATCTTGGGTGGATGCTTTTTCTTTATCTTTGAGGGTGTCTCCGAGACCCATAGCATCTAGGTGGATTTCAGCATCCAACACCCATGTCATATAGTTCTTGCCCGAAATTTCAAGGGCAACGAACTTTCTTTTCATAATGTCAGACATACTCGAAAATTAAATTAGGAAGAGGGAAAATACCTTGGATTTTCGAGAATGATACTTGAGACGGTAGAGTCTCGTGCTGATAACGTGTTATAAACTAAAGCAAAAGACAATAACAATAATGCAAGAACAATAGCAATAGAGAGAAGAGTAGAGAGAGTTCTTCTTATTGAGTTGAGAGGGGTCTCAAGGGATGATTTACAATGGTAGGGGGCACCTCTATTTATAGGGGAGAGGAAGATTTAGCTACCACTAATAGAACTCTAAAATCTCTCTAATTAGATACATTAAAGACATTCACCTTAAATAGAAGTGTAAGAATCTTCTATTTCATAACAACTTGTAATTACTTTAAAATATTCTAATTGGATAACTTCTTTAAAAGATTAGAACTTAGGAAGTATTTGGTACGAAAGAAAAATGTTTTTCAATTTTCTCATATTTGGTTGGTAAGTATTTGGAAAATATTTTTCTCTTTTTCAATATTTCCCACCCTCATTAACCCACCCCACCTCTCTCTTGAAAAACGCTTTTTTTTTCCTTTCAAATTTTTGTTTTTCTGTTACCACCTACCCTATTATCCCTTTACTCCCTCCACCTCCCTTGCACAATTTTTTTTTCTTTAATTTTTTTTTTTTGGTAATTTCAAATTTCTACTTTTTCATTCCCCCCCCCCCCCCCCCATGTTTTTTAAAATTTTAGTTCTTTTTTTATCGGTTTAAAGGTTCAAAATTTTGCAAGTTCTAAAGCTATGAGTCCGGAGATTTATGTGTTTGGAAGTTCATGGGTTCGAAATTCCGCGATTTCGAAAGTTTGGAGGTTCGAAAGTTTATGAAATTTGTGAATTTGGAAGTTGTTGGTGTGAAAGTTTATGGCTTCATATTTATTATATATAAATAATTTATGAATATTCTTAAGAAGTCATTTTCCTTAATTTGGATACCAAACACCGAAAAATATATAAAATTATTACTTATTTTATTTTTCACGAAAATATTTTCCGTTATACCAAACACACCCTTAGACTTAAGAGTCAATTATAAAGGGAAAAATTAAAATATTGTTAATGCCCTCGGATGTATTCACTCCTGTTCTCTTCCTAATCTGCATACATAATATGGTATTCAAAAAGAAAAATAAATCCTTTTAAGAAAATCAAAGTTATTCGCCGTCGGAGAGAGAAACCCTTCGCCTAAAGAAAACAAGAAAATTATATTATAGGGTTATAGATTAAAATCTTGGTTTCTTCATAACGACAAAATAATATATTTAGATAATTTAGAAATTTTGGTGACGTTTAATTAACTAATAAGAAACTGTATGGATTGCCTAAATACAAGCAGGTTCCACGAGTATAAGTGTCGATTTGTGCAAACCACTTAATCTGTAAACAACATGTCATTGTTTATTCAGGTATATAACATATCTTCTTAGGTAAATATGATTCGTTTGTTTGAGTAAGCGCATGAAAATTCACTGATGGGTTATGGTAAAACTGGAACTTAAAGCCTATACGATATGACGATGTGTATTGTTTTTTAGTTAAAAATTTAACATGTTAGATAAGGGATACTTTTATTTAAATTTGTGGATTTTAAGTAATAGAAATATTACTTCGATTTTCTTCACAATACAAATTGAGCATCGCATAAATAATCTTGTAATATTTGATCTTTTAAAATATCAATATTTCAATGATGTGACTCATACACAGTGCGTATACTAATCAATAACCAAGTTGTGTTGCCTTCCAAATATTTCACAGTAAAATAGAGTGATATTAACGGTAAACTGTCAAAAAAGCTTTACACTTTAGTAGTAAGATCTATATCGTATGGCCAACCTAAAATCAGTATGGAGTATATATTTATTATAAATTTGTTAATGGCTGTAAATAGTTTTCGGCCAATCTGCCAACTCGTGACGACCTGAAATTCCAATTTTCGAGTCATGATGGCGCCTAACGTCCGGTTACAAGTCAATCTAACATTAATTACACAACTATTCATTTAAAATGCAAATTTAATAAGAAGATAGAGCTGTAAAGCTTCAAAAAATAAACAAACTCCGAATATGTAGTCTAGTCTAATCCTGGAATCATATGTCACAAGTACAAGAGGTACTAAACAAAATACTACAACCAAAGTCTAAAATGTAAAATACAACTGTTTGAATGAAATAACAGTACAAAAGATAAAATGGGGACTTCAGGGTTTGCGAACATCATGCAGCTCTACCTCAAGTCCCCGAATAAATGACGATTCGAGCAAGTCTCTGCTAGACGCCGTTGGGACCAACAACAGAATATGCACAAGAAGTGCAGAAGTTAGTATGAGTACAATCTAACCTATGTACTCTGTTGTACCGAGCCTAACCTCATCGAAGTAGTGACGAGACTATAACAAGGCACACTATAAACCTGTACGAGTATAAGTGACAACAATAACAGAATAGAGGAACAAGAATTAAACATGAAAATTGGAACAAAAAGTATATAACAGAGGGCCTCAAAATATCATCTATATCGACCCGATTGGTCGTTTTAAGTATTTTAGCCCCAATCCCCTAATTTATGCTTCCTCTATGTTATATTTTTGGTTATCTAACTTGCCGGGATTTTTGGTTCTGGGTGAGTTTCAAAGTGAAATGGGACACATAGTCCCTAAGTTGGAGATTTAGATTGTAAAACTTGGCCGTAGTTTGACTTGTATGAAGATGATTGCGAAATGGAGTTTTGACAGTTCCAATAGCTTCGTAGGGTGATTTTGGTCTTAGGTGCGTATCAGGATGTTGATTTGGAATTCCATATGTCATTTCAGCGTGAATTGGTGAATGTTAAAAAATATAAGATTATTGAAAGTTTGATCGAGAGTTGACTTTATTGATATCAGGGTCGGATCCCAATTCCAAAAGTTAAAATAGGTCTGTAATATTATTTATGACTTGTGTGCAAAATTTAAGCCAATCGGGATTTGTTTTGGTTTAAAAAGGCATTGGTTTTGGAATTTGGAAGTTCATAGTTCACAGGCTTGAATTTAGGTTGCGATTCGTAAAATTTGTATTGCTTGATGTGATTTGACACTTCAAGCGTGTTCGTGCGATATTTTAGGCTTTGTTGGTATGCTAGGTTGAGATCCGGGGGGTCTTGAGTGTAATTCAGACCAAGTTCGGCGCATTTTGGATCATTGAGGAGTTGCTGAAGTTCTTCTCAGTTCTGGTTTCCTTTTATGAGATCGCGAAAGAGCGAAGAAAGAGGTTTCGTGATCGCGAAGCTTTAAGAATGGAAGTCTTGGAATTTGTTCTATGCGATCGCGAGATGGTTTATGCGATCGCATAGCTTGGAAGGTCAATGAATCGCGAACGTGTGAGTGGTGCCGCATTCTCAATGAAGGAAAATGAGGCTTGGGAAGTTGGATGCATTTTCACGCAATCACGAAGGTATGCACGCGATCACGTATCTTTGCAAAGTTTCTCAGAGCATTTACGACCACTCTTTTGTGTTCGCGTATAGGGTTTTGGGCTGAGGAAGGTTTTGTTCTTTGTGATCATGAAGTGTAAATCACTCGGCATTAGACTTTTTTTAAATCCCTCCCAAATTAAGAGGAACTATAGTGTTTCATATTTTACATTTTGGATTTTGAGAGCTCGATTTGAGGCAAAATTTCGGGGAATTTTCAGAGAGATCATTGGGTTAAGAATTCCTAACAAGATTTTAGTTAATTTACATGAATCCATTGTTAATTTCTTCATCTAATTAGATATTCGAGTTGAAAAAATCGAAAAAAATGGTAGAACTTCTTAGACTAAGTTTTTGAGTTTTGAACGGTGAATTGAGGTTATATTTGAGTAATTCTTATATAGTTGGACTTGATATCGAATTTGTGTTCAGATTTTGTAACTTTAGCCTGTTTCCGAGATCCAGGCTCGGGTTTGACTTTTGCGCTGACTTTTTAATTCTTTGCAAAGATCATAATTTTCATTGTTTGAATTAGTTTTCAATAGGTATATTTATAGGATGAAATACTTTTGGCTAAATTCGAGCCGTTTGGAGTTGGATAATCGAGGGAAAGACCTTCTAGCTAATTGATTTAGCATTGTTTGAGGTAAGTGACTTGCCTAACCTTGTGTGGGGTGATTATCCTTTAGGATTAGTGTGTTCTTAATTATGATATGTGAAAGCCATGTACGCAAGGTCACGAGTGCGTACACAGGCTAAATATAGACGTTTCCAATTTTAGCTATGTAGATCTCTTCCATGCCTTAATTGTGTTGCCTTAACATGTTATAGTCATAATTTTTAAATTAATTTCACACTACTTGTCTTATCTCTTACTTGCTAACTGTTCTACATGTCTACTTGAAGTTCTTGTTTCCTTTATCCCGTATTCGTTAATTAACAGTTGAATTCCTTACTTGAAAATGCTTGGAATATCTTTTTGTTGAAATTGGTATTGAACTGCAAAGGCCGAGATTCCTCTTGAGGCAAGGTGATAAGTGGTAGAATATCATTCTTTTGAATTATTCTTTTGGTTGTTATTGTTAAGACTCTATGTACATTGTGGTTGAGCCATGGGCTCCTTATTGTGAAATTTTGTTATCGTTTGGTTTCTCTGGCTAGTTGTGATATTAGGCACTTGAGGTGCGAATTGTGATACATTGTGATATTGATACACATGCAGTGGTATAAGGTCTAACGATTGAAATGTATGCAGTGAGATAAGGTGGGTTTGATATGCGTGGCTAGTAGAAGAACTACTAGAACCCAGCAGTGTGATAAGTTGGGCTAAAACACGTGATGCTATTTTGAGAAAAATAACTTTCAAAACTAAATGTAAAGACTTCTCGGTGATATAAGAAAAAATTGTGAGTTACTTTTGTGATTTGAGACTACGAGGTTGTACCTCGGTTATGCCCTTGTCGATCTTTCTCTTGCTATCTTTATCTTGGTTGTTTGTTTCCTTAATATGTGAATCTTTGTATCCTTCCGTGTAGTATTATCTGCCTTGATTATTTTCAGTTAACTTTGGTAATTCCTTGTCTATTTCCTTTCCATTGTCATTACTATTTTACTGTTATATCTTTCGTCATGTTTCTTATTATTTCCAGTAAGACCTTAATCTGACCTCGTCACTATACTGTCGAGGTTAGACTTGGCATTTATTGGGTACCGCTATGATTTATTCAAGGCAAAATACATAAATATTCTCTTGAAGTTGCCCTCTACGGTCAAAAAAATACTTCAAGTGACCCATTTACCATTTTGATACTTTAAGTGCCTATTAAATACATCTCGTAGACACTTCACTTGACATGGCAAATTACGTGTATTTTAGTTACATTTAGGCTCGTGAGTTTTTCTTCAGGCATCTTCTTTCTTTCTTTTAGAATTGAATTAAAATTTGTAAGTGGGTCCCCACAGTATATTATCATTTTATAATGCCAAAATATTATTGGGGCAATGATCTGAAACCCAAATTCTGCCCTTTCGTTGTCCCATCATCTAGGTTCGCCGAAACCACTCGTTGGGCTCATGGTAGGAGGCCGTATTTGGTTTTGACTTCAGATCTTCTTATTATCAATTTTTTTTACTGGAAATGATCGAAAAATATGAGGTTTCTATTTTATGTCAAAGAAGATTGACGTAGCTCCGGTGTTCGCCATGGTAGCAACATTCCGGCGAAGCACCACATCTAAACTCTGCGGCTTTGTTTGTGTTTGGTTTTCCGCTTTTGTCACTGCTCGTTCTTCATTTTTTCTCTTTATAGGTTATCAAAAAATGAAGAAAGGAAGGTCTTTACTTCACAGGAAATTGAAAAAAGGGATATTAAACCTTCTTCTTACCGTGCTATCCTTCGGGGAAATTGGAAATTTAGATGGTACTCTAATAAATCAATGGTGGCTGAGATTTATGTTAGGATTGCATCTTTACTGTAAGACTGTGATAATGGATTTTCTCTTTGAAAAAACAAAGAAGATGGGTGACACATAGGGTTCTTTTTCTTTAATTATTTTTTTAAATAACATGTGTTAAGTTTTTATTATAAATTATATGTGTTATTTTTGAATTGGCTTAATTACCACGTCATTGACAAGTTTAATTCACTCACATAGTTTGTTGGACTCGGTATTACATGATACGCTTAATAGGCACTTGAAGTGTCAAAATGGTAAATGGTTCACTTGAAATGTTTATTTGATCGTTGAGGACAACTTGAAGGGGCCGTTTATGTATTTTGCTTTTATTCAAACTACACTTTTGCATATCTTTTTGTGCAGATCCAGGTACATCTTATGAATCATAGCACTAGTGAGCTAATTTTATATTAAAGACTTCAAGGTATACTTGCCATCCGCAAGTCTTGGAGTCCCCTTCTATTCCTTTTTATATTTTATCTTCTTTACCAGACACACTTGTATAGGAATAATTTGGTATTGTCTTAGACCTTTTGACTTATATTATGCTAGGTGCTGTTATATAAACTTTGAGCTCTAGATATTTCTTTTATGTATATATATATATATTATTCACTTCTACATGTTTGTTAGGTTTACTAGTCTTAGTGACTTGATATCTTCACGACATCTCACGGAGCGAAATTAGGTTCATGACATCATCAATGCTCAAATTCACAATACAACATGGTTATGGAGACAACGATCAAAAACAATTATAGTATATATCTTTTCTGTTGCGAAGCACAACTTGATCCAAAAAAACAATATCATTATTCGTTGCGGCATACAATCTAGTCCCAAACAACAATATTAATATCTGTTCTGGCGCACAACCCGATCCTAAATGACAAAATTAATATATGTCGTGATGTAACACCCAATCCTAAATAATAATATCAATATCGGTTGCGGCGTGCACCCCAACATAAACAACAATATCAATATCCATTGCAATCTGCAACCCAATTCCAAACAACAATATCAATCTTAAAAATAAGTACGTCCTAACTCTTAACATAAGGGAAAAGAACAAAAACAAGTAAATACTCTAAGTCAACCCAATTTGAAACTCGGAGCGAAATAGAAGCAAGTAAAGACAAATAGATAATTAAAGGTATAGAATAAATGAAAATGGACAACAAGTAAAAATATAGGTGCACATAACAAGTAGCAAGAGATGGGATGTAACAAAAAGAAATGTATTTAACAAATAAGGAAAAATAACAATGAAAAAATGATATGAGTAGTAACACAGGGTAAAAGAATGCATGATTGCCCCACAAGTTAAATAGGTAGTGGCACAGTTGTAGCTATTTTATTCTTGGCTGCTAGATGAGGAGCTGGCTAGAAAGATAATAGATTCCCCCTAGGATGGTAGCTTCTATTCCTTGATTGTCATGTAAGTTAAATAAGGGGTTCTAATGTTTCTTGAAGGCAAATAAGGGCATGAACCATTATATAGAGTCTAGAGTTTACTTTGGAAACCAACTAAGGCAACTCCAATTGAATGTGAAATCTAGCTAGCCATAATTTGTTCGCAAATGCGATGTTCGCAAAAGCAAACCACTATCCGCAAAAACAAAAAACTCTGATATCGCATTGCTATACAGTGATCACATTTTTTATTCATCCCATACTCGCAAAAGCGAGACAGTCTTCAAAATTGTGAAAACTATCCAACCCAACTTCCAGTCGCTTTCCCAACCCATCTGATTGCAAAAGCGAACACACCCAACTCGCATTTGCGATTGCCACTTTGAATTTTTGAAGATAACATCTCCTCTCGAGATATCGCCTTTGCGAGTCCAACTTCACTAAGGCGGCACATGTAATTTTGATCAGGTCATTGGAATTTCGAGACTTGTAGACTTGAAACACTAGAAACAAGGCATCAACAGTTCACTTACACTCCAAACATCTCAGAAACTCATTTGATCCGCTCGTTCTCCAAATCGAATATGCACGCAACTGTAATAATATTTTAAAAACTGGATATCTACCTCGAATCATCACAATATCACAAAATAACAAGAATCTATCATCAATACTCAAGGATTTCAACATAAAATTCAATTTTCATAATCTTTCACATAATGCGCCAAAATGGGCTCGGGCCACTCGGAACCTCATCCAAACATGCGTACAAACCCAAAAATATCATACAAACCTACTGGAATCATCAAATAAACCGATTTGAGGTCATTTATCAATAATGTTCACTGTGATCAACTATAGCCTCATTTTTTGTCAAAATTAAATTTTTTTTGAATTTAAGGTAAAAGATTTTCGAAAAATGATACGAACCACGTATGAAAATCATATAACATCAAATGAAGCTATGGTAGGTCTCAAAACATAGAAATTAAGGCTAGTACTCAAAACAACCTATCGAGTCGTCACATTCTCCACATATAAAAGAAACGATCATTCTCGAACGGATATAGAAAAGTACCTAGATTGGTAAAAAGTTAGGGGTATCCACTCCGCATATCAGACTCGGAGTCCCATGTAGCCTCATCAATCGGTTGATCTCCGTACTGCACCTTCATGGAAGGAAAACTCTTAGACCTCAACTTACGAACCTGCCAGTCTAGAATAGCCAACAGATCTTCCTCATAGGTCAAATTTTCATCATGCTGCACTGTGCTAAATTCTAAAACATGTGATCTATCCTTTTGGTATTTTTGAAGCATGCAAACGTGAAATACCGGATGTACCCCTGCTAGGCTAGGAGGCAATGCAAGCCCATAAGTAACCTTTCCAACTTCTCAAAGATCTCAAGCGAGCCAATAAACCTCGGGCTCAACTTGCCTTTATTCCCAAATTACATCATGCGCTTCATTGATGGCAGTCAGAGATGAAACTTATCACCCACCATGTAAGCCATATCTCAAACCTTTCAGTCCGCATAATTATTTTTTTGCCTAGACTGAGCTGTACAAAGTCACTCTTGAATCACCTTAACCTTTTCCAAAGCATCATGGACCAAATCAGTGCCCAATAATCTAGCATCTACGAATCAAACCAACCTATCGTTGAACGACATAATCTCCTATATAAGATTTCATACGGAGCCATCTGGATGCTTGATTGATAGTTGTTGTTGTAGGCGAACTCCGTTGGAAATAAAAACTAATTCCACTAAACCCTGAAATACATAGAGCATGCTCGCAACATGTCATCCAATAGCTTAATAGTGCGCTCTGTCTATTCGTCTATCTAAGGATGAAATATGGTACTCAACTCGACCCCCGTACCCAACACACACTACAGGACTCTCCAAAAATGAGATGTGAACTGCATGCTTAGTCAGAAAATGATGAAAATGGGCATTTCGTGCAAGTAGATAATATCTCATATGTAAATCTGAGCTAACTGCTCTGAAGAATAGGAAGTCATCACCGGAATAAAGTTTGCTAACTTAGTCAATCTGTCAAAAATAACCTAGAATGTGTCATATTTCCTCGTGGTAAGCCTATCATAATTCCAGTGTGATCTGCTCCAACTTCGACTCCTATATCTCCAATCATTGAGACAACCCAATCGATTTCTGATGCTCATACTTCACCTGTTGGCAATTTAAGCACCGAGAGCCATGACTGACAATATTTTTCTTCATCTTGCACTATACTAGTAATGTTTCAAGTCACGGTACATCTTCGTGACACCTAGGTAAATAGAATAGCACGAACTTTAAGTCTCTTCAAGGACTAACTCTCTGAACTCATCAATATTTGGAACACAACTCCAACTTTGAAGCTCAGCTACAATAAAAAACTCCTTAGCACCACCTTGTTGCACTGTATCTGTCAATACCAACAAGTGAGGATCATCAAACTGGCGAGCCTTGATATGCTCCAACAATGATGGTTGTGCCACAAAACAAGCAAGAATCCCAGCTAGGCTCCGAAACATCCAACCTCACAAATCGATTGGTCAAAGCCTACACATCGATGGCTACTAGTCTCTCCATTGGCGCTAACTTTGCCAGACCCCCTATGCTATGAGCCTTACTGCTCAAGGAATTGGCCAGTACATTAGCCTTCCCTGAATGGTATTATATGGTGATATCATAGTCTTTCAATAACTCTAGCAATCTCTGCTTCCACAAATTTAGGTCTTTCTACTTGAACATGTGTTGGAGACTCCGATGATCTGTATAGACCTCATTTGGAATGCCATATAGTTAACGCCTCCAATCTTTAGCGCGTGAACAATGGCTTGCATTTCTATATCAAACATAGGGTAATTCTTCTCATAAATCTTCAATTGACGAGATGAGTAGGTAATCACCTTACTGTCTTGCATCAACACCACGCCAAGCCTAATACGTGATGCATCACACTACATGGTGTAAGACCGAAACCTGTAGGCAACGGTAACACTGGGATATAGTAAACACATTGTTGACCTTCTGAAAACCCACCTCACACTCATCGGACCATCTGAAAGGAGCATCCTTCTAGGTCAACCTGGTCAATGGGGATGAGATAGATGAAAACCCTTCACAATTCAACAATAATAACATGCCAAACCTAAGAAACTTTGAATCTCTATAGATGAACTATGTTTAGGCCAGTTCTAATTAGCCTCAATCTTCTTAGGATCCACCTTAATGCCCTCGGAAGATACATTATAGCCCATAAAAACAATTGAGTCTAACCACAATCGTACTTTGAAAACATAGCATATAAATGACGATCACTCAAAGTCTAAAGTACGAACCACAGATGCTGCTCATGCGAGAGTAAACAAAAATATCATCATCGAAGACAAACTCGAAGGAATTCAGATAACGGTTGAACACTCGGTTTATCAAATCCATGAAGGATGCTGCAGAATTAGTCAAGCTAAATAACATCACCAAGAACTTGTAGTGACCATACCGAGTTCCAAAATGGTCTCAGGGAAGTATCCAGACATCAAATCAATATTTAAAAACATCTTGGCACCCTGAAACTGCTCAGAGAAGTCATTACTCCTCAAAAACAGGTACTTGTTCTTGATAGTGACCTTGTTTAACTGCCGATAAACTATGAACATCCTTTATCAAGAAAATCCTTCACAAACAATACCGGTGCACCCCAATGAGAAACACTAGGTCTAATGAATCCCTTATCAAGAAAATCCTATGACTTTTCCTTTAATTCTTTCAACTCAACTAGGCACATACGGTATGGTGAAATAAAAATAAGCTGAATGCCCGGAACCATGTGAATACAAAAAGTCGATATCCCTATCGGGTGGAATGCCCTACAGCTCTATACGTAGCACCTTTGGGAACTTATGTACAACCATAACCAAATCTATGGAATGAACCTCCACATTAGAATCACAGATTTGTGGTAAATATGCAATACACCTTTCACCGAGCCTTCACATATGAAATGAGACTGCTAGTGGAATAACCCGGAGTCCCTCTCCACTCCAATCGAGGCAACCCTAACATGGTTAACATTACAACCTTAGCATAACAATTCAAAATAGCATGACACAGGGACAATCAATCCATGCCTAAAATCATATCAAATTCCACTATATCAAGTAACAAAAGGTCAATCCTAGTCTCACAGCTTCTGATAGTGATCAAACATGAAAGATACACCCGGTCCACCATAATAAAATCCTCAACGGGCATAGATACAATAAAAACACTCAAAGAATCACGAGAAATATCCAAACATAAAGCAAAATAGGATGACATATACTAATAAGTCAAACCTAAATCAAATAAAACTGATTCATTTGTATAGAAAACCAGAACAATACATGTGATGACCGTATTACACGATTCTGCCTCAGGTCTAGTTGGAAATGTATATAAATGAGGCTGAGCCCCACCAATCTGACCTCCATCTCTCGTACGACCTCTCACTGGCTAGCCTCCACATTTAATGACCTGGCCACCCCGAGCTACCTGACCCCACCTTTAGCTGGCTGAGCGAGCGGTGGAGTAATTGGTGTTGGAACCATGGCAAGAGTACCCTATTGTGGCATACCACTATGAAGTCTAGGACAATACCTTATAATATGGCCCATACCTCCACACTCTAAGCACTCTCTCTCCTGACGTGGTTGCCGAATCTTGTACTAACCCTGACTGTTCGAATAAACACAATGATAGCTTTGAATGGTGATAGACTTATAGGAGTTGAAGGTGCATTGTAGTCTAGCTGCTTAGAATGAGACCCATAAGAACCATTACTGCCCAAAGCACCATGTGATATTTAAAGCTGATTCAATCAGCTTTCTTGGATTTCCTTTACCGAATGAACCCCTTCCTCCAAATGAGGCACCACCAAAACCACCAAAATGATGAGACCTCTTCTCAAATTCCACCTCTCTACCTTACCAAGAATCATCTCGATCCGCCTAGCGATCTTCACAACTCGGTGAAAGAAATATCATCCCCAGTCTCTCTTGCCATTTGTAGCTTGATGCCATATGTAATGCCACCTATAAATATTCTCACCCTTTCCCTCCTATTAGGGATCATAATAATTGCATGTCATGAAAAATCCATATATCTGATCTTGTACTAGGTAACAATCATGCTACCCCATTAGAGGTGCTCAAATTGGCTACAGAAGTTCTCTCTCTAAGTTAAAGGGATGAACTTCCCCAAGAATAGTTTTGAGAAATCCTCCAAAGGGAGTGGAGGTTCTACCCCAAACATATTCCTGTCACCACCTCTAGCGGATCCATGCATTCGAAACACTACGAAGTCAACTATACTATACCCATATTGCGCAATACCTCATGAAAACGTTCGAAGAAATCCTTGGGGTTCTCAAAAGGTGTATCACTAAAGTTAATAGGAAATAACTTGGTGAATTTATCCAACCTCATCAACCCCTCGAATGACATCATTGGTACCTCCTTGGACTATATAGCAATAACTGGCTGAACTACTCCAAACTAGCTAAACATATGGGAGTTTGATTACCATAAGCCATCTATTCTAGAGTGTGAGTACCGGGAGTATGGGCTCCTCTCTCATCCATAAAGACAGATGGTGCCATGGGGAACACACCAATATGGTCTGCACTCTCCATAAGGCAACCCATGCGGAGTATGGCGTCCTGAAGTACCGGGGTAGCTATGAACCCCTATGGGGCCTGAGCTAGTCCAACTAGCACAGTAAGAACATGGATCTCCTTATGCCACTGAATTTGTGGCCCTGAAATAGGTGTTGTTATGCGTTCTCGAGGCTGAGCTCTGCCTCTGCCTCTTGCTCTCCCTCGACTCCGGTCCTTACCCTTGATAATGGTTGCAACCCGGGGTTCTGGCTCCTGATCAATTTTGGTTGTTGTACGTGTCATTACCATCTGTGAGAGAATAAGAAGAATATAAGGATTTATACTCGATGATAAAATAAAGTCGCATGATAGAGAAAGAAACAAGTGAAAATTTTTCTAAAGCCTTATAGCCTCAAGAAGATATGTACAGACGTCTCCATATATATCCTCCAGACTCTACTAAGCTTTCTCATGACTCATAGGACCTAGGAAACCTAGTGCTCTGATACCAACTTGTCACGGGCTGAAATTCTAATTCTGGGGCCTTGATGGAGTCTAACATCCACTTGTTAGGCAATCCAACATTAGTTACACAACTATTCATTTTGACACTTTAAAATGCAGATTATACAAGTATATGAGATACTAAAGAAAATAATACAACCTATGTCTAAAACAAAAATGCAATTTTTTGAATGAAATAACAGTACAAAAGGTAAGAAGGGAACTTCAAGATCTGCGAACGTCGTACAGTTGTGCCTCAAGTCTCAGGATAAATGATGCCCGAGGAAGCCTCCATTAAACGTCGTTGAGACCAACACCAGAATCTGCACAAGAAGTGCAGAAGTATAGTATGAGTACAACTGACCTCATGTACTCTATAAGTTTCGAGCCTAACCTGGGCGAAGTAGTGATGAGACTATAACAAGGCACTCGCTATAAACCTGACGAGTATAAATGACAACAAAACAGAATAGAGGAACAAGAATTAATTATGAGAATCGAAACAAAAAGTACGTAGCGGAAGGCCCCAAAATATCATTAATGCTCAAATTTACAATACAACACGGATATAAGGCCAACATTAAAAAATAGTTATAAGATATATCTTTTCTATTGCGGCGCGTAACCCGATCCAAAACAACAACATCATTATCTGTTGCGGTATACAACCGATACAAAACAATAATATTTATATCTATTGTGGCGTAAATCCCTATCCCAAATAATAATATCAATATGCATTGCAGCGTACAACCCAATCTCAAACAATAATAACAATATCTATTGCGGCATCCAACCCGATCCCAAACAATAATATCAATATTTGTTGCGGCATGCAACGTTCCCAAACAACAATATCAGTAGTTGTGGTTGCATACAACCCGATCCTAAACAACATTATTAATACTACAAACAACTACGGCGTAAGTCTCAACATAAGAGAAATGAACTAAAACAAGTAAATACTTTGAGGTAATCCAATATAATACCTAGAGCGAAATAGAAGCAAGTAAAGTCTAATAGGCAATTAAAGGTACAGAGCAAAATAAAGACATATGACAAGTAAAAATATAGGTGCACAAAATAAGTAGCACGAGTGGGCATGTAATAAAAAGGCATGTATTTAACAAATAAGGGAAAGTAACAATGAAGGCATGATATGGGTAGTAGTATAGAGCAAAAGAATGCATGATATAGCAGAAATGCACAGTTAAAAGTCCACCCTGCATGCTTAACCCATGAGAAAGTATGTACACTTATCACCTTTTACATGCACTGTCCCCGCACATAAAACCAAATAGCAAATAGACCAATCAAGTCCTAATTCACTCAACTCAAGGTTAACCACGATACTTATCTCTTTCCAGAATCAATTCAATAATCAACCACAATCTTTCTCTTGGAACAAGCCCCTAAACCAACCAAATCTAACTAATTATCAATCAAACAATTCAAAATAATCTTTAGAAACTACCAAAAAATGAAAAGGTAAAATTTTAATTATTTTTGAAAAAGTCAGCAAAAGTCAACCTTGGACCCGCTTGGTTGAACTCCGAGAGTGTGACCAAATTTTGATTATCTATTTACCTCTGAGCCCAGATATGTAATTTGTTTCGAAATTCGACCTCAATTTGAAATTCATAGATTTGATGTTAAAATTCATGAAAAGTGGTTGAAATTGATTGAAAACTAGTTAAACATGCTTACCAATGAATTTGTGAGAAAAAATTCTTCAAAAATTGATGTTAGAGAGCTTGGGATTGAAAAGGGTGTAAAATGAGTTAAGTTCCAATTTGCATATGTCGCAAATGCAAACTTTTGTTCGCAAAAGCGAACCACCATCCGCAAAAGCGAACAACTACCCAGCCCCTTTGATATCTTATTTGTGATAAAGTGATCACATTTGCGGTTTATCCCATACTCGCAAAAGCAAGACAGTCTTTGCAATTGCGAAAGCCATCCTTATCGCAAAAGCGAACACACCCAACTCGCATTTGCCAAGATCACAGCCTCTCCCTAGATATTGCATTTGCGTATCTGTCTTTGCAAAAGTGGGACTCGCAATTGCAAAAAGGTCATCACAATTGCGAGTCCTACCGTCCTGAGACACCTGAAACAAGGCATCAGCAATTCACTAACACTCCGAATAAATCCGAAACATAACCGAGCCCCTCGAAACTGAACATGTATACAAGCGTAGTAACATCCTTAAACTTGCTAGCTACCTTGAATCATCAAAATAACACTAAATAATAAGAATCGAATCGATCATCAAAACTCAAGGATTTCAACTTAATACTCAATTTTTACAATCATCACATGATGCGCCGAATCGCATTCAGGTCACTTGGGATCCCTACCGAACATGCGTACAAGTCCAAAATATCATACTAACCTACCAGAATCGTCAAAATAACACCAAATAACAAGAATCGATCATCAAAATTCAAGGATTTCAACTTAACACTCAATTTTTACAATCTTAACATAATGCGCTGAAACGCGCTCGGGTCACTCGAGACCCCAAACAAACATGCATACACGTCAAATTTATCATACAAACATACCAAAATCGTAAAAATACCAATCCGTGGTCGTTTATTCAGAATGTTGACCATGGCCATTTCTGACCTCATTTTAAGTCAAAATTACATTTTCTTCAGAATTTTACACACTACTAGAAATTCGGAAAAAAGCAACCCCAAAAAGTGACCAACTTTGGTTGCTTATTGGCTAAAAAGCGACCAAAAAGCGACAAAAATGGCCTGGTAGCTATATTGATGGTCTCTTTTATTTAGGGACCAACTTTGATCTTTAATTAGCGAACAACTTTGGTTTCTACTCTAAATGAACCCATTTTTCCGGATGTTGACTATAGAGACCAACTTTGGTCGCTATATTAATTTAATAATATAACTTTTGCGACCAAAGTGTGTCTCTAAATGGAAAAATGTTATTTATTTATTGATTATTAATCATTAAAAAACGACCAAGTGTGGTCTCTAATTCAAAAATTATATTTTAAAATATGAAAACTAGAGACCAATATTGGTAACTATTTTATTCGATTATTTATTTATTTTATTAATTTAGCGACCAACTTTGGTCCCTGAATATATTAATATAATTTAATTTTTAGATAATAGCGACCAACTTTGGTCTCTATATTAGCATAATTGTTTTTTAATTAAATAGCGACCAACTGTGGTCGCTTTTTGAAGAAATCTGTGAAAATAGCGACTAAAGTTGGTCGCTTTTCTCCAGAAAATTTTTTTTTGTACTTGAAAAAGCGACCAAATAGAGACCAACTTTGGTCGTTTTTTTGTGTATTATATTGGCAGAAAGTGTTTGTTTCTGCAACTACACCACCTGCCAGTCATACCAATTTCCTAAATAGGCATTTTATGCCAACAAAAACAACAATAAAAAGTAACTAAAAGCAACAAAGAATAAACTTTAATAGAAACAATACATTAAGCTAACAAAATTAAGTTAACGCTTTTTACAAGCCCATTCGACCTAAAGAGAACTAACACAATACTAAATTGGTATGTAAATTAGTTCTAACACAGTAGAACTAACACAATATAAATTAATTCTAACATAATTGTAAATTAGTTCTAACAAATTAGAACTAACACAACAGTATATAAAGTACTGAAGGAGTGTTCTTTCATCATCCTTGTCTGAAAGTTGGATTTCCTCGCTCGGTTCACTAGGTGGTTGACTGCGTATGAATTCCCCCACGTCAGCTGTGAAGAGAAGTGAACCTATATGAAAAATTATATTGAATTAGTATTTCTAAATCTATATGAAAGCAAATCAAAATATTTAATGAAAAGTAAAAAATTACATGTATGTAGTCGAGGCTCGACCCTCCTTTCTGAATTCGTCTCTTTCTTCTTCTTTACAATACGAGTTTCATTGAATAGATCATCTTGCTTCATTGGCATCATAAAGTTGTCTGGTGGCTTTGGTGATTATCCTCGTGGCACTATTACTCGGGATGAACTTTGATACAGAGAATAACTTGGATACGGTACATGACGGGGTGTGTCTTTGATCAATTGTTTATCTCATTAGCTACAATGATAATAAGAAGGCAACGACATGTGTTTAAAAAAAGTGATGGTGTAGGTAGGATTTAAAATTTCCTAAGTAGATAAAAGCGGTTATAGAGAAATTCTCTATTTCACTTTTCAAGAGGAAAAGAAGTTTAATTGATAGTGACAACGTTGATGAAGAAGGAATGTTTTTCGTTGGTTGTGTCAGTTCCTATAAAGCGGGGATCATAAGACTTTATGATTACAAATATTATAGAAAATTTTGTTCTAAATTTTCTTTCAAGTCTGATCCACCAAGTTTAATGTGATAATTATGATATTTCTTCGGATTCAGAGACTGATTTGACCAATAAAAGTATGGAAATGCCCTAAAAATAAATTTTAAGAGCATTTCCATATTTTGTCTGTCACATCAGTGTCATAATCCGAAGAAATATCACAATTATCACATTAATCTTCTTGGATAAGACTTGAAAGAAAATTTAGAACAAAACTTCCTATAATATCTGTCATCATAGAGTCTTATGATCCCCATTTTATGGGAACTGCCAGGAACAATGGAACACATTCCGTCTTCATTAACCTTGTCACTCTCAATCAAACTTCTTTTCCTCATGGAAAATGAAGTATAGAATTTCTTTATAAGATCTTCTTTTATCTACTTAGGAAATACTAAATTCTTACCTACACCATCACTATTTGAAACACATGCCATTGCTTTCCCATCATCATTGTCGCTATAATGAGAAGAACAATTAAAGGCACATTTCACCAGGTACTGTATCTTAGTTATTCTTGGTGGAAGATCCATTGCGTGTCTAATAACGTCATCAACCTCTTCGTGGTACTGTTACTCGGGATGAGCTTGGATACGGAGAATAACTTGGATACAGTACCTCATAGGGTGTGTCTTTGATCAATTGTTGATCTCATTAGCTACAATGATAATGAGAAGCCAACGACATGTGTTTTAAAAAAGTGATGGTGAAGGTAGGATTTAACATTTCCTAAGTACATAAAGAGGTTAAAGAGAAATTCTCTACTTTATTTTCCAAGAGGAAAAAAATGTTTGATTGATAGCGACAAGGTTGATAAAGATGGAATATTTTCGCCGGTCGTGCCATTTCCTATAAAACGTGGATTATAAAACTCTATGATGACAAAGATTTTACGAACCTTTGTACTCTACTTTCATCCAAGGTTAATAAATACAAGCTTAATGTGATCTTGGTGATAGTTCGTCGGATTCAGGCAACGATTTGATGGACAAAAGTATGGAAATTTTGATAAAAAGAATTAGAGGTAAAAACATTCAACCTCTAATTCTTTTTTATCAAAATTTCCATAATTCTGTCCATAAAATCATCGTCTGAAATGAACGAACTATCACCAATATCACATTAAGCTTGTATTTATTAACCTTGGAAGAAAGTCGAGCACAAGGCTTCCTAAAATCTTTGTCATCATACAATCTTATGATCCCCTTTTTATGGGAACCGTCATGACCGATGGAACATATTCCATCTGTATCAATCTCGTCACTCTCAATTAAACTTCTTTTCCTCATGGAAAATAAAGTAGAGAATTACTCAATAAGCTTTTCTTTTATCTACTTAGGAAATACTAAATTCCTACTAACACTATCACTTAGTGCAACACATGTCATTGCCTTCTCATCATCAATGTCGCTAATTAGAACAACAATAAAGGCACATTCTGCCAGGTACTTTATCTTAGTTATTCTTAATGGAAGTTTCATTGCATGTGTAATAACGTCATCAACCTCTTCTGACCGTTTACCTCCCGCAATCTGAAATTCCAAAACATAAACAAAAAATTTCAATTCATATCCCAAATGTTCAACTCATTGTTAAATGCTTCAATTTATATCCTAAAGCTTTAACTCATACCTAAAATGCTCAAGTCATATCCTAAAAGTTCAACTCATATCCTAAAAGCTTCAAGTCATATCCTAAAATTTAAAGGTTCAATTTATATCCTAAAAGTTATATTCATATCCTACGAGTTTAAACTTAAACTAAAAAGTCCAATTTATATCCTAAAATCTTCAACTCATACCTAAAAGGTTCAATTCATATCCACAAAAGTTCAAGTTATATCCTAAAGGTTCAACTCATTGTTAAATGCTTCAATTTATATCCTAAAGCTTCAACTCATACCTAAAAGGCTCAAGTCATATCCTAAAAGTTCAACTCACATCCTAAAATTTCAAGGTTCAATTTATATCCTAAAAGTCATATTCATATCCTACGAGTTTAAACTTAAACTAAAAAGTCCAATTTATATCCTAAAAGCTTCAACTCGTACCTAAAAGGTTCAATTCATATCCACAAAAGTTCAAGTCATATCTTAAAGATTTAACTCATTGTTAAATGCTTCAATTTATATCCTAAAGCTTCAACTCTTACCTAAAAGGCTCAAGTCATATTCTAAAAGTTCAACTCATATCCTAAAAGCTTCAAGTCATATCCTAAAATTTCATGGTTCAATTTATATCCTGAAAGTTATATTCATATCCTACGAGTTTAAACTTAAAGTAAAAAGTCCAATTTATATCCTAAAAGCTTCAACTCATACCTAAAAGGTTCAATTCATATCCACAAAAGTTCAAGTCATATCCTAAAGGTTCAACTCATTGTTAAATGCTTCAATTTATATCCTAAAGCTTCAACTCATACCTAAAAGGCTCAAGTCATATCCTAAGAGTTCAACTCATATCCTAAAAGCTTCAAGTCATATCATAATGTTAGTTATCCTCTATGTGGGTGACTCGTTGTACTCAAACAGGAGCCACACAACGATTCGCTTAAGGCCTTAAACATTAAATTGTCTTGAACTTTAAGAAAAAACTCAAATATATATACTATCACGTGTCTATATTAAATATCTACCTATAAACTGATCAAGATTAAACTAAAAGTTCAATTTATACCCTAAAAGTTCGATTCACAAGAAAAGATCATAAATCCTAAAAGTTCAGGGTTTCTTCTCTTCAAACCATTTCTTGCCCAAATTAATAGGTAAACCCAAATATTTTAGCTACTAACAATTATCATAGATCTAATTTAGCTAAGAACAATTAATTTTTAGGGTTAAAACTAGAAGAAATTAAACAAATTTAAATATAGAAGTCTATTTCGAAAAAAAAATAAAGAAGACAGAAACCTACCAGCTGGGCAGTGGAGGACACCGACGGAGTTGTTGCTGCCGCCGGCGGGCGTCGATAGCGCCGCTGTTGGAGGGAGACGGAAGGGTGGGGGTTTGAGTAAGAGAGAGAGAAGAGAAGGTTTGGGGAATTTTTTGAAGAAAATAAGAGAAGGAAGGGGGAAACCCGTTTTTAATTCTGTTTTTTAAAAAAACGACCAACCTTGGTCGCTATTTTTTGTACCAAATATTTTTTGACTATTTTGACCAAAATAGCGACCATAGTTGGTTGCAAAATTCAAAAATAATTCTAAGAGTATATCCACAATAGCGACCAACATTGGTCGCTATATCAAAAATAATTAAATTTATTATAATTCAATTTTAAATATATATTTATTCAATTAAATTAATTTTAATTCAATTTAAAAAATACAATTACTTTTAATTCAATTAAAAAAATTAATTAATATTAATAATATTTTATACACTTATACTTAGTGCATAGTATAGCGTAAATACATATATTGTATATGTATAAGCTGTATTCGATATGGTATTACCTCATACACTTGTACTTAGTGCATAGTATAGCGTAAGTACATATATTGTATATGTATAAGCTGTATTCGATACGATATTACCTCATACACTTATACTTAGTGCATAGTATAGCGTAAGTACATATATTGTATATGTATAAGCTGTATTCGATACGGTATTACCTCATACACTAATACTTAGTGCATAGTATAGCGTAAGTACATATATTATAAATGTATAAACTGTATTCTATACGCTATTACATCATACACTTATACATAGTGCATAGTATAGTGTAAGTACATATATTGTATATATATACGCTGTATTCGATACGGTATTACCTCATACACTTATAATTACTGCTTAGTATAGCGTAAGTACATATATTGTATATGTATAAAATATATTCGATACGGTATTACCTCATACTCTTATACTTAGTGCATAATATAACGTAAGTACAGATATTGTATATGTATAAGCTGTATTCCATACGGAATTACCTCATACACTCATACTTAGTGCATAGTATAGCATAAGTACATATCTTGTATATATATATATATATATAAGCTGTATTCGATACGGTATTACCTCATACACTTATACTTAGTGCATAGTGTAGCGTAAGTACATATATTGTATATGTATAAGCTGTATTCGATACTGTATTACCTCATACACTTATACTTAGTGCATAGTATAGCGTAAGTACATATATTGTATATGTATAAGCTGTATTCGATACGGTATTACCTCATACACTTATACTTAGTGCATAGTAGAGCGTATGTACATATATTATATATATATAAAGTGTATTGGATACGGTATTACCTCATACACTTATACTTAGTGCACAGTATAGCGTAAGTGCATATATTGTATATGTATAAGCTGTATTCGATACGGTATTACCTCATACACTCATACTTAGTGGATAGTATAGTGTAAGTACATGTATTGTATATATATAAGCAGTATTCAATACGATATTACCTCATACACTTATAATTAGTGCATAGTATAGCGTAAGTACATATATTGTATATATATATGCAGTATTCGATACGGTAATACCTCATACACTTATACTTAATGCATAGTATAGCGTAAGTACATATATTGTATATATATATGCAATATTCGATACGGTATTATCTCATACACTTATACTTAGTGCATAGTATAGCGTAAGTATATTTATTGTATATATATAAGACGTATTCGATACGGTTTTACCTTATACACTTATACTTAGTGCATAGTATAACGTAAGTATATATATTGAATCTGTATAATATGTATTCGATACAGTATTACCTAATACATTTATACTTAGTGCATAGTATAGCGTAAGTACATATATTGTATATGTATAAGCGGTATTCGATACGGTATTACCTCATACACTTATACTTAGTGCATAGTATAGCGTAACTATATATATTGTGTATGTATAAGCTGTATTCGATATGGTATTACTCATACACTTATACTTAGTGCATAGTATAGCGTAAGAACATATACCGTATATGTATAAGTTGTATTCGATACGGTATTACCTCATACACTTATACTTAGTGCATAGTATAACATAAGTACGTATATTATATATGTATAAGTTGTATTCGATACAATATTACCTCATACACTTATACTTATTGCATAGTATAGCGTTAGTATATATATTGTATATATATAAGTTGTATTTGATACGGTATTACCTCATATACTTATACTTAGTGCATAGTATAGCGTAAGTATATATATGTTGTATATGTATAAGCTGTATTCGATACGGTATTACCTCATACACTTAAACTTAGTTCATGGAATAGCGTAAGTACAAATATTGCATATGTATAAACTGTATTCGATACGGTATTACCTCATACACTTATACTTAGTGCATAGTATAGCGTAAATGCATATAATATATGTATAAGCTGTATTCGATACAGTATTACCTCATACACTTATACTTAGTGCATAGTATAACGTAAGTACATATATTGTATATGTATAGGCTATATGCGATACTGTATTACCTCATAGACTTATACGTCGTGCATAGTATAGCGTAAGTACATATATTGTATATGTATAAGCTGTATTCGATACGGTATTAGCTCATACACTTATACTTAGTGCATAGTATAGCATAAGTACATATATTGTATATTTATATGTTGTATTCGATACAGTATTATCTCATACACTTATACTTAGTGCATAGCGTAAGTACATATATTATAATATATATATATATATATATATACATATATATATATATATATATATATATATATATACATATATATATATACATATACATATATATATATATATATATATATATATATATGTGTGTGTGTGTGTGTGTGTGTGTGTGTGTGTGTGTGTGTGTGTGTGTGTGTAAGCTGTATTCGATACGGTATTACCTCATACACTTATACTTAGTGCATAGTATAATGTAAGTACATATATTGTATATATATAAGCTGTATTTGATACAGTAATACCTCATACACTTATACTTAGTGCATTGTATAGCGTAAGTACTTATATAGTATATATATAAGCTGTATTCGATACCGTATTACCTCATACACTTATACTTAGTGCATAGTATAGCGTATGTACATATATTGTATATATAGACACACACGCTCGCTTCGTAGTACTATTCATCCCTTGTATTACAAAAGTGTTAGCGACTTATATTTATATTATTTGCATAGTAAACACAAAAGTGATATTTAATTTTGTCCATTGTTGACTAGAATAGTGACCAATTATTGTCGCTATTTATTCATGAATTTAAATTAGCGACCAAAGTTGGTCGCTAACTTTAAATCATATTTCATTATATTTCATATAATAATTAAATGAATAATATAATTATTAAAATTGAATAACTGGGACCTAGTTAAGCGATAAAAATTGGTCGTTACCTTTCTTTGCTTTATTTAGCGACCAATATTGGTCGCTAACTTCACACACACACACACACACACACACACACACACACACACACATATATATATATATATACTTTTTTTAAAAATAATAACATAATTATTAAAATTTTGTAAGCGGGTCCCACTTTAGCGACCAAATTTGGTCGCTAATCTCAGTAAAAGTTTGACGAAGCAAGTCTGACCAAGCCAGTTAATATTTTGACTACTTTAGCGACTAACTGTGGTCGTTATTTTGTTTCCAATTTTTTTTTTTATTATTTTCGCTAGCTTAGCGACCAATTTTGGTCGCTTTTTCCTATAGACCAAATCTGATCGCTATTGTTTGGTCGCTTTTTGCAGAAATTCTAGTAGTGACATGGAAGCTTTTCGAAAAAGAGTACGGACCACGAACACAAGTCATATAACATCGAATGAAGCTATAAAGTGTCTCAGATATAATAAAAGACTAGTGCTTAAAACAACCTATCGTATCGTCACAAATGCGTAAAGACCTTTAGTAATTGCCTCGTATTTATCTTATCATTAATGAAATTTCAATGTAAAATGGGTGGATTCTAAGAATCCATGTTCTTCGAAAATAAAGATTCAAATTTTACCCATAATTTTGTTTACTATGATTTAAGATAATTCTTAGTTGGAGCTCCGCCAAAGATCACGAGCAAAAATGAAAATATTTTCCTAACGAAAAAAATATATATTATACAAACAATTTAAGAAAAACAAATTTACTCGATTTCAAGTAGTGTTTGGACAAATTTGGACCATTTTTCTTTTATTATCTTTTCATAAAGAACTTTCATTTTAGAGTCAACTATACATATTCTCAAAGGATTTCCCTCAAAAGAAGCAACGAATAATCACCCCATCTCTTGTAAAAACGATATTCCAAAAAAGAATTTAAGGTTTAGATTGATTTTATCTCTAATCAACTTTTAGGTTGATTTTATCAGTCAATTATACACCAAATGACAATATTGGTTCATGAAATTAAACTTCAATTTTAAACTAAAAAGGTTTTTTAAGACAAGTGGAGGCGGCGATGGAATTAAACCAGTGGATTACAGCCTAATACCACCATGGTATTCTACCATTGTCGCTGCTGCTCTGTATATGCATTATGCATCATGTTCTTTTAATTTTTTTATCCACTTTTTATTCTTCACAATCCACTTGATGGCTGCTATTGAGTTCTATATTGATATTACCAACCCACACTAGGGCCACTTGGAAGAATTTGAAGGGTATTCTTTTTACTACGATTTTTTTTTCATTCGTGTTCTCTGATATATAAGTGCTTTGTGATCTAAGTAATTTAGATTTGCATCGAGAAATTTTTACTTTAGGGTAAAGCATTTTTTATCAAAGGTGACTCTATATTTAAGGCTCAAACCTTAAATACTTATCACTTCGTTACGGTGATCTTTTTAGTACGGGTCATTACTAATATAGTGAAAGGTTTCCTTGTTAGCAGAATTGCCTATTTTCATATTTATTTATGATCATATTATGATTCTAATAATACTACTCTTCCACCAATAAGGGTTGTGGTGGAGTGGTAAGTACTCCTTCATTCTCAATCAGAGATTTTGAGTTCGAGCCTTGGGTAAGCAGTCGTCTTTGTTAGGGAGCGCTTTACTCCCCATTATGGGATTTTCCGGCGCGAATCTGGATCTAGTCGGGCTCCAATGTGAAATCGGCCACCGAGTGAAAAACCAATAAGCGAATCCGAATTTAGTCGGGCCAATGTAAAACCGGACACTGTGTGAGAAACTAAAAAAAATACTACTCTTCCATTTGACTTCTTTGAATAGCTTTTGCAAAGCTTAAATACATACATAAAATTACAAATAAAACAAAAAAATAAAAAATATAAGTTATTTAATTTTCAATTATTTTAAAGAAGCTATAATTTTCTCGTTACTACCAAAAAAAGATTACAAAGATTAACAACACGTAGGATAATACTCATTAAGGAACAAGAAATTGTAATGTCTTGAGACGGCAAAAGAGTACGCAGCTTTTTCTCTGTTTATACTAAATCATAATGATTTGTATTTTTCTACATACATTAATTATAAATATGATCACACGCAATTTACACATAAAATCTCAACTCTTAATTAAGATTAATTATTACTTCCTCCGATTCAATAAGTAATTTTTTTGTTGTTTTCATACAGATAAAAAAATTTATATTTTAATATTAAATAACAATGAAATTGACCATATTAACATTTACTATCTCTTCACATAAACACTTCTAGCACATATTCCAACATTATTTACTCCAAGGACAATGTAGGAAAAAAATAATTACTTCACTCTTGAAATCTAAGTAAATCACTTATTGTGGACTGGATGGAGTATTGCGTTATTGCCTCGATATACTACTCTGTATAACTATAATTAACCATATGATTTTGTGTAAATAAGTACTCCCTTCGGTCCAAAATAACTGATTTTTTAGCTGCATTCACACAGATTAAGAAATTCAGCTTTTAACATTAATTAGCAATTAAATTGTTCATATTAACATTTATTATCTCTTTACATAAATACTCCAAATATATACTCCAACACTATTTACTTCAAGTGCAATGTAGGAAAAAAATAATTAATTCATTTCTTAAAATATAAAAAAATTACTTATTTTTGAACCATAAACTAAAAAGGTAATAAAATTTTCTCCAAATGGAAGGACCTAAAATTTGTCCATCAGTAAAACGTGGGATACGTGACTAGAAAGCGAATTAAAGATGAAGACAAGCGGCAGAAGGAAACCCGGTATCCTTAAATAGCTGTCCAAAAACGAACCTTGTTTTACAACTTTATTGCCTTAAAGTGCATCTTATTTTTTGCTCTACTACTCTTTTATTATCAAGGAAAACACAAGAAATAATCAGTTAACCAAAAATGGTGAAAGACAGGATAATTGGTGTGGCAATGGATTTCTCAAAGAGCAGCAAAACTGCTCTGAAATGGGCCATTGATAACTTAGCTGACAAAGACGACACCTTTTACATCATCCACATCAAAACTCATTCTTCTGATGAGTCACGTAACAAGCTCTGGGCCCAATCTGGTTCTCGTAAAATTCCCTTTCAACCTTTTTTCTCCTTCTTTTCTTTCTTTTGTGGATGCAAATATGCATTTAGCTTTCATATATATTGAGTTATACTCTCTCTGCGAACCTATTTCCTTTTTGTCAGTTCCAAAAAGAATGATGTCTTTTTAAATTTGGTAACAATTTAGTTTAAACTTACGATTCTGTCCTTAATGAGAAGCTTTATAACTACACAAATACTTTGAATCCCTTTTTAACTTGTTTAGGATCACAAATTTCAAAAATCTTTATTTTTTTTTAAACTCCGTACCCAGTCATACATGTACACATAAATTAAAACGGAGGGAGTAATATTTAGGGGTCTTAAATTGAACAGACATATATTTGTTCGTGAAAAGAGAATGACTTTGACAAGTCTATCTCTAAAGCACTATAAATATAACAACTCTACGAGGATCTAGGATTTCAAAAGTATGAGTACACTGTTATGAAAAGGTAGATCAAGAATTTATATTAGACGAACTTTAGTCTCTTACCATAAACCCATTACTCTTTTGAATTCATAGGTTCAAACTTTATTCTTTTTGAAATTTTGATGATTTTTACTTATATATCTCTACTTCGTGCTGAAAGCAAGACAGCGGAGGGAGATTTGAACTACTAATTTCACTTACAGAGGTATAGTCAATAATAATCGCACCATAGGAGTCTTTGAGCATGAGTGCACGTACATATATTTAAGTAATTTTGAAGAAATATAACATTGTTATACATGTTTAGGGAGAAGGAACTTGATGTAAATCCATATCCCTTAATCTAAATATGCCTATGCTCTCGAAGTGGCATAATTAATTTGCAGTATATTATGTACATATATTTAAGTAATCTTGAAAAAATATAGCATTATTATATATGATTTAGGAAGAGGAGCATGAGCTCACGTGAATCCATATCCCTTAACCCCGATACGTCAATGCTCCTGAAGTAGCATAATTAATTTGCAGTATATTCTGGCTTGTTGAATTTTAAAGAAAATTGCTTGTAATTTCCTAAAGAATATACATACAATATCTCTTTAACGACTTCGTTTTCGCGGCAATTTTTTTCTTCTTCAATTGTGTTATCCTATTATTCTAACATTTTAACTTATTGTAGTAAATAATTTGGTTTATTTCTTGGATTGCTAATCCTACTTTTTATTTTTAGGCGATATGATAGTACGAAAATTCTCTCTGTCAAGTTAAATTCTTTGCGTATCAGGGTGTTAATACTTTGATGTTTTCTTTTGTTTGTTAGCTTTAATTCCTTTGGTGGAGTTTAGGGAGCCAGAAGTGTTGGAGAAATATGATGTGAAGACTGATATTGATGTTCTTGATTTGCTTGATACTGCTACTAGGCAGAAAGAGGTTTTTCATCAATTATTCCCAGTTTCATTTTGCTAATTTCTTTTGTTTAATTTTTTTAAAAGAATTTGTCATTGGTATTTGTATAGATAAATGTTGTCACCAAACTGTACTGGGGAGATGCTAGGGAGAAACTATGTGATGCTATTGAAGATCTGAAGTTGGATTCTTTGGTTATGGGTAGCAGAGGCCTTACTACCATCCAACGGTATTTTTTATTGATCTATTCATAATTTCCACTTCTATTTTTCTAATTTTACTAGGTAAAATTTGGTCTATTTATTTATATTCAAGTAATATGCTATTAATATTTACATGTATTTTTTGGTAAAACAGGATATTCTTGGGGAGTGTGACCAACTATGTAATGTCTCATGCGACCTGCCCTGTGACTGTAGTCAAGGATCCAGATTTCCACAAGCACTGATCAACAACTTTGGGTTGAATGCGAGTAACTAATTGCGACTTATGATGCCCGTTGAATAAGATGAAAAGCTTTAAATGTATATTTATTTTCTCTTTTGATAAGATCTTGTTTCTGGTTCCAATAAGCAGAGAGAGATTGATGATTTTCTCTTATTTGTATGATCTAGTAAGTTATGTTTCGTTATATAATTTCCTGGACAAGAAAGAACTATAAATATTATTTTATGATATAATTATCCATATTAGTGTCGGAGATGAGTATCCGGTGAATCAGTTAAGGCACATATTAGCTGACTCATACACACTAAGCAAAAACTTAAAAGAAATTTTAAACTGTTATGAAATATTATATTTTGTCGTGGATGTCTATAACTCCTAAAGAAGTTACTCCCACTATTCTTCTCCATTAACCTCCACTATTGTTCACCTATTGTTGTAACTCTCATCTTTATAACCTCCTCCACGATCTTCCCCATGATCTCAATAGTTAATAACATGTTTATGATATCATTTTGTATACCTCAATGTCATCCTATAAATAGAGGGTTTGGGCATCACATTGTACGCACTTGAATACATGGAAGAAATAGATTCTCTTTCTCTCTACATTGTTGTCTATCTTTTTATCTTATATTATTACTTTGAACTAAGTTTTGTAACACATTATCAGCACGAATGCTTCATTTTTTTTTGTCAAGTTGCGGTAGGTGTTTCTTAACTTTCATGGCTTGGCCTACTCATATCCTTTTGGCCATCAGGTAACTCTTTGTTTATCTGTTTTCATATAAAACGGTAAGATGAATTATTTCAATTACAACTGTGCTACCTTAGGTTTCATGACAACCATGCCCGCAACCTATCTTACCGGCTTAAAGTATGTTTATCAAATTCAAACTTATGCACAAGACTTAGCAATAGTCTTTTGGTCTCTTTCACATGTTTATGCTAAATGGTTGACAAGGTACATCTGACATCATGTGCAATGAGAATGCTAGTTTGCTTATTATGTATAGTATTTGTGGAAACTTGTAATGTCAATGAAAGCAAAATGAATTTGATGTGCTCTCCAAGTGTAGTAGATGTTTTGATGATTTGAGCTCTTTTCTTAAAGAGAGTTTGTATTTTTGGCACTAAAACTTGCAAGACATAACTTCTTGCTGGCACTAAAATATTCTGATGATTTACAATGCTTTTCAGTGATGTCAGATCTTAGGAAAGGAGTTCTACTACCATGTCATGACTACATTGGTTGAGATAATGAAGTTATTTCGGATGAGCTAATTTTTTTTTTCATGCAGCTAGAAGATTTTTTTTTTTCTCGCGACTGCGCTCTCTTTTTCATACACCTCTATATAAGCATGTGTTGTGCACTATCCTCATACCATAATTCTGTGGCTATCAAATAAAATGAAAATAGAAATCTAACAATTGATGGAAGCTGATCGACTGGATGCTAATACAAGATACAGTTACATTCTTCTAACTAATTCATATTTTATCTTATTTTACTAATATGAAATTTATCTATTTTTCCATGTTAACTTTTCTGCCAAGTGCCAATTTTTGGATTTTCCTAGGTACATACGTCTATCTTGGCAGACACTTTTTGACAATATATGGAAACTATCCAGTCAAGCGTGCATTAGAATTAGAAATCTGATTTCCATAAAAAAATGAACATTGTTACAGATCAAATACTTGTAAGTTACATTGCTAATGTTGTTAAAGATGTTTAAAGGCTTGAAGGCGAGTTTAGTATATTTTGGGTAAGACGCTGGGTTCAAGTTCTACCGCACTATGAGGGTATGACATCAGGTTCAAGTTCGGATGCTCCATGATGATAAGAGTTGGGTTCGTGTCCCAACTCATTATGGCCTTATATGCTTTTATATGGGTAAGGCATTGAGTTTGACTCCCAATGCACCATACTGATGATATAATGAATGGCTAAAGGAAAATAATGTATTTTTCAGGAAAACGCATGAAGCTTGTCCCACTTGGTATGCTCCATTCTTGAAATGAATATGATAGCGGTGCAAAATAAGTCTAATGAAGACAAGTGGTTGATAAATGAGCGCGGGGTGCCAACGATCAAAATATAATAGTCATCATTATGGTAATTGTAAAAAGGAGAACAATAAGGGTTCTCGAAGTAATTCTTCAAAAGGTGAAGGAAATATTTACCATCAAATTGGTATGAAAAGTTTATAAAGCACGTCACGATAATTATACTCCATTCTTTGAAGAGAATGTGATTTATGATAAGCATTGAGAATACATATTCATTCCTCGAGGTGAATATAATGATATGTGATAAAAATAATGAATAAACACGTGCGATACATGATTGGATACACACCACAACTCACCTCTATGGGAGGTTTGAGTGAAATAAAAAGGAATGAATATTATTGTGGTTATATGAATATGTCATTGGTTGTGTACATGTGGTTCGAAAAAATATATTTTCATGCTTTATAAAAAGTTATTAAAGGCAAAATTAAAGCAAGAAAGATTTTCCTTATGATGATTTTGACAATGACAATTATTATGATATAATTTTCTCTATGAAGGAGACATTCACCATATGGATGGTGTGACAAAAGATCTTATAGTACAAAATCAATTAAGAGCTCCGGAAGAGCTAATTTGTTACTATTCGGATGAATGAAACTATTCATAACATTGATATTATAGTAAGTCTCAAAATAAACTTTTAGAGTTTCAAATGTATTAGCCAAAGTGGTTGGCATATTGAGACTATAAATGAAAGGAAGATTGATTATCTTCATACTACTATAACATACCGGGTAAATATGAAAGGTTACCCGACTTTTCTTCTATTTGTACTATACGAGTATAAGCATGATGGTGGAATCCCATGCCACAAGTAAACTAGAGGTTTACAGAAATAAATATTAGTTGGCATGACCGGTTGTCCATTCGGGTTCAATTATGATGCGAAAAAATTGATTGAGAATTCACATTGGCATATATTGACGAAATAGAAAGTTATTCAAGAATTCTTTTGTAATGTTTATCCTCTTAATATACCAGCTAAGGTAGGGATTGAATCCCTTGATATCTGGAATGAATAAAAGGTGATATATATGTACGGGCCCAATCACCTGCCATGTGGACCGTTTATTATATGATTTTAATAGATACATCTATTCTATGGTCACATGTGCGTTTGTTATCAACTTGCCGTTTGATTTTTGCAAGGTTGTTTGCTCAAATTATTCGAGCATAATTCCAGAATATAAAAATGATAATTTATCTTCATAAACTGGTTTAAATCCAAGTTGGTTTAGCAGAAATTGTATGCCTCCAATTATAGCTAAATCATTGGTTAGGAGTTCACAAATAGAAATTTGGTATGAGGTATATTGTTTAATATACAACAGTGCTTGTACACATCTAGCCAACAAGTTATGATAAATTCTCCCCATCATAATTGGTTCAGGGTCAGCAACCAAATATTTCCATCTTGAAATATGAATGTGCTATACAATTTAATTGTGATACCACAAAGCACAAAGATGGGTTCCCAAAGAAGGTTGGAAAATGTGTTGGTGATCCCGACATTATAAGAAGAAAATGGGCAGCTGAAAAAAGTGATACGTGAAATGAATTCTTATGAATATATGTAAAACCTTGTATAAGAAAATGTGAACTTGAAGTTCAAGTGATAATTCATTTCCAAAATATTTCAATGCACATTGCTGACCTAAAGCTAAATGCCATATTCTAACTGCTAATGCTCCAAATAGAATAACGTCCATGATGGACAGAGTTTATGGAACACATGAAGCGTAATAGACTAATCTGTTCCAAAGATAAAACCTTGAAGAAAGAGAGAGAAAATGCAAGATGGTCATAATAAGGAGGCAAGTGCTTTAGCAGAGCACCATGACATAACACTTTATAAGACCTCATGGGAGAGGTTCAGCTACCTGAAAATAATGAGATATCAATAAGTTATGTCTGTATTGTGTGATGATGAAACCGATGTAAAATGATCATCGATGATATTGTTGATATAATGCAGCGCTTAATATTTGAAATATTGACAAGGATCTTGAGCTCAAATCTATCATGGAATTTAGACAGATAAATAATTGGCCAAATGAAAAATCTGTAATGAAAATTGACTTTATCTGAAAAATATGAAGTTGGACGGATAGTCCCAACAACTGAAAGTATAAAGGCTATATGAAGATATTGAAATATGATTAGTATTATACTGCAAAAGAAATTCTTGATATAGATTTGTCTATTCTGTCAAATATTGTCAAGGTTTTGTTTGTTATACAAATGCAGGGCATAGTTCGTTGCTCAACCAATCTATTTCTATGTGAGGGTAATGTTATATTATTATTCTACAAGGTAGCTAATTGTTGATACTTTTTCAAGTCATGCTAAGATAAGAAATTGATAAAATAAGTGACTCAACACACAACAAATGTGTGACTTTTCTTTGAAGAGACGATTCTAATAATACTGAAGACGATGCTGCTTGCATAGCTCCATTGAAAGAATGACAATAGAAGGAGACTAAATAAAGCACATTCACCAAAGTACTTCAACGAATTTGTTCAAGTAATAATTTGACAAACTTATTCACAAGGTATTATAGATCTCAATATTAGAGTAGTTGCTATACAGGATTGGAATTTTCGAAGAATAAATAGATATTTTCATCAGGGGGAAGCAAATACGTGCTGTACTCTTTTTCCCTTAGCTAAGATTCTATCCCACTGGATTTTTCTGGCAAGGTTTTTAACGAGGCAACAAATAATGCGTATTGCAAAATATGTGTACTCTTTTTCATTCAATAAGTTTTTTTTTTCCACAGAGTTTTTTCTTAGTAAGGTTTTAACGAGCCACATTATCTATAGACATCCAACGGGGAGTGTTATGAAATATTATACTTTGTAGTGGATGTTTATAACTCCTAAAGAAGTTACTCCCACTACTCTTCTCCATCAACCTCCCACTATTGTTCACCATTATGGTTGTAACTCCCATCTTTATAACCTTCTCCATGATCTTACCCATGATCTCAATAGTTAATAACATATTTATGATACCTTTTTGTATACCTCAATGCCATCCTATAAATAGAGGGTTTGGGCATCACATTGTACACACTTGAATACATGGAAGAAATAGATTCTCTTCTCTCTTTCTCCCTACATTGTTGTCTATCTTTTTATCTTATATTATTACTTTGAGCTAAGTTATGTAACATAAACTATTTTATCCCGTATGGTCATTGTGGACTCATACTTTAGGGAATGCATCTACAACCCTCTCTTTACTTAATTTCCAAAAAGGGATTAGAAAAATTATTCCCTCAGTTTTAAATTATTTGTCGTAATTTTTAAAAATAGTTATCTCAAATTAATTATCATTTTAGAAGTTCAAAACAAAAGAAATTTTATTTTTTATATTTCACCCTTAATAACAATTGTTCTTAAAGATGATGATAACACATATATAGAGATTACATCTTTTCTTAGCAATAACAGTAAGTTTCTGGTGAATGGAGAGGGAGGTAACTTCAGTTGGATATAGGGGTTAAAAGGTTCCTAATAAAACTAAAATCATGCTCAGGAAAGGCTCCCAACAGGAGTTTTCCTGCACAAAATTTGAATTAACTGTAGTCATGTTTGTTGCTTCTACTCTATAGTACTAGAAATTAACAACCACATCTTCTTTGACTGCACAAATGTCGTTCAGCTCTGGCATGAACTGATCTCAAAAAGCTACACTGAAAGCTAACATATGAATCCAATCTTCACAACCCAGCACTGGCCTACCACATGGAACAAGCTAAGAAAGATACCACCGGACTGCGAACCATAACCTATTCAATAATAGGGAAGATGCCATCTCAACTGTGAACACAATTGCCAAACTACTGAATACTACACAATAGCAGGCACATGAAGTATTAGGAAGATAATCCCTATCAGGGTTAAGTGGGAGCCACCGATTAGCTAGGGGGCGTTACAAACATAATATTGATGGTGCAGCTAAGGATAACACAGGGGGAGGGAGAATTGTTGGAGTATTTAGGATACACCATGGTAACTGGATATTTGGGTATTTGAAAATATACCACACACCACCAATACATTTGCGGAACTAACTGCTTTACTTAAGGGACTCCAAATTATAGAACAAAATGGCTTAATACCTCTGGAAGTAGCCACAGATTCATCAGAGGTAATAAGAATGTTAATAACAGGTAATATAACTTATGGTCCTATTATATGTAAATGCAGGTTGTTAATTCAAAGGATGACCAAAATACTATTGAAGAACAACTACAGGAAGCAAAATAGGATGGCTGATGCATCAGGTAAAGAAAGAGCAAAAACAAGCTTTTGGGGAACAACAATGTTGCAAGTTGCTCCGGTGTTTGCAAATGAATTATTTTAGGCAGACATCCAAGGAACTGAAGAAACTAGAAATATTTTGGATTGAAATATTGACACATTGGAAGAAAACATGTTTGACTTTGGGGGATTGCAATATCGCCCAAGTAATCAGTACTTTGTGGTGTAATTATTTATATATATTCAATTCCCATTACCAAAAAAGAGATTACATCTGTCATGACCCAAATCCTCCCTCTGTGGGATGTCGTGACAGTACCTAGTCTTTACGACTAGGTAAGCCTAATATTTACAAAATAATGAAAAGAAAACACAAAATTTAGCAATTAACTGCAACGAGTAATTTAATAACTGATATAAGTGTCAGTCGGCATATACAATAACCACTCTCAAGCATGCACAAAGTATCCTAACACCCAGAACATCATAAGTCACACGCTTCTAAGATTTTGTCTAACTACTCTATACACCAGTACTAGAAGAAGTAAAAGAGAAACAACATAAGAAGCGATAAAAGGGGATTCCAAGGTCTGCGGACGCGGGCAGATGTACCTTGAAGTCTTCGGAACAACTACAACTGTGCAACTAAAAGCGAGGTTGGTATGAGGTACCTGGGTCTACACACAAAAATATGTACAGAAGAGTAGCCTGAATGCAGCAAATAGTACCCAGTAAGTGCCAAACCTAATCTCGGTCGAGTAGTGACAAAGTTAGACCAGGGCCCTATATATATATATATATATATATATATATATATATATCGCAGTAAAATAAAAGACAGAAATTTAGCAAGAAAGAAATCACAGAAGGATACAGTATAGTACACCAAAATAACAACAGGGGATCTCACGATACTATCTCGTAGTCCCAAACGTAAATATGCAAGGGGATCTTCCGGAATACCGTTTTGTAATCCCAAAGTAAATATGCAGGGGAATCTTCCGGAATACCATTCCGTAGTCCCAAATTAAATATACAGGGGGATATTCCGGAATACAGTTATGCAGTCCCAAAGTAAATACACAACTCAAACAATGGAAATAACAACTGAAATACGAAATCCTATAGTTTAGACTAAGTACAAGCTAAGGAAGAAGCAGTAAATCTACTAAGCATGCTGCACAGAGTTCAGATAAGCATTTAAGACATGTAAGCATGCTATTCTAAGCTAAGCAGGATATTTATACATGCTAGTATAACTCAATTAAAGTGAAACAAAATATTATTCAGCGAAAAACGGAGTGTTACAACAAATAGCCCATGTACGCACTCGTCACTTCACGCATATGGCGCTCACATGTTACAACAGTACCAAATCTTAAGGGGGGTGAGGGGTTCCCTACACAAGATTAGGCAAGCCGCTTACCTCGAACCAAGCTCAATCAATTGGTAACAATGCGTTTTCCACGAATATCAAACTATGAATGGCCTAAATCTAGCCAAAAGCAATTACATACTGTAAATATAACCATAAGAAGCTAATCTAACTAATGAAATCAATGCTTAACAAGAAATTAAAAATCGCCCCAAAAAGTTGACCCGGGCCCACGTCTCGAAATCAGTTAAATTTCATAAAATATAAATACCTATTCACTGACGAGTTCACTTATACCAAAATTATCCAAATCTGATATCAAAATCTCAATCAAAACCCAAAATCTTAGTTGAAGAACTTCTTCCCATTTTCCCCAAAATTTCAACCCCGATTTTAAAGATGGAATTGATGATAGATTAGTGAGATAAAATTAAAATCAAGTGTAGAATCATTACACAATTGATGTCTCTGAAAATCCCTCAAAATCTCGTCAAAATCCGAGCTCTCAAACTCATGTTTTGATTAAAATGGTTACCCTCATTATTCGAAAATCTGCCCAGGTGCTCACATTACGCGATCACAGAACATCTAATGTGATTGCGTAGAACAAATTCCAACCGCTTAAAATCCTGTTGTGCAAATGCGTCACCTCACACGCAATCGCGTACCACTAGCTGCTTAGAACGCAATCGCGCCCAACCTCACGCAATTGCAACGAACAAAATTTGGACTCCCTTGTCGCTTTACTTCCTCTTCATGAACTTGGCCTAGCCCATGCGTTCGCGATACACAAAAATTACGTGATCACGTACCCTAACTCGCGAACGCATAAGGTAAAATGCCACTGCCGCCAAACAAGCTTAAGCAATCGCGTACCCTCTTACGTGATCGCATAAGAGGAAACCAACAACTGAAACTTCAACAATTTCTTCAATTTCAACAAGTCCAAATCTAGCCCACTAACTATCCAGAATCCACCCGAGGCCCCTGAGACCTCAACCAAACATACCAACAAGTCCTAAGATACCATATGAATTTAATCGAGCCCTAAAATCACATCAAATAATGCTAAAATCATGAATCACCCTCCAATTCAAACTTAAAGAACTCGAAATTTCAATTTTCGACAATTAATGTTGAAACCTATCAAATCGTGTCCGATTGACCCTAAAATTTATACACAGGTCATAAATGACACCACGAACCTATTCCAACTTCCAAAAATCCAATTCGAGCCTGATATTAAGAAGTTCTCAACCAATCTAAATCTCCAAAAAATTGACTTTCGCGATTTCAAGCCTAAATCAGCTACAAGCCTCCAATTCACAATACGGACACGCTTCCAAGTCCAAAATTACCCAATGGAGCTAACAGAACCAATGAAACTCCATTCCGAAGTCCTCCTCATACAGTTTTGACTAAGGTTAAAATTCTAAGACTTAAGCTTCTGTTTAAGGACTAAGGGTCCTAAAACACTCCGAAACCAAAAGAAAAACCTCCTGGCAAGTCACATAAGCAGAAAAATATACGGGAGAAGCAGTTAATAGGGGATCCGGGCTATTACTTTTAAAACGATTGGCCAAGTCATTACATCCTCTCCTTTTTAAAATTAATCGTTCGTCCTCGATCGAGTATAGAGACATACCTGAAGAGGTGAAAAGATGAAGATAATAGCTGCGCATATCATGCTCGGTTTCCCAAGTCACCTCCTCGACGGCTGACCCCTCTACTTAACCTTCACCGAAGAAATGTTTTTTGACCTCAACTTTTGACCCTTTCTGTCAAAAATAGCCACCATCTCCTTAACATAAGATAGATCCTTATCCAACTGGACTGATCTAAAATCTAACACGCGAGACAAATCACGATGATACTTTTGGAGCATAGAATCATGGAATATTGGATGAACTCCTACTAGACAAGGAGGCAAGACAAGCTCATAAGCAACTCCCCAACTCGCCGCAACACCTCGAATGGACCAATAAACCTTGGGCTCAACTTTCCCTTCTTTTCGAACCTCATAGGCTAAAATTCGAGCAAGAACCGCTCTCCAACCATGAATGCCACATCGCAAACATTTCGATCCATATAACTCTTCTTTCTGGACAGGACTGTGCGAAGTCTATCCTAAATCACCTTAACCTTTTCCAAAACATCCTGAACCAATTCTGTACCCAACAATCTATCCTTTCCCGGCTCGAACCAACCCACTAAAGACCGATATCAGCTACTATACAGAGCCTCATATAGTGCCATCTGAATGCTCGACCAACAACTGTTATTGTAGGAAAACCCTGCAAGTGGAAAGAATTGATCAGAAGAACCTACAAACTCTATCACGCACGATTGGAGCATATCCTTTAGAACTGAATAGTATGCTTAGATTTTCCGTCCATCTAATGGCAAAATGTTGTTCTCAACTCTACCCGAGTACCTAACTCCTGTTATATGGACCTCTAGAACCATGATGTAAAATGCGTACCCTTATCATAGATGATAGATACCGGTACGCCATAAAGCCTGAGAATGTCACGAATATAAACTTGAGCTAGCTGCTCGGAAGAATAAGTACTCATCACAGCAATGAAATGATTCGACTTCATCAGCCTGTCCACAGTCACCCAAACTGCATCAAACTTCCATTGAGTCCGTGGGATTCCAACAATGAAATCCACAATGATCCTCTCCCATTCCCACTCCGGAATCTCTAACTTCTGAAGCAATCCACCCAGTCGCTGATGTTTATACTTAACCTACTTGCAATTTAAGCAACGAGATACATATTCCACTATGTCCTTGTTCATTCTTCTCCACCAATAATGTTGCCTCAAGTCCTGATGCATTTTTGTGGTGCCCAGATGAATGGAGTACCATGAGATGTGAGCCTCTTGGAGAATCAGCTCACGCAATCCGTCTACATCGGGCACACATAGCCTTCCCTACATCCTCAATACACCAACATCCCTAACAGTGACCTCCTTAGCATCACCGTGTTGAACCATGTCCTTAAGGACGAGCATATGGGGGTCATCATAGTAACGCTCCCTGCTACGATTATAAAGAAAAGAATGGTAGACCACACAAGCCAAAACTTGACGGCTCAGAAATATCCAATCTGACAAATTGGTTGGCTAAGTCCTAAACATCCAATGCCAATAGCCTCTTTGCTAATGGTTAATATGCTAAGCTCCCTAATCTTTCCGCCCTGCGACTCAAGGCAATGGCCACCATATTGACCTTCTCGAGATAGTACAAAATACTGATATCATAATCTTTAAGTAACTCTATATACTTCCACTGATGCAAGTTAAGATCTTTCTGCTTGAATAGATACTGCGAATTCCGGTGATCAACATAGATCTCACAAGGGACACCATACAAATAGTGCCGCCAAATCTTCAAGGCATGAACAATAGCTGCTAACTCAAGCTCGTGGATATGATAGTTCTTTTCATGAACCTTCAGCTATTTGGACGTGGAGGAAATCACCCTACGGTCCTGCATCAATACCACGCTAAGACCAATCCGTGATACATCACAACAAAGGGTATAAGACCCCGAACCTATTGGGAATACCAATACCGGGGTTATAGTCAAATCTGTCTTGAGCTTTTGAAAGCTCTCGTCACACTCCTTTGTCCACCTGAATAGAGCATCCTTTTGGGTCAGCCTATTCATAGGTGCTGTAATAAATGAGAATCCCTTAATAGATCGACCGTAATAACCTACCAAACCAAGTAAACGTTGGATCTCCCTAGCTGAGGACGGTAAGAGTCAACTCTGCATTGTTTCCATCTTCTTTGGATCCACCTCCATCCCTTCACTTGACTCTACGTGACCCAAAAAAATTCCACGAAATCTCTCCAGAACTAACATTTTGAGAACTTTGCATATAAATTATTTTCTTTCATGGTCTGAAGCACAACCCTCAGGTGATGCTTATGATCCTCCCGACTATAGGAGTACACCAGTATGTCGTCAATAAACAATGATGAAAGAGTCAAGATAGGGCATAAATACACTATGCATCAAATGCATAAATATTGTTGTGGCGTTGGTCAGTCCAAATGACATAACAAGGAACTCGTAATGACCATACCGAGTCCTAATAGTATTTTTGAGGATATTAGCTCCGAATCTTCAACTGATGATAGCCTGAATGTAAGTCAATCTTGGAAAACATTCTATAACCCTGTAACTGATCAAATAGGTTATCAATACGAGGCAAATGATGTATGTTCTTCAATGTAACTTTGTTCAATTGGTTATAATATATACACATGCGCATGGAACCATCCTATTTCTTCACAAACAATATTGGAGCACCCTAAGGTGATACACTTGGCCGAATGAAGCCTTTATCGAGCAATTCCTTTAATTGTTCCTTAAACTCAATAGGAGCCATACGATACAGAGGAATAGAGATGGGCTGAGTGCCCTACAACAAATCAATACCAAGGTCGATATCTCCGTTATGCATCATGCATAGAACATCAGCTGGAAATACATGAGGGAAACCCTCACTACTGGAGCTGACTCAACTGTAAGGGTATCAATACTGACATCTCTCACACAAGCTAGATACATGTCACAACCTTCTCATCATTCGTTTAGCTTTAAGAAATCAAATAACTCTGCTAGGAGTGTAATCTAAGGCACCCCTCCACTCTAATGGCGGTAAGCCTAACATAGCCAGCGTCACGATCTTGGCGTGAAAATCAAGAGTACCATAATGGGACAATAACCAACCCATGCCCAAGATAATACTAAAATCTACCATACTGAGCAATAATATATCGGGTATGGTCTCAATACAACTAATAACAACCAAGCATGATCGATACACATGGTCAACAAGAATAGAATCTCCTACACGTGTAGACACATAAATAGGAGAACTCATAGAATTACGGGATACGCCTAAATACGGAGCAAAATAACATGACACATAGGAATAGGTGGAGATTGGATAAAATAAAACTGACGCGTCTCTATGACAGACCGGAACAATACTAGTAATGGCAAAGTCTGAAGAAACTGCCTCTGTACAACCAGGAAGAGCATAGTATCTAGCTTGGCCTTTCCCTCTAAGGCGAAATCTACCTCCCCGACTTCCACCTTGAGCTAGATGAGCATGTGGAGTAGTGACTGGTGCTGTAACAATAGCCTGAGGACCTAGTGGAGCACCTTGTGCCTGCAAAGTCTATGGAGGTGCACCCCTCCTAAGTCTGAGGCAATCCATCACTATACTGTGAGTGTCGCCACACTCAAAACAAGCTCTAGGAGGGCGTCGCTGCTGTGGCTGGATCGAGCTAGGTCTATTGGACTGACCACTAGAAACACCCCGTGTAGGAGGCAAACTAGTCATTTAGAGGTGCATAATAAGGCTCATGGGGCCTAGGAGGAGCCGGAATATCAATGGCTGCCGGAACTGATAAATGAACATGGTGTTAGAATATACGCTTAACGCTAGAGGGGGGGGGGGGTGAATAGCGTTTTAATAAAAATCAAGATAAATTTACGGAATTAAAATTGCAGGAATAAAGTAAGGGCAGTAATTAAAGTAGTAAGGAGAGATCATACCGAATTTATACTGGTTCACCATAACGTGTGGTTAGTCCAGTCCCCGAGAGACTCTCTCGAGTTTTGCACTAACTCCGTTAAGCTTAGGGGTGCCTAACAAACCGTTACACTTGCTCGTAGATATACACTCTACAAGACTTCAACTTGCTCGAGGATACCTCACCTCAAGACTTCAAGTCAAGGAACTAAACTTTCCTTCTTACAACAAGGGATTAGAACTTCCCTTCAAGTGTATGTAAACACTTAGCACTCAAGACAAGACTCTCTTATAGAGTAGATGTGAGTAAAATTAATACGCTCAAGAACACAACAACTTCGTCAAGAATTTGGCTCTCAAAAACTATGAAATGAATGTGAAATGATTGATATGAAAGTATGTAAGCTTAAGCAAGAATTGTATTCAGTTGTTGTGCTTAAAAGAGTGGTTTTGAGGTGTATTTATAGTCCTCAAAGACCCAAAGACCGTAGCTTAATTGCCAATCACTAATTGCTGATTTTGTGCTAGAATAATCGATTATCTGATTTGCATAATCGATTATCTGCAAATCGTTCAAAAATCATATGCAGATTTTAAGCTAGAGTAATCGATTATTCAAATTGCATAATCGATTACCTGATAACGTTCAAAAATCAGACGCTGATTTTATGCTAGCATAATCGATTATTGCCTTGTGCATAATCGATTATCTTTCAGCGTATAAAAATACTTTGGCAACGATCAGTGAATAATCGATTATCATATTACATAATCGATTATTTTGCTGTTTTGTAAATTTCGGTTTACACTGTCTTAACATAATCGATTATCAAAAAGACATAATCGATTATTTTGCTGTTTTGTAAATTCTTGTTTACACTGTCTTAACATAATCGATTATCAGAAAAACATAATCGATTATTTCTCTCCAGATTTGAAAGACATGTTTAAAATTCATTTTGGCTAAAATGAAAGTGTTTGAAAATCATTTTGTGTTAAAACAAAGGTGCATGGTTTGATGAAAATAATTTTACGAGAGAAGCCAAGACTTGAATCTATTGTTGGATTAAGATCACAATATCAAACAACTCATGTATATCTTCGTTGCTTTACTTGATCTTGTTCTTTGTTTCTCTTGTGCTTGGACTTCGGCATATGTCAATGTTCCATGCGCGTCGGTTCGTCATTTATCAAAACCTACAAAGATGAACACACGTTTAGTTTTAGCGATTTGAGAACGTGTTTCAACAATTTCCCCCTTTTTGATAATGGCAAACCAATATCGGGATATGCATATTAAATAATTGATAATGACAATCCAAGACAAGTATATAGATATGTGAATGAGTTGCCCCTCAATTTATGAGTTCCCCCTCAATTTATGCCAATATGTATTAGTGTGCATAGCCCTTATTCTTCCCCCTTTTGACATTAGCAAAAATAAATAACCTTTTATTGAGGAAACAATATTGAAAATACATAATAAAGCAAGAAAAATAGACAAAATATTATTCAAACGAGACATAATGGAAGCAATAAAAAATAGACAAGATATTATTCATTTTCAACATTAACATCCGCCTCGGCATCCAGCACTTCTTCCGGAAGGACAACTTGGGCATAGGGATAGCGGACGTGGTCAAAATATCCATGAAGCTCGTGGGATAATCGGGTGACATTCCTATCAATCCGAGTCATGGACATGGACAAAGAGGCAAGTTGCTCAGAAATGGTTTGGAGGGTAGCAACGGACGGGGCCTGAGGACGACGTCTTTGAGTTGGAGGAGGAGCCGGATGTTCACCGATATTGGGAAATGAAGATTCTTGAATTTCTCAATGTTTTGTTGCCTTTTTGTGAGGACCGACAGAGGTGTCGATACCGGAGGCTTGAATAAGAGCCATAATGACAGAAGTATATGGGAGTGGCTTATCGTCCCCAATTGCATCATACATGTGAGTCATGACGAACTGACACCAATTGATGCGAGCCCCGGTGATAATTGCGTGCATGAGTTTTGAATCCTCATGAGAGAGAGTCGTATGATTGAATTTGCGCGGTTTTAGAACACGGGTTATGAAATAAAAGATTAGACGATATTCCGGGAGCATGTTCGTAATGGTTGGGCGACGATGCTCCGGACTTGCAATAAATTCGCCAATGCCAATTTGGTTGAAAAGAAGTTGTTCATCAAATAAAACACATTCTTCCCTAGTGTAGAGTGAAATGTCTTCCCCATTTCGTGGAAGTTTAGTGAGGACTTGCAAGTTTTCCTCATTTAAAAGAATTGGAACACCATTGATGCTTGAGACAAGTTCACCATCTTCGTCCTACCCGAGATTGGAATAGAAGGCACGAATTAGAGAAGGGTGAATGTAAGGATTGAAGATATATGAATTCAAGAAGTTGATTTTGCATGAGGATATTTGCTGTGGATGGAGGGGCGATGTGGCTAAGGAATCGATCAGTGGAGAATCGAGGAGGAAGGATTTCCCGATTTTCAAATTTTTCGACGAATCGAAGGAGTTCGGCTTCACTATCGAACCGTAAATAAGATCCGTCTTTATAGCAGTGAACGGGTGAGGAGCAACGGAAGAGGAGGCAATATGTTTGCCAGAACGAGCGCGTTTAGAATTCTTGCCCGTCGTTTAAAAAGAAATTTGAGAGCCTTTGCAGAAATTTTTGAAGACTTTGGAAGAATATTAGGAGTAGGAGTGATGTTGGAGTGAAGAATTTGAAGGGTGGAAGCATCTATTTATAGAGCGAAGGAGATGAAGGCATTTAATTGTACAATAAATTCAGATTTTATGTCCCAAACGGTCAAAAAACGGTAAGAAGTTTGAAAAAGTGAACGTTGATAATCGATTTTGTTGGTCAGATAATCGATTTTGGTGACCCAGTCTGGAAAACAGATTCAGAGAATAATTGATTATCATTTTGAGATAATCGATTATGTCAGGAAATGTACTACCCGACGAAGTCGAAGCGGTAAAGGAAAATCGATTACGAGGTTGCCGATAATCGATTATTTTAATCTTTGGCTTAGACCTGCAAAACAGAATTAGTTAATAATCGATTGCGATAAATAGATAATCGATTATACTATATGTTCACTGATCATTTGACAAACAGAATGTTAAGATAATCGATTATGGCTTTTGGGATAATCGATTATGGAATAAGTTTGCCCAAAAATATGCAAAACAAAATACAAATATAATCGATTATGAAATAGTGATAATCGATTATTGCATATGGTCGCCAAAGTCCTGCAAAACGGAAATGTTAAATAATCGATTGTTGTATTGTAAAAATCGATTATTGCATTTGGTCAGTAAATATGTGACTGTATTCCCTCTGACTTTGGGGCGATACCTGCAAAAAAGAATTAGGCGCCTCCGACGCTCAAGTCAGTAATCGTCAAAGGAAAAATGCAATGCATGTATTAGATCAATGTGGAGTCAAGTATTCCAAGTTCACTACGAATTCGGAAAAAGGACTCTTTCTCTAAAGTCTTTGTGAAGATGTCGGCCAATTGATATTTGGTTTCAACAAACTCAATTTCGACATCACCATTGAGAACGTGATCTCTTATGAAGTGGTGCCTAATTTCTATGTGTTTCGTTCTTGAGTGAAGAACAGGGTTCTTCGTCAAGCTTATGGCGCTAGTATTATTACATCGAAGAGGGATATGATTGATACTAAGCCCATAATCCGAGAGTTGTTGTTTCATCCAAAGGATTTGAGCATAACAACTCCCCGCGACTACATATTCAGCCTCGGTTGTGGATAGCGCAACACTTACTTGTTTCTTGCTAAACCAAGAAACTAGAGAGCTACCGAGCAAATGGCAAGTGCCACTAGTGCTCTTGCGGTCCAATTTGCAACCCGCAAAATGGGAATCGGAATAGCCAACAAGTTGGCATGAAGAACCTTTGGGATACCATAATCCCACATTTATAGTTCCAACAAGATACTTCATTATCCGTTTTACCGCAGTTAGGTGCGACTCCTTCGGACATGATTGATATCAAGCGCATAAACACACGCTAAACATGATGTCCGGTCTACTTGCAGTAAGATAAAGAAGGGATCCGATCATACCACGATACTTCTTTGTGTCTACTTCCTTACCTTTCTCATCTTTGTCAAGATGGTCGGATGTACTCTTTGGAGTGGCCATTGCTTTGGCGTTGCTCATTTCAAAACGATTTAGCAACTCCTTGCAATATTTAGATTGGCAAATGAAAGTTCCCTCTTTCATTTGTTTCACTTGCAACCCCAAGAAGTAGTTTAGCACACCCATCATTGACATTTCAAATTCACTTGTCATTAATTCAGAGAATTCCTTGCACAAAGAATCGTTAGTAGCACCAAAAATAATATCATCCACATATATTTGAACTAATAAGATGTCATTGTTTTTGTTCTTAATAAAGAGTGTAGTGTCAACTTTCCCCCTAGTGAACTCATTGTCCAAAACAAATTTGCTTAAGCGTTCATACCAAGCTCGGGGAGCTTGTTTAAGACCATAGAGGGCTTTCTTAAGTTTGAAGACATGATCGGGAGATTTAAAGTCTTCAAAACCCGGGGGTTGTTCAACATATACTTCCTCTTGAATAAACCCATTTAGGAAGGAACTCTTTACATCCATTTGATATAAAATAAAATTCATAGAAGAGGCAAAAGCAAGTAATAGACGAATAGCTTCTAGTCGTGCAACTGGTGCATAAGTTTCTTCATAATCAATTCCTTCTTCTTGATTATAACCTTTAGCAACAAGCCTAGCTTTGTTTCTAGCGATAATACCATTTTCATCTAATTTATTTCGAAAAACCCATTTCGTACCAATTATGGTGTGATTATCGGGTCTTGGAACCAATTCCCAAACATCATTACGTTTGAATTGGTTAAGCTCCTCTTGTATTGCCAAGGTCCAATGCTCATCCCCAATTGCTTCGGAAATGGTTGTACGTTCTATTTGTGAAACAAAAGCCATATGTCCTACAGTGTCTTTAAGAAGGTTTCGAGTACTTACCCCTTTCTCGATGTTGCCAATTACCTTGTCGAGAGGGTGATCTTTAGATGTCCTCCAAGCCTTCGGCATCATCGATTCTTCCTCTTGTGGTGGTTCTTCTTCCGATGATTGTTCCACAGCTTCATCATGTACTTCCTATGGATTCTCCTTTTGCACCTTGTCTTGAAGACTTATCTTGTTTAGAGAATCTGCAAGATGATCACAAAAATCCTTTCTCGCCAAGCGAGCATCATTTTCACAAAATACTACATGAGGAGATTCCTCAACAATTTTGGTTCGATTATTGAAAACTCTATATGCTTTGCTATGCGATGAGTAACCAAGAAAAATTCCTTCATCAGATTTCGCGTCAAATTTTCCCAAGTTATCTTTTCCGTTGTTGTGAATGAAACATTTACAACCGAAGACTCTAAGATGGGAAAGATTTGGTTTCCTTCCCTTATAGAGTTCATAGGGAGTTTTCATGAGTATCGGTCTTATGATAGCTCTGTTTAAAACATAGTTTGCGGTACTCACGGCATCCGCCCAAAACTTTTTGGAAATCTTAGCCTCATCGAGCATGGTTCTAGCCATCTCTTCGAGACATCAATTTTTACGTTCCACCACTCCATTTTGTTGTGGTGTACGTGGAGTCGAAAAGGTATGTTCATACCGAGTTCGTCACAATAATCCGCGAAGAGATTATGATCGAACTCTCCCCCATGATCACTTCTTATGGAAGTGACGGTTGTGTTCTTTTCATTTTGAACACGTTTAAGAAAACTTTTAAAAGCTTGAAAGGCATCACTTTTATGAGCAAGAAATAACGTCCATGTGAATCTAGAGTAGTCATCAACAATTACAAAAGCATAAAGATTTCCACCAAGACTTTCAACACGAGATGGTCCAAAAAGATCCATGTGAAGAAGTTGTAAAGGTCTAGTGGTTGAAACAACATTTTTGGATTTAAAAGAGGCTTTTATTTGTTTCCCTTTTTGGCATGAATCGCAAATAGAATCTTTTTCAAATTTTAGTTTTGGAAGACCGATTACTAAATCTTGAGAAACTAATTTGTTTAAAGATTCATGTTGACATGAGCTACTCTACGATGCCATAACCACATGTCGTCTTCTTTACTCAAAAGGCAATTCACAAAACTTGAAGAAGAATTTTCAAGATCAACCATATAGATATTATCAATTCTAATACCACGAAAATAACTTTAAAATCACTACGACGGATAACTAAGCATTCTTCGGAGTCAAACAATACAAGATTTTCCTTGTCACATAATGGACTTATGCTCAAGTGATTATGTTTAAGACCTTTAACTAGCAAAATATGCTTAATGGAGGAGGATTCGTCCTTACCGACCGAGCCAATGCTGATAATCTTTCCTTTGTTATTGTCTCCAAAAATAACATTTCCTCCTTCCGTGGGTTTTAGTTGAAGGAATTTTGATGCATCCCCGGTCATATGTTTGGAGCATCCACTATCAAGGTACCAAAGTACACTTGATCCCTTCAAACAGACCTACAAAACAAATTAATGAGATTTTGGTACCCAAGCCATTTTGGGTCCTTGTGTGTTAGGTGCAAAATAGTGGTGTGGTTGACCTGCAGTGAAATGTCTATGTCTAGTGAAGCATGCGGGAGCAATATGTCCAATTTTATTGCAATAATGACAAATGACATTCGGATTGTGCATTCTTCTAGGATGATAATAATTTGGGGATCTAAATTCATTCACCCTATTTTTTGGAATATAGTTTTGATGTAATTTTCGAAAATCTTTTCTAGGTGTTCTAAATTGCTCAACATTTCTCCTAGTGTTTATTCTAGGATGCATAACGATTCTAGAATTATTATTTCTAGGTTGAATATTTCTAGTTGCAATTTTTGAAAATCTTTTCTAGGTGTTCTAAATTGTTCTACATTTCTTCTAGTGCTCGTTCTAGGATGTATAGTGGTCCTAGGATTGTTATTTCTAGGTTGTTTAGGAATGGTCTCATCCTTTTTGTTAGGCACATTTTTGAAACCTTTTCCATGTTTAGTATATTTCAAGTTTATAAGAACCTCATTGAGATTTTTGTGAGAGGAGTTGAATTTATTCAAGGTGCTCTTGAGTTTTTCTACTTAATCTTTTAGATATTTGCAAGATGTACAACCATTGTTTGAGCTTTCGGGTTTATCGGCGCTTCTTTTGCCGTAAAACTTGTTTTCCTCTTTTAATTTCTCATTTTCAAGAGTTAGTTTTTCAAAATCCTTTTCTTTTGAAGAAATTTGTTTTCTTAAATCTTTTATAGATTTAGAAGAGCTAATAAACTCTTTATGCAATTCATCAAAAGCATCTTGCATTTCTTCTAAAGTAAATAGTTCTTGGAAGTAGTACATACCTCATTTTGAGTTTCTTCGTGTGCCATAAGACACAAGTTTGCGGTCCCGTTTCCTTCTCCATCACTTGAATCGTCTCCGGAGTCCCCTCCCCAAGAGATGTATGCTCTTTGTTTCTTGACGGGTTTCTTCTCCTTTTTGGTATTTGGACAGTTTTGTTTGATATGCCCGATTTCTCCGCATCCATAGCACTTTAATTGGTCTCCTTGTCGCTTACCTTTTCGTTCATACTCCATTCGCATGAATTTGTGAAATTTCTTAATAACGAGTCCGAACTCGTTATTTTCGTTGGTTGAATCCTCATCATTTTGAGGTTGAGCCGTGCTTGCTTTAAGAGCGATTCTTCGTTTCCTTTGATCATCCAAAGGAGGGTTAAGAATAGTAGATTCATAGGTTTTGAGATTACCTCTAAGCCCGTCGATTGTGACATTTGTAATGCCGATTGATTCTTGAATAGCATCGGCTTTGGAGCGCCATTCCGGAGTGAGACTTCGAAGAATTTTACGGACAAGTTCCCTATCCGTGAAGGTCTTCTTAAGAGCATGAAGATCATTAACGATTTTTGAAAATCGTTCGAACATATCATCTATCCTTCATATGAAAAAGTTCATATTCATGGGTTAGAAAATCTATTTTAGCTTCTCTTACCTGGTCCGTACCTTCGTAGGTGATTTCCAATTTATCCCACATTTGCTTGGCCGTTGTGCAACATGATATTTTCCTATTATCATCGGGGTTTACCGCACAGTACATCATGTTGATGGCTTTAGCGTTGTTCTCCACTTTTCTGATATCGTCCGCATCGTATTCATTTTCGGATTTAGGAACCGTTTCATTTTCAACCTTTTTGGTTGGTATTTTCTCTCCATTCTTTATAATTTTCCACAGTATTAAATTATTTGATTGGATGAATATTCTCATCCTCTCCTTCCAATAAGTGTAATTGGTGCCATCGAAGAGTGGTGGCCTTGTGAAGCATTGTCCTTCACCTAGTCCTGCATAAACGTTACGAGTAGAAGCCATGGATTGTTTCTCTCAAACTGTTAAGTCTTTCAGAGAGTTAGGCTCTGATACCAATTTAGAATATACGCTTAACGCTAGATGGGGGGTGAATAGTGTTTTAATAAAAATCAAGATAAATTTGCGGAATTAAAATTGCAGGAATAAAGTAAGTGCAGTAATTAAAGTAGTAAGGAGAGAACACACCGAACTTATATTGGTTCACCACAACGTGTGGTTAGTCTAGTCCCCGAGAGACTCTCTCGAGTTTTACACTAACTCTGTTAAGCTTACGGGTGCCTAAAAAACCGTTACACTTGCTCGTAGATATACACTCTACAAGACTTCAACTTGCTCGAGGATACCTCGCCTCAAGACTTCAAGTCAAGGAACTAAACTTTCCTTCTTACAACAAGGGATTAGAACTTCCCTTCAAGTGTATGCAAACACTTAGCACTCAAGACAAGACTCTCTTATAGAGTAGATGTGAGTAAAATTAATACGCTCAAGAACACAACAACTTCGTCAAGAATTTGGCTCTCAAAAACTATGAAATGAATGTGAAATGATTGATATGAAAGTATGTAAGCTTAAGCAAGAATTGTATTCAGTTGTTGTGCTTAAAAGAGTGGTTTTGAGGTGTATTTATAGTCCTCAAAGACCCAAAGACCGTAGCTTAATTGCCAATCACTAATTGCTGATTTTGTGCTAGAATAATCGATTATCTGATTTGCATAATCGATTATCTGCAAATCGTTCAAAAATCATATGCAGATTTTAAGCTAGAGTAATCGATTATTCAAATTGCATAATCGATTACCTGATAACGTTCAAAAATCAGGCGCTGATTTTATGCTAGCATAATCGATTATTGCCTTGTGCATAATCGATTATCTTTCAGCGTTTAAAAATACTTTGGCAACGGTCAGTGAATAATCGATTATCATATTACATAATCGATTATTTTGCTGTTTTGTAAATTCCGGTTTACACTGTAATTATTCAAATTGCATAATCGAATACCTGATAACGTTCAAAAATCAGACGTTGATTTTATGCTAGCATAATCGATTATTGCCTTGTGCATAATCGATTATCTTTCAGCGTTTAAAAATACTTTGGCAACGGTCAGTGAATAATCGATTATCATATTACATAATCGATTATTTTGCTGTTTTGTAAATTCCGGTTTACACTGTCTTAACATAATCGATTATCAAAAAGACATAATCGATTATTTTGCTGTTTTGTAAATTCTGGTTTACACTGTCTTAACATAATCGATTATCAGAAAAACATAATCGATTATTTCTGTCCAGATTTGAAAGACATGTTTAAAATTCATTTTGGCTAAAATGAAAGTGTTTGAAAATAATTTTGTGTTAAAACAAAGATGCATGGTTTGATGAAAATGATTATACGAGAGAAGCCAAGACTTGAATCTATTGTTGGATTAAGATCACAATATCAAACGACTCATGTATATCTTCGTTGCTTTACTTGATCTTGTTCTTTGTTTCTCTTGTTCTTGGACTTCGGCATATGTCAATGTTCCATGCGCGTCGGTTTGTCATTTATCAAAACCTACAAAGATGAACACACGTTTAGTTTTAGCGATTTGAGAACGTGTTTCAACACATGGAAACTCACATAACCCCTTCCATGGCGAACTGCAGTTGGGGCGCGAGCACCAGAATAAGAGCTAGTCTATCGAGACCTTTTGGCCTGTCTCTCATCCCTCTCGCGAGCAAGCATGCCCTCCACTCTCCTAGCAATATTCATGACCTGCTGATATGATATATCCATCTCCAATTCCCGGGCCACGATAATCTTGATACTGGGATGGAGCCCCTCAATAAATCCACGGACCCTCTCTCGAACTGTAGAAACCAATGTCGATGCATGTCTAGCCAAATCATTGAAACAAACTGCATATTCTGACACAAGTCATAGTACCCTGGCGCAACTACTCAAACTCGGTGCGCCATGCATCTCTAAGGCTTTGGGGAACATACTCCCTCAAAACATATCATAGATTTTAGTCTATGTAAGTGAAGCTGCCTCAGTCGGGCTGTCCAACTCATAAGCATACCACCATTGATAGGATGTTATTCTAAGCTGAAATGCAGTGAAAAAAACCCACTCGACTTCGCTAAGCCAAGAGTACGAAGATGCAGTGGGGCTCCTCTAAAAAACCATGAGCATTCTCTATCACCAAACCGCTGAAAGTAGGAGGGTGGTACTTCTTGTACCTCTCGAGCCTACAATGCTCCTCCTCAGAAACTGCTACCCTACCCTTGGGCGGAACTTGGGCTACAAGTGGCACCGATATAACCTCTAAAATCTGATCGATCGGAACCCGCTTCTTTAGGGTACGGGCCGCGAGAGTCTGTGCTCTTCCCCCTGATGTGGCAGGGCAAGGGGAATATACCCTACCTAAACTAGAGTACCAAACATGCTCAAGAAATATGCAAGGCTCTCCTGAAGAGCTGGTGTAGTAGTAGGCGTCTCAGCTGCCTGCGCTCCAACTGGAGCTACTGGTGTCTCCTCTATGGCTTCTTGAGCGGCTGCTCTGGCTGCACCACGTGGACATCCTAGTCCTATACCTTGACCATGGCCTCTGGCGGCTCTAGCAGGGGTGCGAGTGCTAGTCATCTAATCTGGCTATACGTGTCGTCACCATCTGTGAGAGAATAGAAGACATAAGTTTAGAAGTTTGAAGTCAACAATTTTACAAGAAAAGGAAATCAAAGAAGTGAAATTTTCCTAACAGTTCTATAGCCTCCTAAAGATAAGTATGGACGTCTCTGTACCGATCCTTGAGACTCCACTAAACCAGCTTATGAGTCACGATACCTATGAACCCAGAGCTTTGATACCAGTTTGTCACGACCCAAATCCTCCATCTGTGGGATGTCATAACGGTACCAAATCTCTAAAACTAGGTAACCCTGACATTTGCACAATAATGAAAAGAAAACATAAAATCTAACAACTATCTTCAACAAATAATTTAACAACTGATATAAGTGCCTCTCGGCATACACAATAAAAACTCTCAAATATGCACAAAATCTCCCATGAATGGAAATACTGTAAGTCACAAGCTTATAAGATTTTGTCTAACCATTCTATACATCAGTACTAGAAGAAGTAAAAGAGAAACAACATAAGAGGGATAGAAGGGGACTTCGAGGTCTGTATATGCGGCCAGATGTACCTTGAAGTATTTTGAACAACAACAATTATGCAACTAAAAGCGAGGCTGGTAGGGGATACCTGGATCTGCACATAAAAATATGTGTATAAGAGTAGCATGAGTATACCACAATGGTACCCAGTAATTGCCAAGCCTAAGCGCGGTCTAGTAGTGACGAGGTCAGTTTTAGGCCCTACTATATATATACACACACATATATAAAATAAGATGGAACAAAAATATCGCGGTAAAATAAAAGACTTAAATTTAACTAGAAGGACATCATAGAAGGATACAGTACAATACACTAAAATAACAATAGAGGATCTCCCGAGATATAGTCTCGTAGTCCCAAATGTAAATGTGCAGGGGGAACTTCCCGAATTCCGTTCCGTAGTGCCAAAGTAAATATGTAGGGGGATTTCCTGGAATACCTTTTCGTAGTCCCAAAGTAAATATGTAGGGGATCTTCAGAATATCATTCCATAGTCCTAAAGTAAATAAACAGCCTAATTAATGGAAATAATAGGTACAATACAAAATCCACCAGTTTAGACTAAGTACAAGCCAAAGAAGAAGCAGGAAATCCACTAAGCGTGCTGCACAGAGTTCATATAAGCATTTAAGACACATAGACATGCTATTCTAGGTTAAGCAGGATGATTACATATGTTAGTATAACACAATTAAAGTGAAATAGATTATTACTCGGTGAAAACAGAGTTTTACAACAAATAGCCCACGTACGCACTCGTCATTGTACGTACACGGTGCTCACATATCACAACAGTACCAAATCCTAAGGGGAGTTCTCCCACGTAAGGTTAAAAAACCCACTTACCTCGAACAAAGCTCAATCAATCGGTAACAATGCTTTTTTCATGAAAAGTTATAATTTGCCCAAGTGCTCACATTACACAACCACGGAATATCTCATGCGATTGCGTAGAACAAAATTCCAACCGCTTAAACGCCTATTGTCGAACACGTCACCACACACGCGATCGCGTACCACTAGTTTCTTAGACCTATGCGATCATGGGCATCCTCACGTGACTGCAACGAACAAAACTTGAACTCCATTATTGTTTTATGTTCGTGAACACGTGACTGCAACGAACAAAACTTGAACTCCATTATTGTTTTACGTCCGCTTCGCGAACGTGGCCTAGCCTACGTATTCATGATGTACAACCTAACAAACTTACGTGATTACGTACCCTAACTCGTGAACACATGGGGTAACCCGAACAAGCTTACACGATTGCGTCCCCTCTTACGCGATCGCATAAGAGGAAACTAGAAATTGAAGCTTCAGCAATTTTTGTAGTTTCAACAAGTCCAAATCTGGCTCGTTAACCACCCAGAATCCACCGAGTCCCTCGGGGCCTCAACCAAACATATCAACAAGTCATATAATATGATACGAACTTATTCGAGCCCTCAAATCACATCAAACAGTACAAAAATCACGAATAACCCTCCAATTCAAACTTAAAGAACTTGAATACTACAATTTTCCACAACCGATGCCGAAACTTATCAAATCACGTCTGGTTGATCCCAAATCTTGCGCACAAGTCATAAATAACACCACAAACCTACTCCAATTTCTCAAAATCCAATCCTACCGCGATATCATAAAGTTCACTATCGATCAAAATCTCCAAAAAGCTGACTTTTGCCATTTCAAGCCTACATCAGTTATAGACCTCCAAATCACATTCCGGATACGCTTCTAATTCCAAAATCATCCAATAGAGCAAACGAAATAGACGAAACTCCATTCCGGAGTCATCCTTATACAGTTCCGATTACGGTCAAGATCCTTAGATTTAAGCTTTCGTTTATGGACTAAATGTCCCACAATACTCCAAAACGAAAAGCAAAACCTCCCGGCAAGTCACATAAGCAGAAAAAGATACAGGGGATACACTTACTAGGAGATCGAGGCTATTACTCTTAAAATGACCAGCCGCGTCTTTATGATATCTTAATATATAAATAAGGATAAAATAGTTCAAAATCCCTTTTAATTAATATTTCTTAATGGACGTGTAAAAGAGAAATATGACAGATAATTTGAGACGGAGAAAGTAATAACATAACGTGTATTACTCGTAACAATAAATTGTATTAATGTCATTTGAGACAGAAAATATTAAAGTAAGTCATTCTTTTTGGAATTTTAAGCTTAAACAAACAGAAAATGTTAAAGTAACCTGTTCTTTCTTTGAATCTTAAGCTAAAACAAAAAAAATAAGCAACTCAAAGTCGAAGAAATTTCTCACACTCATATGTTTTTACCAAATCATTAAGAAAATGTCGTGCCTTATTTACATACCATTATTTTGAATACATACGTAAAGAAGTTGTTGGAATAAACTTGTTCATGAGATCAAATTGTAACTTATGTTACAAACAATACATGAAGGCCACCACTTGGGTCAAGAGGGTTCATATGAACATGCTATGTTGAAAAGTAATACGTGTATATAGGTGTATTTTTTCTTTCTTTTAAAAAAGTAATGTTATAAATGTTATATTAAACTTTATCCAAACAAATAAAATACCTAGCTTGCTGGTAAAGTGGGTTCAAATTTTTCATTTAGTCTTAAGTTCAATATGGGTTAATCACATATGCTCACTTTTTTAAATTTTTTATATATAACATCTATTTTCCTATGAAACGACATCGTTTATATTTCTTAAAATATTCTCCAATTGCCAAACAAAAGGCCCCAATTTCCCATATCAAAAAATGATTAGTTCTAAAATTGTAATCCCAACCCCTTCGATGCCCCCCTCTCTCTCTCTTTATTTGCTGGTAGTTCAAGTTCAAAGAGAAAATCTTCCATAGTCATCTCCCCTGTTAGCCTCTGCCGAGAATGTAGTCTCTCTCAAAGGGCTTCATCCTTGTATCTAACTAAAAATCCAGGTGATCAATAAGTAAAAATTCTCATTTTTCAATTTTCATAATTTATTCTTCTTTTGCATAAAGTATTAATCTTTGTTATTTTTCAATTACAAAAGTCTGAGAATAGTAGGTTTTTCTAAATATATGTGCTTTCTTATCTTTGTTGTAGTTAAACTTTAAAGAACAACTTCTGAGTAATTCTCCTCTATTAGCTATAATGTAATGATCTGATCGGTCTTTTTGAGCATATGTATTATGTTAATCTATTTGAAGCCTTGAGCAGCATCGTATGACATATTATGGCTTGTGTAAATCATCGATTTTGGGTTTTAAGTTATTCGAAATTGATTTGAAAGAATGAATTTCATGATTGAAGTTTTACAGTTGGAAGAGTTGACCAAGTTTAAAATTTTAGTATTTGAATTTGGTTCCGTTAGGTTTGAATGGAGATTTTGGATAAGGGCATATGCCCGAATTTGCATTTGGATATTGTTAAGAAGGTTTCGGCGCTAATTGATGAAAGTTAGAAATTTAAAGGTTTGGGAAGTTCATAAGTTTGACCAAAAGTTGACTGTGAGGATATCAAATTTGGATTGATGTTTCGGGATTGAAATAGCTTCGCTACATCATTTAGAACTTGTGAGCAAAAATTGAGTCCATTTCGTGTTGATTAGATATGTTTTGGTGCGAGTTTTGAAAGTTTAAAGTTGAAAGTTCATTAAAGTTCATATTTATGTGTGATTCATCGTTTTGATATTGTTATGTGCAAATTGAGGCCTCAAGTAGGTCCGTGTGATGTTATGGACTTGTTGTTATATTTAGACAGGGTCCCTGCAGGCTTGGGTGAGTTTCAGACAAAGTTCAGATCATTTTCATTTCATGATGCGTTGTTGAAGGTATGATGGTTATGGTGCTTCCACATTTGCGAAAGAATAGATGATGATGTGAATCTGCAGACGCAGACAATTGGTCGCATAAGCACAAATAGACTTGGTTGGAGATCATCGTAGGCACGGAAGAAGAGGCACACCAGTGTGTGAGCAGAAGCGAAATCCTTGGGAGTTGGAGCTATCATATGCGTAGTCGTGCGTTCAATGATTGCACATGCAATAGAGCAGGGGCGAATGCTTCCCGCAGGTGCGAAGGGTCATTTTTTTAGTTTATTCTGTAGAAGTGGGCTTCACATCGCAGAAGCGATGCCGCAGATGCAACTCATTGTTCGCAAAAGCAAAGAGGAACGGGCAAAACCTTTAAGTTCGAGTGTTTGGTAATGTATTTGCAGAGTTGGAGCAATGGAGCTCAGATTGAAGCAATTTCTGAGGTGATTTTCACCACGTAAATTATAGTAAGTGTTCTCTACTTGGTTTTGGTAATATTTCATGAATATATCCTCGTTTGTGGCATGTGGTTGATGATTTCAAAAGAGAAATTAGGGTTTTTTATTAAAGTTTCATAGAGCGAAATCTTTGATTTTGAACACCGATTTAGAGTCAGATTTGAATTAAACTAGTATGATTGGACTCGAAATTTAATGGGTTGCCGGATTTTCTGAGTTTTTTTTAGATTCTAAGGTGGGGGCACGGGTTTGACTTTTAGGTTAATTTTGGACTTTTAATTAGAGATTCGACCTTTATCGATTGGTTTTTTTTCCTTGTATTATTTGATGTAATTAAGTTTCTTTTGGCTAGTTTCGAGCTGTTTGAAGGTTTGTATGTGCGATGAAATTTGTGAGCATTGTTTGGCTTGCTCGGTATCGAATTTGGCTTGTTCGAAGTAAGTAACACTTCTAAACTTGATGATGAGGGTATGAAACCCTGAATTATGTATTATGTGTTTGGTGTTAAGGTGACAAACATGCTAGGCGACGGGCGTGTGGGCGTGTACCATGTGAATTGTGACTCTGCTATTTCTGTGGTACTGTGTAGTTAGTTGATCTTATCTCTAACCATGAATCTCTACGTACTAGGACTATTGAGCTATGATCCCTTGTTAGAAATCATGTCTAGGCTATATGATTATTTTGTTGGGACCCACTGAGATCATTTATGTTATTGAGTCATTTGCTTATATTGCAAATACATACTCAGTCGTACGCACTCATACGCATATCATATCTCAGTCTTTGTTACCATTTATTAATACATCGCATAACTTTTTTTGGCTAATTTTCATGGTGTTGTGAGACTGGAAAGATTGATGATTGAGCGGGGCCGAGGGCCTGATTCTGATGATATTTATGGGATCGGGTTACACACCATAATAAATATTACTGATTTACATCATGATTGTATTGTTATAGCGCTTTGGCTGAAGGATTCCCTCCGGAGTCTGTACATAGCCCTCGTGAGTGCATGTACCTACTGCGTGCATGTGCAAGTTTCTAGAGCGAGTGTCGTGTGATTGTCAGGATTGAGTGACTGGGATGACTGAGTGAACTGATACCATGAGAGCATGCAAATTATTTTATCACTGAGTTGCATCGTATATGGCATGCACACTTGACATACAGGCATAGAGATATATTTTACTCATGATGTACGGTATCACGTCATTCACGACTTCTCATACACATTGACATGTAGGTGTAGTGACATAATTTCCTTATGCCATATGATAAAATACATCTTATCTGTTGCTAAAAACTTTTGGGAAAAGGCACAATTTTGCAAAACTACTTATATTTTGATAATTTTGGTGAAAGAATTGGATTTTCACTAATATACTTGAAAAGCATGCCTATTTTTCCAGAACCATGAATGAGTTGAGCATATTATATTTGAGTATGTTTCTTGTACCATTATTATTTTTATTATTTTATTTTGAACTGTAGTTGGCTATTGGTGTTAGACTCCGACCTATATTCCAGCTCGTCACTAATTTTAACCTAAGGTTAGGTTAGGTACTTATTGAGTACATGGGTTTGGTTGTACTATACTATACTTCTGCACCTTGCGTGCATATTTGGATGCTGATGTTGTTGTTCATGACGAGAGCTATTATTGAAGACGTACTTGCGTTCCGGTCATAGCTGCATCTTGTTCATGGTAGCTCTAAACTTATGAAAATTCTATTTATGTATTATTCGGACAGACGATGTATTTATTTTTACACTTGCTTTGTAAACATTAAATCTTAGAAGTTCATGATTTGTACTACCAGTCCTTGGGAAGTTCTTGTATAAATGCAATGGTATTATCATTTCTTTTCTTAATAAAATCTCATTAATTTGGATAGTTGTTAATTGGTTTACCTAGCGGGTTGACTTAGGTTCCATCACAAGTAGTTGAATTTTGGGTCGTGATAAGTTGGCTCCATAGCCCTAGGTTCATGGGTTCTACAAGTCAATGGCAAGTGTCTAGTAGAGTCTTGCGGATCGGTATGATGATGTCCATATGTATCTTCGAGAGGATACATGGCATCAAAGATAAACTTCCCATCTTTCTTTCCTTATCATGCGACATTAATTCAGCTTGAAGCGTAACTCTTTGACTTTCTTCCGCGCACTCAAATGCGCATGTGCGTGCTCGGTATCTGTTGCGCATCGACAACTTGTGATTTCATGGATGGGGTACGAGATATGATTTTGGTGTGCTAATAATGGGCCAGTCCGGAGGACTTGAGGCTGGGTTTTGACTGTAGCTTGAGTACAATAGTTTTAGGTGTGTGAGCACATGCTTTTGAACTTATAAGTCTGGTAGGGTTTGTATTAGTAAAATTTATGGATCGATGAATGGTTGGATGGCTATAAGATGAGTATAATGTGATTACGGGACGTGTTCAAATAGATTAAATGTGACGAGAAGAGTTTGCTTAAGATGTAAAAAGGACAATTGGATGCTTGATTTTGTCTTGATATGATGTATATTCTCAGGTTATGAGTATATTGGAGGATCTTTGATGTTGTTTAACTGTGGAACAAATGAAGTTCTCATGCCTTGTTGGTGCGTTCAAACTCAGGAGGATTAATTGATTAAGTAGTAGTTGTGACTATGAAAGGGTATAAAGAGATGTCAGTTTCAGGCTAAGCAGGTTGGTTATAACCTGCTAGGTAATCTACAATGTGATGTTGTGTGGAGACTTTCTTTTTCTACCAGTGGGTTATATTTGTGAAATTTGAGTTTGGATCAGTTCTACTAGTTGAATTGATCGTCATGAGGATGAATGCAAGATCTGTAGATGACTTGAGGTGTTAGATGGTTTGTGTTACATGAGCTTATGAAGGCTTTAGTTGAATCTCATTGCGGTATTATGACAGTAATGGGTTATGGTTATTTTATTCCATGTTTTTGAGCCAAGTGGGGGAGTCTACTATCGACGAGTTGATTGGAAGGTTATATATTGTATTAGTTTTTGTTTGAGGTATACTTGTAAATCATTTATGACTTGCAGAGGCTGAGATCGAGGATGACTCGAGTAAGGGAATTTCTGGATATGAGTTGTATTACACGCAATGGGTATATGGGAATCATGGAATGTTTGAGTGGTTATTCATGTAGGATGTAGTGTGCATGGAGTAGGAATTTGCTTGGTTGCGTTAAGATAGGGTTACTTCTTTAGGTGTCGTCGTGCTAATTAGGCATAGGTCGTTTGGCCCATTTGAGTGGTGCAGTTGAAATGTGAGCAGAGTAGATGACTCTCGAGAAGGTTCTAATGGGATTAACATTTATATGTAAATATTGAGATTTTTCTAGATTTGTACATGACTAGAAACTATATTTACATTGGATGGGATCAAGACTCGCGGTATTTCTATATCAATATGGATTATACATTTCAGTATTAGGGAGGTGAATGAAATGGCTTTACATTCACAGAAGGTCTCTTCAGAGTGGGTATCTTGGTTGTGATATTTTTGGGGTGCTTAAGAGGGAATACAATGGCTTATGGGCTTTCGGGTGTGTGATTTTATGCTAGGACCTCTTATGGTGAGTTTGGGTAAGGATCATGGTGTTCTAACAAGGAAAAGTAACAACTTGAAGGCAATTCGGAAGAAACTCGGAGAAATAGGGCTGCTTGGTAATAGGTTGGATCAATATGGTAATGGTATGCTCGGTTCAATTGGTTCTCATAATGTGGTTAGTGTCTACATGTGTTTTGTGGTAGTACTCTTGGGTTTGGCAACTCAAATGGCATAGCTGAGTTAGAGAGATTCAGGGTTGACAACTTGATTGTGGGAAAATGGATTTCAAAGTGCTCTTGAGGATTTCTACCACTATTTGAGGTGTATATTTCCTATCGGTGTGAGATAAATGTTGTGTATTGTGATTTTCTCCTAGATGGGATCGATGGAAGGTGTCTAATTGATTGGGTATATATTCTGCTTGCGACTCAGAGTTGATACGAGATCCTCGTATTTTCTATATGATGGCATGATTGATGCGGTGTGTTGTGTGGGGTTAAGATTTGCATGTGCAATGTCACAGTTAAGTTTGGAAGGCAAGGTCATTAATTCTTTAGCAACATGGATGATTTCAGATGAATAGGTGAATGATATTAGTATTTGGTATTTCCTGAGGAGAGTGTACATTTCCAAAGGTGCACTATGTTTTGACTTCAGATGCTTCATTGGCATTGCGGTACTCGCTTAGTTGATCGACTACTGATATTGAGATTTTACTATATGGAATGGAAGAAGTATTCCTCATGGGATGATCGTCTATGAGATATATGAAGGCATTCGGGTGATGGAGTTTGGATCAGATATGGTGTTTCGTGTGTTTTATAAATTTGTAGACTAGGAGTTCTCAGAAGCAGGTTGTTTCGTTGTTGTGGAATGTGAAGATGTGGCCAAAGCTGTCCAGATGATAGTATGTGCTATGGTTAGGTCATTGTGGACTTTTGAAGGGTTAATTATCTATTTGTGATGACCAAGGTTTATTTTGGAGCTCATTGTTAGGCCTAATGAGGATCTGTATTCTACACAAGTTTGGATTTGTTTACTTGACACCGTTATTGCAGAAATGTGTGTCATTTGGTTAGTGTCAGCTTGTTCGTGTTCTTATATGTTATGTGTGTTATCATTCTATTCTACAAGAGGTTGTGATTTATGGTTATATGTACGCATCATGTGGTTCAAATTGGGCCTTATAGCGGACTTCGTCTGATTTGGTGATTGGGATGTGGAATGGTTAACTATGATCCGTTCGGGTAGTGGTATTGTGTTAATTTCTTCTGCATGGCTATGTTCATATGCCTTGGGTAGTTTATGTCTAATTACGTATGGTTGTTGAGTTTGAGCATGGTTGCTCGAGGTATTTCATATGGGCCAGTGTTTGGGTAGGGTTACACATTGCAGCAGAGTTATGTTGAGATGCGGTCCTTTGTGTTAGATTCGTGTGTTATGGTTCTACAGTGTGTGGTAGGTTCCTAGCAAATCTATTGTGGTGGTACTTGTTGAGCTTGCGTGACGGTTCTCTCATTTGAGCCATTTTCCATATTTGAGTACATTTGAATTCTTTTTTGTTGGTGCATAGATTGCACGATTGTGACTTTAGGTTGTATTAGTAAGGAATGTTAATAGAATAGTTGTATTTGATTAGATAAAGTCATTGGACCTAGAACGGATACTATCATATTTAATTACTGTATGTTTGGAAGAATAATATTGGAAGTCGGCTAAGAATTTGGCTTTGGTTCTAGTCGGACGAGTGAGAGAGCTCCATGACTTATCGATATGATGAGTAGTTATCAATTTATGCATGTTTCTATCATCATCGGTAGTGTACGAAAGTCTTGAATGTGGTTTTAGTTGATATAAGGTTACTAACGATACCAGGTTTGTTTTGAGGGAGCTACTATGATTGGGAATTTTTAATATGAGTACGCGAGTTGTATGATATATCATGTGATTATGTCTTGGGTTATGGTTATGGCTTAATATAGCTAGTTCAGACTCATACAATGTGTAGATGCGAGATTTGAGTCTTATAAGGAATTCCAAATGTTGGAAATTAGATTCTAAGGTTTATAGGCTAAGGTTGAATTAAGGATCTTCAGCTAGGTTGTGTCGTGAGAGTTATATAAATTAGGGTGATATGGGATCACCCTCGGGTATGTTCATGGTAAGGTTACACAATGATTTGACGACTTAAGAACAACTCTTGGCACTTTGAGGACAAACATATGTTTAAGTGGCAGAAAATATAATGACCCGATCGGTCATTTTAATCATATGCATTCCGTTTAGCTATTTGAAGTCTTGAGAAACATTGTATGATATATTATGACTTTTATAAATCATCGGTTTTTCGGAACTGGTTTGGAAGAATAAATGTCATGATTGAAGCTTTAGAGTTGGAAGTTTTGACCAAGAATGACTTTTATGTATTTGACTTCGGATTGGAGTTTTGATGGGTCTGTTAGGCCCGGATGGCGATTTTGGAGCAGGGCATATGCCCGGATATGCATTTGGATATTTCTAGAATGTTTCGGTGCAAATTGGCGAAAGTTGAAAAGTCTATAAGTTTAATCATGAGTTGGATTTGAGGATATAAGATTCAGATTGCAGTTCCGGTGATTGGAATAGCTCCATTACGTCATGTGGGACTTGTGTTGCAAAAATTGAGTCCATTTCGGGATGATTTGATACATTTTGGCGTGAATTTTGGAAGCTGAAAGTTTAAAGTTCATTCAAGTTTGAATTTAGGTGCGATTCGTCATTTTATGTTGTTATGTGTTATTTGAGGCCTCGAGTAGGTCCGTGTGATGTTATGGGACTTGTTTGTATATTTGGACGGGGTCCTGAGAGGATCGGTTGAGTTTCAGACGAGGTTCGAATCATTTTCATTTTAGTTGCATTGCTAAAGGTATGTTGGTTCTGGTGCTTCCGCATCTGCAGACAATTGGTCACAGAAGCACAAATAGGCTTGGCCGGAGATCATTGCATGTGCGAAAGAAGAGGAGCACCAGCGTGTGCGCAGAAGCGAAATCCTTGGGCGGATGAGGCGGTCCTATGCGTATGCGCGTTCAGTGGTCGCACCTTCAATGGCATCGGAGAGGATGTTTTTCGAAGTACGAAGGGTCACTTTTGTGGCTTATTCTGCAGAAGCGGGCTTCAAGTCATAGAAGCAACACCGCAGAAGTGGCTTATTGTTCGTAAAAGCGAAGAGGACTGGTTAAAAGCTTTAAGTTCGTCGATTTGGTCATTTTTTATTTGCATATTTGGAGCTATGGAGCTCGGACTGAAGCACTTTCTGTGGTGATTTTCACCACGTCGATTGGGATAAGTGTTCTCTACTCGGTTTTGGTTATATTTAATGAATCTATCCTCGTTTGTGGCATCTGGTTGATATTTTCAAAAGAGAAATTGGGGTTTTTTTTACTAAAGTTTCGTAGAGTGAATTCCTAAGTTTTGAACAACGATTTGAAGTCAGATTTGAATGAAACTAGTATGGTTGGACACAAAATTTAATGGGTTATCAAATTTTGTGAATTTTGTCAGTTTTGGAGGTGCAGGAGCGGGTTTCTTTTGGGTTGATTTTGGTCGTTTGATTAGAAATTTGACATTTATCGATTGGGTTTGTTTCCTTTGGAATTATTTGGTGTAATTCAGTTGCTTTTGGCAAGTTTCGAACTGTTTGGAGGTCGGTACGTACGAAATGGCATCTTGAAGCATCATTTGGCTTACTCGATATTATATTTGGCTTGATCGAGGTAAGTAAGACTTCTAAACTTGGTGCTAAGAGTATGAAATTCCGAATTACGTATTATGTGCTTAGTGTTAAGGACACACACATGATAGGTGATAGGCTTGTGGGTGTGGACCGTGTGAATTATGACTCCGTTTTTTTTGTGGTACTGTGTAGTTAGCTGATCTTATCTCTAACTATGAATCTCTATGCATTAGGGTTATTGAGCTGTGATCCCATTTTAGAAATCATGTCCAGGCTACATGCTTATTCTGTTGGGACCCACTAAGGTCATTTCTTCTTTTGAGTCATTTGCTTACATTGCAATTACATACTCAGTTGTACGCATTTATATGCATATCATATCTCAGTATCTATTACCATTTATTGATACAAAATATCATTATTTTTGGGCTGATTTTCATGACATTGTGAACCCGAAAAACTGGCTAGATTGATGACCGAGCGTGGCTGAGGGCCTGATTGTAAGGATATTGATGGGATCGAGCTGCACATCGCATACATGAATTTTGATTTATGATGGGAGTGGGCTGGACGCCGCAACATGTGTTATTAATTTACACCATGATTGGCTTATTATTGCGCTTGAGATGACGAACCCCTCCGGTGTCTTTACACACCCTAGTGAGTGTACTGAGTGCGAGTGCGAGTGCGAGTATGAGTATGAGTGCGAGTGCCGGGTGATTTTGAAGACTGAGTGACAAGTGAGGATTGAGCGACTGGGAGGACTAAGTGAAATGATACTATGAGAGTATGCATATGATTTTATCACTGAGTTGCATTGCATTCGACATGCACACTTGACATACATGCATATAGATGCATTATTTTCATGTTGTACGGTATCACGTCATTCATTACTTCTCATTCGCATTGACATGTAGGTCTAGAGATATATTTTCCTCATTCCATGTGATAATGAAACATCTTATATGTTGTTGAAAAGTTTTGGAAAAATTACAATTTTGCAAACCTACTCATATTTTTGAGATTTCGGTAAAAGAATTGGGTTTTCACTAATATACTTGAAAAGCATCCCTATTTTTCCGGAACTCTGAACGAGTTGGGCATCTTATATCTGAGTATGTTTCTTGTATTATTATTATTATTATTATTATTATTGTTGTTGTTGTTGTTGTTGTTATTATTATTATTATTATTATTATTATTATTATTATTATTATTATTATTATTATTATTATTATTTTGTTAAGAACTGTTATTGGATATTGGTGTTGGGCTCCGACCTCTATTCCAGCTCGTCACTACTTTTAGCATAAGGTTAGGTTTGTTTCTTATTGAGTACATGGGGTCGGTTGTACTCATAATACACTTCTGCACCTTTCGTGCAAATTTGGATGTTAATGTTGCAGTGCATGACAGAAGTTAGTATTGAAGACGTACCTTCGTTCTGGTCATAGCTGCCTCTTATTCATGGTAACTCTAGACTAATAAGAAATATGTTTATGTATTATTCGGACAGATGATGTATTTATTTTTACACTAGCTTTGTAAAATCTAAATCTTAGGAGTTCATGATTTGTACTACCATTTCTTGGGAAGTTGTTGAATAAAAGCAGTGGTATTATCATTTCTTTTCTTGATAAAATATCATTAATTTGAATAGTTATTAATTGACTTACCTAGCGGATTGAATTAGGTACCATCACACCTAATTAGATTTTGGGTCGTGACATCTAAGCCACTGTCGCTTTTCGTTGGGTCGCCTCTCACTGTCAGCCCATTGACTGTTACTATCTAGTTTTTCTTTGATTTTTAATCTTTTTTTTCTTTCGGTTACAAAGCCTAAGAAGTGCAAATTTTTCAATTTTCTAAATATATGTGCTTTCGTATATCTGTGCTTGTGCATTTTCTGTTTGTTTAATTACAACAGTGATGTGTGTCCCTCACTCTATTAGTCAATCTTATGGCTAAATCAGTTGTAGTCGTAGGCCCAAGTAGGGTTCTGTATATTTGTTATATGCCGAGAGAATTGATGCTATAGAAGAGAAATTGTTGGTCTTGCATTATTGTTAGTTATATTTGATGCTATAGAACTGAAAGTAGTATGAAATTCGTTGGCCTTGCAATTGAAAATACTGGACATTGTCTTTGGCCACATAAACAAGTTATAAACCATAAAGTAAGTCAAATAAAAATCTAAGACCTGTAATGCTTCATATTCTTAGTTATGCATACTCGTCTTAAAATTTGCCAGATGTATTATTTTTGATATATCTTAAAAAATTCAATATGATTTGTTTCAAGAACTTGGTCTTGCCAAAGCCGTTGATATTCGTTGGGGTTCACACTACAAATTTTTTATTTTTATGTTTGGCTTAATTATTAATGTCATTGGTACTATTGTTATTGATGCCCGGACTTTAAAAGAAAGAGCTAAGGCAAAAGGATAACTTAGCACTTGTCAAACATTTGAGATTGCTTTTATGTTGCACCTAATGAGAGATGTTTTGGGGATCACAGATGAGCTTAAAGATATTGCAAATGCTATTCTACTTGTTGAAGTGGTAAAGAGACGGCTGCAAAAGCTAAGAGAAGAAGAAAGAGATTCACATATTCGTAAAGTGTCTGCATTTTGTATCAGTATAATATTTTGATAGCAAACTTTGATCACCTCTATGTTAACTCTAGAAGATCTCAACATAAAATTGTTGATTATACTATTTTATATCACTATCATGTTAATATAATTTTAAAAATTATTGATTAACAACTTCAAAAACTTAATATTTATTATAATAAAATTTGCTTGTCGGAGTAGCTTGCTTAAATTCAATTGACTGATTCTCCTAAGAAAGATATTGATGATGGCTTAATCGTATTCTGCAGATTTTGATGAGAACATAATGGTTACGCTCAACAATCAGCTTGGAACTTATATTGTTGATGTTTGTAATGTTGATGAAATGTTCTCAAATCGACAAGGACTTCTTGATCTTTTGAAAACACTAGTTAAGATAAAGAAGCATTTGAATTGTACATTTGTATTTCGCCTTGTGAAATTTGCTTTGCTTCTACCAATTTTCATTGCTGCAGTTAAAAAGAACATTTTTGGCAATGAAGTTGGTCAAGAGTGAATTGCGAAACCAAATAAATGACGAATTCATGAGCGACTGTTTGGTACCTCATGTAGAAAAAAAATATTTAACATTATTTTTGTTGAGACTATTATGAATACTTTTCAGAAAATGAAAACTCGTAAAGGAAAGTTGTAATAATATATTTTATTAATATATAGTTTTTGTTGACCTCTTTATATATTTTCTTTTTCGCATTATGAACTCGCTTGATAAAAACTTAGGTCCGCCACTGAATTCAATGACATTCAAATCACAAGAAAATATACTTTCTCCATTCATTTTTAATTGACAAATTTTGACTTTTCATGCCCTTAAGAAATAATAAATGAAGTGCATAATATACCATGATACCCATATTAATTGATAGTACATATTTTATTAGATTTGAGAAAATAATTTGAAATGAGTAATAAATAATGTGGGTATAGCAGAAAAAAATTATAGATGAATAATACATAATATGGGTATGGCAGGACAAAAAATTATCTTTTTTTAATATATGTAAAGTGACGAATAAAAATAAAAACCTCTTTTTAATGTACATGTCAAATAAAAGTGAACAGATAAAGTATTAATTACCGGTAAGACATTGTAGAGACGGCACGTATATAAAATTCTTCATCTACTATTACTGCCAAAAGAAGTAATATAAAAAATTAACAAGGCACATGCATTACTCATTAAGGAACAATAAATTTGTAATGTCATGTAAGGTACGTGGTTTTCTTTAGTTTCTGTGCACATTTTAAGCTAAAACAAAAGAAATGAGCAACTCAGAACACTAAAACTTATCCATTCTTGTTCACAATAAACTGATGATAAGCAAATTATATAGTTTTCTTACATACACTTGCCACTTATCTAAAGTTAGTTAATAAATTAATATGTATCGTCCCTCAAATACTTCTCTCTTCGCTCCAATTTATGTAATGATATTTTATTGGATAAAAAGTTTGAAAAATAAAAAAAGATTTTTATATCTAAAATAAATTATTAATATTTGTATGGTTATAAATTATTTCGTTAAAAGTAAATTAAAATAATTAAAGGACAACTAGAAGTGAAATAGCGTCAGATAAATTAGGATGGAAGGAGTACTTAAAAAAGATTAATTAGTGTGATTTAATGAAAATATCGGATGAGAATAAATCTTTGGCCAAGTAAAATGACTATACTTTGAAAGCGAAAGAAGACAAGCGGCACTAAGAAAACGATATCCTTAAATAGCTGTCCTAAGTAAACCTTAGCTTTATATCTTTTTGCCTTAACGCGTATCTTGTTCTTTTGCTTTCAGTTTTCACACTCAAGAAAGTTCTCTGCGTCTCTTTTTTAAGAAGAAGAAGAAATCAGTAAGCGAAAATGGTGAAAGACAGAACGATCGGTGTAGCAATGGATTTCTCAAAGAGCAGCAAAACTGCTCTGAAATGGGCCATTGATAATTTAGCTGATAAAGGCGACACCTTTTACATCATCCATATCAAGACTCATTCTAGTGATGAGTCACGTAACAAGCTCTGGGCTAAATCTGGTTCTCGTAAGTAATCAACCTTATTTTTGTAAACAGTTAATTGTAGTTAATCTAGCCATGTATAAAATCTTTGTAGATCGGGGAATTAATACTTTGATTTTATTTGCGTTTTGTTAGCTTTAATTCCGTTGGTGGAGTTTAGGGAGCCAGAAGTGATGAAGAAATATGATGTGGAGACTGATATTGATGTTCTTGATTTGCTTGATACTGCTACTAGGCAGAAAGAGGTTTTCCTTTTATCATCAAATCTCTCTCTTTTTCTTTTTGGGGGTTAGTTTTAATTTCCTTTTTTTCGTTGATCTTTGTATAGATAACAGTTGTGACCAAATTATACTGGGGAGATGCTAGGGAGAAACTCATAGATGCTACTGAAGATCTGAAGTTGGATTCTTTGGTTATGGGTAGTAGAGGCCTTGGTACCCTCCAAAGGTACTTCTTTGTAATGCTCTGTCCGAATTTTTTGATTCCTTTTGATAATTTACTAGCTAAAAATTGAACTTTAATTTGCTTTTTGTCATTCAAGTAAATATGTATTGCCATTAATATTTGGATATGTATCTTTTGTTTTGGTGATAAAACAGGATAATAATGGGAAGTGTGACCAACTATGTATTGACAAATGCGACCTGTGCTGTGACTGTTGTTAAGGATCCAGATTTCCACAAGCACTGATCAAGAATTCTGGCCGTTGAGTGCGAGTGACAAGTGCTGCTTATAATTACCAATCTAATAAGATGAAGGCTTTTACATGTTTTATTTTCTCTTATGATAACAATTTCCTTTCAATGCTAAATGAGACATACTTTGTTTCTGGTTTCAATGAGATTGATGATTTTCTCTTATTTGTCTGGTCTATATTATCTGCCCTTCTTTATGGAATAAGAACTAGTCTTTTTGGAGGAAGAGTTATTTGGTATTTGTGCTTGATTTGAGACAACAAGTATTTGGTGGATTGGTTGAGGTGCATGTAAACTGGCCAGAAGAAGAATAAGGCCGTTACTGTTCTTAGGTTAAAAATGTTGAGATTTTGTGAGCAAAACTCTATAGCTTTGGAAAAAACAAACAACAACAACAACAATTAGCTAGTATAGTCTCACAGGTTGGGGTCTTGGGAGGGTAGTATGTACGCAGGCCTTACCCTTACCCGAAAAGACAGAAAGGTTGTTTCGAATCGACCTTCAGCTTAAGAAAAGGAAAAGGAAAAATAAAACAAAACAAAAACAAGACAAAGCTTTGGACAAAACATTATTAAGAAATCTACTAAATATGTATAAATAATTTATCTTGAACTCAATAAGAAGTCTTTTTTAGAATCTAGAACTCATAAATTCAAATTTTTGGTTCACCTATTTGCCAGCAAAAGTTCTATATTGCCAAAATAAAGAAATTTGTCTGAAACATAATAAAATAAATACCTAAGTTCATATAAACAATTTTCAACTCTTTGGTGAATGTTAGATGGCATCTTGATTCAACATGTCACGTGGTTGGTTGGATTTTTTTTGAACTTTTTCATATACTATTTGAAAAGAATGGACCTTGGGCCTACTCAATCCCAAAAGCTAGCTTATGAGGTGAGGATTGTCCAAGCCATATAAGGAGACCAAGGACCTCAAATCCCTCCGATGTGGGACAACTCAACACCCCCCATCACGCCCAGATCTCTGGAGCGTAGACAACATAAATGGGGGCCCAACATCGGTAACAATAATTGGGATGGGCCTGACTCTGATACCATGAAAAGAATAGACCTTGGGCCTAACTCAACCCCAAAAGCTAGCTTATGAGGTGAGGATTGCCCAAGCCATATAAGGAGACCAAGGACCTCAAATCCATCCGATGTGGGACAACTCAACACTATTTACTAGTCAAGACCTTGCCGATAATGATGTACACCAACTTGTTTGATTAATGTCCCAAATAGATCGATGGCATAGTTCCCCCACATGGCTCTGACATATGATTGATCAGTTTTATGTTGAATTCATTATTCATAATTCATTAACCATTAAAATATGTCAGCTTGAGATCATAAACAGGTAATTTACTGCCACAAAACCATAGTAAGCACATGGGCTGCTGAGGGTTGGTGAGGTTTAAACGGGTAATGTGGAGATAGTTTTCAAGGAACATTAGTGAACAAATAAACAATGTGCCATAGAGTGAGAAAATTAAATGAAGATCACAGAGCTTATTTACCAACATATTTACTAGGACCAACTAGGAACGCGGCAAACGGACGGTTCGGTCCGGTTGAAAATGGACAGTACAAAATAGATAAATTATCTGATACGATCTATATCTACAACTCTAGCTTTGAGCTACCCAAATGCAAACTTGTATATATAAATGATTATTTTTGAAGAATTTCTAGTCTTGCAACTTGAGGAACTCCAATTTGACTCTTTATAATGTAAAGTTAAATGCATTAGTTATTTATTGGTTATTCATTTTCTAAGTGAATAATATGATTTTTATTAATATTTAATCTGTTTTTAAAAAATTTAATATTCAATTTATTTTTTAGTAAATAATATTGATGGATAACTGTTTTAATCTATTTTGCCACCATTAGGACAGAACTAATTACTAGTTATACTCCTACGTATTTTTTGCTGCATCTTAAAGTCAAGTTAGCCCACACTTTTGCATTATTCTCTAGTGCTTGATATTTTCAGCGAATCATTGCAATATTTGCTACAAACGAATGAAGCTTAGCTTTCGCATGGCTCTGGTTTCTTATGACATGTTATGATGTAGTAGATATATATACGCGTGTATCTTTTAAAGCATGTTGTATTCAAAGAAACCGACAATCAGATGATTCAGAAATGGAATTTGCTATGGCCTTTCAAATTAAAGACATTTACATGTGCTACTGTCATAATGCGTAGAGGTTACGAGGAATGTTAGCTCTTATCTTGTTACCTGGCACACCAAAATGGTCCAAACTCCAAACAAACAAACAAGAGAAGTGTGGTATCACGTTTCTCATAAAAGCTAATTTTTAAGAATTAAGACTCAGTAAAGGTTCAATTTTATACAGCATTTCGTACTTCCAGTTGAGCTTGATAACGTGTCCAAGTTCTAATCTTCAGTATCAATTTGGTGACATACTTTCTTTTTTAATTAATTTTAAAATAGCATATTTATATATTTAGTAAAAATTTACTTTAAAATATCATTCTACCCTTAAAAAAATAGTTTATATTCACACAAATATCTAAAGATTTATTTAAGAAAATTAGTCTCATGGGTTTTTATTTCTTTTTTGAATTTTGCATTCACTCAAACATAGATGCACCGGTTGAGAGGTTGAGGGATTGTCCATAGCAGGTATGAGAAAGGGAAGGGGTTGGCCTAAGAAGCATTGGAGAGTTATTAGACATGATATGGCATTGCTTCCGGTTACTGAGGTATATGACTAACGATATGAAGATAAGAAGATCGAGGACTAAGGTTATAAGTTAGCATTCCTCGTAGGTTTACCAGTAGTACTAGGACTATTTTTGTATTATCTTAGTCATTATTCTTTGTTCTTTATTATTACATGATGTGTTATTCGCGCTTGTCATCATATTACATTGTTGTCACCATTGTTTGCTACTTAGTTGCTTTTTCTTATATTTAATGTTCCTTGAGCAGAGGGTCAACCACCTCTCTATCTTTATAAGGTAGGGGTAAGGTTTGCGTACAAACTACTCTCTCCAGACCCCATTTATGAAATTACACTTAGTTTGTTATTGTTGAATTCTATCAAACACCATCATATAAATTGGTAGGGAGGGAGTATACTTTAATACATCTATGGTCCACTCGTATTGCTTCGTTTATCGCTCCAAAGCTCAAGCCATTAATATTATTGTTTGACTCAAAAGATATCGAAATCTTTTTGAACAAATCAATCAAATGAAATAAAAAGGTAAATCTTAGCTAAGTATCGAGAATGAAAGATAGATAAGGAGAAAACGTATAATAAGAATTATTTATCTATCCAGACCAACAAACCTTTAACAATAAATCTTCTCAATCTTTTATGTATGTGATAATAGGCGAAATCTAGGTGATTTAGCCATTGTTTGTGCCTCTACTTGATTATATTCCAGCAATATATTATGCTTAATTGAAGAATTATGGGCTCTAATAGTGAATTATATGAAATGCAGGTTAAGGAGCCTATTTTGTGCAAGGAAGTGTGATTGGAACCATTTGGGAGCAAGTAAGACCCCTCGGTACGAAGTGTGATCGAAGAAGACAATAAAAATACGAAGTTGGACAACTGGGCATGCGCGCTCGCGCACATTTATGCACGGCCGTTACAGAGAGTTGACATTTTGTGCGGCCAAACGCGCGCCCGCGCATGTCCAGCGAACAGAAATCCTGTGTAAGGGGCAAAAGTGGAATTCTGGAGAAATATTACTTAACATATATAAAGTCAAGCTCGCCCAAGACAAGATCATCAAGGTTTTTATAGGGTATTGAAGAATTATAGAGGAAAGAGGCAAGGAGAATTTTGGATCATCAAGTTCTCCTTTTCTTCTCTTTGTTTTTGCTAATTGTGATGATATTGAACCAAATTATGTTGAACAATAGTATGATGGCAAAAATCCATTGTTCTAGGATCATGGGTAAAACATGAACGTTGTTGTTTGAAGTTTTATTCGACAAAGTCGGTTTATCGTATTGGGTTATTTATTTAATTTTGATTTTAATTAGTTTGCTTAGTAGCTAACAGTGAAATACTATCTACGAATCTCTAGTTGAACCCAAAAGTGGGAACTTTAGATTGCATATAGAATTAAATAGAGTAAGATCTTGAACCTGGGCATCGGGGATGAATCGCAATTGGGATAGTCATATACTCAATTGCCTTGCTTGGTTGAAATACATGAGTATTGAATGCATTCTTGTTAATCTTGATTTCATAGACATATAGGCGTTGAGTTGACTTGAATAGGTGAGTAAGGACTCGACAGATTCTTACGAGTAATATTAACCTTGTCAATCAATAACCCGGATAACTGAATTAGTCGTTTGAAGCTAAAAACACAACACGACTGTTGATTGTGCCCGTGACCCCGTAATATCCTCCTCTATTGTTTGTTAACTGAATTGTTCTTCATTTAGTTAATTTCTTTAGCTACATTAAACTGTTAGAAGTTAGTTGGAAAAACAATTAAATCTCGTTTGTGAATAAATTCTTGGATAGATAAAGATATTAGGTTTGAATTAGTCATAATCTAGTCATAAGTCTTCGTGGGAACGATACTCTAATCACTACTTTATTACTTGACGATCACGTGCAGTTGCATGAGTGTTTTGATCACAACAAGTTTGCTAATTTACAGCAGGTATTATGCATTAGCCAAAGTGTTAGCCCTACAGAGTTGTTTCACCCTATATATAATCTAGGAACCCAACCTTTCTGAGCCCAGAATGACAAGTTATAGGAAATATTTGAAAGAATATTCCTAATGTCCCCTAATGGACCAGCACTACTACAAGCGTCATACAGTATTTTGTTAGCCTTAAGGTCTTCCTCTGTAAGATGTTGAACTCTGAGGATCTCGTCGTTGTTCGTACTTCAACAACGGTCGTGGTTGTTCAAATTTGGATCCATATAGTTAGTCCCTCCGCTTGTCAGGGTTGCAAGTCGGTGCGTCCTCGATTAGCAGAAGCCATGCGCTCTTATGGAGAAATTTGACCTTACCATACGTTGCAGCCTGGCCAATGGTAGGCGGTCAGCATTCTTATCAAGACACCAAGTAATGCATTTTATCTGTAAATGACATCATCTTCACGTGCGTTATCATTACGCGTGTTTTCGAGATGGGAATTGATGGCTTGTCAAGTCCATTTTGGTGCAGCTCTGTGAACTTCCGCTACAATTCTGGCACCACCTAATCCTATAAATAGGTGAAGGGTTTGTTTTTTCAAATAATCTTGGCAATTTCATTTCTGATTTCCTCTTTTTTTTCTCCGAGTTTGTCCTAACACCCTTCTGCTCCTTCTCTCACACTCTTCGGTCACAACATCTCCTTCTTCTCTTTTTTTTTGTTGTGTCACTACCTTTTTAGCGAAAGCATGCCAAGATCACATTGATCTTGTGAATTGTCTTCTGAGGTCACCCTGTTTTCCATGGCGCCCCTTCAGGTGGTGAGGATATGGCGGTAGAAGAAGGTGATAGTCTTTCTATGGTGGAGGAGTTACTGCCGAGACACCCTATGTCTCGAAGTGACTTCCTCAAAGATCCCCCTTGTACTCCTACCCTCGTGGTTTCTAAGATGGAACAAGTTCACATCGGCGCTCTTTGTGCAAATTATTGCGTTCCCGCTCATGTTGACTTGGTTTCAGCGGGAAGGGATTCATAGAGGTCCACAGGTTTGGGTATTGCACTTTCTACAAGTACCCTTTCGTGATTGGATATTCGTTTCCCCTCCTCCCATTAGCGAAAGAGTTCTGTAGGTTCTACCAAATTTTCCCGGCTCGACTTTCACCATATATTCTCAAAATGCTTCTGTTTTGTCGATTCAGTGATTATCTTTACAATATTTATGGCATCCGGGGTACCTGTCGAAATGTTAAGACAATTTAGCTTTTGGGTGAGGTTTATCCCTTTTCCTTTTGGCGATGGCTTTAGCCTCTAGGATGCTATTTTTTAATGATCCTTGAAGTGGTGTCCCATCATAGTTCGAACGACGTCGAACTCATATTTTCTTCAATGGCCTTGGCCATTGGGATGTTGCTTGAAGTTGTTGTCGAAGTAGGATCCCGTCGTAGTTTGAACGAGGTTAAAATCACATTTTTGTCGATGGTCTTTGCCATTGGGATGTTGCTTCTAACTATCATCAAAGTAGGATCCCGTCATAGTTCTAGCCGAACTCATATTTTTGTCGATGGCCTAGGCCATTGGGATATTTCTTCGAACTATCGTCAAAAAAGGATCTCGTCGTAGTTCGAACGAGGTCGGACTCATATATTTTGTCGATGGCCTTGGCCATTGGGATGTTGCTTCGAATTGTTATCAAGTAGGATCCCATCGTAGTTCAAACAATGTTGAACTCATATTTTTATTGATGGCCTAGGCCATTGGGATGATGCTTGGAACTATTATCGAAGTAGGATCCCGTCGTAGTACGAACTAGGTTAACTCATATTTTCGTCGATGGCCTTGGCCATTGGGATGTTGCTTGAACTTTCGTCAAAGTAGGATCTCGTCGTAGTTCGAACGAGGCGGAACTCATATTTTTGTCGATGGCCTTGGTCATTGGGATGTTGCTTTGAACTATCGTCGAAGTAGAATCCGTCATAGTTTGAACAAGGTCGGACTCATATTTTCATCGATGGCCTTGGCCATTGGGATGTTGATTTGAACAGTTGTCGAAGTAGGATCCCGTCATAGTTCAAATGAGGTAGACTCATATTTTTGTCGATGGCCTTGGCCATTGGGATGTTGCTTTGAACTGTTATCGAAGTAGGATCCCGTTGTTGTTTTAACGAGGTCAGACTCATATTTTCGTCGATGGCCTTGCCCATTGGGAAGAACTGTCTTCGAAGTAGGATTCCTTCGTAGTTCTAACGAGGTCGAACTTGTATTTTTTCCGATGGCTTTAGCCATTGGGATGTTGTTTTGAACTATCATCTTAGTAGGATCCCGTCGTAGTTCGAACGAGGTCAAACTCATATTTTCGTCTATGGCATTGGCCATTTGGATGTTGCTTCGAACTCTCATCGAAGTAGGTTCCTGCCGTAGTTCGAACAAGGTCAAACTCATAGTTTTGTCGATGGCCTTGTCCATTGGGATGTTTTTTAAAACTATCATCGAAGTAGGATCCCGTTATAGTTTGAACTAAGTCGGACTCATATTTTCGTCTATGGCCTTGGCCATTGGGATGTAGCTTCAAACTGTCCTCGAAGTAGGATCCCTTCGTAGTTCAACCGAGGTCAAAATCATATTTTTGTCGATGGCATTGGTCTTTAGGATGTTGCTTTGACAGTCATCAAAGGTGGATCCCGTCGTTGTTCGAGCGAGGTTGAACTCATATTTTCATTGATGGCCTTGGCCATTGGGATGTTTCTTCGAACTGTCGTCGAAGTAGGATCCCGTCATAGTTCTAATAAGGTCGAACATATATTTTCATCGATGGCCTTGGCCATTGGGATATTGCTTCGAACTATCGTCGAAGTAGGATCCTTTGGTAGTAGGAACGAGGTCGGACTCATAGTTTCATCGATGGCCTTGGCCATTGGGATATTGCTTTGAACTGTCGTTGAAGTAGGATCCCTGCGTAGTTCGAACAAGGTGGAACTCATATTTTCGTTGATGGCCTTGGCCATGGTGATGTTCACATTGAAGGTTTGATCATATTTCTATAGGAATATACATGTCGATTTTATTCATACAATGGAGATTTAATTATATTCTTGTAAGAATCACACGTCGACTGTGTACATAAAATGGAGATTTGATTATCTATATCCAGTTCCCTTCATTACTTTCGTCCGGAGACCAAGTCGGTGCAGGGTAATGAATAATACTTTGAACCTCGAGATGTCCCCATTGCTGCCTCATTTAAAACCTCACCGAGAAAGCCCGATTGGGACAAAACCCGAATGAGGGAAAAAGAGTCGACTTGGGTGGCGCCTCCTCTCAAAAGTGGAAGTATTTGAGATGAGTGACATTCAAATTGTTTTGGAGTAGTTTTCCCTCCACTGTCTCTAACTGGAATACTCATTTGTTTGCTTCCGCCGTGATTTTGTATTGTCCGTCCCAGTTTGTTCCCAGTTTTGCCTCTTTAGGGTCTTTCGCTGCTTGTGTTTTAGCTTTGAGGACGTAGTCTCCGGTTTGAGCAATCGCACTTTGGACTTCTTGTTGTAATACCTTTCTACTTGTTTCTTTTGGGATACTATTCTTATGTGGGCCATGTCTATTTATTCTTCGACTTCATTTATATCTTGTAGCCTGATTTCGTCGTTGTTTGGTCCGCTCTCGTTGGAGTATCTCAAGATAGGCTCTCCGACCTCGACGGGTATAACTATGTATGTCCCATAGACTAGTGAATATGGCATCTCGTCAGTGCTGGATTTTGGTTTAGTGCAATATGCCCATAGTACTTTTGGTAGTAGTTCAGGCCATAGCCCTTTGGCGTTCTCGAGCTCCTTTTTCAATATATTCAGTATTACTTTATTGGAGGATTTGGCTTGACCATCGTCCGCGGGGTGGTATGGTGTGGATAGTATTCGTTGGATGTGCCATTTTCCGAAAAACTCGATCGTTTTCTTTCCAACGAACTAAGTTGCGTTGTCACAACTAATTTCTTTGGGGATGCCAAATCGGCATATTATATTTTTCCATATGAACGCGATTACCTCTTGTTTACATATTTGAGCATATGCACATGCTTCAACCAATTTAAAAAAGCAATTAGTTAAAATCAAAAGGAAACGTACCTTACCTCGTCTTGCTGGGAGGGGTACGACAATATCCATTCCCACTTTATGAATGGACATGGCATACTTTTGACACTATTCACACTTCCTGACATAGTCTGCAGCTTCTTTTTTCATTGTGGGCAAATAGTATCGGCGTGGATGAGGCATCGGACGAGGGTGCGGTTTCCCGTATGGACGCTGCAATCCCCCTCATGTACTTCTTCCAGTACTCGCCATGTTTGATTTGGACCAAGAAATTTGGCCAGGGGGGTGCCGAACATTCTCTTCTAGAGATCACAGTTTACGAGGCTGTATCTGGCTGCCTATATTCGAGGCTTTTTGGCTTCTTTCTTATCTCGTGGGAGCGTTCCATCCTGGAAGTATGTTACGAGACGGTTGCGCCAGTCCCAAGTTAGGTTTACAGAATGTACCTTGACTTGAGCTATTGCGGAATGGAGAAGGGTGAGCACGTTTTCCTTGCTGATATTTTTGGTGGCTGCCGCTAACTTGGCGAGGCCGTCTTAATCTATATTTTGTGACCTGGGTATTTGTTCACAATGGCATTCATCGAACTCTTGCAGTAGTTTGTGAATTTTTTATTAGTACTTTTTTAGTATCTGTTCTTTGATTTGGAAAGTCTCAGTAACTTGGTTCACCACAAGTTGAGAGTCGCAATGGAGGACGAGTCGTCGAGCGACATATTTGAGAGCTAATTTTAATCCTGCAATCACAACTTCATACTCTGCCCTGTTGTTAGTCATCTCGAGTCATCGTATGGACTGGAGAATTAGTACGCCCATTCGAACCTTGAGGATAAGTCCCAGTCCCGATCCCGATGCATTAGATGTGACTTTAGTGTAGAGGACCCAAAGGTCGGAATGTGTCGAAGCACGGAGCGTCTCATACTCTACTTCAGGAAATATTTTCGCACTGAAATTAGAGACGAAATAGGAAAGCACCTAGGACTTAATGGCGTTTCTCGGTTGGTATGTTATGTCGTGATCGCTTAATTCTATGGCCAATTTTGACAATCTAGCCGATAATTCGGGTTTGTGTAGGATGCCCCTTAGGGGAAAGGTTGTCACCACTTTTGTGGGATGACATTGAAAATATGGTCTAAGATGTCGTGAAGCTACGACTAATGCCAATGCTAGTTTTTCAAGGTGAGGGTACCTTGTTTCGGCATCAATTAAGGTTTTGCTGATATAGTAAATCGTAGACTACGTACCTTTGTTTTGGCGGATCAAGATTGCACTTACCACGACTTCAGAGACTGCTAGGTACACTAGTAGGCATTCATCCGGGTCTGCCTTCATTTGTAGTGGTTGCGAGGATAGACACGTTTTCAGCTTTCTCACGGCGTCGATGCATTCTCTATTCCACTTCAATCTGCAGTCTTTCCATAGCACATTGAAGAATTTATGGCATCTGTCCAATGATCATAAAATAAATTGTGGTCTTTCCGTAGAACATTGAAAATTTTATGCCATCTATCCGATAATCGTGAAATTAACCTTGATAGGGCGGCTATTCATCCTATTAATTTCTGCACATGCTACTTGCTTGTCAATGTATCCGGTATTCCTTCGATGACCCTGATCTGATTCGGGTTGACCTCGATACCCATGTGTGATACCAGAAAACCAAGGAATTTTCTATAGGTTACTCCAAAGGCGCATTTTTTGGGATTCAGTTTCATCCTATATTGCCTCAATATCTCAAAGGCTTCCTTCAAACGGCAAATGTGATCCACTTTCTTTTTCGACTTTACTAGCATGTCATCGATGTAAACTTCCATGGTCTTACCAATTTTTTATTTGAAAATCTTGGTGACTAATCTTTGGTATGTCGCCCCTCCGTTCTTGAGTCCGAACGACATCACCTTGTAGAAGTATGTTCCTCGGTCAGTGATGAAAGTGGTCTTTTCTTGGTCTTTTTCAGCCATTAGAATTTGTTTGTAACTAGAGTAGGCATCTAAGAAGATCAACAGTTCATGTCCCGCCGTTGCGTCGATGAGCTGGTTGATGTGTGGTAATGCAAAGGAATCTTTCGGGCATACTTTGTTCAGGTCGGTGAAGTCGACACACATCCACTATTTCCCATTCTTCTTTTTGACCATGACCACACTAGAGACCCATTGGGGATATTTCGACTCTCGGATGGAATCATTAGCGAGTATTTTATCAACATCTTTGCTGACCACCTCATTGACGGCGATATTGAACTTTCTTCTTATTTGTCGTACTAGCGGGTAAAGCGGATCAACATTGAGCATGTGTATGGCGATATCCCTTGAGATTACTGGCATATCTGAATGAGAAAATGCAAATAAATCGGCATTGTTAGTTAAAAACTCACGAATTTTACCTAGTTCTGAGAGCTTGTTTCCTATATAAACCTTTTTTGTGCTATTAGTGTTGTTTAGTTGGACGGGGTCGAGGTCTTCTAGGGTTGCCTTGCAAGCTTCTATGACATCCGGGTCTTTGATGGCCTATATTTGTACATTGGGTTTGGTTCTCGATATGGCTAATTGCTATGCTTCCGCACTTGCCTCTTTTAGTTGTTTTTTGTGCGTGTAATCTTGGGTGATGCGGTGCATTCTTGGGCGGTGCGTTGCTCACCTCAGATGATGAATATCCCACATGGGGTAGAAAATTTGATTACTTGACAGAAACTTGATAGGATGGATCGCATGGTGTGTATCTATGGGCGACCTATGATGGTGTTGTAGGTTGTTTCCTAGTTCTTGACGTGGAATGTCATCTCCAGGGTGACTCCTCACGCCAGGACGGGTAGCGCTATCTCTCCAAAGGTTCGTTCAACTGCATTATTAAAACCAGTTAGTGTTATGCAACGCTGTATTATTTTATCCTTGAGCCTTATCTGCATGAGAACTCGTGGGTGAATAATACACATGTCGTTTGACTAGTAAAATGCATATATGTTTTGCACCGAACTCCATTTAGGCTCCACAATATATGGTTGGAAAGATAACTCAAACAGATATAATTTCATGTTTTATATTTCTCAAAATTCCGAACGTAACAGGGCGTAACCGCGGTAGGACTGCGGTAGAACACTGCTACAGATTCTGAAGGCCACTCTGGCCGTGGTCCTGGCGTAACCGTGGTAGGACCGCGATAAAATAAAATTCAGGGACCAAAGTGAAAACATGGGATTTTAAGCCCTAAACCCTATATTAATTGAAGGTGGCAGGCCAAGAAATCGGAGAAGGATTTTTTTGATGTGAAAAACTTCAGAAGGAATGGCAAGAGGCAAGGAGGATCATCGGGCATCAATCTTTGATCTTCTTCTTTGTTATTTTACCTTTGAATATGAATTCTTTTGTGATTTTTGTTATTTTCATGAGTAGCTAACTTTTCTATCTAAGATTTTGGGTGAAACCCATTGGGGATGAATTGGTTGTTAAATTAATATAGTTTTGAGTTGGTTGTTAATCTCGATTTGTTCAACTACGTTTTTATTTTGGTTAATTGGAAGGATCCTCAATTATCGGTTCCTGTTTATTATGTATCTTCTCGAGAGAGAGTGCATATTTAGGTAGTTGTTTGAGAAACATCACTCGTGGAGTATAGGATAGAGCCATAACTGAGGGTTTTAGAGGTTGGATTAGAGATAACGATACCTCGGGTGTGTTCTAAGTGAACTGTAATGTGAATCTAGCTATCGTAGCTTGAGAGAGTGCGTCCAGTAAATTATTATAATTACTTGAGATAGATTTATGATAGATGGAGAGTTCATCACTGATAAATGCAACTAAGTCATATCTATAAGAAATATACAACCAAGGAAATCAACAACGGGGAAACGATTACCTTAGACCTTTATTCCAATTTTTTACAATTCAAGCATAGTTTGTTTTCAGCTGTTTATTTATTTTTAGTTAGAGAAAATTGTTCAATCTTATATTCTTAGTAATATTAAACAGATATAGCTAAGTCTTAGTTCTCTATGGAATTCAACTCCGGACTTTTAGACCGGATTATATTTGCAGCGACCGCTTATCCTTTTTAGGACTAGAGTTGGGCGTGATCAAATTTTGGCGCTGTTGCCGGGGAACTAACGATGTAGTTGTAGCTGTACATATTGCTAGGTTTCAAGTTTGAACTTTTATTTTGTTTTGCTATTTTTATATTTTTTATAACTTTGGTTTTGAGAAACATGACATCTTCGAATTATTGGAATTTAAGTGTAGATAATTCTACTATTGATCTCCATACATATTGTGAATGAAACCACCCATGGAAAAATTTTCAAAATGTTCCTGAGAGTGAGTTATGTGAACCAACTAAATCTTATTTGGGGAATGTGTGTGATGTGTGTAGTGGTAAAAATTGTCACTTTTATGGTTGTGCTTATATTTGTTATCTTCCCCCAACCCCTTACTATGATGATTCTACCTTTTCTTATGAAGTTAATAAGAACAAAGAACACGGGAATGCGGGCCTGAAAGAGATCAAGGATATGCTAAAGTGCCTTGTGGAACAAAACAATGAGAAAAAATTTCACATAGAAAGGCAAGAGGCCAATATTCGCAAGTTGGAGGCCCAATTGAGTCAAATGGTTGGATCTGTTAATGCTCAACAAGTAATTACCACGAAGATCATGAATTAGAGGTGTTATTTTGTGAGGTCAGAGTAGAAAATCAACCACCTCGCCAACTACAGTTTGAGGATGTCAATGTTGAAGAAGTGAGACTAGAGTCAGCCAAGGACATTGAGGATTCAAATTTTGTTGACTCTAGTATCATTGATGTTGAGGATGTTGAAAGTCCTGAAGTTCATGTGTTTGAGTGCATTGGCCCTCACTCCAAATATTTTTTTACATTTTCCTTGGATGACGATATGGAAATAGAGTCATCCGAGCCGATTGAGAAGTCAAGGAATGAGAAACAATGTTCCTACATTCTGGAATTTTTCTTTCCACAAAGACAGGATTACATATCTCATCTAAAAGCCAAAAACTGTAAAATAGTACAATGGTTGCTTGGTCCAATTATATTATTTCCACCACCCATGGAGCATAATCAAATACTTGAATTCAAATTGGGGGCTCAATTCATAAGTTTAAGGTGGAGGGGAAAAGTTATTCGCCTTGTGCGGCAACTTTAAATCAAGCGCTTGTTGGGAGGCAACCCAGCATTATTGCTTTCTTTTTTTATTTGTTTATTTTTTGTAATTATATTACTTTTGTAGTTTTAATTTTTTATTTTCTAGGAGCATGGAAAGAAAGGTATTGGAAGGACCAACCTTGGGAGAAGTCTGAGTACCCCATGGGCTATTCGTGCTTCGGCCTTTGGCCTACTAGGGAGTCTCTTCTACCCTTTTATTAATGATGGTGTGCATTGGGGACAATGCACAATCTTGGGGGGGGGGGGGGTGAAGAGATTGTCTGGATGACTTTCTATGCTAATTTAGTTGTGTAAGTTTAATTGAATAATTTTTTTTCAAAAACAGAAAAGATTAGACTTTTCCCTACGATGGATCTATTAGACAATTTTCTTGAGGTATTTAAGTCTAAAGAAAAAAAAGCAAAAAGATTTTCGATTGATATATAGTGTAGCAATCCCCACTTGGTTTTCTTTAAACCACTGTTCTTTTTCAAGGGTTTTATTTGAACCGGGTGTAGTTAGTTTTTTAGGAGTAGGAGCCATTGTGTACTGTTTTCAAGTGAATCAATATCTCTTGAATTTGTTATACCTTGAGAATATTGAGTACTTTGGTTGTGACGCTTAATCTCAGTTTTGACTCTTGTATAAGTACCTTAATTGTGTGTTCTTAACTTTTCTTAACTGCTTTGACTAGAGTGTCTATAAATTCAATTCTGAGTGAGTTATGTTTCATGTGTATAAGGTTTTGCGTTATACAGTGCGTTGCGTTTGATACCTAGAACTTACCTCGTGTGTTTGCAAAGTGAAATAGTAGTTTTATTTAGTCTGGGAAACGATCTAGGCATTTCTTTGTTGAGCTAGATATATATATTTTATCCGCCTAATTGTTATGTATCGTAGTTAACCCCTTTGAGCCTGTAATCCTATTTTTGGCAACCACATTACTAGCTTTACCATATGTTTGAATTAACCATCTATTTGAACCATTGTAACCTCTCATGAGTACTTGAATTGTTATGAACTTTGTAAAAGTTAAAGTGTGCGGTGGTTGGTTTTGGCTTTTGAGTGGAACTAATTAAATAAGGAGAAAGGTTCACTATTTTAAAAAATTAAAAGCCACTTGAATTGAAAAAAAAGGCTAGATTTTTGTAAAAAAACCGTGATAAGTGGTGGCTCTTGATGTAAGTGTGCTTAAAGAAGTATGTGGTAATATACATTAATGTGAAGGTGGAGTTTGGTTTGACATAAGTATGTGGTTTTAATATTAAAGTATATGTATTAAAGTGCTTAGGGAGATATAGTCACTCCTATATCTAAATTTATCCTACCCATCCCATAGCCTACATTACAACCAAATAAAATCCTAATTGATCTTAGACTGAATGAGCTTGATTAGTGAGTAGTACACTACGGGAAAGCTTATGGTGCATCTGTTGTGGCATATGAATGTTATTTCTGAGAGTGAGTGAACTCTTTCTATCTTGAGTTTCTAAGTGTTCTTAAATTTTATTGTGTGGAACTACTCTCTTTGTTGTGTGAGGGCACTTGATTCATGAAGGAAAGGTAATGTCAGTGACTTCTATATTAGAGTAAGTAGGTGAGTTGTCAATACTGCATGGTACTTGTGAGTCAAATCTTGAGGTGAAGATGTTACGCTTTTGTGCTTAGTCTATTTTAAGTACTCTTGGTGTGATGAGTTAGGAGAATTATTTAAAAAGTTCGTGTCTATAAAAAATAAAAGTGTAGTTTGATTGCTTGAGGATGAGAAATGGTTTAAGTATGGGGTGTTGATTATAGGATATAATTATGTATTTTAGTCGATTATTACACTCTAATTTACTGCACTTTAGTTGAGTTTGCACTTTAATCTCTAGTATTTCCCACTAACGGTATGTTTTATGCATTTTAGGAGCGATTCCAAGCTATATAGATGTTATAGAATGAATTAAAATGATTTGGAGCTTTGAAGTCTGATTAAAAGCCCAAGGAATTAAGCCGGGATCATATTCCGGGATCAACGGAAGGTAAAACAGCAAAACGATGACTCGAGTAGGCATATTGTGCACTTTCTAGTAAAATACACATAACATTTTTCTCAGAACTCCAACTGGGCTCCACAATAAATGGTTGGAAAGATAACTCAAAGGGCTACAACTTTCATGTTTTAAGATTTTCTAAATTCCAAATGAAACAGGGCGTAACCGCAGTAGGACCGCAGCAGAACACTGCTACGGATTCTGAAGGCCACTCTGGCTGCGGTCCTAGCGTAACCACGGTAGGACCGCGGTAGGACGTGTACAATTCAGGGACCAAAGAGTAAAACAAGGGATTATAAGCTCTAAACCCTATAGTAAACGAAAGGGGCCGGCCAAGAAAATGGAGAAGGATTTTTGGAAAGTGAAAAATATCAGAAGGAAGGGCAAGAGGCAAGGAGGATCATTGGGCATCAATCTTTAATCTTCTTCTTTATTCTTTTACCTTTGAATATTAATTCTTCAGTGATTTTTGTTATTTTCATCAGTAGCTAACTTTTCTAATCTAAGATTTTGGGTGAAACCCATTGGGGATGAATTGGTTGTTAAATTAATATAGTTTTGAGTTGGTTGTTGATCTATACTTGTTCAACTACGTTTTGATTTTGGTTAATTGAAAGGATCCTCAATTCCGTTCCTACTTATTATGTATCTGCTCGAGAGATAGTGCATATTTAGGTAGTTATTTGAACAACATCACTTTCGGAGTATAGGCGAGAGCCACAACTGAGGGTTTAGAGGTTGAATTAGAGATAACGATATCTCGGGTGCGATTTAAGTGAACTGTAATATGAATCTAGCTAGTGTAGCTTGAGAGAGTGCGTCTAGTAAATTATCATAATTACTTGAGAGAGATTTATGATAGCTAAAGAATTCATGATTTATAGAGTCAACTAAGTCACAGCTATAAGAAATATATAACCAAGAAAATCAACAACAGAGGAAACCATTAGCTTAGAACTTCATTCCAATTATTTACAAGCCAAGCATAGTTAGATTTTAGCTGTTTATTTATTTTCAGTTTTAGAAATTCTTCAATCTTGTATTCTTAGTGATATTAAACAGATATAGCTAAGCCTTAGTTCTCAGTGAGATTCGACTCCGGACTCTTTGGCCGGATTATATTTGCAGCGACCGCTTCTACTTTTTAAGACTAGAGTTGGGCGTGATCAAAATCATGTCAATGCTTCCCCTGTAAAAGTTTTACCGAAAGTTTTCAGTCGTACTGACGACACCTGTTCTTTTGATTGATCGTTACCTTTTACTACAGTAATGTAATGGATTTAGTGGTCCTCCGGATCTGTGGTGCCATTGAACATTTTCAGATATTGTGGCCTTTTGAAGATTTTTGGAATAGAGTGGGGGTCTGCCCCTTCGCTATATGGTTGCTCGATGAATCTACCCACATCACGTTTTGGTAGTAACTTCGGAGCGCCTGGTATTTTATTAACCCTTTTCCGATTCTCTTTCATTTGGTCGTGGAGTATTTTGTTCTCATTTTTCATCTCTTCCATTTTCTATAATATGATCACAAGTGCATCGTTGCCTATATGAGTGATAGTACGGGTATTTCATGTTCGTGTAGTTTCTGGCTCATCGGCGAGAGCTACAGTTTCTGCGGGTAATGTGTCTCCGATATCCCTCGAACGGGTTTATCAAGTATGTTGCTCAAGGTGATTGTCAACCATTCTTCTAATAGCCTTTTCACGGTCGGTGGTGCTTCTCCTTCTGCGGATGTTGAGGTTTTCCTCTCGTGTGAGTCAATTAAATCCTCGTGTGAGGGAAGGGGGGAAGGGGTGATATCTCTCCCTCTGGTGTAGCACTTGGCATTGCGTTTTCGTTGTTTTCTCCACTGGCTTCATTGAGGGAATTCGGGAGGTTGTTGGTGACACCTACTCTTTCCCTTAGCCTTGCTTCTACCTTTCCTGCCATTGTCGGCCTTTGTGATGCTAAGAAGAGGTGATTATTTCTTTCAAGAATGTAGACGAAACTAAGATCTCAGCTATAGAAATCTCCACATACGGTACTAAATTGTTTGACTCAAAAGATATTGAAATCTTTTTGAACAAATCAATCGAAGGAAATGAAGGGTTAAATCTTAGCTAAGCATAATAATCTCTGGAACGAAAGATAGATAAGGAGAATACGGATAATAAGAATTCTTTATCTATCCAGACCAACAAACCTTTAATAATAAATCTTCTCAATCATTTATGCAAGAAAATTTACAGCAAGTATTATGGATTAGCCAAAGTGCCAGCCCTACAAAGTTGTTTCACGCTATATATATAACTGGAACCCAGCCTTTCTGAGCCTGCACTAGTGCAAGGGTTGTACAGTCTCTTGTTCGCCTTAAGGTCATCTTCTGCAAGATGTCGATATGCGAGGATTTTGGTCGTTGGTCGTACTTCACCAATGATCGTGGTTGTTCAAATTTGAACCCATATAATTATGAAATCGGCGAAAACTTCAATGTATTTGTTGAGGGAAAACAAAATTGTCGAATCGGATTAAGAAGTGGTCCAATTTTAAGTTTTTCAAAACGAGACGAATTCTCTAGTTTGTGATCAGACAATTTATTGCGAAAAATGGGATTCTAGTTTTCCTCTATAGATTTCTAGACACAAGAAAGCATTAAGATGGTAAAAATCACGTGCTGGAAATTTGTGTGAAAAGTTAGATCTTGACTAGTATTATTGGCTAAAATAAAAACTAGGAAAACGATAAGAAAAATGTGAAGGAAGTTTGGAAATGCCGAAAGTAATAAGGAATGCTTGAAAGTAGAACTGAATTGGATATTGGAATGATTGTTGTGTGTTGATTGGGTAATGTCCATTCTGTGCAAGGTAGTGCTGTTTATATAAGAGAATTTAACCGTGGACAGGCTCAAAGCTAGGGATGGCAATGGGTGGGGCAAGGCGGGACGGATTTCAACCCATGCGGGCAGTGCGGGTTTGGACTTTGCGGGTGCGGGGCGGGGAAGGGCAGGGCGGCTTTATTTTTTTAAGAAAAAATCTTTGCAGGTTGTGGGTCTTTTTTTTTTAATAGTCACATTCAATCTGAAAACTAACCACGGTCACTAAGCAGGTGTAATGAAACATATTACTCCCTCCGGTTTATAGTAATTGTTTTTTTTACTTTTAGCACGCCCATTAAAAAGATACTAAATCCTATACAAAGTTACCTAGTATGACTAAACTATTTTTATTAAATATTGGCCACATGGTTATAGTGGCATTTATTGCTTTTCTACACATAAGGGTAAAAGAGTAAAATTAAATTAAATTTTTTCTTGATTACCTAACTAGACACTTATTTTAAACTAAATCAAAAATTAAAAGAGATATTTATTATGGACGGGAGGAAGTAGTGATTTATGTAGTGCTTAATTGCACTTGCACCTTCAATGTCGTTGGAAAATGAGGTATTTTGTTGGAAAAAGGCAAAACACAAATAGGTGGTCTATATTTATTATCAGTTTGAATTTTGAGCTATCAAAATGGTTGAACACTAATTTGGGATGCGCAAGATGTTGCTAAATTCATGGAAATTCTTTGTTTTAAAAAATCAAATACACCATCTATTTCATGGAATTCTTCACCAATATAATTGTGTCATTCCTATATTTTTCTAATAAATCACTTAAAACACTAATGTGGTGCAAATCTTAAATAAAAAATATGTATCTTACTAAATAGATTTATGGTATTAACATTGGAACAATAAAAAATAAAAAGGGGCAGCCTGGCGCACTAAGCTTCCCCTATGTGTGGGATCCAGGAAAGGGCCAGACCATAAAAGTTTATCGTACGCGGTCTTACCCTGCATTTTTGCAAGAGAATATTTTCACGGCTCGAACCCGTGGCCTCCTGATCATCTGGAAGCAACTTTACTAGTGGCGCCAAAGGTCTTCTTCATGGAACAATAGAAAATATAACTAAATAAAAAAGAAAATATTTTATATGTTAAATATTTTTTTAAAGGGTACAATAGCTTAAGAGTTCAAAAACAAGAAAGCTATTACTAACTATTAAATCACATGTCTTATTCAATAATTTGTTGTCGTTTTCTGTTTAGAAGTTTTGATTGATTAAATACTTTGTTGTTATTTTATTAAGTTTTGGCTCAATAATCATTTTAAAGTGCAAAGCAACTTAAGAGCAACAACAATTTTTTGCTTGATTAAATCACAAAGTACCACCAAAAGCTCAAAAGAAATAAAACTGAAAAATGAAAGGAAAAAAAATACGGGGCGTGACGGGTGGATGCGGATGTGAGTTTGGGACGGGTGTATGTGAGTGCAAATATTATGCAGGGTGAGTTTAATCTTCGCAGATTTATGCGAGTTCGCGCAACCACACCAACCATAAAGTTTGCCATCTCTACTCAAAACCACTATATGAATATGCTCCAAATTCTGTATATAAAAGTGAAAATGACATTTTATATACATATATATATATACATACATATATACATACATACATATATATATATACATACATATATACATACATACATATATATATATATATATATATATATATATATATATATATATATATATATATATATATATATATATATATATATATATATATATTTCGCATGTTATATACAAAAATTATCTAAATTTTATATACTTTTTAGGCTATCAAATATAAATAATTTCCGACACTGGCTAAAGAGATAATACCCCTAAAACTTAGGTACGATCTAGCTGAGATGGGCTAGTGAGCTGTGTATTTGGCTTACCATTGGGAGCTGATGTAGGGAGTTAGTTATGGGTTCTTTTGAGTAGTTTTGGCTCGAATCTTGTATAAGTTAGAATACTCAATCAATAAGTATACAAACCCAATTTTGGCCTAGTAAATCAAATGATTTATTGTGGAATCTCGATTTTGAACTCCTAAAGTTTAAATCTTGAATTCATATTTGTTGCTAGTGCCCAGTTGACATTAGTTGCCCACGAGTAGTAACTTGAGTGGGTCCTCCTAGTGGTAAAAATCTTGTAAGAGTAATTGAGATTTGGTAACTTCTTTGCTCACTCTCAAAGAATTTTATGTGTAAGGACTAGAGGTTGGTAAGTAGGAAATGGAGGGAAGAAATGTAACGGGAAAGTGAGTAGTTCCGTTATGCTTTGGAAAAGAGTATCTGTCCCTGATTGATAGTGGAAAGAAAAGGGTATGTACTTATATTAAGAAAGCACTTCCCTTGGTGTTAAAAGGGTTAGAAAGAAGGTAAGCCTCATATCGTCACCCGTTCGACTCATCTTCGAGTTCAGCTAAAGATTAATTGATTAATTTTTCGATAGTTTTTTTAATTATCAAAAGTCAACGCGAAATAACCCAGAATTTGTGTGCCCGGAATAATTTTAAATATTTTTGTCCATTCCAATAGCCATGGTTATTTCCAAAAGGTTGTAAATCTTTAGAAACACTGTTAGAAAATGGTATAAGTTCGCATTTGATCCCAAAATTTTTTCCTTACAAAATTTCTGAACTCCAAACTTCATCTTCTTCTGAACAAACAAAATTCAGTGTGATTTACAATCATTGAGTGGTTCGCAGTTCACTAGCGTTTAGGTATCAATACTCTGGTGAATCAAATCGTTCTATCATTGGAGGTTAATATTCCAATATCTTAGGTTCTTGAGAAAAATAATTTCCTTAAAGACACATTGTATATTCAGTAGGCTCGATTATATTTCAAATTTTTTTGTAGATTTTGTATTATGATTTATTCCTGTTTCCTCATCAAGCCAAACTGTTATACCACCGGCCGAAAAACCAGGGAAATATTTTGGAGCCAACTTCAAAGAATGGCATCAAATGATGTTCTTTTGGCTTACCACGCTTGGTATGAAGAAATTTACCAATGAAGACCCTCCAGTGTCTGCGGCCTAATTGCTAGACAATGAAAAATTTATAATTGTTGAGGCATTAAAACATGAAAATTTTATTTGCGAAAGCTACATCCTAAGTTCTTTGGAGGATTATTTGTTCAATCTCTACAGTGCTATGAATACTTTGAATTATTGTGGGATGCACTTGAGACGAATATAAGGCTGAAGATGCGTGCTTGAAAAAATTTATCGTTGCAAAGTTTCTAGACTGTAAAATGATAGATAGCAAAATTGTTGGAATCCAAGTTCAAGAGATTCAACGTATTTTTCATGACCTTATTGTTGAAGCTGCAATGATTGAAAATTTACCTCGTCCGTGGAGAGATTTCAAAAATTAATTAAAGCACAAGGGCAAAGAAACGAAGTTGGAAGAACTTATGATTCGTCTCAAGATTGAAGAAGATAACAAAATATCCGAGAAAAAGTCACGGGTAAATTTAACGATTATGGGAGAAAATATCATTGAAGAGGCTGCTCCAATAAGTATGACAAGGAATAGGTCTTCTGTGTAGACTAAGGAGCAGAGCAAGAAAAAAATTCAACGGAAATTGCTATAATTGTGAAAAAAGATGATCACAAAGCCCTTGACTGACTGTCATCTTCCAAAAAAGGATAAGAAAAAGAGACATGCCAAAATAGGGGAGAAGAATGATGTCACTGATGATATGTGTGTAATACTTTTGGAACGTAACTTAATTGAAAATCCGAAGAAGTGATGGATTGACACTGGAGCCACTCAACATATTTGTTCCGTCAAAGAAGAATTTACTACTTACTCTACTACTGGTCCGAAAGAAGTTCTTTCCATGGAAAATACTACAACAATCAAGATTGAGGGTTATGGAAAATATTATTGAATTTGATTTTCAGCAAAATGTTAACACTCAACAACGTTCTTTATGTTCCTACTATTAGAAAAAAATTAGTTTCATCTTCCATACTTGTTAATAGATTATTTGAATGTGTATTTGTATCTGATAAAATTATTGCAATAAAAAATGATATGTATGTTGGAAAGTGCGACCTCACAGAGGACCTTTTCAAACTCAATGAAATGGTTGTTGACATTATTAATAAAAATTTAGCCTCTTCTTATTTATTAAAGTCAAATGATTTATGCCATGTTCGTTTAGGATATGTCAATTACAAAACCTTGCGGAAGTTAATTAATTTAGAAGTATCGCCTAAATTCGACTATAATAAATCAAAATATCAAATATGTATTGAATCAAAGTTTGTCAAACATCCTTATAAGTCTGTTGAAATGTCAGGACACGGAATTCCCACCATCGGGAGTCGTTATGGAGCCTACTCGTGGAAGCTACGGAAGCCAAGACCTTCACAAGATTATCCTATATCCTTTATTACATAATTAAAACCGTGAAAAAGCTGATAATATAAGCAATTAAAAGACAGCGGTTTAAAAAAATATCGGAAGTCTGAATTAAAAATAACAACAAAGTCTAAAAGCATACATATAGGTCTCTACCTAGCATCTGGTGTCACAACATTTTACGGACTATCTAAGAGTACTAAATACAAGAGTTTTAAATAATGAAATAAAACTCTGTCTTGGGTACAAAGTAAAACAGTACATAAACAGATAGAAGAGATGCCAGGCCTGCGGATGTTTGCAGGACTACCTCAGGATCTTGTAGACTGATGGATGGCTCCCTGGCTACTATTGTGCTCTGTATGCTACTCTGGCATCCGTACATAAGTGCAGAGTGTAGAATCAACACAACTGACCCCATCTGCTGGTAAGTGTCTAGCCTAACCTCAGCAAGGTAGTGACGAGGCTAGGACCATACTCAAGATAAACCTTTGCAGTTATATATAACATATAGCAGAAAAGTAAACATGTAATAAGAAGTAGAAGGGAGGGGGATACATGCTTTGGGGGAACAATTTAATCTAGCAGAAATCAAGTAAATATGAAGGAACAATATTGTATCTAAAACAATGTGACAATACTACTGTTGCGGTGCGCAATCCAATCCATATGCATATTATATTTGTTGCGGTGTGCAACCCGACCCAGTATATATAAAATATCTATTCCGGCGTACAACCCGATCAAATATAATATTTATTGCGGCGTGCAACCGATCCAATACAATATATGTTGCGTCGTGCAACCTGATCTAATATAATATCTGTTACAGCGTGCAACCCGATCCAACATATATATTTTCATAATAAAGATGTTATGGCCCAAAACCCATTCTAAATGTCCAACTTACAGTGATCGCAACAATAATTTCGGCAAGGGACTAACCATAAATTACACTATCCCGGCAAAGGAACTCAACAACACAAGTATAAACGTCCCGGCAATGGAGAATCACCTATAACCGATCTCAGCTCAACTTATAGTCATTACTACTATCATCATTTTCATCTCTTGAGTACTCCTACAAAAATAAACTAAGCCTTTTCTTAATACCACATATTTGCTCACTATTTTTGTCATAATATTATTCAAGAATGCACAAGTATCAGTTTAAGACTTACGGTCATGCTTGACACCAACCTATAGATACTCGTCACCATACCTATACATCGTACCCAAAAAGAAACACTTAGCAAATATGACTCAACTCCAAATCCCTCTAGCTAACTTTAGACCGAACACTCACCTCGATACTTAAAACTCAACTCAAGCCTCAAGTATAGCATTACCCCTCGATTCCACCACAAAATCGCTCGAATCTAATCACAAGTTACTTGAATACATCAACAAATGCTAACTAAATCAATTGAATGCATAAAAATGAATTTCCCAAAGATTTGTCAGAAAAGGTCCAAAAACTCCCCGGGACCATGTGGTCAAAACCCGAGGTTTGAACCAAAGCTCGATTATCCATTCCCACACAAGTCCATATATATGATTATTTTTGAAAGCGGACCTCAAATTGAGGCCCAAATCACCCAATTTAAGAAAATCTAAGTTCTACCCAGAATCCCCATTTTCACCCATGAAAATTCTTGATTTTAAGATGAAAACTTATTTAATAATGTTTAAGATCGAAGGAATTGAGTAAAAATTGACTTACAAATGATTTGGAGAAGAAAGATTGCTTGGAAAAATCGCTTATGGGTGTTTGAGTTTTGAAAGAATGAAGAAATGGGTTAAAATTTCGCCTAAGTATTATATTGCTGGGCTGCAGATATGGATTTTGTGAATCAAGGTTCGCAACATGGGAATTCAAGAGTTTTGTTTGCATTTGCGAACACTATGCAGAAGGAATGACTTCGTATTTGCGAGCCTAAACTTCACATTTGCGACATACGCCTCATCGCATTTGCGGACCTCTTGTTCGCTTTTGCGATCCCAGCTGGACCCTACCCCCATTTTCTCGCATTTTCGATCAGGGGCTCGCATTTGTGGGAATTCCTTCAAAAATGCGAAGATACCAGATTTTCCAAAGTCCAAAAATGCACTTCGATATCTATCAAATCTCATCCGAGCCCTAGGGGCTCCCAGCCAAACATGCACACAACCTCAAAAATATCCTACGGAGTTACTCATACGATCAAATCGCCCAAATAACATCATATACATTGAATCAAGCCTCAAAACACAAGATTTCGTCCAAAATTTCATGAACATTAATTTTCCATTTTAAGTCTGGAATACGTCAAATGACGTCTATTTTCAACCAAACTTCACAGGAAGTGCTTAAATCACATATAAGACTTGTACCGGGCGCCAATACTAAAATACATGCCCGATACCAACACGTTCTAATAAATTTTCATATCAAATTTCTTTAACAATTTCTGAAAATAATTTCTTCTTACGATTTATTTCTCAGGCTCGGGACCTCGGATTTTGTTTTCGGGCATACGCCCGAGTTTCATATTTTTCTACGGACCCTCCCAGATCGTCAAATCATGGGTCCGGGTCCATTTACCCAAAATATTGATCGAAGTCAAATTTAATCAGCTTAATATCAAAAATTTTCATTTTTCTCACAAAATTCAAATTTAAGTTTTCCGGTTATGCGCCCGGACTGCACACACAAATATGGGAAACCCTAAATGAGGTTTTCGAGGCCTCGAAGACATGGAATGCATAAGAAAATAGGTACATTCTCCACCTCTAAAACAGTCGTTCGTCCTCGAATGGACAAAAGAAATAAGTACCTGAGTCGGGAAATAGATGAGGATAATGGCTCAGCATATCGGACATGAAATACCTGGTCGATGCCTCAAGAGGCTGACCTCTCCACTGAACACGAAAAGAAGGGAAACTCTTTGACCTCAACTGACGAACCTGCCAGTCTAGAATAGCTAGCGACTCCTCTTCATAAGACATATCCTTGTCCAACTGGATAGTGCTGAAATCTAACATGTCGGCTAGATCACCGTGATACTTCCAAAGCATGGATACGTGAAACACTGGATGCACGACTGACAAGCTAGGTGGAAAGGCAAGTCTATAAGCCACCTCTCTCACACAATCGAGAATCTCAAATGGACCAATAAACCAGGGGCTAAGCTTGTCCTTCTTCCCAAATCTCATCACGCCCTTCATAGGCGACACTCAGAGCAATACTCGCTCACCAACCATGAAAGCCACATCTCGAACCTTGCGGTCTGCATAACTCTTCTGCCTGGACTGAGCCGTACGAAGCCTATACTGAATGATCTTAACCTTGTCCAAGGCCTCCTAAACTAAATTTGCACCCAATAATCGAGCCTCTCTCGGCTCAAAAAACCCAACTGGAGATCGACATCGGCTACCATACAACGCCTCTTAAGGAGTTATCTGAATGGTGTACTGGTAGCTGTTGTTGTAGGCAAACTCCTCCAAAATTAAAAAATGATCCCACGAACCTCCAAAGTCGATAACACAAGCTCGGAGCACACCTTCCAATATCTGAATAGTCCGCTCGGACTGTCCGTCCATCTGAAGATGAAATGTTGTGGTCAACTCAACCTGGGTGCCCATCTTTTGCTGATATACTCTCCAGAAGCGCGAGATAAACTTCGTACCTCGGTCTGAAATGATAGATAACGGCACCCCATGAAGGCGAACAATCTCTTGGATATAAATCTGTGCTAACCTCTTAGATAAATAGGTGGTTGCAACAGGAACAAAGTGCGCTGACTTAGTAAGCCTATCAACAATGATCTAAATCGCATCAAACTTCTTCCGGGTCAACGGGAGTCCAGTAATAAAATCTATGATAATCCTCTTCCACTTCCACCCGGGAAGCTCAATCCTCTGAAATAGTCTACCAGGCCTCTGATGCTCATACTTAACATGCTGAAAATTCAAACATCGACCCACATATGCAACAATATCTTTGTTCATTTTGCGCCATCAATAGTTCTGCCTCAGATCCTGATACGTCTTCGCGGCGCCCGTGTGAATAGAATACTGGGAACTATGAGCCTCCGCTAAGATCAACTATCGAATCCCATAAACATTGGGCACACAGACTCGCCTTGCAATATTAAGATACCATCATCATCTAAGGTCACCTTCTTGGCACCTCCACGCTGCATCGTGTCTCTCAGGACACACAAATGGGGATCATCAAACTGCCGATCACGGATACACTCCAATAATGAAGAGCGAGCGATCGTGCAAGCTAACACTCGGCTATGCACAGAAATATCCAACCACACAAATTGATTGGCCTAGGCCTGAACATCCAACGCAAGCAGGTCTCTGGCTGAGCGTAATATAAGCCAGACTACTCGCGCTGGCTGATTTTCTACTCAACACATCGGCCACCACATTGGCCTTTCCCGTGTGATACAAGATAGTAACATTATAATCTTTCAATTCCAACCACCTCCCCTGCCTCAAATTGAACTCATTTTGCTTGAACAGATACTGAAGACTCTTGTGATTAGTGTACACATCACACGTGAAACCATATAGATAATGCTTCCAAGAATGGCTGCCAACTCTAAATCATGAACCGGATAATTCTTCTCGTGGATCTTCAACTGCCTCGAATCATAGGCAATGACTCTTCCATCCTGCATCAATACTGCACCAAGCCCAATACGGAAAGCATCGCAATAGACTATATAAGGCCCTGAACTTGTGGGCAAAACCAATACCCATGCCGTAGTCAAAGCTGTCTTGAGCTTCTGAAAGCTCGTCTCACACTCGTTTGACCATATGAACTGGGCACCCCTTCTGGGTCAATCTGGTCATCGGGGCTACAATTGATGAAAACCCATCCATGAACCGACGATAGTAGCCTACCAACCCCGAGAAACTCCAAATCGATGTAGCTGATGCTGGTCAAGGCTAGTTCTTGGCTGCCTCAATCTTCTTTCGGTCCACCTGAATATCCTCTGCTGATACAACATGATCCAAAAATGCAACCGAACTCAACAAGAACTCACACTTTGAGAACTTAGCATATAACTAAGTTTCCTTCAGAGTCTGAACAACCACTCTGAGGTTCTACTCGTGCTCCTCCTGACTGCGGGAGTATATAAGAATATCGTCAATAAAAACTATCATGAACAAGTCCAAATAAGGCCTTAACACTCGGTTCATCAACTCCATAAATGATGCTGGGGCATTGGTCAACCCAAATGACATGACCAGGAACTTTTAATGCCCTTACCGAGTGCGGAATGCTATCTTAGGGACATCAGATGCCCTAATCCTCAACCGATGGTAGCCAGATCTCAAGTATATCTTTGAAAGCACCTTGGCACCCTGAAGTTGGTCGAACAAATCATTAATTCTCAGTAACGGATACTTATTCTTGATCGTAACTTTGTTCAATTGATGGTAATAAATTCACATCCTCATCGAACCATCCTTTTTCTTCACAAATATTACTGGCGAACCCCAAGGTGAAACACTGGGTCTAATGAAACACTTCTCAAGCAAATCCTGCAACTAATCCTTTAACTCTTTCAACTCTGGCAGGGCCATGGGGTACGGCAGAATAGAAATGGGTTGCATGCTCGGATCCAGATCAAGACAAAGTCAATATCCCTATCGGGCGGCATACCCGGTAGGTCTGAAGGGAAAATCTCGAACCACGAGTATCGAACCAATAGAAGGGATCTCTGCGTTGGAGACGCGAACATACGCCAAATAAGCTAAACACTCTCTCTCGACCATACGTCGAGCCTTCACATATGATATAACACTACGGGTGGCATGATCTTGGGTCCCTCGCCACTCCAAAAAGGGCAATCTGGTAAAGCTAAGGTCATGATCTTGGCATGACAATCCAAGATAGCATGATACGGGGACAAACAATTCATCCCAAATATAATGTCAAAATCCACCATGTCTAAGAGAAATAAATCAACACGGGTCTATTAACCCTTAAACACTACCACACAGGAACGATGAACTCGGTCGACCACAATAGAATCACCCACCGATGTAGATATATAAACATGAATACTCAGCCTCTGCCCTGGTTGGAAGAGCATAACACCATGGCTAGGCCCCACCCCCTTAACCATATCTCTAGGATGATCGGCTACTGGCAGGCCTCTACCTCTGGCGGTCGGAGCCCCATCTCCAGGACCTCTAGCTCCACCTCTATGACCTCTGCCCCCGCCCCTAGCTGGCTGGGCGGCCTGTAGAGCACCTGGCGCCTGAATCATAGGACGAGGACCCTGCTGCTGTGACTGAGCACCCCTAAACCTCGGGCAAGCCTTGCTGATGTGACCATACTCACCACACTCATAATACCCATCCGAAAAATGCGGTTGAGGAAACTGAGACTGTCCCTATTGACCTGAATGACCACCGCGAAAGCGCTGAAGCCGTGGTACACTGATAGGAGCTGGTGGTGCACTGTAAGGCTGCTAATGAGAATAATGCGACTGAGAACCACGGCCGCCTAAAGTACCATGAGAGACCTGTAGAGCTAATTGAAAGGGCCTAGGACGATGGCCTCTACCATAAAAATATCTTCTTCCAGACGAGGCACCACTGAATATGCCTAAATGATGAGGCCACTTATCCGACCAATGACCGCCTCCTTATACAAAGCCATCTCAACTCTGCGGGCCGCACTGGCCGCCTCCTAAAAAGTGATCTCACTTCCGGCTCATATAGCCATCTGGAGACGAATCGGCTGAATCAAACCATCAATAAACCTCGTTGCCCTCTCTCTCTCGGTGGGGAGTATGACAATAGCATGGTGAGCTAGATCAATGAACCGGGTCTCATACTGAGTGACCGTCATGGAGCCCTGCCGAAGGCGCTCAAACTGCCTGCGAAGAGCCTCTCGCTGAGTAACTGGGAGAAACTTCTCCATAAACAACTCCGAAAATTACTCCCTAGTCAAGGAAGGTGACCTTGCTGATCTGTCTAAGCAATAATCTCTCCACCAAGTCTTGGCGGATCCAAATAGATGAAAGGTGGCAAAGTCGGCCCCATTGGTCTCAATAATACCCATGTTCGGAAGAACCTCGTGGCAGCTACATATGAAATCATATGGATCCTCTGAAGAAGAATCACTGTATATGGTAGTGAAGAGCTTGGTGAATCTATCCAGCCTCCACAAAGTATTCGCGGATATAGCTGCTCCATCGCCGGTCTAAGCCACTCTACCAGGCTGAATTACCGCAGCTGGCTGAACCACTGGAACCTGAACCTGGGGAGCTACCTAGTCCGGAGTACGTATAGTAGGACTCTAAACCCCTCCTCTTGCCTGAGAAGTGGCTGGTGCTACTGGAAGCAATCCCGCTCGGGTGACGCTCTTCATGAGGCCTACCAATCTGACCAAAGCGTCCTGAAGAACTGGGGTGGCTATAAACCCCTCCGGGACCTGAGCTGGGCCAACCGGAGCTGCTGGAGCTGGAATCTCCTCGTCATAATCAACCCGAGCCTCCGCCACTGGGGCTGCTGCTCGAGACTGAGCTCTGCCCTTGCCTCGGCCTCTGGCACAGCCTCGATCTCGCCCTCTGCCCCTCGTAAGAGCTGCTGCTGGGGGCTCGGGCTGCTGCGCGGTAGAAGAAGAAGCGCGTGTTCTCGCCATCTACGAAAGAACATAGTGGAAAGAAAATTAGTATTTGAGAAACAAAACCGCACGACAAGAAAGAACAAATGTGAATTTTTCCTAACTCTGTAGCCTCTGGGGATAAATACAGACGTCTCTGTACCGATCCCCTCGGACTCTACCAACTTTGTCCGTGAGTTTTGAGACCTATGCAACCTAGTGCTCTGATACCAACTTGTCACGACCCGAAATTTCCACCCTCGGGAATCGTGATGGTACATACTCGTGGAAGCTAGGCAAGCCAAGAACCTTCACAACATTATCCTATCTCCTTTATTACATGATTAAAGCAGTTAAATAACTGATAATTTAAGCAATTAAAAAATAGCGGTTTAACAAAATAGAGGAAGTCTGAATTAAAAATAACAACGAAGTCTAAAAACATCCATATAGGTTTCTACCCAGCACCTGGTGTCACAATATTTCACGGACTATCTGAAAGTGCTAAATATTCAAAAAATTTCTTGCTACATACTCTTCCTGTAATATGTCATACATATTTATCTCATGGCACTGAATATTCAAGCTTGAATGATGACTCTAGTTTCTAATATTGCATAAATAGACATTTTGAAGAAGCCATTAACCAAGTGTGGCACTTTTCTGGTAAAACTACAATAGAGTATAAACATTGTAACTTTTTATTTCATATATAAGCGCTACAGATGGTAACAAGTCAGTATCTTTGCTTTACATCTACACTCAAACTGGTGTTATAGAATGTTACTCCTGATTTTTTTGCTCCTGTTCACGTTGGAGAAACAGAAAATATCGTGAGGCTGGAGGGTTGTTAAGAAATAATATTTTTAAGGATACTCACCATGTTTGACATATCCTTCAAGATTGAACAAGCTCTTCTAGTTGAAAATTGGAGCAGAAATAACATTAATTTGGTAACATAAAACCTAACAGAGAAGCAGAAGGAAAAAGATTTATTCGCCATTACAAAGACACAAAATAATTCTACGGGAAAAACCAACACATACATTATCTCGAGGGTTTCATTACATAGTCATATATATTATCTCGATTTTTTACCGAGTACATTCTTTAATGGCAACATTTAGGGGTTTGAAGTACATTTTCCTTGATAAAGCTCAAGCTTATCACATTTTCAGCCCAGGCACATATATTTGGAAATTCCTCTTTTGTCAATATGTCCACTTTCAACGATTCCTGAATGACTCCAAGTCAATAAGTTATCAGAATAGAAACAATCTCAATATATCCAACTTTATTTACTCCAAAAAAGTTCTTATCTTTGATAATTTTATTCTCAAGTAGTTTAAGGAGTTCATGAAGTTCTCCCCTGGCTTTCTCCCTTACTTCATTGTTGCTTTCATAACAAAGTTTCTTCATCACTGGCAAACACAGCGATAGGAAAATAACAGTGTTATCACATCAAAAATGATGATTTTGAAAGAAAATATTTCAAGATTGGCTTCCCATTGTGTAAAAGTACAGGAATCATAGAAGTGTAGCACTCTTGTTCGATAGATCTTCTTCAATATACTCATATTGAATACCCTTGAGTTTCAGAGCAATCTCAACTCTTAATCTAAAAGGACTTGTCCAAAAACCCAACAATTTTATTTCTTCCATCTTTCACTTCTTAATTGCTCAAGGTTGTTGGCTTAGTTTGTGATTCTCTCTTCTTTACTATTGCCTTCTTATTGTACAGGATTTTGAATTAGTCTTATTTTCATCAAATCCATATTTTACAGGTGTCTCGAAAGATGACTTATGTGCTTATGTCACACACTCCATCCACTCTGATGGCTTTCTTGTTTTTTCTTATTTTTGTTGTTAAATGACACAGTCAAGTTTGAATTTTTCATTAGGGCTTAAAAGGCGCTTTTGGGAGGACTTGGATGATCTGGTGGGGAGTATTCCCCAATCTGAGAAGTTAGTTATCGGAGGGGACTTTAATGGTCATATTGGGGCTGAGGCTGGTGGCTATGATGAGGTGCACGGTGGCTTTTGCTTTGGGGCCAGGAACGGAGGAGGCACTTCGCTGCTTGATTTCGCCAGGGCTTCCGAGCTACTGATTACGAACTCGACATTTCCGGAAGAGGGAGGAGCATTTGGTCACCTTCAAGAGTTCGGCGGCGAGGACTTAGATTGATTACATCCTCATCAGAAGGAGCGATAGGGGTTTGTGCAAGGACTGCAAGGTTATTCCGGGAGAGTCTCTTTCAACTCTTCATAGACTACTTGTGATGGATGTCGATCTCTGGGTGAAGAAGAAAAGGAGGGGCGCCCGGGGTCAGCCGCGGATTAGATGGGGAGCTTTGTCTAAGGAGAAAGCACAGGAGTTGGAAAGGAGGTTAGTGGAGTGCGGAGCTTGGAGAAGTTATGGGGAAGCGGACGTTATGTGGACAGTGACGCGAACTTGGTTAGGGGGGTAGCACGGGACGTGCTCGGGGTAGCCAACGGATATTCAGGCAGACATCACGGTGATTGGTGGTGGAACGAGGTAGTCAAAGGAAAGGTGGAGGTGAAGAAGGCGGCGTTTGCTAGGTTGGCAGGGAGCACAAGCGAGGAGGAGCGGAGAGCGAACAGGTTGATCTATAGGGAGGCGAGAAAAGAAGCTAAGATGGCAGTCACGGAAGCTAAAAACGCGGCGTTCGGTCGCATGTATGAGGAACTAGGGGAGAGAGGTGGGGATAAGAAGTTATTCTGGTTGGCTAAAGCAAGGGAAAGGAAGGCACGTGATCTAGACCAAGTCAGGTGTATCAAGGACGAGGATGGTAGAGTTCTGATGGGGGAATCGCAAATCAAACAGAGGTGGCAGGCGTACTTTCGGGACCTCCTTAACGAGGAGGGGGATCGGAGCATAGAGCTAGGGGAGTTGGGGCATTCAGAGCGTCATAGAGACCTTGGGTACTGCAGGCGCATTAGGGTGGAGGAGGTCTTAGGGGCGTTGCGTAGGATGAGTAGGGGTCGAGCGACCGGGCCTGACGAGATCCCGGTGGAGTTCTGGAAGTGCATGGGTAAATCTGGAGGGGAGTGGCTCTCTAGGCTGTTCAATGCGATCTTCAAGACTAAAAGGATGCCGGATGAGTGGAGGTGGAGTACAGTGGTGCCCTTGTACAAGAACAAAGAGGACATCCAGTGCTGCAACAACTATAGGGGTATCAAATTAATAAGCCACACGATGAAGGTTTGGGGGAGGGTGATTGAGGCGCGGGTGAGGGAGGCGACAACTATATCTGGGAACCAGTTCGGATTCATGCCGGGCCGCTTGGCTGGCGGAACAATTCAGGGATAAGAAGAAGGACCTTCATATGGTGCTTATCGACTTGGGGAAGGCGTATGACAAGGTCCCGAGGGAGGTGCTATGGAGGTGCTTGGAGGTGAAGAGTGTGCCAGAAGCCTATATCAGAGTAATGAAGGATATGTACAATGGAGCTAAGACTAGGGTTAGGACGGTGGGTGGCGAATCAGACCATTTTCCTGTGGTAATGGGGCTCCATCAAGGATTGGCGCTGAGCCCCCTGTTGTTCGCCTTAGTGATAGATGCTCTAACCCGACATATCCAAGGGGATGTGCCTTGGTGTATGCTCTTTGCTGATGATATAATATTAATAGACAAGACGAGGGCCGGTGTTAGTGAAAGGTTAGAGGTATGGAGACAGACCCTCGAGTCTAAGGGTTTCAAAATAAGCAGATCTAAGACAGAATATCTGGAGTGCAAGTTTGGCGACGAGCCGAGTGGGGTAGGCAGGGAAGTGATGCTTGGGTCTCAGGCCATGGCCAAGAGGGACAGTGTCCAATATCTTGGGTCTGTGATTCAGGGGACGGAGAGATTGACGGGGACGTCACCCATCGGATAGGAGCGGGGTGGTCAAAGTGGAGGCTTGCTTCAGGGGTCCTGTGCGACAAGAAAATTCCACACAAACTCAAGGGGTAATTCTACAGAGCCGTGGTTAGACCTGCGATGTTGTATGGGGCGGAGTGCTGGCCCGTGAAGAACTCTCATGTTTAGAGAATGAAGGTTGCGGAGATGAGGATGCTTAGGTAGATGTGTGGGCATACCAGGCTGGATAAGATTAAGAATGAAGTTATTCGTCAGAAGGTAGGGGTGGCCCCGATGGACGAGAAGATGCGGGAAGCGAGGCTGAGGTGGTTCGGGCATGTACGGAGGAGGGGTCCCGATGCCCCGGTGAGGAGCTGCGAGCGGCTGGAGATTGTTGGTGGTCGGCGTGGGAGAGGGAGGCCTAAGAAGCATTGGGGAGAGGTGATTAGGCAGGACATGACTAGAATGCAGGTTACCGAGGACATGACCCTTGATAGGGGAGTCTGGAGGTCTAGTATCAGGGTTGGAGGCTAAGGGCTCATAGAGTTCTTCGTACGCCTCTCTCGGGGCTGGGTGTGGTATAGTAGGGTTACCCATAGATGATTAGTGTTTTAGCTTATGTCCCCTTATGGTTGTTAGTAGGGTAGTTACTGCTTGTTATTATTGCATGCGACTGTATTTATGTTTCCTATGTTTTCATAATTATTTACGTTATTTCTGCGGGATTACTTATGCTTTATTACTTTGTTTTGTCTTGCTTTTGTTTTTAATTTTGTCTTTGTTTTGATGCAGCTTTTCATTTTAGCCTATGCGCCGAGGGTCGATTGGAAACAGCCTCTCTGCCCTTTCGGGTAGGGGTAAGGCTCGTCTACATATTACCCTCCCCAGATCCCACCTGGTGGGAATATACTGGGTAGTTGTTGTTGTTGTTGTTGTTGAAATTATTTATTATCAATTATTTGGTTTGATGTATTAATAATTTTGAAAGGATAGATCTGTCTTTATACATACTTATTCATATACTAAAAATTGTAATATTACTAATATCATGATTTGTAATATATAAGAATAGTATTGAATATTGTGTATAACTAATACATATATTGAAATATACTATCAAGCAGTGGATTAATAATACCAAAATTAATATATACTACTCCTTTCGTTTCAATTTGTGTGAACTATTTGACTTGGTATGAAGTTTAAGAAAAGAGAGAAGACTTTTGAACCTGTGGTGTAAAATGAGATACATATTTTGTATGGTTATAAATTATTACATAAAGGTAAATTATATCCAAATAAGAAAATTGGTCAATCTTTGAGCGCGGACTAAACAGAAAATAGTTTCACACAAATTATAATGAAAAGAATATTATTTTTTCTAATAAGTTCTACCAAGCGACCCCTTAAATTATACTCTCTCCGTTTTATATTAAATGAGGTACTTCCTTTTTAGTATGTTTCAAAACAAATAACATATTTCTAAATTTGGAAATAATTCAACTTTAAACTCTTTCATTTTACTCATTTACCTTTAATGAGAATTTTTTATAGCCGCATAAATATCATGGCCCCACAAATTTTTTACCTCTTAAATATTTAAAATTATAAATTTTAAAAATATTCTTCTTTTTTTTTTAAATTTTGTGTCGACTCAAACTAAATCATATAATATGAAACGGAATCGTTAGGAATATTTGAACGCTAAACTCACACTTTCTTAGAAGCTCGTTATGTGAAATCTGTAGCTAGTCAACTTAAGGGTAGATGGTCAACAATAATATACTGTACTGGATAGGAAGGAACTTCTCGAGGTTTGGGTATATTGTCACTTTCCTCCGACTCTAAGGCTACTTCTCATAAAAATGTTTCAACTTGTTTGACAAAATACTTGTCTTCGATTTTTTAATTTGATGAAAGTGGTTGATTGAAGATAGTATTAACAAGAAAATTGTTAGATCTAATCTTCGTATGAGGTTTTGCTTATTTGTAAAATAATACAGTTAAATTTTTACATGATTTATAGATAAGTAATTTAATTTAATTTAAAAAATAGTATATGAATTAGATAGAAATATAAGACTTAGCCTTAAAATTAAAATACACGACAGATTTCTTGGTTTCGAGCGTAAAGCTACCAGGAGCAATAAAAACAACACAAATAAGCAAAAAAGTAAAGAGTTATTAATCTTTCGATAGAGTATAGTATGTGCTTGTCAGAAAATTTATGTCTCTTACAATGATAGTAGAGCTTAGTATTTATAGTTGCACCTAGGGAACAAGCTCCTAGGATTAAGCTCCACTTTAATGACAATTATAAGGGTCATTGAAGGAAGTGAAACGACATGTAGTGAATGTCATATTCTCTATAATGGATCATGCACTTAATGATGTGGAGTATTTTTCATTGGATAATGCCGGATAACGACATTAATTTTGTCATTATGAGTATTATTCTCTCCGGTGGCAAGCGAAATCATTGCCTTCAGGCTTAGCTATCTCCTGCCTTCAGTTCCATGTATCACTTTCTCATGCCATCATTACATATAAATATAGTTTACCCCACACATGTTTATAATGTCATACAAAATAGAATGTTTTATGATATCTTTAACTAGTTTGTTTGTAGTATTAACGCTTAGATCGAGTTAATATCACCGATAGTATCTGAACTTTATCCATTAACAGTAAAATCACATAACTAAAATGGGTATAAAATAGGTTAGTAGATCACTTCGTGGAATTCCTGTAGATCCCTTCGTGGAATTCCTGCATAACATAGTTAGCCTCGGAGACTCCCAAATATCGAGCCAACGGGCCTCAAAAAGATTTTATGTATAGTTGACCTCCGCTGAATCTTTATCGTGCGGCCTTAGTTCGTAGCGCTCGAGATGCCTCAGGATCCTTAGGAAGTTTTTGTGTTCGAGATAGTAAGTAATTTCGTCTCTCCGGTCCATGACATAATTAGCAGCTTAACCTTGTAGTGGCTATCCGCGTCCAGAGTCGAGTGCATAAATTGTACCATACCAGGGTTCGATCCTTTCATTTTTGTGGACGAGCTAAGGTTAGCTAATGTGTCTGCTGCTGTATTTTCTTCCCTCGAGATAAGCGTGATTGACCACTTCTGAAACAGAGCGAGAAGAGCTTGAACGTTCATTACGTATTGTTGTATGCATTCTTCATTGGCTTCGAAGATCCCATAGACCCGATTAACGGCCAATTGGGAGTCACATTGATTTTATGACCTCCGAGTCCAGTCCCCGGGTCAATTCGAGCCCTACAATCAAAGCTTCATACTCCGCCTCATTGTTAGTTAACATGATCGTTCTTATGGCCTGCCTTAGGATTTCTCCCGAGAACGTAGTTAGTACTATGCGATCCCGGACCCTTTTACGTTGGAAGCTCCATCAGTAAATAAGATCCAAACTCCTGATGTTGATTCTGGAACCATCACTGCTTCTTTGGTTGCCAAAGGTAATAGTCCCGGACTAAAATCGGTCACAAAGTCGGCCAAAACGTGTGACTTAATAGTAGTCCTATGTTCTATGTCAATGTCTCTCATTTCGACGGCCCAGTTGGCCAGCCTACCTGAAAGTTCGGGTTTATGAAGGATATTCAGCGAAGGAAAGGTGTTAACCACACCATTTGATGATATTGGAAATAGGGCCTTGTTTTTCGGGCGGCGACTACGAGAACAAAGACCAATTTTTCTAGATGTGGAAAGTGAGTTTCTGCTCTCGTTAAAATTTTACTAACATAATAGATAGGAGATTGTGTACCTTTATCTTCACAGAATAAAAAACATTTGCCGCTACCTCCAAGAATGCTAAGTATGCCAATATTTTTTCGCCTTCTTTCGATTTTGATAACAACAAAGGAACTGACAAATACCTTTGTTGAGGGGAAAGACATAATAGACTAGTGTATAGTCAATTAGTACCAGAAAACATGTAGTTGAGGGGTCATGTAGAAGGACGAAGTAAACACATAGTTTTAGAGAATAATATTTAAATGGTGGAGACCTACCAGTTGCAAGTATCAAACAGAAGAACAAGCAAACATAGTTCCATAGTTTAGCCTTGGCTTTCAGCCAGCTGAACACAAGCAGCAACACAAGTAGCAGAAAAGAGAAGAGAGAGTTTAGTGTGTGTGTGTGTTGAACTGAATTGTTCCTGAGTTTGAAGAAAAAGGAGTTGGGTATTTATAGTTTGAAAATAAGTAGCAAGTAAGGAAGAAAATACTTTAGTATCAAATCACAATCAAATGACTTCCTTCGATTAAGGAGTCGGACTTAGGGTAATGAAAACAGAGTTCCCTTTATGGAAAGAAAATCAAGAATACTTTAAAAATAACGGGTAAATACATATAAAGTTTTTGAAAGTACACGGTTTTAAACCAATAAGGCAAGAATAGAATCAATAATCACATAGTAAATCAAGGAATTAGGGATTCGAACTCAGTAATGAACTGAGTCAGAATATAGGTCCAAATCAGTCAAAGAGAGAATCAAAAATAAATTCATAGAAAAAGTATTCCCCAAAATTAAGGTTATTCAGAGAGAAAATATTTGACTATAAAAAGGGAGCATAAACTTAAACATGTGAGGTTAAAAGCAGAGTAGTCATGCAAAGTAGAAAAATATAGATATGCGAATGAATAAAGAGGTCTTGCAAAGCTTAGCAAGAATCAGAAGCATGAGACGAGCTTTTTTTTTTAGAGAATTAGGGTTTTGAAATTAAACAAAAAACAAGAATACTCGCACACAAGTAGTCTGAAACCCCCCAAAAAATCTAGGATTTCTTCCTCACAGACGAAAGCATAGAGAATCAGGTAAAGAATAAACTCAGAAAGTCCATATACATTCATGGAAGCATAATTAAAGAAGAAACAGTAAAGAATTTACTCGAAAACCCTAGAAGAAAATATAGTAAAGAAAATACCTAGAAATCATAGTGAAAACACTCGGCATTTACAGCAAATCCAAATAATGTAAGAAATCACAATATTACAAGTGAAAATAACAAAACCCTAAATTTTAAGAAGATGAACCGTTGTGAAGACAAAAATTAAAAAGAACGTGGAAAACACTTAGCAATCTTAGAAAATAACATGGATCTGAAGTAGATCTTAAAGAGAAACAAAGAAGAAAAACCTCAGAGACTTAGGGTTTCAGAGAAAATCCTAGAAAAAATGAGAAAGGGATGTAACGTGCGTGTCCTGAGTCGAAGACGGACTCACAAGGCTAAGACTCGCCGGAGGGAGGCCAGAAATGGTCATAGAACTCAAGTCTGAGGACCTCTGAACTGGGGATCTTCAAGTTCGGACTCTGAAACCTCGAGCAAAAGGAGCATAGAGGTGTTTGGGGGCAGGTACAGGCTGCTCAGGGTTTGAGAAGCCATAGCCTCTGGTGAAACAAGGTAAGAGACCGGCGAAATAGGGCTAGGGTTTTGGAGAAAGGTTGAGAGTACTTGAGGATTACGGGGATAAAAGGGCGGCTCTTTTGGGAGAAGTGTTTTAGGGTTAGGGGGTCGGTTGGATTTAAGGAAGGGGCTAACGTGGACCGTTGATCTAAATGATCAACGACCACGAGTCAAAATAGGGATCCAGGCGGGTTAGTTCGATTAGGTCTAGGTTGGGTAATTTTGAAATCGGGTAGTGTAATTGGGGGGGGGGGGTTAGATTGGGGGCTGAAATTTGGGCTAAAATTTAAATTAAAAGGGCTACAATTTATATAGTCAATTTTCCCCATTTTGATTTTTATAAAATAGTAAATAGTGTTCAGAATCAAATTAAACATATTGAGTTAATAAAAATGCATAATTACTAATTTAAAAATTTAGAGATAATTTTGTGATTACAAATGCTATTAAATCGAGAAATAGGCTAAAATTATTATTTCATGCAATTTTAATTTAAGAATACCAAATGGGCTTGTAAAATTATGTAAAAATCATGTAAATTATATTTTTGTATAAGTATGAGAATGAAATAAATTAATCACCAAAATGATAAGTTTTGGGAATAATTATTGGATTTTATAGTGCAAAATAGGCCATAAATTGGTTTTTAAAAATCCTTAAAAAATGTGAAAAAATACCAAAACCTATGGGGATACTTATATATGCATACAATTGAATTTTGAAAGTATTTTGAGTATGAAAATACATAGGAAAAAATTGGGTATCAACAGCAGCATTTGATCAGATGGTAAGTTATATACCGAGCCTACTGTGGCTGAGAGCCTATGATCGAGCCTAGTTGGTCGAGATACAGAGTCTAGTATGGCCGAGCGCCTATGAGCGAGCCTACTGCGGCATAGTGTGTGTGTATATATATATATATATATATATATATATATATATATATATATATATATATATATACTGAGCCTTATAAGGCCGGACAACTATCGTACTTGGTATATTGAGAGAATAGAGTTAGTATCTGCAGGTGAGTATATCTTCAAATTATATTGACCCCCAGTTGTTTTCAGTTATTATACTATCAGTTTAGTTTCAGCTTTTAGTATATTGCCTTACATACTCGGTACATTATTTCGTACTGACGTCCCATTTAGGGAGCGATGCATTTCATGCATCCATGTTCAGACAAATAGACGGATAGACTTTCTTAGTAGGCGTTTTCCTGAGTTCAATTTTATCAGTAATCTCCCCGTCCTTTAGAGTTGCCAGGTCTAGAAGTTTTGTGTATATATGTAGATATGATATGGGTAGGTCGGTGCTTTGTTCCAATCACAGTACATCCATCAGAAGAGGCTTGGACACATATCCTGTTGCTTAGTACAGTATGTTGGGCTTGTAGGCCCTGTACATATATTTTGTTGGCTTGTCAGTTGTAGTACTTATGACGGCCTTGACTACCGAGCTTCATGTTGACATTTAGTCAGCATTAGTCTATATTTAGTTTTATATTTTGCATCGTACATTATCTTGTAATATGGCCCGTGGCCATAGTATGACATTACATGTTCAGAGTCTCGTAGTCGCAAGTGTACGCAAGGGTAGGTAGGCACTAGGTGTCGATCTCGCCGCAGGCTCGGGTGTGACATTAATTTTTTTAATTAGTATAGTACTCGAAATTTACTAATTCGATTTATTCGGATCCGCATCATGTTTGGCGCATTAAAGAAGTATTCATCTGTATCCAAGTCTGCTGAACCATCTACTTTGGCTAAAAGGACAAGGTATGCAGTGAAAGCCAAGCAAGTTAGGATTACTAAATAAAAAGACTAGAGTGGTGAAGAAAATGATGAATCAGATAATTAACATGACAAGCTGGCCAAGTTTGGCAAATGAACCATCTTGAAGGGTCGTCTCTTGAATAACTTGGAGAAAGAATGGATGGTTCTACTACTTGAAAGGCTAGAGGTTCTGGGGTAGAAGAACATGGTCCTTCAGTTAGATGGCAGGCTGGCCAAAAATGAGATAATTGAATTCATGGACAATGCAGTGGTCAAGGATGGAAGAGTCACTAGCCAGGTAAAAGAGGTTCAATTATCATTTGATGCTAAATAGTTGGGTGAAATCCTTGGTATACTTTCTAAAGGTTATGATGATTACACTACACAAAAATGCTCAAGTCTGGACTCCCTTCCTGCTGCCCTAGCTATTAATAGGAAGTTTTGTGATAACAAAGAAGTGAATGAAGCTATGGTTGTGTATAAGAGTGAAATGAAGCCATCCCTCAACAAGTGTGTGATTCCCAAGCAGGAAAGAAGGAACATCGCCAACTACATGGACTTGGTTTTGATGGAATATATGGATAGTGGACGGCAAATCAACTGGTCTGGGATTATAATAAAGCTTCTGGATCGGGTTATAAATGGTTCCAAGGCTCATGCCACTCTGTATGGCTTCATTCTCACTATTGTTCTTACCCATTATAAGGTGCCATTGAAAAAGTGGGAGATGACCACAAGCAAAGACCATTTTGGAATCAATACGCTGATTGTTTGTGATTATGAGGTCACTGGTACTTCCAATGAACCTGGTTCATCTAAAAAGTCATCAATCAATAGAAAGGTCAGAGCTCTATTGTAGGAGAGTGGGGCAAAGGATGCTGAGATAGCAAGGCTGAAGAATTATTTGGCAGATGTAGAATCTGAGAGAGATGCCATGAGTAATTTTTAAAATCTGGGAATCACACATTATTTATGAAACTTTTCAATGATGCCAAAAGGGGGAAAAGATATTGTGCTTTATATTCTAAATAGTGATGATTATAACCTAATGAATCTAGTCCTTGATGAGAAGTGAGAAAATTTTCTAACATTGTATTGATATTGAGCTGAGTTCTAGCAGGGCCTAAGTGTATGATAAGCATAGAGTTTGTCATCATCAAAAAGGAAAATTTGTTGGCCCAAGTAAAGATTAATTTTGAAGACTGACAAAGGAACTCAGAGATAAACCAGGTCCATCCTAGTGGAGCACAGTTACGGATAGGCTTAAGCATGTGAGATGCACGTGAAAGAGATAAATCTACTTTCCAGAAGCAATATCTCCTGATCCTGATCGAAAATATTGTATATTGGATAAGGAGAAGACTCCTTACTCAAAGAGAATACAGTATAAGAAAGGGAAGGAGTTAGACGTTGAGATCACCTAGAACTCTTCCACAAGGAAGAGTAGCATCAAAATTCTAGTCAATCTATATTTACTAAATCTATAAATATCAATTTTTACAGGTAAAGCACATAAGCAGAAGTGAAACGTGAATTGAGAGAAAAATAGCAAGGTCATTTTGCAAGCAGTTCGTTTGTGATTCAAGTGTGCAAACCTGAAGCTACTTGAACTAGATAGAAGAACCAATTCCAAGTGTATGTCCTTTATTCTAGTTCAATTGTAGTATGTGATTTTATATTGTACCTTTCAGCTTTATCTTGAGGCAATTGTAATATATACTCAGAGTTTTCAAGTTAGAATTAACTTGAAGTTTTCACAACACTGAGAGGTTGTTTGCTACAGCAGGATTAGAGTTAGTCCTAGGTTTACAAAAGAGTTTTTGTACATGCAGTTTTTGGCTCAGTGATTTTATTGAAGAGTTTGAGAAAATCCTACTGGAAAGTAGGTCATTTTTTTTCACCTTTTGAACCAGGTGATTTTCACGTAAAGTACTTGTGTTCTTTACTTTCCGCATTTACTATTTCTGCAATACTATGTTAAGGAACACTTAGAAAAACCAGGTCTTTTCATAATCAGTTTAAGCGAAAAATTGATCACCACACAAATAACTCCTCTTATATGGTATTAAAGTATAAAACATCAATACAGATTTATTTCATGCCACTGAATATTCAAGCTTGAATGATGACTCTGGTTTTAATGTTGCAAAACTAGATATTTTGAAGAAGTCGCTAACCAAGTGTGGCACTTTTCTTGTAAAACTACTATGGAGTATAAACATTGTTACTTTTTCTTTGACGATTGCTACAACGGTAACAAGTCAGTATCTTTGCTTTACATCCATACCCAAACTGAAGGTGTAATAGAAATGGTACCCATGATGTTTTTGCTTCTGTTCATGTGGAGAAATAGGCAATATCGTGAGTTTTGAGGTGTGTTAAGAAACTTTATTTTAAGGATATGACATATCCTCCAACATAGAACAAGCTCTTCTACTTAAAAATTAGGAGCAGACAGAGGCTAACCATAATTTGAGGGTAGTGGGGCACATGAGCGAATTACTCAACCAGAATGCCCATAAGACTTTTGATCTTAAGAATTCCAAACAAAATATATGATTGTTTTTAACATATATACACATATATCTTGAATTTTTGACGAGGTTAACGGGCCGGTGACCCTTTACTCAAAACATAGGTTCGTCTTTGGGAGCCGAATAACATTAATGGTTAAGTTAAAACCAAACAGAGAAGCAGACGGAAAAAATTATTTCACCATTGCAAAGACAAGACAAAACAGTTCTACTAAAACCAACACATACATCATCCAGTAAACACAACTTTTTCCTTGAGGATTTTATTACATAGTCATATATCTCGATTTGTTTACTGCGAACATTCTTTAACTGGCAGCATTTAGTGGTTTGACGTACATTTTGTAAAATGCAAGTAATTTTTCTCTAGGTGGTAGATTTTCCTTGATAAAACTAAAGCTTATCACATTTTCAGCCCAGGCACATATATTTGGAAATTCCTCTTTCGTCAATATGTCCTCTTTCAATGCTTCTTGAATAACTCCAAGCCAATAAGTTATCAAAATTGAAACAATCTCAATATATCCAACTCTGTTTGCTCCAAAGAAGTTCTTATCTTTGATAATTTCATTCTCAAGAAGTTTAAGGAGTTCATGAAGTTCTCCCCTGGCTTTCTCCCTTACTTCATTGTTGCTCTCATAACAAAGTTTCAGCATCTCTGGCACACACTGAGATTGGATAATAACACTTGTTATTACATGAAAATGATGATTTTAAAAAGAAAAATATTTCAAGGTCGTCTGTGTGTTCGTATGAACAAAAATATTTTTATGGAAAAAATAAAAAACACACCAGTGCATGAATGGCCAGACGACAAGAATTTATTGTATGCCCCTTTATTATGCATTTTTGTAAGAGGTTGTTTCCACGACTTGAACTCGTGATCTTCTAATCACATGATAACAACTATACTAGTTACGCCAAGGCTCCCCTTCAAATATTTTTATGGAAAATGTATTTCAGAAATTAAGTCATTTGATGTTTGGCAGGCAGAAAATATTTTTCTAGAAAACATATACCACATGAAAAAAATGACTTTCCTCAGTTTTTGGCTGGTAGACATTTGATTTCCTTCAAAATTATCTCAATTATTAACTTCGTCTCACCGTTTTTAGAAATACTTAGACATTATTATTAATCTTTAATACATAATATTATTTTTCAGAAACAAATTTCTATTCTCAAACCAAATGCCTTCTCAAGAAAATATATTCAACGAAATAAGTCATTTCTCGAAAAACTGACTTTTATCATACCAAAAACATTTGAAAACGTACCTTTTCATCCAAGAAGTTAGCCCAGAAACGTGCCATTGCTCTTTGATTGAGATCTTTTGGTAGGAGAGAGGTTTCATCTTTCCAAGTTTCTTCAATATATTCAAGAATCACAAGAGACTCAGCAATTGGCTTTCCATTGTGCAAAAGTACAGGAATCTTTTTATATACAGGATTATATTTGAGAAGTGCAGGACTCTTGTTTGACAGATCTTCTTCAATATACTCATATTGAATACCCTTGAGTTTCATAGCAATCTCAACTCTTACACTAAAAGGACTTGCCCAAGAACCCAACAATTTTATTTCTTCCATCTTTCACTTCTTAATTGCTCCAAATTCTTGGCTGAGTTTGTGATTCTGTCGTTCTTGACTATTGCACACCTTCTTATTGTACAGGATTTTGAATTATTCTTATTTTCATCAAATCCATATTTTACAGGTGTCTCGAAAGATGACTTGTGTGCTTATGTCACTCACTTTTTCATCAACTCTCTCTCTTTTCTTTTGTAGTTAAATTATTAAACAGTAAGTTTGAATCTTTTCTTTTATTATAGAAATGTTTGAACATTATTAATTAGATGCAAAGTTATCATACACTTTGCAAGTATAAAACAATCAAAATAAATTGAGGATCAATCATATCAGATCGTAATAAGCCACAGGACCAAATGAAAGAAATAAAAAGCAACTAATCTTTATTAAGAAGAAATGTGTAGAGAGCTTTTATTAATAGAAGTGATTCGGTATTGCCCCTCCATGAAGGGGTTCAGAGCCTTACAATAATGTTCTCTCTTTTCATGAGAGTCATGATGAAGAAGAAGCAGCCCCCCTTTTAGGGTTACCTCTCTTAGTATTTATAGTGATAAGCTTTGCGAGCTGGCGATAAGTGGTTTTGACCACGTCGAGGTTCCATCCTTATGATGGCGGACGGGCCGTAGCCTTGTTGATCAAGCCAGATGACTATTGGGTATCGTGATTAATAAGTGGCCATACCACTTATTAACTAAGAATTAGCTTAAGATATAATTAATTTCATTAATTATCTCGGGGTCATATTTTGACCCATACAGTTAGTCCCTCCCCTTATTGAGGTCGTGCCTTGACCGAGCTCGATGAGCGAACTTCACCGAATGCAGTTTCAGTTGAGGCAAAAATGCTCGTAGCCATTTATACGTAAGAGATCACACCGTTGAAATCGATCGTCTTTGCCATTTCGTGTTGATGCCCTTGTTCGCTTTTGTATTGGGGATGGCCATAGCCATTTATACATTGGAGATGGCCATAGACTTAATGTTGTGGACAGCCTTAGCTATTCACATACTGAAGATGGCCATAGCCTTAATAATGTGGATGACCTTAGCCGTTTAGGTACTGGGTATGGCCATAGCCTTTATACTGTGGACGACCTTAGCCGTTTACACACTGGAGATGGCCATAGCCTTAATACTGTGGACGACCTTAGCCGTTTACACCCTAGAAATGGCCGTGGCCTTAATATTTTGGAGTGGATGACATTTTAGCTGAGGCCACGATCTTTTTTTTTTGGGCGGCGGTCTCTAGCCTTGTTTGGTGTTGATAGTTTTTCGGTGTCACTGTGCCATCACTCGGAGGAGGCCGAATCGCCCCCTCCCTTGGCGAAGAGCTTAGCTTTTCAACTTATTTCGGGTGGGGATCGAGCTCGGTGGCGTTTGAATCTTTTTTTATTTGAAGGCGCAGTCGTCATTCTTGGAGGACAAGTCGTGCGTTGCCTAACCGAATGAAATACGGGCACACTTGGTATGCGTTTTGGCGATGACCAAAGTTTTGGAGGTGCACAAGACGTCCCCCAACATTCAATGATCGTTCCAACCGTTTTGGAAGGGAAACACCTATTGGTGACTGAAAAGCCGCTTCGTGGAATCTGTCATAATGATGCACGTTTCTGTAGAACTAAACCGTTTTGTGGTTGGTCACGTAGTTAAGATGGCTATTGGAATTTTGTGAAAGCTACCTTTGCTGCCTATAAATGAGGGGTTGAGGTATTTATTTCTCACTTTTTAGTTGTTTGTCTGAATAAGATCTATCTCTCTCTCTCTCTCTCCCTCTCTCTCTTCTCTCTCTCTCTCTCTCTCTCTCTCTCTCTCTCTCTCTCTCTCTGGTTAGTTCACTTTCGTAGTTGTTCTTCATTCATTACAATCCCTATTTTTTTTCGTCGAATCTTGCTCTTTTTTCATTTTCTTATTAGCAATGGCAAGTAGTTCATCAAAAAACATTCCTACGATGAATATTCCGGTTAACCCTCTGGTGGATGAAGGGCCATCGCTAGTGGTAAGAGGTGCTGAACCGGTGGACATCGAAGGTGTTACATCAGTTGACGGGATTCTAACTCTGCCCGTGGGCCTGGCGACTAACTTCACTACCGATGGTGGAAAAGATCCGGTGGATAAAGCCCCTATACTGGGGGAAGTTGGAATGGCCCAACTTCGGGCACAATGGGGCATTGACGGCTACGCCGAAAATTGTTTTAGCTAGAAGCGAGGAGAGGGTCCATGCCGACCGTAGGGGATATTGCGTCTTCTACGCCTATCCCTTCAAGTTGGGTTTAGGCTCCCGCTTCCAATGTTAGTAGTAGATTTTTGCTGCTACTATGGGTATGCACTGGCCAGCTTACTCCTCCTCTCTATAAGTTGCTTGCTATGTTCATCAAGAACGCGGAGTTGGCCGGTAGGGAGGTCATGCTGCAACATTTACTTAGCCTTTACGCCCCCCAGAGGACATGTTGTACGATGATTCGGGCGAGCCCTCGTGGGTCGAGGGGCCTGGCCGCAGAACTGGAAGACGTGGTCGGCCCTTACCCTCTCGAGCACTTCTTCTATATCAAAACCAATCATTTGGTGGCGTCCCTTCTTGGGTTCCCAGAGTCATGGAACCATGCACGTAATCTTTCTTTAATCGTCGAATTCTCTTTTTCGTTCTTCTTTACGTCTCGTGCCCGTAAGTTGTGTTTATTTTGTTGCTGACAGACAGCCATTGGCTTCGCTGCCTGGGATACGTGAATGGGTCGAGGTTGTGCTTCCGCATACAACAGGAATACACACGTGGGCGTCTTTCTGGAAGAGACATGGCCGTAGGCCTGCAACTGGTGAGGATTTGTCTTATCCTTATGTTTCGTTCTTGTTTCCAACTCCATTTACTGACCTTGTGTTTTTGTTGTTATCAGGAGGACACATCATGTCAGGGCATCTCAGCTAGCCTTCTGCCGAAAGGGTGCAACTTCTTATTTTGCTACACCGAAACCGCAAATAGTACCGAGGGCGTCGTCGATTGAATCATCAGCAGCACCTTCCCCAACACAGACCGTACCTCAGACCGAAGGGCCATCGGTGGTGGTGTGTCCTAGGGCAGAGTCGCCGTCACATGAGGAGGAGGGGGAAGAGGAAAGGCTTCTAGTTAGGCGAAGGGTTGCCTTCACGCTGGCCCCTCCCGTAGTGATCAATTTGGATTCTCCCCCATCGGATGTGTAGAGGCATGAGGCTGCGGTTCCCGCCATTAAGGATAGACAAACATTGGAGGTTGCCCCGGTTGGCTCAGACCTTGATGATGCTGTCTCTTCGATGACTCGATTGATTGTTCAAGTTGTTGAGGTATGAGGTAGTTCCTTAGTGGCTGCTTTTATTGGAGAATTGAGCGTTCCTTCGGCGGCTGTGACAGAAGGTGGAAAGGGCACTACAGGAGGTAAAGATGAGTCTGATTCTGACTTGGACCCAGAGGATGCCCGTCTGTTCCCTGACGGCTTCGCCAACTCGACGGCGTGTGGCGGAGTGGCGACTTTGCTACGTTGAGATTACCACAGAGCAGAACTTGTTGCTTCAAGGGAACTTCTTGGTGCCGCTGTTGAAGTGTTTTGCTCGATGGCAAAAAATGTGTCATTGAGGAAAGTTACAGATGTAGGGTTGATGAACGAGGTGGCGGCAATTGCCTGAGGGTATGTATGGTGACCTTCTTCTTCATTCTTTTTGTCTTGGTTTATTATTGCTTTAATCGTTGTCTTCGTTCTGTAGTTTTATCTGTTGGAGGTAGAGAGTATCCTCGAGCTGACATACGTAGAGGAATCGTTTTGTGGACGCTGGAGAAGTACCACCACTATCGGGATCGGTGCTGCGAGATGCGCAAGCGCTTGAGGAACGGCCCCCGTAGCCGGGACTTGGTCGAGGATCTGGCGAGGTGAGAGCTTCAAATGCAGCAGGCACTTGATAGGATACGTTCCCTTGAGGAGCAGCTTCGTCAAAAGGATGAGGGGATCGAGGCGGAAAGGAAGGCTGCAGCTGAGAGGGAGCTCCAGAATCAAGCCATAGCGGTGGATTCCTCTGTGACCTTGAATGGAAGGTGGCTGCTTTGGAGAATGAGGTCGCCGATGTGAGGCTGCAAGAAAGGGATGCCTTGTGTAGGGCTGCGGTGCTGGAGGCGTCGATCCTCGTTCAAGAGAGGGGGCTGGAGACGGAGAGAGTTGTCGCGACCTTTAAAGAGTCGGGGCTAGAGGACCGCATTGGTGTCTATGAGCGGGACACCCAAGCCATGGCATATCATATCAATGTCTTCAAGGGAGAGAATCAGCGCCTAAGGGACCAGGCTGGCTCTTCCAACCAGGCTCGTGAGCTGTGGATGTTTGCTGAGGCCCAACGAGACATTTATAAGAACCCGTGGGAGGCCGGTATTATGCCTAAAGCTGCTTTTGAGGCAACCTGTCACAGGGCTCGTGAAGCCCGTATTGATTGTGATTTCGACCCAGCGACGCCGAGGGCTGATGATGGTGCTAATGGTGGCATGGGTGACATCGAGTAAAAAGTTTGTACTTTTTTAGTTTGTTCGTTATTTGGCATTTGGATATTTTTTAGATTTTTCTTTTTTCTTGTCTTCGTACTGATCGGCCTTGGCCAAGTGTAAGCTGGCATTGCCCGCACATGACGAAGGAGCATAGCCTGAGTCCGAGTTAGACTTGTAGTTGAACTTTTATTTTTGATGGAGAAGGCGCATAGCCTGACTCCCGGTTCAACCGTAGTTGAACTTTGATAAGTTTGATGACGAGGATGCGTAGCCTGACTCCCGATTCAACAGTAGTTGAACTTGTTATTTTTTATGGCGAAGGGGCATAGCCTGAGTCCCGGTTCAACCGTAGTTGAACTTTGATAAATTCGATGGCGAGATCGCGTAACCTGAGTCTTGATTCAACCGTAGTTGAACTTTTATTTTTGATGGAAAAAGCGCATAATCTAAGTCTTGGTTCAACCGTAGTTGAACTTTTATTTTTGATGGCGAAGGCGCATAGCATGCGTCCCTGTTCAGCCGTAGTTGAACTTTTATAAATTTGATGGCGAAGGCGCATAGCCTGAGTCCCGGTTCAACCGTAGTTGAAATTTGATAAATTTGATGGTGAAGGCGCATAACCTGAGTCCCGATTCAACCGTTGTTGAACTTTAATAAATTTGACGGCGAAGACGCATAGCATTAGCCCTAGTTCAACCGTAGTTAAACTTTGATAAATTTGATGGCGAAGGCGCAGAGCCTGCGTCCTGGTTCAACCGTAGTTGAACTTGTTATTTTTGATGGCGAAGGTGTATAAGCTGAGTCCTAGTTCAACTTGTAGTTGAACATTTTTTTTGTGGCGAAGGCGTATAGCCTGAGTCCTGGTTCAACCGTAGTTGAACTTTGATAAATTCGATGGTGAGGGCATGTAACCTCAGTCTCGGTTTAACCGTAGTTGAACTTTTATTTTTGATGGCGAAGGCATGTAACTTGAGTCTTGCTTCAACTGTAGTTGAACTTTTATTTTTAATGGCGAAGGCGCATAGTATCACGACCCGGGTTTCCCACCATCGGGAGTCGTGATGGCGCCTACTATCGGAGCTAGGCAAGCCAACATTTAAAACACATTTCCTTCTTTCATTCAAACAATAATAATAACGGAAACAATAAAATAAAGCAGAAGACTTTTAGATACTTAAATAACTCTGAACAGAAATACAAAAGTTTCAAATAACACTCCTACCCATATCCGGTGTCACTACTCATGGACTAGTAAATAAAAGTCTAGAAGAAATACATATTGTTTTCCCGATACAAGGCAAAAAAAAGAAACATAGAAGGGGATTCCGGGCCCGCGGACATCAGCAAGGCTAGGTCAAGAGTCCCTGGACTGAAGGTATGCTCCCGGTCTAGAACTGCTACGATACAAAAGCTGCATGCTGATCTGTGCAAAAGAAATGCACAGAGTGTAGCATCAGTACAACCGACCCTATGTGCTGGTAAGTTCCTGGCCTAACCCTTGGCGAGCTAGTGACGAGGCTAGATAGGACCTACCATAAATAACCTGTACAGATATATGTGCAATAGCAAGAAATATACTAATGTATAAAATTAAAAGGAAAGGAAACACGATGTGGGGTACGACAAGCTAAACATGAAAATCATCGGTAAACAAAGAAATAGAATAATAAGAACTTATGAGGAAAACACAAGAAGTCTCTACATATGAAAATAGTACACTCATTCCATACTCCGTTGCGGCGCGTAACCCGATCCTCAAATATATCTGTTGCAGCGAGCAACCGGATCCTCGACATTTAACACCATTGCGGTGTGCAACCGGATCCTCAACAACCAATACCGTTGTGGCGTGCAATCCGATCCTCAATATTTAACAATATGAACTCACCCAAACAACAATCGCAACTCAAGTGCGAGGGGGGAGTAACAATATGAACTCACGCAAACAACAATCGCAACTCAAGTGCGAGGGGGGAGTAACAACAATACGCAAGGAGTCCCGGCGAGGGAACACAATTTACAACTCAAACGTCCCGGCAAGGGAGGAAACAATAAATGCTTAAATCCCGGCAAGGGAAACAATTCAACAAACAAGTCCCGGCAAGGGAATAATACTATACTTCCTCCTTTAACTCATTTCCTTATCAACCACAACTTCATAAGACATTATCAATTAAACAACCCAATTGCATCACATCCCTTGAATTAAAAGCAATTACGACTCACTGCCATGCTAGACTCTGGTGCAAAGATAACCGCCACCATGCCTATACACCATACTCCACAAGTAGAAAGTAGAAAATAATATCCTAATCCTAATCCCTCAAGCCAAAGTTAGAACAAACACATACCTCGAAAGCTTCAAACTCAATTCAAGCCTCTAGTATAGCTTTACCCTTCAAATTCACCACAAAACCGCCCAAATCTAGTCACAATTTACCCAAATGTATCAACAAATGCTTGTTAAATCAATTTTAATGCATAAGATTGAATTTCCCAAGGCTTGCCCAAATATTCCCAAAATGCTCCCGAGCCCAAGTGGACAAATCCTGAGGTTCGAACAAAAACCCGTTTACCCGTTCCCCCGCGAATCAAAATAAATGATTGGTTCTGAAATCAGACCTCTAATTGGGGTCCATCTTCCCAAATTTTGAAAGACTTAAGTTCCACCCAAAACCCCAAATTCCCATTTGTGAAAATATTTGATTAAAATTGAAATCATGTTAAAAGATATTAAGGAGTAAGGAAGTTAAGTTAGAAATCACTTACCAATCATTTTGGAAAAGAAAATTTATTTGGAAAATCGCCTCTTAGGTTTTGGGTATTTGTGTTAGGATTTATGCCCGTCACTAGAGGGGGGGTGAATAGTGCGGCACGAGAATATTAATAAATATTGCGAGTAAAGTAAATGCGGTAATTAAAATAGTAAGGAAAGAACACACCGAATTTATACTGGTTCACCACAACGTGTGGTTAGTCCAGTCCCCAAGAGACTCTGTCAAGATTCCACTAACTCCGTTAAGCTTACGGGTGCCTAACAAACCGTTACACTTGCTCGTAGATGTACACTCTACAAGACTTCAACTTGCTCGAGGATACCTCACCTCAAGACTTCACCTTGCTCGTGGATACCGCACCACAAGACTTACACACTAAGATTGAGGGTACTTAGCAAACCCGACAATCAATGAGAAGATATGGTCTTCTCAAACACCTTACTCTTTTACAACAAAACTCTCTAATAAGAGTGGATAAAGGGATACAAAATAAGCTCTATGAACAACTCAAAGTTGTCTCTCAAATGGCTCAACAAAAGCTCTAAAATGATGCTCAAATAATATCAATATGTATATGAACAATGAGAGGTGTTGTGTGTCTAAAATCAGCTCAAAAGACCTCTATTAATAGGTGTTATAAGTTGTATGTCCGTTGCTTAATTGACAATCAATAATGCTGATTTTATGCAAGGATAATCGATTATCAGATTTGCATAATCGATTATCAGCTTACCGTTACAATATTGGAAGCTGATTTTGTGCTAGAATAATCGATTTCATGATATGCATAATCGATTTTTTTTACAGCGTTCAAAAACTTTGGCAACGGTCAGTGGAATAATCGATTATTCACTTTCACATAATCGATTATTGCACCTTGCGGAAATTCCAATTTAATCTGAATAAAAAGGATAATCGATTATCATATTTACATAATCGATTATTTTGCTGTTTTGTATATTCCGGTTTTAAGCTGACTTAACATAATCGATTATCAAATCAAATAATCGACTATCTGGCAGTTTTGTCCAGATTTGAAAACTTACTTCAAATACCATTTTGGTTAGAAATGAAAACGTTAAAATCATTTTGTTTGAAGTATTTAAAATATGTTTATGATAAATATGATTTGATAAAATAATTTTATGCATATTTATGATGACCTATGTTGAGCCAAAAGACGAGATAACTTAGACGTTGCTCTTACATTGGTTCTACCTAACGACCTACGCCTTGGGTCTTCGGTCTTGAACTTTTGAGCTCGTCTTTGGCTTTTCCATGCAATCCATTCATCAATGTGCTTCTTAGCATTCAATCTTGATTGTTTGCTAATGCATCTTCATTGTTTGTCATACAACAACATTGTTTAACAAGTTGATTTCATTGTTTGTCATTTATCAAAACCTATACCTGAAAATCATGCTAGTACAACCAAAGCGCACATATCATGGATAGAATGATTTTCTACAATTTCCCCCTTTTTGATAATGACAAACAACAGGAGATATGCATATCGGATTCCCCCTAAATTCATGCTATATGTCAACATACAATTCATGCAAACTATTCCCTTAATGATAATTCCCCCTCAAATAAGGCATACTATAACGTAGATTCATTCCCCCTTATTTGATGCATATCGCCTAATTTCTTCCCCCTTTTGGCATTAGCAAAAAGAAGAGTATACAAAGGCTACTTTCCCCTTTCGACACTTCCCCCTTTTGGGTATATCAATTGTTAGTGTCAAGAATAAAATAGGAAATACAATGAGGAATATATATTGACGATATTTAAAAAATCATACCAACATGAAATAATACCAAATGTTAGTAAAAACATAACAACCATAATAACGGTTATTTTTCGCAAATCATATTACTTAAGAACATATCAACAGTTAATTTTTAACAAACCAATAGTTGTATTAAAAACATGAATCATTTATTTTTCAAGAATATATCAACTGTTATTCAAACCAAAAAAAATATTCATCAAAACATGAATAAATCATTATTTTTAAAAAATAATTGATACCAATTGTTATTCAAGATAAAAGTTATCAAAACATGAATCAACAAAAATAATTAATATCAATTGTTAACAAAGATATATTAATTGTTAACACATATCAACTATTATGTTTTTATCAAAAATATGATAACTAACCGAAATTCCCCCTCGATGCGATAAGGTTTCGTGCTTGGTGCATCTACTACGATATTGTAGTCTTCAAGCACACCTGCAAACGTACCTAAAAATAGGTTTTCGGTACCCAGGCACTTTTGGGTCCTTGGGGGTTAAGCAAATAATAATCATAGTCAAAAGATAAATCTCTATGTTTTGCAAAACATACGGGCGCAATGTGTCCTACCCGGTTGCAATAATTACATATAACATTCGGGTTGTGCATATGTCTTGGTTGAGCCAAAAATGTTCTAGGTGATCTAAAGTCGTTATTCCTAGACGTATTGCGATTCCTAGAGTCGTTTCTAGGTGGTCTAAAATGATTAATTTTAGACTCATTAGTGAAGTTCCTAGAATTATTTCTAGGTGGTCCAACTTCATTTCTATCATCCTTTCTAATATTCTTCTTAATTTCTTCAATTGTTTTAGGATCATCAACACTACGTTTTTCTAGTGTGTTCCTAAGTTCTATGTTCTCTATTTTCAAAGAACTACAGGAAGAACAATTGGAACTTTGATCAATTGAAGAGGCTTCAATCATTTCCTTAATTTTATTTATAAGATCATTATTATCATTTTCTAAAAAATTATTTTCTTCTTCTAACTTCTCATTATCACGAGTCAATTTTTCAAAATCTTTTTCTTTCAAAGAAAGTTGTTTTTCAAAATCTTTTTCTTTCAAAGAAATTATTTTCTTCAATTCTTTTATGGTTTTGGAAGCTCTAAAAAATTCACCATATAATTCATCATAGGCATTTTGCATTTCTTCAAACGAGTAAGAGTTAGAATTACTTACCTCTTCTTCCTCGTTGGCCATGAGGCATAGTGCGGCAGTTTCATCGCCCGAGCTGTCCGAATCCCATGTCACGCGCCTATGGTGTTTCTTCTTTTTCTTGTCCTTGGGTTTTGGACAATGTGATTTGGTGTGGCCAAGTTTTCCACAATTTTGGCATGAAGGACTTGGTTCTTCCTTCTTTATTTACTTCTTCATAAACTTATAAAACTTTTCAATTATATCATTGGAAATAATATCATCATCGCTTTCCGAATCACTTACCTCTACTCTTTTAGAATATGAGTCTTTGAAGGCAATATTCGAACTTTTACTTCTAAGATAGGGATTAAGAATTGTACTTTCATAAGTTTCGAGGTTACCTCTTAGTCCATCAATTGTGACATCCGTGATTCATATCGACTCTTGGATGGCATTGGCTTTGGAACGCCATTTGGGAGTGAGACTCCGTAGGATTTTTCGAACAAGATCTTTGTTCGTGTACACCTTCCCGAGAGCATGAAGATCGTTGACGATTTTTGAGAATCTTTCGAACATAATACCGATGGGTTCTTTCTCCCTCATTTTAAAGAGTTCATATTCATGTGTTAGAAAATCAACTTTAGATTCTTGGACTTGAGACGTACCTTCATAGGTGATCTCGAGTTTATCCCACATCTCCTTGGCGGTTGTGCAGCAAGAAATCTTCTTGACGTCCTCGGCATCATATTCATCTTCCTCCTTTGGAACCGTGGTTTCCCCAACTTTCTTTGTTGGCATTTGTTCACCGTTCTTGATGATTTGCCACAAGCGAAAGTTATTTGATTGGATGAAGATTCTCATCCGCTTTTTCCAATATGTGTAATTTGTTCCGTCAAATAGTGGAGGCCTATAGGTGGAGTGTCCTTCGCTCATCATTCCTGCGTTCAATATTCTCAACAAAAAATATATATCGTTCTCTCAACCGGTTAAGTCTTTCAGAGAGTTAGGCTCTGATACCAATTGTTAGGATTTATGCTCGTCACTAGAGTGGGGGTGAATAGTGCGGCACGAGAATATTAATAAATATTACGGAATTAAAATTGCAGGAGTAAAGTAAATGCGGTAATTAAAATAGTAAGGAAAGAACACACCGAATTTATACTGGTTCACCACAACGTGTGGTTAGTCCAGTCCCCGAGAGACTCTCTCAAGATTCCACTAACTCCGTTAAGCTTACGGGTGCCTAACAAACCGTTACACTTGCTCATAGATGTACACTCTACAAGACTTCAACTTGCTCGAGGATACCTCACCTCAAGACTTCACCTTGCTCGTGGATACCGCACCACAAGACTTCATACACTAAGATTGAGGGTACTTAGCAAACCCGACAATCAATGAGAAGATATGGTCTTCTCAAACACCTTACTCTTTTACAACAAGAACTCTCTAATAAGAGTGGATAAAGAGATACAAAATAAGCTCTATGAACAACTCAAAGTTGTCTCTCAAATGGCTCAACAAAAGCTCTAAAATGATGCCCAAATAATATCAATATGTATATGAACAATGAGAGGTGTTGTGTGTCTAAAATCAGCTCAAAAGACCTCTATTTATAGGTGTTATAAGTTGTATGTCCGTTGCTTAATTGACAATCAATAATGCTGATTTTATGCAAGGATAATCGATTATTACATTTGCATAATCGATTATCAGCTTACCGTTACAAAATCGGAAGCTGATTTTGTGCTAGAATAATCGATTTCATGATATGCATAATCGATTATTTTTACAGCGTTCAAAAACTTTGGCAACGGTCAGTGGAATAATCGATTATTCACTTTCACATAATCGATTATTGCACCTTGCGGAAATTCCAATTTAATCTGAATAAAAAGGATAATCGATTATCATATTTACATAATCGATTATTTTGTTGTTTTGTAAATTCTGGTTTTAAGCTGACTTAACATAATCGATTATCAAATCAAATAATCGATTATCTGGCAGTTCTGTCCAGATTTGAAAACTTACTTCAAAAACCATTTTGGTTAGAAATAAAAACGTTAAAATCATTTTGTTTGAAGTATTTGAAATATGTTTATGATAAATATGATTTGATAAAATGATTTTATGCATATTTATGATGACCTATGTTGAGCCAAAAGACGAGATAACTTAAACATTCCTCTTACATTGGTTCTACCTAACGACCTACGCCTTGGATCTTCGGTCTCTAAGTTTTGAGCTCGTCTTTGACTTTTCCATGCAATCCATTCATCAATATGCTTCTCGGCATTCAATCTTGATTGTTTGCTAATGCATCTTCATTGTTTGTCATACAATAACATTGTTTAACAAGTTGACTTCATTGTTTGTCATTCATCAAAACCTATACCTGAAAATCATGCTAGTACAACCAAAGCGCACATATCATGGATAGAATGATTTTCTACAATTTGAAAAGTGGAAAACAATGGCTGAAACTTTTGCACTTTTATACCTATCTGAAATCGGGCACGGACTGCACAAAAATGTGCTGCTGCCGTGCCAAGTGGGAGGAATAATTGGGGCTTCTCTGAACTCTCCCAGCGCGGACCACACTATTTTGGTGCGCGGCTACGATGGTTAACATGAATCCCTAGCCTGACTCAGCTAGGAGGACCGCACAAAAAGGCCTCGCCGCCACGCGGCTGCAGCGCGGGCCGCGCGGAAATGACCGCGGACGCACTGGTGGCTGCAACACTTGAACCTGCCTTTATCTAAGCCTAATACCTCCCAGGCCTCACCCAAAACTCGCCCGAGCCCTCGGGGCTCCAAACCCAACACACACAAACTAACTCAATAACACCCTCCGAACAAAGTCGAGCGGCTAAATCGCTAAAATAACATCAAAATCAATGAATGAATCCTCAAAGTCATCATTTTCCTTCCAAAGTTCATAAACTTCAAATTTTAGATATTTAGGTCCGAAACACGTCAAACAACGTCCGATTATGACCAACTTTTACAAAAAGCTCAAAAAATATATGAGACTTGTATCGGCCATCGGAACTAAAATACGAGCCCGGTACTATAGTCTTTTAATCAATTTTCATTTCCATTTTTCATTAACAAATTCAAAAAAAAATTTAATAGAAAAATTCTTTTACTCGGGTTCTAGACCTCGGATTTCGACTCCGAGCACATGCCCGAGTCCCATATTTTCCTACGGACCTCCCGGGACCGTCACATCACAGGTCCTGGTCCGTTTACCCAACATGTTGACCAAAGTCAACTATATCAATATTAATATCAAAATTCAACATTTTTCATACAGAATTCATATATAAGCCTTCCGACTACACGTTCGGACTGCACACACGAATCGAGGCAACTAAAAGTAATGTATTCAAGGCCTCAGAAGCACGAAGAAAAGGGGAGTTAAAGTGATGACTCTTTGGGTCATGATATCCTCCACCTCTAAACCAACCGTTCATCGTTGAACGGACAAAAGAAAGAAGTATCTGAGTCGGGGAATTGATAGGGATAACGACTTTGCACATCAGACTCGGACTCCCAGGTCGATTCCTCAGGGGGCTGACCTCTCCACTGAATATGCACTGAAGGAAAGCTCTTCGACCTCAACTGTCGAACTCGCAGCCACTGGCTCCTCCTCGTATGACAGATCCTTGTGCAATTGGATAGTGCTAAAATCTAATACGTGGGCTAGATTGCCATGATACCTCCGAAGCATAGATACATGAAAAAATGGATACACGACGAACAAGCTAGGCGGAAAGGCAAGTCAATAAGCCACCTCTCCCACTCGCTCAAGAATCTCGAATGGGCCAGTAAACCTAGGCTAAGCCTTCCCTTCTTCTAGAATCTTTTCACGCCCTTCATAGGAATTACACAGAGCAATACTCGCTCACCAACCATCAAAGCAACATCTCTTACCTTGGGATCCACATAGCTCTTCTGCCTAGACTGAGCTGACCGAAGTCTGTCCTGAATGATCTTGACCTTATCCAAGGCCTCCTAAACTAGATCTGCACCCAATAACCGTGCCTCTCCCAGCTCAAACCAATCGACTGGGGACCGGCACTGCCTACCATACAAAGCCTCATACAGAGTCATCTGAATGCTGGACTGGTAGCTGTTGTTGTAGGCAAACTCTGCTAAAGGCAAGGATTGGTCCCACGAGCCTCCAAAATCAATGACGCAGGCTCGGAGCATATCCTGAAAAATCTAACTAGTCCTTTTTGGACTGACCGTCTATCTCGGGATGAAATGCTATACTCAACTTAACCTAGATGCCCAACTCCTTCTGTACCGCTCTCCAAAATTGTGGGTAAACTGCGAGCCCTTGTCCGAAATGATAGATATTGGCACCCCATGAAGGCGAACGATCTCCCTGGTATAAATATCAACATACCTCTCGGACGAATAGGTGGTGGCAACTAGCATAAAATGCACTGACTTGGTCACCCTATCAACAATAACCCATATAGATTCAAACTTCTTCCGATTCATTGAAAGACCAGAAGCGAAATCCCAGGTAATTCTCTCCCACTTCCACTCGACAAGCTTAATCCTCTTAAATAGCTCACCGGGCCTCTGATGCTCGTACTTAACCTGCTGATAGTTCAAACAACGGGCCACAAACGCAATAATGTCTTTCTTCATTCTATGCCACCACTAATGCTGCTTCAAATCCTGATACATCTTCATGATGCCCGGATGAATAGAATACCGACAACTATGGGCCTCCGCTAAGAACAACTCCTCAATACCATCAACATTGGGCACGCAAACTCGCCCCTGCAACCTCAATACACCATCATCTCCACGGGTCATTTTCTTAGCACCTCCCCACTGCACCGTGTCTCTCAGGACACACAAATATGGATCACAAAACTGCCGCTCTCTAATAATCTCCCTCAACGACAAATGAGAAACCGTGGAAGCTAACACCCTTCTAGGCTCCAAAATATCCAACCTCACAAATCAATTGGCCAAGGCCTGAACATCCAAAGCAAGCAGTCTCTAGCTAACCAGAATGTAGGCAAGATTACCCATGATGGCGGACTTCCTAGTCAAAGCATCGACCTACTCATTGGCCTTTACTGGGTGGTATATGATAGAAACATCATAGTCTTTCAACAACTCCAACCCCCTACGTTGTCTCAAATTCAACTTCTTCAGTTTGAACAAGTATTGAAGGCTCTTGTGATCTGTGTACACCTCACACATCACACCATATAAGTAATTCCTCCAGATCTTCAAGGCATGAACAATGGCTGCCAACTCCAGGTCATGAACTGGATAATGCTTCTCGTGGATCTTCAACTACCTCAAAGCATATGTTATGACTTTGCCATTCTACATCAATACTATGCCGAGCCCGATACGAGAAGCATCGCAATAAATAGTGTAAGGCCTTAATCCTGTGGGCAAAACCAATACCGCTGCCATAGTTAGAGCTGTCTTGAGCTTCTGGAAACTTGCCTCGCACTCATCAGACCACCTGAACTGGTCACCCTTGTGGGTCAATCTCGTTATAAGGGCTGTAATGGATGAAAACCCCTCCATGAACCGTCGGTAATAACTCTCTAACACCAAGAAATTCTAGATATCTATAGGCGATGCTGGTCGAGGCCAATTCTTGACTACCTCAATTATCTTTGGGGCCACCTGAATACCCTCTGCCAAAACCACGTGACCAGGAATGCAACAGAACTCAACCAAAACTCGCACTTTGAGAACTTGGCGTACAACCGATTATCCTTCAGAGTCTGAAGAACCACTCTGAGGTACTTCCCATGCTCCTCCTAGCTGCGGGAGTATATCAGAATGTCGTCAATAAATTCACCAGGAACAAATCCAAGTAGGACCTGAACACTCGGTTTATCAACTCCATAAATGCTGCCGGGTCATTGGTCAATCCGAATGACATGACCAAAAATTCATAATGCCCATATCGAGTGCGAAATGATGTCTTAGGGACATCAGACAACCTAATCCTCAGCTGATGATGACCAGACTTCAAATCTATCTACGAGAACACCCTAGCACTCTGAAGCTAGTCGAATAAATCGTCAATCCTCGACAGTGGATAATTGTTCTTCATCGTCACCTTGTTCAACTCCCGGTAATCAATGCACATCCTTATCGACCCATATTTTTCCTTCACAAATAACACTGAAGCACCCCAAGGTGATACACTAGGTCTAATGAAACTCTTATCAAGCAAGTCCTGAAGCTGCTCCTTCAGCTCTTTCAATTTTGGCGGGGCAATGCGATACGGTAGAATGGAAATAGGCATAGTTCCCAGAGCTAGATCAATGCAAAAATCAATATTCCTGTCAGCGGCATACCTGACAGGTTTGAAGGGAAAACCTCAGGGAGCTACCGAACAATGGGAACAGAGTCAATAGATAGAACCTCAGTGCTGGAGTCACGAACATACTCTAGATATGCTAGATGTCCCTTCTCGACCATATGTCGAGCCTTGACATACGAAATAACACTGCGGGTGACATGACCTGGGGTCCCTCTCCATTCAAGTCGGTGCAAGTCCGGCAAAGCCAAGGTCATGATTTTGGCGTGACAATCCAAAATAGCATGATACGGGGACAACCAATGCATCCCCAATATAACATCAAAGTCCACGATATATATGAGCAATAAGTCGACACGGGTCTCAAGATCCTCAAATACTACCACACATGAGCGATGCACACGGTCGACCACTATAGAATCACCCAGCAGTGTAGACACATATACAGGAATACCAGAGGCCTTACTAGGCATAACTAAATAGGGTGCAAAATAGGACGACACATATGAGTACATAGGTCCGAGATCAAATAACATAGAAGCTCCCTTATCACAGACCAGAATAGTACCTATAATCACACTATTTGATGACTCGGCCTCTGGCCTGGTCGGCAAAGAATAACAACGGGGCTGGGTCCCCACCTCCCTGAACTGTGTCTCTGAACGATCGGCTACTGGATGACCCCTACCTCTGGCGGTCTATGCCCCATATCTATGCTCTCTACCTCCACCTCTATGGCCTCTACCCCCGCCTCTAACTGGCTGAGCGTCCTGTGGATCACCTGCTGCCTAAAGCATGGGGCAAGGACCATACTATTGCGACCGAGCACCTCACACTCATAACAACCAGCTGAATGCAGCAACTGAGCAGATTGGGACTGACCCTGACGCCCTGAATAACCTCCTTTAAAGATCTGGAGCAGTAGTACGCTGATGGGCTACATGTCAGAATAGTGCTGATGAGAACCGCTACTGCATGCGGTACCTTGCGAAACCTAAAGTGCTGACTGAAAGGGTTTCTGAGGGGGCCTCTACCATATGAATGCCTACCTCCATATGAGGTGCCACTGGACCTACCAGAATGACGAGGCCTCTTGTCTGACCCCTGACCACCTCCTCGTGCAAGTTCCATCTCTATCCGGCGGGCTGCGTTAGTCGTCTCTTTAAAAGACATATCACTACCAGCCCCATGGCCATCTGAAGCCTGATCGGCTGGATCAACCCATCAATGAATCTCTGCACCATCTCCCTCTCAGTGGGGAGTATAACAGTAGCATGTTGTGCCAAGTTAATAAAACAAGTCTCGTACTTCGTGACTGTCACAGTACCTTGATGAAGACGCTCAAACTACCTGCGTAGAGCATCTCGCTCAGTCACAGGATGAAACTTCTCCAAAAACAACTCTACAAACTGATCCCAAGTCAATGATGGCGACTCTGCTTGCCTAGATAAACAATAGTCCCTCCACCAAGTCTTGGCGGATCCAGCAAACCGAAAAGTGATGAAGTCGACCCCATTGGTCTCCACAACACCCATAGTCTTGAGAACCTTATGGCAGCTGAATAAGAAGTATTGAGGGTCCTCTGTAGAAGGACCGCTAAAAGTGGTGGTGAAGAGCTTGGTGAACCTATCAAGCCTCCACAATGCATCCGCGGATATCGCCGAACCATCGCCGTTCTGAGCTTGAACACCCGGCTGGGCTTCCACAGCTGGCTGAACTGCTGGGACCTGAGGCTAAGGAGCTTCATGCTCTGGAGTATGCGTAGTGGGAGTCTGAACTCCTCCCCCCAGCTTGAGATGTGGCTGGTATTATGGGAAGCATACACGCTCTAGATACGCTCTCCATAAAGCCTACCAGTCGGATGAAAGCATCCTGGAGTACTGGAGTGGCTATGAAACCCTCTGGGACCTTTGCTGGGCCCACTGGAGCTGCTGGTGCTGGAACCTCCTCATCGTAGTCAACATGGGGATCCACCTCTGGGACTGCTGCTTTGGGCTGAGCTCTGCCCCGCCTCGCCTCTGGGATGGCCTTGGCCTCGCCCTCTGCCCCTAACACGAGATGCTAGGGGCTCGGGCTGCATTGCGGTAGAAAAAGAAGCATGTGTTCTCGCCATCTGTGAAAGAATAGAGTAGAACGACAATCAGTATTTGGGAAATAGAATCGCACAACAAGAATGAACAAAGTGAAATTTTTCCTAACTCTGTAGCCTCTGAGGGATAAATACAGACATCTCCGTACCGATCCCTCAGACTCTACCAAGTTTGTCCATGAGTTGTGAGACCTAAGTAACCTAGTGCTCTGATACCAACCTATCACGGCCCAGGTTTCCCACCATCGGGAGTCGTGATGGCGCCAACTATCGGTGCTAGGAAATCCAACATGTAAAACACATTTCCTACTTTCATTCAAACAATAATAATAACGGAAAAAACAAAATAAAGCGGTAGACTTTTAGATACGTAAATAACTGTGAACAGAAATACGAAAGTTTCAAATAACACTCCTGCCCAGTATCTGGTGTCACTACTCATGGTCTAATATGAAATACTAAAACAAAAGTCTGGAAGAAATACATAATGTTTGTCTGATACAAGGTTAACAAACAAAAACATAGAATGGGACTTCGGGCCCGCAGACGTCAGCAAGGCTACCTCAAGAGTCCCTGGACTGAAGGTCTGCTCCCGGTCTAGAACTGTTGCAGTCCGAAAGCTGCGTCCTGATCTGTGCAAAAGAAATACACAGAGTGTAGCCTTAGCACAATCGACCCCATGTGCTGGTAAGTGCCTAGCCTAACCCCGGCCAGGTAGTAACGAGGCTAACAAGACCTACCATACATAACCTGTATAGATGTGTGTGCAATAATAGGAAATATACTAATGTATACAATTAAAGGGAGGGGAAACATGTTGTGGGGTACGATAGTCTAAACATGGAAATCATCGGCAAACAAACAAATTAGAACAATAACAACTGATGAGGAAAACACACGGAGTCTCTACATATGAAAACAGTACACTCATTCAATACACCGTTGTAGCGCACAACCCAATCCTCAAATATATTTGTTGCAGCGAGCAACCTGATCCTTAAATATATCTGTTGCGGCGAGTAACCCGATCCTCGATATTTAATACCGTTGCGGCGTGCAACCCGATCCTCAACAGCCAATACCGTTGTGGTGTGCAACCCGATTCTCAATATTTAACAATATGAACTCACCTAAACAACAATCGCAACTCAAGTGAAAGGGGGAGTAACAACAATGTGCAAGGAGTCCCGACGAGGGAACAGAATTAACAACTCAAACTTCCCGGCAAGGGAGGAAACAATAAATGCTTTAATCCTGGCAAGGGAAACAAATCAACAAACAAGTCCTGGCAAGGGAACAATACTACACTTCCTCCTTTAACTCATTTCCTTATTAACAACCACTTCAGAAGAAATTATCAATTAAACGCCACAATTGCATTATATCCCTTGAATTAAAAGCAATTACGACTCACGGTCATGCTAGACTCCGGTGCATAGATAACCGTCACCATGCCTATATACCATACTCCACAAATAACACATAGGAAATAATATCCTAATCCTTATCCCTCAAGCCATACTTAAAACAAACACTTACCTCGAAAGCTCCAAACTCAACTCAAGCCTCTAGTATAGCTTTACCCTTCGAATTCACCACAAAACCGCCCGAATCTAGTCACAATTTACCCAAATGTATCAACAAATGCTAGTTAAATCAATTTGAATGCATAAGATTGAATTTCATAAAGTTTTACCCAAAAATTCACATAATGCCCCGGTCCCACGTGGTCAAAACCCGAGGTTCAAACCAAAAACGGTTACCCATTCCCCTGCGAATCCAAACATATGATTGGTTTTGAAATCGGGCCTCCAATTGGGGTCCAACTCCCAAAAATTGAAACATTTAGGTTCCACCAAAAACCCCAAATTCCCATTTGTGAAAACCTTTGATTGAAGTTGAAATTATATTAAAAGATGTTAAAGAGTAAGGAAGTTAAGTTAGAAATCACTTATCAATCGTTTTGGAGAAAAAAGGTTATTTGGAAAATTGCCTCTTAGGTTTTGGATTTTTGAAAAGTGGAAAAAATGGCTTAAATTTTCGAACTTTTATACCATTCTCAGGACTGGGCGCGGACCGCACAAAAATATACTGCTGTTGTGCCGAGTGGGAGGAATAATTGGGGCTTCTATGAACCATCCCAGTGCACACCGCACTGTTTTGGTGCGCGACCAAGCTCGTTAACCTGAATCCCTAGCCTAACTCAGCCACTCGGACCGCACAGAAAGGCCTCGCGACCGTGCAGCTCCAGCGTAGACCGCGTTGATATAACCGCAGCTGCGCTGGTGTTTGCAACACCTAAACATGCTTTTCGCTTAGCCTAATACCTCCCGGGCCCTATCCAAAACTCGCCCGAGCCCTCAGGGCTCCAAAACCAACACACACTAACTCAATAACACCCTACGAATACAGTCGAGCGACCAAATTACGAAAATAACATCAAAATCAATGAATAAAACCTCAAAGTCATCATTTTCCTTCCAAAGTTCATAAACTTCCAACTTTAGATATTTAGGTCCGAAATACGTCAAACGACGTCCGATTTTGACCAAATTTCGTAGAAAGCGCATAAACAATATATGAGAATTGCACCGGATGTCGGAACCAAAATACAAGCCCGATACCATAGTCTTTTAATCAATTTTCATTTCCATTTTTACTTAACAAATTCAGAAAAATAATTTAACAGAAAAATTCTCTACTTGGGTTCTAGACTACGGATTTCGACTCCGGGCACATGCCCGAGTCCCATATTTTCCTAGGACCACCCGGGACCGTCACATCACGGATCTGGGTCTGTTTACCCAACATGTTGACCAATGTCAATTATATCGATATTAATATAAAAATTCATCATTTTTACACAGAGTTTATATATAAGGCTTCCGGCTACACGCGCCGGACTGCATATGCGAATCGAGGCAACTAAAAGCGAGGATTTCAATGCATCGGAAGCACGGAGAAAGGGAGAGTTACGGTGATGACCCTTTGGGTCGTCACAGATAGCCTGCGTCCTGGTTAAACCGTAATTGAACTTTGATAAATTTGATGGCGAAGGCGCATAGCCTGAGTCTCGGTTCAATCGTAGTTGAACTTTATTAAAAATTTGATGGCGAAGGCACATATCTTGAGTCCCATTCAACCATAGTTAAAATTTGATAAATTTGATGGTGAAGGCGCATATCCTGCGTCCTGGTTCAACCGTAGTTGAACTTGTTATTTTTTATGGCGAATGCGCATAGCTTGAATCCTAGTTCAACTTGCAGTTGAACTTTTTATTTTTGTTAGCGAAGGCGCATAGCCTGTCTTGGTTCAACCGTAGTTAAACTTATAATTTTTTATGGCGAAGGCGCATAGCCTGAGTCCTAGTTCAACTGTAGTTGAACTTTTTATTTTTGATGGCGAAGGCGTATAACCTGTCTTGGTTCAACCGTAGTTGAACTTATAATTTTTTATGGCGAAGGCGCATAGCCTATCTTGATTCAACCGTAGTTGAGCTTACTGGTGAAGGCACATAACCTTGAGGGAACACCATTGTTCGAGAGCTGAATCTCGAATTTGATTTGAGATCTTGAGCAGCTTAAACGCTGTCTCCCCAATCCGGGTATGTAGGGTGGCTTGAGGCGACTCTCGATTCGAGATATCTTACTGATTTTAGGCTGGATCCAGCATCAAAGATGCGGGAGATACCTTACAGAGATCCTCCTTCTGGGGGGAGGGGGGCTATTGATGCTTCTTCTTGCTTGCACTATCCGAGAAGAGAGAGTTAGGGGAGTTGGATCTCGATTCGAGATCTTCTAGTTCCCTTTGTCCGATGTATCGCCTTAGCTTGTTTGAGTTGGGTGGTTCTTTTGTGTTTCTTTACTTTTGGTCTAGGGAAGAACTATGCAATTCTTCTATGAAATCTCCGCAGACGGTGCCAAATTGTTTAGATCAAAGTTATCACACACTTTGTAAGCATAAAACAATCAAAATAAATTGAAGGTCAATCATAGCAAATCGTAATAAGCCACGGGACCAAATAAAAGAAATGAAAGCAAGTATTATTTATTAAGGAGAACTGTGTAGAGAGCTTTTATTGATAGGAGTGATTCGGTCTTCCCCTCCGTGGAGGGTTCGGAGCCTTATAATAATGTTCTCTCATTTCATGAGAGTCATGATGAAGAAGAAGCAGCCCACCTTTTAGGTTTACCTCTCTTAGTATTGATAGCGATAAGCTTTGTGAGCTGGCAATAAGTGGTTGTGACCACGTCGAGGTTCCGTCCTTATGATGGTGGACGGGCCGTACCCTTGTTGACCGAATCGAATGACTATTGGGTATCGTGATTAATAAGTTATCATACCACTTATTAACTAAGAATTAGGTTAAAATATACTCCATCCGTTTCAATTTATGTGAACCTATTTTCTTTTTAGTCCGTGCAGAAAAGAATGACCTCTTTCCTTATTTGAAAACAATTTACCTTTACACAATGATTTATAACCACACAAAATAAAGGTACTTTATTTTACACTACAAAATCAAAAGTCTTCTCTCTTTTTTTAAACATTATGCCCAGTCAAATAAATTCACATAAATTAAAACGAAGGGAATAATTAATTTCATCAATTAGCCGGGGTCCATATTTACCCGATACCATTATAAGTCACATTTTTTTAGTAGCTAGTGGAGTATCTTGTCATGTGACATCAGTAGCTAGTCAATTTAAGGTGAAATGTCAACTATAATATACTGTACTGGATAAGAAGGAACTTTTCGAGGTTTGGCTATATTGTCACTTTCCTCTGAGGCTACCTGTAATAAAAAAGTTTCAACTTGTTTGACAAAATACTTTTCTTCGATTTGTTAATTAGATGAAAGTGGTTGATTGAAGATAGTATTAACAAGAACATTGTTAGATCTAAATCTCCTCTGGCGTTTATGGATGGCATACAAATTTGAATGTTTTATAAGATCCCTAACTAGTTTATTAGTAGTATAAACGTTTTAAGGAAAATGGTCTTCAACCGCCTACAAAGTATTAGAGATTTCATATCCACTATACCTGACGCTTATCCCACAACCGTCATGTATCTCAGCCAGTAACAATTACCAGATCAGTGTGTGGGACTAGAACTAGGGATGCGAATGTTAAGTTTAGACTATAAATACCTCTGGTTTGCTCAATTTCGTATATTCATTTTGATTCCCTTCTACTTACTCATGATAATAAACTCCTGCATTTCGCTCTTGTCAAGCTGCGCAGTTGACCGTTACTTTACATATTGTGACTCATAAAAACTATCAATAAGATTATTCTTTCTAGGGGTGTTCAAAACCGATCTGAAACCGAAAACCGATCCAAACCGAAGCTTAACGGCTTATTGGTAACGGCTTAACGGCTTATTGGATGGGGAATGGATTGAATTTTTTTTATTAACGGCTTATCGGTTTGGGGATGGATTATTCAATTTTCTTAACGGCTAATCCGTTAACCCGTTAAGAATATATATATATATATATATATATATATATATATATATATATATATATATATATATATATATATATATATATATATATATATAATTTAGTGATAGAATTGAGTTGTCTAATACATATATGGTTCTATGTGTGTCATGGAAAAAGAAGAATTGAAAGGTTGGTTATGACTAGAGGAACGACACCCCATGAAATAAATTTGTGCATTTTGGATGATTGCTTGTGGAAAATGGAGAACGATAGTTATTTATAGAAGAGGAGTGTAGAGAGTAGAATTTACCAGAGCACTTCAGTTTTTAAAAGTTCATTGTGGGAGCTGAATGGAAATTTGCGCGACAGATTTTTTTGGTTATATCTGAAGCTTATGAGTACACATGTAGTGTGGCCTCTAACAGAAGATAAGTTCTGTTTTATTTTTCTCGATACTGAACTAGTAGTGAATTTATCTATTTTATAATCTACATGCTGATGGCGATTGTTTCATTAGCTACATCATATTGCCTCTAAAATATTATTTTTTATGGCAATTCATTATTTCTAAGACGAGGAGAATAAGAGATATTTAGTGAACATGTATGTTAGGCCGATAAACCGCCCATTAACCGCCCTATAAGAGCTAACCCGATACCAATCCGCCCGATACCTTATCGGGTGGCTAACGGATTAATACATTTAAAAGCCGATAACCGTTAAGCCAAACAGTTAAGAGTAAAAGCCGCCAAATCCGCCCGATGAACACCCCTAATTCTTTCCTTTACTTGCCTACTTTAATCGCATTTATTATCATCATTTGTTGCTTATTTAGTCTAGTCACACGATTCATTCAACTAAGCTCTAATTTGAGTCGATTATTAGTAACCTCATTAGATGCAAATTCAGTTGTTTAATCCTAATATAGATTAAACAATTTAGATGGATATTTCTTAAATGATAAAAAATGAAGTGGTGACTTATGTGCAATGAGTGTAATAAACCTTCGATTAAATGACCACAGATAAAATTGAAAGACAATTTTCTTTAATGGGTAGTTTATTGCAACAACAACAATCCAGTATAATTTCACTTAGTAGGGTCTGGGGATCGTAGTGTGTACGTAGACCTTACCCCTACCCTTGGGTAGAGAAGCTGTTTCCAAATAGACCTCCGATATTCTTCCCTCCAAGAACTTCCCGCCTTGCTCTTGGGGAGACTCGAACTCACAACCTCTCGGTTAGAAGTGGGGGTTGCTTACCATCAGAACAACCCTCTTGTCGCGTAGATTATTGCCACATAAAATATTGAAATTTCACAAGAGATGTGTTCATTTGGGAGCAGCTGCAAATGGGAAAATAACGCATCTTTTGAAGGTAGATTATCTTTTATGGGAAAATAACGCATCTTTTGAAGGTAGATTATCTTTTACTTGGCTGCAGTTAAGGTACTCTTCTCTCCAAACACAATAATTGGGAAACTTTTCACTTGTCACCAGAACTACACCAGAGGCTTCCTCAATAATTCCCATCCAAAATGCCATTAAATTAGCAGCAATATCAGCAAATCCAATTTTATCTCCAACAAAAAACTTCTTATCCTTAAGCTCATTATCAAGAATTTTCAGCAGCTCATTACATTCCTCGTTAGCTTTGTCTGACTCCTCTTCTGTCCCAAAATAAACTTTTACCATTGCTGGCAAGCACTGCAAAGCACTCAAATAAGTTCCAACATATTTATTCAACTCTACAAATAGAAATATATAGCGTGAAAATGAATGGGGTTGTTGAAATTCTATGTACTAGTGGCCGGAGTAAAAAATATTTATACATTCAGATCACTTATAAGACAATTAAATGTAAATTTATATTATCGTCTTTGTGTTTAACTTATATACACCAAGGCGCTAAATAGGCTTTCCGCCCCTACGCCTTTATATATAGTAGAATAAAATTAGATAGTTGTAAATAGAATTAGCCAGATCGTCTATGAATTTTTTTTGTACATTATCATTTTATCCAAAAGATATCTATTAGTTAATTTATAACCTGATAAAAACAACAACTAACTTGCTAACAGATTAAATGTAGCGTTAATGTGACAAAAGAAGATATTTACACAATCACTGTATAAAACTCAAATCCAAATAAATTCACCTTCTCGTCAAGGAACTTAGCCCAGAAACGAGCTATAGCTCGATCAGAAGGGTCTTCTGGCAAGATGGAAGGGCCATTAAATGTCTCATCAATGTATTCAAGAATGACCAGAGACTCGGAAATGGTTTTGCCATTGTGAATGAGCACTGGAATTTTCTTGTGAACAGGGTTGGACTGAAGAAGTAGAGGGCTCTTGTTTTGTGGATCTTCTACTATAAGTTCATATTCCACGCCTTTAATCTTGAGAGCCCACTCAACTCTGTGCGTAAATGGGCTCAAGGAAACACCAAGCAGTTTCATTTCTGCCATCCCAAAACTTTGGTTTTGCTGGTTTTCATTCTTGATCAATTTTAGCCTTATTTTTATAGAGCAAAAGACAATGAAGTGTATTTTGCAACCAAGCAAATGCAATGACTTCTCTGAAAATTATGTTGTCTGATTTAATGCTTCGATATGGACCGACGACTTATCCTCAATTATAAGTCTAAAAAATCTGAGGTATTTTTTTTTTTGGGAAAAGGGTCAAAAAAATATTTTTGTACTTTCTGATATTATATATATATATATTTAACGTTCATTATACTATTCGGCAAAATTTATCTCTAATATTATACTATCCGGCCAAATTTATCTCTTCCATTAGCAAACTTTTAAAAATTACCCCTTGATTTTTTAAGTAATCCAAAGGTCTCCCAATTTTCTTTTATTTAAATCACTTGTTGTTCTTGCTAAGGGTGTCAATGGATATTTAAAAACCGATCAAATCGTACCGCACCGAACTGATTTTTAGGTTTTTTTTATAAAACCATAAGTTTTTATAAAAATCTGTAATCGTACAGATTATTAGGGTATGCTTTTTGTTTTATGAAAATAAATCGAAAAAATGACGAACCGTACCGAATAAATTTATGTGGAAAAAATATATTTATATATTAAGTTTGAAAATAATAAAGCATTAACATTTTTCTTGGGCCATAAAATTATGTGTCATATTCTAAAACTAACTATTATAACTTTGTCTAGGATGCTCAACCTCGACCTCAATCTACAAGCGAGTTCTCGACCTTGTTCTTTGCTAACTCTTCGATCACACCCTTCATCACTTTAGGGACCACTTCAACCTTAGGCGGGTCTTTGTTGAAGTCGTACTGATGACACATGACAGTCTGTGAGTGTCTCCTTAATGTTAACATGATTTGGTCATATCAGAGATAATTTTTGATCCATACAGTTAACATCAACAATTAAATGAATAACTTTGCCAATGAGCGGCCCAACACCACACTATCAATCAAGATGGAATTTAAGTAATCTAAATAAAAACAACAGCCTGGTGCATTAAGCTGCCTCAATGCGTGAGGTCCGAGGAAGAGTCAGATCACAAGGATCCATTGTATATAGCATTATCATGCATTTCTGCAAGAGGTTGTTTCCATCGTTGTTTACCCAAGATAAATTATCATCGGTAACCCAAATTCCATTTTACCAGTGGCGGATCTAGGAATTTATGTTGGTGGGTTCTTAGATTTTTTTGACATAAAATTATTAGCAATCACATAATTACATAAATGCATAACTATTGGAACACGATGATGAATGTGTAGAGAGTTTTGGGAGAATTGATTTTCTTGTATTGCTCACAAAAGTATATATAGAGTACAAGAGGTATCAAATCTACCAACTATAGGACTGTACAATAATGGAAGAAATCAAATCCTACCAACCATAGGACTGTACAATAATGAAAGAATATTCTACCAATAATAAAAAGATACACACAATATATTCTAATACGCCACCTTAAGATGGAGGGCCGGAGGACACGCCAATCTTGGACATCAGTAGAAGAAGCCGAGGACGAGATAAGTGCTTGGTGAAAGCATCAGCAAGCTGATCAGCAGAGGATACATGAGCAACACGAAGAGACCCATTCTGAACCAATTGACGAACAAAGTGATAATCAATGGAGATGTGTTTCATGCGCGAATGGAACACAGGGTTGGCACAGAGGTAAGTGGCGCCAATGTTGTCGCTGTAAATGACAGGAGCAGCCGGAAGAGGGACATGAAGCTCGCGTAGCAGTGTATGAAGTCAACAAACTTCAGCGGCAGCAGAAGCAATGGCACGATATTCAGCCTCAGTAGAAGATCGTGCAATGGAATGCTGCTTTTTGGAGCTCCAGGAAATAGGATTAGGCCCCAGAAAGACAACATAGGCACCAGTTGAGGAGCGGTCATCACAGTTTCCACCCCAATCAGTATCAGAAAAACAATGCAGAGGCATAGCAGATGAAGGACGTAGCTAGACTCCGAAGTCACGCGTCCCATTCAGATACCGCAAGAGGCGCTTAACTGCACCCCAATGAGTGACAGTAGGAGCGTGCATGAACTGTGAGAGTTTATTCACAGCAAAGGAGATATCAGGACGAGTGAAGGAGAGATACCGGAGGCCCCCAAGGGCCTGTCGATAGGCGGATGCGTCGGCAGGAGCCGAGCCATCGGCAAGATGAAGGCGGGTGGACGCCGTTGTTGGCGTCTGAACAGTGTTGGATTCCAGCATATTATGACGAGTCAAAAGATCAACAACATACTTATGCTGAGAAAGAAAACACCCCTTGGAGCTGCGCAGAACCTCAACACCAAGAAAGTAGCTTAGATCACCCATGTCTTTAAGAGAAAATTTAGTCCCAAGGGAGTCAATCACACGGTTCAAGAAGGTAGAGTCATTACCAGTCAGTATGAGATCATCAACATATACCAAAAAATAGGCTGTAATACCAGAATGCTGAAAGACGAAGAGCGAAGTGTCAGAGGCAGTGTTGACGAAACCCATGGCCAAAAGGAATTGGCGGAGCTCACTGTACCATGCCCGGGGTGCCTGTTTGAGACCATAAATAGCTTTCTGTAACTTACACATATAAGACAGGCTTTGTCAACAAAACCCGGTGGTTGTGCCATATAGACATCCTCTGTAAGCCTCCCGTGGAGAAAGGCATTGTTCACATTCATTTGACGAAGAGGCCAGCCCTTGGATACAACTATACTGAGAACCAAACGCACAGTTGCTGGCTTAATAACCGGACTGAAAGTCTCCTGGATGTCGACACCTGGTCGCTGATGAAAGCCTTTCGCAAAAAGTCGGTCTTTGAACTTATCCACATTACCGTCAGGCTTCCGTTTGATACAATAAACCCACTTGCAGCCCACAACATTCTGTGAAGAATCAGGTGGAACAAGATCCCAGGTGCCATTCCGTAGCAGAGCATCAAACTCCAATGACATAGCAGCGCGCCAGCGCTCATCAAACATAGCACTAGACAAAGTCTGAGGTTCTGTAACAACTAGAAAGGATACAGCAGACATACCAAACTTCTTGTTGGGCGTAAAGATGTTATTTTTGCTGCGAGTTTGCATGTGATGACCACCCTGAGAGGATTAATGTGGCGGTATAGTGGGTTTAGTGGCGGCAGGGGCCGCTGGCGGTGCCGGAAGAGGCGCTGGTAGCTCGGGCGATGGCGCCGGCAGTGCGTCCGATGAAGGATCGCTAGTGGGAGCGGCGGCAGGTACTGGCGGAGGCAGCGGAAGGACTTCTAGGGTGACTGGAATGGATACGGGTGGAGACTCGGGGTTAGACAATTTGGTGAACGCGAAGATATCTTCATGGAAGGTGACATGACGCGAGACGAATATTTTAGACGTTGAGGGATCAAAGCATAGATATGCGCTTTGAGTAGATGAGTAGCCGAAGAGGACACAGGCACGGGATCGAGGTTCCATTTTGTGTGAGGTGTAGGTCCGAAGCCAATGGAAGCATTGACAGCCGAAGACACGCAGTTTGGCAAGGTTGAGGCGCTTATGGAAGAGAGACTCAAGGGAGTAGATCATCGAGAGATTTGTCTTGGGAAGACGATTAATGAGATCGACTGCTGTGGCAAAGGCATAAGGCCAGTAAATGAGAGGGACAGAGGCATAATGAAGGAGAGTAAGACCAGTATCGACAATATGGCGGTGACGGCGTTTAGCATAGCCATTGTGTTGAGGTGTATGAGGAGGTGAAGTGAGATGTGAGATGCCATGGGAGGCAAGAAAAGAGCGTAAGGCTAGGAATTCACCCCCATTATCAGTATACCGAGTAATGATTTTAGTAAAGAAGTATTTTTCGACAATGGACTTAAAAGTGGGGAAGGTTTGTAAGACATCAGATTTACGGCGTAAAGGGAAAAACCAAACGTACTTAGAAAAATGATCAACAAAAATGACATAATATTTAAATCCTTCTTATGAATAATTGGGGAGGTCCATACATCAGAAAAAATAAGCTCCAGCGGAGCAGTAGAAGATAAACTTGACTCAGAGAAAGGTAACTTATGACACTTATGAAGCTTGCAAGAGACACAAGCATAATCAGACACACTACTGGACGCTATACTGCTAGAAGACACTAAATGAAGTAGGATTTTAGCTGACGGATGACCAAACCGAGAATTCCATAATGACGCAGGGAGCTTTTGTGCCGTGAGGGCGGACGGGAGACGGGAAGCCGCCGGTCAGTAGTAGGCGTCGTTCTTACGTGGGCCGCTGACAAGTGTTTCCCACGTGCGACGATCCTTCACCTGAAAATCAGTATCAGAAAAAACAACATTAACATTATTGTGACGACATAATTGAGCAACAGAGATAAAATATTTACGAATATGTGGAACACAAAGAGCGCCAGGCAATAAAAGAGATGAATAACTGAAAAGTTGGCCAGTATGTGTAATTTTTAAACCTTCACCGTTACCAATAACCACATCATCGAAAGCAGTGTAAGGACTGTGAAGAGACATGTTGGCAAGATCATTGGTTATGTGATGAGTGGCACCAGAGTCCAGGATCATATCTGATGGAGAGTGATGGGCTGTGTGAGCAGCCAGATAAGATGACCCAGCGTATGCTGGTTGCGGCAGTGGTCCACCGTGAAGGGGTTGATTTGCGCCGAAAATAGGATAGGACAGACAGCGGCGCGCGGAGTGGCCAAATTCACTGCAGAGCTGGAACTTCCCATTGTACCCGCGAGATTGGACATTGATGGAGTAAGCACCGCGGCCGGAGGATAAACCACGGCTGCCACGGCAGCGCCCGCGGCCACCGAAGTGGTCACGGCCGGACTGCTGTCCAGCGAAGAAGGCAGCCGATGGAGCAAAATCAGATGCGGCGGAGGTGGCCGGCACACGGGCAGTAATCTGAGCCTCCATGCTTAACAGCTTGTCATGTAATTCAGAAAAAGAGATTGGAGATTCACGGGCTTGGATAGCATGAGAGAGCTCCATATACGGATCATCAAGACCATTTAGAACCTTAATGACAAGATCCTCAGAATCAACAGTAACACCCAGGAGAGATAATTCATCCACAATTACGCGAATATCGTGCGTAAAATCAGTAACAGATTTAGAACCTATTACCGGATTATAGAGCTGTTGTTTGAGAGCCATGATACGACCACGAGAAGCAGTGCCGTATGTGCGCGCGAGGATGTCCCAGGCCTCTTTAGAGGTTTCCGCGGTGGCAATAAAGGAGATGATCGTTGGTGTGATCAACGAGATGATGGAACTGAGAATAAGATTGTCCTGGCGAATCCAGTAAGGATATGCTGGATTGGGGGAACTTACCTCCTTGTCGACGATAGTGGCTGGTGGGCACGGCTTCGATCCGTCCAAGAAGTCGAGGAGGTCGTAACCCGTAAGAAGGGTTCGAAATTGAAATTTCCATGCCAGATAATTAGTGGAATCCAATTTAAGTGGGATCTGAGCCGATGCATTGATGGCAATCGACTGGAGAAGATCGTTGGATTTCGTAGCGGCCATGAAGTGCGAGGCAGAGGAGGCGCTGATCGACACCGAGAGAGAGGGCTGCCGATTAGTGCAGCGGTGGTGCGGCAAGATGCCGGAGAGAGGCGGTGGACCGAGAAGGTCGGCGGCGGCGGCGCGGGTAGGGAAGAATTAGGGTTTCTTTGGCAATAAGCCACTGGCGTATGATACCATGTAGAGAGTTTTGGAAGAATCGATTTTCTTGTATTGCTCACAAAAGTATATATAGTACAAGAGGTATCAAATCCTACCAACTATAGGACTGTACAATAATGGAAGAAATCAGTTCCTACCAACAATAGGACTGTACAATAATAAAAAAATATTCTACCAATAATAAAAAGATACACACAATATATTCTAATAGAATGAGAAAACTCATAGCATTAATATTATGAATGCCGTAAAATTGTGATGGATAATTGCTCGTCTTCATAAGGGTCGAATTTTGGAGTCCTTTGTCTTTTTATTCCTTTATAGTGAATTACATTTTGTAAAATAAGAAGAGATAAAACAAAGACAGCAAAAAGGAATTCTAAAAAGTAGTATTGAGTAATAAAAAAAAGCAGCGGGTGAAAACTGGAAAGAAGAAAAAAAGAGAAAGTAACTTGATAATATGAGGAAAAGAAAAGGATGTTATAAATACACTTCTATTTAAGGTGAATGTCTTTAATTAGAGAGATTCTAGAGTTCTATTCTTGGTAGCTAAATCATCCTCCTCCCTATAAATAGAGGTGCCATCTACCATTGTAAATCACTCCTGACACTCTCTAAGTATCAATAAGAAGAACTCTCTCTACTCTTCTCTCTATTGCTCTTGTTCTTGAATTATTGTTCTTGTCTTTTATATTATTTCATAACACGTTATCAGCACGAGACTCTACCGTCTCAAGAACCATTCTCGAAAAATCTAAGGTATTTCCCTCTTCCTAATTTAATTTTCGATTATGTCTGACATTACGAAAAGAAAGTTCGTTGCCCTTGAAATTTCGGGCAAGAACTATATGACATGGGTGTTGGATGCTGAAATCCACTTAGATGCTATGGGTCTCGGAGACACCATCAAAGATAGAGAAAAAGCATCCACCCAAGAATGTGCGAAGGCCTTGATTTTCTTGCGCCATCACCTTGATGAAGGTTTGAAGATTGAATATCTCACCGTCAAGGATCCACTCATCTTGTGGAACGGCTTAAAGGAGAGATATGACAACCTGAAGTTGGTCACTCTGCCACAAGCACGATATGATTGGGCTCATCTGAGGCTCCAGGACTTTAAGTCCGTTTCTGAATATAATTCTGCAATGTTCAGAATTACTTCTAAATTGAAGCTATGCGGAGATAATATCTCCGATTATGATATGCTTGAGAAAACGTTTACAACGTTTCATGCCTCCAATATGGTACTGCAACAACAGTACAGAGAGAAAGGCTTTACAAAGTACTCTGAACTGATTTCTCTTCTACTAGTGGCTGAGCGAAATAATGACCTGCTCATGAGAAATTACAAAAATCGACCCACTGGGTCTACACCACTGCCTGAAGCAGATAAGGTGCACTCTCATTATGCCAAACATGAAAAGGACCATGGTCATGGTCGTAAACGGGGTCATAGCCAGGGACGTAGACAAGGAAGAAATTCCAATGAAGTCCGTCAACCCCCAAGGAGAGATAACCGCCGAAAGCAGAAACGGGGTCATGAAGATCCTAAGGCAAATGGTTCAGAAACTATATGTTATCGTTGCGGTGGGAAAGTGCACTGGTCAAAGACTTGCCGTATACCAAGACACTTGGTTGACCTTTATCAAGCATCTCGAAAGAGAAAAGGCCCTGAAACAAATTTTGTCTATGACGACAACTCGGACATCACCCACCTGGATATGGCAGACTTCTTTGAGCAACCCGAGGGGAAAATAGACCACCTAATCGGCGATGGATCCGTGATGAAAGAAGATGGAGTTATTTGATTTTATTTGTATTAGTTGGTGAATAAACTAATAGTCATTAGTATTAGCTCGTATTAGTTAGTTAATGATGCAATGTTAGCAGTAGTTCTTTAGAATATCTTCAATATGCTCAAATATCAATAAAATTTTTATTTTCCAGTAGGGGTAATCGACTAGCCTGAAAAACTAGTCGATTATCTACTATTTTCGCATTAAAGCTGAAAAATAATTGATCAACAATCGATTGTCTTTGTCTAACAATCGATTGTCGTTGAGACAGTGTAATCTGGAATTTTTCAAAAATCATCCACAATCGATTGTCTTTGTCTAACAATCGATTGTTGTTGAGACAGTGTAATCTGGAATTTTTCAAAAATCATCCACAATCGATTGTCTTTGTCTAACAATCGATTGTCGTTAAGACAGTGTAATCTGGAATTTTTCAAAATAGCCAACAATCGATTGTCTATGCATAACAATCGATTGTCTTAAAACAGTGTGCTCTAGAATTTTTCAAAATAGCCAACAATCGATTGTCTATACTTAACAATCGATTGTCTTAAAACAGTGTGCTCTGGAATTTTTCAAAATAGCCAACAATCGATTGTCTATGCATAACAATCGATTGTCTTAAGACAGTATGATCTGAAGTTTTTCAAAATAGCAAATAATCGATTGTGTGTGTTTAATAATCGATTGTGTGTGTTTAACAATCGATTGTCTATGTTCAACAATCGATTGTTTGTGTTTAACAATCGATTGTTTGAAGAAAATGTTTAAACTGAAATTTTCAAACTGCAAAGTAATGGATAACATATCTGTTTTTGTTAGTCAACTGTTAGCAGCAGATTTTGAAAATATTATGTGACACAAAAGAATTGAACTTGTTTATTCTTATGTTCGTGTATCTCTTTTGTATGTCAAACTATGGGATAGCAAATATGGATATCTCACAAAGCGAACTTGGATCAACGTCCAACTGTAAAAGTATTTGCCTAGTTGATTCATGTACTACACATACAATACTCAAAGAAAGGAAATATTTCTCTCAACTAAATATGTGTAAGGCAAACGTTACTACAATCTCTGGAAGTAGTAAATTGATTGAAGGCTCCGGAAGAGCAATTGTAACTCTGCCCAAAGGCACGACGTTAATCATAGAGAATGCAATGTTCTCCTCCAAGTCTAAGAGAAACTTGTTGAGTTTTAAAGATGTACGCCGGAATGGCTATCATATTGAGACAATGGATGAAGATAATCTTGAATATCTCGTCATCACAAAGAATGTCTCCGGCCAAAAGAGGGTTATTGAGAAATTCTCGTCTTTAACTTGTGGCCTGTATTGGACAAGAATTAGTGCAATTGAGGCACATTCAACAGTAAACCAAAGGGTTACTGATTCCAATACCTTTGTACTTTGGCATGATCGATTGGGACACCCAGGATCGATCATGATGAGACGGATTATAGAAAGCTCATATGGGCATCCGTTAAAGAATTTCAAAATTCTTTCGAATAATGAATATCCTTGCACTTCATATTATCAAGGCAAGTTGATTATCAGGCCATCACCAACAAAGGTTGGGACTGAGTCACCCACGTTTCTGGAACGTATACAAGGGGACATTTGTGGACCTATTCACCCACCTAGTGGGTCGTTTAGGTATTTCATGGTCTTGATAGACGCATCCTGTAGATGGTCTCATGTGTGCCTGTTGTCATCACGCAACCTTGCGTTTGCGAAATTAATGGCACAAATAATTCGACTACGAGCACAATTTCCAGATAATCCAATCAAGTCCATTAGACTGGATAATGCTGCTGAGTTTACATCCCAAGCATTTAATGATTATTGCTTATCAATCGGGATAAAAGTTGAACATTCTGTAGCTCATGTTCACACTCAAAACGGTCTTGCAGAATCGTTAATCAAACGCCTGCAGTTGATTGCAAGGCCATTACTTATGAGAACGAGGCTGCCCACTTCGGTATGGGGTCACGCCATCTTACATGCAGCAATGCTAATTCGTCTCAGACCGACGAATTACCACAAGTATTCCCCGTTGCAATTGGTTTTGGGTCATGAACCCAATATATCCCATTTAAGAATTTTTGGATGCGTAGTATATGTGCCTATAGCACCGCCATCCCGCACCAAAATGGGTCCGCAAAGAAGGTTAGGAATATATGTTGGGTTTGAATCGCCCTCCATCATTCGCTACCTCGAAACATTGATAGGCGACTTGTTTACTGCACGATTTGCAGACTGTCAATTTGATGAGACACTTTTCCCAAAATTAGGGGGAGAAGTTGCTGAAACCAAACGGGAAATTTTGTGGAAAAATGCATCATTATCTCATCTTGATCCACATACCTCTATTTGTGAAAGAGAGGTACAAAAGATTATCCATTTGCAAAGAATAGCAAATCAAATGCCTGACGCATTTACGGACTTGAAAAGGATAACGAAATCCCACATTCCCGCGGAAAATGTTCCAATCCGTATTGATGTCCCTGTTGGACAATCATCTAGTGTCATATCCAATGAGTCGAATGCACGCCTGAAGCGTGGCAGACCATTAGGCTCCAAAGATCGAAATCCTAGAAAGAGGAAAAAGAACGATCAAAATGACACCACGAAAGAATCTCATGATTTAACAAATTCTGAGATTCATGAAGAATCCATTGAGCCCGAGACTCTGGAAAATACGGAACTATCCCTAAATCCAATTAATATTGAGGCAAATATTAATCGAGTGGATAGTGTGGTGGATAATGCCTTTGCTTATAATGTAGCATCTAGCATTATGCAAGAATGTGACGATCTCGAACCTCAATCTGTTGAAGAATGTCGAAAAAGACATGATTGGCCAAAGTGGCAAGAAGCAATTCAATCAGAATTGAATTCGCTGGCAAAACGTGAAGTTTTTGGCCCTATAGTTGAAACACCTAATGGTGTTAAGCCTGTCGGCTATAAATGGATTTTTGTACGCAAAAGAAATGAGAAAAACGAGGTACAAAGATATAAAGCACGCCTTGTTGCACAAGATTTTTCTCAAAGGCCTGGTGTCGATTATGAAGAGACATATTCGCCTGTAATGGATGCGATAACCTTTCATTATCTCATAAGTTTTGTTGTCCATGAAAAGCTTGACATGCACTTAATGGATGTGGTTACTGCCTATCTTTATGGCTCACTTGATAATGAGATATACATGAAAATTCCCGATGGACTCAAGGTGCCAAACGCGCACAATTCAAAATCTCGGGAAATGTTCTCAATTAAATTGCAAAGATCCTTGTATGGTCTAAAGCAATCTGGACGAATGTGGTATAATCGTCTTAGTGAGTACTTGTTAAAAGAAGGCTATATAAATGACGCCATTTGCCCGTGTGTTTTTATAAAGAAAACAACATCGGAATTTGTTGTACTTGCCGTATATGTTGATGACATAAACCTTATTGGAACCCCTATAGAACTCCAAAAGGCAATTGATTATCTAAAGGATGAATTCGAGATGAAGGATCTCGGAAAGACTAAACTATGTCTTGGTTTGCAAATTGAATATTTGGCAAACGGAATTTTTGTTCATCAATCTACCTATACAGAAAAGGTACTGAAACGGTTTTACATGGATGAAGCACATCCTTTAAGTACACCGATGGTTGTTCGATCACTTGATGTGAACAAAGATCCATTCCGACCACAAGAAAGGAATGAAGAGCTACTTGGTACTGAAGTACCATATCTTAGCGCAATTGGCGCACTAATGTATCTTGCAAATACTACAAGACCTGGCATATCCTTTTCAGTTAATGTCTTAGCAAGATTTAGCTCGGCTCCTACGAGGAGACATTGGAATGGGATCAAACACATATTGCGGTACCTAAAGGGAAATACCGATATGGGCTTATTTTATGGCAAGAATTGCAGCCCGGATCTTATTGGCTATGCTGATGCTGGATATTTGTCCGACCCACACAAGGCTCGATCTCAAACGGGTTATGTGTTTACCTGTGGAGAAACCGCCATATCTTGGCGATCGACTAAGCAATCAATTGTGGCTACTTCATCTAATCATGCCGAGATAATTGCTATTCATGAAGCAAGTCGGGAGTGTGTGTGGTTAAGGTCGATAATACATCATATCCAAGACAAATGTGGTTTGAAGTGTGATAAACTACCCACAACTTTGTATGAAGACAATGCAGCATGTATAGCTCAATTGAAGGGAGGATTCATAAAAGGAGATAGAACGAAGCATATTTCACCAAAGTTATTCTTCACACATGATCTTCAAAAGAATGGTGATATCAATGTTCAACAGATTCGTTCAAGCGACAATATGGCTGATTTGTTCACAAAATCTCTACTAAAGTCAACCTTCAAGAAGCTAGTTCACAAGATCGGGATGCGAAGACTTAAGGACATAAATTGATGTTCTTATCAGGGGGAGTTAATGCGCGTTGCATTCTTTTTCCCTTACAAGGTTTTGTCCCACCGGGTTTTCCTTGCGAGGTTTTTAACGAGGCAACTAATAGGCGCATATTCAAACATGTGTACTCTTTTTCCTTACTTTAATTTTTCCCATTGGGTTTTATTTTAAGGTTTTAACAAGGCACATCATTGAATAGACATTCAAGGGGGAGTGTTATAAATACACTTCTATTTAAGGTGAATGTCTTTAATTAGAGAGATTCTAGAGTTCTATTCTTGGTAGCTAAATCATCCTCCTCCCTATAAATAGAGGTGCCATCTACCATTGTAAATCACTCCTAACATTCTCTAAGTATCAATAAGAAGAACTCTCTCTACTCTTCTCTCTATTGCTCTTGTTCTTGAATTATTGTTCTTGTCTTTTATATTATTTCATAACAAAGGAAATAATTTGTTTGTTTTAAAAGGCTTGTCGGGAGAAGCATTTGAGCCCTCACCCATTCAATTTTCGCAAACTTCCAGTAACCCCCCCCCCCCCCCACATTAACCGAAAAAACCCACTGGATTTTTTGTCCAGGGTGCTTTCTGCTTTTCATATTCGATTTCTCGAATTTTTTACACAATTATATATACTTGGAGTCGAGATTGATGGGTGCTCGAGCACCTAAATTCAATGAGTAGATTCACCCTTGCATTTTATGCTCTTAAGTAGAACGCCCTTCGCTGTCATAATACTTTGCTAGAAATAGGAAGTACTTTGCATCGGTAACTTATTCGATATGGGTTCATTTTGAAAGCATATACTTGTATAAGAGTATAAGTGGGGATAAAGTTATCGCTCATTTTTTGGTAAAGAAACGAGAGGGAAGAACGATCCAACATGGCCTCGAGTAAAGCCAAGGAATTCCATGTCTCAGAGCCTGGGGAGGACGAATGGTGCACCCAGGACTGGACACGGCCGAGCATCGGGTCTGAGAGAAGTGAAGCACCGAGACTAGGGAAAATGATGGTTATACAAGATAAGAAAGGGCCCGAAGTATTCATCCTCAACTGGATGTTACGACACAAATCTCGCCCGATATCAACTGCGTATGTCAATGATTACTGGAGGGAGAATATTTTTACTTTATTTAGACTTGTACTACGATTGAAACTCTCCTATTATATAAAGCGGGGAACCCTTTATTTTGAGGATCACTGTTGGCAAGCATACCTAAGCAATAAAGTTAATTGTTGTTCTTTAGCAATAGTTCTAAGTGTTCTTCAGTTGGGTGTTTATTAAGTAGTAACCAAGCTCGTTCCAAGGGTTGAATCGGAACTGATTTTCAAACATCTGATTTCCTTTAATTCAATTATTTATTGTTCATACTTCATTCGTGTTAAATTAAATCACATATCTTTCAATCATGTATAAATTCAATTGTTACTCATTTTAAAAGTAAACAATACTCCTAACAACATTAGTCACAAGATCATTCGAGTTCATTGCCAGTTTGAAACCATATTTTGCAAGCATCGCAAGATTGATCTCTCTAAACTTCTTAATATCCAAAGCACCTATTCTTTTGCTCTTACAAATATTAATCTAGTTGACGAGGTTTACTTTAGGGGTGGGCATATATCGGGTAAAAGCAATAACCTCACCTGTTAATTATTTATTGGGTTATCAGCATTGGGTTATTGGATTAACGGTTCAGTAACAGGTTAATTTCTTTTTTTAGTGGGTTATTGGTTCGGATTTGTTGGGCAATTCTGTTATTGGATAAAACTGATAATCTAATAAGGATTAACTAATTTACAAGTTTACCCTTCAGTATATACAAACTAGGATTTCATAATTCATAGTTCACTCTTTAATTTCCCTATTCTTTCTTAGTTTCTCCGCCTCACGCCCTTACCAGTCAGCCCGTTAAGACTTGAGCAGGCGTCAGTCGCATCACGCCCTTGCCAGTCAGCCCGTCAAGACTCAGGCCATTGTCAGTCGCATTTCTCAACTTCTTTCTTTCACTCTTCAGTCGCATCTTCACTTAATTTTTCATATCTATCAGATTCTCCAGTCGCATCTTCACTTAATTTTTTATATCTATCGGATTCTTCAGTCGCATCTTCACTTCACTCTTCACTCGCATTTCTCAGCCACATTCTTCAGCTTCATCTTGATTCTTCGGGTAAGTTTTTAGTTGCTTCATCTTCATCTTTTTCTTATTTGTTTGAAAGCATTCTGGCTCTTGATTTTTCTTAGTTTGTTTGAAAGCTAAAGTAAGATTTGTCATGTACTTTAATTGTTGAGTGTTATAAAGTTATCTTATGTTAGTTGATAAAAATTTTGTATTTCATAATAAACATGTATTTGTTATTCATTTAGATCCCTTGTATTTATAGAAACTGTCGAAGTGAAAATATGACTGATATTATGTTTTTTGGCACTGAGTGATATTGGGATTTTGTAACAAACTTGAAATAACTAATTTGTACACAAGTAAACTCACTTGTAATATTGCCCTTACTGAATATAATTACAATGAATAGCAATTGAAATGACATAGAAGAAGTGAGAAGAAGAAAGATGTGAGAAATAGAGACCGATGAAGAAAGGGGATGAGGAAATCACTGATACAGAGTAGAGAGGAGAGAGAACATATTCAACATCACAATTCACGTAATCCTTCTTCCTAATCTCTTGTCCTTTTTTAACCATTTCCTAATGGGCATGGATCCTAAATAAAGCTCTCTAATATTATACTCAACCCAATAATCCCAATTGACTCAGTCTTATTCACTTCTTCTAGCCCATAGACTCTTATGGAGTCAGCTTGGTTCAAAACAATATTCCCTCCCTAAAAAAAAATCTTGTCCTCAAGGTTCGAGCAAAGAATAGTATTAGCAACACAGTCTCCCCCAAATGTCTCTAGACAAAGTGTTCTGGAAAACAGGAGGAGGATATGTGAACTATCACAACTTTTTCAACGGGACATGAGATGGTGGTCACTGTAGTATTGACAACCTTTGGTTCCATGTCACCAAAAATCTTAAGACAACAAGTTAGAATCTTGGTAGGGAGAGAGTCACACTTGACTTGAGCTTATTGCCCAATTCTTTCCAAACCAGCAGCAAGGGTAGTGATGGATTTAAGAAGAATGATAATCATGGGATGCTGTAACATGGCTCCTTGTCCACATAGGATCATAGCAACATCAAGGACCGATTGAAGGTAAATAAATTATTTAGTAGTGCCTTCCAGTAGAACTTCGGGTCACAGTTTCCCCCAAATAAAACGTTGTTGCATATACAGGCAAGAGTGTAAACCTAGTGTAAACTTGATATATAATCACCGGCAAGAGTGGATGCACATATTTCGCTAATTTTCCAAAGACTTAAACTCAATAGCGATACTTTAGTTGACATATTCTTTCTGACTATTGCGCGACATAGTTATGTAGGAAATATAAAGTTGACAAAAGCCAAAGTCACTCCCAATTGCCTTTGACTACTTCCTTGGATATGGATGCTATCACCATTAATGAGATAATTGATAATTTCAGAAGCCATGCAGTGAGCATCATTGGTGCATGCTAGTTTTATATCGTCGCCGCAATATATATTCTCAGGTACATTGAAAAACCTTGTTCCAACAGGTGCAACTACATTAAGATGGGCATCACAACATAACTGTAACATCAACTCATTATACATGTATTCTGTTGGACCGAGTTCAAGCAGATCCCCAAGTATAGCAGCTCGTGTACTCTTGCAGTTGATGTTTCTTAACAACTCAATGTCATCCTTATCCAAAATTAATTCTCCAGAAGAATTAGTTACAAGAGGTAAGAAGGCTATCTTTGGTGAACAGAGAAGAAAATTTTGGTTTGTGTCAGCATAAGAATAGCTACCAAGGAAAGCAATAGCCATGGGTGCTTGAGATTTCACACAAATCCAATCAGCAATATAGAAGTGAGCTAAACTTGGTAAAGCAGTAACTGACAATGCGAAAGGAGATTGCAAATTGTAGGATTTCACAAACCGTAGTTATCCGGGATCCCATACTCTAGTCTTTAGAGTTGGAATATGTGATGAAGCACAACCTACTAATACATTCCAGCAACGGTAAGACCGTCACATACTCTATAGAATTGGTTAGAGCCCAGAACGTGAAACTTATTCTAGGATCCCATACACTAAGAGCCGGCATAGTTGCGTAAATGGTTACTATAGGGAATTTAGCAGCAAGATTAAATGAAAATTGACCCAAAATACATTGATCATTGTATTCCCCATTAGAACTTTCATTCTCATCTTCAAGAAGTACGTTACATAATACACGACACATTTCAGAATGGAGGCCCCCTTCTTTCGTTGGCATATCTAGTTCCAGATGATCATGTGGAACTACAGAAATTTGTGTACCTCTCAAAACTTGGCATGCAGATAATTCCACTCCATTGTTCACTCTTTTATGCGTGGCGACATCCTATAAATCAGCAGGCACCAAGGATACAGTTATTTGATCTACTAAGCAACTGAAAAACTCTGCACTCTCGCCACATTCACCGCTTAACTCTGTTTGGCAGATAAATGGAGCGAATCCCTCAATTTGTTTTAAATTTGCAGATTTAACAGTTAAAAGCACATATTAAGCAGCCCAAAAATATTGCCCTGTGTCAAACCAATTGTCCACACAACTATAAAATGGGATAGTCCCCATTGTTGCTTCAACGCATAGTAGAGAGAAGCACAAGCCTTCGTATGACAGTAATAATAAGTATCAAGCATATTACCATAGCCAAAATTGACATTAACCGGTACAATAAGTGCTAGACGAATAGAAAACTTATCACATGGGACCAAGGTAGCAAAAAGATCCAAAATCGTAGCTGCAAAGTGACTGAGCTGTTCGGCAGTATCTCGTTGAGTACTTTTAGCAAACCCTTGGGTATCGCTATCTGTAGATTCTTCATTGCTGATTGGAGCATTTGCTTGCGCCTCGACGATTACTTTAGGAAAGCAGCTATGTAACATTTTGTCGAAAATCTTAGGTGAGTGATTATCATCCAAATTAGCTGCAAAGTGAGGGGTATGTGTATTTGTATCTGTGCCGTGGCACGCAGTTGTAATAGAATAAATTTCCTCAATTGCTTTGGGAAAGCCTTTAGTAGGCATTTCATCGAACATATGCTTGACCTCTAAGTTTCCATCTTCAAAAATTGATTCAAACTCACAAAAGTTGGAAACATTACTCGTAGCAGTTAGAGGATTTACGTTGGTCTCTGGTAGTGCTAATGTTTCCGAACAATTAGAGTAAAATTGGAAGATAGTTGAACACCTTATTGAAGCAGGGGGAATCCATTTGCGATAATGCAGCTTCAATTTCTCCGTAAAATGCTTCCAATCGACAAATTGAATGTTTTGATATATCCACTGGAACCATGCTAAAGCTTCGTCATCCAAGTGAGATGATGCCAAAGAGTGTTTAAATTAGTCGCCAGTGGAGTAAAATTCAAATTACCGCTCCTCCTCTAAAACCCAAGCCTCCGGATTTCCACCATGGAACCGCTTAATTCCACTGAAACTGGGTTGTCACGAAGAGTAGGTATTGTCGGAATGCAGATTGCTGGATCCCGAGGAGGAGTGTACATTGAAGCCTGTTCCCCCACTAGCTCTATTAACAACGAATGATTATCGACGAAATCCTTAGAAAGCGAATCCTTCGTTTCCTGAATTGAATCATCGATGAAAGTCTTGAGTACTTTTTGGTCCACCGTTAGAGACTTCTGGATGAAAGCACCAATATAACAAACTTATAATAACCAATTCGTACACAAGTAAACTCACGTGTAGTATTGCCCTTACTATATAGAATTACAAGGAATAACAATTGAAATGAAATAGAAGAACTGATAAGAAGAAAGAGGTGAGAAACAGAAACCGATGAAGAAGGGATGAGGAAATCAGTGATACAGAGTAGAGATGAGAACATATTCAACATCACAATTCCTATAATCCTTCTTACTAATCCCTTTTTAATCATTTATTAATGGGTCTGGATCTCAAATAAAACTCTCTAATAATATACTTATCCCAATAATCCCAATTGACTCGGTCTTATTTACTTCTTCTAGCTCATAGACACTTACGGAGTCAGCTTGGTTCATAACAAATTCTTGTTTATATTTTTTGGGTTGAAGAATGAAAGATAGAAACTTTCGTTAGTATTTATTTTATTGGATGTTGCAGTAAGTTTAAATTCTTGTGAAATAAAATAGTTTTGAAAAGAGTTTTAGCAAAACAGCTCTTACTATCTTATAAAACTACTTTAGCAAAACAGTTTTATACCGAAACTGTTTTATACATAGAGAAACAATTTTATATATTACGAAACTGTTTTAGTTGTTTATCTTATCGGGTAAATCGATAACCGAACCGATAATGATCGATAATCGATGACTAATATCTTATCGTTTTGATAATCGGGTTATAATATTTGTAAACCGATTACCGATAAGCAAAACCGATAATATTTATAACCGAACCGAATTGACTGATGTCCACCCCTATTTTACTTTCTTTTCTTCCTCTATATCCCCATAGGCCTGTTAATTTTAACTAATTTTGCAGCACATCGTACTAGGAAGAACATTTGTAAACATTATATAAGTTGGTAAGGCATTTACCATAGAATTGAGAAGAGTGGTTCCGCCAGTAATAGATAAAATTATGCTTTTAGCTGCTTGTGTTTTTACTCAAAAGTGTTTTTTTCTTCTTGTAAAAATTTGGTCAAATATCTTAACCTTAAAAAAGCACGTTTGCTCTAAAAGAAGGTTGGCCAAATAGATTATGAGTCTAAAGAATATGAGGTACTTTCATTTTTTTCTTAATTAGTATCCATTATTTGGAATTTACTCATTCGACTTATTCGGATCCGTGACGCGTATCCCTTATTAAAGAAAAATGCTTTTTATTAGATTTTTTTGTTCTTATAGGTCGAACATGAGACCTCAAATTAAAGATGAAGGGATCACATCCATCCAGGCATGCCCTTGATGGTTGGGAAGGTACTGGTTAAGGTTCTGTTATTTAAGCTGGTGGCCTAATTTGGGAGCCTAAAACACTTACTTCACCGTAGAGCAAGATTTTTTGGCACTAATTTAACTTTGCCCCTAAAAAAACTTTTCTTTCAAACTCCGCTAGGTTGGAAAGGTGAAGATAAAAACATGACTCTTATCATGTAATAGCTGGAAGAAATTACAATCACATAAAATCATTGACAAATCAGCAAAACAAATACACAAGATACTCCCTACTCTGTGAAAAGCTGGTTTTCGTTAGTAGGTGTTTTATTGCCACAATTCAAATCATGACAATTTGCAAATACAACAACAACAATCTAGTGTAGTCCCGCAAGTATTTTTATTTGGGAGCTGCTGCAGTTTGAAAGCGAGGTTGAAAATGGGAAAGTAATGCATCCCTTGAAGGTAAATGTTCCTTAACATGGCTGCAGTTAATATACTCATCTTTCCATGCACAAAAATTGGGAAATTTTTCATTTGTCACCAAAATTACTCCAGAGGCTTCTTCAAGAATTCCCAGCCAAAATGCCATTAAATTTGCAGCTATATCAGCATACCCAAAGTTATCTCCCACAAAGAATTTTTTGTCCTTGAGCTCATTATCAAGAATCTTGAGCAGCTCACCACATTCCTCTATAGCTTTGTCTGACTCCTCTCCTTTTCCAAATAAAGCTTTTCCAATTGTAGTTATGCACTGCAAAAAAACTCAAATCTTGAAGTCCAAACTTTTCTATTTTTACAAAATTATCTGCAGATTGGTAAGCATTGTCTCATTAGAGGTAAAAACCAATCTACTTATTTCTACTTCGTCCACGCCTAAGCTTGTTAGAGTTGGACTATGACTCATTTATTGACTTGATCAAACGTTGAATTCGAAATAACCCATCAAAAGTATCAAGTTAATATGGGTCTAGCTTTTTTTTTTCTAAAACTTTCCAAAAAGTATTCAAAGAGCCTTTTGCTAAAACAATGTATCTCCGCGTGTCAAAGTTAAGCATACAAAATCAAAATTATGGTTGATAATTATATAAATTTACTTGTAACCGCCCAATTTGCTCATGCTATATATTATCTTGACATGTTTTGATTAGCCCAAATTTGACTCAACATGCACCCCCTAACGGCATGACCATGAATTTCAATATAAAAAAGGCAAGAGCAAAGACAAATAATATAAAGATTGACATAGCGAAATGTTCAATAACAATTAAAGATGGTATATTTTGAGGGGGAAAAAAGGACAAGTTAAATGAAGCATAAGTAAATTCAACCTTACCTTAACATCAAGAAAATTAGCCCAGAAACGAGCTAAAGCTCGTTCATAGGGGTCTTTAGGCAAGATAGAAGGGCCTTCAAAAGTCTCATCAATGTATTCAAGAATGACCATAGATTCAGAAATGGGCTTTCCATTGTGAATAAGCACTGGTATTTTCTTGTGAACAGGGTTTGATTCAAGAAGCAGAGGGCTCTTGTTTTGTAGGTCTTCTTCTATAAATTCATATTCCACTCCTTTAATCTTCAGAGCCCATTCAACTCTTCGACTAAAAGGGCTGAGTGAAACACCAAGCAACTTCACTTCTGCCATCTCACTAATTAAGTGGTACTTTTCTATATGTTTGAGGAAAGTTATGTGGTGGGTTTTGATTCTCCAATTCTTGTCTTCTTTTATAGATGGGAACAACAAATGTTTTAACAACCAAGAAAATACAATGTTTCTTGATCACCAATTCAGTTGTCGAATTTTCTTATGGTGACCATCTGACTTATCCTCAAATAATTCAAGGATGACTTATGTGCACTCGTCACCCACATTCAAATCTAGTCTTGAATCCAATTATTATTTTTTTGGACTCAAAGTACATTAATAAGTGTAAAAAAAAGTTATATTTTAATATATAACGTCCAAATACAAGACGCTATACCTTAACAGTAAATTTTATCGTTAAGGTATAGTATTTTGTATTTGCACGCTATATATATATTGTGAACTTATATAGCGTATAAAAAATAACGCTATATGCGTAACGTCACTATCACTCTGTACAAACAGATCCTTCCATAGACCTTTTGGTCATTGGAATTGAACATTGGACGATATATACTTACGTTACTTAGTATTTAAGTTTATGGACACCATCATGTTAAATTACATGCAGTAATAATTTGTACTCCCTTTGTTTCATGTTAAATGGGAGTGTGTTTCAAAATAAATGATATATTTTTAAATTTGATAATAATTTAACTTTAAACTCTTCACTGTACCCTTTTTGCCCTTAGTGAGAAGCTTTTATAACCAATACAAATGGCATGATCCAACAAATCTTTTACTCCTTAAGTTTTTAAGACCACATCTTTCAAAAGTCTTCTTATTTTTTATTAAACTCCGTGTCAAATCAAAATGGCTCAAATAATATGAAATGAATGGAGTAACTTATTATGACAATATGATCTAATAAAATGAAAATAAAAAATAATATAATATATAGTAAAAAAAAAATAGCGAATCAACTTTTATACTTCAATTCATATAATTTGAAATATGAAATCTATCTACATTTTAGGTCTGTTTTCATTTAACTATAATATATATATATATATATATATATATATATATATATATATATATATATATATATATATATATAACTATTTTTTATTTTCATGTTATTATATCATATTGTTATAATAAGTTACTCCCTCCGATTCATATTATTTGAGGTAGTCTGCATAGAGTTTAATAAAAAAAAGAAGACTTTTGAAAGTTGCGGGGAGTAAAACTCAAATTGGCGAAGAATATGGTCTCTGGGTTCCTTTTATTAACACATTTTTTTTTTATTTTTTTTTGTTTCTAATTGGTGAGGAGCTAAAGGAACACCTTTCTGTTTCATACTGCATCTTCAGAGGTGTACGGATGCTTTATTTATCACCAGGTAGAGATGAATATTATATGGTACCGGCAGGAAGTTTTTTAGCCTTAAATCGGGATATTCAGGAAGAACAGGTTGTTCCAGCTCAATACCGTCAAGACTTAAAAACTTAAGGAGTAAAAAATCTGTTGGGTCATGCCATTTGTGTGGCTATAAAAACTTATAATTAAGGGAAAAGGGATAAAATGAAGAGTTTAAAGTTGAATCATTGTCAAATTTAGAAATGTATCATTTATTTTGGAATACATTAAAAAGTAAAGTATCTCATTTAATATGAAATGGAGAAAGTACAAATTATTACTGCACGTAACTTAACATGATGGTGTCCATAAACTTAAATACAAAGTAACGTAAGCATATATAGTCTGATGTTCAATTTCAATGACCAAAAAGTTTATAGAAGGATCTGTTAGTAGAGAGTGATGTGAGGCATATAGTGTTATTTTTTTATATTCTATATAAGGCGTGCAAATACAATACGTTATATTTTAACGGTAATTTTTTTTTATATTTATTAATGTACTTTGAGTCAAAAAAAAATAACAATTGGATTTCGAACTCCATTCAAATCTCTGCATTTTCATTAATATTGTCTGCTTACACTAGATCTTGAATTCAATTTTGAACAAACCTAATAGTAAGATAATGCTAACTTCCTCGGCTATTCACATACCAGGATAATCTCTCGTGTTACAGTTTTGCTGATTAGTCAGAGATTGCACAATAATTAATAATATCAATTCCCTCGTCGAATCGGAAAATTCAAGAAAGAATTGATAACTGATGTTTGATTAGCGAGCAAAAAATAATATTTCAAAAATATTTATATATAATTTAGACAAATATTATAAGAAACAAGGTGGGTACAAAATCGAGAGGGTGGAGGTATTTGAGGGCATGGCAAGGTGGTGCAATGATGAGTGGGGTTAAGGGGTGGGAGCGAGGGGTGGAGGATGGGTGAAGGAGGGGGGGCATTGTGGGTCGGGGGAGGTGGCAGAGGTGTAGAAATAGCATGGATTAACCAATTTTCGGATCGGTAATTAAAGAATAGTCAGTACTTGCAAAATTATTAAGATATAGCCATTATTTTAGATGAAATATTGTGCATAATATGCTGGATTATGGAGCTCCTGTGTATACACTTCCAGCATATTATATTGGAGCTCAAGTACATGAAAAGTGAGTTCTTGTTTATAAACATTTGTATTTTATGTTGAAACTCTACCATATTATGAAATTCTAGCACATTATGCTTAACTTCATATATAAAAAATTCAAACTCCAGAAGCTGGAATTTTTTCAGATTTTTAAGAATATTTTTATTCATATTTTATCTTTAGTAAGTATTATTTTTTAAACTATGACTATTTTTTAATTATCATGTGTAAATTAATCTTTTTTCAATTTATTTTTCCGGCAGAGGTGGGAGTGGGGTGAGGAAGGCTAAAACCATCAATAGTTTCAAAATATATTTTTCCTCTCTTGATACGAAAACATTTTACGGCAATTGAAGAAAAAATGTGTTCACAAGAAAAATTAAGATTTGACGAAAATATGAGTGACGCGAGCACATAAGTCATCTTAGTTGTTCTCACCACCGATTGAATTGGTCAAATTGGCATATATCAAATGGAAATTACTTATTCGGAATTCAGATATGGTATTTAATATTAGGAGTTTGCAAATTAAAGTAATATTACATATTATGATTATACGAGATGCATGTCTTACATTTTATTAATTTGGCATAGATATCGATTAGAAATAACATTTTAATTCCGAACTCTGTTCTATACAAAGCCAAGGGCAAGAATGTATGGGTCGGAATCTCACCCTACGATAATTAATGAAACTAATCCCGATTTTAGACTAATTCATAATTAATAAGTTATAAGACCACTCAGAATTAACGATACTCAACACTTATCTGATTCGACCAATAAGGATACGGCCTAATGAAGGCGAACACGTAACGTGGTCATGACCACTTATTGACAACTCATGAAGCTCACAGCTATAAATACAAAGAGAGGGAACCCTAAAAGGGGGTTTCTTCTTCGCCACTATTCACGAGAGAGAGAGAGAGAGAGAGAAAAGATACAATGAGACCCACGTTATGGAAAAGGGGAATACCATTGTAAGGCTCTGAACCTCTCCATGGAGAGGCAGACCAGCTCAATATTATCAATAAAACCTTTTAATATTTCCTCTCCGAATTTGGAGTATCTATTTTCGTTTCTTTCATTCCGTCCAATGGATTATTATGGCTTGCTATGATTTTCCCTTGATATATTTGTACAGTTTCACACTCATAAAGTATATGATAACTTTTGATTCTCTCTTTTTAAGGCCCTCCTTCCCGCCTCAAGTTCCTCGTCCTTCTGACGAAACTGCTTCTTGAGGGCATGCATTTTACCAAGTAATTGCTGCAACTGAAGCTCCCGCCACACCAGCTCCTTGACCAAGGCCCGGTTGCAAGGATCGGACCTCAAGCGCTCATGAGACTCTCGGCACCGATCTCGATAGTGGAGGTACTTATACAGCACCCGCAAAAATATCCCCGAGCAGACGTAGGCTCGACGGATGCCCTCCACCTTCAATAAATAAGACTGCAAAGAAAAACAACTAGTAAGATAAAGAATAAACTAAGGCAAGAAAAAGTTGATCAAGGTCATAATACGTACCCTCAGGCCCATCACGACCACTTCACTCATCAATCTGATATATGTGACGTCACTCAACGAAGCGTTCTCGGCCTATGAGCATAGCACTTCAAACAACAACACCAAGATATTCCCTTGGAGCAATAAGGTCGACTCCCTAGGAACCTCAATGAAGCGAGATCGCCCCTCTGCCACATTGTTGAATTGGTGAATCGTCTCGGAACATACGAACGTCAACGGGGTCCAAGTCGGATTCGGACCCATACTCATCCACGGCGTCCCTTCCACCTTTCGCGGTCGAAAGGGCGCTTGATTCACCAACAATAGCAGTCTCTGAGGAACTACCCCCGTCTCAACGATCGAAACCACCAACTGAGTTGCCGAAGTGACGGTATCATCCTGTGCTAAGACAACCGGGGCAACCCCCACTATTTGTTTGCCCTCAAGGGCAAGCGCCGCAGCCTTACTCCTCTCCGTATCCGCTGGGGGAGTCCAAATTAATCACTACAGGTGGAGCCGCTGTGAACATGACCCTCCATCTCACCAATGGCATCTCCTCTTCAGGTGAGGGAGATTCCTCTCTAGGGCGCACGACCCCTGATGGCCCCTCATCCCAAAGTGCGGCCCATACTGGAGAAGGACTTGCTAAAGATTCAACTGATGCCGCCCTCTACAGGGGCATGACACCGCTCCTGTGTAAGCCGAGCAATTGCACCTGGCCGGCGAAAGGCCAACCGAGGGGCTCTGACGCGGCGTGCCCTCCCTGATCACGAAAAAGCAAAGCTGATAAACAGGGTTGAAACAAAGATGGAAAGAAGAAGTCAACGTTCTGCCAGTCACAGGCCTACGGACATGCCTTTCCCAGAAATACGCCCACGTACGTATCCCATCGTGTCGGGAAACACGTATTCTACCCACTCACGTATCCCGTCTAGCGGAGCTGGCGGTGACCTTTCAACTACAAAGTTTCACACAAATTAATGTTTACGGGTGTAAGACATAAAGAGGGGCGAATGAGAAAATTCAACGACCAAAAATAATTTACGTGCATGGTTCTAAGCCTCTTGGAATCCAGGTAGGGACGCCACTAAATAATTAGTTCTGATATAGAAAACATGCTCAAAAGGGCAAAGCCCGGCCTCGTTATCTAATTCTATGGTAAGACCTCTTGACCCACGAGGATGTGCTCGAATCATGGTACCACGGACCCTCTGGGGAGCGTAAAGACTAAGCACGTGCTGAAGCGTAACCTCCCTACTGGTCATTTCCGCATACTTGATGAACATCTCCAACAATTTGAAAAGAGAAGGAGCAAGCTGACCCAGACATACCCCGTAATAGCGGCAAAAATTAACTACCAGCATGGGTAGAAGAAGCTTAAATCCCAACTTGAAATGATAGGCGTAGAAGATGAAATACCCCTTGCGGTCGGTGTGTACCCTCTTCTCGCTCCGAGCGAGAATGATGTCGGCATAGCTGGGGATCCCCCACTGTTTCCGTAGTTGGGCCATCCCAACTTACCCTTTAATGGGGCTTCATCCACCCGATCCTCTCCATCATTGTCGGTGAAGTCAATCATCAGTCCTCTAGACAGAGATAATATCTCATCAATCGACGGAGTTTCGTCGATCTCTGCCAGTCCTGCACCTCCCATTATCGGAGATTGCCCCTCAACCACCAGAAAATTCTCCAGGAGTATATTTTGAGAAGAACTACCTGCCATCACTGGTTCACTGACAAGAACAAGATAATATTTGATGGGCAAGATGGAAGTTGTAGCCAAAGAACAAAGAGGAAGATGAATTAGGAAGAAGAAGAGTTTCTTCAAAATCTCTCTCAGACCAATAATGTTAATGTGAGAAATAAATATCTCAACCCTTTATTTATAAGCGCACTAGTGGCTTTCACGAACTCCAATAGCCATCATTAACTACATGACCAACAGCAAAACGGTTCGTTTTTTACAAAAGCGTGCGTCATTATGACATGCTCCATGAAGCGACTTTTCAGTTGCCAACCGGCGCCTCACCGTCTAAACAGTCACAAAGACCTGTGGATGCTGAGGGGATGCTCTGTACGCCCTGGAAATTCCGGAGGTCTCCAAAAGAGTTTCAAGCGCATTCTCGCCCCCTCGGTCGTACAACATACTACCAGTCATCAAGCAGATGTAAGCTTTAAAGCACAATAAAGCACGACTTCACTCGAATTAATATAAAAGGCTAAATGCCTTCGCCAAAGAGGATTGTTCAACCTTGATCGAACGACGACCCAATACAATAACAAAACACTAACACTCTACAAGGCCATCTCCAGTATGTAAACAGCTAAAGTCGTCGACAGCATTAAGGCTAAGGCCATCTCCAGTGTGTATACCGCTAAGGCCGTCGACAGTATTAAGACTATGACCATCTCCAGTATATAAACGGCTAAGGCTGTCAACAATATTAAGGTTAAAGATCATCGCCAAAGTGAATTCGGTCTCGACCGAATCAACCGTTGACCTCCCTACCAAATTTCTCGAACTACAATCTACGAAGTCCGCTCATCAAGCTTGTCCAAAGCACGACCTCAATAAGCGGAGGGACTAACTGCATGGGTCGAAATCCGACCCCGCGATAATTAATAAAGATAATCCCGATTTTAGGTTAATTCATGATTAATAAGTTGTAAGACAAATCTGAATTAACGGTACTCAATCTTTATCTGATTCGACCAATAAGGCTACGACCTAATGAAGGTGAACCCGCAATGTGGTCATGGCAACTTATTGACAGCTTATGAAGCTCGCATCTATCCAGAGAGGGAACCCTAAAAAGGGGCCTTTTTCTTCGCCACTATTCACGAGAGAGAAAAGATACAATGAGACCCACATTATGGAAAAGGGGAACATCATTGTAAGGCTCTAAACCTCTCCATGGAGAGGCAGACCAACTCAATATTATCAATAAAAGCTTTTAATATTTCCTTTCCGAATTTGGAGTATCTATTTTCGTTTCTTTCATTCGATCCAATAGATTATTACGGTTCGCTATGATTTTTCTAGATTTATTTGTATTGTTTCATACTCATAAAGTATATGATAACTTTTGAGCAAACAAAGAAGATTTCGTATATAACGACTAAAGAGTAAAGAGTGAGCAATTAAGAAGAGAAGGATGCTTACTTTCAAGATAGATTAATAAATAAAGCAATTAGCCCGGTCTATTAGTTGTTGACCAGACACAGAGTGATTGTGACTTGCGCCATTTCTCCTGTATCTAAGGGCATCTCCTAACGCCATTTTAAATCTTGCACCAAATTTAAATTTGGTGCAAGAATTGGTATTTTTTTTCTTCAATACAATATTAGCTTTTACAGTATTATAAAGCATGAATAGTATTGCACGTTATAAAACGCGAATAGTGTTACACTAATAGTTGCACCAAATAGTGTTGCACTAATAGTATTGCACCAAACATCACTCTATATTTGATTTAATAATATTTTATTCAACTTTTTTTTTTACTTTTGGACTTTTAATTTATCATATATTGTATGTATAATTAACCTTTATATTAAGATCTGTATAGTTTTAATTTTATATTCTATTTTTTAATTATTAATTTTTGTATATATTATATTATATAAAATTATAAGTTAATTTTATTATTATTATAATTATAAAAAAAGAAATATAACCATTGTTTAAAAAATAAAAAAAGCAAAGGTAAGATATCTAATGTTGCTAAAAAAAAGTGAAAACTAAAATTTTAAAAAAAATTAACAATACATAAAATAAAAATACATTATAATTAAAGTACATAAAAGTAGGATACATTAAAATTGAAATTACATTAAAAAACAAAAACATAAGTTTACTAATCCCCTATGTCATTTTCAAGTGCACCAAAATTACCAACATACCGAGTGAACGGGGTAGAAGATTGTTGTGGTTGTGGTTGTTGAAATTGTTGATTTCTTTTTATCGATTATTCGTTTTTATCCTTTAAAATAATTTTGTAATAAATGATTATCTAAGTGGTAAATGTGAATTATATATAATAAATATGGAAAAAAGAAAAAGATAGTATTAGTTTGAAGGAAATAAAAAATAAAAAGTAAATAGAAGATAATAATATAATATAGAAGAGAGAGAAGATTTGAAGTAAAAGATGGTGTAATAGTTGGAATAAATTTGGTGTTATAAATACACTTCTATTTAAGGTGAATGTCTTTAATTAGAGAGATTCTAGAGTTCTATTCTTGGTAGCTAAATCATCCTTCTCCCTATAAATAGAGGTGCCCTCTACCATTGTAAATCACTCCTAACATTCTCTAAGTATCAATAAGAAGAACTCTCTCTACTCTTCTCTCTATTTGCTCTTGTTCTTGAGTTATTGTTCTTGTTCTTATATTATTTCATAACACGTTATCAGCACGAGACTCTACCGTCTCAAGAACCATTCTCGAAAAATCTAAGGTATTTCCCTCTTCCTAATTTAATTTTCGATTATGTCTGACATTACAAAAAGAAAGTTCGTTGCCCTTGAAATTTCGGGCAAGAACTATATGACATGGGTGTTGGATGCTGAAATCCACTTAGATGCTATGGGTCTCGGAGACACCATCAAAGATAGAGAAAAAGCATCCACCCAATAATGTGCGAAGGCCTTGATTTTCTTGCGCCATCACCTTGATGAAGGTTTGAAGATTGAATATCTCACCGTCAAGGATCCACTCATCTTGTGGAACGGCTTAAAGGAGAGATATGACAACCTGAAGTTGGTCACTCTGCCACAAGCACGATATGATTGGGCTCATCTGAGGCTCCAGGACTTTAAGTCCGTTTCTGAATATAATTCTGCAATGTTCAGAATTACTTCTAAATTGAAGCTATGCGGGGATAATATCTCCGATTATGATATGCTTAAGAAAACGTTTACGACGTTTCATGCCTCCAATATAGTACTGCAACAACAGTACAGAGAGAAAGGCTTTACAAAGTACTCTGAACTGATTTCTCTTCTACTAGTGGCTGAGCGAAATAATGACCTGCTCATGAGAAATCACGAAAATCGACCCACTGGGTCTACACCACTGCCTGAAGCAGATAAGGTGCACTCTCATTATGCCAAACATGAAAAGGGCCATGGTCATGGTCGTAAATGGGGTCATAGCCAGGGACGTAGACAAGGAAGAAATTCCAATGAAGTCCGTCAACCCCCAAGGAGAGATAACCGCCGAAAGCAGAAACGGGGTCATGAAGATCCTAAGGCAAATGGTTCAGAAACTATATGTTATCGTTGCGGTGGGAAAGAGCACTGGTCAAAGACTTGCCGTATACCAAGACACTTGGTTGACCTTTATCAAGCATCTCGAAAGAGAAAAGGCCCTGAAACAAATTTTGTCTATGACGACAACTCGGACATCACCCACCTGGATGTGGCAGACTTCTTTGAGCAACCCGAGGGGAAAATAGACCACCTAATCGGCGATGGGTCCGTGATGAAAGAAGATGGAGTTATTTGATTTTGTTCTACTTATTTGTATTAGTTAGTGAATAAACTAATAGTCATTAGTATTAGCTCGTATTAGTTAGTTCATGATGCAATGTTAGCAGTAGTTCTTTAGAATATCTTCAATATGCTCAAATATCAATAATATTTTTATTTTCCAGTAGGGGTAATCGACTAGCCTGAAAAACTAGTCGATTATCTACTATTTTCGCATTAAAGCTGAAAAATAATTGATCAACAATCGATTGTCTTTGTCTAACAATCGATTGTCGTTGAGACAGTGTAATCTGGAATTTTTCAAAAATCATCCACAATCGATTGTCTTTGTCTAACAATCGATTGTCGTTAAGACAGTGTAATCTGGAATTTTTCAAAAATCATCCACAATCGATTGTCTATGCATAACAATCGATTCTGGAATTTTTCAAAATAGCCAACAATCGATTGTCTATACTTAACAATCGATTGTCTTAAAACAGTGTGCTCTGGAATTTTTCAAAATAGCCAACAATCGATTGTCTATACTTAACAATCGATTGTCTTAAAACAGTATGCTCTGGAATTTTTCAAAATAGCCAACAATCGATTGTCTATGCATAACAATCGATTGTCTTAAGACAGTGTGATCTGAAGTTTTTCAAAATAGCAAATAATCGATTGTGTGTGTTTAACAATCGATTGTCAATGTTCAACAATCGATTGTTTGTGTTTAACAATCGATTGTTTGAAGAAAATGTTTAAACTGAAATTTTCAAACTGAAAAGTAATCAATTATGGATAACATATCTGATTTTGTTAGTCATCTGTTAGCAGCAGATTTTGAAAATATTATGTGACACAAACGAATTGAACTTGTTTATTCTTATGTTCGTGTATCTCTTTTGTATGTCAAACTATGGGATAGCAAATATGGATATCTCACAAAGCGAACTTGGATCAAAGTCCAACTGTAAAAGTATTTGCCTAGTTGATTCATGTACTACACATACAATACTCAAAGAAAGGAAATATTTCTCTCAACTAAATATGTGTAAGGCAAATGTTACTACAATCTCTGGAAGTAGTAAATTAATTGAAGGCTCCGGAAGAGCAATTGTAACTCTGCCCAAAGGCACGACGTTAATCATAGAGAATGCAATGTTCTCCTCCAAGTCTAAGAGAAACTTGTTGAGTTTTAAAGATGTACGCCGGAATGGCTATCATATTGAGACAATGGATTAAGATAATCTTGAATATCTCGTCATCACAAAGAATGTCTCCGGCCAAAAGAGGGTTATTGAGAAATTCCCATCTTTATCTTGTGGCCTGTATTGGACAAGAATTAGTGCAATTGAGGCACATTCAACAGTAAACCAAAGGGTTACTGATTCCAATACCTTTGTACTTTGGCATGATCGATTGGGACACCCAGGATCGGTCATGATGAGACGGATTATAGAAAGCTCATATGGGCATCCGTTAAAGAATTTCAAAATTCTTTCGAATTATGAATATCCTTGCACTTCGTGTTATCAAGGCAAGTTGATTATCAGGCCATCACCAACAAAGGTTGGGACTGAGTCACCCACGTTTCTGGAACGTATACAAGGGGACATTTGTGGACCTATTCACCCACCTAGTAGGTCGTTTAGGTATTTCATGGTCTTGATAGACGCATCCTGTAGATGGTCTCATGTGTGCCTATTGTCATCACGCAACCTTGCGTTTGCGAAATTAATGGCACAAATAATTCGACTACGAGCACAATTTCCAGATAATCCAATCAAGTCCATTAGACTGGATAATGCTGCTGAGTTTACATCCCAAGCATTTAATGATTATTGCTTATCAATCGGGATAAAAGTTGAACATTCTGTAGCTCATGTTCACACTCAAAACGGTCTTGCAGAATCGTTAATTAAACGCCTGCAGTTGATTGCAAGGCCATTACTTATGAGAACGAGGCTGCCCACTTTGGTATGGGGTCACGCCATCTTACATGCAGCAATGCTAATTCGTCTCAGACCGACGAATTACCACAAGTATTCCTCGTTGCAATTGGTTTTGGGTCATGAACCCAATATATCCCATTTAAGAATTTTTGGATCGCAGTATATGTGCCTATAGCACCGCCATCCCGCACCAAAATGGGTCCGCAAAGAAGGTTAGGAATATATGTTGGGTTTGAATCGCCCTCCATCATTCGCTACCTCGAAACATTGACAGGCGACTTGTTTACTGCACGATTTGCAGACTGTCGATTTGATGAGACACTTTTCCCAAAATTAGGGGGAGAAGTTGGTGAAACCAAACGGGAAATTTTGTGGGAAAATGCATCATTATCTCATCTTGATCCACATACCTCTATTTGTGAAAGAGAGGTACAAAAGATTATCCATTTGCAAAGAATAGCAAATCAAATGCCTGACGCATTTACGGACTTGAAGAGGATAACGAAATCCCACATTCCCGCGGAAAATGTTCCAATCCGTATTGATGTCCCTGTTGGACAATCATCTAGTGTCATATCCAATGAGTCAAATGCACGCCTGAAGCGTGGCAGACCATTAGGTTCCAAAGATCGAAATCCTAGAAAGAGGAAAAAGAACGATCAAAATGACACCACGAAAGAATCTCATGATTTAACAAATTCTGAGATTCATGAAGAATCCATTGAGCCCGAGACTCTGGAAAATACGGAACTATCCCTAAATCCAATTAATATTGAGGCAAATATTAATCGAGTGGATATTGTGGTGGATAATGCCTTTGCTTATAATGTAGCATCTAGCATTATGAAATAATGTGAGGATCTCGAACCTCAATCTGTTGAAGAATGTCGAAAAAGACAGGATTGGCCAAAGTGGCAAGAAGCAATTCAATCAGAATTGAATTCGCTCGCAAAACGTGAAGTTTTTGGCCCTATAGTTAAAACACCTAATGGTGTTAAGCCTGTCGGCTATAAATGGGTCTTTGTACGCAAAAGAAATGAGAAAAATGAGGTACAAAGATATAAGGCACGCCTTGTTGCACAAGGTTTTTCTCAAAGGCCTGGTGTCGATTATGAAGAGACATATTCGCCTGTAATGGATGCGATAACCTTTCGTTATCTCATAAGTTTTGTTGTCCATGAAAAGCTTGACATGCACTTAATGGATGTGGTTACTGCCTATCTTTATGGCTCACTTGATAATGAGATATACATGAAAATTCCCGATGGACTCAAAATGCCAAACGCGCATAATTCAAAATCTCGGGAAATGTTCTCAATTAAATTGCAAAGATCCTTGTATGGTCTAAAGCAATCTGGACGAATGTGGTATAATCGTCTTAGTGAGTACTTGTTAAAAGAAGGCTATATAAATGACGCCATTTGCCCGTGTGTTTTTATAAAGAAAACAACATCGGAATTTGTTGTACTTGCCGTATATGTCAATGACATAAACCTTATTGGAACCCCTATAGAACTCCAAAAGGCAATTGATTATCTAAAGGATGAATTCGAGATGAAAGATCTCGGAAAGACTAAACTATGTCTTGGTTTGCAAATTGAATATTTGGCAAACGGAATTTTTGTTCATCAATCTACCTATACAGAAAAGGTACTGAAACGGTTTTACATGGATGAAGCACATCCTTTAAGTACACCGATGGTTGTTCGATCACTTGATGTGAACAAAGATCCATTCCGACCACAAGAAAGGAATGAAGAGCTACTTGGTCCTGAAGTACCATATCTTAGCGCAATTGGCGCACTAATGTATCTTGCAAATACTACAAGACCTGACATATCCTTTTCAGTTAATGTCTTAGCAAGATTTAGCTCGGCTCCTACGAGGAGACATTGGAATGGGATCAAACACATATTGCGGTACCTAAAGGGAACTACCGATATGGGCTTATTTTATGGCAAGAATTGCAGCCCGGATCTTGTTGGTTATGCTGATGCTGGATATTTGTCCGACCCACACAAGGCTCGATCTCAAACGGGTTATGTGTTTACCTGTGGAGAAACCGCCATATCTTGGCGATCGACTAAGCAATCAATTGTGGCTACTTTATCTAATCATGCCGAGATAATTGCTATTCATGAAGCAAGTCGGGAGTGTGTGTGGTTAAGGTCGATAATACATCATATCCAAGACAAATGTGGTTTGAAGTGTGATAAACTACCCACAACTTTGTACAAGACAATGCAGCATGTATAGCTCAATTGAAGGGAGGATTCATAAAAGGAGATAGAACGAAGCATATTTCACCAAAGTTATTCTTCACACATGATCTTCAAAAGAATGGTGATATCAATGTTCAACAGATTCGTTCAAGCGACAATATGGCTGATTTGTTCACAAAATCTCTACCAAAGTCAACCTTCAAGAAGCTAGTTCACAAGATCGGGATGCGAAGACTTAAGGACATAAATTGATGTTCTTATCAGGGGGAGTTAAGGCGCGTTGCACTCTTTTTCCCTTACAAGGTTTTGTCCCACCGGGTTTTCCTTGCGAGGTTTTTAACGAGGCAACCAATAGGCGCATATTCAAACATGTGTACTCTTTTTCCTTACTTTAATTTTTCCCATTGGGTTTTGTTTTAAGGTTTTAACGAGGCACATCATTGAATAGACATTCAAGGGGGAGTGTTATAAATACACTTCTATTTAAGGTGAATGTCTTTAATTAGAGAGATTCTAGAGTTCTATTCTTGGTAGCTAAATCATCCTCCTCCCTATAAATAGAGGTGCCCTCTACCATTGTAAATCACTCCTAACATTCTCTAAGTATCAATAAGAAGAACTCTCTCTACTCTTCTCTCTATTTGCTCTTGTTCTTGAGTTATTGTTCTTGTTCTTATATTATTTCATAACATTTGATGTTATATTATTTTAGTGTGAGATTTGATGCAAAAATAGTGCTAGCATTGGAGATGGCCTAATGACTTACGGCATTTCCTACTCCCTCCAATCCATTTTAGTTTATGTGGTTATTAAAAATAACTAGTTCAAAATACTTAATATTTTTGAAACTCAAAGATGTAATTAATTATTATTTTTTTAGTTTCCGTGATTATTAAATTATTTTAAATGTATAAAACACTGATTATAAAGTATAAACAACCTAAACGTAAAATATAAATAAGGGTATAGTAGTCAAAAAACCTTTATTATTAATATTTCCTAAAGGGATATATAAAAGATAAATATAACAACTAAAATGGACCGTGGGAGTAATGTATATGTTATCTTATACCAAATATTATCTTTTTTTTGGGTATAGGTTCCAAAAAATTAGAGACTAAACCAATTCCCTAAATTAATCTGAAAACAAAGGCACTCTGCCTCTAATATACTTTGTTCATTAGATTTAACAAATATTATATTTATTTTACTATATTTATTGTCACCGGGGAACAATTTAGAGAAAGCGCTTACTTTTTAAGTAAAATAATTATGCATCATATTATTAGTATATTTCTTCTGGTTCGTAATAAGTGATCAGTTTGACTTGTGCACACCTACTAAGGAAATATAAAATTCTAGACAAAAATATTTAGGATGATTAATGTATCCTTAATTAAATGTTGCAGCATAGTTAATTTGAGAAGTAAAATATTTTTTAGGGATACGTATAAGGTTAATTTTGAAAAAATTAATTAATTTTTTTATTATATAAATAAATATTTATTTTGAACCATAATAAAACAAAAAAAAATTAATCATTTATTATGGACCAAAAGGAGTATCTACCCCGTCGATATTCGATACTCTTACAAATGTCATATTTTAGGCTTGTACCTTATTTTTATGAAGTCTTCGGTCAATATGGAAGCAGTAAAGTAGAAAATTAAATTAGTCAAAGAAGAAACATTGAATTTGCTGGCTGCCAAGACATTTCCTTGGTTTTTCCTCCATAAAAGAAGACCATAATTCAGGAGGGAACCACCACTGAAAATTACTTACCATAGTAAATTAGCAAAAACACTTAGAACCAAAGTAGTGATATCGTATGGCAGGAGTGAAGTTGCTTGGTCTTTGGTATAGCCCTTTTAGTCACAGAGTTGAGTGGGCTCTTAAGATTAAGGGCGTGGAATATGAATTTATTGAAGAAGATTTACAAAATAAAAGCTCTCTGCTTCTTCAATCAAACCCTGTTCACAAGAAAATACCAGTGCTTATACACAATGGAAAGCCCATTTCTGAGTCTATGGTTATTCTTGAATACATTGATGAGGCTTTTGAAGGTCCTTCCATCTTGCCTAAAGACCCTTATGACCGTGCTATAGCTCGTTTCTGGGCTAAGTTCCTCGAGGATAAGGTAAAATTCGTCAAAATTCATATATCGACTCCAACGTGCTTACGATTGAGACATTATTGTCATTGTTGTTAAGTTTGGAGTTTATTGCAGGTGCGAGCAGTGGGGAAAAGTTTCTTTCTCAAAGGAGAGGAGCAAGAGAAAAGTAAAGAGGACGCCTTTGAGATACTGAAAATTCTTGATAATGAGCTCAAGGATAAGAAATTCTTTACCGGTGACAAAATTGGGTTGGCTGATATTGCTGCAAATTTTGTGGGACTTTGGCTGGGAGTTTTTGAAGAAGCTTCTGGAATTATTTTGGTTACAAGAGAAAAATTTCCAAATTTTTGTGCGTGGAGAAATGAGTACATTAACTGCAGCCAAAACAAGGAATATTTACCTCCTAGAGATGAGTTGGTTGCCCATTTCAAAGCTCACTTTCAAGCTGCAGCAGCAGCTGCTGCTGCTCCCAAATGAACACCTCCACTGAAATTTCAAGATTTTGTGTGGCATCTCCAAAATAAAAATATGCTTATATCTGAAGTTAGGCTTTAACAATTTCAGACCCGTATATTTGAAGTCTTTGAAACTTCAAACTCACAAATCTGAAGTTCATGAAAATTTGATATTTTGTGTGACTATAAAATTAATTGTGGGAAAAGCTAAGTTTAGCAAGATATTCACAAGCCAGGAAATGTTTCGTGTTACTGTTTTGTTTGGTTGGTCAGTGATTGTAGAATTAATAATAAGTATGTCGTGACAAAGAAAGAAATGTTGACTCATAGTGTTAATGCATTATATATTTCTTAGAAACAAGAATATATTATCAGGAAGTTGCTCGTGTTAATGTTTTTGTTGGTTAGTCGGTCATTATACAATAATAATCACATCATTTTTCCTCATTGAATTGAAAAAGAAAGGGAGGATTAGTGACTCGGCTGCGAAATCATTTCTACATTTCCAGGTAGCACAAAAAATTAATTAGCATTCTGCGATATTTGACGAAAATGCGGGTGTCATGAGAACATAAGTCATCGGTCTTATTGTACAGGGAAAAAAAAGTCATTATTCTTAATCTATTCACCACCTTTGAGTTTTAAGAAAAGGAAAGCCTGTTATGAAGATTGCCACAGTCCAAAAATTCCGTTCTATAAAGGAAAGAAGCAAGAAAAAAGAAAGGGTGTTTACCTTAAAATGGATAACAATTAAATTTTTATACGGTTAAAAAATATGTAATTTAATTTTACAAGAACAATTTATGAATAAAAAATAATTAAAGTAAAAAGAATAACATGATGACCAATTACGCCTTGCTTTTAGACAAACACTACAAATTAACCTCGGTCGTGCCCTCGAGATGGGCTCAATTGCAACCAAATAAATAAGCATTTGAAGAACAATATGCACAGTAGCTAGAGAATAAAAATATACTTTTATTGCTTTGATTTGCATGTCAGGCGTAGTTTTAAAATGAAAATGTTTTTCTCTTTATATAGTAGGGGAATTTCACTCTTAGTACAAGTCCAAATAAGATAAAAATTCCATCCATTAAATGTTGATCTGCAGTTGATAATGGACGAGATTCGTTCCGTAACATCCGTTTGTGAGGGAATATTACTGCTTCCTGCTTATCATGCCTATCCGTTTTTTCCTTAGTCTTGGCCCTTTACTCTCTTAGATCTGATTCTCAGTCGTATCCGATCCCAAGTTCATGATCGCCCCGGGCTCTGAGACGTGAAACCCCTCGGCTTTATTCGAAGTCATGCCAGATCGTTCTTCCCTCTCATTTCTTTACCGAAAAATCAAGGGTACTTTTTATCCCCGATTCCCCTCACTTTTTGAAGAGCATATTTATCGAAATGATGAGAGGTGATTCATTGACCCCGGTACCTTCCTTTGTACGCTACAATCGGGCCGATGGGTTAGTGAAACATCCTATCAGTTGTGTCATTCTGACTTCAGACACTTGTCAGCCGCCAGTTAATGGTACTCGAATGTGAAACGTAATGCATTAATTACCCCCTCTTATAAAAGCTTCGGTTCCTTTTTCACTTTTGTACTTTTTGATTTCAAATTTTCTTAAGTTACCCCCGAATTTTTTATTTGTTTATCATTGTTTCAAATCTTCATACATTGTTCTCCACAACTTCATTTCACTATCCCCAATCTTTAAGTCTTCATATTTCATATTTGAATCTTTAAGTTTGACCTTCAAATCTTCATACTCATCTTCAAACCTTCTTATCTGCCGTTAAATATTCATAATCCCAGATATCAATAGCAAAAACTTCAAAATTTGTGCCCCAATATAATGTCCCTTTAACTCCTAACCCAACCATAGAGGCCGAAGTGGTCCTAATGGAGCAACCCCAAAACTTCCTCTAACGAGTTTTATCCCTGGAGGCTGCTCTGTAGACGACTTTAAGGTCAAAAAAGCCTCCAAGCAAGGGGATCGAGGCAAGGAGGTGTATAAGTACATATGCTCTATCGCAGAGGACACATTCCGATGGTTCGGGAGGACTGCAAATGGGAGGGAAAAGAAATGGTCGTCCCTGGCCCAGGCAAAGACATTACCATGCATGTGGAGAGGTACTTAAGTTCTTATACATACACATTCGCGCTTGGCCCGATGGACATGATAGTTCTCGACTTTTATAAAAGGTACGAGGTCTGTCTCGAGCAGATTCACCCTTCTTTTTAGAGGATCAAGATCCTCCTCCTTCACTTTGTTAATAACACGGAGGAGCCCCGGTTTACCATCAACTATTTGCTTCACCTCTACATTCCCCGAATCTTCTAAGGGGTATGACTCAAGCTTGTCCAGCGGGAAAAGAAAGCTCCATTCTCGAGCATCGATAAAGACATGGATCGAGGCTGGCAAAGGAGATTCGTTTGGGTGAAGACCCGGGATCTTATTCTCCCCGAGTTACTGTCGTTCCTTGATAAATGGAACCTAAAATATAAGTTCCTCACCTCTTTAGTAGTTAAAATACTTTCTTTGTTTTATTATTCTTTATTATCACTCGGTTCTCCATTGTGCAGCGGTTACCTGAGTCCCCAATGCAGTCCTCAAGGAGTGGATAAAGGTAATCTACTAGTAATTGACGTACTCCGAGCACAAGTGGAGCAAACTCACAGAAGGAATATGGGAGGCCCGTTCACATGGTGAGTGTATTTCTTCCTCCGATTGAATTTCCCCATTGTTCTACTGTTGTTCTAACTAAGTCGCTTTCTTCCTTCTACATGTTTTTCCAAGACCGCCTAACTTCGGGTAATGGACGAGGACGAGGCCCTGTCCCTATCCGCAAAATCCTCCACTTTAGGATAGCCTATCGCGAAGGCTGCTGTGAATAAGGAGGACACGAAAAGAATAAAGAGGAGGTCTTATGGCTCGCTAGATATGGACACTGAAGCCAAGAAGAAAAAAAGGTTATGATCATGCTCTAAAAGAGCAACAAAAAGAGTACTCGGGCGAGGTACTGCACGCCAGTTCCCTTTACCATCTCTGGGACTACCCCCAAGATGAAAACCTGGTGTTCGTCGCCCATGTGCCAGCCATCACTACAGAAGAACGGGCGGCACCGGAGGGAAGCAACCTGGAGGCCACACCCTCTTCAGCTCGGGAGTCCGAGGGAAAGCCTATGTTTATGGCCTCTCGAGAAGCTCCTACAGTACTGAGAAGCCGCATGAGTCATTGTCTTATAAGAAATCAATATTTGACGAGGCCTAGGCCATTAAAGAAAAGCTGACTGAGGCAGCACGGGCCACAAATGTGGCCCTCAACCTATTTTTTGAAAGCATGGATGTCGGTGCACTCAAGGACTACTCCGGATTTAGCCTCCTGGAGAACCCGAAGAAGAACGTGCTTCCAGAGTCAGGTGGGCCAAGCTCGAGCCCAAAGCTGGTGAAGCAGTTCCCTCCCATAGCGTGGATCCCGAGCTTAAGAAATTGGTCGTATTTACGATCCTAGAATATACTAGGGTGTTGTCCCGTCTGGTTTGCATAGCCATGTATCTTCGTTGCGTGGTAACCAAAGAGGACCAAGCAAAGATGAAAAAAGTGGATGCAACGCGCCTTTTCAATAAGGCACGGCAGACGATGAACAAGGTATGATTACCTTTGCTTATATCTCTTAAAGGGTTTATTTAGCCTTAGCATATTTTAGTGATTTCATCACTTTTATTCCTCAAACCTCAGTGCTTCATCATGAAACCTTCCACTGGTCTCGGATGGAGGTGGGTCATCTCAAATTTGAGCTCAAGGAACGTCCCATAGAGGAATATGTACAAAGATATTAATGAGCAAACAGACGAGGCTCTTAAGGACCTCCGTGTCCTCCAAGCTGGGCTGGAAAAGTCTCAAAAATAGCCTCGTTGGTAAAATGGGACCATGCCACTCTGGTAAAAAAGGTAAGGGTGTTTGAGATTAATAATGAGAGGCTAAGGACAACTGCTAATACCACAACCTCGCAGGTCCAAGAGAAGATCTACCCGATCGACCAGCTCAGGGCCGAAATGAACGAGGTCAAGGCCTCGGTTGAGGGGTTGAGGAGCAAGTTGAATCTCCTGTCCTAAGACAAGGAGGCCATCAAAGAGGATTTGGCATCACCCAAGTATCGGATCCGGGTTATGAGTGATAAAGCCAACAAATGGTCTCGATTGAATGATGAGCTTCGAGCACAGCTGGACTCGTCCATCTAGGAAAGGGATGCCCTAAGACGGGAGTACACCGTGTTGAAGTCCAAGTTGGAGGCAACTTCGAATGAGTCCTTCGAGATTCAAGATCTGTTGGCCCAATACAAGAACGATATGGAAGTGGCCGAGGCCCGCATAATTACAAAGGCCGAGTACCTAAAGTGGATATCCCGGAGGGAGTCCCTCGAGGAGATTCATGACTTAGGGTTCATCTGTTGGCTTAGATCGAAAGGGTGAAGAGGCCCAGAGGTCGAGGCCAAAAGATATACAAGCCCGAGGGTTCATTGGTATCCTTTTTAAAGACTGTATGTCCAGCTTCCTTCGTATTTTCAATGAAAGCTCCGCAAATGCGGAACCTGCGGGTTTTGCAATTGCGATGCTTGATCTCGCAAATGCAAGATTAGAGGCCTGCAACAAGTTCAACTACACCAACAAAATTTTCTAAGTTCAAACTACCCCTCAACCCATCCGAAACTCACCCGAACCCTCGGGGATCCAAACAAAATATGCACACAATCCGTGCGATCAAATTGCCAAAATAACACTTAGAACTATGAATATAGCACCAAATCACATGAAATTCTTAAGAACACTTGAAATTCCTATTTCCTCAATGAGATGTCCAAATCACGTCAAATCAAGTCCGATTTTTACCAAATTTCACAAGCATGACTTAAATATTATATTAAACATGTACCACACTTCGGAACAAAATATGAGTCTGATACTAATGAGATCAAATATTAATCAAATTCTTCAATCCATTATATTTTCAGACTTATAAATATTTAACAAAATTCATTACTTGGGCTACGGACCTCCGAATTCGATTTTGGGCTTACGTCCAGGTCCTATATTTCAATACGGATCCACCGAGACAGTAAAAATACAAGTCTAGATCCGTTTACCAAAAAGGTTGACCGAAGTCAACTAATTCTACTTTTAAAAGAAAAAATTATTAATTTTGTTTCTCAACTTTCCATATAAAAGCTTTTCAGAAACACGCTCAGACTGTGCATGTAAATCGAGAAGAAATAAAATAAGGTTTTAGGGCCTTGGAATACAGAATTTAATCTTGAATCATAACATGATCTTTTGGCTCATCACACAAAGTATCTCCATATCAATTCCTCCTTTACTTCAAACATCTTGTTTACTTGGTTAATGAAGAAGAGAGAGTTACATTTGGCCTCGATCAACTCAGCCTCATGCTCTTAGCCATTTCTAAACTTTCAATTATAGCCATATATTCAGATTCATTGTTAGTCAATTTCATAGGTCTAATAGACCGCTTTATTACGTTACTTGTAAGTGGTACACAATCTCCAAGATGATTTTTTTGAAAAAAAAAAGAGAATAGATCATCCATTTTTCTATCGCATATCCTAGTTTGACACCAAGCAATGAAGCTCTTTCTCTAAAAGAATTTTCCTAAATTCTTTTCTACAGGATTCCCAGTCCGGACCCTTTGTGGTGGAAGCACCATACATGAATAGATTCTAGACCTCGGAACTTGTCCCCGAGCGACAGTAATACCTTCGCAACCTCGGGGATCATGGACGGCATAAATTTGGCCACGAAATCAGCCAAAATCTAAGATATTATAATAGTCTAGGGTTTGTACTCGATATCTTACCCCCTGATCCCTATTTCACATTTGGCCAACCAGACCGAAAGCTTGGGTTTATGCATAAGATTCCTTAGCAGGTACGAGATCACGATACATATGGGATGACATTGAAAGTATGATTTTAGTTTCATAAATGTGCTCAATAAGGCGAGTGCTAATTTTTCTAAGTGTGGATACCTTGTTCCAGCATTGCCTAGGGTTCTACTAACAAAATAAAATATGAAACTTTGTAGCTTATTCTTCCCGGACTAGGACACCACTTACCGCTACCTCAGAAACTGCCAAGTAGAGGTATAACTGCTCGTTTGCCTTCGGAGCATGCAACAAAGGAGGGCTCGATATGTACCGTTTGAGTTCTTCTAATTCTCGATAGCATTCTGAGGTCCAAGAGAAGTAATTCTTCTTCTTTATTAATTTGAAGAATCGGTGTCTCTTGTCAAACGACCTTGAAATAAACCGGCTCAATGCGGCTATCCGCCCAGTCAGTCTTTGTACTCACTATCAACTACGATGATAGCTTCTGTGGATTTTATGTTGTTCGGGTTGATTTTATTCCCCGGTTGGATACCATGAACCTGAGGAACTTGCCCGAACTGACCTCGAAAACACACTTCTTCGGATTTAGTTTCAAATTGTAGTTCCTCAATATGTCAAAGGTTTCCTGCAAATGCTTCAAATGGTTCTCTACTCACGAATCCTTAACCAACATATCATCAATATCAACTTCCACTGATTTTCCCTATTTGTTCTTCAGACATTCGGTTAACTAGGCGTTGGTACGTGGCACCAGCATTTTTTGGCACAAATGGCTTTACAATATAACAATAAGTACCAAATTAGTTATGAAAGAAGTATTTTCTTGGTCGCCTGGGTCTATCTCAATTTAGTCTTACCCGGAATAGGCATCAAGAAAACTCAGTATACCGTATCTATTCGTCGCATCGATTATTCGATCGATGTTAGGAAAAGGAAATGAATCCTTTCTATTATTTAGGTTGTGCTCCATTTTGAGGTTAACTCTGCCTTTTATTTGGATCAAACTTTGATTTTTTTTATTTCTAAAATTCAGAATACTTGTCTGAACTAATAGAAAAATTATTTATAAGTGAATTTTCTTTTATATGAGAAGGTTTACGTTTTCTACACAAAGTTGTAATGACCCACCATGTCATCATGCCACATAGGCGTTATTTGGAATTTAGTTATGCCATGTGGAAGCTTACATAAGAAAAATGCTAGTATTTGTAAGAAGATTTTAGAGAAGTATGGATATTTTCTTAGGAAGAACCTAGTTCCTTATGGATTTCCTAAGAAAGTCCTTGAAATATTCTAGGCTTGTAGAGAATTATAGAGAAAGACCTTATCTTGTAAATATCAAGGACTAGTATAATAATTAATATTTACACACTAGCCCCTAGGAGACTGGTATATAAAGGGGGCCATTCATTTGTAATTCATCAAGCAAACAATTTAAGTTCTCTCTAATACAAAGCGTCCTTTAACAATTCTCTTGTGTTCTTTCTTCCATTATCTTCGCGATCATAAGTATAGTAATACTGACTTGGCATAGCAAGAACGTGAGCAAGTTGTGCAAGATCGTGAGCGTAGCCTGAGTTGAAGGCACATAGCCTGAGTTGAAGGCACATAGCCTGAGTTGAAGCCATATAGCCTGAGTTGTCGTTCGATCGTAATCGAACCTTTGAAATATTTGAAGGCGCGTAGCCTGAGTCGAAGGCACATGGCCTGAGTCCCAGTTCAACCATAGCTGAACTTTTGGGTGAAGGCACGTAGCCTGAGCTGTAGTTCTACTGTAGTCGAACTTTTGTAATATTTGAAGGCGCATAGCCTGAGTTGAAGGCACATAGCCTGAGTTGAAGGCACATAGCTGAGTCCCAATTCAACCGTAGCTGAACGTTTGGGTGATGGCACGTAACCTCAGCTGTCGTTCAACCGTAGTTGGATCTTAGTAAGTTTTTCCGCATAACCCGCCTCGTGCTGGAAGTTGAGGCTTGCTTCTGGTTTTAGATCTGGCTTAACTGGCACTTGCGGTCTTTCCGACTGGCTCACTCGGGTCACCCCTTCACAGATCTTGGTCAGAGAGGTGCTTTCGTGCTGTCCTCCCTTTTGGCAGGAACCCGTGTGGAAAGGTGGTGAAGTATCTTTGTCCTATTTTCCCTGTAGGGATGGGGGATCTATTTCTTCTTTTTCTTCTTCCCTTTGCTCGGAGATGCGGGGATGTGGAAGCAAGATCATCTCGAGGTTTTTGACTTCCTACGATCCGACATGCCGCTTAGGCTAGTTCGAGCTGGGTTGCTTTTTTTCCTCTTTTTGGTCCACGGATGAACTACTCGGTTCTGCTATGAAATCCCCACAGATGACGCAAATTGTTTTGCTCAAAGTTTTCATTTACTTTAGAAGCATAAAACAATCAAAATAAACGGAATGCCAATCATAGCAGATCGTAATAAATCCAAAGACCAAAAGGAATAAAGTATAAGAGACAACAGTTATATGTTAAAGGGAGGAGGATGAAAATCTTTTATTAATAATATTGGTTTGGTTTGCCTCTCCATGGAGAGGTTTAGAGCCGTACAATGATACTTCTCTTCTTTTCGAAGGAGATGTGAGGAAGAATAAGAAGCATCCCCCTTTTAGGGTTGTTTCTCTTAGTATTTATAACCAGGAGATCTGCCAGCTGGCACAAAAGGGTTGGGACAACTCAGAGGGGACGCCCTCGTAAGGACGGCCTGGCCGTGGCCTTAGTTGTCAAACAAGATGACTGCTCGATAATCTCGTAAGTAAATGGCCATATCATTTATTAATTACAAATAGGCTTTAATAAATGCGCTGATCTCATTCATCATCATAAAGTCAAATTTCGACCCATACAACGTTCATATCAAACCAATATTATATAAAAATAAAATAAAAAACTAAAAGTTTTTCATATGTTCTATTGGTCATCACTATTTGGCGAGTCATGTTTGAATTAATACATTTCGGCCATCAATGTTGATTCTTTTGAACTTCCTTTTTATTTTTATTTTTCTGTACAGTAGTTGGAATATTTATAATATTTCACAATTCCCGAAGAGAAAAGCAATAACCTTACACATATTAGCAAAGAGAAAAATAACAAGGATGACCTATGTGCTCATGTCACCCACTGTTTCGTCAAATCTCGTGGCTTGCTTTTTTATTATATTTTTTGGCCTCCTTAATTAGAATTTAGAAATACAAGACTGATGTTTAACATTATGAGTCACCAATTTTATCTTTCTTTTTCAATTCAATAGGAAAACTGATATGATTAATTATTGTTCAATCACTGAACCAACCAATAAAATAGTAATACGGGATACATACGTAAATAGCCAGCTACCTTATTTTATCGAACAAATAGTTTTATCAAGATTTAGCATAAGTGGGTTGTGATTAGTTTGATTTGACAATATGCATATATTTTAAATACATCTTTTTTCTTATGTACACTGTAAGGTGTGAATGAATATGAAAGGATGTTGCTCACGTTGAAAAAAGAAAAGAAATTTGTTGGATTTATATAGAAAGATATTTTTATACTAATTTAAAGAGTTTAAAAGAAAGCAAGTTCTTACGTTATTAATGTTCGTATTATGATTGATTAATTTTATAGATGATAAATTTTTATCTTTAATCTCATGAAATTTTCGAAAAGACACCTTGTTATTTGCGAAAAGGCAATAACTTTTGAATTACACCTCTTCCTTTTACCCATTTAAATAAATAGAGTCCTGCCTCAAATTTTACTTTCGAATTTTTAAACTTCTCCATTATTTTTCAAACACATGACAAAAGCTGAGTGTAATTTGTTCTATGAGTAAAATAATGGATGGTCTTTCAATTGTGTGTTCATTACGTAAAGGTCTTTTTTTTTTACGAAAAAATCATTTAATTTTGTGTTTGTTAGCCAAAAGTCACTTTTTTTTTTTGTAACACAAAAATTATTTTACTTTATTCTATTTATCACAAAGGTCATCTTGGGCAAATTATATAATACTTTTACTTTAAAAGTCTATTATGCCCTTGACATTAACCTCTCATTTATGTAATATTTTCTATATTATATACTATATAATATATTTTTACCTAGGAATTTTACTTATAATTAAAATAACTCTAAATTATTTTATTTGTTATTTTAATAATATATTCATGCATTTAATTTTTCCATGGAATTCAATTTTTTTGATAATATTCAAATATGAACATGTTTTAAATATGAAAATGATAAAAATATTTATTTAATATTTATTTAAAAATAATAAAATAGATTTGTTTAACAAGTGATAGTTTTTTATAGTCAATAAAATTTTAATTTTTTTAAAATATATGTGTTTAATATTAAGTTTTTTAAAGTTTTATCTGTCAATATTATTTATCTGATGTGTTATTTTGCTAAATATATGTATTTTATTTATTAAATTAATGGGTATAGCTTGGCTAATAAATCAATGAGCTTTGATTTTTATTTAATTTTCATTAAACATATTTTAATAAGCACGATTAAGAAAATAAATTTGAGATTTGTTCACGGTAATGTTACTAACAAATATAATAATGCTACTTATATTTATAAAATTAATATTAAGAAAAAATTTAAATGCATGATTTATTATAAAAAATACTAAATAAAATATTATTAAGTTATTTTAATTATAAGTAAAATACTTAGGTGAAAGTATATTATATAGCGTATAATATAGAAGATATTACATAAATAGAATGATTTATAATATCACGGGCATAATAGACTTTTAGGTAAAATGTTTATAAAATATAGTAAAAATAATTATTTTGATAAGTAGAGCATAGTAAAAGGATTTTTGTGTTACAAAAATGACTTTTGGGTAATGAATACAGAGTTAAATGTTGTTCTAGTCTTTGTGTTCAAAACTTGTTGGGAAATTTGAACTGCCACTATCACAATAAAAGTAAATTGGATTTAGCTCACCTCGGATATAGAATCTCTCTATTTCAATTGTTACGACCCAAACCCCGGTCGTGATGGCACCCAACACCTTGTTAGGCAAGCCCGACCATTCGAACATTGCTAGCAAAATTATTAACTTAAAATGTCAAGTATAACATAAATTTCTCAGTTTAATATTAATAGGAACAGTGCAGAAACTATAACAAGTAATAACAACCCAAAGGATCCGGCATCACGAGTTAGAGCCTCTAAATGCAAATGGTCAATATCCTATACAATAAAAATTTAAATGCGGAAGGAAAATATAGATAAGAGGATAAATCGGGTCCTGCGAACGCCAGCTGCTACCTCGATAACTCCGGTAGTGAACTGGGCAACAGCAGACAATCGCAGCTAAGCCTTCGGAGTCCCTGTATCTGCACACAAGGTTCAGGGAGTAGAGTGAGCACACCAACTCAGTGAGTAATAGCAATAAATACCATTGAAACTAAGAAATCGTGTAGGAACACTACGCAGTTCTAAAATCAGCAGTGAATACAGTAAATATATGCTAAACAGGGAAAAGAAACTGATAAAACTCCTCTTTTCCATCCGACAATTTACTAATACTGCTGTGGCGCGCAACCCAACCCAATATAATGCATAATACTGCGGCGCTCAGTCCGATCCAATATAATATATATAATACAACAGCGCGCAGCCCGATCCAATAAATATAATCGACTGCGCTCATTGGGGGGTGTGTGCAGACTTCGGATGGGCTCCTTCAGCCCAAGCGCTAAAATACTGCGGCGTGCAGTATGATCCATATATAATATATCACTGTGGCGTGCAATCCGATCCATTTAATATATCACTGCGGCGTGCAATTCGATCCATATATAATATACTACTGCGACGTGCAGTCCGATCATATACATGTATATGTATATACTGCTGCGGTGTGAAGCTCGATCCAGTTTATATAAAATACCATCACTTTGGGGTCCTTGACCCCTCTCAGTCAATATAAACTTAGCCTCTCGGACCCACTCAGCTAACGCAGAGTATTCAACCTTAGGTATTCCTCGTTTACGGTGCAAATTACTTACTCCGGTTTATTTCATGATGCACAGTTAAGGATAGGACTGAGAGTGTAATTTAAATAGGTAAAGTGAGGTCAATCAGCTCAACATGCTCCTTAAGGGTTCTACAGGTCGGCACGAGGCCCCAAACATAGCGACTAGCCCCAGATATACAGATATAAGCTCAGTCTCAGTCAAAAGTACAGTAACTTATCAATCGGGATGGACCAAGTCCAAATCCCCAGCCGTAACATCACCACGCCCATCACACGGTGTATGTTTCATCTCAACATAGCACCGCATAGTGCAAATACAGGGTTTCAAACTCTCATTATATCATTAATAACCATTACTCACCTCAAACCGGCCAAAATCCTAGCTCGCCTTGCGCTTTCCTCGCAAATCGACCTTATCGAGTGCAGAATATGACCAAAATCACAAGGAATAGGTCATAATAAGCTAATGGGATTTAACCCAATTGAAAGAACTCGAAAAATACCCAAAAAACACGAAGTTGGCAAAACCCGAGCCCTGGGCCCACTTCTCAAAAAATTATGAAGGTCACATCACCGGATTTCTTGTCTCGCCACGAGTCAGTACATATAAAATTTACCAAAATCGGAGCTCAAATGGGCCATCAAATACCAATTTAGAATTCAAAAACTTAAGCCGTAATACCTTGGGTCAGTTATTTAAGGGATCGGGGAAATCGACGAGGATGTCAAACACCATATAGGGGTGGGTTAGATGAAGTGGAGATTAGCAATGGGTGTCTTGTGTGACAAGAAAGTTCCAGCGTAACTAAAAGGTAAGTTTTATAGAGCAGTGGTTAGGCCTGCAATGCTGTATGGGACCGAGTGTTGGCCAGTTAAGAACTCACACACCCAGAAGATGAAAGTAGCAGAGATGAGGATGTTGAGGTGGATGTGCAGGCATACAAGGATAGATAAGATTAGGAATGAATATATCCGAGAGAAGTTGAGTGTGGCCCCCTTAGAGGACAAGATGCGGGAAGCAAGACTCAGATGGTTCAGACACATTCAGAGGAGGAGCACTGACGCACAGGTGAGAAGGTGTGATTGGCTGTGGTGGGCATGATGAGAAGTAGAGGTAGACCTAAGAAGTATTGGGGAGAGGTGATAAGACATGACTTAGCGGGTCTTAGGATTACTGAGGACATGGCCCTTGATAGGGGATTGTGGAGGTCGAGCATTAAAGTTGTAGGTTAGGTTAGGTTAGGTTAGGAGGAATTGTAGATATTTTTACAGCGCACTAGAGTGCGAATAGCTAGCTATAAGGTAATCTTAGGATGTTACTGGTCATCTACCAATTCTGGGAGCTATCTGTTGGATATTAGTATACCTTTCATCTATTTCATCTGTATCATCTATTTCTATTTCGTATTTCGTATATTGCTGCTATTTTGTTATTTTATGTTATACGGTGTATTTTATGTTATTTTTAGTATGAGTTTATTGATAGTACTAACTTCTTCTCTCTTGTTGATGTCTTGAGCTGAAGGTCTCCTGGAAATAGCCTCTGCCCCCCCCCCCCCAGAATAGGAGTAAGGTCTGCATACATATTACCCTCCCCAGACCCCACTTGTGGGATTTTACTGGGTTGTTGTTGTTGGAAGCCCTAGTTCTTCATGTTTTTCCCAAATTTTCCATGAATGTAAGGTTGATTCTTAACAAAAATGACATTTTTAAGTCACGAGACTTACCCCTAATCAATTTCCCTCGAAACACTCTTCAATCTCTGCCAAAAAGCTCCCAAGATGGTCAAAAATGGTGGAAGTTATGAATGAACTCGCGGAATGAATTAAATGTTTTAAACCTTTCTGCCAACAGCGGTTTCCACTTCTGCAGTCCAAGAACTACATCTGCGGTCACTGCATCTGCGCCCTTTCTACCGCTTCTGCATTTTTTCATTTAAATTATGCCTTCCGCTTTTGCGATAAAAATTTCGCTTTTGCGGACCCGCAGAAGCGATACTAATTCCGCTTTTCTGGAAGCCTGCCCGGCCCCTTTTGGCCGTTTTGCGATGAACCAGCCGCATCTGCGGAACCGCTTTTGCGGCTCCTCTTCCGCAGATGCGGAAATACCAGAAGCCAAATATCCATTTCATGCAACATCTCCAAAAACCTCCGCTTACCAAAAGCACAGATCAGACCTAATACTTCATCCAAACTCGCTCGAATCATCAAAACGCTAAATTTAACATCAAAACCCTCAATTATGATCAATCAAAGCCTAAATTTGTTAAAAACTTCCGAATTACATATTCGATCAAAAATCTGATCTAAACACATCCGAATTACCTGAAACTTTGCACGCATATCAAAAATCACCTAACGAAGCTGTTGATACTCTCGGAGTCCCATTCCGACCCTCGCATCAAAATCTCACCTATCAACCGGAATCCACCAACATTCAAACTTAGCCAATTCAAGCCTAATTCTACTCCGGGCCTCCAAATTAAATTTCGATTTCACTCCTAAGCCACAAATCATCCCCCGAAACTAATCGAATCGTCGAAAATCCATTCCGAGCCCTATAACTCATAAGTCAACATTCGGTTGACTTTTTCAAACTAACCTTCTCATAAAGAGACTAATTGTCTCATTTCCAACCAAACTCTATCCGAATTACATCAAATTCTCTCAACATACATAATGAATTATATAGAAGCATAAAATGGGGAAAACGGGGGAGGGTGGGGGGAGGGGGGAGGTAACTCACCTGATGATGGGCCGGGTCGTCACATCAATCAATGCACGTCTAATTTAATGACGCTTGTTTTCTTTCATATCTAAGGGCCAGGGTTTATTTAGAGTAAACTATGGGTAAACTAAATATTATCTTGTTAGATTAGGCTTTAATTGGAAAGAAAAGATAGCTATTCGAAAATTTTGCTGAGAATTTTATTCCGATTGGAAAAATATTTTCTTACCTAGATTAAAACTAAAAAATCCTACATTTTTTCATCAGTCAAATATCCAAATCATTAGCTTTCTTCTCCCAAATCCCAATTATGCTCCTTCAAATGAAATATTATTTTCATCAACATCATAACAACTTTGTTTTAAGAAGGGACAAATTTTTTTGGTTCTTGTTGTAGAAAGTTTATTCTAATACGCCCCTCAAGATGGAGGGCCGGAGGACACGCCAATCTTGGACATCAACAGAAGAAGCCGAGGACGTGATAAGTGCTTTGTGAGAGCATCAGCAAGCTGATCAGCAGAGGATACGTGAGCAACACGAAGAGACCCATTCTGCACCAATTGACGAACAAAGTGATAATCAATGGAGATGTGTTTCATGCGCGAATGAAACACAGGGTTGGCATAGAGGTAAGTGGCACCAATGTTGTCGCTATAAATGACAGGAGCAGCCGGAAGAGGGACATGAAGCTCACGCAGCAGGGAGTGAAGCCAACGAACTTCGGCGGCAGCAGAAGCAATGGCACGATATTCAGCCTCAGAAGAAGACCGTACAACGGAACGTTGCTTTTTGGAGCTCCAAGAAATAGGATTAGGCCCCAGAAAGGCAACATAGGCACCAGTTGAGGAGCGGTCATCACAGTTTCCACCCCAATCAGCATCAGAGAAACAATGCAGAGGTATAGCAAATGAAGGACGCAGCCAGACTCCGAAGTCACGCGTCCCATTCATATACCGGAAGCGGCGCTTAACTGCACCCCAATGAGTGATAGTAGGAGCGTGCATGAACTGTGAGAGTTTATCACAGCAAATGGGATATCAGGACGAGTGAAGGAGAGATACTGGTGCCCCCCAAGGACCTGTCGATAGGCGGATGCATCAGCAGGAGCCCAGCCGTCGGCCAGATGAAGGCGGGTGGACGCCACTGTTGGCGTCTGAACAAGATTGGATTCCAGCATATTATGACGAGTCAAAAGATCAACAACATACTTACGCTGAGAAAGAAAACACCCCTTGGAGCTGCGCAGAACCTCAACACCAAGAAAGTAGCTTAGATCACACATGTCTTTAAGAGAAAATTTAGTCCCAAGAGAGTCAATCACACGGTTTAAGAAGGCATAGTCATTACCAGTCAACATGATATCATCAATGTTGGAAACACGTTCTCAATGCGATATACTAAACGTGTATTCTTTTGTAGGTTTTGATGAATGACAAACAAAGCACAAATTGATATATGACGGAGTTCAAGTACAAGAGCACAAATGTTGAGATTGAAGCTCAAGACGTTGTTTTTAATTGTTATTATTGAGTCATTCTTAAATGTGATCTTGATCCTATAACTTGACTCCATAACATGGCTTCTCTCATAAAACTATTTTCCAAAATCATGCATACTTATTTCTGTATCAAATAATTTCAAATGATGCATATTTACATTAGACAAAATGTTTTCTAAACATGCCTCAAAAATCTGGGCTAAAATAATCGATTATGAACTTATGATAATCGATTGTTTCTGAGCCAAGACTGCATGACAATCGATTATGAATTAATGGTAATCGATTGTGAGTAAGACAGTGAACATCAGGTTTTTCCAAATCTGCATGATAATCGATTGTGATCAAATGCCAATCGATTGTTGTTGAGGTAAAGTTTTTCAATACTCAAAATAATCGATTATGAACTAATGGTGATCGATTATGTTGAGACAATGTTTTCCAGTGATTTTAAATTTAATTAAGTAATCGATTATGTCTTTAGATAATCGATTATCACTGAAACAGTAAGTTTTATGATTTTCAGAAAATAACAAGTAATCGATTATAGCTTTAGATAATCGATTATCACCGAGACAGTAAGTTTCACGATTTTCAGAAAATAACAAGTAATAGATTGTTGCAAAGGACAATCGATTGTTGAAGCTGACCGTTGTCAAATGATTTTCAAATACCTCAAAGTAATCGATTATTGGTTTTCATATAATCGATGTTTTGCTTAAAATCTGGAAATGATTTTTAGAACGTTGCTGAAGTAATCGATTATAGATTTTATATAATCGATGTTGTGCTTAAAATCCGGAAATGATTTTTTAGAACGTTGCCAATGTAATCGATTATGGATTTGGTATAATCGATTATCTGTTTTTGAATTTTGCCAGTAATCGATTATCGATTGTAAGTAATCGATTATGAAGCGTAAAATCTGGGATTGATTTTTTATCTGACTGGCAGATAATCGATTGTTCGGTCATGACAATCGATTGTCACTGAGTAAATTCAGCAATTCTTAATTGGCAATTAGACAACGGTAAGACCAAGTTTTGCACCTATAAATACAGCTTCAACTCAGTGTTTTAAACACAACAACATACACTAACTGATCATTACATTGCTTTAAGCTTTTATTCAATTGTTCATCATTTTCTACTCATTTCATAAAGCTTTTGAGAGCCGTATTATTGTTCAAAGTTGTTGTGATCTTGAGCGTATTATTTTACTCATATCTACTCATCAAGGAGTACCTTTGTTAAGTGAGTGTTCAAGTATTTCAAATACTTGTAAGAGAATTTTGATTCTCTTGTGTTGAGGAACTTGTGCTTCCTCTGTTGAAGTCTTTGGGATTGTATCCCCGAGCAAGTGAAGTCTTTGGGATTGTATCCCCGAGCAAGTGAAGTCTTTGAGGTGAGGAACCTCCGAGCAAGTGAAGTCTTTGAGATTGTATCTCCGAGCAACTGTAAAGGTTTGTTAAGCACCCGTAAGCTTAACAAGTTAGTAGAAAATCTCGAGAGAGTCTCTCGGGGACTGGACTAACCACTGTTGTGGCCAACCAGGATATATCCTTGTGTAAGTTATTTTTATTGCACTTATTTACTTCCTGTAAAATTTAAATTCCGCAAGAAAACGCTAAATTTCATTAAAACGCTATTCACCCCCCCTCTAGCGTTAAGCGTAGTTTCTAACTATCAACATATACCAAAAAATAGGCTGTAATACCAGAATGCTGAAAGACGAAGAGCGAAGTGTCAGAGGTAGTGTTGACGAGACCCATGACCAAAAGGCATTGGCGGAGCTCACTGTAACATGCCCGGGGTGCTTGTTTGAAACCATAAATAGCTTTTTGTAACTTACAGACATAAGATGGATAGGCTTTGTTGACAAAACCCGGTGGTTGTGCCATATAGACATCCTCTGTAAGCCTCCCGTGAAGAAAGGCATTGTTCACATCCATTCGACGAAGTGGCCAATCCTTAGATACAGCTAAACTGAGAACCAAACGCACAGTTGCCGGCTTAATAACCGGACTAAAAGTCTAGTGGAAGTCGACACCTGGTCGCTGATGAAAGCCTTTAGCAACAAGTCGAGCTTTGAACTTATCCACAGTACCGTCAGGCTTTCGTTTGATACGATAAACCCACTTATAGCCCACAACATTCTGTGAATAATCAGGTGGAACAAGATCCCAGGTGCTATTCCGTAGCAGAGCATCAAACTCCAATGACATAGTAGCACGCCAGCGCTCATCAGACATAGCACTAGACAAAGTCTGAGGTTCAGTAACAGCTGGAGAGGTGACAGCAGACATACCAAACTTCTTGTTGGGCGTAAATATGTTATTTTTGCTGCGAGTTTGCATATGATGACCACCCTGAGAGGATGTAGGTGGTGGCATAATGGGTGTAGCAGCGGCAGGGGCCACTGGCGGTGTCGGAAGGGGCGCTGGTGGCGAGGGCAGTGGCGCCGGAAGTGCGTTCGGTGAAGGATCGCTAGTGGGAGCGGCGACAGGTACTGGTGGCGGCAGCGGAAGGACTTCTAGGGAGACCGGAGTGGGTACAGGAGGAGACGCAGGGTTAGACAGTTTGGAGAACGGGAAGACATCTTCATGGAAGGTGACATGACGCGAGACGAAGATTTTAGACGTTGAGGGATCAAAGCATAGATTGGCGCTTTGAGTAGTAGAGTAGTCGAAGAGGACACATGCACGAGATCTGGGTTCCATTTTGTGTGAGGTGTAGGGCCGAAGCCAAGGGAAGCATTGACAGCCGAAGACATGTAGTTTGGCAAGGTTGGGGCGCTTATGGAAGAGAGACTCAAAGGAGGAGAGCATCGAGAGATTTGTCTTTGGAAGACAATTAATGAGATAGACTGCTGTAGCAAAGGCATAAGGCCAGTAAATGAGAGGTACATAGGCATGATGAAGGAGAGTGAGACCAGTATCGACAATATGACGGTGATGGCGTTCAGCATAGCCATTGTGCTGAGATATATGAGGAGGTGAAGTGAGATGTGAGATGCCATTGGAGGCAATAAAAGAGCGTAAAGCGAGGAATTCGCCCCCATTGTCAGTATACAGAGTAATGATTTTAGGAGAGAAATATTTTTCGACAATGGATTTAAAGATGGGGAAGGTTTGTAAGACATCAGATTTACGGCGTAAAGGAAAAAACCAAACATACTTAGAAAAATGATCAACAAAGATGACATAATATTTAAATCCTTCATTAGAAATAATTGGAGAGGTCCATACATCAGTGAAAATAAGCTCCAGCGGAGCAGTAGAAGATAAACTTGACTCAGAAAAGGCAACTTATGACACTTATGAAGTTTGCAAGAGACACAAGCAAGATCAGACACATTAGTGGACGTTATACTGCTAGAAGACACTAAATGACGCAGGATTTTAGCTGACGGGTGACCAAACCGAGAATGCCACAATGACGCAGAGAGCTTTTGAGCCGCGAGGGCGGACGGGGGACTGGAAGCCGCCGGCCAGTAGTATGTGTTGCCCCTTTGTGGGCTGCGAACGAGTGTTGCCCACGTGCGACAGTCCTTCACCTGAAAATCAGTATCAGAAAGAACAACATTAACATTATTGTGACGACATAATTGGGCAACAGAGATCAAATTTTTACGCATATGTGGAACACAGAGAGCCCCAGGTAATAAAAGAGAGGAATAACTGTTAAGTTGTCCAGTATGTGTAATAATCAAAACCTTCACTGTTACCAATAACCACATTGTCGAAACCAGTGTAAGGACTATGGAGAGACATATTGGCAAGATCAGAGGTTATGTGATGAGAGGCTCCAGAGTCCACGATCCAATCGAATGTAGACGGAATTGCAGAGAGTGATGGGCTGTGTGAGCAGCCGGATAAGGCAGCGAAGCATAAGTTGGCCGCGGCAGTGGGCCACCGTAAGGGGGCTGATTGGCGCCGGAGATGGGATAGGACGGACAGCAGCGCGTGGAGTGGCCAAATTCACTGCAGAGTTGGCACTTCCCATTGTACCCGCGAGATTGGCCATTGCTGGAGTAACCACCGCGACCGGAGACTGAACCGCGGCTGCTACAGCCGCGCCTGCGGCTACCGAAGCAGTTACGACCTAACTGCTGTCCGGTGACGAACGCAGCCGACGGAGCCAGATCAGATGCGGCGGAGGTGAACGGCACACGAGCAGTAATCTAAGCTTCCATGCTTAACAGCTTGTCATGTAATTCAGCAAAAGAGATGGGAGATTCGCGGGCTTGGATGGCATGAGAGAGTTCCATATACGGATCATCAAGACCATTTAGAACCTTAATGACAAGATCCTCAGAATCAACAGTAACACCCAAGAGAGATAATTCATCCACAATCACGCGAATACCGTGCATAAAATCAGTAATAGATTTAGAACCTTTTACCGGATTATGGAGCTGCTGTTTGAGAGCCATGATACGACCGCGAGAAGCAGTGCCTTATGTGCGCGCAAGGATGTCCCAGGCCTCTTTAGAGGTTTCCGCAGCGGCAATAAAGGAGATGATCGGGTGTGATCGACGAGATGATAGCACTGAAAATAAGATTGTCCTGGCGAATCCAGTAGGGATATGCTGGATTGGGGAAAGTCACCTCCTTGTCGACGAAAGTGGCTGGTGGGCACGGCTTCGATCCGTCCAAGAAGCCGAGGAGGTCGTAACCCGTAAGAAGGGTTCGAAATTGGAATTTCCACGCCAGGTAATTAGTGGAATCCAATTTGAGTGGGATCTGAGCCGATGCGTTGATGGCAATCGGCTGGAGAAGCTCGTTTGACGTCGTAGCGACCATGAAGCGCGAGAAAAGGAGAGGAGGCGCTGATCGACGTCGAGAGAGAGAGGGCTGCCGATTAGTGCAGTGTTGGCGGCGGCGGTGACGGGCTGCCGAGCCGCCGCCGGGCTGCCGATAAGAGCAGCGGCGCGGTGGCGGTGGCGCGGGTAGGGTAGTTTTAGGGTTTCTTTAGCGATAAGCCACTGACGTATGATACCATGTAGAAAGTTTTGGGAGAATTAATTTTCTCGTATTGCTCACAAAAGTATATATAGAGTACAGGGGTATCAAATTCTACCAACTATAGAACTGTACAATAATGAAGGAAATCAAATCCTACCAACTATAGGACTGTACAATAATGAAATAATATTTTACCAGTAATAAAAAGATACACACAATTATATTCTAATACTTGCACCTTTCATGTTTCATAGAAACAAAATAAGTGAACTATATTGTATTTCTTGTAGTTGACAATTGCATTTTTAAAAGCATATTGCTGCTTTTGAAGAAAAAAAAACTCCATATTAGAAATGAGAAATAAAAGACTTGAATAAAGAAAATGCTTAAATAATTGCATAAAGGAACTAACTATTTCATACCAAAATCTCTGACTACATAATTTTGTCTGTCCAATCAGAACGAAATTCTCATTTTGTCTGTCCAATCAGAACGAAATTCTCATTTTGTCTGTATAATCAGAACGAAATTCTCATTTTGTCTGTCCAATCAGAACGAAATTCTCATTTTGTCTGTCCAATCAGAACGAAATTCTCTAGCAAAATTTTCGGATTGCTGTGTTCTCTTTCCAATTTAAATCTAACCCAGCAAAAGGGTACGTAGTTTTAAACAAGATTTACTCTAATAAACCTTGGCCCTTAGATCTGAAAGAGAACAAGTGTCATTAAATTAGATGTGCCTGGATGGAAATGGAGAGATTCTGAGGTGAGCCTTCGGGAGGGAATAATCGAACAACTTGACTATTACGAGGGAATTAAATTATTGATTAACACAGTGAGTTCAGTAGATGAATTAATTCAAGTTCATATTATACTCCGTTTTGTTTTTAATTTTGTCTTTGTTTTGATGCAGCTTTTCATTTTAGCCTATGCGCCGATGGTCGATTGGAAACAGTCTCTCTGCCCTTTCAGGTAGGGGTAAGGCTCGTCTACATATTACCCTCCCCAGACCCCACCTGATGGGAATATACTGGGTAGTAGTTGTTGTTGTATTATACTCCGTTTTATTTCTATTTCAAACACAGTAAATAATATAATTGGTCAAGCCAATACGAATGATTCTAAACCCACACTAAATCCACTTCTATATTGTTGTCACACAAAATCTTGGAACTTCAAAGATGAATAAGAAAGTAATCATTAAGGAGCAGCAGCTGCAGCTTGAAAGCGAGCTTTAAAAAGGGCAAGCAACTCATCTCTTGGAGGCAGATATTCCTTATTTTGGCTGCAGTTAATGTATTCATCTCTCCACGCACAAAAATTTGGAAATTTTTCTCTTGTAACCAAAACAACACAAGATGCTTCTTCAAGAACTCCCAGCCAAAGTGCCGCCGCATTTGCAGCAATGTCAGCAAACCCAAATTTGTCACCCACAAAGAACTTCTTATCCTTGACCTCATTATCAAGAACTTTCAACATCTCACAAACTTGCTCTTTAGCTTTCTCTTGCTCCTCTCCTTTTAGAAAGAAAGATCTCCCCACTGATGCCCCCTGCAAATTTAGAACACTCAAAACTTATATTTCAATAAAAAACTTATATATATATAGCAGTGAAAGAATATATATACCTTTTCCTCAAAAAACTTAGCCCAGAAGCGAGCTATGGCACGATCATAAGGGTCTTTAGGCAAAATGGAAGGGCCTTCAAAAGTCTCGTCAATGTATTCAAGAATAACCATAGACTCAGAAATGGGCTTTCCATTGTGAATAAGCACTGGTATTTTCTTGTGAACAGGGTTTGATTCAAGAAGCAGAGAGCTCTTGTTTTGTAGATCTTCTTCTATAAATTCATATTCCACGCCCTTAATCTTAAGAGCCCACTCAACTCTGTGACTAAAAGGGCTATACCAAAGACCAAGCAACTTCACTTCTGCCATCTCACAACTCACAACTTTGGTTATCTGTTGTTTGCTTTAATCACAATGTTTGTCGATGAATTTTATGTGGTGGTTCTGATCTCTTGAACTTTGATCTTCTTTTATAGAGGTAAAAATTAGGAAGTGTCTTTTTAACGGAGCAAATGCAACTTTTCTTCTTTGACAAGTCAATTTTTTGGCTCGATGCTTCCATATTGACTGAAGATTATTAATAAAGCACGTCTTAAAATGGAAGCAAGTGGAAGGTTCTATTCATTTAATAAAATATTTATATTCAGTAGATACATAATATGTATTTGCACAAAAGCTTTTTCACTTAATAGTGATTAGTTAGTAATTTGTATTTAGGGGTGGCAATTTGAGTCCAAACTCATCGAAGTCGCCCAACTAGCCCAGATGCTACAAATATTTTAGCTCATGGGTTAGTTTGGGTTGAGCCCAAGTCAATCAGTTATTTTTATAGCTCATTCTGACCTATTTAACAGCTCAAATACAATCCATAAAACTCACCCAAAACAAAAGATCTCAATCCTACTTATCTACAAATTTACTTAGTTGCCCCAATTTTATTTATTTATTTATTATATTTTAATTTTCTATTCTTTATTTTTCTACACCACTCACCCACCCATCCATCATACCCCGGCCCGCCCAAAAAATATTTTACCTTTTTTTTGGTATTTTTAATTTTCTATTTTTTGTTTTCTACGCCACTCACCCTCCCCCCTAACTCCCCCGGGCTCGCCCCCGCAAAAAAAATTTATTTTGTTTTTTGTATTTTTTTTTATTTTTCTTTACCATCCACCCTCCCCACCTCCCACCCCAAAACCTCTAAAAAAATTCACCTTTTTTGTATTTTTAATTTTCTGCACCATCTATCCACCCTACCCATATCCTTCCACACCCAGCGCAAACCCTGTTAAAGCTAGTTAATGATTAAAGCTAGCTAAGTTGGTGTGAATGAGAAATGGAGGGAAGAAGACAATAGAAGGAAAATGAAATTTCAAAGCAAAGTTCCTTTGAAAAGGAGCTTTGTACCACATTGGTGGTAGAAAGGGAAAGTTATGTGCTTATATTAGAAAGCACTTCTTCTAGCTCTTAAAGGGTTAAGAAGAGGGACTCCCCTCGCGCCGTCGTCGTCGCTCGGCTCGGCTTCGGCTTTGGATTTGGATTTGGTCAAATGATCTGATTGATTGATAATCTTTTTGGACCAAATTTATTTAAAATTCAATCTTCATTTTCTGAAATTATTTTTAATTCCCGCGGGAAAAATATTAATTTGTTAACTGTAAACTTCCCAACGTTCTTATTTTTCAGAAAAAGGCATGGCCTTTCCCGAACAGGCACCAAGCCTTTCCGAACAGTCACAATTCGAGGCTATATAAACTGAGGCAATGCCTCATTTTCGAGTACTGGAAAAAAAAAAATTATTCGTGCATTAAAAATTCTGCATTCTTTTCTGCAAACTGAAACATATCAAGTCATAGTGTGATTTCGTTCCCGAATTTGAGTTCGTCGAAGTCGTAGGCGTTTGAGGTACCGCCACTCCTACGACAGGTATATCCGTTATATCCTGGGAGGAAATAATCCACAACCTCGGGTACAGTGAGGGGGTTAAATTCCTTAAGGACACACAGTGAGTTCTGTGGTCTCGGATTTCTTCATTTCTGTGATTTTTTTTTTGTCTCTTCTTCTTACTGGTTTCCAGTTTCTCGTTGCTTTGAACACGGATAATCGATAACAAGCTTAAGGAATTTATATTATTATTTCCGAGTTCATCTGCTGTTGATTAAAACGTTACAGAACGATACAACAGTACAGAAAAAAAAAATTCTTACATAAAACAGTGACTACATACAGTTTTTCCTAACATAAAATTGTGACTGTTCGGAAAATAAAAGAAACTTGTAATTTTGTTGTTTGCATGTAACGAACTTGTATGTTGTTTGGAGACTAAATCTTCGGATTTTCTACTCCGGTTGAGATTAAAGTTTTCAGAACTTTCTACTCATTTGGGTACTTGATTTGAAGATATAAAAACTTCATCAAGTATACTACATACAGTTTATTACATTCTATTTGAAGTTTGTTTTAATTCTGTTTGTGTAAATTTGATTCGGTTTGAAGAAATAAAATCTTCACCGATTATTAAAGTGTTCTATTATTTCCTACGACAGAAATGGGAGACCAAACTCCAAATTTGAATGCTACTGCTACTGTTACTGCCACACCAGCCCCCGTGGTTGGTTCTACGAGCAATGCTGCGTCCTCCAGTCGTACTGCACCAGCACCGGCTCCGGCAGAGAAGCCCGGAAAATTCACCGGGATTGATTTCAAACGATGGCAACAAAAGATGTTCTTCTATCTAACTACTTTAAGCCTTCAAAAGTTTATTAAGGAGGATATTCCGGTTCCGCCGGAATCAACACCTGAAAATGAACGATTTGTTGTAATTGAGGCGTGGAAGCACTCCGATTTTTTGTGCAAGAATTACATTCTTAGCGGACTGGAGGATGATCTTTACAACGTCTATAGTAATGTGGGAACATCAAAAGAACTATGGGATGCGTTGGAAAAGAAATATAAAACAGAAGATGCTGGCTTAAAGAAGTTTATCGCTGCCAAGTTTTTGGACTACAAAATGGTAGATGGCAAGTCTGTTGTCACTCAAGTTCAAGAGTTGCAGGTTATCATCCATGATCTCCTCGCTGAAGGTATAAATTTAATTAATGCCTTTGTCAAAAGTATTCAGTGCCCCGTCACTTACATGTTGTTTGTTGTAGGTTTGGTGATTAGTGGGGCGTTTCAAGTTGCGGCAGTGATAGAGAAGTTGCCTCCTTCATGGAAGGACTTCAAAAATTACTTGAAACATAAGCGAAAGGAGATGACATTGGAAGATCTCATCGTCCAGTTGAGAATCGAGGAAGATAACAAGGCAACGGAGAAAAAGGCAAATGGGAGATCAACCATAGGGGGAGCACATATAGTTGAAACTGCCCCAACTAATATGAAAAAGAGGAAAAAGGCATCGGGACCAAGGAACTATCCCAACAAGAAGAAATTCAAGGGAAACTGCCATAATTGTGGAAAAATCGGACACAAAGCTGCAGACTGTCGTGCTCCGGAAAAGGAAAAGAAGAAGGGTCAGGCTAATATGGTTGAAACAAACGAGGAGGTTGATGACTTGTGCGCTATGTTGTCCGAGTGCAACCTAGTGGGAAGTCCGAAAGAGTGGTGGATTGACTCTGGCGCCACTCGCCACATTTGTGCTGTTAGAGAAGCCTTTGCTTCATATGCTCCCGCCGGGCCCGACGAAACAATATATATGGGAAATTCTGCAATGGCCAAGATTGAAGGTTATGGAAAGATACTGCTGAAGATGACCTCTGGCAAGGTGGTGACTCTCAACAACGTCTGTCATGTTCCTGAAATTAGGAAAAATCTTGTATCTACCGGACTTCTAGTGAAGAACGGTTTTAAATGTGTTTATGTTTCTGACAAGGTTGTAATAAGTAAGAACGAAATGTACATAGGAAAAGGCTACCTCACAGAGGGCCTTTTCAAACTGAATGTAATGGTTGTTGCTAATAATAATAAAGTTTCTGCTTCGTCTTACTTGCTTGAGTCAAATGATTTATGGCATTCACGTTTAGGACATGTCAATTATAGAACCTTGCGAAAAATGATTAGTTTGGAAGTATTGCCTAAGTTTGAATGCAATCAATCAAAATGTCAAATCTGTGTTGAATCTAAGTATGCTAAACATCCTTATAAGTCAGTTGAAAGGAATTCAAGTCCTTTAGACTTAATCCATACAGATATTTGTGACATGAAGTCAATTCCATCTCGCGGTGGAAAGAAGTATTTCATAACTTTTATTGACGATAGTACGCGGTATTGCTACGTTTATTTACTTAATAGTAAAGATGAAGCAATTGAAGCGTTCAGGCAATACAAAACTGAAGTTGAGACTCAACTTAACAAAAAGATTAAAATGATAAGGAGTGATAGGGGCGGTGAATATGAATCTCCTTTTGAACAAATATGTTTGGAATATGGCATTATTCATCAAACAACTGCTCCTTACTCGCCACAATCAAACGGAATTGCGGAAAGAAAAAATAGAACACTGAAAGAAATGATGAATGCCCTGTTAATAAGTTCTGGTTTACCCCAGAACTTGTGGGGGGAAGCCATTCTAACAGCTAGCCGAATACTCAATCGAGTGCCCCATAGCAAAACAAAATCTATTCCATACGAAAAGTGGAAAGGAAGGAAGCCCAATTTGGAATACTTCAAAGTGTGGGGGTGTTTGGCCAAGGTGCAAGTTCCTAAAGGAGAAAAATATCCAGCATTAAAACTTTGACTTTTCAGTCATTTGCATTTTTTAAGCAGATCACGCACAGTTCAGTTACTTTAATTTGACAAAGAATAGTATTGTAATTCTAATGTTATTGCGAGTAAAATTCAATTATACGAAATTAACTCAATAAAAAAATAGAGGCACAGAATTATAGAAATAAACTCGCCTTTCCATCAAGGAACTTAGCCCAAAAACGTGCAATAGCTCGTTCATAAGGGTCTTCTGGCAAAATGCAAGGGCCATCAAATGTCTCATCAATGTATTCAAGAATGACCATAGATTCAGAAATGGGTTTTCCATTGTGAATTAGCACTGGGATTTTCTTAAGGACAGGATTGGATTGAAGAAGCAGAGGACTTTTGTTCTGTAGATCTTCTTCTATAAATTCATAATTCACTCCCTTAACCTTTAGAGCCCATTCAACTCTGCGACTATAAGAGCTGCCACAAACACCAAGCAACCTAACTTCTGCCATCTTTTAGAACTTTGATTCTCGCTTAGCTTGGCTTCAAAACATACTTTGTTGAAGAATATTTATCTTTTTTAGGTGGTTTTAGTCCTCTTTTCTATAGTGCAAAATTTGGAATAAGTTTCTTGTCAGCAAAGAAAAGCAAGTACACCAAAATAACCTAGCTGCCTTGTTTGACGTTTGCGTTTGCACTGACGATTTATCTTCTACCACACAAAAGATATACTCCTACTCTCCCAATGCATGCGTTCGATTGCACACAAAATTTACGGCGGAAAAAAATTGTGATGATCCAAAATATGTTTAAGAACTCTATGTGCTCTTAAGCCTTAAAAATCATATTTTTTTTATCTTTTTCAATTTACGTGCACAGTCCAGACGTGTTTCTGGAAAGCTTTAATGTTGAAAGTTAATGAAAATAATAACTTTTTCTTTATAAGTTGATTTCAGTTGACTTCGATTAATATTTTTGGTAAACAGTCCCGAACTCGTATTTTGACAGTCCCAGCGGGTCCATACTGAAATATGGGACCTGCGCCTATGTCCGGAATCGAATTCCGAGGTCCCTAACTCAAGATATGAATTTTTTGTTGAAAATTGAAAGACTGAAAATAAATAGGTTTTAAGAATTCGATTAATATTTGATCTTGTTAGTATCGGGTCTCTATTATGGTCATGGAGCCCGGTACAGGTTCATTATGATATTTAAGGCTTGTATGTGAAATTTGGTGAGAAACAGAGTTGGTTTGACGTGATTCGGACCTTCGGTTGTGAAGTTAGAAGTTTTAAAACTTTCTTGAAAATTGCATTCAATTTAGTGCTAAATTCATAGTTCTAGGTGTTATTTTGGCGATTTGATCACGTGAGCAAGTTCGTATGATATTTTAGGACTTGTGTGCATGTTTGGTTTGGAACCCCGAAGTTTCGGGTGAGTTTTAGATAGGCTATGGGAGGATTGGACTTAGAAAATCTCGTTTCTTTCTTCAACTTCAGTGCCTTCTGGTTTCCTTCTTCGTGTTCGCTTAGCTACTCTCGCGAACACAAAGAATGAACTGGAGCTGGGTGGATTTTTGCTCTATGTGAAGGCTTGGTCGCGAACACGGAGCGATGCGGCCTTTACCCTTCGCAAACGCGACCAACCCAACGCGAATGCGAGGCTTTAGTGACCTGGGGGAGGGTCTGTCATCCTTCTGTGCGAACGCTAACTCACGCGAAATCCAGGGGGGAAAGCCTTCGCGAACACGTAGTAGATTTAGCTATCACATAGGCCTAACAAGGCAGATCTTTGCGAATGCGAAGAAGGCTTGCCCAGTGGTTTAAAAACATAAATCAAATACGAGATTTTCTCAAAATTTTACAACTCTTTCATTAGAATTTGACCTAGGAGCAATTTTTAAGAGGAGATTCAACACCAAATCGTAGGTTTGCATTCTTTAACTCATTTTCTTCCATTTCTAACATCACCCATTAAATTTCTAGCCTAATCTTTGTTCTTCCATGGTAGAAAACTAGGGATTTAGAATGAATTGGGGATTTTTGCAAATTGGGAATTTAGACCTCGATTTCAGGTCGGATTCCACAACTAATTATATATTCGGGATCGGGGGTGAATGGGTAAATGGATTTTGACAAAGCGAGCCCGGGGTAGACTTTTGACTTTTTTGGGAAAAAGTTTGGAAAAACTAAATTTATGCATTCTAGTGGATTCCTTTAGTAATAATTATATGTTTTAGTTAATTGTAGCTAGATACGAGTGGTTTGAAGGTAGATAGAAGAGGGAAAATTGGTAATTGAGCATTGAGGGACCCGCAGAGCGAAACAAGTGTTATGTCTAACCTTGACTTGATGGTTATGTGTTGTTTGCCTATTTGCTACGTGTTTGGATGTTGTGTACAACGCATAGGTGAGATTATGAGTACCTATGCGTTGTTGTCGAGTCATAGTACACGAGAGAGTCTTATTCTTGTAATCGTTGTATTCTTTGATCATATTGTTCATGCTTAGACTTTTTATTCTTTATGTTGAACAACTCTTATCATTTTTTACGGAATTTGATATTGATTGAGTATTGATTTAAAGTTGAGGTTGATATTGTGGAACTAAATATTAAGTGAGACTTGTTACTGATAATTCTATCTCACTGTTGTTATTGTTGTTTGTTTTGGTGAGGGAGAGTGTAAAGAATGAATGGTAATGCTGTGCCATTTTATATTCATTATCACGTGAGGAAGAGTGCAAAGCACGAATGGTGATGCCGTGCTATTTTATATTCACTATCATGTGAGGAAGAGTGTAAAGCACGAAGGGTGATGCCGTGTCATTTTATACTCACTATTATGTGAGGAAGAGGGTAAAGCACGAAGGGTGATGCCGTGCCATTTCTTTTTACTATGTTTAATACTTCTATTGGTGCAAAGCATGTTGTTTGGTGTGTTTCTTTACTGTTACAATTTTCATGATCTTGTACTCCGCTAGCATGTTTTCCCTCCCGTTATTTTCTGTTTAGCTTCTAGTAATTGTTACTTTTTGTATATTTTTTATCTGCACAGGTTTATGCTGTTTCCTTGTCCTAGCCTCGTCACTACTTTGCCAAGGATAGGCTCGTCATTTACCAGTATTTTGGGTCGATTGTGCTGAAACTACACTACTCATTGTGCACATTTTTGTGCTAGACCGAGTTGATCCCGAATTAGCTGTTTGCTACATCTGATCGAAGGCCCAAGGTAGTCATGTTGGCATCCCCTTCCATAGCCCATACTTTGATATTTTTTTTATCTCGCAAACAATTATACTTTCCTTCGGACAAATACTTGTAGAAAAAATCTTAAAATATTTGTGAATTTTGATTCCGGATTCTAGGGAGTGATAGTACATAATAAAAGTTGTTATTTATTTGCTTTTGCATTTATTTGACATGTATATCTTGTTTATGGTTAATCACTGAAATATAAAAGGTTTGGCTTATAAATCTCTAATGTTGGATTGCCTAGAAAGTGTGATTTTAGGTGTCATCATGATCCGAAAGTGGGAATTTCTAGTCATGACAAGGCGGTATCACATCACTAGGTTGACTAGGTCTCATTATTCATGAACAAACTTAGTAGATTCTGGAGGATCGGTGCGGTGACATTCGCATTATCTTCAAGAGGCTATGAAGTTTAGGAATAAATTTCACTTTATTCTTTTCCGTAGTGAAATTGTTTTCTCTCATTTATAGTTGAACTCATCTACTCATGTTCTCTCGTAGACCGCGAGAACATAGACGTCATCTTCAGCTGAGCAGCAGACAGAGCCCCTAAAAGAGACTTCTACGAGGGGCAGAGGTCGAGGCCGTGCCAGAGGCCGAGGCAGGGGTAGGCTAGCCTAGAGCTCGAGCAGCAACACCATCAGCGGAACCTCATGTTGAGTTTAATGATGAGGTTCCAGCCCATACTGTTCCTGTCAGACTAGCTCAGGTCCTGGAGAGGTCTAAAGCCACCCAGTGCTTCAGGATGATTTGGTCCGTCGAGTGGGACTTATAGAGAGTGTTGTCATACCGACACATTTCCTATGGCACCAGCCATCTCTCAGGTTGGGGGAGGAGTATAGACTTTTGCTACTCACATTCCAGATTAGATGGACGATTGGATCCAACCCTACACCACTACAGAGTGGCAAGAGCGGTCGATGCAACTTTTACCCGAGAAGGTCAGGTCCGAATTCACATGGAGCTAGTACAATGTTTGGAAATGGATTTCTATCTAATCTAGCAGTATGTAGTACTCTTTATTACACTTCCAATCATGTTTGTTTTTTTTGTTACTTCTAATTTTATCCTAATGGTATGTGAAATTAAGCTAAGTATATATGTTTGTAGGGTTTTCTAAATGGGTAAAGAGGCACTAGGGAAGTGACTTACTCCTAGATAAGTATCTAATGGGATCTAGAACTTAGTGCAATAATGTTATAATTGGGATCATGCTATAGCCAATGCACGAAGCTACTAACTCTACATCTCTTAGTAGTAAGAGTGTCTTTGCCTTGAAATGCTTTCTCAAGCCCAATTGGATGTTCAATTTGTGCAAGAAATGTTGGCTCAAGTGTGGTATTACTATATCTAGGTTTAACCCTTTAATTGGGGCTATCAATCTCTTGAATACACCCCAATTCCTTGTTGGCCTGAAATTCCTACACTTAGTATCTCTTTCTCAAGAAGAGCCTAAGTCAAAAAGACACAAATTAATATTTGCAACCACTAATTCAATATAAAAAGCATAAATCATGCCAAATAACAATTCCCCATAAAGATATAAGCCCTAAAATAAAAGACTCGTTAAATAACCACACTAGGGTTGGACCACAACCCTAGTTATATGTTTAGCTACTCATATTTGAAGAAGAAATCATAGATTGAGATGAAAAATAAGCCATAAATTGTAATTACAAGATAAGATAATAAGATTAATTGCTAAGTAAGCTACAAAATTACTCAAAATGAGAAAAAGTCATCGTTCATGTCTCACTACTAATAAGATGGCCTAAAAATCTGAAAAGAAAGTATTTATACACAGCTAATATTTTCAAATAAAATTGCCCCCGATGGAGGTACCACTAACATCGGAAAATGGACTGCAACAGCGGCGAGGCTACCGCGGCCGCTGTAAATCAAACACGGATCGCGGTCTCTAGCTTTTGGCTCAACTGCAGGTTCTCTAAACTTCTTCTCCATGGACCGCGACAAACAGACCGCTATCGCGGTGGAGGAACCGCGGTCGCATAAAATCACCTTGGACCGTGGTATCATGAATTCCAAAATTGGCAACTCTCTGAATCCTTGCCAGTGTGGACCGCAGTCGCAGTGAGTCTTCTACGGCTGCGGTGGACTTTGTGTTATAGCCCTGCTTCTACTTGGTTTTGAACTTATGTAGGTTTCACTCCTTTTTTGAGCTGGTTATGACATTCTTGTCCCTTTTTGACCAAACACTGCAAGCAAGCACAACAATTAGATTTTGGGAAATACTTGTACACATTTTAGTCCAAAACTCAAGCAAAAAGGAACATAAACTAGATAGAATCCCTAGTTATCAACTCCCCTAAACTTAAGCTTTAACTTGTCCTCAAGGAAATAAAGTAATTCCCACCTCCTCAAGATAAAAGAAAGGAAAATTCAGCTGTTCTAAAGTAACCTCATCAAGAATCAATTGGGACTAACAATTACCTTCAACTCAAATGCATTATCAACAATACACAACCTTTTAGTACCATGGCTATAGTGCGACACAAAAACATCAAGGGTTGACTCAACTCATCAATAATACTCTTTCTTTTACATTGGTTGCTATGGAACCCAAACTCATAATCCTCAACTCTCTGTAAGCAAACCTCACTTTTAGATTGCAGTACTCTGAACGAGGATTGTGGGAAACACACTCATCTTTCTCAAAGGAAGGTCACAAGTCCGGCTCTAAGTACTATAAGCTTGCCCCTTATGTGAGCCACCACTAATGTAAGCTTACTCAACTCAAGATCATATAGGGCTTTTGTGAAATGTAGTGAAGGCTTTTGGTTCAGGGTAGGATATATTGGTCTAAGAAGGTTTCATCTTCCCTTAAGTACTTAATTTTCTTCATTTTGGCACACATTTTCTTGACTCTTTGAGTCATCTACTTCTTCTTTTGGGGCTAGAGAGACACACTGTCACTCTTTCTTGTTCATTTCAATTCTTTTTCTCCTTTCTAATCTCTCCATGCATTTAATATTTTGCTTTTATTGAAACCCTTCATTTCTTCTACATTGTTCATTTTCTTTTTGAATCTTTGGCTTCTCTCCTTTTCTTCATTTTGTACCTTTTATCACTTTGAAATTTCTCGTCTTTCCCCCCAAACTTATGCTTTTGCCATGTGCTAAGGAAAGATAGGGTGCCAAGAGAGGATGATTTTAGAACGGATAAAGGTTAGTATCATGGTTATTAAAAGCATAAGGGCTAAGACTCAGCAGGGTTGACTAGGGATAACATCATTGGTAGGCTATGGATGCATTTAAGTTTCAATTGGGATCAAGAAGAGCCTATAATCGTTTCTCAGGCCGGGCTACACTTAGGATTTCTCCTAGACAAACATTGAGGGCAAGCTTTAGACTCATTGGCACGAGACTTGGACTTGCAAATAAATATCTCACCACACAATTTATAAGATTTCTAAAGAAATAGAACCGGGGCCCCAAAACAACCTTAGCTAAGATTTGAGTAACACAATTGATTCCGAGAAACCACTTGATGATTGTTTAGTCAACACAAGAGTCTCAAGGTCACAACTATTATCATCCTATACACAACAATTTATTTTACCCATACAGTCAAAGGTAAATATGTTAGGACCAAGTGAAGCTTTGCCTGAGGCAATATTGTTTAATAACTATTATTTACACAAAAACTAAAAAGAAAAATATTCTCAAACCCTTAAGAAAGTTATGATTCCATCCATCGTTGGGAGAGCCACTCGGTTCATACAAACTCTACCTTTGGGAAGAACCGTGGCACTAAGATAACCAAAGACTTATTGATCATTAAAACTTGAAAACTAAGAAGCTACGAACCAAAAAAGAAGCTATCAAATGAAATAAGAAGCTATACTATTAAGGAAATTGCGAAATAAGCTATGAAGTAAAATGTAGAAAGTACTGAATATGTTCAAAAGGGGGGCTAGGATAAATATTCATAATAAGGAATGATTATATACATGAGAGCAACTTTATATACAGACCAAACTAGAATCAATAATGAAAAGTAAAATAAAAAGTAAAGTTATATACATACCAAAAGTGAAAAATAAGCATAAAGAAAGAAAATAATGTCATAATTACAGCCCAACTATCAATTCAAAAATCAAAGTAGGGCCACCTCTTTAAGTGAAAGCTAGAATTGTCCTCAATGCTATCTAACCAAAAATAAGCTCAAAAAGAAAGATAGAGAGTGAAGAAAACTCTCTATGGATCCTCCGTCTGCATGGGGTCTTGTGGTAGCACGTGATCCTGTGGCTGGGCAGCTGGATCAGCTGTCCCAGGAGCCTGTGGTTGGGCAACTAGATCAGCTGCCCCGGGAGCCTGTGGCTGCTCAGAACCAGCACCCTCAGTCTTTGCCAACTCAATCTCAACATCGTCCACTTGGGGGATCATCCTCCTCCTTTTTGGAACTCTTTCAAGCTCCTGCTCCGAAACTTGCTGTCGAAGCCCTCTTTTTCCCTCTTTAAAAGAAAGCGAAATCTGGTTTACGACATTATGGCAAAATAACTCTATTTCCCATTTGGGAATTGGGTTATGGAATTGGAAGAGTCACCACCTAATGATTATAGTGCATTAGGACACTTATGAGAGATTATTTTGAAAAGAAAACCAGAGTTCGGGTAAGGGCCTGAGATTATCTCTAGGGGAAGGTGTTAGGCACCCCTCAAGATCTATTAGTGTGGTTTCCGATCGTGTTAATTGTGACTTTATGAAAGATGAAGCAATTAAAAAAGTAAGGCTCACAAATATAGCATTCGGATAACTTGAAAATGCAATGAAGAAGAAAGAGGTACGAAAAAATAAAATAAAAGAAAGTTGATTTGAAAAGCGTTACTATGAAAGAACATATTAGTAAAAAAAGCAAAAGAGAGAGGGGTCCTAGGTTTAACTACAATATGGATCATTCGATGCAATATCCCACACATTTTCCCAAAGAGGGGTCGCTTTATGATATTATCGCATCGTCATCATCTCCATATTCTACCCTTCCCACCCCTTAGAGGTTATTTAAGCGTGTGAATCGGTCGCGAATGCTTATTGCGTGCTATTACCCATCCCGTCCTATAGATCCTAGAGGGCATTTAGGATCACTATTCCTATAAGGTTAGAACTAAGCCGAACCCTTAGGTTTAAAGTTTAAAATACTAGGCGACATACAAAAACAGATAAGACTTGCATATAAAGGAATCATATAAGACATGTAAAGGCTCAAATAACCCTCTATAAGAGAACACGTAATTAGCACGTCTCAAAAAGATGTAAGGTCTAAAGAAAAGATAGTTTTAAAAAAAACTGGAGTATGAATTGAAACAGAAGTGGGGGAGTTTGCAGTAAAACATTAGAGAAAAAACGTTTAGAACTTAAGAGAGGCAGTAGAAGTTTTTAGAAATATGCAAAAAAGTCATTTAGAAAACAATTTGGAATGCCCAGTAAGACAGTTTTAGTCATACGAGGTAAAAAAACGAATGTGAAAGCATTTTTTGAGATTGCAAAAGCAAAACAGTAAACACACAGGTTCTTTGAGAATTAGTACTCAGATATTTGAAATAGCGGTTCAAATCCGGACAAGAAAGTACAGTGGAAACCTTTTGCAAAAACTGTGCAGAAGTTTGTAAAAAAATAGAGAGGGATTCAGAAACAAACGAATTCAGACAGAGACAAATTATTTTGAACACAAACTTGAAAATGATTAGCCCGTCTTATCTTTTTATTCGGCCTAGGATTTTGCTAGGCGTTATTAAAATGGTGAACATGCAATGGTTTTCAGTTTTTAATAAGGAGTTTGTTAACCAGTTTTACATTTTTGTTGCAAGATTAGTGAGGCATTCAACAGTTGTAAAAGGAAGACCCTAAGCACATGATATCTAATGCATATAGAGACCTAAAGTATGGTATCTAAATGCAAGGCAATCATTTTGATTATTAATTGAAAAATAACAAGCTGAAAGTAAAAGACCTAAGAATCGGATTTCTATGTGTGAGATGCATGTCCTATACATGCTTTCTATTACGCAAATAGGTAAGTAAAGTCCTATTAACATGTTGTGAACCCATTCCCTTAATAATCATGCATAACCCTCCCCAATTTCACTATAACCCCCATTGTTCTTTACAAATTATTACAGCAAAGTAATAAAAAATACAACAGTGATAACAAAAAAGAAGTTATTCTATAGAGAGCCTTCAGTCAGGCCCAAGCATCTCCAACCTCACTACTTTCGAGTTTCACAGCCATTACCAAGGCTCGGGTGCGGCAAAGTTCCCTAAGGGTTCGTTTGAACCCTTGGCCAATACCAAACACCCAAAAATGTCCCAATTATACAAGTACAAGCATGGAAGTGCCAGCCTTATACATCAGAGTTCCTTGGGTTCTCAAGGCTCCCATGACAGTGCTTACACTAAGGGAGCAGACCCTAAATCTCTAGGAATGAGATTGTAATTGAGAGAGTTGAAAATATTTGAGAGACACTTTAAGAAAGCAGTTGTAAGCATCAAGAGAGTTTGAGAAAATAGCTGAAAGAGTTGGAAAGGTTGAGACAGTTTAAGAAAAATAGTTGAAAGAGTTGAAAACGTTCTTTTGAAATTATTTTAGACTGGCCAGTTTATAAACAGTAGGGCATCACACAAACAAGGGGCAAAAGGGAAAGGGGGATAAATAAGTAAAGTGGACTACAGACATACAGACAAACATATTGAAAGAAAAAATACTCAGACATTATTGTAAGCCAAGGGTTTAATTTCTTACAGCACCAAAATTCTAATACACTTAGCTTCAAACATAGATTTTAGGTTAAACAAGTAGCCAAGCAGACATGGATGCATTGTAGTAGCACATAAGGAAAACATTCATTGAGCCAGGGAGCAAATGAATAAAGTGCAAATAAGTAAAGGGAACATACAAAATGTTGGGTAAAAGCAATCGGACATGGTAAAAAACAAGGGTTTAGTTCTTACTGTACCAAACCCCAAATATAATCAACCTCAAAGAGAGGTTTCATTGCTATTAAGTAGACAAGCAGTAGTGCATATAGAAGAGGAACATGCATTGAGATAGGGAAAGGGGAATAGGGGAAACACATGCTAAGCTAGACTAGTAGACTGACAACTACATGCTAGTGGCAATAAGAGCAACTGAACCATAGGTAAAAGCACGCAAGAAATAATATGAATTGCAAAACTAAAAGGAGCATGTTGTTTCGGAGGCTATTTCTTAAATCGGTAACATACCAGTTGCAGGTAATAAGACACAATAGCAATGCAATATTGCACACAGGGAGAGCAAGGTGCTCAAAGAATGGAGCAGCAGTGTGAGCACCAGTAGTATGGGAATAACAACATCAATATGAGAACAACAACAACAATATCAGAACAGCAACAGCAACAGACCCAATGTAGACAAACAAATAGAACCCAGTAATGTAAAGTAATCAACCACAAGTTACTAAATCTTTGATGTTAGCCGATTTGAGTGTTCAAAGAAGAGATTGAAAGAGTATAGTAATAGTAGACAAAGAGAGAATTCAGAGAGTTTTTGATTGTGAAAGATGTGTGTTGTTTCAAATAGAGAAGTGAGGAATATTTATAGTATTAAAAACGAGTGAACAAATAAGGTATCAATCCATATTTAAGGAACTGGTATCAATCATAATCAAACAAGTGTAGGACTCCCCTTTAATTAAGGAATCATAGTCAAACGGTAACAAGCAGTCATTTTTTAAAAGGAAAGGAACCACAAGGTATGGCCTGACCACATAAGGAAATAAAAATCGCATATGTTATACATTGCAGACTAGGTGCATGATACTTAACTAATGAAATATGTCAAGCAAGTAAATCAATATATTTATGCACACATGTAAGGAAAATACCACTTCAATTCTGGGAAATAATTTTCGAAATTGAAAACTTGGGAGATCAGTCATCTAATTGGGGAATGTAACTGATTGAGGAAGAAAATTCGAAATCAATACCAAAACTATAAGGAGAATACAAAAATCACAATTTAAGGCTTGTAATCATATCCTTAAAGAGATGGTAAGAGTCAGTACCATATATACAACCTGAAACCATAAGAGAAGAACACATAATGGTAGGGAATGAAACACTAGCAACAAGAATCAAATCAGAGAACACGAAACTCAAAGAAAAAAAATCTAGAAGAACATGCAAACAGGCAAATGTAGATACAAACATGTAGGGTTAGGGGTTTTTATTAGATTTTAACAAAATACTTTAGGAGTAGTACTGAAAGCCACGAATTAGTGCTAAAAATCAGAAAAGTAAAGTATTTTGTTAAGGGGGTTAAGAAACCCTAGCAATAGAAATTACAGTATGAAACCCAAGTTAACAAGGAAAACAAATAAACAAGTGAAATAAACAAACAGAAAGGGATATATAGTACTCAGAAAGAGTAGAAGGAACAACTTTGAAGAAGGGGTGATAAACTCTAACTTGAAAGAGTGGTAATTATCGAAAAAAACTTGAAATAATCTGAAAAGCTAAGTAGAAATAGAGTAGAAAAAAAAAAATAAACCTAAGAGTTATTTTAAAATAGTAGAGATTAAAGAGAAAAAATTAGGGTTTTCAAACAGATTAGGGAAACGAAGAACCTGGCTTTGAAACTCGTATACAATGCCATAGAAGGCATCATTGTTCAAAGACCACCGGAGAAAAGCTGGAAACAGACCCCAAATAAAGCTTCAGTGACTGCCTTCCATGGCGGAAGCTGATAAGCTTCAAGCTTGAGAGAGAAAACCACGATATAGGGACTCCACGGTTGCTGGAGTTCGAGAGGAGTAAGGGAGGAGTGAGCTGGTATGACGATGAAGGCCATGAGAGAACCAGAAGGTTCTGGAGAGACGAAGGGTTAGAGAGCATTTGGGAGTGAAAGGGGATACAAGGGAGGCATATTTAGAAAATGAATTAGGGTAAGGGGGCTATGGGTTTAATTATGGTAAGATTGATCGTGGACCGTTGATCAAAATGATAAACGACCACGATTTAAACGGGGATCCGGGTGGATTGGTCCAAATAGGTTTGGGTCGGGTTATTTTCTAATTGGGTTGTGATTTGGGGGGATGAATTTGGGTTTAAATGTCGCCAAAATTGAAAGGTTAAAAGGCTGTAATTTAAATGCCCAAATTTCCCCTAATTTAATTTTGTAAAATAGCAAATGATTTTATAAAAATCCATTAAAAATATTGAGATAATAAAATAAAATTAGGAATTAATTAAAAATATTAGGAATAATTTTATACTTGAAATACTTATAAAATTGAGAAATAGGCTAAAATTGCAATTTAATGCAATTTTAGTTTAAAAACACCTAATTGCTTTGTAATGATTCAATAAAAATTACATAAATTATATTCTTATGTATATGAGAGAGTAAAATTAATTATTTATTAAAATAACAAGATTTGATGCTAAATTTTGGATTTTCTAGTACAAAATAAGTTGTAAATTGGTTTTAAAATACTTGGAAAAATATAGAAAAAATACCAAACTTTTTTGTAGATGCTTATGTATGCATTCAAAAGCTATTTTGAAAGTATTTCGGGTACAAAATACATAGGAAAAAATTGGTATCAACACTTGCTCCGTCTCATGTGCTGGAGGCTAATCATGCAATAGCAGCTCCAAAGGAAAATGATCAGATGCCTTCATCTTCTCCAGTTCGCCCCTCAATTCCTTGACCGACTACATCGATGCTCATGTAAGCTTAAGCTTCTTTGTGTATTTGCTCATCTCCTTCAGTGTTTTCCCTTGTTTAGCAAGAGCATCTATTATAAGATTTTTGTTATCAAGGAGCTTATTCTAGTTTTCCAGAAGCTCCTTGAGAGTCTCCTCTACCAAAGCTAGCACTTGTGGCTATGAGGGCACTGATTGTGCTTCCACTGAACTAAAAAGTACAAACAGCTTTAAAGTTGCTGCCTCCATCCACTTGTTGATACTTGAGAGTGTTTGGTTTAATCTGTAGGCAGTCAATGGGTATGCCGAGGAGGATATAATATCTAGAGTAGGAGGTAGATGGTCTAGAGGCAATATCTGGTGTGGTTGTGGGAGGCTGAGAAGAAATGACTACTACTGGCTCTTCAGACTGGCCAATAGAAGTAGTGGCTTTGCCTTTAGGATCTTTGGCTTAGGGGTTATCATCAGGCTTGAGGCTGTACCAGGAAAAAGGTATCTTGGGTTTGAACTTCATGTCAAAATTCCTTTTCTCCAAATTCTGGTCTCCCAAATACATTGCAATGAAATTTAGGAAGGGGTATGATTTGTCACCATCATTGACCACCCTAGTGATCACCTTAGACATGACATTCCCGACATTGATTGGGAATCCCGCCATAATAGAAGGGACTAATATCGTCCGGGAGAATGGCATGGAGTTCTCATGGGTAGTGGGGTCCAGCATGCTGCATAAAAAAGTCTCCCACCCCTTCGCCTCAAAATTTAGAGTGTTCGTCAAAATTGCAACTCCTAATGTCAACCATGATGGGGTGGTGCCCGGGAGAGCCAAATATGATGCTAACCATGGGCAGGCTGCCTCATCAAGTGCCAATTTCTCCAAGTACAATGATTTGTCTTCCTCAGGAAAGCCCAGGTACTCATTTATTGTCTTCCCATCGAACATCTCTTTCAAGTTCCGCACTTTAGTCACTTTGGCATCCTTCTTGATGTGGGAAGAATTGACATAAAACTCTTTGACTAAGTGCTCGTTTGCCTCTGACACTCTGCTGGTGAAGTAATCCCACCCCGCTCATCCATTGAATTGCTGTTTCACTTTGGGGTTGTGCGACAGGAGATCCCTCTGTATGAACTGGCACTCAATAATAAGCGACCTTAGAGGCCACCATTCTCAGAACTTGTGATAAGCTAGCTCACTAACGAACACTTTTGACCATACCTCGAGGTCTCTAATTCTTTCCACACCCTCGAGTTGGGGCACACCCCCTCCCTTCTCATCTGGTACCCCATCATCTACATCATGTCCTGGTGGCGAAAGTGTAGGTGAGGTTGAAGCTGCACTATCACTGCTCTCAACTGATCCCTCAGACGACTCAGAAGAAATCTGAACTGAAGCATGAGTAGTAGAAGACGCCGAAGGTGTAGGTAAATCTCTCAAACAATGCCTCTCTGGGAAGTCAGGTACATACTCTGGCACCGAATCAGACTCAGATGCCTCCCGGGATGGCGAGTACTCACTTCTCCCAGAATGGGAAGCAACTCTATCTGCAGCTTTGATGAGTTTTTTAGTTTCCCCAATAGCTTTCCGAGCTGTTGGGGTCAATTTGATCATGCCTCGTCCCGTACCCCGGGAGGGCTCTGGTGTACCCTTTTGTTTGTAACCACCTCCTCTAGATTTAACCATTGTTTGCAAGTGTATTAGGTGAACTTGTTAGTGGTAATACTGGAAGAAGCAGTGAAACTAAATAATAGACAGTGTAGAGCAAAACTGCAGTCCGTGGTCCGCGAATAATGCACTGCGACCGCGAAGGCTGCACCGTAGACCGCGAAAAATCAACCGCGGATCACTGAGAGGTGGAACTCAGATTACACATTCTCTGATTAAATGGCAATGCGGACCGCGAAAAATGGAGCGCATCCACGGTAAGTGCACCTCAGACCACAAACAATGCCACCGCACACCGTGCTTATCAATACTTGAAAATCTCTCATAAGATAGGTGACCACGGAAGAACTACCGCGGACTGCAAAGGTCAAATTTGTGCTCAACAATTAGGGTTTCTAATTTTTCATGTACTTTAGCATTAACCAACATATTATCAACCCATAGGTAGTTACTCACCATTTCTGACGAATTAAAACCTAATCTAATTAACATTATAGAACCCTAATATAAAAATTTAAAGGAAAAGGAAGAAGAAAAAGTAATAAATCTCAAATTGAAAGAAAGAAAAATTAAAGACTAAGTATATATTTGAATTACCAGAAGTGAGATGCAATAAAAATGAATCTCAGTTCTTGTGTTGTGCAAATTAGTGAATGAGTGAACATTAGTCTATTTTGATTGAGAGTGCAAAGGGCGAAAAGTGTAAAGGGGGGCCTGAGGTCCTATTCATAGACAAGCCTCCAGACCCACTAATTCTTACCTACAGTGGCTGCAATAAATGCACCCAGAGCGCGGCTATGTAACTTAGAAGAGCAGTTGCTTTGAGACCACCACATACCACAAAAATTCTTCGTGACAACGGTAACCCACTACGGTCTGTGAAAAGTGCACCGTGGGAGCAGTTCAAACTTCAGAGAACCTCCACTTTTGACCTTTTAACATTGCGGACTGCAATCAAATTCCGCCCTCGCGATAAGGCCACTGCGGACCGCAAAAAATGAAGCCGGCCGTGGTCCAAACTTCAGAGAGTGACACAATTTTCCATCTTAGTCCTTTAGTGCATTAAAAATCCCTATACACATCTCACAACCAGTTAGTTCAAAAGCAAATCCTACACTAAGAAGAAAATAAAAAAATATAAACAAAAAGAAAAAAATATGGGTTGCCTCCCAAGAAGCGCCTAATTTAACGTCGTGGCAGGACGCATGTTATTATCAATCACTTGAGATAGATCATTGTCACCACGTGGCTGTCATCATACTTGACAAGATAGTGCTTGACTCTGTGCCCATATGAAGATCTCACCATTTTTGCTTTTCGAATCAAGAGCACCAAATGGAGTCACAAGCACCACCTCAAAAGGTCCACTCCATCTTTATTTAACCTTACCCTGAATCAGCCGTAACCATGAAATGAACAAGAGCACCAAATTACCCACTTTGAACTCTTTGCCACGAGCATACTTGTCATGAAGGTACTTTATCTTGTCCTTATACAAGAACGAACATGAGTAGGCATGAAACAAGAATGAATCCAGATCATTAAGCTACTCCACCCGAAAATTTACTGCCACATCCCATTCAAGATTTAACTTCCTCAAAGTCTACATGGCCTTTTGCTCTAACTTTATCGGTAGATGTCAAGCTTTACCAAACATCAACGGTACGGAGACATACCAATCGGAGTCTTGTAAGCAGTCCTATAAGCCCAAAGAGCATCATCCAATTTCTTTGACCAATCGGTCCTATTTGCATTGACCGTCTTTGACAATATACTCTTGATATCCCATTGAAGATTTCAAATTGCCCACTATCTTGAGGATGGTAAGGGGTAGAAACCTTGTGATTGACACCATACTTTGCAAGCAAAGTGTCAAATGCCTTTGTTTACCATAAAAGTGGTAACAACAATAAAATTTGTAAATGGGATTCTAAAAATAGCTGATCTATTCCCGATCTAGTTGTTAAAGTAGATAATGCTAAGAATTTGAAGTTTATCAATGAAATTCAAGCTAACATGAGGCAGTAATCAAACCGAGGGGCCTGCTTCCCGGATATAAGAATGGTCGATGGTAGACCTCAGGGTCGATATCGGGGCTGAGCTCAAGCTATTGGAGGTAGTCGGGAACCAGATAATAGTTAAGATGTAATAAAATGAGGATTTTTATGGCCAATACTAAGCGATAAGATGAAGAACAAGCAAGGGAAAGATGAATATTTAAGTGGCCTCGGGCCAGTGAGAACGAGTGAGTTTAGAAAGAATATATATATATATATATATATATATATATATATATATATATATATATATATATATTCACTAGTGGATAAATGGAGAAACATCCGCCCTTTACAAAGTGGTATGGATTCCCTTTATATAGGAGAGGGAATACCACATAGTACGAAGCGCATTAAATGTAAAGATACGGGGATGGGACGGCTAGGCATGGTACTAGTGTTTACTGATTCTAAATGCTTGCCTCGAGAAACCCCAATCCTTGGGATCTTCATTGGGTCGCACAGAAATTCCCTATTCGCGGAATCTTTGCGGGTTCGCGGACGAACCTCAAGGAAGGGAGCTCTATTGCAATCCTGCAGCCTCAATATGCCGATATGACTTCTTGAATGTACCTTAACGGCGAGAAATAAACACCCCTGATTTCACGGCACACAGATAGTCTCCGTGTTTCCTAGAATGAAGTAGTAGAAAACAATATTGAACAGTAGTCTTCAGACATCATTGCCTTGACGTAAACCGTCTAAGAGAATTAAATACCATGCCCCATAGAACAGTCCAAAGCCGTTGTCAGATGCAGTAATCGAGAAACCCACCAACTACCATCGGCTCGTCTCTTCTACTTGCCCAGAGATTCTTATATTATGCACCGGTTGGTAGACACTTCCCATCTTTAACCCACTTAGAAGCCCGCGAGTCAAAATTTTGTATTTGGTATTCTTTCCTCTTTTCACAAAAGGGTTTTTACCATTATACATGTATAGGACTTCCAGGACAGTTCCCCGATAGAATGAAACTGCATCATCGTCTCGATTTCCCGAGGAAGAAACCAGACCGATTCCCACTTTGGAACAATAAACCCACCGGATATCGACATGTTGAAGGATATTAACATCGGGACTCCCTCGTCTATGCTGGGCCGGTGTAAGCACGTGTCCCGATCGTTAGCATTGTGACCGATGTTAGCAAAGTGAGGGAGGACTGCCGATGGAGGAAGGCAGTGGAGGTGGAGATTCTCGGTCCCAACGATAATTTTACTGACTTTAAGGTTAGCTTTCTTTATGTACAAACTTACCCATTCTCCCTAGGGCTCTGATAAATCCGTCGAATCTCCTCCCTTGGACATCGACCCACTCATTCTTGACTTCTGCGACCGATACCAGGTGACACTTGGTCAGATCTACCCTTTTTTGTGAAGGATATTGTTGATGCTTAGACATTTCCACAAAGGACTTGAAGGTGAGGTTTTTACCCTAAATCATCTGATCAAACTATACCTCCCCCCACTGAACTGAGGCTTGGTCAGGCTCCACCATCGGTCCAAGAAATATTTCTTCACGAGTGTTGACGAGGGGAAGGTCCGAGGGTGGATGAGCAGGTTTATCTGAGTGAGAACCTCATATGTCATCCTGGCCCGTAAAATGCCCGCTTCGGAGCGGTGGAACACCCGATGTAAGCGATTTCCCTTTGGCCTCTTTTCAACTATTCTTGTGTTTGTCATGATAATCTTTTTGCATTTTTGGTAGCCGTTTCTTGGCATCCTGAGGTGATCCTAGATTTGTCGCCATGGATCAGGCAGTTGAGCGTGAAGTTCCCGTACCGTGTTCAGTCTTGGACAGTCCTGGCTAAGAAGCGTTGGGTGGCCAAGAATCATGGTGAGGCTCCTTTACTGCCTATTTTTCGTATTTTGTGTTTCATTCTGAGCCCTTAGCAAAAGCGTATCATGGTTGTTGTGGTGGTGCAGGTCTTGGCGAGAATATGCAGATGAGGCTGCCCCTAGATGGTGAAGCAAAGACCTTAGAGCCTGGAATGAATAAGAAGAGGAAAAGCAGGGCTGTCGTTGTCTTTCCTAACGGGACTATCGCTCTAACCTCAGATACGAATCCTGATGTCAAAAGGGATGGCAATGATGGAAGCCCATTAAGGAGGAGAACAAGGTCTAGTGCGAGAGACTTGCTGGCACCCGATCAGAGGCTGCTGATATCGGAGTAGCTGGCTCTAGCTAGGCTCGTGAGCTAGGGGTCCTTTAAGAGGATGCTGATGTAGACTTGAATCGCACAACCAGATTTAATATAGCTTCTACTAGGAGGATCATTGGTGTTGATCGTGAGGGATCGGAGCTCGGCGCCTCCCAAGAATGTGGGTTGCCTCTTAGAGAAATGTGAAAAACCAAACAACTTTATTTTGAAATTTCCAGTTTCATCAGGGGAACATAGGGATGCCAAAAGGATAATTGGTGCCACAACTGGGACTCCTCCCAAAGGGGGAGACTTTATTGCCAACATTTTTGATGGAGTAATCGACAGAATTGATCTTGATATTTCTAGCGCCGTTAAAGTGACGAAGAAGTCCATGCAGTAGGTGATAGTCACTCCTTACATATTTTCTTCGTCCTTAGGCATCATTCGTCGTCTTTCTAACTTTATGTTGTGCCGCAGTGTAAGGAGATGTTAGACCATGCAATCCTTCAGCTCCGCGTGGAACTTTCTTTTCATGAAAAGAAGTATAAGAAAATTACTTCGAAGCTACCTGATACGGAGGCTCGCTCAGCCCGGGGAGATAAAGAGCTGGGAGAGCTTCGAGCTGCTTTGGAGACGGCACTCCGGGAGAAGGCCAATCTTGCTATTCATGTATTTTACCTTTCTCATACGCAACCTTTTACCCTATACCATCATACATTTTGTATTCATATATTCGCCGACTTGCCCTCCTCTTGTAGGTCGAGTGGAGTTGCTCATTGATTAATAAAGTGAAGGCAGATATCTCCGGGCTGAGAGAATGAAACGCGGTAGTGGCCGAGGTAATGGAGACATCCCGGGACATTTTCACGAATGCTCATAGGGAGATTGTTGCTCTGTCCACTGCTAAGTCCAAGGCCGAGCTAGATGCTACTACTTATCAAGAGGATATGGCCACAACGCATATGATGGTCTGTGACATATCCGTGGCAGCTGAGCAGAAACTAATCCGAGCTATCAATCATGCCAAAGCGGAGGCGAAGAGACAGAACCTGGAAGAACTTGGGGCCAGGGGCTTCAACCTCTCATCTGACATCGAGGAGGCCCGTGTAGTGGAGGAAAGATTGGCCCTCTTGATTGCCATTGATCAGGGCAGAGATGATAGTGGAGAGGAGTAGTCCCCGAGTCATTTTTATATGACTTCCTTTTTGCTTCATATGCTCCCCCAACCGGGAAATAGATAGTGTATATGTGCTTTTATTTTTTGTCAATGTATAAAAAAGGAGCTTTCATTCTGTCATCTCTTCTCCTTGATTTTTTTGCCTTTGTGTTCCGGCATCGGCTCTTCGGGGCCTTTTCTTTGGACAAATCGGGGCCTTGAGACTGGCCATGCCCCGAGGTTGAATCAACAGCTTCCCCCCCAAACCTATGTCTATAACGTTAGGGATCTCCTAAGGTCTTGCAGGTTTTGAGTCATGTGGGAGCTGGAGTGATTCCGTCAATACACTCTATAAGGAAAGGGTGACATTAATGCAGCCAAAATTAATGGGCACTCTTGAGCAAGCGACCAGTTGTCGCTTCTCGTCTATATATATTCTCATCTGCCTCTTATGTGGAGATTTTACAATTCTTGATAATCATATATCCTCTGCAGAGCCTAGCGCTTTGTGTTAATCTTTCTGCTTCCCCGTCTCAGAAAGTTTTTGCCTGGATCTTCATTTTCTCACCCTATTCTGTCGTGGTCATGGCCGCTGCTTCAACACCTATTCCTCGAACAAATGGGAGTCCCACATGTGCTCCACCTTTGGTTGGTAGCAGTGACTCGCCTCCGATGTCGGCAGAGTGAGGCTCGGGGTGTCCTACCTCGAAGAGGATCATTACACCAGGAAGGCCTCCCAATATTTCGGGCCACCGAGAGCATGTGTCGAGGATTATTTCATTGATGAGAGAGGAAATCTTGAGATGATCAGGAAAGAATGCAGATGGGGGGAAGGCACGGTTTTGCAATTACCTTTCCACGAGAAGAGTGTCATGACGTATGTTATGGGATTCTTGAGTGTATGTATTCACATTCTTGCGCTCGGTTCCCCGGACCGGGTCGTGCTTGATTTCTCTAGAAGATATCAAGTAATGTCGGCGCAGGTTCATCCCTTTCTTTGGAGAATAGTGCAATCGATGAGATATTTTGATGACAAGGCCAGGATAGAATTTACCCTCAACTACCTCGTAAGGTTGCACCGGCCATTGCGCTACCGGGGTCTGATTGCTCTTCAACATAGATCCACCCGAGCTCCTGCAATTAGTAGCGAGGAGGATGAGGACTGTGGATGGATGAATCAGTTTATTCGAATCCGGATGATCGATATTATCATTGGAGAATTTTTGTTGTTTCATGAAAAATGGAACATCACATGTAAGTGCTTTGTTTGAACTGCCTTATATTAACATGAGGTTGGATTCGTAACCATTTCTTTCTATTCTTTATTTATAGCGATCCATTGGTTTCCCAGCAAGGTCCCTAATTTATCCGGGTGGTCTCGCACGCTGGCATCTTGCTCAATTTACGATAGGCGCTGGTGGCGGGATTTATCAAAAAGGAGATAGGAGGCAAATCATCATGGTAGGTGCCTAGAGTTCTTCCCCCAAGAGATGAATTCCTTCTTGCCGGCTCAGCTGATTTATCTGCTATCGGTGTAGGGAATCCTTTCAATGCGAATCCAATTTTTTCGAGGGAGGAGGAGAGATTTCTGGCCCCAGGATCAAGGGGCATCGGTAAAAGGAATGGTGCTCTGGGGTGCAAAAAGACTTGTGGTGAGGCAACCTCTTTGCAGCGCTAAAGGGAGGCGATTCGGCCAACTGGCAATATTTCGGTATTGGTGCACCGTCAGACATTCTATTGGCCTTTTGCGAGGCTCAGCACTTTGGCTTTATGGTGAGATTAGGCCACTGTAAGGATGTTATGGCCCTGCACTCCTCTCTTTTCTTTTTATTAAGCTGGCTTTCTTTCTTAGGCTTTTGATAGGCTCAAAGCCGAACTACTTCGTTGTGATGCCCCATTGCAGGATGCTCGAGATAGGGAGGAATCTGTCAAATGTTTTTGTGCGAAAAAAGAAATCAAACTTGTCTCTTCACGACGTGAGGTGGACCGGAGCCGGGCCCGGGATGCTCTCTTAGAGAAGCAAGTATCCTGCATTTCGAACTAGTCTATATTCCCTTTTTGTCTCGCCGCCTTGATGTGTCACTGTTTCAATTAAAGGACAAGGCAAATTAACTGGAACAATTATGCGGTGAGGTTGGCAAAGCCAAACGTGAATTCACTGAGCTTCAGGCACATGTAAATGACCATTCTGTGTCCAAAGAGAGGGCTCAGGCCGGGGCTTCCGCTCTTAAGGCGCATATTTAGGCCGTTCGTGCGAATGATTCTACCCGAGTAAAGATGATCGAAATACTCTCATCCAAGCTTTCAAGGGCGAAAAACTAGGTAGTGAATGTCCGTGCCGAGGTTGTGATGAATAACACCAGGGCGGTAAAGAAAATGGAGGCTTATTCAAGAAGCTCTACCGCTACTAAAGCTGAACTAAAGAAAACCCTCGATCATGCCAATAATAGCAAGGAGTACGGGAGGTGCAAATCTTAGAGGGAATTCCTCTAGAAGAATCATGCTAGGGGCGTTGATCTCTTGGGGGAGATCGAGCAAGACAAAGAAGAGGAGTGCGATGCCAAGTTCCTACTTTCCGATGCCGAGGGCGATGAGGAGGAGGCCGCCAGACTATAGCTTCCGAAAAAAAGGGATGACTATTCCGTGCCTTCTTTGTTCTGTATATAGTTTTCATTATACGATGTAGGATGAGATTGCACTCCATTGTAGAGATGTACAAATAAGAGGTGGAACCACGCAATTTGTATCTTATGTATTACTACTTGTTGGAGTTTCTATTAGGTCGATTTGCACTTAGGTTTGCCTGCTTTATTCGTCTTTGGGTTCATTATCCGAGTCGAGATCTAACTCGAGCTTAAATTACCCTCGAGTTTTGCATTTGCATGGGATAGCATTTATGGTTTTTATTTCTTGCCCAAGGGCGTTTGTTGTTTCAACTTTTTTGGGTCCACTTTTCGAGTCGCAACGCGCTCGAGCTTCAATTGTCCCTAAAGTTTCTTCGATCTTCAAACCGGCAATAGTGGCCCATATGCTATTTGGTCTTGAAGTTCTTTTGACATGTGGCCCTGAGGCTTGTATAATTAAATATTTTTGATCTGGTCTCCAAATCGGGTTACAACTAGAGCTCATTTTATTCCTCAACTAGTCAACGTTCAAGCTGCCGACACTTTCTCTTATGCTATTTAGGTCGTTGAGACCTTTTAGTGAGTGTCCCGGAGGCTTCCTTTGGCTGGCGATAATGGCACTTACGCTTTTGCCCGTGGGACTGTTGTAGGTTTTGTTTTTCGCTCGTTAAGGTCTTTTTAAATAATGTTTCCTATCCCATCATCGGTTCCAGATGAACCTTGATTTCAGGTCATTATCGGCGATGTTTGAGCACCTAGGAAGGTTTTTAGCTCATAGGTCAAGTAGATCAATTCCTCATTTTTTGGAGCTGACATGGTCGACGCTTAATTTTTGCCTTTTAAGGGAAACCTGTTTTAACCAGTTCTTTCTGAACTATATCCAAAGTAGTGGCCTGCAATTTTATTTAGCGACAGTCAGGCATCCCCGAGTCGCGTTAATTTGGCTGTGTCAGCCATTTTGACCGTAGTCATATGTGTTTGGTCGGAGCCATCTTCGATCCCGAGTGATAACTTAGGCGTCTACAACGAGAGTATGCCCTTTCGAAATTCTTACAAATGTGACGTATAGCCTAAACTTCACGATTTTCATGCCTGTTGAGGTCTTACAGTTTGTCATGCCTGTTGAGGACTTACAGTTTGTCAGGACTGTTAAGGTCTTACAATCTTTGTTGTAATTGTAGAATAGATCTGGTTGTGCCGGGTCTGCCCGCTAAGGGTCATACAGTTTCGGTTTTCAAGTGCATGGTGATTCATGACAGTCTCCGAGTCATCGATTTTGTTTAAGCCCGAAGGCCGCTATTCGTGAGCTCCGAGTTGTATTGCAAGGCTTTTTGAGCCCGAAGTTTCGACCCTAAGGTCGTGTGGCTGCTGAATTGTTGACGCTAAGTCTCCGAGTATCTCGGGATGCATTTAGTGGAGAGGCCTTCGCCATGAGCATGTTGAAATTCCCCTTTCTGGAGTACGAGATGCCTAAAGACATTATTTTTTTCCCATATATACCCTTTAAATACATTTCTTTTTGTTGTTGTGAGCTCGGCCTGCGTGGGCGCGGATCCGTGGAACGTTCAATTGGGTTTATTATTTCCTATTGGAGCTTCGTTTGTTAATGTTTCCTCGTTAAAAACCTTTGTTGGTTAAAAGCCGATTATAGACCTCGTGGTTGATATTGAGGTCGAGCTCGAGGTATCGGAGGCAGTTGGGAACGGGATAACAATTAAGATGTAATAAAATAAGGCTCTATTTTGACAATACTAAGCGATAAGATGAAGAACAAGCAAGAGAACGATGAATATTAAAGTGGTCTCAGACCAGTGAGAATGAGTGAGTTTAGAAAAGAGAGAGAGAGAGAGAGAGAGAGAGAGAGAGAGAGAGAGAGAGAGAGAGAGAGAGAGAGAGAGAGAGAGAGAGAGAGATTATTGCAATATTGGAGAAATGGAGCAACATCCGCCCTTTACAAAGTGGTATGGATTCCCCTTATATAGGAGAGGGAATACCATATGTATAGACCACATTAATTGTAAAGATATGTGGATGGGACGGCTAGGCATGGTACTAGTGTTTAACGATTCTAGCTTCTCACCTTGGGAATCCCCCATCCTCGAAATCTTCGTTGGGTCGCGGACAAATTCCCTATTCTCGGAATCTTTGCGGGGTTGCGGATGAACCTCGAGGAAGGGAGCTCGATAGCAATATTGCAGCCTCGATATGCCGATATGACTTCTTGATTGTACCTTAACGGCGAGAAATTGACCCCCCTGATTCCACCACATACAACCTTATTGCAAAAATGAGACCCTCTATCTCTAATGATTGCTCTAGGAGTGACAAATCGAGTAAAGATACTCTTCTTGAGAAAGGCACGACCTCCACCCACTTTGAAACATAATCATCGACCATAAGAATATACGTGTTTCCACAAGAGCTTACAAACAGAGCCATGAAATCAATGCCCCACACATCAAATATGTCAATCTCAAGGATAATGGTGAGAGGCATCTCATCCTTCTTTGAAATTCCACCCGCTCTTTGACATTCGTCTCATCTCTTTACTAGTTCACTTGAATCATTGTAAAATGCGGGCGAATAAAAACCACAACTCAACACCTTTGAATATGTCCTCTCTATGCCATGATGACAACCGTAGAGAGAGGAATGACAAGCATCCAGAATACTTAATTGCTTATCCTCCAGAACACATCTCCGGATCACACCGTCACTACAGATTTTGAACAAGTATGGCTCATCCCAGTAGTCCAAGCTTTCTGGTTTAAGCTTCTTCCTTTGGTTAGAAGAGAGCTCATACGAGAAAATACAAGTTACAAAGAAATTTGCAACATCCGCAAACCAAGGAATAGTATTCAGACACAGAGAGAAGTTGCTCATCAAAAAATGAATCATTAATCTCGAGACCATCACGAGGCCTCCCCTCATCTTCTAAGCAGGAAAAGTGGTCTGCCACTTGGTTTTCACACCCTTTTTGGTCCACAATCTCCAAATTAAACTTTTGAAGGAATAAGACCCATCTTATCAACCAAGCTTTGGTATCCTTTTTCTTCATCAAGTAGTGGAGTGAAGCATGGTCGGTACGAACTATCACCTTGGCACCCATGAGATAAGGCCTAAACTTCTCTATTGCGAACACATTAGCCAACAACTCTTCTTCCATCATGGTGTAATTCACTTGAGCATCATTCATTATTTTTGCTGGCATAATACACCGGTGAAACATCGTATTCTCTTTGACCCAAAACTGCTCATACTGTAATATCACTTGCATCACACATGAGCTCAAAAGGTAAGCTCCAATTTGGTAAGGTAATAATGGGAGTGGTTGTCAATATTTACTTGATGAGTTCAAAAGCTTTTATACATTCTTCATTGAACACAAACTTGGCATCTTTTTCCAATAACTTGCATATGGGATTCACTACCTTAGAAAAGTCTTTGATGAATTTTCGGTAGAACCCCGCATGCCCAAGAAAACGTCTAACCCCCTTGACTAAAGTAGGAGGAGGAAGCTTTGAGATCACTTCAATTTTATCCTTGTCCAGCTCTATGCCTTGCTTTAAGATCTTGGCCGAGGACAATGCCTTCCTCGACCATAAAGTGACATTTTTTCCAGTTAAGCCCAAGATTGGTCTCTTCACACCGGGCCAATACCCTGTCATGATTCTTCAAACATTCATCAAACGATTCACCCACAACACTGAAGTCATCCATGAATACCTCCAAAATGTCCTCCACCATGTCGGTAAATATGTCTATCATACTCCGATGGAATGTAGCTGGTGCATTACACAACCCAAATGGCATCCTAGAAAAGGCTAAGGTACCATACGGACACGTGGTTGGTCTCTTCACACCAGGCCAATACCCTGTCATGATTCTTCAAACATTCATCAAACGATTCACCTAAAACACTAAAGTCATCCATGAATACCTCCAAAATATCCTCCACCATTTCGGTAAATATGGCCATCATATTTCGATGGAATGTAGCAGGTGCATTACACAACCCAAATGGCATCCTAGATAAGGCTAAGGTACCATACGGACACGTGAAGATGGGTTCCTCCTAATCTTCCGAAGAAACCAAGATTTGGTTGTAACCAGAGTACCATCCAAGAAAAAGTAGAAGGCACGCCCAAAAAGTCTATCTAGCATCTGGTCGAGAAAAGCCAATGGAAAGTGATCCTTGCGGGTTACTTTATTCTGCTTGTGATAGTCCATTCACACCCTCTATCCGGTGACAGTAATGGTGGAAATCAACTCATTTTGCACATTGGTGACCATGGTCATACCACCCTTCTTCGGCACACTGCACAAGCAAAGTCCAAGAACTATTTGAGATGGGATACACAACCCCTGCATCCAACCACCTGATCACCTCCTTTTTCACAACTTCTTTCATAGCCTCATTCAACCTCCTCTAATGTTCCACGGAGGGCTTGGCATCTTACTTATGAATAATATGGTGCATGCAAAAGGTGGGGCTTATCCCCCGGATATCAGCTAAAGTCCATCCAATTGCCTTCTTCCATTTTCAGAGCACTGCCAATGTAGCATCCATAGTCATGTTAGTAAGACAAGAGGAAAGAATAACCAACTAAGTTTCACTAGGGCCTAAGAATTCATAACTTAGGTAAAGAGGCAACATCTTCAACTCCAATACGTGGGGTTCCTCGATTGAGGGGTTTGCTGGTGAAGTCTTCATATTTTCAAGATCCAAAGAGAGCTTCCGAGGCTCACAAGTGTAAGAGCCCATTCTATGTAAAGAATTGATACACTCCACTCGGCCTTCATCCTCACATATATCAAGGTTCAACAATACTGCTTTTAGAGGGTCCTCCACATTGATCATTGCACTAGTATCATCAACTATCACTCCCGTGAAAAGATCCATAAAAGAGCACGCTTAAGTACTATTGGGATGCTTTATTGACTTGCATACATGAAAGACCATTTTTTTATTACCCACTCAGAAGGTGAGCTCCCCTGCTTCCACATCGACTAAGGCTTTCCTAGTTGTAAGCAAAGGTCTTCCCAGTATGACCGGAACCTCATAATCAACCTCACAATCCAAGACCAGAAAATCAGCGGGCAAAATGAACTTGTCCATCGGACCTAGAACATCATCTACAATACCAAGCGACCTCTTCATAGTTGTATCCACCATTTGCAGCCTCATTGAAGTAACCCTCGGTTTTCCAATGCTCAAAGTTTTGAACACGTATTAAGGCATCAAATTGATACTTTCACCCAAATCGCACAATGCCTTTGCAAAATTTGCGCTCCCAATGGTACATGAAATGGTGAAAGAGCCAGAATCTTCAAGATTTGGAGCCATCGAGTGCACAATTGCACTTACTTGGTAAGTCATTTGATGGTCTCACAGTCCATGATCTGTTTTTTGTCACCAATTCTTTCATGAACTTGGCATAACCCAACATTTGCTCAAGAGCTTCCACCAAAGGAACATTGATTGAAAATCTCTTCATCATGTCAATAAATTTTTTAGATTCGTTTTCAATATTTTGCTTCTCAAGCCTTTTAAGGTAAGGGGGAGGAGGCCTTGGCAAGGGAGCCTTAGCTTTGGGCATTACCATTTTCAGCATGTCTATTACGTGTTTTCTAGACGGGTTCTCATCATCTTGGGTCTCCACCTCTTCATCATGAACATCAATCCTCACTTCCGTATTCACATTCTCATCTCTCACTCACTCATCAACTCAAGGAACATCATCATCTTGCACTTGAATCTCATCATTCAAAGTTTCCTTTTTCTTGGAGGTATTCGCGCCACTACCTCGACAACTTCTAGTAATCACCTCCATAGAAGGCCCGGTGTTTTTCCCACCCTTTGGGTTTACTACCGTATCACTTGGTAAGGCCCCCTTAGGGCGAGTATTCAAAGGCTGTGAAATCTGGCCAAGTTGTACTTCCAAATTCAGGAATAAAGTATTATGGGATGCCAACTGGGCATCGGAGTAGGCGTTCTTCTTCATTATTTGTTCAATCATCATCTCGATCCTTCCCATCTCAGTATTTGATGAGTTAGGACTTTGGGACAAAAAATGGAGGTGGGTTGTTCGGTTATTGATACATCGTAGGCCTTTGAAAGCCTTGCCCCCGATTCTCTTGATTGCCATTGTTCCAACCCCATTGGTTGTTTTTTCCTCCCAATTTGTTTTTTTTGCCACTCCAGTTACCCTGATTGTTCTGGTTGCCCCAATTTTGATTGTTCTTCCCCTAGTTTCTATTGCCTTTGTTGATTTTGATTTCCCCAATTTACTTGGGATCTCCATTGTTATTTTTTATTAGGAGCCTTTGTCCTTTGTAATTTTTCACATATTGTACTTCTTCATTTTTCTCATCATAGCCCTCATCCTGATTGAAACCACAACTACATTGGTCATATTGATCCAGACTACCTTAACCTTGTAGATCTCTTTGTCGCCTCTTATTGACCAACATGTTGGCACATTCCATAGCATTTGCTTGTATATGAGATTGACTATGTTGCAATTGAGCTTTCGCTAACTGGTTTATTGTGGTAGTTAACTTTGCTACTGCCTGGACATGTTCTTGGAGCTCTTTGTGCAAGTGGATGAAAGTGGGGTCACCCTGTGGGACATTGGCTCAGCTTTGCCAAGCTGAGGAAGTATCTTCCATCTCATCCAATATCTCACATGCTTGATCATTAGGTGTGTCCAAAAAACTTTCCCCTGATTGGTGGTTTACCACACACTGATTGGTTGTGTTAATGCCACAACAGGATGTCTACTAAATCATTGCTTTGGTCAGGTCATTGTTCGGACATTTTTTCACCATTGTCTGATATCTCTCCCAGATTTTATGAAGTCGTTTATTAGGTTCCTATTTGAAGGAAAAAGTCTCGTCTCTCAAGGTTTCCATATGCCCCGATGAGAAAAACGTTGCTATAAACTTGTCTGCCAACTCATCCCAAGGAGTGATGGATTTGTTGAAAAGCCTTTCAAGCCAGTTCAAAGCTTTCCCTATAAGTGAAAAAGGGAACAATCTCAAGCGAAGTGCATCCTCTGTCACATTTATTTTCTTGCTTCTCCAATAGGTATCCACGAAGCATTTAAGTTGTTTGTAAGAATTCTCAGGGGGAGCACTTGTGAAATACCCTAGCTGCTCCAATAAAGTCAACATGACATTTGTAATTTGGAAATTGCCATCCCAGATCCGAGGTGGGACAATTGCACTAGCATATCCTTAGTTTGGAAGCACACGAGGAGCCTCTCCTGGAGATGGAGGGGGAGGGTTTGGAACATTATCATTGGCCTGGCAGCCTATCCTTTGAGCTTGAGGCACAATAGATACCTCACCATCAATATTGTCATCTACTTCCTTCCCAGAATAGCATTTCCAAGAGGGTCATTGTTATTTTTCGCCATTTTGTACCAGAAGTGTCGACGCCCACAAATTAGTACCACGGAAGGAAAGAAAAAAAAGACTCAAACTATTTAGATAGCTAGCCAAAATCATAAGCTCCATGACAGCGGCACCAAAAAGTGATCGGATCCAACCCTACACCACTATATAGTGGCAAGACCGATCGATGCAGCTTTTACCAAAGAAGGTCGGGATCGAATACACATGGAAATAATATAATGTTTGGAGTGATTTTCTATCTAATCTACCAGTGTGTAGTGTTCTTGGTTACATTTCTAGTCATATTTATTTATTTGTTACTTCTAATTTTTTACTAATGAAATGCGAAATTAAGCTAAGTATATATGTTTGTATGGTTTTGTAAATGGATAAAGAGGCACCAGGGAAGTGACTTATTCCTAGGTGAGGATCTAATGGGATCTAGAACTTAGGGAAATAATGTCACAGCTGGGATCATGCTATATCCAATGCACGAAGCTACTCACTCTGCACCTCTTGGTAGGAAGAGTGACTTTTTGGCTTTCTCAAGCCCAATTGGAAATTCAATTTGTGCAAGCAATGTTGGCTCAAGTTGGATATTACTATCTCTAAGTTTAACTCTTTATTTAGGGAAATCAATCTTTTTAATACACTCCAATTCCTTGTTGGCTGAAATTCCTAGACAAAGTCTCTTTTTCTCAAGAAGAGTCTAGGTCAAAAAGGCACAAATTAGTGTTTGCAACCACTAATTTAACATAGAAAGCATAAATCAGGCCAAATAACAATCACCCATAAACATCTAAGCCCTAAAATAAAAGAGCCATTAAATACCCACACTAAGGTTGAGCCACAACCCTGGCTAATGGGTTTAGCTACTCATAATTGAAGAAGAAATCATAGATTGAGATGAAGAATAAGCCATAAATTGTAATTACAAGAAAAGATACTATGATTAATTGCTAAGTAAGCCACAAAATTACTCAAAATTTGAAACTGCCGTTGTTCACGTGCTTATTACTGATAAGATGACCTAAAAATCTGAAAAGAAAGTATCTATACACAATTAAATTTTTCGGACAAAAATGCCCCTTATGGAGGTACCACTGACAGTAGAAAATGGATCACTGCAGCGATAAGGCTACTGCGGCCGCGCTAAATGAAGCGGGGACTGCGGTCTTCAGCTTTTGGCTCAACTACAAGTTATCTATACTTCTTCTCCGCGGATCGCGATAAACTGAACGCTATCGCGGTGGAGGCATCTCAGCCGCATAAAATCACCGCGGAGCGCGGTATCTTGAATTCCAAAAACTCCAACTCTCTAAATCCGTGCTACTGCATACCACGATAAAAGGATAGCGGTCGCAGTGTGTCTTCTGCGGATGCGGTGGATTTTATGCTGTAGCATTGCTTTGACTTGGTTTTGAACTTGTGCAGGTTTCACTCAATTTTTGAGCTGGTTATGACACCTTTACCCTTTTTGACCACACATTGCAAGCACGCACAACAAGTTAGAATTTGGTGAATAATTGTACATATTTTAGCCCAAAACTCAAGAAAAAAGAAGCATAACTAGAGTAGAATCCCTAGTTATCAATGGCTCCCCAGTTTCAGTCGCCAACAGCTCAGCCAATTTAGGTAGTTTTGCCGGGTGTTGTAGCACGGATCGGTGATGGGTCGGCCATGTCTTCTGAGGATTTGTGGATTTAGATATGTAAACCAAGCTTTTCCCAGTTCATTATGGCGGTACATCTTCAGAGAATCCCGAGGACAATCTGGATAGTTATCATGAGGTTCTTTGGAACGTGGGGATAGTTGAGACCAATGGGGTCGACGTTGCTGCATTTCATTTGATAGGTTCCACCAAGAGATGGTGAAAGGATTATATGTTCACCAGACCAGCTGGGTTACCTGCTCTTACTTGGAACCAATGATCTCAATTATTTCTTGAGAAGTTACTTCCAGTCACTCTGAGAGAGGGTTATCAGAGGCAGTTGGAGCATCTTCAGCAGAGTTTCATAATTGTCACTGAGTATGAGACTAGATTTGTGGATCTGGCCCGTCATGTTATTTTTATGTTTCCGACACAGAAAGAGAGAGTGAATAGGTTTATTGAGGGGCTTGCTCATCCTATTATATTGCAAATGGCTAAGGAGAATGGGAATGAGATTTCTTAGGCGAGTTGAGATGGTTCTAGCTTTGGGGACTAGTCAGGGATCTGACAAGAGACCTCATCATTTAGGTGGATTTAGTGGTGCCACATCTGGAGGCAGGGTACTTTTGGTAGAGGCCTTCCTCCTAGGCCGTTTCATTCAGCACTCTAGATTTCTCATTGTACTCAAGATGTTCGTGGTCCCGATATGCATTATTCTGATTAGTTAGTTTACAGAGCACAACCATCTTCTATCAGTGCACCACCAGCTCCTATTAGTGCACCCCCGCTCCAGAGCTTTCAGGGTGGTTATATAGGTCGTCAGGGTCAGCAGTCTCAGCAACCAAAGTTTTGTTATTTTTGCAATGATCCGAGGCACATTGCTAGATAATGCCCTTTAGCATTGAGCAGTTCTCAGTATCAGGGTTCTTGTTCGATGGTTTTGGCACCAGGTGCTTCACCGCCTGCTCAGCCAGCTAGAGGTAAGGGTCAGACAATTAGAGGTGGAGGTCAGGCTGCTAGAAGTGGAGGCCAGCCAGATAGTGATCGTCCTCGAGATGTAGTTAAGAATGGTAGGGCCCAGCCTCGATGCTATGCTATTCCAGCCAGACCTGAGGCTAACTCATCGGATGAGGTTATCACAGGTGCGGTATTAGTTTGCAGTATGGATGCCTTAGTTCAGTTTGATCCGGGTTCCATTTATTCATACGTGTCATCGTATTTTGCTCCGTACTTTGTTATGCCTCATAATTCTTTGAGTGCTCCGATATATGTGTCCACACCAGCGTAGTATAATATCTAGAGACCAGCGTAGATATTATACTTCTCAATATGGTTATTCGTTATGTCCTTTTAGGTATTGATTGGTTGCCACCTTATAATTCTATATTGGATTGTCACGCCAAGACAATGACTTTAGCCTTTCCGCGGTTGCCTCGATTAGAGTGGAGGGGGATTCCTAGCCATTCTACTAGAAGGTTTATCTCTTATATGAAGGCTCGACATATGACCGAGAAGGGATGTCTAGATTATTTGGCATAGGTTTGTGATTCTAGTGTGGAGGTTCCTTCCATGGACCCAGTACCCCTTGTTCGTGAGTTTCTAGAGGTGTTTCCTGCAGACCTACCAAGGATGCCACCCTACACAGATATTGATCTGTTCATTGATTTGGCTCCAAGCACTCGGCCCGTTTATATTCTACCATGTTGTATGACCCTGCCAAAGTTGAAAGAATTGAAGGAGAAGTTGCAAAATTTGCTTGATAAAGGCTTTGCTAGACCTAGTATCTCACCCAGGGGTGTACCTATGTTGTTTGTAAAGAAGAAGGATGGATCGATGAGGATGTGCATAGATTATCAGTTGTTGAACAAACTCACCATCAAGAACAATTATCCATTGCCGAGTCTTGATGACTTATTTGATCAGCTTCAGTGTGCCAAGGTGTTTTTGAAGATTGATGTGAGATCCGGCTATCATCAGTTGAGGATTAGGGCATCCGATATCCCTAAGACAACTTTTTGAACTTGGTATGGGCATTATGAGTTTCTAGTAATGTCATTTGTGCTGACAAATGCCCCAACAACATTTATGGATTTGATGAATTGGGTGTTCAAGCCCTATCTAGATTCCTTTATGATTGTTTTTATTGATGATATCTAGATCTACTCCTGCAGTTGAGAGGAGCATAAGAAGCACCTTCAGATCGTTCTTCAGACTGTGAGAGATAGCTAGTTATATGCTAAGTTCTCAAAATGCAATTTTGATTGAGTTCAATTTCTTTCTTGCATCACGTTGTATTGGTAGAGGGCATTCAGTTGGATCCTTAGAAGATTGAGGTAGTCAATAACTATCCTAGACCCACATCAACTATAGAGATTCGGAGTTTCTTAGTATTGGCGAGTTATTACCATCGTTTTGTGAATGTGTTCTCATCTATAGCAGCTCGTTGACCAGGTTCACCCAGAAGGGTGCCACGTTCAGATGGTCAGATGAGTTTGAGGCGAGCTTTTAGAAGCTCAACACTGATTTGACTATGTCACCAGTGTTAATGTTGCTGCAGGTTTAAGATCTTATATAATATAGTGTTATGCATCTCGTCTTGGACTTTGTGCGCTATTGATGTAGGGTCATAAGGTTATTGTATAAACTTTATTACAGATTAAGGTTCACGAGAAGAATTACTCTGTTCACGACTTAGAGTTTGCTGCCATTGTTCATGCGTTGAAGATTTAGAGGCACTATTAATATGGCGTGTCGTGTGAGCTTTGAATGGATTATAAGAGTTTGCAGTATTTGTTCAAACAAAAGGAGCTCAATTTGAGGCAGAGGAGGTGGTTGGAGCAATTGAAAAACTATGATATCACCATCTTGTATCATCAAAGGAAGGCTAATATGGTGGCCGATGCCTTGAGTAGGAAGTCATCTAGTATGGGAAGCCTTGCATACATTCCAGTCGGTGAGAGACCACTTGCATTAGAGGTTCAGGCTTTTGCCAATCAGTTCATGAAGTTGGATGTTTCTAATCCTATCGTGTTCTAGCTTGTACAGTCACCTGGTCTTAGCGTATTAGGTAGCAACAGTATGATGACCCTCATTTGCTTGCCCTTAAGGATACAGTGCAGCACGTTGGTTCCAACCAGGTTACGGTGGGAGATGATGGAGTTTTGAGGATACAGGGTCATGTTTGTGTGCCTAATGTGGATGGAATTCGTGAGATAATTCTAGAGCAGGCCCACAATCCCCATATTCTATTCATCTGAGTACCACCAAGATGTATCAAGACTTGTGGCAATATTATTAGTGGAGGAGCATGAAGAAGGATATAGTTGCATATATAGCTCGGTTTCTGAATTATCACCATGTAATGTTTGAGCATTAGAGACCTGGTGGTTTGCTTTAGAGAATAAAGATTCCTGATTTGAAGTGGGTGCATATCACTATGGATTTTGTTGTTAGACTCCCATGGAGTTAGAGGAAGTTCGATGCTATTTTGGTCACTACGGACAGGCTGACCAAGTCAGCGCATTTCATTCTTGTGGCAGTTACCTATTCCTTAGAGCCGTCGGCAGAGATTTACATCCATGAGAATGTTCGTATTCACGATATGCCCGTGTCTATCATTTCTTATTGAGGTACACAGTTCATGTTGCATTTCCTGAGAGCAGTAGAACTTGAGTTGCGCACGCAGGTTAAGTTGAGAATAGCATTTCATCCTCAGACGGACGTACATCCCGACCGCACTATTTAGATATTAGAGAATATGCTCCACTCTTGTGTTATTGACTTCGAAGGCTCTTGGGATCAATTCTTGTCGCTTGCATTGTTCTCTACAACAACAGGTATGAGTGGAGCATCCCGATGGCTCTATACAAGGCATTATATGGTAGACTATTTCGGTAGCCGGTTGGATGATTTGAGCCGGGGGAGGCTTAGTTATTGCATTAGATTTAGTACATGATGCCTTGGATAAGGTCAAGATCATCAAGGGCAGACTTCGGTCAGCTTAGTCTAGGTAGAAAAGTTAGGTCGATCATAAGGTCCGTGATGTTGCATTCATGGTTGAAGAGAGAGTGTTGCTCCGTGTGTCACCTATGAGGGGTATGATGTGATTTGGAAAGAAGGGCAAGTTGAGCCCTAGATACATCGGTCCTTTTGAGATTATCTACAAAGTGGGTGAGGTGGATTACAAGCACGCATTGCCACCCAGTTAATCAGCAGTGCATCCGCTCTTCCACGTGTCCATGCTCCGAAAGTACCACAGTGATATGTATCATTTGTAAGATTTCAGCTCCGTCTAGTTGGAAAAAAATACGAGTTATGAGGAGGAGCCGGTGGATATTCTAGACCGGCAGGTTCGTAAGTTGAGATCAAAGAGTTATCCTTCATTTCTTGTGCAGTCGAGAGGTCAGCGCGTTGAGGTAGCTACCTGGGAGCAGATATCCCCACTTTTTTACCACCCGATATATTTCTATGTCTGTTCGAGAACAAATAATTATTTTAGAGGTGAAAAATGCGATGACCCAAAAGGTCATCTTATGTTTTAGAAGTCAACTTTGCGCTCTTAATCCCAAGGCGTATTTACGGAAAGCTTTTATGTTTCAAGTTGATGAAAATAATAATAGTTACGCTAAAAGTTAATTTTTGTTGAATTCGCTTAATATTTTTGGTAAACGGGTCTGGACTCACGTTTTGACAGTCTCCGTGGGTCCGTATTAAAATATGGGACCTCGGCGTATTCCGGAATCGAATTCCGAGGTCCTTAGATCAAGATGTGAATTTTTTGTTGAAAATCGAAAGACTGAAAATATAATATTTTTAGGAATTTGATTAAAATCTTGTTAGCATCGGGTCCATATTCTGGTATCGAATCCCAGTATAGGTTCATTATGATATTTAAGACTTGTCTTAAAAATTTGGTGAGAAACGTAGTTGGTTTGATGTGATTCGACCGTCCGATTGTGAAGTTAGAAGCATTAAAATTTTCTTGAAAAATCATTCAATTTGGTGCTAAATTCGTAGTTCTAGGTGTTATTTTTGCGATTTGATTATGCGAACAAGTTCATATGATATTTTAGTACTTGTCTGCATGTTTGCTTTCGAGCACCGAGGGCTCGTGTGAGTTTTGGATAGGCTACGAGAGGTTTGGACTTGGAAAATATGGTTTCTTCCTTCAGCTTCAGGCCATCTGGTTTCCTTCTTCGCATTCGCGAAGCTACTCTGGCGAAAGCGAAGAGTAAATTGGAGCTGGGTGGATTTTTTCTCTACGCGAACGCGAAGGATTGGTCGCGAACATAGAGCGATAGAGGAATTTTCCTTCGCGAACGCGACTAGCCCAATGTGAACACGATACTTTAGGGACATGTGGGATGGGTCAGTCATCCTTCTACGCGAACGCAATCTCGGGCTCGCGAGCGCGAAGGGCAGAGGGAAAAGCCTTCGCAAATGCATCGTAGGTTTTGCGATTACATAAGCCTAACAAGGCAGCTCTTCTCGAAGGCGTTTAAATATCGAACTAAAATATGGAATTTTCTCAAAATTTCACAACTCTTTCATTAGAGTTTGACCTATGAGAGATTTTGAAGAGGGGATTCGACACCAAATCATAGTTTTGTATTCTTTAATTTTTGATTTTTGGGGGAAAGTTTGAAAAATCTAAATTTATGCATTGCACTGAATTCCTTTACCAATAATTGATGTTATTAAGTTAATTTTGTCTAGATACGAGTGGTTGGAAGGTGGATACTAGAGGAAAAACAGTAATTTAGAATTGAGTGGCCCGCGGAGCAAGGTAGGTCTAGTTTCTAACCTTGGCTTGAAGGATTTGATATTGTTTGATGATTTGCTACGTGTTTGGATGTTGTGTACAATGTATAGGTGAGATGACGAGTACTTATGCGTTATTATCGAGTCATAGCACGCGAGCGAGTCTTATTCTTGTAATCGTTGTATTCTTTGATCATATTGTTCATGCTTAGACTAGTTATTCTTTGTGTTGAGAACCTCTTATCATGTTTTACGGGATTTGATATTGATTGACTATTGATTCAAAGTTGAGATTGATAATGTGGAACTAAATATTGAAGTGAGACTTGTTATTAGTAATTCTATCTCCCTGTTGTTATTGTTCTTTGTTTTGGTGAGGAAGAGTATAAAGTACAAACGGTAATGCCGTGCCATTCTATATTCATTATCATGTGAGGAAGAGTCTAATGCATGAAGGGTGATGTCGTTCCATTCATATTCATTATCATATGAGAAAGAGTGTAAAGCACGAACAATGATGCCATGCAGTTTGTTTTTGCTATGTTTATTACTTCCATTGGTGCAAAGCATGTTGTTTGTTCTGTTTCTTTATTGTTACCATTTTCATGAGCTTGTACTCTCCTCAGCATGTTTCCCCTCCCGCTAATTTCTATTTAGCTTCTATTAGTTGTTATTTCTCGTATATTTTTTATCTGCACATGTTTATGTTGTTGCCTTATCCTAACCTCGTCACCACTTCACCGAGGTTAGGTTCGGCACGTACCAGTAGATAAGGTCGGTTGTATTGATACTATATTGCACATTATGCAGATTTTAGTGGTGTACCGGGTTGATCCCGAGTTAGCTGTTTGCTACATCTGATCGGAGACCCTAGGTAGTTTTGTTAGCGTCTGCAAGCCCTGGTGTCCCCTTCCATAACTCACACTTCACTATTTTCTTTATCTCGCAAACAGTTATACTTTCTTTCGGACAAATACTTGTAGCAAAAATCTTAAAATGTTCGTGAATTGTGGCTCCGGATTCCAGTAGTGATAGTGCATTATCAAAGTTGTTATTTATTTACTTCCGCGTTTATTTGAAATGTATAGCTTGCTTATGATTACTCACTGAAATATAAAAGGTTTGGCTAATAAATCTCTAACATTTGCTTTCCTAGCAAGTGCGGTGTTAGACGCCATCACAATTTCGATGGTGGGAATTCTGGATCGTGACAAAAATAATATTGTCAAAGTTTGTCGAATCTACAATAAGGCAAAAACATTTTGTGTAACTACCATCAGTAACTATAAATCGTCTCATTACGCGTAAAACAAAATTTTTAGAGTTAAATTATTTCTGAATAAAAATTATGATATGTTGAGATTAACAAAAAAAGATAATATGACATTAATTCGGACGAAGGGTGCATTACAATATGTTGAAGTGAAAAGTAGTTTGCTTTGACGTACATGCATTTGTTTTTGGTCTAATCATCCCTTATATGGTATTCATTAGCTTGAGCAATAGGACCTATTAAAGCAAAGAAATGCTCCCTATAGAAATTTTCTTCGTTTCCGAGTATTTGAACACGAAACCTCGCGTTAGAAATTTCTTTTCTTGTAAAATCTCTAAAGCAGCATAACGTACGCTTGAGAGAATCTGAGAGTAACAATAACAATCCAGTTTTACAGTTGCACAGTTGGGAGGGTAGTGTGTACGCAGACCTTACCCCTACTCCGATGGAGTAGAGAGACTATTTCCGATAGACCCTAGGTTCATGAAAATGAAAAAAAAGGAAAAGAGAGACAATATATCAGTACCACCAACAGAAGCCATAGAAATAGTAACAACATCATAACAACCAGAAAATATATGAAACACAATAAAAATAAACAGTAAAAAGGCCCGGTGCTATGAAAAATAGAAGAATAGGGTGAACACAATATAAACAACTGGCAGTCTAAGACAAACCCCTATCAGACTAGCCTCTCACCCGGTACGAAGTAAAAAAATATTCAAATACCTCCTAACTTACAACTCTAATACTCGACCTTCGCACCTTCCTATTTTATAATCATTAGTCTTTTCAAGTCTTTGATAACATTTAATTTGGCGCCAGGCATACAAAAATAAAATATAAGAAGAAATAGAAAAGAAAATAGTAAAAATAGGAACCTTCAACCACTCTATCATATTTTGAGACTTATGCTTATTATAAAAGTATTCGGCCGATATGGAAACGTATATTTAGAAAATTGTATTCTCAAAGAGGAAAAATTAAATCATTTACTTGGTTTTCTAAGACACTTCATTGATTTTTCCTTCTATAAAAGAAATTCACCAAGATCAAGAGAGAACCACCACTGAGATTTCTTTAACATAGTAAATTAGCAAAAAATTGAGAACCAAAGTTGTGATATGGCACAAGTGAAGTTGCTAGGCTTTTGGTATAGTCCATTTACTCACAGAGTTAAGTGGGCTCTAAAGATAAAGGGTGTGAAATATGAATATATAGAAGAAGATCGAGATAATAAGAGCTCTCTACTTCTTCAATCCAATCCTATTCACAAAAAAGTCCCTGTTCTCATTCACAATGGAAAACCCATTGTTGAGTCTCTGGTCATTCTTGAGTACATTGATGAGACATTTGAAGGCCCTTCCATTTTTCCTAAAGACCCTTATGATCGAGCTTTAGCTCGTTTTTGGGCTAAGTTCCTTGACGACAAGGTAAAATCTCATCTGCATAATTTAACAAACTTTTATTTGAGATTAAATTAATTTTGAACGTTTTATTCCATATATGATGGTTGAGTCATGTCATGTGTCAATGATCAGATCTACATAACCCTAATGTTTGAAACTATTATAGTGGAGAATATATTTTAGTGATGTTAGTACGTTTACTTGGATTTTATATTTTCTAGAAACTTTTATTCGTGTCATTTTTATATGTTGGTAAACAGTATAAAGAGCTTGGAATACTTTTCAAAATTTTGTATAGCAGTAGTGCGGATTTAAATGGAGCCGACTCTAACTTGTAATTAAGAGCGTTTTGCAGGTGACTGCAGTACCGAATATTTTCCGTCGCAAAGGGGAGGAGAAAGAGAAAGCTAAAGAGGAAGTATGTGAGATGTATAAAGTTCTTGACAATGAGTTCAAGGATAAGAAGTTTTTTGTGGGTGAGAAATTTGGGTTTGCTGATATTGCTGCAACTTTGGTGGCATTTTGGCTTGGAGTTTTTGAAGAAACCTCTGGAATTGTTTTAGTGACAAGTGAAAAATTTCCAAATTTTTGTAAGTGGAGAGGCGAATACATTAACTGCAGCCAAATCAAGGAATCTCTACCTCCTAGAGATGAGTTGCTTGCTTTTTACCGATCTCTTTCTCAAGCTACATCAGCTTCTGCGTCCGCTCCCAAATGAACACATTCTCAATATTCATCTTATAAAGTTTCGAGATTATGTGTCAAAATAAAATTTGCGATACGTATGCAAAGAAAAAAAATTAAAATATATATTTATATAAGATTAAGCTTCTTCTAACATTAATGACTCTAGATTCTGCATTGTCTTGATCCTAATAAAATTACTTGTTAAAAAAAGTAGCTTAGTCCCAGCTAGTTACATACAGGAAGTGTCTCGAGTTACTATTTTAATTTATTTGTTGGTCCGTTATTATACAATAACTAATCATATAATTATTGATGAAATATTGGGTGCATGAGCAAATAAGTCACTAATGTGTACAGGTATGCATCGATCTAAAATGATACTATCACTTACATGTAGTAATATACAAGTAAGCTTGCATAAAAAATGGAGTTTATATACTTTTCTGGCTCGAGTATATATATGGACATTAATATATTTTGATAAATCTTGGAAATCCAAGACCAATATTTATTCAAAATCCCAAATCAGATATGCTGAGATTGTAAAGCCCCGAAATGTTTTGCTAAGTAATATGTTCCCCTTAAGCTCTAAGTTGGATAAAAACAGTTATGAAGGTATAAAATACATAAACTTTATGCTTAGAAAGTTGAATGGATAGTTATAAGAAGAGAGAAGTAAATTGGAATGCACTTAAGTTGTTTAAGGGATGAAATTGACCTTAGCCACACATGGCCTAAGTCTCAATGAACAGATCGATCGATATATAATGAAGTGATATATATATATATATATATATATATGTATAACCCTTATAGTCTAGTTTCTAATACTTCAAAGCATTCAAGATTTTGATATTCCTATATAAAGTTATAGGTGTTTTATTGAGCACTATCCCGTTAAAAAATTGGCCGTGTTTTTGGGCGTCCAGAAGTACGCCAGGTGCCAATCGGAATGCCAAAATCAGAAATAATTTTATTTGGGCTCCGTAGGTAGCGTTGGGCACGGATTGTGAAGCCGAAGGCGTGAAATTGAAATAAAAGGGACGGGGAAAGAGAATATAGCCTCATTCTTGAAATATTAAACCTCCCCTCTCATCCTCAAGCCATCCAAGGGTTCCCATACTACCTAAGGTGAGTTTCCAATGCAATTAACGTTAGAATACTACTTCCAAATATTAATTCTAACAATATTCCATCTCAAAATGCTATATTCTCAACTGGAACTCAAGAACATGGTCTCTCCGCTAACCTAAGGTTTTGTGTTTGAAGTAAGTTATAACGATCCGATCGGTAGTTTTGAGCTCTAGCACGTCATTCAGCAGTTCAAGGCCACGAGCAGTTTCACGTTAGGATGACTTGTTCGCACAATAGGATTAAATTTTGGGAAGTTCGGAGTTGAATTGGAATAAAATTCTCATTTCAAAAGCCTTAAGTTGCAAGAATTGGCCAAGATTGGATTTTTGAGTAAATAGCCTTAAAATTGGGATTTGAAGGTTCCATCATGTTTATATGATGATTTCGGACTTGGGCGTGGTCATATCAGGTTTTGGATGACCCGGGAGCGTTTCAGCGCCTATTGTGAGAGTTAGTATTTTGGAAGAATTTGATAAATTTTGGTTGAAGTGTATTTCAATGTTATCGCTGTCCTTTTGGAATTCTAAGTATGAGAATAGATCCATGTGGTGGTTCCGATATTGCACGTTCGGAAGCGGATTAGGAGGTCCGTAGGATATTTTGGAGTCATTTTGCAAAAGTTAGAAATTTGAAGGTTTTTGTGAAGTTTGAGCGGAAGTGGACTTTTTGATATCGAGGTCAAATTCCGATTTTAGAAGTTTAAAAGTAGTTTCGTAATGTCAAATGTGACTTATGTACAAATTTGAGGTCAATCGGACGTCATATGATAGGTTTCGGCATCGAATGTAGTAGTTTGAAGTTCTAAAGTCATTAAGCTTGAATTGGAGTGCGATTAATGGTTTTAGCATTATGTGATTTGAAGCTTGGAGCATGTCCGCATTATGTTTTGGAACTGGTTGGTGTGATTGTATGGGATCCCAGGGGCCTTGGGCAGATTCTAGGTGGTTAACAGATTAAATTCGTCCTTATGAAGATTTCTAAGCCTGCTGTAATCTAGTGTAACTGCACCTGCGTGGTTTTGGCCGCAGGTGCGGAACTGCAGAAGTGGCCAAAGGGGCGCAGATGCAGTTTGATAGGGAAGTGCTAAGATTGCATATGCAGTCATCTCACAGCAGAAGCGAGACTGCACCTGCGAAAGGAAGGTGCAGAAGCGGAAGTGGGCAACTGGGGGATGGACCGAAGAAGCGGTAGTTAGGTCGTACCTGCAGAAATGCAGAAGCGATCAAGTGACCGCAGGCTCGATGTCACGACCCAAAACACGATCGTGATGGCGCCCAACACCTTGTTAGGCAAGCCCGACCATTAATACTTTTCCAACCAAATAATTTACTTAAATACTGAATTTAGCAATAATTCTTGGTTTAAAATTGAAAAGACATATCGGAATCCTTAAAGTGAGAATAACAACAGCCCAAAAGGAAACGACGTCACATGTCTGAGCCTCTAAATACAGATGAACAATATTCTAAACAAGGAAAAATACAGATACGAAAAAGGAAAGATAAAAGGAGAGATCAAATCCTGCGGACGCCAGCATCTACCTTGACAACTCCGGTATAGAACTGAACGAGCAACAACAAATAGCAACTACGCCTCCAGGATCCATGTATCTGCACACAAGGTGCAGGGAGTAGAGTGAGTACTTCCATCTCAGTGAGTAATAGCAATAAATAACGACTGAATGTAAGAAATCCGGTTAGGACACTATACAGTTCTAAAATGAACAACAACGACAGAGAATAATGCTAAACAGGGAGAACAGTTTGGTAATTACTTCTCATTCTGTCCGACTAGCTATCTCTCCGTTGCAGCGTGTAGCCCGATGCAATACCGACCCGATCCAATGTAGTATATATAATGCTGCGGCGTGCAGCCCGATCCAATATATGTATATAATGCTGCGGTATGCTGCCCGATCCAATATATGTGTATAATATTGCGGCGTTCAGCCTGATCCAATATAATATATCACTTTGCTCACTGGGGGTGTGTGCAGACTCCGGAGGTGCTCCTTCAGCCCAACCGCTATAATTCTGCGGCGTGCAGTCCGATCCATATAATATATTGCTGCGGCGTGCAGCCCGATCCATATAATATATTGCTGCGGCGTGCAGCCTGATCCATATAATATATTGCTGCGGCGTGCAGCCTGATCCAATATATATATATATATATATATATATATATATATATATATATATATATATATAATTGCTGCGGCGTGTAGGCCGATTCGCTATATATCAAATACCCTCACTATGGGGTTCTTGACCCCTCTCAGTCAATATAGACTTGGCATCCCGGGCCCACTCAGCTAAAACAGGGTATTCAACCATAGGTAAATCTCATTTAGGGTGCAAGTTACTACGTTCGGTTTATCTCATGATTTACAATCAAAAGCCAGGACAGATGGTATGTGTCCAATAGGTATAGTGAGGTCACTCAGCTTAATATGCTCCTTAGGTGTTCTACAGATCGGCACAAGGACCCAAACATGGCAACTAGCCCAAATTGTATGAGTACAAGCTAAGTCTCAGTCAAGAAGTTAAGTAAATCATGAGTCGGAATGTACCTAGTCCGAGTTCCCCGTAGATACATTACCACGCTCATCACAAGACCCGTGTCTCATCTTTACATCGCACCGTATAGTGCAAATATGAGGTTTCAAACCCTCAGTATATCATTCATAACCATTACTCACTTCGAACTGCCCAAAATCCTAGCTCGCCTTGCGCTTTCCTCGCAAATCAACCTCCTTGAGTGCGGAATATAATCAAAACCACAAGTTATATATTATAATAAGCTAATGGGACATAACACAATAGAAAGAACTCAAATACACCCAAAAACACGAAGTTGGCAAAACATCAGCCGTGCGCCCGCTCCTCGAAAAATTACAAAATTCACTTCAGCGGAATTCTCATCTCGCCACGAGTCCGTACATATAAAATTCACCAAAATAGGAGTCCAAATGGGCCATCAAATCTCCAATTTTCATTTCAAAAACCATGCCCTGGTTTCTTCAATTTTTACCCAAATTTCAGAGAATTAATGGATGATTCTTTGATTAAATGACGTATTTAGGCCACGAGACTTACCTCTAATAACTTCCCGTCGAAATCCCCTTCAAAATCTACCAACAAGCTCTAAACGTGGTGCAAAAATAGAGGATATAATGATAGGTTCGTGACTAAAAGTTTTCATTAAAAGTCTTCTGTCCAGGTGAAATCTGCTCTACGCGATCGCTGCCCCTGACTTGGGATCGAGAGCAGAAATTTAAACCCTCCAATATTTCTCCTATGCGATCGCAATAAGACCCTATGCGATTGCAATGAACCCATGCCTCTAACAATGCGATGAATCCTTTCCTCTGCAAATGCATAAGACTACTTCTCAATACTATGTGATCGCATAAACACTTACGCGATCACACAACACAAAAATAGGACCCAGACCCAACCTTCTATGCGATTGCAATGGCCCTGTGCGATCGCATAGAACTGCAACTACTGAACCTCAATCTGCAACTTTCAACCATGCAAATGCTCTCTGATAGCCACCCAAAACCAAACCGAGACCCTCGGAACCTAAACCAAAGGCACCAGCATACCCCAAAATATCGTACAAACTTGTTCCAATCATAAAGACATGACTAACAACACATAAATTATCAAATCATGACGGATTCAAGCCTAAGTTTCAACTATAACTTCCGAAACTACATTCGATCAAAAACACAACCAAACGACGTTCGATTGAGCTATAAATTTGTAGACATATCGAAAATAACCTAATGAAGCTACAATAACTCAGGAATTCCATTCCGACCCCCGGATCAAAATCTCGCCCATTAACTGGAATTCGCCAAAAATTCAAACTTAGCCAATTCATGCCTAATTCTACACCGGACCTCCAAATTCAGTTCCCTTTTCACTCCCAAGTCGTAAATGACCACCCAAAACTAGCCGAATCGTCAGAAATCCATTCCGAGCCCTATAACTCATATGTCAAGATCCGGTTGACTTTTCAAAACTAGCCTTCTCTTAAAGAGACTAATTGTCTGAATTCCAACCGAACTCTGCCAGAATCACTTCAAACACTAAAAACACATCTGATGAAACATAAAGAATCATAAAACGGGGAAAACGAGGCGGTAACTCACGTGACGACATGCTGGGTCATCACATCCTCCTCAACTAAAACAAATGCTCGTCCGTGAGCGGGTCAAGAAATATACCTAGAGCCTCAAACAAACAATGATATCTGCTCTTCATCTCCTGCTCGGTCTCCCAAGTGGCCTCCTCCACGGGCCGACCTCTCCACTGCACCTTTACCGAAGCTATGTCTTTTGATCTCAACTTCGAACCTGACGACCCAAAATAGCCACTAGCTCCATATCATAGGTCAAGTCCTCATCCAACTGGATCGTACTGAAGTCTAATACATGAGACGGGTCCCCAATATACTTCCTGAGCATAGAAACATGGAACACTGGGTGGACCTATGACAAGCTGGGTGGCAAAGCAGGCATATATGCCACCTCCCCAATCCTCCTGAGTATCTCAAAAGGTCCAATGAACCGTGGACTCGGCTTCCCCTTCTTTCCAAACCTCATCACGCCTTTCATAGGTAGAACCTTCAGCAAACCTTCTCGCCCTCCATTTAAGATACATCCCGAACCTTCAGGTTCGCATAACTCTTCTGACGCGACTGAGCCGTGCGAAGTCTCTCCTAGTTAACTTTCACTTTCTCCAAGGCATCCTGAACTAACTCTATCCCCAATAGTATAGCCTCGCTGGGCTCAAACAAGCCAAGTGGAGATCTACACCATCTTCCATATAAAGCCTCATATGGCGCCATCTGAATGCTGGAATGATAACTGTTGTTATAAGAAAACTCTGCAAGTGGCAAGAACTCATCCCAAGAACCCCTAAAATCAATAACACACGCACAGAACATGTCCTCTAATATCTGAATAGTACGCTCGGACTGTCCGTCCGTCCGAGGATGAAAGCTGTGCTCATCTGAATCTTAGTGCCCAACTCCCGATGATAAGTCCTCCAGAACTGGGAAGAAAACTGAGTACCCCTGTTTGAGATAATAGAAACTGGAACACCCTGCAAACCTCACAATCTCATGAAGGAAAATATTCGCTAACCGCTTCGAAGAATAGGTGGTACACACCGGAATGAAGTGCGCAGACTTGTTCAACCTATCCACAATCACCCAAATAGAACCAAAGTTCCTCGAGGTACGAGGGAGACCACTCACAAAGTCCATATTAATCCTATCCCATTTCCACTTGGGAATATACATCTGCTGAGTACACCACCGGGTCTCTGATGTTCATACTTGACCTGCTGACAATTGAGACACCTAGCCACATAACTCACAATGTCCTTTTTTCATTCTCCTCCACCAATAATGTTGTCTCAAGTCCTGGTACATCTTCGCGACACCCGGGTAAATAGAATACCGCGAGCTGTGGGCCTCTTCTAATATCAACTCTTTGAGCCCATCCACATTGGGCACGCAAATCCGGCCTGGATCTTCAACACACCATCACTATCAATAGTCACATCTCTGGCATCATCATGCTTGACCCTGTCCTTCAGGACAAGCAAATACGGGTCATCATACTGGCACTCCCTGATGCGATCATACAAAGAAGACCGAGAAACCACACAAGACAACACCCGACTGGGCTCAAAATTATCAAACCTTACCATTCTATTAGCCAAATAGTGAACATAAACTACAAGGGGCCTCTCCCCTACTGGAATATATGCCAAGCTACCCATACTCACCGCCTTCCGGCTCAAAGTATCGGCCACTACATAGGCCTTCCCCGGTGATACAATATGGTAATATCATAATCCTTATGTAACTCTAGCCACCTCCGCTGTCTAAAATTGAGGTCCTTCTGCTTAAATAAATGCTGAAGACTACGGTGATCCATGAACACCTCACAGGACATGCCATATAGATAGAGCTGCCAAATCTTCAAAGCATGAAGTATAGCAGCCAACTCCAAGTCATGAACAGGGTAATTTTTCTCATGAGGCTTAAGCTGACGCGAAGAAAACGCAATAACTCTACCCTCATACATCAAAACACATCCGATCCCAACTCTCGAAGCATCACAATATACCGAATAAGAGCCTGAAGCTGATGGAAATACTAGGACAGAAGCTGTAGTCAACAATGAATTGAGCTTTTGGAAGCTCTCCTCGCACTTATCTAACCATACAAATGGTGCATTCTTCTGAGTCAACTTCGTCAAGGGAGAAGCAATAAATGAAAATCCCTGAAAGAACCTGCGGTAATAACCTGCCAGTCCGAGAAAACTCCGAATATCAGTAGATGAGGACGGTCTGGGCCAACTCTGCACCACCTCATTCTTCTTTGGTCAACTTGAATACCATCACTGGACACCACGTGCCCTAGAAAGGCCACGGAACTGAGCCAGAACTCACACCTGGAGAACTTTGCATATAGCTTCTCCTCTATCAACCTCTGCAGTACTACCCTCAAGTGTTGCGCCTGCTCCTTCTGGCTATGCGAGTACACCAGAATATCATCAATAAATACGATCACGAAAGAATCCAGATACGGCCGGAATACACTGTTCATCAAGTGCATCAATGCGGTTGGTGCATTAGTTAGCCCAAATGACATAACCAGAAACTCATAATGCCCATATCTCGTTCGGAAAGCTGTCTTCTTGATATCAGAATCTCTAGTCTTCAGCTGGTGGTAGCCTGAACGAAGATCAATATTAGAGAATATCTTTCCCCCCCTGAAGCTGGTCAAACAAATCCTCAATACGAGGTAGTGGATACTTGTTCTTCACTGTCACTTTGTTCAACTGTCTGTAATCAATACACATTATCATTGTGCCATTCTTGTTCTTTACAAATAACACCGGTGCGCCCACGGTGACACACTCGGGCGAATGAACCCCTTATCTAAGACCTCCTGCAGCTGCCCCTTCAACTCCTTTAGTTCTGCTTGTGCCATACAATAGGGAGGAATATAAATGACTGGAGTGTCCGGCACCAAATCAGTACCGAAGTCAATATCCCTGTTTGGCAGCATGGTCGGCAGGTCTACTGGAAATACATCCGGAAATTCCCTCACTATGGGGACCAAATCAAGACTAGGAGTCTTGGCTCTAACATCCCTCATAAATCTAGATATGATAAACATCCCTTCCCAACCATCCGTTGGGCCTTTAAGAAAGATATTACCCTACTGGGTACATAACCGGTTGTACCACGCCACACGATCCTTCGAATACCCGGCATAGCCAATGTGACTGCCTTGGCGTGCCACTCCAGAAAAGAATGGCACGGTGATAGCCAATCGATGCCCAGAATAACATCAAAATATACCATGCTCAATAGTAGCAAGTCAACTCGGGTCTCCAGACCCCCAATAGTAACAAGACAGGACTGATACATGTGGTCCACAATAACAGTATCACCTACCGGGGTAGATACATGCACATGTAATGCTAGGCACCCCCGGGTAGTCCCCAAATGTTGAGCAAAGTAAGAAGATACATAAGAATATGTGGATCCGGGATCATATAAAACCGTGTCATCCCTGTGGCAGACTAAAATAATACCCGTAATAACAACATCCCAAGACATAGCATCTGGCCTTCCCTGAAGAGCATAGCAACGGGCCTGACCACTACCGGATCGACCTCCCCCTCTAGGGCGACCCCTAACTGCCTGACCCTCACCCCTAGCTGATTGGGCGGGTGCTGAAGACAATGGACCAGAAGATGAAGGCTAGCCCCTCTGCTGAGATGAACTGGATGCACGACGTGGACAATCCTTTCGCAAATGCCCAAACTCTCCACACACGTAACAACTCCCTGGCGCTGGGGGCTGGGACTGAAGAGAACCCCTCGCACCAGAGTAGCTGGCTGAAGAACTGGGCCGAGACGAACCCTGAACAGATGAGGTATGAGATGAACTCTACGTTGGAAGTGCATTCACAGATGGCTGACTCTACTGAGAGCCCTGATAACCCCGACAAGAAGATGAACCACGGTACTCTGACCGAGCTAGCTGTGGAGCCCTGAAACAACGACCCCTGCTCTGATGAAACTGGCTCCTAGGCGGAGCACCACTGGAGCCATCTGACCATCGAGGCCTCTTGGCCCCCCTCTCCCCTCTCTCCTGACGGCGAGCCGTCTCAATATCGCAGGCTATATTCACTCCCTTCTCAAGGGTGTGACTCAGGACCCTCTCATGAGTCATCAGAATACGATTGGGATAAATGACCACGTCCAAAAATCACCTAATCCTCTCCTGATCCGTCTGAATCGTCCATGGAGCATATCGTGCTAACTCTGCAGATCTTATCTCATACTGCATCACTGACATTTCCCCCTAACGAAGACAATCCAACTGACTGCGTAACTCCTCCCTCTAAGATCGAGGCACCCACATCTCTAGAAAGATAGTGGAGAACTCCTACCAAGACAATGGCGCTGCACTTGCCGACCTCTACCGCTCATAAGCCTCCCACCAGGTAAAGGATGCTCCTGAGAACTGAAAAGTGGTAAAAGACACTCCACTAGGCTCCAAGATCGCTGTCCTAAGCATGCGTCGACACTTGTCGAGAAACGCCTGTGCATCCTCGCCCCGAACACCACTAAAAGTAGGAGGTGAAAGCCCGCTGAACCTCTCCAGACGACGGTGCTCGTCATGTGGCATCACTGGCACCCCATTACCTTGAACTGGAACAACTGGCTGAACTGGTGCATCAGGCTAAACAGGGGCAACTGGCTGAATTGGTGAGCTGCGGGGTCAGATAACCACCCCAGTCTGAGATATAGCTGCGGTAGTAGCAGAGACTGCCTGCGCCAGGCCAGTGCAAACCAATATGATCTGAGTCAGAGCCTCTTGAAGACCCGGAATCACAAAAGGCACTGATGGTGTTAGAGCAGGTGCTAGTGGAACCTCTGCAGCTGGAGGGTGATCCTGAATCGGGGAAACTCGTGGGTCAACTGGCGCTTCCCCTGCTCCTCTGCATCGACCACGACCACAGCCACATCCTCGACCTCCAGTGGATTGCAATGGTGGTCGTCTGCCACATCTAGTCGCACGCGTTCTCACAATCTGTGAGAGGATAGAATACATAAGTTTACTTCTCGAATCAGCAAAGTCGCACGACAATAATTTCAAGAATATGTAGTTTTCTTAAGGTTCTGAAGCCTCTCGAGGATAAGTACAGACATCTCTGTACCCATCCGCGAGACTCTACTAAACCGACTCAAGACTTGTGAGGCCTAGTAACATCCGATCCAATATAATATATCACTGCGCTCACTGGGAGTGTGTGCAGACTCTGGAGGAGCTCCTTCAGCCTAAGCATTATAATTTTGCAGCGTGCAATCCGATCCATATAATATATTGATGTGGCCTGCGACCCGATACATATAATATATTGCTTAGCATGCATCCTGATCCGGTATATTCGAAATACCCTCACTACGGGGTTCTTGATCCCTCTTAGTCAATATAGACTTGGCCTCCCAGGCCCACTCAGCTAAAACAGGGTATTCAACACTAGGTATTGCTCCTTTAGGGTGCAAGTTCCTATGTTCTGTTTATCTCATGATTTAAAGTCAAAAAAAGAGGACAGATGGTATGTGTACAATAGGTATTGTGAGGTCACTTCGCTCAACATGCTCCCTAGGAGTTCTAGAGATTGTAACAATGCCCCAAACATGGCAACTAGCCCAAATTATACGAGTACAAGCTCAGTCTTAGTCAAGAAGTTTAGTAAATCACTAGTCGGAATGGACCAAGTACGAGTTCCCAGTAGATACATCAACACGCTCATCACAAGACATTTGTCTCATCTCAACATAGCACCGCATAGCGCAAACATGGAGTTTCAAACCCTCAGTATATCATTCATAAACATTACTCACCTCGAACTGACCAAAATCCTAGCCCGCCTTGCGCTTTCCTCGCAAATCAACCTCCTCGAATGTGGAATCTAATCAAAACCACAAGGAATATGTTATAATAAGCTAATGGGACATAACCCCATAGAAAGAAATCAAAAAACACCCAAAAACATGACGTTGGCAAAACCCGAGCCTCGGTCCCGCTCCTCGAAAAATTACAAAATTCACATCACTAGAATCCTCTTCTCGCCACGAGTCCATACATATAATATTCACCAAAATCGAAGTCCAAATGGGCCATCAAATCCCCAATATTAATTTAAAAAATCAAGCCCTAATTTCTTAAACTTTTACCCAAATTTCAGAGAATTAATGGAAGATCTTCTATTAAATGACGTATTTAGGCCATGAGACTTACCTCCAATCACTTCCCGTTGAAATACCATACAAAATCTACCAACAATCACTCAAGGTGGTGCAAAAATGGAGGATATAATGATAGGTTCGCAACTGAAATTTTTCATTAAAACTCTTATGTTCAGGTGAAATCTCCTCTATGCGATCGCAACCAGCTTGCGATCGCAGAGCACAAATTTAGACCCTCCAATATTTCTCCTATGCGATCACAATAAGACCCCATGCGATTGCAATGAACCCAGGCCTCTAACTATGCGATGCATCCTTTTCTCTGCGAATGCATAAGACTAGTTCTCAATATTATGTGATCGCATAGACACTTACGCAATCATACAACACAAAAATAAGACCCAGACCGAAACTTCTATGCGATCGCAATGGCCTTCAACGATCGTATAGACATGCAACTGTTGAATCTCAATATGCAGCTTCAACCATGCAAACGCTCTCCGATAACCACTCAAAACCATCCCGAGGCCCTTGGAACCTCAACCAAAGGAACTAAAATACCCCAAAACATCATACAAACTTGTACAGATCATATAAAAACACGAATAAGAACAAAAAAATCTTCAAATCATTACATATTCAAGCCTAAGTTTCAACTATAACTTCGAAAGCTACATTCGATCAAAAACTCGACCAAACGATGTCTGATTGACCTGAACATTTGTGGACATATCCAAAATCACATTACAAAGCTAAATGAGCTCTCGGAATTCCATTCCAACCCCCGGATCAAAATCTTGCCTCGCCAAAAATTCAAACTTAGCCAATTCAAATCTCATACTACACTGGACCTCCAAATTCAGTTCCGTTTTCACTCCGAAGTCGTAAATCACCACCCGAAAGTAGCTGAGTCTTCGAAAATCCATTCCGAGCCCTATAACTCATAAGTCAACATCCAGATGACTTTTCAAATTTAGACCTTCTCTTAAAGAGACTAATTGTCTCAATCTCAACCAAACTTTGACCGAATCAATTCAAACTTTACAAACACATCTGATGAAACATAAACAAGCACAAAATGGGGAAAATAAGGTTGAAACTCATGTAATGACGGGCCAGGTCATCACACGCGAAAGTCGGGGTTGGAGGTGTCTTCTTTAAAAATGAGGGTTTGGCTTTATTTCATTTCATTTTTGCTCTTAGGGGCCAGTTTTCGGAGCACATTGGAGTGTCATCTTTATCAATCATAATGAGGTAAGTGCTTTCTTCACAATTTTGATCTATATGCACGAGTTTATGTAAAATTTAACATGGAAACTAGTAAAAATTGGGATTTTGGTGGAAAAACCTAGAATCTTGTTTATTTGGATTTTGACCATGAATTTTAGACATGTAATTGAGAATATATTATATATTTGAGTTCATGATGTCATGGGCAGAGTTTATCTTCGAAAAGGTTTAGATTTCGGGCACGCGGGCTTGGGGGTGATTTATCGACATTTCAAGCGAAGATAGAAATTGCTATAAATAGGATGTGATGAGTATTTGAGTATAAATTTATAAGTTTGCATCATTAGCGACTAGTTTTGGAGTGTTGGACATCGGTTTGAGTCACCAGAAGGGATTGGGAGTCGGTTATTGAACTTCAGATCGAGGTAAGTCTCTTTCTAATCTTGTAAGAGGGAATTAATCCTATAGGTGAACTAAATTATTATGTGCTTCAATATATGGGGGCTACGTAGAGGTGACGAGAGTCCATATGTAAATGCTAGTTATGCCTATGTCCGGGTAGTTTAGGCTTACATCAAGCCTTGTTGATATTATCGTTAAATTATGTCTGTTGCTTGTCTTGGGAAGAAGCGAGATTGAGTTAACTTATTAAATGTTCTGAAAGGAGTTGAAATTGAGGAAAGGTTGAGAACTTTGAATGTTTTCATTTGAAAATTGCAAAAGAAAATCGAGGAATACCTTAATAACTTAGGAAATCTATGTGTAATCGCATCGCAAGTCTGATCCGTGAGCTGGGCAATCCTTTAAACCTATATTTGACCACATTGCATGTACGATTTGCAAGTAGGGCAACTCCTTAAATTTATATTTGACCATGTCGTACGTATTATTCTTGGGCGGGCCTTTCCTTTTACTATTCTAATAGGAGCGGGCCAATTGCCTCGGCAGGGTAATAGATGCATGTATGGTTAGCGCAATTCGACTTTTGGCAGTGCATAATTTACTTTATATATATATATATATATATATATATATATATATATATATATATATATATATATATATATATATATATATATATATATATATATATATATATATATATATATATATATATATATATATATATATATATATATATATATATATATATGCATTTGGCTAGAAGCCAATATATCAGAGGGCTTTTCCCTGATTTTAATTATGACAACCTCTTGGTGATATCCACTATATCTATATATATCCATTGAGATTATGGAGGAAACTTGCTAGTTGAGAGCTTGAGTAAAATTGTAAAGAGGGAAACTGTACCACGTCTTTTATACATGTTTATTTCATAAATGTACTTTATTTCGTATTTATTCATTTCCTTACTGTACCTTATATTATTGGACAACTAGTAAGTATCGAAGTCGGCCTCTCCTTACTACTTCTTCAAGATTAGACTGGATACTTAATAGGTACACATTATTTTGTACTCATATTACACTTGCTGTGCATTATTGTTTCACATGCACATGCATGTCTAGTGGTAGAGTGGACGCAGCGGCATGGTTGATACATAAACTTAGGTGAGCTGCATCTCTTGAGACGACCTGCAGCCCGCAGAGTCTCCTTCAGAGTATTGGTATTTCCTTTTTTTGTCTAAATTTTACTCCGGATAGTTATTGTATTTTATTTTATTCCTTAGTAACTGCTCATATACTTGTGACATCGGGTTTTGGAGTGATTATGGGTAATTCAGTATTGAAATTGTTAAAACATTATCATTTATGTAGTAAAATCCATCTTTTACTATTAAATTAAAGAAAATCATGATTTCAAAAAGAGTGAAATGAGAACTAAATTGATTATTTAGTGTTGGCTTGCCTAACAGTGGTGTCAAATGCCATCACGATCTTTAATAAAATTTTGGGTCGTGACAATATGGTATCAAAGTACTAGGTTCACTTTAGTCTCACGAGTCATGATTAGGTCTAGTAGAATCTTGTGAATCGGTACAGAGATGTTTGTATTTATCTTTGAGAGGTTACAAGGCTATTAGGAGTACTTCCCTTATTGATTCCCATTGTGCGGTTTGATTCCTTTGAGGCTTATGCCTTTGTTTCTTCCCTACTGAATCTTATGCAACGTGAAGAGCTTGTTATAAATCAAAAATTGAGAAAATGTAATGGTACTGCAGATGTGGTGCGGGATGTTCCTTACTGCATATCTGACCGGGCTATCGTCTTTGCCTTGCGGAAGTCCACTCTGTCATTTCGTCTCAGTATTAGTATTGCCTATGGTTTTGAGATTTGGCATAAATCGCTATGACGACTCATGCGTTATTATCGCATAGTATTGGTGTAACAGTAAAGTGTCCATCTATGCATTGAAGCAGTGAATGACTTGGAAGGATGTTTTCTCAATGCGAGATTCAGAGATCCAGAAGTTTATTTCCCAGCAGAGGAGAGGCAATAGATCTATAAACGTTCAAGTATTGTTTTATGGAGTAACGAGACTTGGTATTTTTGAGCATGTTGGATTTTTCCTATATGATGTGGTGTCATTGTTCCCGTTTAATATGTTAAGTTCGCCGGTGTTGTGGTTTTCTTCATCTTTCCTTTGGGGCAGAGTATTATGAATAGTGTCGGAGAAACGGCTATCAAAGATCATAGTGTTTGGTGGTTCAGGAGTGAATCAGTGTTCCTGGTTTAATGATTTGAGAAAGATAACCTTTGAAGGGGTTTAAAGTTAGTAGCGATCTATTGGTTCAAGTGCTACAGAAATAGATTTTCCTGTATGGCAACAATTGGGCAGCGAAGGATGAGGAAGTGGGGGTGACTTGCAGTGGTTAAATTTTCTATAAGGTCATGAGTTAGGAATGAGAGTCGAATGGTTGCTTAAAGGAGTGAGTTTGACCAAGGTAGGAGAGTGGCAGAGTAGCACATATGTTCTGTAGTAAGTTGACTATATGCCATGAGAAGAGTTTAGAGTGGTTTGGGATTTATGATGGACACTGACTAGGTCTACGGGCTTAACTTGAATATTGGCTATTATATAGTGGGCAACTAGATGCGACAGGAAAAAGCTTGCTTGATATGAAGAATTCTACAGGCTATCCGGTAAGAGGTAGAATATGTGAATGCGGTTAGTGATTCATATTGTACATGAAAGGTCAAACAAAAGGATTTCAAGGAGTTTGATGAGTTGGTTGTGCAAGATTAGGTCGACGATTAAGGAAGAATCTTGGTGGGTTCTAGAGTTATGCAATGGGTAGATCCAACGTAAGTGGGAGAGCCCCACCGCCTACGATTTAGGTATCATGGTTATCAACTGGTGAAGTTTCTGGTTATCGGCCTATTCATGGATTATTACGGCTAAGGGAAGAAAGCATAAGTGGTAACTTGAGCAAAGGATTTGATAAATATGGGCTATAATTGGCCTTATTGGATCATATTTAGGCTTTGGGAAGATTCAGGATATATGCTTCATATGAAGGTGATTTACAAGGGAAATGATTCAATCACGTACATCATCCACAGAGTGTTCATGTGCTAGAAAAACCTTTGAGTTGATTATTATTAGGGATGAAGTCAGTGTGTGTTACTCCCAATAATGGTTCTAGTTGACCCAAAGTTAAAGTGCGGCGCCTAGTGATTTTGAGTCCATAGTATGGTTGATGTTAAATATGTAATCTTGTCCCACATTGGAATAGGAGTAGAATGTCATTGTATAGTATAATTATAAATAAAGACCTCTTGTATTGTATTGAACACACAAAATATCAATATATATCATATCTTATCACGTGCCTTCTCACATGGTATCAGGGCTATCGTGAGACATTTATCGCTGTGCATAAATACTAGCGATTCCGGGAAGTGAAATCAGTCATCAGAACCATTTTTTCGGAAACTTTCAAAGTTGTTTTGCATCTGCTTTGTCTCGGTCTGTGTTGTGTATAAAATCCAACACTACCACAAGAGTATTCACTGTCCGGCGGTACTATAGCAGTCCGAAGAAAATTTTCCGATGAAGTTCTGACGTTGCATTGGCCACCTTTTTGGCCATTCTTTGGCTACGACTCTTCAAGATAGATTGTTCCCCTTGCAATTCCTAGCCTACCCATCCAGTAATATTCCAAGAGAGCTACATTATTTCTGGAGTGAACAATTTTTTTAGCGCAGAACAGTGTTTTGTTTTCCTACTGCAAACAGTGTTTTCTCAGAGACTTCTTCAGTTTTCTCAAAAGAGTTATTAATTTTCACTATTTCAAGTTAACCCTACTACTTTTAACTGTAGCGACATGGGAAGCGATGCTTCAAATAGTGGTATGGCTTATTTAGTGGATTATTTTGAGTTTCTTCAGTACAAAGTAGGTAAGCAGACATCTTCTGAGATAGCTTCCGTTGTTCAGATAGGTAGTGTCTTCTGTCTCTCAAACTTTGTACTCTGAGTCTTGGGTCATTGATTCAAGTGCATCGAATCATATTTCTGATAACAAATCTCTTTTCTCTATCTCTTCCAAGAGTCACAATGGTCAATGGGTCTCAAACCATGGCTACTACAATAGGTCAAGCAAGCCCAATTCCTTCCTTACCTTTAGATGCAGTTCTTTATGTCCCTATTAGTCCTTTTAATCTCATAGTTGTTAGTCACCTATGCAAATCACATACATGTGTTGTTTTATTTCTTTATGACCATGTTTTTATACATGAACGTAGTACATGGAGGATCATTGGTACCAGGCGTGAATTAAATGGACTTTATTACCTTATCCTCCCTAAATCACATGGACTCACATCTTGTCTTCCTTCAACAACTTCTCCTGTTACTACTTCACCAGATTTATTACATAAAACGGTTGGGACATCCTAGTTTGTCAAAACTTTAGAAAATGGTACATTGTTTATCTCACTTCTTATCTCTAGAGTGTGAGTCTTGTCTGCTCGGTAAGCATACGCGCTCTCATTATCCTCGACGTATTGATAATCAAGCAGAGTCACCTTTTACTTTAGTCCATTAAGATGTTTACGGTCCTAGTCGGGTCAGTTCTACCTTGTGCTTTCGCTATTTTGTTAGTTTCGCTGATGACTATTCTAGGTGCACTTGGATAGTTTTGATAAAAATCTGATTTGAGTTGTTTTCTATTTTTCAAACCTTTCATGCTGAAATTCAAAATCCATTTGGGGTTTATATTTGCCTATTTCGTAGTTATAATGCCCGAGAGTATTTGTCTTTCCCATTTCAGTAGTTTATGAAATCTCGTGGGATTATTCATCAAACATCTTGTCCGTACATATTTCAGCAAAATGTGGTAGCTGAAAGAAAGAATAAATATTTTATTGAAACTGCTCGTACGATACTCATATAATCTCATGCCCCGTTTGAATATTTAGGGGGATGCAATTCTTACATCTTGCTATGTGATGAATCGTATGCCATCTTCAGCTATCCAGAACCAAGTTTTATTCTCTATTATATTTCCCCATTACCTTTGTTCTCTTTTCCACCCCGTGTCTTTGGAAGCACTTGTTTTGTCCATAACTTTACTCCGGGAACAGATAAGTTAGCTCCCCATGCTGTTAAGTGCGTATTTCTTGGTTTCTCAAGAACGCAAAAAGGGTATCGATGTTATTCTCCTGACCTCCAGCGGTACCTTATGTCTGCTGCTGTTACCTTTTTTGAAATCCAATCATATTTCACTAGTCCAAGTAATCACTTAGATATTTCTGAGGTACCACCATTCTCTTCTTTTGGATATTCAGTTACTATCTCCCATCCGTCTTCCTCTAAATCTCTGGCTCCACAACCTATAGCTCCTGTTCTACCATCTATAGCTCCAGGTAAAAAATGTGCACATTGTCCAGTTAAACCTTCTGTATCTCCGCCACTCATGACTCATCATTGCCGTCCACATCCAGCATTAGGCTCAGGTGATTAACGTCGTGCATCAGATTCTACACCTACTGCGAACTTGTCTACTGTTAGTCAACCCAATTGCACTCCGCAAAGGTGTATGGTCAACACTTAACCCTAATCCCCATTATGTTGTCTAATTTATCACTGTCTATCATCACCTTATTATTCTTTTATATATTCTTTGTCCACTATTTCTATTCTTAAGTCTACATGTGATGCACTATCTCATCCTGGATGGCGTCATGCTATATTTGACGAGATGTCTCTTTACATGCGAGTGGAACTTAGGAGCTTGTTCCTCTTCCTGCAGGTAAGCATATTGTTGGTTGTCGTTGGGTTTATGCAGTCAAAGCTCCCCCGGATGGCAAGGTTGATCGGCTTAAGGCTCGTCTTGTTACAAAAGGATATACTTAGATTTTTGGGCTTGATTTAGTGATACTTTCTCTCCCTTGGCTAAAGATGCATCTTTTCATCTTTTTTTGTCCATGGCTGTTGTACGTCATTGGCCTCTTTATCGGTTAGACATTGAGAATGTTTTTCTCCTCTGTGATATTGACGAGGAAGGTTATATGGAGCAACCACCTAGTTTTGTTGCTCAGGGGAAGTTTAGTGGTTATGTATGCAGATTGTGCCTATCACTATATGGTTTGAAACAGTTTCCTCAAGCCTGGTTTGTTAAGTTCAACACAATTATTCAGGAGTTTGGCATGAGTCATAGTGAGGCTGATCACTCTGTGTTTTATCAACATTCTGCTCTGAATCTGTGTATTTATTTGGAGGTTTATGTTGATGATATTGTTATTACTAGCAATGATCAGGATGGTATTACTAATCTGAAGCAATATCTCTTTCAGCACTTCCAAACTAAGGATCTGGGTAGTCTGAATTATTTTCTAAGTATTGAGGTCGCTCAGTGTAGCTCAAGTATTGTGATTTCACATCGAAAGTATGCCTTAGACATTCTTGAGGAGACTGGAATGATGGGTTACAGACCTATTTACTCTCCTATGGAACTGAATGCCAAGATTCTTCCTGAACAAGGGGAGCCTCTTATAGACCCTGTGAGATATATGAGGCTGGTTGGAAAATTGAATTACTTAGACCTGATATTTCTTTTCTGGTTAATGTTGCAAGTTAGTTTATGGATTCTTCCCGTGATAGTCACTAGGATGCAATTGTTCATATTCATTGGTATATAAAGTAGCTCTAGGCAAAGGATTACTATTCGAGGATCGAGGCCACAAGCAGATTGTTAGGTACATAGAGGCTGATTGGGTAGGATCACCTTTTGATAGATGATCTACATCTGGATATTGTGTTCTAGTAAGAGGTAATTTGGTCTCATGGAAGAGCAAGAAAAAATATAGTTGCGCAATCTAGCACCGAAGTGGAATATCGGGCCATGGCTATGGCAACGTGTGAGTTAGTTTGGGTCAAGCAGTTGCTCAAGGAGTTAAAGTTTGGAGAAATCATCAGGATGGAACTAGTGTGTGATAGCCAAGCTGATCTTCATATTGCGTCAAACACGGTGTTCCATAAGAGGACTAAACACATTGAGACCGACTATCACTTTGTCAAAGGAAAAAAATACTTTCAGGAGATATTGTTACAAAGTTTGTAAAATCGAATGATCAACTAGTAGATATTTTTACTAAGTCTCTTACTTGTTCTCGTATTAGTTACATGTGTAACAAGCTCGGTACATATGATGTGTATGCACTGGCTTGAGGGGGAGTGTAAGATATGCAGTCTTGTCCCACATTGGAATAGGAGTAGAATGTCCTTGTATAGTATAGGTATAATTAAGAACCTCTTGTATTGTATTGAGCACACAAAATATAAATATATATGATATTTTCTCCCGTGCCATCTCATAGTTGAGTATCAAGCTTTTACCGCAGATTATGAAGAAAGGGCTTGGGGTGTTCTATGTTATCTTCAGCTTGCATTGTAGCATTTGGAGGAATGAGGGAAAAAGACTTGGGATGCATGAAGAAATTATTACAATGGGTGTGCTAGTTAAAGACATGAATATGCGCACAAGGAGGGTATGAGATGGTTCGTGTGTTTTTAGATAGTGTGGTCTCATACAATAAGGTCACTCAGGATGAGTGCTGATTTGGGTTTGTTATGTTTTGAATGGATATATTATTATTCTTGATGCTAGTCTAGAGTAAATTATAAGAAGTTGAATCGACTAGAAATTGTTGAATAGGCATTATCAGTTCCTTCAACGCATTGGGTTATGCATGTGATTTGTGGCGGTACATGCGAGGCTTTACGGCTGCCAAAATGATTTTATTTGGAGGTGCTCGAGTATTATGGCTTGTTAAATGTAGCAGGATCTCGGGAGAGTTATGGTGGTTTAGACCGCTACTATAGTATTATATTTTCTGCAATTGTGGGAATCTTATCATGTGTTGCAATGGTTCTCTTGAAATAAGTTAAGTAAAAAGGTTTCTATACGACAAAGTGTTTACCCTATTAGTGGTACCGAAGTTATGATAAAGTTTTTGTGCTCTTGCGCATTGGCATTATTACGTGCAGTGAGTAGCATGGGAATTGGAAGTTGAGGATCAAGGTTGTGGTTCTTTGTTGACAAGAATATCAAGCTCGTATGAACTAGAAATGAATCAGATGGTTAGAGTCAGCTGGCACTGTTTTTGGCGTCTACTGAAATCGATATATGGTGTGAAGAGGCTTTGCATACTTATTAAGGATTCTTGTGTTGCTTTATAGCATTGGTGTGACCCGTATGGATGTGTAGACTCGTTGTTCAGTGCAGAAGGTCGGGGGAGCGTGTCCCACGGAAGATGGTATAAGCGTGATAGGTAGTCACCTAAATTATTAATGTTGGAAACCAAGCATGGGGGTTGTGGTATTATCGTTGATGTGAGAATTGATGCATGGTGGGCACTAGGTTTATTTGTTTGTGAACTAAGGATGTCTGTTTCGGATTTGGCGGCTATTCTTGTTTGTCATCGGATAAAAGTGTTAACATGGATCCTTGAAAGGTTATTTGCCTAGTGCGGTACGGTCATAATCGACTTGAGGTCCGTGGATGGATCTAGATATGAATGTGGGGTCCATATCAGGCCGTATATGTTCATTTTAGCATAATGATCCTTCTGGATTTGATGTCATATGTAGTGAGGTTCTGCATACCGATGGTGTTATGTAAGAAGAATGGCTCTCGAGACTCAAATCATATAGTACACCTTAGTTGTGCTTGAGTTTTGTGGCATATGGTACTATGTGTCTCCCTAAGGATGGTATTATGTACTTGGCGTGCTTGTGGCCGATATTCGGGTATTTCACAGGTATGATATTTTTAGCTCAGTAAGTAATTCCTTATTGATTATTATATGTGAATCAGATGGCATACCGCTACATATATGTTGTATGGATTGGGTTGCACGCCCTAACAGTATGGTGTTGGTATAATCCCTTATAGCCACTTTTATGTGTTTGTTTTCACATTTTCTTAGGAAGGTTCATAACACCTTTTCGGGTTTCTAGTTAGTTTCGTGGGTTGAGTAGTCCTTTCTAGAGTTGGTTTTCCTTATGTATCACATTCAAGTGGGTAGCTTGTTGGCACATTGTGGCATCATATGAGACTTTTGGTCGTGTCTGAAGTGGCTTATTTAGTGAGCTTCTTATACTGGGTAAGACGAGATTATTGGACCTAGGATCAGTGAGGTCAGATTTATCTGAAGTACATTATAAAACAAGAATAGTAATTTGGTTCATAATGAGGCAAGGGTTCTAGTAAAGAGGAGATACTCAACAAATTATTGACTTTGTAGTCGGTTATGAACTTTTAAACATCTCTTCTGTCGTGGCGGTAAAAGTTGGAACATGACTTATGTGAGCCTCAGGGTGTTTTGGGAGCATCAGATCCATAGAATGTCAGTGATTTTTATCAGAGTATGTTATGTGGTCATGTGATTACGCGATGCATAATGTGAATTCAGAAAAGGTATGCAGTCATGTTTTGGTACATTGTGTGGTGATTGATACGATTTTCGTATGTTGGAAACAAATCTCACAGAAGATTCCACATTTTGGAATTTGGCTCTAAGGGTAATTTGACAAAACAAAAAAGGAATCCTCAGATTTAGTCAAGCCAGTATACTAACTGAGTTATGGTAGCACAAGTAGGTGCACGAGGTGTTAAATAGTGATTTCAGACAACTTCAGTACAGTCCTTAGTATGTTCAAGAATGAACGTATGTTTAAGTAGGAGAGAATGTAATGACCCGCTCAATTGTTTTGATCTCTAGTGCGTCGCTCCGCGGTTTAAGGCCATGAGTAGCTCCACATAAGGTGTTATGACTTGTATGTGTTGTCGGGATTCAATTTTGGAAAGTTCAGAGTTGAATTAGAAAGAAAATTCTTTTTTCGAAAGCTTTAAGTTGGGAGAATTGACTAAGATTAGATTTTTGAGTAAACAACCTCAGAATTAGGATTTAAAGGTTCCAGCAGGTTCGTATGATAATATTGGACTTATGCGTATGTTCGGATCGGGTTTTGCATGACTTGGGAGAAATTCCGCGCCTATTGTGGGAGTTAGAATTTTGGAAGATTTTCATAAATTTGGATTGAAGTACATTTCAACGTTATCGATGTCCATTTGGAATTTTGAGTATGAGAATAGCTCCGTGTTGTGATCCCAACATAGGGAGCATATTCGGAAGTGGATTTAGAGGTCTCTGGATCATTTTGGAGTCGTTTGGTGAAAGATATAAATTTGAAAGCTTTTGAGAAATTTGACTGGAACTAGACTTTTTGATATCAGGGTCGGATTCTGATTTGGAAGTTAGAGTAGGTTTGTAATGTCAAATGTGACTTGTGTGCAAAATTTGAGGTCAACCGGACGTTATTTGATAGGTTTCGGCATAAAATGTAGTAGTTTAAAGTTCTAAAGTTCATTAAGATTGAATTGGTTGCGATCCATGGTTTTAGCATTTCTTGATGTTAGTTAAAGCCTCGAGCAGGTCCGCATTATATTTTCATACTGTTTTGTGTGATTGGACACGGTCCCGGGGGTTTCGGGAGGATTTTAGGTGGTTAACAAATTGAACTTGACCTTACAAAGTTTTCTAAGCCTGTAGTCATCTGGTGTAACCACACTTGCGATGTTTTGGCCGCACGTGCGGAGCCACAGAAGCGGCCAAAGAGGCACAAATACATTTTGGTGGGGAAGTCTTGATACCACAAATGCGGTCATCACCACTCAAAAGTGAGACTGCACTTACGGAAAGGAGCAGAAGTGGGAAGTTAGGCGATGGACGGGAGAAGCGGTAGTTGGACCGCACCTGCGGAACTGCAAAAGGGGTGAAGCGACCACATGTACGAAAATTGGGGTTGGCAGTGTCTTTTTAAAAATGAGGGTTTGGCTATTTTTCATTTCATTTTCGCCCATAATAGCCGATTATGAAGCACATTGGAGTGCCATCTTCATCAATCATAACGGGGTAAGTGCTTTCTTCACAATTTTGAGTTAAATACATGAGTTTATGTTGATTTGAACATGGAAAGTAGTAGAAATTTGAGTTTTGCTGAATAAACCTAGAGTCTTGCATATTTAGATTTTAACCACGAATTTTGGATATATAATTGAGAATATATTATATATATTTGAGTTCGTGATATCATGGGTAAAGTTTATCGTCGAAAGTTTTCAGAATCCGAGTACGTTAGTCCGAGGGTGATTTTATTGACTTTTCAAGCGAAGTTGGGAATTATTGTACATAGGATTTTAATGAGTACTTGAGTATATATTAATGATTTTGCATCATTATTGACTAGTTTTGGATCGTGGGGCGTCCATTTGAGTCGTCGGAAGGGCTTAGAGACGATTTTGGAACTTTAGAGCGAGGTAAGTCTCCTTTCTAACCTTGTAAGAGAGAATTACCCCATGAGTGAACTAAATTAATATGTGCTTTTATTTGTCAGGGCTACATACGCATGAGGTGACAAAAGTTCGTACGTAGCTACTAGCTATGCATATGTCCGGGTAGTTTAGCCTTACATTAGGCTTTGATAAAATTATTGTTAAATTATGATTATTGCTTGCCCTGAGAAGAAGTGAGATTAAGTTAACTTATTAAATGTTTTGAAAGGATTTAAAACTTAGGTAAGTTTGGGAACTTAGAAAGCTTTCATTTGAAAATCATATTTTATAGAGAATTGAGGAATACCTTAATAACTTAAGAAATCTATGTGTAACTGCATCGCATGTATGATCCGTGAGCGGGGCAATTCTTCAAACATATATTCGACCGTGTCACATGTATGATTCACGAGCGGGGTAACTCCTTTAATTTATATTTGATCGTGTCACACGTATGATTTTCGAGCGGGGTATTTCCTTCTACTACTCTCATGGGAGCGGGCCGATCGCCTCGGCAGCTTAACATATGCATCTATGGTTCGCGTGGTTCGACCCTTGACAGTTCTCAATTTACTTTTATATTGGATCAGGCTGTACGCCTTGGCATTATATTTATATATCTATATCTATATATATATCTATATATATATATATATATATATATATATATATATATATATATATATATAGCTTAACAAATGCATCTGTGGTTCGCGTGGTTCGACCCTTGGCAGTGCACAATTTACTTTTATGTTGGATCATTCCGTACGCCTTGGAATTATATATATATATACTTTCTAGTTGAGAGCTTGAGTAAAATTGTAAGGAGGGGAATTGAACCACATTTTATATACATGTTTATTTCATAAGTTTTTTCTATTTTGTATTTATTCTCTTTCTTACTATACCTGATATTATTGGACTACTAGTAAGTGTCAATGTTGGTCTTTTGTCACTCTATATTTTATAAATCTTGGAACTTCTAGTGTTAATTTCTAGATTTAGTATGTATAGAATTATTTGGCGAGTTGAACCCATTTGGTTGGAGCAATGAAGGTATTCAAACATCAGAAATCAAGGTGAGTAGAGACAATGATTTTAATAAAGTTGTCTTCTCAAGAAGATCATGCCACAAGTATTTACTAGTATGACGAACCGGCCGGTACTCTTAAGAATTTACGCCCCGACCCCATTTTTCATTGCTTCCCCTAAGTTCTTATCTGCTATTTTTGTTTGCCGGGACGTTCGTTGTTGGTTTTCGGAGAGTTTGGAATACTTAGTCCCTAAATGAGAGCTTAAGTCTTGGAAAGTGGTCCGCATTCAGAACAGTGTGATATCCATCTCAGAATGAAAATCTGATGGGCCTGTTAGCTCCGTTAGGTAATTTTGGGGTTGGGAGCGTGTTTGGAATGCATTTGGAAGTTCGTAGCTCATTTAGGCTTGAAATGCCGAAGTTTGGATTTTTGAAGTTTCCAGTTCGATAGTGAGTTTTTGATCTGAGGATCAGAATGGAATTCCCGAAGTTGCAGTAGCTCCATCATGTCATTTGGCATGTATGTTCAAGATTTTAGGTCACTCAGACGTGTGTTAGTTAGGTTTTTGATCGAAAACATGTTTTGACGATATTTTAAGTTTTTAGGCTCAAATCCTTTAATAATTCGAGTTTCTGGCGTTGTTTTAGGTGGTTTAGCTTTGTACAAGTTTTAATGATTATATGGGATATGTACGTAGGTTTGTTTTTGGTCCCGAGGGCCTCGGTTGTGTTTCAGATTCTCAAAGGAGCATTTTGGAGTTTGAAAAGTTGCAGAAAAGCTTAAGCAATTACAGTTCCACTTTCTTCTTCGCGTTCGCGACACTTCTATCGCATTCACGTAGCTCCGAGTTTATTCTACTTTGCATTCGCACCATCCCCTACGCGTTCGCATAGTGTAATCTTGGGGGGAGGGACCAGTTATCCCTTCGTGTTAGCGACCAGCCTTCATGCATTTGCAATGCTTGGAATTTTCCTCCTTCCTATTCGCATTCAGCTCATCGCGTTTGCGTAGTTCCACCAGGCTTTGAAGGCTGAGCCCATTTTCTTCAATGCATTCGCGTCCCCGTTCATCGTGTTTGCGAAGCTTCATACTTCTAGGCCTTCGCATTCACATTTTTCCTCTCGCGATCGCGATGTGCATTTTTGGAAAGTTCGATGTTTCTTCTACGTGAACACGAGATCACCTCCTCATTCGCGATGCATTAAATGTCTGGATAGTATTTAACATTTGAAAATCGAGGGTTTGCTACTTTTATCAAAACACAAGATTGAAAGTTCGGATTTGGGAGAAATTTTGAGGGATTTTTTAGGGCAACTATTAGACAATGATTCTCTACTCTCTTATACTTAAAACCTACTAATCTAATTGCGAATTCACCCTTAATTTTGGATTTTTGAATGAAAAATGGGGAAAACTTCATAGACCAAACTATTGAGTTTTAAGTGGGTGTTTGACCTACGATTTGAGAGATTTTTATATGGTTTGACTGTTGAGATTACGGGGTTCTGAAAATTATGAAAATTATCCGTTTCTGAGATGTTGGCCTAACGGGCATTTTAGTCATTTTACCTATTTTCGTGCCTTAGCTTTGAATTAAATAGTAGAATCAGTTAATTGTGATGTTATTTACAATATGTAATTGAATTGAATCTATTTGGGCCATTTGTCGTCGGATACTCGTGGCAAAGGCGTGGTTTCTAGTTGATATTTGTGCCGGTTCGAGTTAAGTGGCTTGTCTAACTTTATGTGGGGGACCTTTCCCCTTAGGACTTGTTATTTGATAATTGAGTGCCTTGAGCATGAGGTGAGAGCGCATATTTGAGCTAATTGTTAAAAATCCAGCTTTTACTTTCATAATTAAGTTGATATTCCTTTACTTACCTACCTTGTTTACTTGCAAATATAACCCATGATAGCCTACAAAAACATGTTTAGTTGACTTAATTTGTTTAGTTTCTTAATTTGACTTGTTGCACTACATGAAGCATGTGAGGTTAGTATTTCCTGTTTCCTTGGGGTTTAACTCCGTTTCTGATTATTCTTTTGTTGTTGGTGTGTATTTTTACATTGGGACTACGAATGTGGGATTCAGTTAGCTTTCCCTTGTTTGTTAATTTTGGGAATACAGGTTAGATTCCTGGTAGACCCCCCTGCACATTTACATTGGGACTACGAATCACATTCCGGTATATCCCGCGCATTGATAATTATACTACGAGACGGTATCCCGGGAGATCCTTGGGAATACATATATATGATGGACTACGGGACGGTATCCCTGTAGATTCACTGGACAGTTGAGACGGGACTACATGACGGTATCATTGTAGTTCCTCATTGATATCTTGGTATTGAGTTGTACAATTCCGTGTTTACGCTATTCATCTCTTATTCGTTGTTACCTTGTAAGTTTTGTCTCATTTCACTATTGTTTCTATCTGTTTTTATGTTGTATATTCTTATTTTATTGTTTAACCTCAGTAGGGTCCTCACTTTTGATATGCTCAAATTACACTTTAATAAAGAGTGTAAGGCGGTCGATGTCAAATCCAGCAAGGCTGGGGTCGAATACCACAAGGAATAGGTGAGAAAAGATTATTCTTTCAGTATGTTTCTCGACTAAAGTGTTATCTCTATTCAATTAATCGTAACAAGAGAGTGGTTTCTAGTAAGAAGAGTATGTATTGATCTTGGTTTGAAGTAATAGCTAATTGAAATATTTAATGGCCATTGTTAATGTTTCCAACCACCAACAATAAATGAAGAATGAGAAGTAAGTAAATAGTAACCAACCATTATACATATATTCAATGTTAAATACTCATTAACATAACACTATTTAGGGTTACCAACCTTAGTATTTAAAGTTAGCTACACATGCTACAATTCAAAACCCAAGTAGTATTTAATTTCATAAAGGCTTACAAAGTGGAGAATATTCAACCAAAAGCTTCCAAAAGTAGGGAATATTAAAGTCTTGGAAGGCAGTCCAAAAACTAGACAAGATGAGCCCACAAAGACCTCATAAAACTATTTATTATTGACTCAAAATTAGGACAAAAATGGACAAAAATTCCCTTTCAGGTCCGGTATGCGTCCGCATTCTTTTCGCAGACAAGTATGCGGTCCGCATCTTGAGCATCCTCATCATAGACTGGAAGCCTAATTTGCAGGTCTTTATCGCATTCTAATTACGTGGTCCGCATTTGAGTTTTGCGACCGCATTTTTGCACTGCATCTTCGTGCTTCAGTTATCTTCATTGTTTATTTTGCGGTTGATTCTGCAGCTCGCATGTTAGTTCTGCAGTTTCATAATGAAAAACATTCTTGACTTGAGATTTCATTCATATCTTTGCTTTTGTCTGCAATTTGATGTGCATTCAGCGGCTTGCATGTCTGATTTGCAATCGCATAGTTAGTCGCAGACCTGCATTTGTGCATATTTTGCTCTCTTCTTATCTTTTTGCTTCCATTTCCATATTCTTGTATTCCCAATCCTTATGTACTATGAAAACAACAAAACTATATAAGTAACTGAGATAATTGCATTAAAACAAGCTAAAATCTAAGCAATTAGTATTGAAATGTGCCGAAATTCTCCGGCACATCAACACCCTCAACTTAAACTCTTTCTTGTCCTCAAGAAACTAAAACACACTTAGCCTATTCAATACTCTATTCACAAACATGAAACTGTAATGACTAAGAGTGGTGTTCGTTGCTAGTACTTTAAGCATGCATCTACAATTGTTTTACCCTTGTTGAACTGGTAGTATATACAAGTAAAACTAATTAACTTGTGAACCTTGAGCCTCAAACATTGCGACAAAATGTTATCCTCAACTGAGTGTAATTTCATTTGACTCAAAAAAGCTCAAGTTTTGTTTAACTCCACAGTTCGTGTACCCTCACCAGAAAGAAGGTCCCAAAATCACAATATTTACAGAGACAACAAAAAGGGACTATTTACAAACACACTCACTCTCAAGAAGAATTTTAAGTGTTACAACATTTCATACCATAAGCTTGCCCTTATTTTAATTCACCGCTTATTCAAGAGTGTTCGTCTGGAGATCTCATAATGTCTTCTAAAGCTTGTAATGTAGGTTTCGGGAAGGGTGGATAGACATTTGGGTACAAGTGACTTTACTCTCCTTGAACACTACTCACACTTTTCCAATTGGAATTTTTTTTACTTTGCTTCTTTTCAAACCCTTATAGCCTCATTTGCAACTAGTTTCCAACATAGAACCACCTTACACGCTTTTTCTAAGTTGATCAAATCCCATAATTTATATACATACACATATTTCCTCTTTTGTTTGTACACAAATCTTTCTCTTCTTTTGGACCTTGAATAATCTAAAACAAAAACTTTTGAGGCATGTGGTCCTAACTCAACTTACAACCTTGACAATCTCCACTGAAAAACCACCCCCAACTTAGGCTTTTTGCTTCATTCTCAATGTTCAAGGAAGGACGAGTTCAAAAGAGGGGATTATTCTACCAAAAAGGGGAGAGGTTTGTAATGAGTTGGCCAAAGAAAAGGCTTAACGACTCAAATTGGGTGTTAGTGATCTTATTTATGTACAGGCCAGCTTGAAAGGCTACAGAGGTTTATCAAGTCAGACAAAGAATGTCTAAGATGATTCCTCCAACCAAGCATATTATCATTAGCATTGGCAGACCAATCGAACAGGTAGATGATAGAAGTAAACACAAGAGTTATATACACACAGAGTACTCACATACACTTGGCACACAAACTGTTTCATTCACATAATTTGACACTTTCGAGTAAACACTTGACAACTCAAAGCTTTCATCATAAACACATGTATAACTCTAGGTCTCCATAGAGTCACAGAGTGAACCTCAAGTTCACAAAGTTGATCACAAAGACAAATTCCCTTAAGAAAGTTGCCAATCCATCCATCATTGGGAAAAATCACAAAAAGCCATATATATATATATATATATATATATATATATATATATATATATGTGTGTGTGTATGTGTGTGTGTGTGTGTGTGTGTGTGTGTGTGTGTGTGTGTGTGAAAGGATATATGCTATGTACAGACACACATGCTTGATACTAGGCAATTACACCAAACCAGTCAAAGTGATTCATCCTACGATCCTGGTTCTATTATTACAACCTTTGAAAAGAACCGGGAGAAGCAAAACCAAGGGGAATTGATTCTTAATCATTATCTATTTTTTGTTGTTTTTCTTTTATATGGACAACAGTGTGTGTGTATATATATATACAGAACACTATTATGAACACACAACAGACACTAATATTGACATCATCACGACTTCCGTAACACAAGTCATGTACCGAATCCATAGTAATATACACAGGACACATAATTCACATACACACATGAGTCTGACTGCAACACCAAGATATACATATATACAACATTTTCGAATATCACAAAAAGATCTTTAATGCTACCTGCCACCCCTAACTAAAAGCAAGCATTATCCCCAATGCATAAAACAGAGAGATGAGTTTGAGGGGGAGCCCCCTGAGGCACACTAAGTGCTATGGGAGTCAGTAGCTGTCTGGATGCTAGAGGGGTCACCCTCAGATATTGCAGCTGGTAACCTCCTCTGATGGAATAGTGCCCTCATGATAGTCCAGGGCAGGAGTGGGAACTAGAGCTGGTGGAGCCTGAGAGCTTCTGGACTCACCCACTAATGATGGGGTAGCTATATGGGCCGTAGGAGTAGCCATGTCTACCAATGACCTCTGGATGCTTGCTGCATATCTACTTGCTCCACTTCATCACCAGCAGCATCCTCAACGAGGCATCTACAATATGCTTTCCCTTATCCTGAGGGCCTTCATCACTCGAATACACTGAACTCTCCTCATCCTACTCATTATCTTCCCCTTCTTCCTCTGTCTTACCAGAACCTCCGGTATCATCTTTACAAGGGATCATAATATGAGCTGGAGGAGCTTTAGGCTGTGAAGCTCCGAAAGTAGGAATGGTATGCTCAGTCATCAAAGTAGAGAAATCAATACCTAAGTCCAGAGGTGTTGTACCTGTACCCTGATCACCGTCTATGGGAAGGAGGGATGATAGATTGAATTCCAAGTTTTGAATCTTTTGGAACTCGTTATTCATAGAAGCAACCTCCTCCTTGAGTCCAAGCAACCCACTCACTTCACCCCACTCTATATTTTCCACCCACAACTAAGTTGCTGCAAAGGATCAGAATATTTTGATTGTTGCTACTGAATGGATGCCACTGAGACTTGCATGTGAGTCAGGGATTGATTTGTAAGGTTTGGAAATGTCTTCAGAAGTTGGTCAGCTTTGTCATTGGCATGCTGAGCCAATAGACCAAGCTTCGGACAACAGGAATGCCCGTAGCAGGCTGGACAGTGGTGGTTTGAGAAGTAGGCTCAAGAGTGGAAGATTTCACAATAGTAGCCAGAGGGACCTTGTTAGGCTGGGAATATGATGGCTCTGCAATTGTTTTTTCATGAACTTGGAACACTCGTGGGATAATAGCATCACCAAGTCGGTCGATATCAATAAAACCTGGCTCATTTCCTTTTTTGTCTTTGCCTTCATCAACCAAGACTTTCATAGCTTTGCAGAGTGTTGTGATCAAGGAAGGGAATGAAAGTGAAGTAGCATGCTACGTGGCCTTGATACTTATCTCTTGAAATATCGCAGCCCCTACATTCAATTTGGTACCACTCATGATTCAGGAAATGAGAAGTTCTTTCTCAATAGATATTTCCATTTCGTTCTGAGTTGGTATCAATCTAGTGGTGAGGAATGCAAGCCAGAAATTACCCTCTCTAAAAAAACTTTACTTGTAAATCTTCTAGCTAGGTTCATCCTGGCAGAGGTTCTCTATGCAATCACTAAGTCAATACATCCTTGTTCACTTTTTCTGTTCGCAAACTTTTCATCATATTCTGCTATGCTTGGACTCCAGTTTGGGACATATAAATTATTTAGGGTACTTTTGTGGCAGAAGACTGTTTGCCCTCGAACAAGCACTTCACCAGTGAACACTCTATTTCATTTTTGGTGCTTCGTCCTAGAGGCCCCACATGATGCGTAGAATTCCCGAACAAGAGGCTCATTATATTCAGCAGTGGCTTAGTGAAGGACTCCCATTTCCTTGTCTTGATGTTCTCCAGGATATTGGGATATTTCTCTTTCAACCCATTCAGGCTCAATTTTTTCTCGGGCAAGAGTGTTTGTTTGAGGAGCCTTTCTCTATACCTTTCCATGGACCTATCTACCCCCTATCGGAGGTGATAGTCATCCACTTGCTTCTTTGTTTCCGTATCCAACAAGTCAACCTCCGGTAGAAACACCTTCTAATCAGACTGGGATGAGCGTGGCTCTATAGACTCCGTCCTTGGTCACTTTGATTTTGTCTTGGGACGACTGGAGGATGGCCTTGTGAGGGCATGCTTTTTTATGAGAGCCATATATGCAATAGGGAGAAGTGTGAGTGAAAACAGAAGCATAGTGGAATAAAACACTAAAGAATTAAAAGAAACAGCTCAAAATGCGGCGTACTCTGCGGTTGCAAAACCACAATGCGGACCGTAGATTTATCGCAAACTGATGAATTAAAAGTGGTGTCAATCTGCGTTGAATTATGCGATCGCATAACCACTATGCGGATCGCATAACCATCGCAGACTGAACTTTCTCAAAACATATATCACCAAATGTGATTGCACATCTCACCGCAAAGCAGAGAATGCGATCGCAGAATGGCTGTAAAATGCAAGGCTCAAAAATTGAAATCTCTGTTTAAGTATGCGGTAGGTTTGTAGACCACATTTCAATTAAGTGACCACAAAGCCACCGCATTTCAGCATTTAAACGGCAAGGTTGGGGTTCTACTGTGCAGTCAAAATACGGACCGTGTTTCAACTATGCGACCGCATTTCACCATCGTCCTCGGAGGACCTAGGGTTTGTTTCTGCGGCCAAAATGCGGACCGAATAACCAAAATGTGGACCACAAAAGCCGTCTTCTACACAAGATACCCTAGCTTACAATAATGGAGATCCTATTTTGTTCTACCGCTTACCCCTAAATCATGTTTAAAATCAACTACACCAACGAGAATCAACTAGACAAACTTCTAAACTAAGCTTTTGCACAAGATTAAACGAAAATAAACTATGAAACTACAAGGGAAATCAAAAGCAAAATGAGGGAGAACACAAGACGTACCTGCTAAGATAAGAGGATAGAACACTGGGTATAATCGATGGAGTCCTTTGGTTTGTGAGCAATTTTATTCTGTTTTAGTTCAATGTCCAATCGAATTCTTCCCCCTTTTTCTTTTCATTTTTTTCGATTTGTTTTTCTGAACTCATTTTCTTTGTTTTTGTTTTGTATTAAGTGAGTGAGATATTAGATATGCGGACACACCTTGGAAATTCTGTGATGGAAAGGGCATCGCATAACACACCATGCGACCGCATGTGTGTTATGCGATACGTTTAAAAACCAATTTGAAAAAAGTAAATGTGGTGCAAAATACAGTCACATAATTGTATGTGGACCGCATAATGCACCACCCCACCACATTTTCAACTGCAATTTTAACCAACTCTCTGCTTATGTTTGCAGTAAAAATGCGGTCCGCATAACAAAAATGCAATCACATTCCTGCAACAGGCTTCACATTGTTCCTTTTCTTCGATTTTTATGCATCACCATCAAGTGTTTAGATCTTTTGAACCCTTCACTCTAACACACGCTTTAAATTGCTCAAATTAATCTATCTACAGAAAAAAGGAAAAAGATCAAAGAACAAAAGAGTGTTACCATACATTAGTTTCCTCCCATGAAGTGCTTGATTTAGCATCGCGGCACGACGGAATTGATGTTCCTTTGATTTCACTCAATGGTTGGGCATGAACAATCTTTGAAAGCTAGCTGCTCCAAAAAATATTTTCTCCATTAGTGCCCAAATAATGCTTGATGTGTTGGCCATTTACCCTGATCGTTCGGGACCCATCTGTTAATTCTAATTCCAGCGCTCCATAAGGAGAGACATTTACCACCTTGAATGGACAATGCCATTTTTATTTAAGCTTGCCCGGAAACTATTTGACCGTCGAATTAAAGAGCAAGACCAAATCACCCTTAACCTCTATTTTCAAGATCTTCTTGATGGACAAAATTCATCCGTTCTTTGTACATAGCTGCACTTTCATAAGCATGGAACCAGAATTCCTCCATTTCATTGAGTTGTGTTAACCTCAAATTTGTAGCCTCAACGCAGTATAAGTTAAGCCTTTTCAACGCCCACATAGCTTTGTGTTGTAATTCCACGGGTAGGTGACATGCTTTACCAAAGACTAGCCTATAAGGAGAAGTACGAATAGGAGTTTTGTAGGCCGTGCGGTATGCCCACAATTTATCATCTAGCTTGCTCGACCAGTCGGTCCTATTTGCGTTCAACGTTTTTGCTAGGATGTTCTTTATCTCTCAGTTGGAAACCTCAACTTGACCACTTGACTGCGGATGATAAGGTGTGGACACCTTGTGCTTTGCGCCATACTTATCAAGTATCCCCAAAAAAGGCCATGTTGTAGAAATGAGATCCACCGTCACTAAGAGTGGCTCTAGGGGTGCCACACCGAGTGAATATGTTTTTCTTCAAGAAAGCGGTCACACTCCTCACTTCATTATTTGGTAAGGCAACAGCTTCAACCCATTTAGACACGTAGTCCACAACTATCAAGATGTACTTCATTCCACAAGAACTTATAAAATGACCCATGAAGTCGATTCCCCACATGTCAAAGATCTCTATCTCCATCACAAAGTGCATTTGCATTTCATGGCTCTTGGAGATTGAACCTTGTCGTTGACATTGGTCTCAAGCCTTGACCATTTGATTGGCCACATGGTAGATTGAAGGCCAATAATATCCACGTTCAAGAACTTTAGCCACCGTTCGATTTCCTCCATGATGATCCCCAACCGATGAATCATCGCATGCCTTGAGAATTGGCATAACCTCTTCTTCGGGAACACACCTTCTGATAATATTGTTAGCACAAACACGGAACAAGTATGGTTCCTCCCAATAGTATTGCCAACAGTCCCTCCATAACTTCTTTCTTTTGATTGATTCCAATCCATCTCGGATAAGGTCACTCACCAAGTAGTTAGCAATATTGGCGTACGAAGTGACACTTATCCCAATTTAGCACAAGATTTGTCTCTTCGCATCTCTTATGCACTTGTCTAAGGTTATTAAGTCAGTGCTCGAATGAATCACCAACCACCGAGAGATCATCCATGAAGACTTCAAGAAAGTCCTCAACCATGTTGAAGAAGATGGACATCATACACCTTTTGAAGATAGACGGAGCATTGCACAAGCCAAATTGCATCCGGCTAAAAGCAAATGTGCCATACGGGCAAGTGAAAGTAGTTTTGTTTTGATCTTCCAAAGCGATGTTGGTTTGATTGTAGCCGGAATACCCATTGAGGAAACAATAGAATGACCTCCTTTCTAGCCGACCAAGAATTTAATCAATAAAAGTCATCGGGAAATGGTCCTTGCAAGTTGCATTGTTAAGCTTCCGATAGTCCATACAAACACGCCATCTGGTAACTGTTCATGTTGGAATGAGCTCATTCTTCTTATTTTTGATCACGGTAATGCCACCCTTTATTGGCATACATTGTACTTGGCTCACCCACGAACCATCCGCAATGGGGTAAACGATCCCGGCATCCAACCACTTGATAATCTCCTTTTCTCCTACCTCTTATATTGACGGATTCAACCGCATTTTATGTTCCAACTTAGCTTTGTCTCGCTCTCCAATTATATTTTATGCTCAAAAATTCCCGCGGGAATCCCATGGATGTCCGTAATAGTCCTTCCAATAGCTTGCTTGTGTTCTTTCAAGACCTCCAACAATTGGTTTACTTGCACATCATTTAACAAAGACGAACAATTATGGGTAAAGTATCATAGGGCCAAGAAATTTATACCTTAAGTGCGGTGGGAGAAGCTTGAGCTCTAGTTGCGGTGGATCAATGATTGTAGGAGTATAAGTATAGGATTCAAGACCCTCCAATGCATTTCCCGACTCCATGTACCCATTCATGTCCTCACGATCAATGTTTACCAAGATAGCCGACAATGCCTCACCAAGGCAATGTTCTTCCATTTTCAATTAGACGAAATACTCAACCTCATCAATCACTAAAATGCTTTCACATTCATGGGGTAATTTCATACCCCTGCTCGCTTGAAATGTGACTTCTTCATCATTTACCTGAAACTTAATTTCTTTTTGCTCTGAATCCATGAGTGCTCTTCCCATGGCTAGGAAAGGTCTCCCCAAGATGATTGTGATTTATTTATCAAAAGCACAGTCAAGAATTACAAAGTTGGATGGTAAATGAAATTCTCCAACTTCCATAATCACATCATTAACAATTCCTACCGGTCGCTTAATAGATCGATCGGCCATTTTTAACCTCATGATAGTTTGCCTCGGCATCCCTAATCCAACTTGCTTGTAGATAGACAGTGGCATCAAGTTTATGCTAGCCCCATTATCGCAAAGGGCTCTTGCAAAGTCACGCTCCCCGGTAGTGCATGGAATAGTGAATGCTCCCGTGTCCTCTTTCTTTTGGACAAGGCTTGTGGAAATAATATAGCTAACCGGGTAAGTCATGTTTACCACCTCATATTTTGTGGTCCCTATTTTTGGTGATCAATTCCTTCAAATATTTTACAAACCCTGGAATTTCTTGGAAAGCCTCCAAGAATGGAATGTTCACCGACAATTGCTTTTGGATATCATATAATTTCTTAAGTTTGATAGCATCAACCCTTCTAATAAGTCGTTAAGGAAAAGGCACATGAGGTCTTGAAATAGGAAGTGGAGCTTTGATGTCTCCTTCTCTTTTTCCTTCACCCCTTTTGGGATCACTTCTCTCACCTTCTCTTTTTTCGACATCATTTCAGCTTCTACAAAACCTTGCTATTCGGCTTCAACTTCTTGTTCGGCTTTTTCCCCAACAATCTCTTGCTCAATGTCACCTTGTAAAAGATTCCCACCTATAGTAGTTATTGCTATGACGTGAGAGTTTGAGCCACCTCCGTCACTCTTCGGGTTCACAATGGTATCACTAGGAAGTTGCCCTTTTTTCTTTGGGTTTTGCTCTCTAGAAAGGTCTCTCATTTGCATCTCTAACTTTTTAGTAGATGAGATGTGGGAGCCAACAACCTCGGTCATGCTTCTCATGGACGTGTCAAATTTTTCTTGATTTTTCAATAATCTTTCAAGCATGCTCTTTGACTTAGACTCACTTGACGACCCTTGATTTGCATATTGACCCTTTGGAGGAACATATGGGTTGGAGCTTTGATTTGCAAAGTTGTTGTTGTTGTTCCAATTTCCTTGATGCGAGTTAGCTTGATCATTTCTCCATTGCTGGTTGTCTTGCCCTTGCGGGTTCGACCTCCATTGGCTTTTTTGCCCTGACCATGGTAGGGTTGCCTTTGGTACCCTCCTTAAGGGTTGTTGATATAATTTTCTTCCTCACAATTTTCACCTAAGACAGGTTTGACATCTTCCACTGCATTCACTTTCTTTGTCTGATTCTCGGTAAACATCATTGTTTGCACATTCACATTTGTAGCATGCCCAACAATCACTTGATCCCTCTTTTAATTTCAAATTGCTCAAGGAAGGAGATCCATATAAGATTCCTCTAGTAGTATCCTTTTAATTTCATGCTTGGTTGTGCTTTGCCATTTTGTCCATGATTTGCGTCAATCAAGCAAATGATTTGTCCATGAAAGATCTGTCAGATGCATTCTTAGCAATGGCTTGGTTCATAGGATCCCTTTTCCAACAACATGGAATCCGGGAAACCATGGTTTGGAGACCTCACCAAGTATAATTTGAAGCGATCCCATGCCTCATGCAACTACTCTCCATGTATGTGCTTGAAGAATAAAATCTTATCTCGCAACTCAGACTTTTTTCTTTGCGGGAACCACTTGGACAAAAACGCCGGAACCAGCTCGGGTCAAGAATGAATAGAGTTGGGAGGTAGATTCAGGAGCCATTTCCTTGCATTCATAGCAACAGAATACTTGAAGCATCTTAACCTCAGGGCATCGTCAGATACATTGTTTTGCTTGTCCATTGCACACACACCCAATAAATTCCTAAGGTGTTGCACTGGATTATCGTTGGTGGAATTTCTCAAGAACCCTTCTGCCTTAAGCATCAAAATTAAACCGTGTTCCAATCTAAACGTTGCAGCTCGAATGGCCGGAGGCAGAATGGCGTTGGTATCCTCAATGTATTCTTCTATATTTGCGAAAGGATTTTCTCCCGTTTCTTCCTCCACATCATCACCATAATATGACATGTTTTCCTATCAACACCAAGCAAATCAAGCAAAGTGTGATGGAATAGAGATAGACGCTAAGTAAAGTAAACACTAAATAGTAATTTCAAAATCGTATATTCCGGCAACGGCGCCTATCTTTGATACGCTCAAATTACACTTTAATAAAGAGTTTATGGTGGTCGGTTTCAAGTATTATAACCCTAGAAGGTTGGGGTCGAATCCCACAGGAAATAGGTGTGAAAATGTTACTCTTTCAGTATTTTTCTCGACTAAAGTATTATCTCTATTTGGTTAATGGTAACAAGAGAGTGGTTTATAATAACAAGAGTATGTATTGAGTTTGTTTTGAAGTAATAGCTAATTGAAATATTTAACGAGGAATCAAATGGATTAAAGCAACCAAGGTTGTGTCCCCTATAACGAAGTGTAATGCTTATCGGTGTTAATATGATATATTTTGAATAGAAGGTTCTTTTGATATGCAAATGATGGCGAAGTGACTACCCAATATTTCCCAATAGTTGAGTAGTATGTCCTCTTTATAATTTTCTCAAATATAAAAGAGTCGCAATTAAGAATCATCAATATATGCTAATTAAAACCCACTTATTGCTAAGTGTATTTATTACACAAGGTTTAAGCCTTGAGCCATTGATATTTACTTCTACCAAATTCTAGCTCACTTTCCCAAGCAAAACAAGAATTTAACGGCCTTTGTTAATGTTTGCAACCACCAACAATAAATATAGAATTAGAAGTGAATAAATATCCACCAATCATTATACATATATTTTATGTTAAACACCCATTAACATAACACCCATTTAGGGTCCACAACCTTAGTATTTAAAGTTAGCTACACGTGCTACAACACAAAAACCAAGTAGTATTTAATGTCATAAAGGCTAACAAAGTGAAGAATCTTCAACAAAAATATTCCAAAAGTAGGGAATATAAAACTCTTGGAATGTAGTCCAGAAACTAGACAAGATGAGCCCACGAATACCTCACAAAGACCTCATAAAACTAGACAAGATGAGCTCACAAAGACCAAAAGCTTCAATTATCTTCATTGGTGATTTTGCGGTTCTACAGTCGCAAAATTAACCGCATTTTGACTTGAGATTTCATTCAAATCTCTGATTTTTCCTGCGACTTGTTGTGCATTCTGCGGCTCACATATCGATCTGCGATCACATAGTAAGCCACAGACCAGCATTTGTGCATATTTTGCTTTCTTCTTGTCTTTTTGATTTCATTTTCATGTTCTTGTGTTCCCAATCCTTATATTCTATAAAAACAACGAAACTACGTAGGAATTGGAGATAATTTCATTAAGACAAGCTACAATCTAAGCAATAAGAATCGAAATATGCCAAAATTCTCTAGCACATCAACGTTCCTTGTCACTACCCGATCGAGGTTAGACATGTCATTTACTAAGTACCGTTGTGGTGTACTCATGCCTCTTGTGCACATGGTTTTTATGTGCAAATCCAGGTACCTCAACTTAGGCATATTATCATTGAGGAAGGGAGAGCTATAGAGACTTTGAGGTATATCTGCCACGTTCATAGACTGAAGGGTCTCCTTCTTACTCCATCTTATAGCATTTGGTCTTCTATCATACTTTGATGTAGATATTTCTGGAGATTGGAGCACTTTATTATATTCCCCTAGCCTGTGTGGCCCGTGAGTTTTCGAGTTTTGGGATATTGTTATAAACTTCGTGAGGTTGAGTTGTATGTGCCAAGTGGCATTTATATACAACTTTCCTTCTAGTTATTAAATTTTTATTCTTTATTTTCGCAAATTATTTTGTTTCTGCTTTGTTAGGCCTACCTAGTCGTAGGGACTAGGTGTCGCCATGACATTTTCATGGAGGGTGAACTGTGGTCATGACGAGTTGGTAACAGAGCAGGTTTGTAGGAGTCACAGAACACATGCCGATTTATTAGAGTCTGATCGGTTTAGAGAAGTCCGTACTTATTTGTAAGGGGCTACGTAATTGTTTAGAAAAAATATTCACTTCATTGATTTCCTTGTCGTGAAATATTTTTAACATCAATTCTAAACTTATATCTTCTATTCTCTCATAGATGGTAAGGACATGTGCTACTCGGGATGATCAAGCACCCGCGCCTCATCCTACAGCCGTCAGAGGAAGGGTCGGGGCAAAGGCCATGGACAACGTCTCGAAATCGAACAATTTTCACATTATTCAGAAACCTCGTAGTCTCACGAGTCTAACCATATACAAATCTCCCAAATCGGAGGTCAAAATCCCCTTCAAATCATCAAAATTAGGTCTAAGAACTTTACCCTAATTTTCATTCAAAATCCGAAATTAAAGCTTGAATTCCATATTAGATTAGTGGGTAATAATCATAAAGAAGTAAGGAATCGTTACCCAAAGTTTGCCTCTTAAAAGCCCTCGAAATATCTCCCAAAATCGACCTCGCTAGCTTGAGGTTTTGTAAAAATAGAAGAAACCTCGTTTTTGAAATATTAATATTTGCCCAGGTCCTTCTTCATTGCGATCGCTTGAAATGAGATGTGATCGCGTAGAACAAAATGTGAAGGCCCAGAAAAATGGCATATGTGAACGCATGGATGGGAATGGGATCACGGAAGAGGGGGAGCTGGACCTATACGATTGCAATAGAGGCTCTGCGATCGCGTAAAAGGAATTGCGCCCTCAGACACTAGCCCATGTTACTCAGTGCTAACGCAGGGGGGTTGCGAACGCATAGAATGGGGAGGCAGAGCTATGCGATCGCAGAAGGGGTTGTGCGATCGCATTGAAGGAAAAATGAGGCCAACACAAAAGGCTCTATGCGATCGCATTGAAGGAACAATGAGGCCAGCACAAAAGGCTCTATGCGATCACATGGAAGCTTATGTGATCGCATAGACGGAAAATTTTGCAACACATAGCAGCAAAATCTGCAACTCACCAAGTCCCAGAAATCCTCCGTTGAGCATCCGAAACACACCCGAGGCCCTCGGGACCAAAACCAAACCTATGAACATATCCTATAACATCGTTGGAACTTGTACCAATACTTCACCCACCTCAAACAACGTCGGAAATGCAAATTAATTAATGATTTGAACTTAAAAACTTCAAAACATAGCCAAACTCGCTTTCGATTCAAAACCTAACTAAAACACGTCCGATTAACCTGAAATTTTGCACACACGTCCCAATTGACATGATGGTGCTACAGAATCTTCTGGAATCCCGTTTTGACCGTCGGATAAAAACATTCACTATCGGATCGGAAACGTCAAAATTCTAACTTTCCGCATTTATAGCCTAAATGAGCTACGAACATCTGAAAAACATTACAAACACACTCTCAACCCCGAAATCACCTAACAGAGCTAACGGAACCATCAGTTTTCCATTCTGAGATCGCCTTGACACTGTTCTGCTTACGGACCATTTTCCAACACTTGAGCTCTTATTTAGGGACTAAGTGTCCCAAAACACTCTAAATTCTATTACCGAACACCCCGACAAACTACAATAGCAGAAATGAACTTAGGGTAAGCATGTAATAGGGAAATAGGACATCAATTCCAAAGATGACCAGCTGGGTCGTCACATGGAAACTTAGGTAAGTGATCTCTACCTAACTTAGATCACTTTTGATGATTCCTAACTTAAATTTAGCCTTTAAATTTGAATTTGGTGGAAATATTTGGGAAAAATTGGATAAATTTCATAGGCCAAATTATTGAGTTTTAATCGTGTTTCTAACATCCGATTTGAGTTCTTATATGACTAGACTCATGTGAGTGTGAGGATTCTGAAAATATAAATTTCACCCGATTCAGAAACGTGGGCCCGAGGGGCGCTTTGATCATTTTATATAATTTCACGATTGTAGAATCAGCTACTTGAATTATTATTTACATTATGAAATGGAATTGAATAAATTTGGGTCATTTGGAGTCGGATACTCGTGGCAAAAGCATGGTTTCAGATTGATTTGAGCTTTTTCGAGGTAAATAGCTTGTCTAACCTTGTGTAGGAGATCTCCCCCTTATGATTTGGTATATTTTTAACTGAACTCCCTTGTGCATGAGGTGATGAGCGCGTGCTTGCGCAAATTGTTGAAAATCTGATTTTTCTTAAAGTATTCATTAACATGTTTCTTTCGTGATTTATTATACTTACAAATTTAGCATGTTGTTAGTTATAAAAGCATATTTAGTTGACTCAAATTGCCTATTTACTTAAATTGCCTTGATCGCATTACGTGAAGCATGGTAGGCTAGAATTACTTGTTGCTTTGATATGAAATTCTATTTCTGATTTTCTTCTTGTTGTTGCTGTGTATTTACATTGAGATTATGGAAGTGAGATTCCGGTAGCTCCCCCATATTTTTTACTTTTGGACTACGGGTTATATTCCCGGTAGATCCCCCTGCATAGTTATATGGAACTACGGAAATTCACCCGGTAGATTCCCCTAGTACTAGGTATTTATATTTGGAACTACGGATCGGAATTTCAGTATATCCGCTGTACATTGATAGTCAGATTACAGGATGGCATCCCGAGAGACTCATTGGATATGTATATTGTGACTTCATGACGGTATCCTGTAAGACCCAGTTGTTATTGTTGGAGTTGAGTCGTACTTTTCCCTTGGTGTTTACATTGTTCCTGCGTAGTTGTTGTTTCTCTTTACATCTGTAGTACTTATACTTTTGTACTTGTTTTACTGTCTTCTATTCTATACTGTCAATTATATCTTTTATTATTATTTACCTCAGTAGGGCCCTGATCTTTCACTACCCGGCCGAGGTTAGGCTTGACACTTACTGAGTTCCGCTGCGGTATATTCATGCCATTTCTGCGCATGTTTTTCATGTGCAGATCCAGGACCTCTACCGAAGCTTATCACCCTTGAGGCAGGGAGATCTTTGGAGACTTCGAGGTACATCTGCCGCGTCCGCAAACCAAGGAGTCTCTATCTTTATTCTATCATGTAGTGTATCCTTCTATCTTATTGTTGATGTAGACATTCTAGAGTTAGTGCACTTTATTATATTTCTTTCAGCTTGCGTTCCCGCGAGTTTTCGAGTTTTGGGATAGTGTTGTAAGATTTTGAGATGTTCAACTGCATATGCTGAGTGTCATTTTATATATCGTTTTCCTTTTGTTATTCTTGGCTTTAATTTACATTTCGACAAGTTTTCTATTTATTTTCGCACTTGTTAGGCTTACCTAGTCGTAGAGAATCGGTATCGTCACGACGGTTCACGGAGGGAGTACCGGGGTCGTGATACTCAGCCCTAAAACTTCGTCGTCTTTATTCAAGAATGACCCTAATATCATCTCGTCGATAGCAGATTTCGAACCTCCATTGTCGACCCCAATTTACCCCAGTAACCAAAAGGCAAGAAGGATACAACATCTTGCAGTCTACAAGAATAGTAAGAGGCCATAAGCGGAAAACCTATCAAATGCCTCTAAGTTTGTCTCTCACAGTACCCGCGGTTTCCATTGGGGCAAATTATTCATGAGAAATGAAAAAAAAAGAAGGGAATTTTGCAAACAATCGTTATTTTAATGGTTGGTGAGTCAATCCATGTTAATGTTTGCGCAAAAGCTTTTAGACTCGTGTTCGGGTCATCATCAGCAGGCCTAATTGGTGGATCATCATCAAAATCCGGTACAAATGGCAACCTCCGGCACCGCAGTTGCATCAGTTAGTATGGTAATTTGTGGCGTTGGTTGAGAGAGGGCTGGAGAAAAGTCTGAAAAAATGAAAGAGAAAAATAATACAAAGCCCATTTTGGCTTAAGGGTAAGAGCTGACCATAATTAGATATTTGGCTATAAAAAATAAAAGGCAACTATGAAATATAATTTTTTAAGGGAGAAGGGTCTAAAATGCCCTTCAACTATCAGCGTAGGTCTAAAATTGCCCTTCGTCTATCAATTGAGCAAAACATGCCCTTCGGTTAATGTTTTCGCCTCAACAATAGCCTTTGTTAATTTTTGTGGCTCAAAAATGCCCTTTCCGTTAACGAAGGGACACGTGTCATCCTCTTGTTGGCTCATTCTAAATATTTCTTAATTTATTAAAAAAACTCATAATTCATACATGAAAAAGAATTTTCTAAAGCAATTAAAAAGGGATTTTTTCTCCAGTATTAAGCAACAAAAATTAAAAAAATTAAAATATTTTTTTCTAAAATACTTACAAAAATTTATTAAATTTTTTTTTTTGTAAAAACTCGAAAAAATCCTTTTTTCATTAGTTTTTAGTAAAAAAACTGTTTTAAAATTTTTTAAAAAAATTGGATTTTTGTTAGAAAAGTGGATTTTTAGAAAACTGTATTTTTTTTGTAAAATCTGTTTTAATAGAAAGCTGGAATTTTTTTAAATCTGTTTTTTAGAAAATCGAGTTTAAAAAAACAAATTCTAAAAACAGGTTTTTAGAAAATCCAGTTTAAAAAAATACAGTTTTCTAAATAAAACAGATATTACAAAAAAAATCCAGTTTTTAAAAACCCGTTTTTACAAAAAAAAATCCAGTTTTAAAAAAAAGTGTAAAACAATTTTTTTTAAAATGTTTTAAAAAATCCAGTTTTTTACTAAAAACTAAAGAAAAAAGGACTTTTTCTAGTTTTTACAAAAAAAAAATTAAATAAATTTTTGTAAGTATTTTAGAAAAAATATTTTAATTTATTTTTATTTTTTTTGTTTAATACTGGAAAAAAAAGTTCCTTTTTATTTGCTTTAGAAAATTATTTTTCATGTATGTATAATGAGTTTTTTTAATAAATTAAGAAATATTTTGAATGAGCCAATAAGAGGATGACACGTGTCCCTCGGTTAACGGAAAGGGGCATTTTTGAGCCACAAAAATTAGACCTACGCTGACACTTGAAGGGCATTTTAGACCCTTCTCCCTTTTTTGAAATAATATTTATTTAAAATAAATAAAATATCAACCTTTGTTACACGACATAAAAGTTTCAAAAATAAATGCGCTCCCTTTATAAATTTCTTCATTCACAATACTCGAATACGACTCCTCTAATTAGAAATTTCTTGTGCGTGAAATCTTTGACACTTGAGAGGATATCTAGAGATGAGTCGAAATAGAGTTAGCTAAGTGCTTACGTATGCTTTCACGTCTTGGACAGCCATGCATTAATTTAGTAGTAATCATTTGTCTTTACAACTCTTAGACAATGTTTGGCACTAGGCTAGAACAAATAGAATATACTAAGAAGAATTATAAAAGAAAATAGAAAAAATAGGAACCTGAAAAGAATGGACATTTGACCAAACTCAACCCCAAAAGCTAGCTTATAAGGTGAGGATTACCCAAGCCATATAAGGAGACCAAGGACCTCAAATCCCTCTGATGTGGGACAACTCAACACCCTCCCTCACGCCCAGATTTCTGGAGCGTGGACAACATAAATGGGGGCCCAACATCGGTAACAATAATTGGGATGGGCCTGGCTCTGATACCATGAAAAGAATAGACATTGGGCCTAACTCAACCCCAAAAGCTAGCTTATGAGGTAATGATTGCCCAAGCCATATAAGGAGACCAAGTACCTCAAATCCCTCCGACATGGGACAACTCAACAGAACCTTCAACCACTCCCTCATATTTTGAGACCTATGCTTATTAAAAGTATTCGGTCAATATGAGAACATTAAATTATAAAATTGAATTCTTAAAAAAGAAATACTAAATTATTTCCTTGGTTGGTAAGACACTTCATTGTTTTTTCCTTCTATAAAAGAAGACCACAATTCAAGGTAGAATCACCACTGAAAATTTCTTTAACATAGCAAATAATTGAGAATAACCAAAGTTGTGACTTGTGAGATGGCAGAAGTGAAGTTGCTAGGTTTTTGGTATAGCCCATTTACTCACAGAGTTGAGTGGGCTCTAAAGATAAAGGGCGTGAAATATGAATATATAGAAGAAGATCGAGATAATAAGAGCTCTCTACTTCTTCAATCAAATCCTGTTCATAAAAAAGTCCCTGTTCTCATTCACAATGGAAAACCCATTGTTGATTCTATGGTCATTCTTGAATACATTGACGAGACTTTTGCAGGCCCTTCCATTTTGCCTAAAGACCCTTATGATCGAGCTTTAGCTCGTTTCTGGACTAAGTTCCTTGGCGACAAGGTAAATACCTATCTGCATAAGGGAGTAAACTTTTATTTGAGACTAAAGTAATTTTGAATGTTTAACTCCAGATATGATGGTTTAGTCATGTCATGTGTGTCAATGTTCGACTCGTGAAAGCAATCACTAACTTGCAGTAGGGCAGGCTGTTTACATCACACCCTTGAGGTGTTGCTTTTACCAAGATGATTCTGTGTGAATGCGTAAATACGGGCTGCCTTTTTTAAATAGGCCCGAAATCCTAGCTGAGATGATAGTATGTTTACTTAGGTCTAATATTTTCTAGAGATCTTTTAATCGTATCATGTTTATATGTCAGTAGAAAATGTATAGAGCTTGAAATACTTTTCCTGATTTTGTATAGCAATAGTAATGAGAATTTACATAAGTACGTTGCTGATTCTAACTTACTTGTGCTGATTGAGACATAGTGTTGTTGTTGTTATTAAGTTATGAGCGTTTTGCAGGTGATAGCAGTGGTGAATACTTTCTTTCGCAAAGGAGAGGAGCAAGAGAAAGATAAAGAGGAAGTTTTTGAGATGCTGAAAGTTCTTGACAATGAGCTTAAGGATAAGAAGTTCTTTGTGGGTGACAAATTTGGGTTTGCTGATATTGCTGCAAATTTGGTGGGATTTTGGCTAGGAGTTTTTGAAGAAGCCTTTGGAGTCGTTTTAGTGAAAAGTGAAAAATTTCCAAATTTTCTCAAGTGGAGAGATGAGTACATTAACTGCAGCCATGTCAAGGAATCTCTACCTCCAAGAGATGAGTTACTTGCTTTTTTCCGAGCTCGTTTTCAAGCTGTTGTTGCTTCTGCTTCCGCTCCCAAATGAGCACATCCTCATTCATCTGATGAAGTTTCAGATTATGTATCAGAATAAAATAACAAATCTAGGACGAGTTCTGTAGATTCAATTATGCATTTATGCAAAAGAAAAAAAATTAAAATGTATGTTTATATAAGATTAAGCTCGTTCAGAATTAATGACTTTAGATTCTGCATTCTCTTCATCCTAATAAAATTACTTTTTACAAAAATTAGCTTAGTCCCAGGTTACAGGAAGTTTCTCAAGTTACTGTTTAAATTTGTTAGTTGGTTAGTGATTATATTATTAATCATATGAATTTCCTCGTCGAACTGAAAAAAATGCAAGAAACGCAAACTACGTCTATAATTTAATGAAATAGTTGCTGACATACGCACATAAGTAACTCATATGTACACGTAAGCATCGATCTAAAATTATATCACTTATATGTAGTACAAGTAAGCTTGAATAAAACAAGGAGTTCATATTCTTTTCTTGCTTGACTTTAAATATGGACAACATTAAATTTCTATAAATATGGAAGCCAAGACCAATATTTTTTCCTGTTTATCTCAATGTTTTCATTTACTTTAGAATCATAAAACAATAAAAATAAATGGAGGATCAATCATAGCAAATCTTAATAGATCCAAAGAATAAAAGAATAAAATATAAGAGACAATGGTTATAGATTAAAGGAAGGAGGATGAAGATCTTTTATTAATGATTAAAGGGAGAGATTCAGAGCCTTAAAATGATGTATTCTCTCTTCTTTTAGAAGGAGATATGAAGAAGAAGAAGCAGCCCCCCTTTTAGGGTTCTTTCTTTTATTATTTATAGCTAGGAAATCTGCCAGCTGGCTCTAAGGGGTTGGGGCGACATAGAGAGAACGCCCTCGTGAGGACGGCCAGGACGTGGCCTTAGTTGTCAAATTGGATAACTACCCGATAATCTTGTGGATGAATGGCCATATCATTCTTCAGCCATAAATAGACTTTAATAAATGCGTCGATCTCATTCATTATCACGAGGTCAAGTTTTGACTCATACAGATAGTTCCTCCGCTTATTGAGGTCAGGCTTGGGTCGAGCTCGATGAGCGGATTCCGCCAATAACCGTAGCCGTTTATAAGTTGAGGACAATCGCGGTCCTTTATTCTTTGGAGACGGTCGTAGTTGTGGGTCTTTTGGAGGTGGCCCTAGCCATTTATCTTAAAGATGGTCGTAGCCATTTTTACTTTCGGGATGGCCGTAGCCATTTTTACTTTAGAGATGGCCGTAGCCTTTTATCTTTTGGCCGTGGCCATAGCCATTTTTACTATTGGGATGGTCGTAGCCATTTTTACTTCAGAGATAGGCGTAGCCATTTTTACTTCAGAGATGGCCGTAGCCGTTTTTACCTTAGAGATGGCCGTAGCCTTTTATCTTTTGGCAGTGGTCGTAGCCATTTTTATTGTAGCCTTTTATACGTGCATGGGGAGAGTACGATCACGCTTACCGCGTAATAGGGGAACATTATACGCAAGGCGGCACATGGGGTGTGCCTATGACACCATAAGTTTGTCACAACTGTTTCATGGGGAGCGTACTGATTGACGGTTGAATTACCGTTCGATGGTTTCTATCATAATGTTGCCCATTACCGTAGGCCTAAACTGTTTTGCGGTTGGTCAGTCAGTTAATGGTGACCTTTGGGATTCGTGAGGGTCATTCACGTTTTGCCTATAAATAAGGGGTTGTTTTTCTCAGTTCTCACTTCTCTGATATCTGTCTAAGTGGAATTCTGAGGGAAATAAGCTTTCTTGCTTTCAGATAGTCTGGTTTTTCAGTCCTCGCCGATTCATTCTCCGTCATTTTCGTCGGATCTCTGTATTCCTTTGTTTTTTAGGTGAATCTTACCATCTTCTTTCCGTTATATTGATTATGGCGACCAATTTCCTTTCAGATGCACAGTGGAAGAGGGTACGTCTACGCTGGCGGGAGCCACTGGTTCATCGACCGTTGATCGGTTCCCGTAGGTGACCGATATTCTTTACCTCCCCGGCGGTCCTGCGACTGATTTTACCGACCATGAGGGAGAACACCAAGTAGACGAGGCTCCATTGACTGGGGAAGTTGGATTAGCTCAACTGAAGGAGCAATGTGAGATTCCTCGCTTTGCCGACATCGTCTTGGCCAGGAGCTGCGATAGGGTGCACGTCGACCATCAAGGGTACTGCATCTTCTACGCCTACCCTCTCAGGCTGGGATTTAGGCTTCCCATCCCCATGTTGGTGGTGGACCTTTGCCGTTAATACAAGGTATGCCCTGGTCAGCTCGTCTCCTCCTGCTACAAATTATTGGCGATGCTGATTAAATATGCAGAGTTGGCGCGGAGGGAAGTTACACTTAGGGACGCGTTGACTTTGTACGCTCCTCAGAGGGTACATGGCACTATGATCCGGCTGGTTCCTCGTGGGACCGACGACTTGACTAGGGAGCGCGATGATGAGGTCGCTACCCATCCCTTCGAGTATTTCTTTTACATCAGAACTGAGCACCTGGTGGCTTGTGCCATTGTCTTCCCGGCGGAGTGGAACCATGAGCGTAAGCTTCTCTTACGCTGGCTTTGATTTCTCTTAGGCTAAATTCCCTACTTTATGTTTGCGCGTAATGATCTTCCTTCTGTGCCGTAGTGGGAAGTGCTCCACCGGTCCAAATTTCAGGCATTCGCGAGTGGGTTGAAGCCGTGCTTATTGTTACGACGGGGATTCGCACGTGGTCGTCTTTCTAGGAGGTGCATGGCCGTAGGCCGGCTGCTGGTAAGAATCTGATTTGTTCTTTATTGCTTTTTCTTGGTAGTCCTTAGCTATTTCGACGTGACCCTTTTTCTTTGGTTGGTAAGAACGACCACGGCATAGGAGGGCTCCTTGGCTTGCTTTCCGCAGGTCGTGGCGACTGCCTGAATGATCACAGTATCGGCACCTCGTCCGATTTCGAGGGCGACTTCGGTGGAGTCTTCAGCTGCACACTCTCCGGTACGGCTCGTGCCAAGATTTGAAGAGTTTCCAGGGGTCGTGCGCTCCAGGGCGGAGCGATTGCCAAATGGAGATGAAGAAGAAGATGAGAGGCTGCTGGCTCAACCTAGGGTGGTCTTCACCCCAGCTCTTCCGGTGGTGGTTAGTTTAGACTCTTCGCCATCGGCGGAGGAAGAGGGCACAATGGACCTTGCCCCCGAGGTCGAGTGCTCAGTGAGGGTTGCCTCAGCTGGCTCAGGCCAAGGTGGCACAATCGCGTTGGCGATTCAAGTTTCTGTTCATGTTGCTGAGAAGGAAAGGTAGTTCCTCCGCAACTGTTTTGGTGGAGAATCAAGGCATTGACATTTTGGCGAATACGGGTGCTTCGACGTATTGGGCGGCGGATGCCTCGACTTCAAGGGCGTCAGAAGGAAGGGGCGCCTCAGGGGAGGGCGACTATTCGAAGTCTGACATGCATCCCGAGGATGCCTGTCTTTTTCAGGAGGGTTAGACCCGCCAAGCGGTGCAGGCCGAAAGGGATTACCGTTATTTGGAGATCCCTAACGACCTGAACCTACTGCTCGAGGAGAAGAACCTGGTGACGCTGTTCAGGGTTATGTGCTCGGAAGTAGAGACCGCATCCATGAGGGCCATCTCGGACGTCGGGTTGATGGGCGAGGTGGGCGCCCTGAGTATAAAGGTATGTATAAAACTTTGGTTTGCTATCTTCCTTAGCATGTCTTCTTGTATTAACTGTCACTCTGTTTGTTGTAGACAGCTTTGCTGGAGGTGGAGAGCATCAGGCAGGCTAATGTCTGCTTGGCTGTATTATGGCGGTTATTGGAGAAGTGTTGCCGCTACTGTGACCGGTGCCGCGGCTTGCATGAACGTATAAGGAACAACCCGCAGAACCGGGAGCTGGTAGAAGAGTTTGCGCGGAGGGAACTTCATGTGCAAGAGACCCTCAGCAGGGTAACTGCTCTTGAGGGGCAGATCCGCCAAGTGAACAAGGGGATGGATGTGGAGAGAAGGGCGGCTGCTGATAGGCAGCGCCAAAATCTGGCTGCGGCAGCAGAGGCTGCTGAAGCTTTTACTAGGCAAGTGGCTGCCTCAGAGACTAAGGCCGCCACTTCAAGGGAGCGGGCAGAAGGCACCTTGGCGAGGGTTGAAACACTGCAGGCGACCAACCGTGCCCAAGAAAGCGAGCGTGGATTAGAGAGGGCCGACACTACCTTTCGAGAGCGGTCGTTGGAGGGGCGTATTGCCGTGTGTGGGCGGGACGCCCGTGCTGCAGTGGAATGGATTGCAGCCTTGGAGTCCGAGAACCAGCGCCTGAGGGACCAGGCCACTTCTTTTTGTCCTGCTCGTGAGCTTTGGACTTATGTCGAGGCCTAGCTCGATGAGTATAGGCGGTTGTGGGAAGCCGATGTCATGTCTGAGGTCACTTATGACGAGGCACACCAAAAGGCTTATGAAGCCCTCCTCGACTGTGGTTTTGACCTGTCTACGCCCGGGGGCGATGATGGTGCTGAGGGCGATGATAATGCTAAAGGGGGCGCTGGGGGCGCCGAGTGAACAAATTAAAAATTTATAATGTTTGTTTAGTTTTTGTTCTCCTTTTCTTTTTGCCAGCCTTGGGCCAATTTAATTGGGGATAACCTCTTGTAAATATTGTAAATATATGTGGCATTCTTCCCTTCTGTTTGTTTTGTATCGAATACTCTTTATTCCTTTTTTTGTGCTTGTTTGGAAGGGCCTTGCCTTAGAGTTTTTCTAGTGAGCATGTTAATAGACTCAACCGATTATGTGATTTCGACCATTGTCGAATTGATTCCTTGCCATAAGGAAAGTTGGTGTAGAGACAATGGAGGGCCAATCCTAGCAAATCGTAATAAATCCAAATACCAGAAAAATATAATATAAGAGACAATGGTTATAAATTAAAGGGAGGAGGATAAGATCTTTTATTAATAATTAAAGGGAGAGGTTCAGAGCCTTACAATGATGTATTCTCTCTTCTATTAGAAGGAGATATGATGAAGAAGAAGCAACCCCCCTTTTAGGGTTCTTTCTTTTAGTATTTATAGCTAGGAAATCTACCAGTTGGCTCTAAGGGGTTGGGGCCACATAGAGGGGACGCCCTCGTGAGGACGGCCAGGACGTGGCCTTAGTTGTCAAATTGGATAACTACGCGATAATCTTGTGGATGAATGGCCATATCATTCTTCAGCCATAAATAGACTTTAATAAATGCGTCGATCTCATTCATTATCATGAGGTCAAGTTTTGACCCATACAGATGAATGGCCATATCATTATCTGTCTAAGTGGAATTTTGAGGGAAATACGCTTTCTTGCTTTCAGATAGTCTAGTTTTTCATTCCTCCCCGTTTCATTCTCCGTCATTGTTGTCGGATCTCTGTATTCCTTTATTTTTCGGTGAATCTTACCATCTTCTTTCCGTAATAGTTATATTGGCGACCAGTTTCCTTTCAGACGCAATTCCGGCAGCGGTTGCTGTGGTAGAGGGTCCGTCTACGGTTGTGGGAGCCACTGGTTCACCGAGCGTTGATCGGTTCCCGTCGGTGACCGATATTCTTTCCCTCCCCAGTGGTCTTGCGTCCGATTTTATCGACCCTGATGGAGAAGATCAAGACGAGGCTCCATTGATGGGGGAAGTTGGATTAGCTCAACTGAAGGAGCAATTTGATATTCCAAGCTTTGCCGACATCGTCTTAGCCAGGAGGTGCGACAGGGTGCACGTGGACCATTAAGGGTATTGCGTCTTCTTCGCCTACCCTTTCTGGCTGGGATTTAGGCTTCTCCTCCCCATGTTGGTGGTGGACTTGTGCCGTTATTACAAGGTATGCCCTGGTCAGCTCGTCCCCTCCTGCTACAAATTATTGGCGATGCTGATTAAATATGAAAAGTTGGTAAGAGGGAAGTTACACTTGGGCACGTGTTGACTCTGTACGCTCCTTATAGGGTACGTGGCACTATGATCCGGTTGGTTCCTCGTGGAACCGACGGCTTGACTGCGGGCTCGATGATGAGGTCGTTACCCATCTCTTCGAGTATTTCATTTTCATCTGGACTGAGCACCTGGTGGCGTGTGCCACTGTCTTCCCGGCGGAGTGGAACCATGCACGTATGCTTCTCTTACGTTGGCTTTGATTTGTCTTAGGCTAAATGCCCTACTTTCTGTTTGCGCGTAATGACCTTCTTACTGTGCCGTAACGGGAAGGGCTCCACCGGTGCCAATTTCAGGCATCCGCGAGTGGGTTGAGGTCGTGCTCTTTGTTACGACGGGGATTCGCACGTGGTCGTCTTTCTGGGAGGTGCATGGCTGTAGGCCGGCTGCTGGTAAGAATCTGATTTGTTATTTATTTCTTTTTCTTCGTAGTTGTTAGTTCTACACACCTGACCCTTTTTCTTTGGTTGGTCAGAACGACTACGGCGTAGGAGGGCTCCTCAGTTTGCTTTCCGCAGGCCGGGGGCGACAGCCTGAATGATCACAATATCGGCACCTCGTCCGTTTTCTTGGGAGACTTCAGTGGAGTCTATAGCTGCACACTCTCCGGTATGGCTCGTGCCAAGAGTTGAGGAGTCTCCAGGGGTCGTGCGCTCCAAGGTGGAGCGATCGCCGAATGGAGATGAAGAAGAAGATGAGAGGGTGCTGGCTCACCGTAGGGTGGTCTTCACCCCAGCTCTTCCGGTGGTGGAGGAAGAGGGCACAACGGACCTTGCCCCCAAGGGCGAGTGCTCAGTGGGGGTTGCCTCAGTTGACTCAGGACAAGGTGACGCAATCGCTTTCACGATTCAAGTTTCTATTCCTGTTGCTGAGAGGGAAGGTAGTTCCTCCGCAGTTGTTTTTGTGGAGAATGCAGGCGCTAACATTTTACGAATGCGGGTGCTTCAACGTCTTGGGCGGTGGATGCATCGACTTCCAGGGCATCGGAAGGAAGGGTCGCCTAATGAGAGGGGGACTATTTGGAGTCTGATATGGATCTTGAGGACGTCTGTCTTTTTCAGGAGGGTTATACCCGCCCAGCGGTTAAGGCCGAAGGGGATTACCATTATTTTGAGATCCCTAACGACCGAACCTACTTCTCGAGGAGGAGAACCTTGTGACGTTGTTCGGGGTTCTATGCACGAAGCGGAGAGCGCATACATGAGGGGCATCTCGGACGTCGGGTTGATGGGCGGGGTGGCCGCCCTGAGTATAAAGGTATGTATAAAACTTTGGTTTGCTTTCTTTCTTAGCATGTCTTCTTGTATGAACTATTGCTCTGTTTGTTGTAGACTTTTTTTGCTAGAGGTGGAGCGCATCAGGCTGGCTAATGTCTTCTCGGCGGTTTTGGTGCGGTTATTAGAGACGTATTGCCCTGTGACCGGTGCCGCGGCTTGCATGAACATATAAGGAACGACCCGCGGAACTGGGAGCTGGTAGAAGAGTTGGCGCGGGGGGAGCTTCATATGCAACAGATCCTCAGCAGGGTAACCGCTCTTGAGGGGCAGCTCCGCCAATGGAACGATGGGATGGATGTTGAAAGAAGGGCGGCTGTTGATAGGGAGCGCCAAATTCTGGCAGCGGCAGCAGAGGCCGCTGAAGCTTTTACTAGGCAAGTGGCTACCCGAGAGACTAAGGACGCCACTTCAAGGGAGCGGGCAGAAGGCACCTTGGCGAGGGTTGAAACACTGCAGGCGACCAACTGGCCCAAGAAAGGGAGCGTGGATTAGAGAGGGCCGACGGTACCTTTCGAGAGCGATCGTTGGAGGGGCGTATTGCCATCTGTGGACGGGACGCTCATGCTGCAGCGGAATAGATTGCAGCCTTTGAGGCCGAGAACCAGCGTCTGAGGGACCGGGCTGCTTCTTTTGGCTGCTCGTGAGCTTTGGACGTATGCCGAGGCCTAGCTCGATATGTACAGGAGGTTGTGGGAAGCCGACATCGTGTCTGAGGTCACTTATGAGGAGGCACACCAAATGGGTCATGAAGCCCTCCTCGACTGTGGTTTTGACCGGTGTACGTCCGGGGGCGATCATGGTGGCGAGGGTGCTGATAATGCTAAAGGGGGCGCTGGGGGCGCCGAGTGAACAAATGAAAAAATTTATAATGTTTGTTTAGTTTTGGTTCTCTTTTTCTCTTTACCGGCTTTGGAAGGGCCTTGACTTAGAGTTTTTCTAGTGAGCATGTTAATAGTATTAATCGATTATGTGATTTCGACCATTGTCGAATTGATTCCTTGCCTTAAGGAAAGTTGGTGTAGATGGCCTTGGCCATAGATAGACGCTTTTGTTCATTACCTTCCTCCACTTGTTGGGAGAGGGTTGTAGCCGTATTTGGGGAGTGGCGGCCATAGCCTTAGTCCCAGTTCGGGCTTAGTCGAACTACTGGCCGGTGTAACAAAAAATGCGGCGTTGTAGTTTCGACTTGGGACAAACTTTATGCGGGCTAATACTTTAGTTCTAGTTATTCGTACTTAATTGAATGGCGAGGGCGCTAGGCCCGACCCGGAGTTCGTTCGTTATTGGGAATTTGGAGGCGCTTGTCCTTGCCTGATCACGGCCTGGCTCATGGCCTCGTGGACGTGTGTCCTTGGCTTTGATTTGTCCGTGGTTGAGTTTGTGGTAATTGTGGTGAAGGAGTGTAGCCTGAGTCCTGGTTTAACTCATAATTGAATTATTTTGCAATTCGTAACGGGGGCACTTGGACTGAGTTCTGGTCCAATTCGCAGTTGGACCCTTATGTTATTTGAAAGCGCATAGCCTGGGTTGTCGTTTAACCGTAGTTGATCTTTTGTAATTTTTGAAGGCGCGTAGCGGGAGTCAAGGGCACGTAGCCTGAATTGATGTTCAACCGTAGTTGAAACTTTGTAATATCTGAAGGAGAATAGCCTGATTTGTCGTTCAACCGTGGTTGAACTTTTGTAATTTTTGAAGGCGCGTAGCCTGAATTGTTGTTCAACCGTAGTTGAACTTTTGTAATATTTGATGTCGAAGGCACATAGCCTGAGTCCCAGTTCGACCGTAGTTGAACTTTTTTGGTGAAGGTGCATAGCCTGAATTGACCTTTAACTGTAGTTGAACTTTTGTAATATTTGGAGGCGCGTAGCCTGAATTACCGTTCAACCGTAATTGAACTTTTGTAAAATTTGAAGTCGAAGGCACATAGCCTGAGTCCCAGTTCGACCGTAGTTGAAATTTTTGGGTGAAGGCGCATAGCCTGAATTGACGTTCAACCGTAGTTGAACTTTTATAATATTTGAAGGCGCGTGGCCTGAATTGCCGTTCAACCATAGTTGAAGTTTTGTAATATTTGAATTCGAAGGCACATATACTGAGTCCAAATTCGAATGTAGTTGATCTTTTTGGGTCAAGGCGCATAGCCTGAATTCATGTTCAACCGTAGTTGAACTTATAAAATATTTGATCGGTTCCCGTCGGTGACTGATTTTCTTTCCCTCCCCGACGGTTCTGTATCTGATTTTAACAACCATGAGGGAGAAGACCAAGTAGACGAGGCTACATTGATGGGGGGAAGTTGGATTAGATCAACTGAAGGAGCAATGTGAGATTCCTCGCTTTGCCGACATCGTCTTGGCCAGGAGCTGCGATAGGGTGCACGTCGACCATCAAGGGTACTGCGTCTTCTACCCTTACCCTTTCAGGCTAGGATTTAGGCTTCCCCTCCCCATGTTGGTGGTGGACCTTTACCGTTATTACAGGGTATGCTCTGGTCAGCTCGTCCCCTCCTCCTACAAATTATTGGCGATGCTGATTAAATATGCAGAGTTTGCATGGAGGGAAGTTACACTTGGGGACGTGTTGACATTGTACGCTCCTCAGAGGGTACGTGGCACTATGATCCAGTTGGTTCCTCGTGGGACCGACAGCTTGGCTGCGGAGCTCGATGATGAGGTCACTACCCGTCCCTTCGAGTATTTCTTTTACATCAGAACTAAGCACCTGGTGGCGAGTGCCATTGTCTTCCCGGCGGAGTGGAACCATGCACGTAAGCTTCTCTTACGCTGGCTTTGATTTCTCTTAGGCATAATTCCCTACTTTATGTTTGCGCGTAATGATCTTCCTTCTGTGCCGTAGTGGGAAGTGCTCCACCGGTCCAAATTTCAGGCATCCGCGAGCAGGTAGAGGCCGTGCTCATTGTTACGACGGGGATTCGCACGTGGTCGTCTTTCTAGGAGGTGAATGGCCGTAGGCCGGCTGCTGGTAAGAATCTAATTTGTTCTTTATTGCTTTTTCTTAGTAGTCCTTAGTTCTTTCGACCTGACCCTTTTTCTTTGGTTGGTAAGAACTACCACGGCGCAGGAGGGCTCCTCAGCTTGCTTTCCGCAGGCCGGGGGCGACTGCCTGAATGATCACAATATCGACACCTCGTCCGATTTCGAGTGCGACTTCGGTGGAGTCTTCAGCTGCACACTCTCTGGTACGGCCCATGCCAAGATTTGAGGAGTCTCCAAGGGTCGTGCACTCCAGGGAGGAGCGATCGCCAAATGGAGATGATGTATAAGATGAGAGGCTGCTGGCTCAGCGTACGGTGGTCTTCACCGCAGCTCTTCCGGTGGTGGTTAGTTTAGACCCTTCGCCATCGGCGGAGGAAGAGGGCACAACGGACTTTGCCCCCGAGGTCGAGTGCTCAGTGAGGGTTACCTCAGTTGGCTCAGGCCAAGGTGACACAATCGCTTTGGCGATTCAAGTTTCTGTTCCTGTTGCTAAGAGGGAAGGTAGTTCCTCCGTAACTGTTTTGGTGGAGAATGGAGGCGCTGACATTTTGGCGAATGCGGGTGCTTCGTCGTCTTGGGCGGCGGATGCCTCGACTTCCAGGGCGTCGGAAGGAAGGGGCGCCTTAGGAGAGGGCGACTATTCGAAGTCTGATATGGATCCCGAGGATGCCTGTCTTTTTCAGGAGGTTTATACCCGCCCACCGGTGCAGGCCGAAAGGGATTATTGTTATTTGGAGATCCCTAACGACCTGAACCTACTGCTCGAGGAGAGAACCTGGTGACGTTGTTCGGGGTTCTGTGCTCGGAAGCGGAGACCGCATCCATGAGGGGCATCTCAGACGTCGGGTTGATGGGCAAGGTGGCCGCCCTGAGTATAAAGGTATGCATAGAACTTTGGTTTGCTTTCTTTCTTAACATGTCTTCTTATATTAACTGTCACTCTGTTTGTTGTAGACAGTTTTGCTGGAGGTGGAGAGCATCATGCGGGCTGACGTCCGCTTGGCGATATTCTGGTAGTTATTCGAGAAGTACTGCCGCTACTGTGACCGGTGCCACGGCTTGCATGAACGTATAAGGAACGACCCGCGGAACCCGGAGCTGGTAGAAGAGTTTGCGTGGAGGGAGCTTCATATGCAAAAGACCCTCAGCAGGGTAACTGCTCTTGAGGGGAAGCTCCGCCAAGTGAACGAGGGTATGGATGTTAAGAGAAGGGTGGCTGCTGATAGGGAGCGCCAAAATCTGGTTGTGGCAGCAGAGGCCGCTAAAGCTATTTCTAGGCATGTGGCTGCCTTAGAGACTAAGGCCGCCACTTCAAGGGAGCAGGCAGAAGGCACCTTGGCGAGGGTTGAAACACTGCAGGCGACCAACCGTGCACAAGAAAGGGAGCGTGGATTAGAGAGGACCGTTGCTACCTTTTGAGAGCGGTTGTTGGAGAGGCGTATTGTCGTCTATGGGCGAGACGCCCGTGCTACAGTGGAATGGATTGCAGAGTTGGAGGCCGAGAACCAGCGCCTTAGGGACCAGGCCGCTTTTTTTTGTCCTGCTCGTGAGCTTTGGACGTAGGTCGAGGCCTAGCTCGATGAGTACAAGCGGTTGTGGGAAGCCGACGTCATGTCTGAGGTCACTTATGATGAGGCACACCAAAAGGCATATGAAGCCCTCCTCGACTGTGGTTTTGACCCGTCTACGCCTGGGGGTGATGATGGTGCCGAGGGCGCAGATAATGCTAAAAGGGGCAGTGGGGGTGCCGAGTGAACAAATAAATAAATGTATAATGTTTGTTTAGTTTTTGTTCTCTTTTTCTCTTTGCTGGCCTTGGGCCAATTTAATTGGGGATAACCCTGTGTAAATATTGTAATTATATGTGGCATTCTTCCCTTCTGTTTGTTTTGTATCAAATACACCTTATTCCTTTTTTTTGTGCTTGTTTGGAAACGCCTTGCCTTAGAGTTTTTCTAGTGAGCATGTTAATAGTCTCAACCTATTATGCGATTTCGACCATTCTCGAATTGATTCCTTGCCTTAAGGAAAGGTGGTGTAGAGACAATGGAGGGCCAATCATGGCAAATCGTAATAGATCCAAAGAGCAGAAAAATATAATATAAGAGACAATGGTTATAGATTAAAGGGAGGAGGATAAGATCTTTTATTAATGATTGAAGGGAGAGGTTCAGAGCCTTACAATGATGTATTCTCTCTTCTTTTAGAAGGAGATATGATGATGAAGAAGCAACCCCCCTTTTAGGGTTTTTTCTTTAAGTATTTATAGCTAGGAAATCTGCCAGCTGGCTCTAAGGGGTTGGGGCCACATAGAGGAGACGCCCTCTCAAGGACGGCTAGGACGTGGCCTTAGTTGTCAAATTGGAGAACTACCCGATAATCTTGTGAATGAATGGCCATAAATAGACTTTAATAAATTCGTCGATCTCATTCATTATCATGTGGTCAAGTTTTGACCCATATAGATGAATGGCCATATCATTATCTGTCTAAGTGGAATTTTGAGGGAAATAAGCTTTCTTGCTTTCAGATAGTCTGGTTTTTTATTCCTCACCGATTCATTCTCTGTCTTTTTTGTCGGATCTCTGTATTCCTTTATTTTTCGGTGAATCTTACCATCTTCTTTCCGTTAGAGTTATAATGGCGACCAGTTTCCTTTCTGACGCAATTCCGGCGGCGGTTGCAGCGGTAGAGGGTCCGTCTATGGTTGTGGGAGCCACTGGTTCACCAACCATTGATCGGTTCCCGTCGGTGACCGATATTCTTTCCCTCCCAACGGTTCTGTATCTGATTTTGCCAACCATGAGGGAGAAGACCAAGTAGACGAGGCTCCATTGATGGGGGAAGTTGGATTAGATCAACTGAAGGAGCAATGTGAGATTCCTCGCTTTGCCGACATCGTTTTTGCCAGGAGCTGCGATAGGGTGCACGTCGACCATCAAGGGTACTGCGTCTTCTACCCTTACCCTTTCAGGCTAGGATTTAGGCTTCCCCTCCCCATGTTGGTGGTGGACCTTTACCGTTATTACAGGGTATGCCCTGGTCAGCTCGTCCCCTCCTCCTACAAATTATTGGCGATGCTGATTAAATATGCAGAGTTTGCACGGAGGGAAGTTACACTTGGGGACGTGTTGACATTGTGCGCTCCTTAGAGGGTACGTGGCACTATGATCTGGTTGGTTCCTCGTGGAACCGACGGCTTGAATGCGGAGCTCGATGATGAGGTCGTTACCCGTCTCTTCGAGTATTTCTTTTATATCAGGACTGAGCACCTGGTGGCGTGTGCCACTGTCTTCTCGGCGGAGTGGAACCATGCACGTAAGCTTCTCTTACGTTGGCTTTGATTTGTCTTAGGCTAAATGCCCTACTTTATGTTTGCGCGTAATGATCTTCCTACTGTGCCGTAACGGGAAGTGCTCCACCGGTGCACATTTCAGGCATCCGCGAGAGGGTTGAGGTCGTGCTCTTTGTTACGACGAGGATTCGCACGTGGTCGTCGTTCTGGGAGGTGCATGGCCGTAAGTCGGCTGCTGGTAAGAATATGATTTGTTGTTTAATTCTTTTTCTTCGTAGTCGTTAGTTCTACACACCTGACCCTTTTTCTTTGGTTGGTCAGAACGACCACGGCGCAGGAGGGCTCCTCAGTTTGCTTTCCGCAGGCCGGGGGCGACTGCCTGAATGATCACAATATCGGCACCTCGTCCGATTTTCTAGGGAGACTTTAGTGGAGTCTACAGCTGCACACTCTCCGGTACGGCTCGTGCCAAGAGTTGAGGAGTCTCCAGGGGTCGTGCGCTCCAGGGTGGAGCGATCGCCGAATGGAGATGAAGTAGAAGATGAGAGGGTGCTGGCTCAGTGTAGGGTGGTCTTCACCCCAGCTCTACCGGTGGTTGTTGGATTAGCCTCTTCGCCGTCGGTGGAGGAAGAAGGCACAACGGACCTTGCCCCCGAGGGCGAGTGCTCAGTGGGGGTTGCCTCAGTTGACTTGGGACAAGGTGATGCAATCGCTTTCGCGATTCAAGTTTCTATTCCTGTTGCTCAGAGGGAAGGTAGTTCCTCCGTAGCTGTTTTTGTGGAGAATGCAGGCGCTAACATTTTGGCGAATGCGGGTGCTTCAACGTCATGGGCGGTGGATGCATCAACTTCCAGGGCATTGGAAGGTAGGGTCGCCTAATGAGAGGGGGACGATTTGGAGTCTCATATGGATCTCGAGGACGTCTATCTTTTTCAGGAGGGTTATACCATCCCAGCGGTGCAGGCCGAAGGGGATTACCATTATTTTGAGATCCCTAACGACTCGAACCTACTTCTCGTGGAGGAGAACCTTGTGACGTTGTTCGGGGTTCTATGCACGGAAGCGGAGAGCGCATACATGAGGGGCATCTCGGACGTCGGGTTGATGGGCGGGGTGGCCACGCTAAGTATAAAGGTATGTATAAAACTTTGGTTTGCTTTCTTTCTTTGCTTGTCTTCTTGTATTTACTATTGCTCTGTTTGTTGTAGACATTTTTTGCTGGAGGTGAAGCGCATCAGACGGGCTAATGTCTTCTCGATGATTTTGGTGCGGTTATTAGAGAAGTATTGCCGCTACTGTGACCGGTGCCGCGGCTTGCATGAACATATATGGAACGACCCATGGAACTGGGAGCTGGTAGATGAGTTGGCGCGGGGGGAGCTTTGCAACAGATCCTCAGCAGGGTAACCGCTCTTGAGGGGCAGCTCCGCCAATTGAACGAGGGGATGGATGTTGAGAGAAGGGCGGCTGTTGATAGGGAGCGCCAAAATCTGGCTGCGGCAGCAGAGGCCGATGAAGCTTTTACTAGGCAAGTGGCTGCCTAGAGACTGAGGCCGACACTTCAAGGGAGCGGGCAGAAGGCACCTTGGCGAGGGTTGAAACAGTACAGGCGACCAACCGTGCCCAAGAATGGGAGCGTCGATTAGAGAGGGCCGACGGTACCTTTCGAGAGCGGTCTTTGTAGGGGTATTGCCGTCTGTGGGCGGGACGCTCGTGCTGCAGCAGAATAGATTGCAGCCTTGGAGGCCGAGAACCAGCGCCTGAGGGACCAGGCCGCTTCTTTGGTCCTTCTCGTGAGCTTTGGACGTATGCCGAGGCCTAGCTCGATATGTACAGGAGGTTGTAGGAAGCCGACGTTGTGTCTGAGGTCACTTATGAGGAGGCACACCAAATGGGTCATGAAGCCCTCCTCGACTGTGGTTTTGACCCGTGTACGCCGGGGGGCGATCATGGTGCCGAGGGCGCTGGTAATGCTAAAAGGGGCCCTGTGGGGCGCCGAGTGAACAAATGAAAAAATTTATAATGTTTGTTTAGTTTTGGTTCTCTTTTTATCTTTACCGGCTTTGGAAGGGCCTTGACTTAGAGTTTTTCTAGTGAGCATGTTTATTGTATAAATTGATTATGTGATTTTGACCATTGTCGAATTGATTCCTTGCCTTAAGGAAAGTTGGTGTAGATGGCCTTGGCCATAGATAGACGCTTTTGGTCATTACCTTCCTCCACTTGTTGGGAGGGGGTTGTAGCCGTATTTGGGGAGTGGCGGCCATAGCCTTAGTCCTAGTTCGGGCTTAGTCGAACTACTGGCCGGGGTAACAAAAAATGCGGCGTTGTAGTTTCGACTTGGGACAAGATCTATGCGGGCTAATACTTTAGTTTCTAGTTATTCGTACTTACTTGAATGGTGAGGGCGCTAGGCCCGACCCGGAGTTCGTTCATTGTTGGGCATTTGGAGGCGTTTGGCCTTTCCTAATCACGGCCTGGCTCATGGCCTCGTGGACGTGTGTCCTTGGCGTTGATTCGTCCGTGGTTGAGTTGGTGGTATTTGTGGCGAAGGAGTGCAGCGTGAGTCCAGGGTTAACTCATAATTGAATTATTTTGCAATTCGTAACGGGGGCACTTGGACTGAGTTCTGGTCCAATTCGCAGTTGGACCCTTATGATATTTGAAGGCGCATAGCCTGGGTTGTCGTTTAACCGTTGTTGATCTTTTGTAATTTTTGAAGGCGCGTAGCGGGAGTCAAGGGCACGTAGCTTGATTTGATGTTCAACCGTAGTTGAAACTTTGTAATATCTGAAGGAGCATAGCCTGATTTGTCGTTCAACCGTGGTTGAACTTTTGTAATTTTTGAAGACGCGTAGCCTGAATTGTTGTTCAATCGTAGTAGAACTTTTGTAATATTTGAAGTCGAAGGCACATAGCCTGAGTCCCAGTTCGATCATAGTTGAACTTTTTTGGTGAAGGTGCATACCTGAATTGACCTTTAACTGTAGTTGAACTTTTGAAATATTTGAAGGCGCGTAGTCTGAATTACCGTTCAACCGTAATTGAACTCTTGTAAAATTTGAAGTCGAAGGCACATAGCCTGAGTCCCAGTTCGATCGTAGTTGAAATTTTTGGGTGAAGGCGCATAGCCTGAATTGACGTTCAACCGTAGTTTAACTTTTATAATATTTGAAGGCGCGTGGCCTGAATTTCTGTTCAACCATAGTTGAAGTTTTGTAATACTTGAATTCGAAGGCACATATACTGAGTCCAAATTCGAATGTAGTTGAACTTTTTGGGTCAAGGCGCATAAATTGAATTCACGTTCAACCGTAGTTGAACTTCTATAATATTTGATCGGTTCCCGTCGGTGACCGATATTCTTTCCCTCTCCGACAGTTCTGTATCTGATTTTACCAACCATGAGGGAGAATACCAAGTAGACGAGGCTCCATTGATGGGGGAAGTTGGATTAGATCAACTGAAGGAGCAATGTGAGATTCCTCGCTTTGCCGACATCGTCTTGGCTAGGAGCTGCGATAGGGTGCACGTCGACCATCAAGGGTACTGCGTCTTCTACCCTTACCCTTTCAGGCTAGGATTTAGGCTTCCCCTCCCCATGTTGGTGGTGGACCTTTTCCGTTATTACAGGGTATGCCATGGTCAGCTCGTCCCCTCCTCCTAGAAATTATTGGCAATGCTGATTAAATATGCAGAGTTTGCACGGAGGGAAGTTACACTTGGGGACGTGTTGACATTGTACGCTCCTTAGAGGGTACGTGGCACTATGATCCGGTTGGTTCCTCGTGGGACAGACAGCTTGGCTGCGGAGCTCGATGATGAGGTCGCTACCCGTCCCTTCGAGTATTTCTTTTAAATCAGAAATGAGCACCTGGTGGCATGTGCCATTGTCTTCCCGGCGGAGTGGAACCATGCACGTAAGCTTCTCTTACGCTGGCTTTGATTTCTCTTAGGCTAAATTCCCTACTTTATGTTTGCGCGTAATGATCGTACTTCTGTGCCGTAGCGGGAAGTGCTCCACCGGTCCAAATTTCAAGCATCCGCGAGTGGGTTGAGGCCGTGCTCGTTGTTACAACGGGGATTCACACGTGGTCGTCTTTCTTGGAGGTGCATGGCCGTAGGCCGGCTGTTGGTAAGAATCTTATTTGTTCTTTATTGCTTTTTCTTCGTAGTCCTTAGTTCTTTCGACCTGACCCTTTTTCTTTGGTTGGTAAGAACGACGACGGCGCAGGAGGGCTCCTCAGCTTGCTTTCCGCAGGCGGGGGGCGACTGCCTCAGTGATCACAATATCGACACCTCGTCCGATTTCAAGTGCGACTTCGGTGGAGCCTTCAGCTGCACACTCTCTGGTACGGCCCGTGCCAAGATTTTGAGGAGTCTTCAGGGGTCGTGCACTCCAGGGAGGAGCGATCGCCAAATGGAGATGAAGTATTAGATGAGAGGCTGCTGGCTCAGCGTAAGGTGGTCTTCACCGCAGCTCTTCCGGTGGTGGTTAGTTTAGACTCTTCGCCATCGGCGGAGGAAGAGGGCACAATGGACCTTGCCCCCGAGGTCGAGTGCTCAGTGAGGGTTGCCTCAGTTGGCTCAGGCCAAGGTGACACAATCGCTTTGGCGATTCAAGTTTCTGTTCCTGTTGCTAAGAGGGAAGGTAGTTCCTCCGTAACTGTTTTGGTGGAGAATGCAGGCACTAACATTTTGGTGAATGCGGGTGCTTCGACGTCTTGGGCGGCGGATGCCTCATTTTCCAGGGCGTCGAAAGGAAGGGGCGCCTTAGGAGAGGGCGACTATTCGAAGTCTGATATGGATCCCGAGGATGCCAGTCTTTTTCAGGAGGGTTATACCCGCCCAGTGGTGCAGGCCGAAAGGGATTACCGTTATTTGGAGATCCCAAACGACCTAAACCTACTGCTCGAGAAGAAGAACCTGGTGACTTTGTTCGGGGTTCTGTGCTCGGAAGCAGAGACCGCATCCATGAGGGGCATCTCGGATGTCAGGTTGATGGGCGAGGTGGCCGCCCTGAGTATAAAGGTATGTATAGAACTTTGGTTTGCGTTCTTTGTTAGCATGTCTTCTTGTATTAACTGTCACTCTGTTTGTTGTAGACAGTTTTGCTGGAGGTGGAGAGCATCATGCGTGCTGACGTCCGCTTGGCGGTATTCTGGTGGTTATTCGAGAAGTATTGCCGTTACTGTGACCGGTGTCGCGGCTTGCATGAACGTATAAGGAACGACCCGTAGAACCGGGAGCTGGTTGAAGAGTTTGCATGGAGGGAGCTTCATATGCAAAAGACCCTCAGCAGGGTAACTGCTCTTCAGGGGCAGCTCCGCCAAGTGAACGAGGGTATGGATGTTAAGAGAAGGGTGGCTACTGATAGGGAGCGCCAAAATCTGGCTGCGGCAGCTGAGGCCGCTAAAGCTTTTACTAGGCATGTGGCTGCCTTAGAGACTAAAGCCGCCACTTCAACGGAGTGGGCAGAAGGCACCTTGGCGAGGATTGAAACACTGCAGGCGACCAACCGTGCCCAAGAAAGGGAGCGTGGATTAGAGAGGGCTATTGCTACCTTTTGAGAGCGGTCGTTGGAGGGGCGTATTGTCGTCTGTGGGCGGGATGCCCATGCTACAGTGGAATGGATTGCAGAGTTGGAGGCCGAGAACCAGCGCCTGAGGGACCAGGCCGCTTCATTTTGTCCTACCTCGATGAGTACAGGCGGTTATGGGAAGCCGACGTCTTGTCTGAGGTCACTTATGATGAGGAAAACCAAAAGGCTTATGAAGCCCTCATCGACTGTGGTTTTGACCCGTCTATGCCCGGGGGCGATGATGGTGCCGAGGGCGCAGATAATGCTAAAGGGGGCGCTAGGGGCGCCGAGTTAACAAATGAAAAAATTTATAATGTTTGTTTAGTTTTGGTTCTCTTTTTCTCTTTGCCGGCCTTGGGCCAATTTATTTGGGGATAACCCCGTGTAAATATTGTAAATATATGTGGCATTCTTCCCTTCTGTTTGTTTTGTATCGAATACACCTTATTCCTTTTTTTTGTGCTTGTTTGGAAGCGCCTTGCCTTAGAGTTTTTCTAGTGAGCATGTTAATAGTCTCAACCAATTATGTGATTTCGACCATTGTCGAATTGATTCCTTGCCTTAAGGAAAGTTGGTGTAGAGACAATGGAGGGCCAATCATGGCAAATCGTAATAGATCCAAATACCAGAAAAATATAATATAAGAGACAATGGTTATAGATTAAAGGGAGGAGGATAAGATCTTTTATTAATGATTGAAGGGAGAGGTTTCAGAGCCTAACAATGATGTATTCTCTCTTATTTTAGAAGGAGATATGATGAAGAAGAAGCAACCCCTATTTTAGGGTTCTTTCTTTTAGTATTTATATCTAGGAAATCTGCCAGCTGGCTCTAAATGGTTGGGGCCACATAGAGGGGACGCCCTCTCGAGGACGGCCATGACGTGGCCTTAGTTGTCAAATTGGATAACTACCCGATAATCTTGTGAATGAATGGCCATATCATTCTTCAGCCATAAATAGACTTTAATAAATGCGTCGATCTCATTCATTATCATGAGGTCAAGTTTTGACCCAAATAGATGAATGGCCATATCATTATCTGTCTAAGTGGAATTTTGAGGGAAATAAGCTTTCTCGCTTTCAGATAGTTTGGTTTTTCATTCCTCGCTGATTCATTCTCCATCATTTTTGTCGGATCTATGTATTCCTTTATTTTTCGGCGAATCTTACCATCTTCTTTCCGTTATAGTTATAATGGCGACCAGTTTCCTTTCAGACGCAGTTCCGGCGGCGGTTGCAGCGGTAGAGGGTCCGTCTATGGTTGCGGGAGCCACTGGTTCACCAACCGTTGATCGGTTCCCGTCGATGACCGATATTCTTTCCCTCCCCGGTGGTCCTGCGTCCGATTTTACCGACCCTTAGGGAGAAGATCAAGACGAGGCTCCATTGATGGAGGAAGTTGGATTAGCTCAACTGAAGGAGCAATTTGCGATTCCTCGCTTTGCCGACATCGTCTTGACCAGGAGCTGCGACAGGGTGCACGTCGACCATCAAGGGTACTGCGTCTTCTTCGCCTACCCTTTCTGGCTGGGATTTAGGCTTCTCCTCCCCATGTTGGTGGTGGACCTTTGCCGTCATTACAAGGTATGCCCTGGTCAGCTCGTCCCCTCCTGCTACAAATTATTGGCGATGCTGATTAAATATGAAGAGTTGGTAAGAGGGAAGTTACACTTGGGCACGTGTTGACTCTGTACGCTCCTCAGAGGGTACGTGGCACTATGATCCGGTTGGTTCCTCGTGGGATCGACGACTTGACTGCGGAGCTCGATGATGAGGTCACTACCCGTCTCTTCGAGTATTTCTTTTACATCAGGATTGAGCACCTGGTGGCGTGTGCCACTGTCTTCCCGGCGGAGTGGAACCATGCACGTAAGATTCTCTTACGCTGGCTTTGATTTGTCTTACGATAAATGCCCTACTTTATGTTTGCGCGTAATGATCTTCCTACTATGCCGTAACGGGAAGTGCTCCACTGGTGCCAATTTCAGGCATCCGCGAGTGGGTTGAGGCCGTGCTCTTTGTTACGACGGGGATTCGCACGTGGTCATCTTTCTGGGAGGTGCAAGGCTGTAGGCCGGCTGCTGGTATGAATCTGATTTGTTATTTATTGCTTTTTTTCGTAGTCGTTAGTTCTTCCCACCTGACCCTTTTTCTTTGGTTGGTCAGAACGACAAGGCGCAGGAGGGCTCCTCAGTTTGCTTTCCGCAGGCCGAGGGCGACTGCCTGAATGATCACAATATCGCACCTCGTCTGATTTCTAGGGAGACTTCAGTGGAGTCTACAGCTACACACTCTCTGGTACGGCTCGTGCCAAGTGTTGAGGAGCCTCTAAGGGTCGTGCGCTCCAGGGTGGAGCGATCGCCGAATGGAGATGAAGAAGATGATGAGAGCTGGTAGAAGAGTTGGCGCGGAGGTAGCTTCATATGCAACAGATCCTCAGCAGGGTAACCGCTCTTGAGGGGCAGCTCCGTAAAGTGAACGAGGGGATGGATGTTGAGAGAAGGGCGGCTGCTGATAGGGAGCGCCAAAATCTGGCTGCGGCAGCAGAGGCCGCTGAAGCTTTTACTAGGCAAGTGGCTGCCTAGAGACTGAGGCCGCCACTTCAAGGGAGCGGGCAGAAGGCACCTTGGCGAGGGTTGAAACACTGCAGGCGACCAACCGTGCCCAAGAAAGGGAGCGTGGATTAGAGACGGCCGACGGTACCTTTCGAGAGCGGTCTTTGTAGGGGCGTATTGCCATCTGTGGGCGGGACGCTCGTGCTGCAGCGGAATAGATTGCAGCCTTGGAGGCCGAGAACCAGCGTCTGAGGGACCAGGCCGCTTCTTTTGGTCCTGCTCGTGAGCTTTGGACGTATGCCGAGGCCTAGCTCGATATGTACAGGAGGTTTTGGGAAGCCGACGTCGTGTCTGATGTCATTTATGAGGAGGCACACCAAATGGGTCATGAAGCCCTCCTCGTATGTGGTTTTGACCCGTGTATGCCCGGGGGCGATCATGGTGCCGAGGGCGCTGATAATGCTAAAGGGGGCGCTGGGGGGCTCCGAGTGAACAAATGAAAAAATTTATAATGTTTGTTTAGTTTATGTTCTCCTTTTCTCTTTACCGGCTTTGGAAGGGCCTTGCCTTAGAGTTTTTCTAGTGAGCATGTTAACAGTCTCAACCGATTGTGTGATTTCGAGAATTGCGAATTGATTCCTTGCCTTAAGGAAAGTTGGTGTATATGGCCTTGGCCATAGATAGACGCTTTTGGTCATTACCTTCCTCCACTTGTTGGAAGGGGTTGTAGCCGTATTTGGGGAGTGGCGGCACATAGCCTTAGTCCCAGTTCGGTCTTAGTCGAACTACTAGCCGGGGTAACTAAAAAAGCGACGTTGTAGTTTCGACTTGGGCCAAACTTTATGCGGGCAAATACTTTAGTTTCTAGTTATTTGTTCTTACTTGAATGGCGAGGGCGCTAGGCCCGACCCGGAGTTCGTTCGTGGATGGGCACTTGGAGGCATTTGTCCTCGCCTGATCGCGACCTGGATCATGGCCTCGTGGACGTGTGTCCTTGGCTTTAATTCATCCGTGGTTGAGTTTGTGGCTTTTGTGGCGAAGGAGTGTAGCCTGAGTCCTGGTTCAACTCATAGTTGAATTATTTTGCAATTCGTAGTGGCGGGGGCACTTGGTTCTGGTCCAATTCGCAGTTGGACCCTTATGATATTTCAAGGCGCATAGCCCGGGTTGTCGTTCAACCGTAGTTGAACTTTTGTAATTTTTGAAGGCGCGTAGCGGGAGTCAAGGGCACGTAGCCTGAATTGATGTTCAAGCGTAGTTGAAACTTTGTAATATCTGAAGGAGCATAGCCTGAGTTGTCGTTCAACCGTGGTTGAACTTTTCTAATTTTTGAAGGCGCGTAGCCTGAATTGTTGTTCAACTGTAGTTGAACTTTTGTAATATTTGAAGTCGAAGACACATAGCCTGAGTCCCAGTTCGACCGTACTTGAACTTTTTGGGTGAAGGTGCATAGCCTGAATTGACCTTCAACTGTAGTTGAACTTTTGTAATATTTGAAGGCGCGTAGCCTGAATTACCGTTCAACCGTAGTTGAACTTTTGTAAAATTTAAAGTCGAAGGCACTTAGCCTGAGTCCTAGTTCGACCGTAGTTGAACTTTTTGGGTGAAGGCGCATAGCCTGAATTGACGTTCAACCGTAGTTGAACTTTTATAATATTTGAAGGCGCGTGGCCTGAATTGCCGTTCAACCATAGTTGAACTTTTGTAATATTTGAATTCGAAGGCACATATACTGAGTCCCAATTCGAACGTAGTTGAACTTTTTGGGTGAAGGCGCATAGCCTGAATTGACGTTCAACCGTAGTTGAACTTTTATAATATTTGAAGGCGCGTAGCCTGAGTCGGAGGCACATAGCCTAAGTCCTATTTCGACCATAGTTGAACCTTTTGGTTGAAGGCGCATAGCCTGAATAGGCGTTCAACAGTAGTTGAACTTGTATAATATTTGAAGGCGTGTAGCCTGAATTGCCGTTCAACCATAGTTGAACTTTTGTAATATTTGAAGTCGAAGGCACGTAGCCTGAACTAAAGGCACATAGCCTGAACTAAAGGCGCATAGCCTGAACTGCCGTTCAATCTAGTTGAAACATTATGATATTTGAAGGCGCGTAGCTTGAGTCGAAGGCGCATAGCCTGAACTGAAGGCACATAGCCTGAACTGAAGGCGCATAGTCTGAACTGATGTTCAATCGTAGTTGAAACATTGTGATATTTGAAGGCGTGCAGCCTGAGTCGAAGGCGCATAGCCTGAACTAAAGGAACATAGCATGAACTGAAGGCGCATAGCCTAAACTGCCATTCAACCGTAGCTAAAACATTGTGAGATTTGAAGGCGCGTAGCCTAAGTCGAAGGCGCATAGCCTGAACTCCCGTTCAACCATAGTTGAAACATTGGTTTTGCATTTTTAGGAAAATCGAAATGATTTTGAAAGAAGAGTCTCAGTTGAAAGCTTTGAATTTGAAATGTTTGACCAAGAATTGATTTATTTGTATATGAGCTCGGCTCGGTGTTTTTATAATTTGTTTAGCTTTGTTGGGTGATTTATGGCTTATGAGCGCGATCGGAATGCACTTTGAGAATCCGTGGAAGGATTTAGATTGAATTGGTAAAGTTAGTATTTTGGTGAATTCCTGTTGATAGGTGAAATTTTGATCCGATCTTCGGAATGAAATTCGAGAGCTGTTGTAGTTTTGTTATGTCGTTTGTGATGTGTGTGCAAATTTTAAGATCATTCGCACGTCGTTTCGTTGGGGTTTTTATCAAAAGCATGTTTCGGAGGTTTTAGAAGAACGTAGGCTAGAATTCAATGTGAATTGATGGTTTTGATGTATTTTGAGGTATTTGTTTTATTAGAACAAGTTTGAATGATATTTTAGGATGTGTTGGTACTATTAATTGAGGTCCCGGGGGCCTCGGGTGAGTTTCGGGAGGTCAATCGGACCATTTTGGCTTAGAGAGTTGCAGAAATTGTTGTTCAAAGGTTGTAGAGAAATTGGACTTTGCGATCGCGAGGTGCTAGCCACGATCACGTAGGAGGATGTTTGAAGGTCAGGAACATGACCTTCGCATTCGCGTCAATGGTATCGCGTTCGCGGAAGGTTAGAGGTTCTTGCTTCGCGATCGCGTGAAACCTGTCGTGTTTGCATATATGAAATGAGGTCCAAGAGCTGTTGTTCTTCGTGTTCACATGTGAGGGGACGCGTTTGCTTAAGCGTAAGGTCTGGTGCATCACGTTCGCAGAGATAGGGCTGCGTTCACAGAAGGTAAATGTTTGGGAAATTAAAAATGTGTTTCGCGATCGCGAAGAAGGATTTGGAGAGCTCGGTATAATGCTTTTAAATCATCTTGTTCGCGATTTTAGGCCTATTTCCACCCATGGCTGCCCATGTTTGGAGATTTTTAGAAGAAATAAAATAGGGATTCAAGAGGAATCGATTTGAGGTAAGAATATTTATTTCAGTATTCGTTTTTATTGAGAAATCCGCCTAGAAATTCATGGAAACTTAGCTAAAAATTGAAGAATTAGGGCTTGAATTTCATATTTTCAAATTTGAATTTGAAGGGCCGTTTGAGTTCGGATTTGGTAGTTTTAGATATGTATAGACTCGTGGTGAGATAAAGAATCCGTTGATGAAAAAATTTTATGTTTCGAGTAGTGAGCTTGGGGCTCAGGTTTTGGTAATTCGGGATTTGTGCCCGTTATTAATTGTTTTCTATTGGGTTTTGTTCCCTTAGCATATTGTGAGGTATTCGTTGTAGTTTTTGTTAGATTCAAAGCGCGTGGAGGCTGATTTGAGGGGAAAAGGCGTCGCAAGCTAGAGATTTTTCCGGTTCGATGTGAGTAATGATTGTAAGTGATATCCTGAGGGTTTGAAACCCCAGATTGCACATCATAGTACTATATTTAGGTGAGACATGGGCTGGATGATGAGCCCGAAGTCTTTTACTACTGGGGATTTTGACTTGGTCCATTCTGATTGATGATTTTATCGCTTATTTGACTGAAACTTATTTGTTATTATCATGATTTGGGCTAATTGCCATGTTTGGGCTTCGTGCCAATTGTTTGAACCTTTCGGGGATTTTGATTACTATTTTCTCACTATTTAGACTTGTTATTTGAAGTCAGTCCTATTGATATCCACGTTTTTGCAAACTTAGCCCCTTTTTACTCAGATTTAAAACTTAAATGATATTTCTAAATGATGTTTTGAGTTGAGAACTAATGTTTTATTATGCCCGAGAGGCTTGTGATGAGTTCAGGACTGGGTGAGGCCAAGGATCATACGTGAGGATATGTTGAATGATATGAGGCCGAGGGCCTGAGATACTTTTATACACCTCGAGGTGGCTTGATATTGATATAAGGCTGAGAGCCTGTTTATGATGCCACGATATGGCTTATTGTGGCGCTTGGGCCGTAAGGGGCCCCTCCAGATTCTGCATCCCAACAGTGAGTGTGGGTACCTATTATGCTGAGTTATTGATACTAAGCCTGAGATGCTGATATGTGTGATTGTGAGGTAGTCCGAGGGGCTGATATGTGTGATTGTGAGGTAGCTCGAGGGGCTGTTATGAGTGACTGTGAGGTAGCCAGAGGGGATGATATGAGTGATTTGTAAGGTAGCCCGAAGGGTTGGTACTGTTCTGAGATATTTCCCGAGGGGAAAACTTTTCTGTAATCATTTTGCATACTTACTTGTCTTTCACTTGTTATATTGTGGTATTTGTGCCTGAGGGGCGGATTTTCTGTGCGTAACAGCACTAACTGTTTTGAAATTATTTCGCAACTGTTGAAAAGATCATTTTCAGAAAAGGTTTAAACTAAGCCAAAAGATTTCTAAAGATTTCACAGCTTCACTTCTTTCTCAAAAGATTGTACACTGCTTCTATACAACATGTTGGTTGATTTACATGATTTTTTATTGCTAAGTTATTATTTACCTTTATTACTCATTGAATTTGAGTACTCACTTTACTACATGCATCTCGTATGCAGATGCAGGTATTTATTCATTTGGTAGTGGGTATGGGCTGTGTAGGCAGAGCTAAGGTGTTTAGCGAAGTGACTACCAGCATTCGCAGCACCGCATCTCTCCCTGTTGTGCATTATTCCTGTTCACTGTATTTTTAGACCTTGTAGATGTAATTACTCCCTTAACTTGTGACACCCCGATTTGGGTTGTGTTTGGATTGTAGTTCACTAAGTAATGTTAATGAATCATCTTTGAAATTGTTTATTCATGTTTATCTAATTTTGAATAAGGCAATTTGGGTTGATTGGCTGGCCTTGTCTTCACGAGAGGCGCCATCACTATCGCAGAGGGAATTAGGTCATGACATGGGGCAACTAGGATACATAAGGAATTTGAGGATTTAGGGATGGATAAGAAAGACATATTTATTTGAAAAGTTGGACAAGGATGACGACTTCATTGACTCATCAAATTTGCTAGTGAAGACAGTGGTGAAGACTTGGATGTTCTTGCACAACCAAGTATTGATTTGCCTTCCAAAAGAAGCAGAAAATTATGATATGATGAATAACCAAGTATGGTTTGTTTGAATTAGGTATGATTTTTTAAAATTTAAATAACATTAGACAAGTTATGGCTGAATATTGTGCGATCTGCATTTCGCCCCTTTCAGGCTTGTTTTTATCCTTGTCCAAAATTACTCCTTCTTGACTTGCTTTATTTTTTTGATGAGCTATTCGATGTCTTTGTTAGTACTTGTTGATTTGGGCTTTAATAGGTCACTCGCACATGCATACATTGTCGCATGCCACTTATAGTAGCTTAGGAATATGAAACTTGACATTTATTGATCTTTCCCATATGTTCTTGTATTATTTGTTTCCATGTTTATATTGAGCATATGATCATGCCGACTAGATTTTGATTGTGAGCCTATGACCATGTCGGGCGGATTGTGATTGTGATCCTATGACCATGCCGGGCGGATTGTGAAGTGTGAGCCTGTGAGCTAGGCTGATTCAGATGTTGGCACATGAGTTGCCCATGTGGACGAGAAGTGGGCACGAGGTTCCATGAGTACATGTTTGTGGGTTGAGCCCCGTGACTTGTGACGATGAGATGAGGTATCACCAGGTGATTTCATTGTGAACCTTGCAGGATCCTGATTTGATTAATTGATTGATTTTTGTTTTCCTTATTTGGTCTAAATGATACTTCGCGAGGTTCTCGTTGCTTACTCTTAATATCACATGTTGATTTGTTTGTAATTTACTGATTTATGCTTTCCATTATTAGTTTTTTTATACTTCTATGCTGCACATATTATTATGTCTAGTGAGTGTCTTGACGTTTACCTCATCCCCACTCTACTGGAGTTAATCTTGATACATACTGGGCATCGATTGTGGTGTACTTATACTAAACTTTTGCAATTTATTTTGCAGATCTAGGAACTTTAGAGTCTATTCATTATTAGATAGCAGATCCGATATTCTGCCTTCAATGTATACATTGCCGTCACATTCACAGGCCTGGAGTTACCTTCGAAAGTTATTTTTGGACAGTTTATTTCTTTTCTGGAATAGTTGTACATTGAGATTTTCTAGTGAACTCGGTAGAGCTTATGACTCGTACTACCGATTTTGGGATAGATGGATTTGTATAGTTATTTTTGCTTTATATTTATCAGTTGTTGATTGAATTTCATTAATTCAATAAGTGTTAGGCTTATCTAATCTTAAATAATATGTTCTATCACAACATCACACAGAGAGAAATTAGATTCATGAAAAGTTGGTATCAAAGCTCTATGTTCATAGTTGCTACTAGTCAAAAGTGAATTGAGTAGAGTCATACAGATCGGCACTGAGACGTGTGTACTTATCTTCGAGAGGCTACAAAACTATTAGGAAAATTCTTCACTTCTTTTCTTTCCTGTCATGGGGATTTGTTGATTTCGAAATTTGGGCTTCTGTAACTCTATTCTCTCATAAATGGTGAGGACATGTACTACCAGATTAGCCCAATAGATGCCCGCACGCCCTACTAGATTTGTGAGAGGCGGGGGCCGAAGTAGTGGCTGCAAAAAGGCACGTGTTGTAGCTATAGCACCTGCTAGAGTAGTAGTTGAGGAGACTCTAGTAGCTCCAGTTGGGGATAGGCACTAGAGGTTCCTGTTGTTACCCCCGAAATTCAGGAGACTTTAGCAATGTTACTACACATGTTTTGTACACTGGCTCATGCGGGATTAATCTCCACTACACTAGCTATATCGCAATTGGGGGGCTCAGAATCCCTCATCCGGTACTCCAGAGTTGCAGGCTTATATTGGTCAGGTTCTGGGTGTGGTGCATGTACAACCTGTTATTCTTGTTCAGGCTGAGGTCTGGCGAGGGGCATCAGCGGAGAAGCAGCTTACACTACAGAGGTTCAAGGAGTGTCACCCTCCTAGTTTCAATGGTTTGGCTTTAGTGGATGCTTATAATTTTTTAGAGGATTGCCACCATATTCTCCTCACCGTGGGTATTGTGGAGGCGAGTAGGGTTGATATTACTAAATTCTATCTATTTGGAGCAGCGTATTAGTGATGTCGGGTTTATGAGAAAGGTAGCCCAGCAGATGCAGCTTCACTTTCAAGGACTTAGTTTTTAGAGATGTTCTTGTGAAAGTTTGTTCCCTAGACCCTTGGGGATGCATGGAGTGCAGAACTTGAGCAAATTCATCATGGCACATGACGGTGCCATAGTATGCCAACAGGTTTAGTGAGTTATCCTGTTATGCACCTACGTTGGTCCCGACAATCAGAGAGTGAGTCCACAAATTCATTAAGGGCTTCAGTTATGATTTTCGATTCTTCATGGCTTGGGAGTTGCAGAATTATAATCCACTAGGAGAAGGAGGAGGCTAAGGAGACCAAGAGGTCTCGAGGTTATGGAGGGCTTAGTAGATTCTACTCTTTAGCTATGACCCATCATGGTGGAGGCTCGGGTAGTCGGCTAGTCCAGTCCGCAATTGAGACTACTCGTGGTGCACTAGTTAGTTTAGGTACTTATGTGGGGTAGTCATCTTTTTGCAAACCACCAGCACGGGTTTCCTATAGTGATTATTCAAATTATCTAGCATAGACTAGATACAAGTAGCCACGCCCGCATAAGGGTTGTAATGAGTGGTGTGATGCTAGGCACACCATAAGAGATTGTCCCGGACTCGGGAGGGGTAGATTTATCAGATAACTAAGGCTACGGGCTCCATTCCATTTGATACTCCACCTATAAATCCAATTAAGGGTGGAGAACAGGGATAGAAGACGCGTTATAGGGGGAGACCAAGCCCATTCATATACTTTCAATGGTATGGCTGAGCCTACTGCACCAGATGGTGTCCTTATACGTATGATTTCGATTTCTTATAGAGGAACATCATTCTTGTTTTTATTAGGCTCTTCTTATCGACGTAAGTCTTCCTATCTTGATTCATATATAAGTGAATTTGGCGATTTTGTACTATGCTTATGTGTTTACCCCTGTTGAGGATTCTATAGTTGTAGCCCGTGTCTATTATTTTGTTTGTTCCCTATTGAGTGAAATGAGAGTAGAAGTTACGTTTTGTTACTCATTACAGTAGGTTTTGATGTTATTTCTAGATGGTTTAGTTACAATTTGAGATTTATATGCTCTAGCGGTATGGGGAGTTCGTTCTGTGTTGTGATTTTGTTTTGGGGAATTGAGTAGTGGAAGTTTTCAATTGGTGAAAGGCGTATTCGACTTATGATCTATAGTTGAGGGTGAGATTCTCGTGCTTTCATGTGGTTTGTAATGTTTTGACTGGGTTCCACGCAGCGGTGGAGTTATATGAGGATGAGATCCTTATGATTAGTTTGTATGTTTTGATTCTCCATTGTGGAATTGATTCTTTGTATGGTGCTGATAGGGAGTTGTACCTGTCGAGCCTTTTTGATAGTTCTCTCATACGGTTTTCTTTGCATATTTAGTCATATTCACGTTGTGATTATTGGGGTTTAGCATACGAGGTGTGTGCTCAAGTGGCGTTAGATGTGACTTGTTGATTAAGGTGAATGGTTATGAGGTCCTCATGTTTCTTGTATCATTATCAGTGTTGTGAAGGTTTGGGATGCAGTTTAGCTGATATGGTGTTATTTGTCAGTGCTATATTTGATTATGGGAAACTATGGTGGTCAGAGATGTTACTAAGGGTTTATGTGTGACGTGTTATATCGTGTGGTTGTACCATGTGGGCATAGGCATGAGTTGTTGCAGCCGGTTGAGGCTAATACCTTGTATTGATGTAGGAACCAGAAATTTGGGAAATGAGCGGATATTGAAAATTTCTAAGGCTTATTAGTGCGGGTTAGAGGAGAAACTTTCAATTGAGATTGTGTTGTTGGCCTACGTGGATTATGGTGATGTGGAACCACCCTAAAGTATATGTATGGAAAGTGTCACAATCCCAATTCGCCCTCCGCGAACATGTCGTGACACTCTTTACGACTAGGTAAGCCTAACAATGCGAAATATAAACCTAATTGCGGAAAAAAATAATTTTAACTGAGCAAGTAAAATAAACATGTATTTAAGGTGCCGCTCAGTACATACAACAACCACTCTCGAAGCATAACAAAAATTCTAAAAACCTGGAATCTCACAAATCACAAGCTAAGGATACATATGAGGCTCTGACTCAAGAATGTCTATACAAAGGAGAAATACTAAAGGAGCTATACTTATTACAAAAAGCTGGAACGGGAATCCTCGGTCTGCGGACGTAGCAGATATACCTCGAAATCTCTACCGATATGCCTCCTTCCAAGGTTGACAGAACTGAGTAGGAGTACATGTATCTGCACAACAAAAATGTACAGAAGAGTAGCGTGAGAACACCACGGCGGTGCCTAGTAAGTATCAAGACTAACCTCAGTGGAGTAGTGACGAGGAACAGTCAAGACACTTACCGGTCAAATAATTAGATAAATCATAGGAATAATAAAAACAATATATAAATATGTAAAGAATGCATAAATGACCAAAAATGCTACATTTCACAGTAAGGGAAAAGGCAACAAGTAACAACGAGAGTATAATAAATGATGCTACGAAAAGATGACAAAATCACAATCCAAATCCTAAGGTCACAACACAGCAAGGGCAAACAATTCAATAACTCATATCCTACAATGATGTACACATAAGGTCTTATTCAACTCTGTCCACAATTTTACCAAGTTTCGGACAAACCACAACTCACAAAAACCCATCATCTGAAATCTAATACTTGGCATCCTATGCTCCATCAATCTCACAGTCATGCTGATAACTAACTGGTTAACTAAGGACACTCTCACATATATATTGGATAATGAGAGTGTATCTCCACCCTTAGCAAAATCGGGAGGAATTCACCTCTAATGGGGGTATCCAACTGTGTGTATGCTTGTGCAAGTGTGTTTACAAGAATACTACCAACTAGTAAGTATAAGAAATGGAACCGCAAACACCCGAAGTGTTTGCACACGGATAAATCAATGAAAACATCAGATCAGAACACAATGAGATTAATAGGGGCTCTCCCAGGATATCGTCCTCTAGTTCCAAATGTAAGTATGTGTTAAATGGATCTCTTGGTATTACGACGATATCTGTGTATTACGAGGATCTCTTGGTATCATTAATATATGTACTAAGGATCTCTTGGTATTCCAAGGATCTATTGATATCCTCAATATAGGTCCTAGGGATCTCTTGGTATCCCGAGGATCTCTTGGTAACCTCAATATATGTGCTGGGGATCTCTTGTTATCCTCAATATATGTGCTGGAAATATCTTTGTATCCCGAAGATCTCTTTGCATCCTCAATATACGTGCTAGAGATCTCTTGGTATCCCGCACTACAGTCCAATCAACATAAATGTACATGTGCACGGCATCACCCTTTGTTCCTTATCACTCTTTCTCACCCAAATAATAGAACAACAACATCTCGGCAAGGCAGTCAACAATAGACGACAATAACATCCCGTCAAGGGAGTCAACAACAGAAACAACAACGTCCTGGGGAGGGAATCAACAATAGAGACAATAATGTCCCGGTAAGGGAATTCAACATTTGAAACAATAATGTCCCAGCAAGGGAATCAACAATGCATAATAAGGGCCACGAAAAACAAAGAAGCATGATAACCTCAACAAAATGACAAGACAAAATATGTGCGTGGTCGCTACATCAGTAACCAAAACAATTGGACATGTAACATATTTGCACAAAGTCACAGAGGAACATACAATCAAGAAGTATCCAAACCATAAGGAAGTTAACATTAATCAAATAACTACAATTAAGGAAATATCAACTAAATATAGGATATCTAACTTCTTTCCAATAAAGGCCAATTAATTATTTGAGAGATACAAATAATGATTTTTAAACAGAGACAAGCAGTTAGGGAGGATAATGTGACTATAGAGGGAAAATGTCTTCAGTTACACAAGTAAAAGTCTATTAGGCATTAAGAATAAACCAAAAAAGGCAATTAAATTCCAAGAAAGATATGTAAATGTTAAACTAATAACAAGGAACTCAATCATATCAAGAACAACTTCATACTCAATGATTACAATGATCTAAGAGCCTAAAAGGGACAACTTTCCACAAATAAATCTGAGTACGCACTCGTGACCCGCGTACAAGGAATAAAATCAACAGAGAAGATTCAAATCCTAAGGGGGAGTCCCCCACACAAGGTTAGGCAAGATACTTACCTCGAACCGTCTCAAAATCAAATAGAAACTACGTTCTTTCCACGAGTACTCGACTCAAAATGGACCAAATCTATTTAATTCAATTACATACCACAAAAAATATCTCAAGAAACTGATTCTGTAATTTAATTTAAGGCAAAGACGTGAAAATATGTGATATGACCAAAATGCCCCTCAGGACAACATCTCTAAATTAATATTTTCTGAAACCTCATACTCTCACGAGTCTATCCATGTAATAATCACTCAAATCGGATGCCAAAAACCTACTCAAAACTCAATAATTCGATCTAAGAAGTTCTACCATGTTTTCATTCAAAATCTGAAATTAAAGGTTGAATTTAAGAGGATATTCATGGAAATTAGTCTATACCGAGGTAGAATCACTTATCCAAGTCGCACATGTGAAAATACCTTCAAAAATAGCCAAAAACTGAACTTTAGAAGTCAAAATATGATAAAAATGGTGAAACCCTCGAGTTGGGATTTAGTATGTCTGCCCAGTTATTTGAGCATCGCGAACGCGGAGGAAGCATCGTATGCGCGGAGAAGAAATTCAAGGTGCTCTAGTTACTCATCGCGAACGCGAAAATGCATCTGTGAATGCGAAGAAGAGAAATCTAATGTCCCAAGGTTGCCTTTCGCGAACATGTGGACTGGTGCGCGAACGCGTAGAGGGGAAAGGCATAACGACGCGAACGCGAGTGGGGTAACATGAACGCAGTGAACGGAGAGATACAGCTTTGTAATCGCGAGGCTCTAAGAGCGAACGTGAAGAAGGAACTTTAGTTGTCCAGAAATAAATATACACGAACGCGAGAGGCTTCCCGCAAACGCGAAAGAGGATGTCAGAAGCAAAAAACGGCAATTCCAAAACAAGGGAAAATAACTCGTAGCCCATTCAAAACATACCTGAGGCCCCCGGAACACCATCTAATCACACACACCAGTCATATAACCTAACACACACTCGCTCAAAGTGTCAAATCACATAAAACAACATCGAAAAAACGAATCAAACTGAAAATCAAGCTTATGAACTTCTAAATCTTCAAATAATGAAATCTCATGTGCAAAGCTATCAATTTAACTCGGAATGATGCCAAATTTTGCAGAAAAGTCCAAAATAACATAACAAAGTTTCTCCAACTCTCGAAATTATATTTCGACCCCCATATCACAAAAGTCAATTGTAGGTCAAATTTCTTCATTTTCCAACTTCAATTTTATGCCGAAATGCCTCAATTTACTCTACGGGCTCCCAATTCCGAGTCCGGACGCACGTGTATGTCCAAAATAACAATACGAAGTAGTTGAGATCACCCATGACCCATTATGGGGTCGTTTACCATAAAGTCCACTTCTGGTCAACTTTTTACCGTTCAAACTTCAAAAACAAAATTCCTTCTTCCAATTTGAAGCTAAACGGTCGAAAGACAAATTCTACCATGCACGCAAGTCGATACTCATATTTCAAAGTTGTTCCAGACCTTATGGCGTTGACAAGCTTAAATTCTCAAAAGGACCGGTCTGGGTCGTTACAACCTCCCTTTCTTAATACCAACATTCGTCCTCGAACATGCTAAGATTCATCTCAAAGTACTCAAGTCACTGAGTTTGAACTTCCAACACACACACCCGGGTGATCCCACATCACCCCAATAGACTTAAGCCTCACGAAACCGTCTCAACTGAAATTTAACCTTTCTAACAATACCAATAAGCCTTCAAGCCAGAATTCTCACCTTCCATCCATTTCCAAAGGGCCCAATTCTAAATCCATCTATGGTATCAATCTCAACCAGCTGCTTCAATTCATGCCAACACAAATAGGGTACAACAACATAACATGAAGGACCACACATAGGCTCACAATAACATTGCCTGAGATCAAATCTGTACCAGCCATAAGCCTCATATTCAATAGGAACTCCCCTCAAACCTCCACTAGTGATGATACATTAACCACGAAAACCACATAACAATACACCCGAATATCCAAATCTCAGCTAATAGCAACGGGCACATACCCTACAAACTAAAACTCAAGAAGCATAGAACAAAAATGAATGAATATGGGAAAGGAAAACACATGAGGGAACTATCAAACTAGCACAAATTTTCTAAACACTAATCTATAGAACATTGTAATAAGAAAGAATGAACGCATATAAAAGTCACAAGGATCTCATACTGATATAACTCTCACCGCAGTATACAGCCTGGTCTCAACATATCAATTCACCTAAACTCTCAAGGATCATGCCCTCAACACTGAATCACAAGTAGGGAACACATCCACCCATATAGAGACTCACATTAGATCAATTTTGTCTACAACTCACAACACAGACTAGCTCCCACACTGGTGGAGAATGGAGATCACCAACCAAGAATACTCATAAATAACAACAAACCTACCAAAATAAATAATAGGAATTTACTACTTGTCTCAAAACTCTCGGCAACAGCTAGAAACAAACGACAGACACAGATATCACTCATTAGACCACCTAACAGGATAATCACATATAGAGAGCACAAATCATGGAACTCCCCCATAAATGGAAAAACAAATAAGAGAACTCACCTCGATAAGCAGAACTGTGAGGAACAACAGATAGTGCCCCTCTATAACAAACTAAATTCCTTTGAATTACATTCAACTGGCGCATCGGTGTCAAGCCTACTATATGAAACACATCAACGAGTCGGGCATCTCCTTCTTGGACGCCCTCTACCTGTCTGAATACCTCGTTGTAACACATCGGTCCGAAGTCTAGGACAACCTCTTACCATCTGGCTATTATCTCCATACTTAAAGAACCCTCTATGATTATGAGGTGGTGGGAACTATGCAATATGGGTACTCCGACACCCATGAGTACCTAGGTCACCATGGAAAGCCTGAAGCGCGAACAGAACTGGATGACCCACAAAACCTCTACTATGATGCACCCTGTCTCAAAAAATAAGAACCAATATATCTCATTGGTCTATGAGGCCTCCCCACCTCCTCAAACTCTCTCTCCTGATCTCATCTGCTCTCTCTTCCATGACCATGCCTGCTCTCTATCTCTCTCTCTCTCTCTCTCTAGCATGTATACCCTCTATCCTCCCAGCAATGTTCACCACCTGCTGATATGGAATATCTATCTCCAACTCATGAGTCATACTGGATCTGATGCTAGGAATAAGCCCCTCAACGAACCGGCGAACCCTCTTGCGAACAGTAAAAACCAAGGTTGGGGCATGTCTAGCCAAACTGGTGTAACGAACAACATACTCCGAGACGGTCATAATACCTTGGCGCAAATGCTCAAACTCCTCGCGCCATGCATCCCTGAAGCTTTGAGAACAAACTCTCTCAGAAAGATATCTGAAAATTGGGTCCAAGTCAATGAAGCTACCTTGTCTGGGCTATATAACTCATAGGTGTGCCATCATTCAAAGGCAGCTCTTCGAAGTTTTAAGGTAGTGAAAGAAACCCTACTCGATCCAGAGATACCCATAGTACGGAGAATGCGGTAACACTAATCAAGATACCCCAAGGCATCATTTGATGCTAATCCACTAAACACCGAAAGATCATATTTCTTGAACCTCTCTAGTGTAATTTGCTCCTGCTCAAAAGCAGCTGCCATGCTCTCGGGCTGAACTAGTATTGCAAGCGGTGCATGAATAATCTCAGGGACCTTCTCGACATGTGCTCGCTGCTCAGGAGTGAGGGCGGCGGGAGTCTGTGCTCCTCCCCCGGCTTGGGATGTGATTGTAGCAATGGGAAGCAACCCACCTGAAACAAAGTAGTGTACATGCTCATGAACTGTTCCAAAGTCTCCTGAAGGGTTGGAGTTAGTAGTAGCAGTAGGCGCGTCAGGGGCCTAGACTCTGGCTAGATATGTTGGTGGTACCTCGGTGGCCGCCCCCGTAGGTGCTCTCACTACACCATATGCGTGTCCTCAAACTCTACCCGAGCCCCAACTCCGACACCTGCAGCGAGGGGTATAGATGACTGATCACCTTGCGTAGCACGTGTCCTCACCATCTGTGAGAGAGTAGATGGAAGACGTTTAAGATTGTGAATGTCAAAATCTCCCATTACACGGAAATCAAATAAAGTGGAATTTTCCTTGACGTCTCTGTACCAATCCACGAGACTCTAATAAATTATGAATCCTATGAACCTAGAGCTCTGATACCAACTTGTCACAACCTCAGTTCACTCTCCGTGAACACTTCGTGTTGGCACCTAGTCCCTATGACTACGTAAGACTAACAATGTAGAATATAAACCAAACTGCGGAAGAAAACAAATTAAACTGAGCTACTAAAACAAACATGAATTTAAGATGTTGCTCGGCACATACAACAACCACTCTCGAAGCATAACAAAAATTACCAAGATCCGGAATTTCACAAATCACAAGCTAGGAATACATAAGAGGCTCTGACTCAAGAATTTCTATTCAAAGGAGAAATACTGAAGGAGCTATACTTATTACAAAAGGCTAGAAAGGGACTCCTCGGTCTGCGGACGTAACAGATATACCTCGAAGTCTCTACCTATATGCCCCCTTCAAGGCAGACAGAACTGAGTGGGAGTAGTTGTATCTGCAAAATAAAAATGTGCATAAGAGTAGCATGAGCACACCACAGCAGTGCCCAGTAAATGTCCAGACTAACCTCGGTAGAGTAGTGATGAGGAACGATCAAGGCACCTACTAGTCAAATAAACAGTATAAATCATAGGAATAATGGAAATGATATATAAATATGTAAAGACTGCATAAATGACCAAAAATGCTATATTTCATAATAAGGGAAAAGGAAAAAAGTCAATAACTCATATCCTAATGTCTTATTCATATATAAATATGTAAAGACTACACATAATGTCTTATTCAACTCTTTATAAAATTTTATCAAGTATCGGTCAAACCACATCTCACGAAAATCTTGCATCTGAAATCTAACACTTGGATCTATGTGCCCCATCAATCTTATGATCATGCTAACAACTAACTGGTTAACTAGGGCCACCCTCACTTATATAATGGATAACAATGGCGTATCTCCACCCTTAGAAAAATCGGAACGAATTCACCTCTAATGAGGGTGTCCAACTACTTGTCTGCTTGTACAAGTGTGTTTATCAAGAATTATACCAACTAGTAAGTATAAGAAATGGAATGGCCAGCACCCAAAATGTTTGCACGCGGATAAATCAGTGAAAACATCATCTTAGAATACAATGAGTTTAACAGGAGATCTCCCAAGATATCTTCCAATAGTTATAAATATTTGTGCTAGAGATCTCTTGGTATCCTCAATATATGTACTAGGGATATCTTGGTTTCCCGAGGATCTCTTGGTATCCTCAATTTAGGTACTAGGGATCTCTTGGTATCCCAAGGATACTTTGTATCCTTAATATGTGTTGGGGATCTCTTGGTATCCCGAGGATATCTTTGTATCCTCAATATATGTGTTGGGGATCTCTTTGTATTCGAGGATCTCTTGGTATCCTCAATATATGTGCCACGGATCTCTTGGTATCCCACACTACATCCCAATCAACAGAAATGTACATGTGCACGACATCACCCTTTGTGCCTTATCACCCTTCCTCACCCAAATAATAGGAAAATTATATCCCGGGAAGGTAGTCAACAATAAACGACAATAACATCCCGCTAAGGGAGTCAGCAACATAAACAATAACGTCTCGGTGAGGGAATCAACAATAGAGACAATAACGTCCTGGAAAGGGAATTCAACAATAGCAACAATAACGTTCCAGCAAGGGAATCAATATTGCATAATAATCCCCAGGAAAAAATAGATGCACGATAAGCTCAAAAAAATAACAAGACATAATAAATGCGTGATAGCTACAACGGTAACCACAACAATAGGACATGTAACATATTTTCACGAAGTCACAGAGGGACTTACAATGAGGAGTGTCCAAACCATAATAAAGTTAACATGAATCAACTAATTACAATTAAGGAAATATCAACTAAACATAGGATATCTAACTTCTTTCCAATTAAGACCAATTAATTGCATGAGAGACAGAAATAATGATTTCCAAACAAAGACAAGCAGTTAGGAAAGATTAAGTGACTATAGAAGGGTAAATGTCTTTAGTTACACAAGTAAAAGATAATTAGGCAACAAGAATAAACCAAAAAAGGTAAATAAATTCCAAGTATGACATGTAGAAGTGAATCTAATAACTGGGAACTCAATCGTATTAAGAAAAACTTCATACTTAGTGATTACAAGGATCTAAGAGCCTAAAAGGGATAATTTTCCACAAATAAATCCGAGCACACACTCAACACCTTGCGTACAAGGAACACAATAAATAGAGAAGACTCAAATCCTACGGGGAAGTCCCCCACACAAGGTTAGGCATGATACTTACCTCGACCCGGCTCAAAATCAACTAGAAACCACGTTCTTGCCACGAGTACTCTACTCCAAATGGCCCAAATCTATTCAATTCAATTACATATAATAAATAATATCTCAAGAAACTGATTGTATAATTTAATTTAAAGCAAAGACGTGAAATAATGTAAAATAACCAAAATGCCCCTTAGGACAACATCTTGAAATCATGTGAAATTAATATTTTCAGAAACCTCATACTCTCAAGAGTCTATACATGTAAAAATCTCTCAAATCGGATGCAAAAAAACCTACTCAAAACTCAATAATTCGGTCTAAGAAGTTCTACCAAGTTTTATTCAAAATATGAAATTAAAGGATAAATTTAAGAGGAGATTCATGAAAAATAGTCTAAACCCAGGCATAAACACTTACCCAAGTTGCCCAGGTAAAAATCCCTTCAAATAATTGCCAAACACCGAGCTATCGAAGTCAAAATGTGATAAAAATGATGAAACCCTCAAGTTGGGAATAAATTTTTCTGTCCAATTATTTAAGCATCGCGAACGCGGACGAAGCACCGCATTCGTGAAGAGTAAAAGAGAAGGTGCTACGGTTACTCATCATGAATGCGAAGAAGAGAAATTTGATGGTCAAGGTTGCCTTTCGCGAATGAGTGGACTGGTGAACGAACGCGTAGAGTGGAAAGGCATAACCACGCGTACGCGAGTAGGGTAACGCGAATGCGAAGAAGGAATTTTAGTTGGAAAAAACATAAAGCTTCGCGAACGTGAGAGGCTGCCCGCGAACGTGAAAGACGATAACAGAAGCACAAAACAACAATTCAAAAATAAGGAAAAATAACCCGTAGCCCATCCAAACACACCCGAGCCCCCGGAACCTCATCTAATCACACACACCAGACATATGACCTAATACGGACTCGCTCGAAGTGTCAAATCACATAAAACAACATCGAAACGATTAATCAAACTAAAAATCAAGATTATGAACTTTTAAATCTTTAAATATTGAATCTCATGTCGAAACCTATCAATTCGACTCGGAATGATGCCAAATTTTGCCGACAAGTCTAAAATAACATAATGGAGCTATTCCAATTCCCGGAATCACATTTTGACCCCGATATAACAATTTCAATTGTGGGTCAAACTTCTTCATTTTTCAACTTCAATATTTTTGCCGAAACGCCTCGATTCAGTATACGGGCTTCAAATTCTAAATCCGGACACGCGCCTAAGTCCAAAATCAACATAAGAAGCTGTTGAGATAACCCATAGCCCGTTCTAGGGTTGTTTACCCAAAATTCCACTTTCCGTCAACTTTACCGTTCAAACTTCCAAAATAAGGTTCCTTCTTCCAGTTTGAATTTAAACCATTCGAAAGACGAATTCCACCATTCACTCAAGGAAATACTCATATTCCAAAGCTGTTCCAGACCTTATGCCACTGAACATAGATTAAAATTTTAAAACGACCGGTTAGGTCATTACAGTAAGTTCATTGATTGATTTGATGACTTCGGAAAGGTTCTTGGCACGTGCGAGGATGAATGTTTATTGAAGAGGGGCAGGATGTGATGACTCAGCTAGTCATTTTGAGAATTAGCATCCCGTTTGGTGGCTTAACATCTCGATAAGCTTCATATTATGTATTATGACTTGCGTGTGTGCCCCGGGTGTGTTTCAGATGGTTTCCCTATTTTTTAGCAAGTCCAGTTCTGGTGTTCCGCTTTTGTGTAAGTGGGAATGCAGGTGTGGCATCTCTTTTGTGGAATGTGGGTCGCATTTGCGACATTGGGGTATGTCTACGACTTTCTCTTCTGCAGGTGAGTAAGTAGAGGCACAATATTGCATCTATAGAATGATGATCGTAGATAAGAAATAGAGGCTGACGATAGTGGTCCGCTTCTGCAGTATCATAGATGTGATCGGTCATTCATAGGTGCAATCCCTAGATTGTTAGTTAAAGGCCGCACATGTGGTAATGTTTGCAAAAGCGAGAGTGCATGTGCGCTTGTTCGTCCGTAAATGTGGAAGTACTGGACAGAATGTGTATATTTTGAGGGGTAGGGCATTTTTATCATATCTTCAGTTGTAGACTTTAGATTTGAGCGATTTTGGAGGGGTTCTTCATGTGTTGGCTTTGAGTAAGTGTTCTTTACCCAGATTTGATCATATTTTGTGATTCTATCTTTATTTTTAACATTAAATTAGGGATTTATGGGAGGAAAAGGTGAATTTTAGTAATATCTTTCTGAAATGTAAAGTGAGGATTTAAATGCTGATTTGATGTCGGAATTGGATTATTTTTTTACTGTTGGACTCGTATCGGAGTGGATGTTTTTTTGTCATTTTGTCGGGTTTCGAGGTGCAATCCCAAAATGGACATTTTGGATGACTTTTTAGTTTTTATTAAAGATCGAAGCTTTATTACTAATAATTATTTCCTATGGTTTTTATTTATGAAATTTAGTTATTTTGGCTATATTTGAGCCGCCCGAAAGTTGTTTCACATGAGAGGGTCAACTTAGAGTATTAGTTTAGCTTGTGTGGGGGAACTACCCCTTTATATTTGAGTCTTTTGTGCTAATTGTGACATGTGAAAGCCTTGAATGCGAGGTGACGAGTACGTGCTCAGGCATATATATGAGAATTGACCGGTCTAGACTCTTAGGCTTCTTTTATGTACTTATTTGAAATTTTTAGCACATGTTATATATTTTTTTCATCATATATACTATTACATGCTTTATTTAAAGTTGTTGTAACATGTCAGTTTCTTTACTTGTCGAGTTTGCTCTTATAGCTTTATTTGGAGTTCTTATCACTTTTACTACTTTTAGTTGAATTATCGTCACATGATATCCTATTGTTGCGGGGTTGTTCTCATGCATTAAGACGTAGTCCTAGTTTTTCCATCTCCTTCACTGTTAGCCTAATTCATGCACTAAAGTCCGAAGTTTGCCATTTCATAAAAATACTTTCACTATTGCGATTATTCTTAAGTACTTAATTGGAATTGAAGTTATCAAGAGTCATTAATATATTCTAATTGAAGTTGTGTTTAAAGGGAGTGTTGTTCCGTATTGATTTAATTTTTCATTCATTTTGTTGTTATTAAGATTCTATATACATTTTGTTTAGTCGTGGGCTATTTGTTGCTAAAATATTGACATCATTGAATCTTTGGAAAGGTTGTGGCCTATAGGAACTTGTTATATGAGCTCATATGGTGTCTTGTTGTGATGATAGCATATGTGAATAATTGTTTGGTTTGGTTATTGTTTTACGGAGTGTAAGGGTGGCATTTCACTGTTGTTATGCGGGCATAAGGGTGGCATGTAATTGTTGTTGATGTACAGAGTGATATGAGTGTCTATAGGAGAGATAAGAGTAACTAATGATAATATTAGAGCGGAGTGATATGGGTGGCTATTATATAGATAAGAGTGGCAATGTCAAGGATAATGTGTGATGGTTTGGAGACATTGTGCTGGTGATTTTCGGGTAATGGTGTTCTTTTCCTTGTGTTTTTCATACACCTTACGTGATTTCCTTTGTTGTTTTGATGAGTTATTTGATGATTTTGTTATTACTTATTAACTTGGGCACAGTAGTACACCCTCACAAGCATACAGCGTAGCATGCAAAATTATATCAGCTCAGGAGTATGAAACTTTAAATTTATTGATCATGCCTATGTGTTCTTGTATTAGATATTTCCATGTTGATATTGAGCCTGTGAACATGCCGGGCGGATTGTGATTGTGAGCCTCTGATCAAGTTGGCAGATTGGGATTCTAAGCCTTTGAGCCTTTGACCATGTCGGTCGGATTGTGAGTATGAGTATGTGATCATGTCAAGCGAATTAAGATGTTGGCACGTGAGTTGTCTACGCAGTTTGTGATTGGAGATGTGGGCACGAGGTGCCATGAGTATACGATGGTGTGTTGAGACGCGTGACTTGTGGCTATGAGATGAGGTATCACAAGTTGATTTCGTTATGAACCTTGTGTTAGCACGTCTTGATTAATTGATGTTCTCTGTCTTCCTTATTTGGTTTCAATGAAATTTCGCGATGTTCTTGTTTCTTAATGTTTGTATCACGTGCTGATTTTGTTTCCATTTACTTATTTATACTTTTCATTATTAAGTTTTTTATCCTTCTATACTGCAAAGGTTATTTTTTCTAGTGAATGTCTTGACTTGTACTTCGTTACATTTTTACTGGGGTTAGTCTTTATTTTTAATGGATATTGACCGTGGTGTATTTATACTACACTTTTGCACATTTTTGCCCATATCCAGGCACTTCAGAGTCTGATGATTGTTAGATAGAAGATCAAATATTTCTGTGAAAACTTCAAGGTATAACTGTCGTCGCGTTTGCAGGCCTCTGAGTCACATTCGAAAGATATTTTTGTACAGGTTATTTTTTATTCTGGAATAGTGTATTTGGAGATTTTCTAGTGAACTCAGTTGAGCTTATGACTTGTACTACCATTTTTTTGATTGTTGGCTTTGTATAGAAATTTTTGTTTCATATTTAATAGTTGTTGGTTGACTTTTTTCATTAATTTAGTAAGTATTGGACTTACCTAGTCTTAAAGGCTAGGTGCCATAAAAACATCCAACAGAGGGAAATTGGGGTCGTGACATCGATGAAGGGAAATGGAAGCTAGTTCTAATTCTATAAGTATAGCAGCATCTGCAGTACGGGCAGGTTCTAGGTTTGCATCTGCTGCTTCTTTTGATACTGCTACAAGATCTGTTTCTACTGAAGTTAGAAAAAAAAGAACAAGAAAAGTAAGATTTGGTACTTATAGACACACAATCTTGTACAAGTCCTTGATGTAAGCTTTTCCACATCTGTAAATGAGAGTTATTTCACAACTTATTTTATGCATATTATTCTGTTTATGCAATTCTCAATTTTACAAGCACAAAGAACAAGTCAAAAAGTTAGCTATAGTGGGAGACAATTTAAAAGTGCATCATTTAAAAATATTAATATTGGATTCAAGCTACTTGGATTTAAATGGAAGGGAACTTATGTATTTCTGAAAACCAACTTCAGAAGCAAAGAAAGATGCAATCATGAAGAAAAGGGATCATTAGAGAACATATCACTTTATATATTTTGTTCAAATATTATCTTTTAGGTAATACTGATGAACCTAAAACAGCAAGTTATGATGTTTGATATTCCAACAATATTTTAGATGTATGTTTTCTTTGCATTTAACTTGTGGACTATTTTGATAGTTTGAGCAATGAATTAGCAGAAAACGTGAATACATGAATGCTAAAATTATAGTCCAAAATGTAGTTCAATGTGTATTCATCCTAGGTTTTCATTACAATATTCAAAAGAGTTATGGAATATATCACTCTAAATTTTAGGCAAAATGTGGCATACTTTACATAGATGTCAATACACAAAAGGAAGGTTATGATAACACGTCTGGTCGTTTTAAGAGTTATAGCATCATTCCCTCATTCATTGCTCCTTTTGTATTTTACAACTGTTATATGACTTAACGGATTAGTTGGTTCAGGTCCAGGGAGATTTTAAAGTAGATTGAGATACTTAGTCTCTTAATTAAAAGCTTGAGTTGGAAAAGTTGACTGGATATCGACTTATGGGTAAACAAACTCAGATTTGAATTTTGATGCTTCTGGTAGCTCTTAATTTTGTACTAAGGAGTGTGTCCGGATTGTGATTTGGAATTCTGTATTAGATTTAGGCTTGAATTGGTAAAAGTTGATATCTTACAAAAAATTGACCGGGAGTGGACTGTTTATATCGGGGTCGGATTGGATTTTTAGAAGTTGGAGTAGGTTCATGGTGTCATTTATGACTTGTGTGCAAAATAGGTCAATCAAACGCAATTTGACAGGTTTGACATTATTTTGTGGTATTTTTGAAATTCCAAAGTTCATAAGGATTGAATCCGTGTTAAGTCGTATTTTTTAAATTGTTTGAGGTGATTTAAGGGTTTGACTAAGTTAGTATCGAGGTTGAGGACTTGCTGGTGTTTTTGATTGAGGTTCCGGAGGCCTTGAGTTAATTTCGAGTAATTAACGAACTTGGTTTGGAATTGGCGAAGCAGCTAAAGTGTTGTTACTACTGGTGTGACCACACCTGGAGAGTGGGCACCATATGTGCAAGCCCGCAGAAGCGGGGCAAGAGTCGCAATAGCGACGAAGGGAGAGTTGAGCATAGGTCGTAGGGGCAAAGATTTTTCATCACCTGCAGTGGTGACAAAAGCGGGCTAAAGGGCGCAGAAGCATGCTGGATCTGCAGGTGCGATGGTATTTCCGCACCTGCGATATGCGCAGATGTAGTCCATTACTCGCAGAAGCGAAGGCAGCTGGATAAATGATCTCCACTGAAGCAGAACTTTAATCAAAGAAGTGGTTTCGTAGGTGCGGATAAGTGGTTGCAAGTGCAAAACCTCTAGGCAGCATATTTAACAATAATGGTTCGCAATTTTATTATCATATCAACATTTTAAACTCGGACTTAGGCGATTTTGGAGAGGATTTTCGAGGGGATTATTTAGGTAAGCTTCTTGTACTTATTTTTTATCATAAATCTTGTATCCCCATTTTATATCCCACCTAGATTGGGTGGTGTTGAGGTGAAATTTTGGGGTTTGAGGCTAGGGATTTGGAGAACGAGTTTTAGGAATTTGATAGCCCATTTTGTGCCCGATTTTGATTAATTTGGTATGGTTAGACTCCTTAGTGAATGGGCTTTCGAGTTTTGTGACTTTTGTTGGATTACGAGACGTGGGCCCAGGGGCCTAGTTTGAGCCAATTTTTGATTTGGTTATTATTTAGTAGTTTTCTTGTAGGATTGATCCTTTTAGAATATATTAATTGTATTGTACTACTTATGGCTAGATTCGGGATGATTGGAGACCAATTTTATAGGCAAAGGCATTTCAGAGTAGAATTTTGCTCGAATTTAGGTAAGTAACACTTTCAAACTTGGTTCTGAGGGGTCGATGCGCCGAATAATGTGTTATTTGATTGGTATTGAGGTGACGCGCATGCCAAGTGATAGGCGTGTGGGATTGCACCATGAAAATTGTTATCTAGTGATGAATATAAAATATTCATATATTCTGTACATAATATTATACTATTTTAAATAAAGTATTTATATAATCTTTCGTTTCTCTATATTTTTTAGCAATGTTTTGCAAAAGATAATAATGCTATTAATTAAGCAAGAAAATGAAAGAAACAAGAAGGTCATAACATATTCACGCCACATCGCAAGAAGATCACGACGCATCTTCTTTATGACGTATCTTACTCGAGATACACCTTCCTCAATATGCATCTTTATCAAGACATTCTCCTCAAGATATATCTTCCTCACGTGAGATCACAATACTTTGAAGAAGAAATGCACTTCAATAAATTGAAGGCAACTGTATGCCTAATAGGCATCGATGAATAAGGATTAAAAGAGTCACTTTATTTTCTAAAGCTTTGATCCCTTATTCTTACTTATTCTTCTTTCATTACTTCTTTTAATTTTATGATTTCCTAGTAGTATTGGCAATATATGTCATAGAATTACTTTCTTTTTTAAATACTCTATAATGGAGTAGTGTCTTTGTGTTGGGAAAGTTGATAACGCTTGATATATATATATTATAATTCTATCTCAGTTTAATACAAACTTGGCTTGAAACTTTCTTTTTATACTTTGTATTGTGCTGTAATAATAGTTTCAAGTAATCATTATTATCACTTCTATATATTTATCTCTATGTTATTATTATATTAATTTTTTAATTATCACGGAGCAAAATTGATTAATAACTAATGAATAAAATAGTAAAGTGAGTAATTTTTACTAAACTATTATTCCAAGTTTGTAATCTTGCTTGCCTCAATTTTAATTCTCACGAAGGAATTGTACACGCTTTCGATTCAAAGCCTAACCAAAACACATCCGATTGACCCTAAATGTTGCACGCACGTGCCAAATGACATGACGGTGCTACAGCAAGTTCGGAATCCCATTCCGACCCTCGGATCAAAATTCAACTATCGGACCGGAAACTTTGAAATTCTAACTTTCGACATTTATAGCCTAAATGAGCTACGGACATCCAAAATACCTTCTGAACACGCTCCCAACCCCAAATTCACCGAACGGAGCTAACGAAACCATTGGTTTTCCATTCCGAGATTGTCTTGACACTGTTCTAATTACGGACCATTTCCCAACACTTAAGCTTTCACTTAGGGACTAACTGTCCCAAAACACTCCGAATTCTATTACCGAACACCCCGTCAAACCAAAATAGCAGAAATGAACTTAGGGGAAGCAGATAATGGGGGAACGCAGAATGAATTCCAAAGACGACCGATCGGATCGTCACATCCTCCTACACTTAAACATTCGTTCGTCCTCGAATGAGCATAGAGAACATACCTGAAGTAGAAAAATGATGAGGGTATCGGCTGCGCATATTCCGCTTGGTCTCCCAAATCGCCTCCTTGGTCGGTTGACCCCGCCACTGCATATTTACTGAAGCTATATCCATTGACCTGAGCATTCAAACCTGTCTATCCAATATTGCCACTATCTCCTCAACATAGGACAAGTCATTGTCCAACTGGACTGAAGTGAACTCCAACACGTGAGACGGGTCACCATGATACCTCCGAAGCATCCAAACATGAAATACGGGATGAAACTCGTCCAAACTGGGAGGTAAAGCAAGCTCATAAGCATCCTTCCCAACCTGCTTCAAAATCTCAAATGAACTAATGTACCTCGAGCTCAACTTTCCTTTTTTTCCAAACCTCATGACGCCTTTAATAGGCGAGACCCGAACAAAACCCGCTCACCAACCATAAACAAAACATCATGAACCTTCTTTTCCGCATAACGCTTCTGCCTGGACTAGGCCGCACAGTCTATCCTAAATCACCTTAACCTTCTCAACCGCATCCTGAACCAAATCAGTGCCCAACAACCTGGCCTCGCCCGGCTCGAACCAACCCACCAGGGATCTGCATCTCCTACTATATAAGGCCTCACAGGCGCCATCTTAATACTGGACTTATAACTATTGTTGTATGCAAACTCAGCCAATGGCAAGAATTGATCCCAAGACCCTCTAAACTCAATCGCGCACGCACTAAGCACATCTTGAAGAATCTGAATGGTGCGCTTGGATTGTCCGTCCGTCTGAGGATGAAAGGTTGTTCTCATGGTCACCCTGGTACCCAACTCATGCTGGACGGCTCTCCAGAACCGTGATGTAAACAATGAGCCCCTGTTTGAGATCACAGAAACTGGAATGCCATGCAGACGGACAATCTCCCTGATATAAATCCCTACTAACCGCTTCGTTGAGTAAGAAGTGCACACTGGAATGAAATGAGCGGACTTTGTTTGCGGATCCACCATAACCCAAATAGAACCAAACTTCCTCGCCGTCAGAGAGAGACCGGTCACCTAATCCATAGTGATATTCTCTCATCTCCACTCTGGAATCTCTATCTGCTGGAGTAGTCCTCGCGGCCTTTGATGCTCAGCCTTCACCTGCTGATAGTTGATAAATCTAGCTACAAACTCTACTATGTCCTTCTTCATCCGCCTTCACCAATAATGCTGCCTCAAATCCTGATACATCTTCGAGGCACCCGATAGATGGAATACCGCGAGCTGTGGGAATCGATCAATATCGACTCCTGAATATTATCAATGTCAGGCACACAAATACGACCCTGCATTCTCAATACCTCGTCATCTCCAATAGTCACATCCCTAGCATCGCCATGCTACACAGTGTCCCTGAGGAAAAGCAAATGAGGATCGTCATACTGTTGTGCTGTGATATGATCAAATAATGAATACCGCAAAACCACAAAGTCTAGAACCGACTGTGCTCCGAAAGGTCCACCCTCACGAACTGACTGGCTAAGGCCTGGACATCCATCGCCATAGGCCTATATGAAGGTGGTTAATATGCGAAACTCCCCAAACTCTCCGCCCGGCGACTCAAAGCATCGGCCACCATATTGGTCTTGCCCGGGTGATAAAGAATAGTAATATCATAATCCTTCAGTAGCTCCAACCATCTCTTCTAGCGTAAGTTCAGATCCTTCTGCTTGAACAAATGCTGCAAACTCCGATGATCCGTATAAATCTCACAAGACACACCATACAAATAATGACGCCAGATCTTTAGGGCATGAAAAATAGAAGCTAACTCAAGGTCATGGACAGGATAGTTCTTTTCATCCACCTTCAACTGTCTGGGCGCGTAGGCAATCACCCTACCGTCCTGCAGCAATACCGCTCCAAGTCCAACTTGTGAAACATCACAATATACTCTATAAGACCCCGAACCAGTAGGAAAAATCAGAATAGGGCTGAAGTCAAAGCCGTCTTGAGCTTTTGGCAGCTCGCCTCAAACTCGTCCGACCACTGAAAAGGAGAACCCTTCTGGGTTAATCTAGTCATAGGGGCTGCAATCGACGAGAGCCTCTCCACGAAACGATGGTAATACCCCACCAAGCCGAGGAAACTGTGGATCTCTGTAGTTGAGGAGAGACTGGGCCAACTCTGCACGGCCTCCACCTTCTTCGGATCTACCCAAATGCCCTGACTCGATACCACGTGGCATAGAAATGCCACGGAACTCAACCAAAACTCATATTTTGAAAACTTTGCATATAACTTCTTTTCTCTTAGGGTCTAAAGCACTATCCTCAGGTGTTGCTCATGATTTTCCTGACTCCGGGAGTGTACAATAATATCATCTATGAAAATAATGACAAATGAGTCGAGATAGGGCCTGAATACACTGTGCATCAAATGCATAAAAGCTGGTGGGGCGTTTGTCAGCCCAAATGACATGACATGGAACTCGTACTGACCATACTAAGTCCTGAAAGCAGTCTTCGCGATATTCGGCTCCCGAATCTTTAGCTGGTGATAAACTGAACGCAAATCAATCTTATAAAACACTTGTGCGCCCTGAAGCTGGTCAAATAGATCATCAATACGAGGCAAAGGATATTGGTTCTTCACTGTGACTTTGTCCAACTGACGATAATTGATACACATGCGCATAGAACCATCCTTTTTCTTCACAAACAATACAGGAGCACCCGATGGTGAAACACTGGATCGAATGAAACCCATATCAAGCATTTCCTATAACTGATCCTTCAACTCATTCAATTTAGGAGGAGCTATGCGGTAAGGAGGAATAGATATGGGCTGAGTGCCCGACAATAAATCAATACCAAAATCAATGTCCCGATCGGGCGGCATGCCCGGAAAGTCAGCTGAGAACGAATCTGGGAAATCCCGTACTACTGGGACAGAGTCAACAAAAGGGGTATCAGCAATGACATCTCTCGCATAGGCTAAATATGCAGCACACCCCTTCTCAACCATACGTTGAGCTTTAAGAAAAGACTAACTCTACTGGGAGTGTGATCAAATGTATCACTCCACTCAATACGAGGAATACCTGGCATAGCCAGCCTCAGGGTCTTAGGGTGACAATCAATAATAGCATAATGGGTGACAACCAGTCCATGCCCAAGATAATATCAAACTCGACCATATCAAGTAACAGGAGATCTTCCCTAGTCTCAAAACCACGAAAAGTAACCAAACACGACCGATACACACGCTCCACAACAAGAGAATCTCCCACGGGAGTGGAAACATAAACAGGAGAGCTCAAGGTTTCTCGGGCTATACCCAAATACAGAGCAAAATAAGATGACACATAACAATAAATAGAGTTTGGATCGAATAGAATTGATGCCTCTTTATGACTAACCATAATACCTGTGATAACAGAATCAGAGTCGACATCCTCGGCACTATCAGGAATGGCATAAAATCTAGCTCGGCCACTACCTTGAGGGCAACCTCTATCTTCTCGATCCCCGCCTCTGGCTGGCGGGGCAGGTGGGGTGGCAACTGGAGCTGGAACAATGGTCTGCTGACCCTGTGGAGCATGATGGGGCTGTGGAGTCTGAGAAGGCACACCCCTACAATGTCTAGGCCTCTCTAACCAAATGGCGGGTATCCCCGCACTCATAACAAGCTCTAAGAGGGCGCGGCGACACTGACTGACTAGATCCACCCCTGCTGGACTTACCTCTGGAGGTGCCCTGCGCAGGAGGCACACTAGAAACGGGGGGTGCATAGTAAAGCTCCTGAGATCTAGGAGGAGCTGGAGTACTTTTGGGTGAATGAAGAGCTGAGTGAACAGGGCGACTCGTATAGCCCCTACCATGACGTACTGCTCCTGAAGTACGGTACCAGAAAGTCTCGAGACCTCTTAGCCTCTCTCTCCTCTCGCTCTCTGGCATGCATACCCTCTATCCTCCTAGCTATACTTACCACCTGCTGAAGGGTACATTCATCTCCAACTCTCGCGCAATGCCAGAACTAATGGAAGAAATAAGGCCCTCAATAAGCCTGCGAACCCTCTCACGAATAGTATCAACCAAAGTAGGCGCATGCCTGGCCAACCTAGTGTAACAGATGGCATACTCAAAAACACTCATAGGGATTTGGAGCAAGTGCTCAAACTCCACGTGCCATCCATCTCGGAGGCTCTTGGGAACAAACTCCCTCTGAAACATATCTGAAAACTGGGTCCAAATCAGGGAGGCAGCCTCGTTCGGACTGTCTAGCTCAAAAGTGCGCCACCAATCATAGGCGGCTCCACGAAACTGAAAAGCGGCAAAGGAAACCTAACTCAAAGAAGTAATACCCATGGTATGAAAAATGCGGTGACAATCCTCCAAAAAATATAAATAGAAACATCAGTAGCTAGTCAACTGAAAATAGGAGGAACATACTTAATGAACCGCTCCAGTCTACGCTGTTCATCCTCTAAAGCAGGTGCCCCATCCTCGGGCAGAACTAGTACTGCAAGCTGAGCAGGAAGAACATCTGGAATCGATCTCATATGCACCCTCTGCTCTAGGGTGCGGGCTGCAGGAATTTGGGCTTCTCTCTCGTCCTGGGACATAGCTGCAGGAAGTTGAAGCAACCCTGCCTGCGACAATGTGGTATACATACGCATAAACTGCGCCAATGCCTCCTGAACAGCTGGAGTAGTAGTGTATATGGGCGTCTATGGTGCCTTAGTCCTTATTGGGTCTGCTGGTGGCACCTCGATGGCTGCTCACGTAGGTGCTCTGGCTGCATCGCACGCACGCCCACGGCCTCTGCCCCTAGCTGCTCTAGGAGGGTGTGCGCATGCCCAGCCGTCTCGGGTCGTGCGAGTCCTCACCATCTGTGAGAGAATAGGAAACAGAAGTTTAGAATTGAGGTAAAAAACATAGCACAACAAGAATACAAATGAATTGAAGATTTTCCTAAGCAGTTACATAGCCTCCCGTAGATAAGTATAGATGTCTCCGTACCGATCAGCAAACTCTAAATAACCGTCCTGTGTCCCGTGACTCCTATGAACCTAGAGCTCTGATACCAACTTGTCACAACCTTAGTTCACCAATCGTGAACCTGTCACAATGGCACTCAGTTTTCGCGACTAGGTAAGCCTGACACACTGTGGAAATTCTACAAAACTTTACGGAAAATATAAAACAAAACATGAATAGCATAAGATAATGTATAGAGTGTTGCCTGGAACATACATGTCAACTCAAATAATGTAAAAACCTCCAAGACCAGGAAACTCACGGGCAACACAGGCTAAGAATAAAGTATAACACATGTCTCTAACATCCAGAAGTGTCTACAACGAGAGAATACATGGATAAAACTACTAACTAAAGGTAGAACAGAGGGAGACTCTTCGGCTCTGCAGGCGCGGCAGATGCATACCTCAGATCTCTGAGTATAGCTCCTAATCACATATAACGCGCCCGACCAAGTGTAGCTGGATCTGCACAACAAAAGTTTGCAGAGGAGTAGCATGAGTACACCACAGCAGTACTCAGTAAGTGCCAAGCCTAACCTCGATGGAGTAGTGACGAAGAAGGTCGAGGCCCTACTGAGAAGAACATAAGAAATAATGTAAAATTAACTAACCAGTAGATAATGAAATAAATCTGAATATCTAACAAGACAGTAATTAAAATCAGAGTGGCTACAAGTACAAACTACAACACAAAGCAAATCACTCAACAGTCAGGATCTCTACATGGAGCTCCGGGAATCGAACCAGCAGTCCACCTTTTCAATATCCGTGGATCTCCGGGAATTGAACCTGCAGTCCTTCATACCAATATCAGGGGATCTCCGGGAATTGAACCCGAAGTCCTTTATATCAATATCAGAGGATCTCCCAGGAATTGAACCCGTAGTCCGTCATTCCATAATCAGAGGATTTCCCAGGAATTGAACCCGTAGTCCAACATACCAATAACAGGGGGATCTCTCGCGAATTGAACCTGTAGTCCCAAATGTAAACACTTCACAACAAGTCAATATTTAACAGAAATAAACCAAATATAGCAACAATGTGTAGGTCTAGGCCTAGCATGCTCACAAAGAGGGCAGGTATTTGCAATTTAGTTAGATAGAACCAATAAATTACTATCATGTTTTTCCTAAGCTAAGCAAGTGAAATCACATTTTTAACAGTTAAATACGCGAAGAAACACAATATAAATTAGCACAAGTACATGCCCATCACCTCGCGCACAAGGCCTTTAAACAACAACTAATGTATCCTAAGGGGAGAGGTCCCCCACACAAGGTTAGACAAGTCACTTACCTCGAATTAGTACAAAACCGCTAAGAAACAAGTGCCGTTGCCATGAGTATCCAACTCCGAGTGGCCCAAATCTATTCAAACAAATTATATATTTTAAAGAAAATCACAAGTAACTAACTACACTGTTAAAATTAAAGCTAAGGCGCGAAATTAGGAGAAATGACCAAAATGCCCCTCAAGCCAACATCCCGAAATCGAATAAGTTTTACATTTTAAGAAACCTCGTACTCTCAGGAGTCTAACCATATAAATATATCCCAAATCGGAGGTCAAATGCCCCTTCAAATCATCAAAGTTAGGTCTAAGAACTTTACCCCAATTTTCATTCAAAATCCGAAATTAAAGCTTGAATTTGAGATTATATTAGTGGGTAATAATCATACGGGAGTAAGGAATCATTACCCAATTGTTACCTTTGGAATACCCTCGACAAATCTCCTAAAACCGAGCTCCCTAGCATGAGTTTTTGGAAAACAGGAAGAAAACCTCGTTTTTGAAATATAAGTACTGGTAAGGTATCACTGCATCGCGAACGTGTAGGGTCTATCACGTTCGCGTAGAGGAAAATGAAAGTGACTAGAAACTACCCTTCGCAATCGCAAAGTATTGAATGCGAACGTGAAGGTTTAGGCCTGAAAGGTTTGCGAACGCGACCACGAACACGCGAACGCGTAGAAGAACATAAGGGGGTCCAAGACTTGAACATTGCGAACGCGGGTGTTCGGGACGCGAACGCGGAAGAGGGGTTGACTGAGCTTCGAGAATGCGAGGATATGCACACAAACCCAATGCAGGGGGAGGGTGAAGTTACGTGAACGCGATGCCTTGGTAGCGAACGCGTAAAGGAAATCCCTGAATGCAATTTCTGCTGCAAATTTGAAACTCTAATTGCTCCGTTGAGAATTCGAAACACACTCGAGGCCCCTGTGACCTCGACCAAACCTATGGACATCTCCCATAACATTATTCAAACTTCTACCAATCCATAAACCCCTAAAATAACGCTGAAAACTCGAATTTATCAATGATTTGAACTTGAAAACTTCAAAACTAAACCAAACTCGCTTTCGATTCAAAACCTAACCAAAACACGTCCGATTGACCTGAAAGTTTGCACGCACGTCCCAAATGACATTTATGGTGCTACAGCAATTCTAAAATCCTATTTCGATCCTCGGATCAAAATTTCACTATCGGACCGGAAACTTCAAAATTCTAACTTTCGGCATTTATAGCCTAAATGAGCTACGGACATCCAAAATACATTCCGAACACGCTCCCAATCTCGAAATCACATAACGGAGCTAAAGGAACCATCGGTTTTCCATTCCCATATCGCCTTGACACTGTTCTATTTACGGATCATTTCCCAACACTTATGCTCTCATTTAGGGACTAAGTATCCCAAAACACTCTGAATTCTACATCCCGGCAAACCAAAATAGCAGAAATGAACTTAGGGGAAGCAGATAATGGGGAAACGGAGCATGAATTCCAAACACGAATGGCCGGGTCATCACATCAATGCCCCTGCTACATTTCGGTGTTGCATGTTAGCAATTTTTTCTGACAAGACTAAAAAATTTCTTGAAATTTTTATGGATGATTTACACTCTTTGGCAAAACATTTGAAGATTGTCTTTGCCACTTGACTTTAGTTCTTAAAAGCTGTGAAGAGACAAACTTTATTCTGAATTGGGAGAAATATCATTTTATGGTTACAGAGGGAATTGTTTTAGGACATAAAATCACTGCTAATGGGATAGAAGTTGATAAGGCTAAAATTAATTTTATAGCAGGATTACCCCATCCCACAACTGTTAAAGGCATTAGAAGATTTCTAGGTCATGCAGGCTTTTACAGACAGTTCATAAAGGATATTTCAAAGATTTCAAAACCTCTGACTAACCTCGTGATGAAAGATGTTAAGTTTTATTTTTCAGGTGAGCGTATGATATCTTTCGACACCCTTAATGAAAAATTATCAACTGCCCCTGTAGTTGTATCCCCTTATAAGAGTCAACCTTTTAAGGTTATGTGTGATGCTAGGGATATGTCAGTTGGAGCTGTTTTAGGCCAAAGAAGGGATAAGATTTTTCGTCCCATTTACTATGCTAGCGGAACAATAAATGAGGCGCAACTTAATTATGCCACAATAGAGCAAGAATTAATAGCAGTAGTATTTGCTTTTGATAAATTTCATTTTTATTTGATAGGAACAAAGGTGATTGTTTTTAATGACCATGGAGCTTTAAAATACCTCTTAGCCAAAAAAGATGCTCGACCTGGATTGTTAAGATGCATTTTACTTCTGAAAGAGTTTGACCTTGAGATAAAAGATAAAAAAGAACAGAAAATCAGGAAGTTGACCATTTGTCTAGACTAGAAGACCCTCCCCTTGAGTTTAGCGAGATAAAAGAAGAATTTCCTGATGAACACATTTTTTCAGTTGACTCTGTTGTGACTTAACCACCCTGGTTCGCAAATATTGCTAACTACTTGGTTTGAAGATGGACACCCGAAGATCTCTTTTCCCAGCAGAGAAAGAAGCTTATTTCTGATGCTAAGTATTATTTGTGGAATGAACCTTACTTGTTCAAAATATGTGCAGATAATATCATCAGGAGGTGTGTACATGAAGAAGAGATGACCAAAATTTAGTATCACTTCCATGATGGAGCAATTGGAGGTCATTATGCAGCAAATCGAACAGCTTTTAAGGTTTTGAAAGCTGGATTCTTCAGGCCGACGCTGATTAAAGATGCCCGAACATACATTGCACAATGTGATAGGTGTCAGAGAACAGGTAACATCACTAAAAGAGAAAAAATGCCGTTGCAATCGATATAGGTATGTGAAATATTTGATGTTGGGGGAATAGAATTCATGGGACCTTTTCCCTTTTCTCACTCTTTTAAATATATTCTTGTGGTTGTGGATTATGTGTTGAGATGGGTTGAAGCGATCCCTGCAAGAAAAAATAATGCTCATACAGTGTGCAATTTTCATAAGAAAAATATTTTTACTAGATTTGGCACACCAAGAGTCATCATTAGTGACCAAGGAACTCATTTTATGAATAGGCAATTCTCTGCTTTGCTATCAAAATATGGTGTGACCCACAAAACTTGAACACCATATCATGTTCAAAAACAGGGGCAAGTTTAGGTTTCCAACCGCGAGTTAAAAAGAATTCTTGAAAAAATTGTTGGAATTTCAAGAAAAGATTGGTCTTTAAAATTAGATGATGCATTATGGGCATACCGAACGGCGTTCAAAACGCCAATTGGAACATCCCCATATAAATTAGTCTTTGGAAAGGCTTGCCATTTGCCAGTTGAATTAGAACACAAAGCTTTTTGGGCACTGAAAGAATTAACCTCCACTGGTAAAAAGAGATTTTTTCAGGTTAATGAATTAGAAGAGCTAAGGTTGGAAGCCAATGAAAATACCAGAATTTTCAAAGAAAAAACAAAAATATGGCATGACAAGTTGATCCGACAACTTCTTTACAATAGCCGACTCAGGCTATTCCCTGGAAAATTAAAGTCTAGATGGACAGGTCCTTACAATGTTACAAATGTTACTCCATATGGTGCTATTGAGATTCAACAAATTAGTGGTGGAGACAAATTTAAAGTAAATGGTCAGAGACTAAAATTAAATTTTGGAGGGAAATTTCAGAAACAACCACGAGTTACTCTAATTGAATGAAGAAACATGCATAAAATAAGTCGAGCTGGCGACATTAAACTCAGAACTACATTTTCCTACCCGTAGCCATTGAGGGTGAAGCAATGGAGCCTCATAAGTCCAACATATATTTGAGTAATTAAATGTTTAACTAATTGATCTGGTTAATATCTAGATTATAATACAATCGGAACATCTCATGAAGGCCTCCACAAAAACAGAGTAACCTACACACGAGCAACTCCATGGTTATCGGTATGCCTAAGTGAACGGTTAGTTAACCATTTAATGATGCAATTCAAATGGTGGCACAGGTAACTTTTGGATTATATTTAAACCTGGACCCCATGACTGATAAGGTCTAAAAGCTAGTCCAATCTATTACACATAGAATATGTGTGGTCACAGTTTCTTTCAAGCTTTCTTCTGTGACAGTAAATTTGAAAGCAAAAAAATATTTTTAATTTATTTTTTCAAAATTTCTTTAGTATTTTATGTATTTATAAATTATATATATATATATATATATATATATATATATAGTATAATATTTTAATGATTTTTTTCTTCTTAAATGATTGTATCGCTGTAGGTTTTTAATTAGTAAAATATTCTTTCTATTATGCTCAAATATTAAGTCTTTTTTTTATTATCATATCAATTCTATGCCTATGACTTTAATTTTGTGAAGGAAAAAAACTAGAGTCTACATCTCGCGAGATTAAAGAAATTGAGAAAAGTTATTATCACAAGACGGTATACTCAATAATTTTTCTAGAACTTGCTTTAAATGTTCTGCCATGACCCCAACCCGATTGTGATGGCGCCCAGCACATTGCTAGGCAAGCCCGACCATTCACCCAATATTCCGAGCTACGAGCACGCATCCTTACTTCACAAAACATTTATAGCGAAAAGAATACAAATTATTTTAGCAGTTTAATAGAAAATATCCCAACAACCAATACACAATATCCTCCCACAGATCTGGGGGTCATGAGTCAAGAGCCTCTACCAGAATAGAGCAATAAATACCAAAATATCTCATAATGTTAGTATGCAAAAATAACAAGAATACAGGAAATAGAATAGAGAGTCGGGTCCTGCAGACTCCATGCATCTACCTCGACAAGCTCCGGATAATACTCTGAAAAAGCAGCTAAAATGATTAACTCTGCTCTGCGGTACCTGGATCTGCACACAAGGTGCGGGGAGTATGGGGTGAGTCTACCAACTCAGCGAGTAATAAGCATGTATAAAAACCCGAAGATAAGAAAATACGAAATAACACAAATGAAGCTATCTAGAAGTTCTATATAGTACCAGCCTCAGAGATATATCGATAAAGCAACAGTGAATAAATACATGATATGCCATGTAACGCATGAACACTGCAGAACGTGCAGCCAGATCCATATGGGTACCCGCGCTCACTGTGGGGGTTCAAACTACTCAGGGGCTCCTATACCCCAAGCGCCATATCATACAGTGCCAATAGTTGCCACTGTTTCTATCACAATACACGGTGTCCTTAGTTACCACTATTTTCATTACAATACGTTGTGTCCTTAGTTACCACCATTTTCATTACAATATGCGGTGTCCTTTGTTACCACCGTTTTCATTACAATACGCGGTGTCCTTAGTTACCACCATTTCCATTTAAAATAATACACAGTCCAAAAATAACGAGATAGTACTCGTCAGCCCGAAATATCATTTAAAAATCATTTGAGTTTTCAAACGTATAAATATGGCTGAGTTTGCAAAAATAATATTTAAGCTTGGACTGAGTTCAAGTAATAGGCAAATCATGAAAATTCTAAGATAACGATCCCTGAAGGATTCCACAAGTCGGCGCACGGCCACAAACATGGCCTCAAGCCCAGATATCATCAATATAGTATGCGAAGCAATCGCCAACGTAGTATAATATATTCCTCAAATTGGACCGAGTAAGAATTTCAAACATATACGACCCGCACTATCCATGGAGTGCGTGTTTAGCCTCATAATAGCATCACAATGTGATATACCGGGGTTTCAAACCCTGGGGTCATCATCTACACCCATTACTCACCTCAAGCCGTCCGCAAAATGGCTCGAAATGCCTTTCCCCCGAGAATCAACCTCCGCGGATTCCAAATCTGATCAAAGCCAATAGGAATACGTCAAATAGGCTAATGGAACATAACCCAATCGAAATGACTCGAAATACACCCAAAAACACGAAGTTGGAAAAACTCAAGCCCCTTGCCCACTTCTCAAAAATTACGAAATTCACATTTCAAGAATACTCGTCTCGCCATTAGTCCATACATATAAAATTTACAAGTATCGAAGTCCATTTGACCCCACAAATCCACACTTAAAGTTCACTTGGGTTTAAAGCCCTAACTACCATTTTTCACATTTAAAACCTTGATTTCTTAGTGTATAATCCATGATTTCACGCCATAATTACATATTCGAGGTCTAAGGGTCCATACCTGATGATCTCTCTCGAAATCCCCTCCAAAATCGCACCAAAATCGCATTCGAGGTCTAAAATGTTTCCTTCTCTTCCAAATTGCGAAGCTAGTGATAATTAAAATCTGTCCAGATGCCGATCTGCGGTTCCCAAGTCGCCTAAGCAACTTCCGCTTCCGCGCTCTAAGTTCGCTTCTGCAGTTCTTCATTAAATCCCAAGACCGCTTCTGCGGTCATTCTTCAGCTCCTGCAGACCCGCTTTAATGGTCGCCCTTCCGCTTCAGCAGTCCTTGACCTTTTACCATTGGCCGCTTCTGGGGCTACTAGTGCGCTTCTGCTGACACCGCTTAAGTGGTCCCTAGTATGCTTCCGCGAAAATACCAGAATGAGAAGGCATATTTCATGCCTAACTTCGAAAATTCCTCATTTAACCATCCGGAATCACCCCGAGGTCCCCAAGACCTCAACCAAAAGCACCAACACGACTTAATACCCCATACAAACTTGCTCTGGCCATAAAACATCAACATTAACATCAAAAATCATCAAATTCCTCAAATTCAAGAGTAAGCCAAACTAGAACTTTTCCAAATTCGCATTCGGTCCAAAACCCAACCAAACGATGTCCGAATGACCTGAAAATTTGCAGACATATATAAAATCACCTAATGAAGCTACTGCAATTCTCAGAATTCCTTTCCAACCCTCGGATCAAAATCTCACCTATCAACCGGAATTTGCCAAAATTTGAACTGTGCCAATTCAAGCCTAATTCTTCATCGGACCTCCAAATTAAATTCCGATTTCGCTTCCAAGTCATAAATCACTGTCCGAAACTAGTCGAAACAACATAAATCCATTCTGATCCCTCTAACTCATAAGTCAACGTCCGGTTGACTTTTCCAACTTGAGTTTTCCTTAAAGAGACTATTGGTCTCATTCCATACCAAATTGTATCTGAAACACCTCAAATTCATCAAACACATATAATGAAACTTGGGGGAGCATAAAATAGGGAATTTAGGGCAAAAATACAAGAGACGATGGGTCGGGTCGTCACATCCGCCCCAACTTAAAGAAACGCTTGTTCTCGAGCATACCGAGAGTTATACTAGAAGCAACCCAATAACTGAGTGACCTTACCAAGCATATACCCGGGTGATCCCACGTCACCCTAACTCGCATAGGTACTAATAACACAACACGGCTGAAATTTCACAATCCATCTGGCCCATAAACCGTAGAACCACACTGCACCACCCGAAATCTTACACAAGATCAGAACCTCACATCTACTCTCAGAAACAATCTGAACCGGCTGTAATAACCCACACCTGCAACCTCAGGTGAATTCATACTATGTGCACCACATTCCAACACTCGGAACAATAGTCTCTATTAATATCAGTTACCCAAAGTACTCAATACCAATAGGAAAACTCTTATCTAACTAATGTCTTATTCCAACACTTTTGCATATTGCTACCGATAATTAAAACACAAACAGTAGCGGTTCTTCAGATCAACCATTCATGAAGTCGCTCCAAGTTGACTAATACCACAATAGATTTGCGGGCCACACCTCGATATTATCCTTCTAACCAGCTGAAATCAAATTTGTTCATATTCATTAATGACCCCAGTGCTCACCTCGAATCTAACACACCACCTCTGCTGATGTGATCTCTCAATATAGGCCTAAGCTACAATTGCATAATACATGCGCCAATAAGAAACCGTCTACACATACCCAAATCAGGGAAAATGACTTTACCGAAATAGTTATACCTCAATCTCATCAATACCTTTACCGAACCAAGCTGATACCCTGCCTCACATCATAGGAATAGAGTACCTGAATCCTCCTCGAGATGTTATAGCTTCACGTGGCCTCTCCACGACACGCGATCCTATCCCAACACTGTTACACATGGAGCACCTCGTGTTACAATGCTCACAGTAGAAATCCATGCACAGATCTATGCATGAAATCAAATTTGCCATCACACTCTTGGTGAAACAAGTAATATACACCATTCAGTCCTTAAAAGACACAACCGATACACTATCCGCCAAGAAATTCTTAAAAAGGACGTTCCTCAGAAGCCAGGAAGCAGGGCATACAAAGTAACATATGGAAGGCCATTATTAACATCACACCGTTGTGGCGCGCAACACGATCCAGATAACATACTCATGGCGGTGTGCCACCCGATCCACACAATACCTCACATATGGAGGTGCACATCGAGCCACATTGGCTCATAAGAACAAAATATCAAAATCGGTCGTAGGCAAATTGAGTGCATAAAGATGTCTATTAAGCGTTGTAAGCTACAAGATTCCACTTCCACTACTATGACTCATGACGGAGCCGCACGATATGGTGCCCAGCACCAAATAATTACCGAAATCCATTGTCTCGCCTGGCAATATGCCCGGCCACAAGGACGCATCTGAAAAGACCCTCAATACCGGAACTCAAACAATGGTAGAATCCTCTATACTGACGTCCGCCTCGAAGGCCCAGTCAAGGAACGCAATACCTCCCAGCCTTTCCCTGGTCATTGGAACACAACCAGCCAGCTAGAACATAGTCTGATACACTTCGTCACACAACCTACGGCATTTCCCAACATGACTCGTAGCACAATCGTTTAGAATAATCCAACACTGAGACAATAACTCTTCATTCCAATGTCATATCAAGAATTTAATATTCTAAGCAAGGAAAGATCCACCCCGATTCCGAGCTCCCAATATTCGCTGACAGTACCAACACAACACGCACGATTTGTAACCACTACATAGACTGCACCGGAGAACTCCCCATCTCCAACTAACCATAGCACATGAATCACTGAACCTGAACCCAAATACAAATACAGATTATACCTCGAGTATCTAATTATCCCACGAGAGATATTAAAAAACTCCCTTGTACCATCACACAACTCGGGTATCAGCAATCGATCTCATAAGAAAGTGTTGTAACACTATTGATGTATCATTTGTGGGATTAACATTTTTCCGAGACATATGCTATCGCCAAATTACATCAAATTAAAAATGCCATCTCCTTGATTACTTGAAGCTACTGGCTATTTAGGACATAGCCAAACCCACCAACCTTTCAGAACTGAACCAAAACCTCGCACGCGCCCATTTAGATCCTTTACAACATACCGCATATTGCAGATCCTCTAATGATAACACGAGAACTTTCATCTCCCTTCTGCACCGTAGACATCAACGCACTCATTTAGTGTAGAACTTTCATTGATCCCATTGAGAGGAAGAAAAATTATTATGCACTCAATGTTCCGCATGTTCATAGAAAACATACAACTCTAACCCATGATGATCTCAACAAGAATTCTTTCTCAATTCTATTTGCACAAGTTAAACTTGCCAAGGATGGAATCCCTCTACCTGAACCAAGCTAAGCAGACTTTCAGTACTCAGGAGATTCACTGCCCCACGCTTATAAGAGCCCATTACCTCGAGCACACACCAAAGATTAATCATATCTTTAACATACTGATTTGGTCCCCTAACAAGTTAGTTTATTTGTCTAGATTTCCACCTGGTCCATTTTTTCAACTTGATATACTCTCTTGTTGTAGCACCAAAAATGCCTCGACCCAGGCTCACTATCCGAGACCCAACCACCAGACCACACTATCTAACACTCATAGGCCACTGAATACTTTCTCAAACGTGCTCAGAATTACCACATTACAAAATACATTACCCGAAGAACTTTTTGCGACTCTAATTCAATTACCCTTGCTTTCCAAGTACTGATACCTAGAATCCCGTAATTAACATAGAAATACCACAAGTCTTGACCTGTGCTATTGAAAACACTAACTTGGTCACATACTCAACCTCAAAACACCCGAGTGATACCTATCGACTCTCGATCACATCAAAAACCATTCTCAAAGGTCGACCACTCTTATACACACTGCAATTCACTTGACTTAATGAATCGAACCACTCGTGTCTTATCAGCACTCTGACACCACAGGACGAGATCTTATTCTGATACAGCCAAACAACTTCCTTCTCCCGCGCTAAGCATTCTTTATCAACAACTCGAGACATTCCCTTATTTTCTCATATCTATGAAGCACCATATAACCTTTGGCAAAATTTCGCTTCACTCATACCACCCTCGGCTCACTTTCTGCAACCAGAACTGATTCACTCACATGCATCGAATCGGAATTAACATAGTACACAACCGTACCACCAGATCATCAATAGCAACCTCCCTAACTTAGCTCGAAGCCATATACATCACAACACATATAATCTATAGCCAACGCAATATCATGGCAATATTAAACCCACTCTATTATAAGCTTGTGGAAACACGAATCATCAGAAATTCTAACACTTCTGCATCTGCTTTCATTCACACAACCGCTAAGCCGACTCTTCTAGGGCGGCAAGATTTTTACTAAATCCCAAATTTTTCAAAAGTTTTGACAGAGTTTCCTTTGTAATTGAGCCTATCCACCTGCTAGAGAACCACCAAAACCATCCTAACAACGCGTCTACAGCTTGACAAGACATCACAATGTATATCAATAATAGAAGTCCCAATGCTTCACGTATTACATTATCGAAATTGGCACATGAATATGCGCTGCACCTGTTCGAATCATAACATATAGAAAATACTTTTTAATTGCGCATACGATCTTCTAACATACCCATAATGATCATACCACTTCAGAATAATCTGCTAAGATACCCACCTACTTGCTTCAGTATAATTTTTCCGCACATCATCCACCATCTGCGGAGTCTGGACTCATACCACAACACACACACTCCCAGCTAGAGGACTCAAAAATACTCTTCAAGCGCCCATAACTCGAGGAAACAAATCTGATCGCAATAGAAATCAAACACTTAATAGTTCATATATAGCCTAGCAAACCTTCTTCGACACTACTAAGTCATACAAACTCATCACATGGCACCAACGTACTCCTCATGATGCTATCGAGCCGCCATTACACCAATTAGGGACAATACTGAACTTATAAGCTCATAACACCATCTCGCGCAGTCAGAACCTTGGTGCTCCAGCTGTAGACAATATCTGGCCTCAAGTCCTCCAGACTGGTCCAACATCATCCTCACGAAGATTGCATCTCGCCCCTCAATCGGGGGATCGCAAGCCATCGAAGCACATATAATACCAAGCGCTCATGCGTGCATGCGAACACGTCGAATGAATTTCAAGGGTTACTTTCAAGCTGAATCAAGGACGCACCATAAGATTTCAAGAAGTGGAGTGTTTCCTAAAGGTTCTGTAGCCTCCTGCTTATACGTGTAGAGCACGACACACCCATAAACAAGACTCTACTAAACCGGCTTATGACTCGCAAGGCCTAGTAACCTACGCTCTGATACCAACTTGTCACAACCCCAACCCGGTAGTGATGGTGCCCAGCACATGGCTAGGCAAGCCCGGCCATTCACCCAATATTCCTAGCTACGAGCTCGACCCTTACTCACAAATCATTTACAGCGAAAAGAATCCGAAACATTTTAGCAGTTTAAAATAAAATATCCTAACAACCAATACACAATATCCTCCCACAGATCTGGGGGTCACGAGCCAAGAGCCTCTACCCGAATAGAGTAATAAATACAAAAATATCTCATAACCTGAGTATTCAAAAATAACAAGAATACAAGAAATATAATAGAGAGCCGAGTCCTGCGGACGCCATGCAGCTACCTCGACAAGCTCGGATAATACTCTGAAAAAACGGCTAAAATGATTAACTCTGACCTGCGGTACGTGGATCTGCACACAAGGTGCAGGGAGTATAGGGTGAATCTACCAACTCAGCGAGTAATAAGCATGTATAAAAACCTGAAGATAAGAAAACACAAAATAACACAAAATGAAGCTATCTAGCAGTTCTATACAGTACCGGCCTCAGAGATATACAGATAAAGCAACAGTGAATAAATGCATGATATGGAATGCAATGCATAAACACTGTGGAATGTGCAGCCCGATTCATATGGAGGGGCTCCTACAACCCAAGCGCCATATCATACAGTGGCAATAGCTACAACTGTTTCCATCACAATACACGGTGTCCTTAGTTACCACTGTTTTCATTACAATACGCAGTGTCCTTAGTTACCACCGTTTTCATTACATTACGCGTTGTCCTTAGTTACCATGGTTTCCATTTAAAATACATGGTGTTCTTAGTTACCACAATTTCCATTTAAAATAATATACAGTCCAAAAATAGCGAGATAGTACTCGACAGCCCGAAATATCATTTGAATATCATTAAAGTTTTCAAAAGTATAAATATCACTGAGTTTGCAAAAATAATATTTCAGCCTGGACTGAATTCAAGTAATATGCAAATCATGAAAATTCTGAGATAACGATCCTTGAAGGATTCCACAAATCGGCGCACGGCCACAAACATGGCCTAATGCCCAGATATCATCAATATAGTATGCGAAGCAATCGCCAACTTAGTACAATATATTCCTCAGATTGGACCGAGTCAGAATTTCAAACATATACGACCCGCACTATCCATGGAGTGCGTGTTTAGCCTCATAATAGCATCACAATGTGATATACCGGGGTTTCAAACCCTGGGGTCATCATCTACACCCATTACTCACCTCAAGCCGTCCGCAAAATGGCTCGAAATGCCTTCCCCCCAAGAATCAACCTTCGCAGGTGCCAAATCTGATCAAAGCCAATAGGAATACGTCAAAATAGGCAAATGCAACATAACCTAATCGAAATAACTCGAAATACACCCAAAAACACGAAGGTGGAAAAATTCGAGCCCCGAGCCCACTTCTCGAAAAAATACGAAATTCCCATTTCCAAAATCCTCGTCTCACCACGAGTCCATAAATATAAAATTTACAAGATTCTAAGTCCATTTGACCCCACAAATCCACACTTAAAGTTCTCTTGGGTTTCAAGCCCTAACCACCATTTTTGACATTTAAAACCTTGATTTCTTAATGTATTATCCATGATATCCTGCCATTATTACATATTCGAGGTCTAAGGGTCCATAAGTGATGATCTCTCTCAAAATCACCTCCAAAATCGTACCAAAATCGCATTAGCCGAGGTCTAAAATGTTTCCTTCTCTTCCGAATCGCAAAGCTACTGATTATTAAAATCTGCCAAGATTCCGCTTCTTCGGTTCCCATGTCTCCTAAGCGACTTCCGCTTCCGCGCTCTAAGTCTGCTTCTGCGGTTCTTCATTAAATCCCAAGACGGCTTCTGCGGTCATTCTTCCACTCCTGCGGACCCGCTTCAGCGGTCGCCCTTCCGCTTCAGCTGTCCCTGACCTTTTGCCATTGGTCGCTTCTGCGGACACCGCTTAAACGGTTCCTACCCCGCTTCCGCGAAAATACCAGAAGCAGCAGGCATATTTCATGCCTAACTTCCAAAATTCCTAGTTTAACAATCAGGAATCACCCCGAGGTCCCCGGGACCTCAACCAAAAGCACCAACACAACTTAATACCCCATTCAAACTTTATCGGGCCATAAAGCACCAACATTAACATCAAAAATCATCAAATTCCTCAAATTCATGCCTAAGTCAAACTAGAACTATTAAAAATTCGCATTCGATCCAAAACCCAACCAAACAACGTCTGAATGACGTGAAAATTTGAATACATATCCAAAATTACCTAAGGAAGCTACTGCAACTCTCGGAATTCCATTCCGACCTCCGAATCAAAATCTCACCTATCAACCGGAATTTGCCAAAGTTCGAAGTTAGCCAATTCAAGCCTAATACTTCATCGGACCGCCAAATTAAATTCTGATTTCGCTCCCAAGTTATAAATCACTGTCCGAAACAAGTCAAAACATCGGAAATCCATTCCGAGCCCTCTAACTCACAAGTCAACGTTTGGTTGACTTTTTCAACTTGGAGCTTTCCTTAAAGAGACTATTGGTCTAATTTCTAACCATATTCTATCTGAAACACCTCAAATTCATCAACCACATATAATGAAACTCGGGGAAGAAAAAAACAGGGAATTTGGGGCAGAAATACAAGAGACGACGGGTCGAGTCGTCACATGTTCTTCGAGGCGAAATAATGGATGACACTGATTCTTGAAAGAGGCTTTCTTTGATAAACCTTTTAGCCTCTTTTAGTTTATTCTCTCCAAAAACCAATTATCTCGTAGAACCTATCTTTGAGCCTTTATCCTATTTTTTTTTCACAATGGTCTATATCCCCCAAAAAATAAAAAATATTTGTATATTACTATTATAGTTATTACTTCTTCCAGCCGTGATAAGCAATGTTTGTGAGAAAAAAAACGAAAGATGTGCAAGGCACGAAACAAAAAAAAATGAGAGATATAATATATAAGTGTGTGTATATTCTGATATCTCTTTATGTTGATGAACGCATATATGAAAAAAATATAATGCAAAAAAAAGGAATAATTAGTATCAAGGAATATTTTCTGCAAACAGGGAGAAGAAAAGTCACTACAAAAATATCGTTATCCTACCAGCCTGAAGCATGACATTATAAGCCAAGAAAAAGTCCTAAATAGATTTCAAAAATTAGTGCTAAATCTATATTAGTGGAGATTGACTTGAAGAGCAAGCCTATGGATGAAGAATTGTGATATTCAAAACGTGTGATAATAAAGTTATCAATTCTGAATGATTCAAGCGAAAAGGAATGCAAATTTTGTTTTTTCAAAAGTAAAATCAGAAGCAAGGTAAAAGATTTGGTGAAGTTTAAAAGATTAATCATTTGGCATGGTAATAGATTTTATTTTGAATAAATTTTCTATCCTACAAAGACCAAACATTTAGAAGAAACTATTTTTAAAAACAAAATTATCAATAGAAATATTTTTCCTCGAGGACAAGAAAAGATTAAAGTGTGGGGAAATTTGATGAATATAAAATATTCATATATTATATACTTAATACTATACTATTTTAAATAAAGTATCTATATGATATTTTGATTCTCTATATTTTTAACAATGTTTTGCAGGAGATAAGAATGCTATTAATTAAGCAAGAAAATGAAAGAAACAAGAAGGTCGTAACATATTCACTCGACATCGCAAGAAGATCATGACACATCTTCTTCATGACGTATCTTCCTCGAGATACACCTTCCTCAATATGCATCTTCCTCAAGATATTCTCCTCAAGATACATCTTCCTCACTTGAGATCACAACACTTTGAAGAAGAAATGTACTTCTATAAATTGAAGGAAACTCTATGTGCAATAGGCATCGATGAATAAGGATTAAAAGAGTCACTTTACTTTCAATAGCTTTGGTCTCTTATTCTTACTTATTCTTCTTTCATTACTTCTTTTAGTTTTAAGATTTCCTAGTAGTATTTGTTGGAAATCATGTATACCTTTGATATGTGCGCTTTGGTTGTATGAGCATGATTTTCAGGTATAGGTTTTGATGAATGACAAACAATGAAGTCAAGTGTATAATCAAATGGCGAGAAGCATACTGATGATGGAATTGCATGAACAAGCTAATGAAGTTCAAGACCGAAGACCCAAGACGTAGGTCGTTTGGTAGAACCAATGTAAGGACAACATTTAAGTTATATTATCCTTTGGCTCAACATTAGGTCATCATAAACATGCATAAAATCACTTTATTAAATTATATATATCATAAATATTTTTAATATATACTTCAAACAAAATGATTTTAACGTTTTCATTTCAACCAAAATGGGTTTTGAAGTAAGTTTTCAATTCTGGTATACTCTGGTATACACAGTGTATATCAAGTGTATATCACGTGTATATCATCAATCGTTGCCAGTTTTGAACACTGGAACAACATAATCGATTGTATACTTTGACAATCCATTGTTGACAATCGATTGTCTACTTTAACAATCGATTATTTTGAGACAGTGTGCAACCGAAGTTTTTAAATATCAAAACAATCGATTGTCTTTATCCACAATCGATTATCAACAATCGACTGTCCCTTCATACAATCGATTATATTTTTACCGTTCCCACAGAATCCTAAATTGATTTTTGAACATTGAAGACAATCGATTATTCAGGTTTAACAATCGATTGTTTAGCCTAAAATCAGGAATCTATTTTTTGAACGTTGGTCAGACAATCGATTGTCACCTCCAAACAATCGATTGTTTGAGCACAGAATCAGGGATTTGATTTGTCAATTAAGCAACGGTCAGCACTACTTTTTCACCTATAAAAAGAGGTCTTTTGAGCTGATATTAAAAACACAACTCCTGCATATATTGATATACATATTGATCATTTTCAAGCATCATTTTAGAGCTTTTGTTGAGCCATTTGATAGATAACTTTGTGTTGTTCATAGAGCTTATTTTGTTTCTCTTTATCCACTCTATTGAGAGAGTATTTGTTGTAAAAGAGAGTTGTTTGAGAAGAACATATCTTCTCATTTGCCGGGTTTGCTAAGTACCCAAAGTCTTAGTGGTTGAAGTCTTGGGGTGAGGTATCCTCAAGCAAGTGAAGTCTTAAGGTGCGGTATCCTTGAGCAACTGTAACGGTTTGTTAAGCACCCGTAAGCTTGACGAAGATAGTGGAATCTCGAGAGAGTCTCTCGGGGACTGGACTAGCCACGGGTTGTGGTGAACCAGGATAAAATACGGTGTGTTCTTTCTTGATTATTTCAATTACCGTATTTACTTATTCCTGCAATTTTAAATTCCGCAATATTTCAATATTCTCGTGCCTCACTATTCACCCCCCCCCCCCTCTAGTGAACGGCATAAATTCTAACAATTGGTATCAGAGCCTAACTCTCTGAAAGCCTTAACCGGTTGAGAGCTATATATATTTTTATGTATAGAATACTGAAAGCAGGAATGATGAATGAAGGACAATCCACCACTTGCGTTCCACTATTTGACGGAACAAACTATACATATTGGAAAGAGCGGATGAGTATCTTCCTCAAAGCAAACAATTTTCGTTTGTGGAAAATCATCAAAAACGGTGAACCAATGCCGACAAAGAAAGTTGGAGAAATCACGGTTCCAAAGAAGGAAGATGAATATGATGCCAAGGACATGAAGATAGTTGAAAATAATGCAAGGGCCATCCATGTATTATATTGTGCGGTGAATCCGAATGACTATCGGAAAATCTCTTGCTGCACAACCGCCAAGGAGATGTGGGACAAACTCGAGATCATTCATAAAGGTACGCCTCAAGTCCGAGAATCCAAAATTGATTTTCTAACTCATAAATATGAAACTTTTAAAATGGAGAAGGAACCTATTGGTGTTATGTTTGAACGATTTTTAAGAATCGTCAACGATCTCCATGCTCTCGGGGAAGTTTACACGAACAAAGATCTTGTTCGAAAAGTCCTACGGAGTCTCACTCCCGAATGGCGTTCCAAAGCCAATGCCATCCAAGAGTCGATGGAATACACGAATATCACAATTGATGGACTAAGAGGTAACCTCGAAACTTATGATAGCACAATCCTTAATCCTTATCTTAGAAGTGATTCGAATTTTGCCTTCAAAGCCTCATCCTCTAAAAGAGAAGAGGTAAGTGATTCGGAAAGGGATGATGAAAATACTTCCAGTAATATATTTGAAAAGTTTTGTAAGTCTTTGAAGAAGGACAAGAAAAAGAGGAAACACCATAGGCGCGTATCACGGGACTCAGACAGCTCGGGCAATGAAGCCGGCGCATTATGTCTCATGGCAAACGGAGAAGAAGAGGTAAGTACATCTAATTCACACTCATTTGAAGATTTACAAAATGCCTATGATGAATTGTATGGTGAATTTGTCAATGCTTCCAAATTGATAAAAGAATTGAAGAAAACACTTTCTTTGCAAACAGATTTTTAGAAAACACTTTCTTTACAAGAAAAATATTTTGAAAAATCCTCTTCTTTGAAAGAAATAGATTTTGAAAATTTGACTAATGAAAATGGTGTTCTTAAAAACAAAATTGAAGTTTTAGAAAAAGAAAACAAATTTTTGGAAAATACATTGTTGTTTTTAAAAATAAAATCAAGGAATTGAATGAAGCTTCTTCTATTGATACATGTTCAAATTGTTCTTCTTGTAGTTCTTTAAAACTAGAGAACACAGAACTTAGGAAAGCACTAGAAACACGTAGTGTTGATATTCCTAAAGCTGAAACAAAGAAGAAAAGCCTAGGAATAACTATAGGCGTAAAATGAATAAGAATCATGATAGAAATGGAGTTGCGCAACCTAGAAATGATTCTAGGATTTTTGCTAATGAGTCTAGGAATAATTATTCTAGACCACCTAGATATGACTCTAGGAATTTCAACGCGTCTAGGAATGACTTTAGAACATGAATACCTTTGCTATGTAGGAATCCCTGAAGCATTTCATCCAGTATCTATGGTATAGTTTTCTTTCATGGAGTCTCTTTACTCTGTTCTTTATACTGTGGTATCAGAGCCAGCCTGTCCTTTTGGAGGGAGGAACAGTTTGCTAAATATATCTGAGTCATTTCCATCATCCTCTTCCCTAGCAAAAATGAATATGTCTCCAACTCTATACAAAACTCTGACCAAAAAATATGATTACCTATTCGAAGTAGATATCCTACCCGATGAACAAAAAGTATCCTCTACTGAACTACCCCTCATAAACCCCTACTTAGATTTTGCGAAAAAATCCTTTGCACCTTGGACCCAAATCCGTTCCTTAGTCCAACACAAACCAAAAGGAGTCAAAGAATAGCTTCTCGTACTTGAGGCGTACCTTCATAAGTGATCTCAAGCTTATCCCACATCTCCTTGGCGGTTGTGCAGCAAGAAATCTTTCGATAGTCATCTGGGTTCACGGCACAATATAACATATTAACGGCCTTGGTGTTGTTTTCAACTTTCTTTATATTCTCGGCATCATATTCATCTTCTTCCTTTGGAACAATGGTTTCCCCGACTTTCTATGTCGGCATTTGCTCACCGTTCTTGATGATTCGCCACAAGCGAAAGTTATTTGATTGGATGAAGATTCTCATCCGCTCTTTCCAGTATGAATAATTTCTTCCATCAAAAAATGGAGGCCTCTCGGTGGAGTGTCCTTCGCTCATTATTCCTGCGTTCAATATTCTCAACAAAAATATATATATCGTTCTCTCAACCGGTTAAGGCTTTCAGAGAGTTAGGCTCTGATACCAATTTCTAGGATTTATGCTCGTCACTAGAGGGGGGGTGAATAGTGCGGCACGAGAATATTGATAAATATTGCGGAATTAAAATTGCAGGAATAAAATAAATTCGGTAATTAAAATAGTAAGGAAAGAACACACCGAATTTATCCTGGTTCACCACAACGTGTGGTTAGTCTAGTCCCCGAGAGACTCTCTCGAGATTCCACTAACTCCGTTAAGCTTACGGGTGCCTAACAAACCGTTACACTTGCTCGTAGATGTACACTCTATAAGACTTCAACTTGCTCGAGGATACCGCACCTCTAGACTTCACCTTGCTCGTGGATATCGCACCACAAGACTTCACACACTAAGATTGAGGGTACTTAGCAAACCCGACAATCAATGAGAAGATATGGTCTTCTCAAACACCTTTCTCTTTTACAACAATAACTCTCTCAAAAGAGTAGATAAAGAGATACAATATTAGCTCTATGAACAACTCAAAGTTGTCTCTCAAATGGCTCAACAAAAGCTCTATAATGATGCACAAATGATATCAATATGTATATGAATAATGAGAGGTGTTGTGTGTATAAAATCAGCTCAAAAGACCTCTATTTATAGGTGTTATAAGTTGTATGTCCGTTGCTTAATTGACAATCAACTATGCTGATTTTATGCAAGGATAATCGATTATCATATTTGGATAATCGATTATCAGCTTACCGTTACAAAATCGGAAGCTGATTTTATGCAGGATAATCGATTATTGTGATATACATAATCGATTATTTTGTTACAGCGTTCAAAAAATTGGCAACGGATACAAGATAATCGATTATGCACTTCTGATAATTGATTATTTTGCTGTTTTGTAAATTCCGGTTTACACTGTCTTAACATAATCGATTATCAAAATAAACATAATCGATTATTTCTGTCCAGCTTTGAAAGACATGTTTAAAATTCATTTTGGCTGAAATGAAAATGTTTGAAATTATTTTGTTTGAAGTATTTGAAATATGATTTGATAAAATGATTTTATGCATATTTATGATGACCTATGTTGAGCCAAAAGACGAGATAACTTTAAGCGTTGCTCTTACATTTGTTCTACCTAACGACCTACGCCTTGGGTCTTCGGTCTTGAACTTTTGAGCTCGTCTCTGGCTTGTCTATGCAATTCCGTCATCAATATTCTTCTCGGCATTCAATCTTGATTGTTTGTCATATAATAACATTGTTTGACACTTGACTTCATTGTTTGTCATTCAGCAACTTCGTTGTTTGTCATTCATCAAAACTTATACCTGAAAATCATGCTAATACAACCAAAGCACACATATCATGGATAGAATGATTTTCTACAGGATATAGATAGTTTTGTATCTCAGTGTCTCAACTATCAGTAGGTAAAAATAACCATCAGATACCGCCTGGATTGCTTCAGTGGATGGAGATCCCCCAGTGGAAGTGTGAGCAGATCACCATAGATTTCGTAGTTAGGCTCCCACGGACGTTGAGGAAGTTTGATGCTATTTGGGTGATTGTGGATCGGCTAATCAAGTCTCTGCACTTCATTCCAGCTGGTACTTCTTATTCTTTAGAGTAGTTGGCTGAGATTAACATCCGAGAGATTGTTCGCCTTCATGGTGTACTAGTTTCCATCATTTCAGATAGAGTCACGCATCTTACATTGCAATTTTAGAGGGTTATGCTGTGAGATTTGGGCACTCAAGTTGAGTTGAGTACCGTATTTCACCCTCGGATGGACGGACAACCCGAGTGTACTATTTAGATATTAGAGGACATTGTACGCGCTTATGTGATTAATTTTGGGGGTTCATAGAACAAGTTTTTTCCACTCGTGGAGTTTGCTTACAACAATAGTTATGAGTCGGGCATTCAGATGGTTCTATATGAGGCTTTATATGGGAGGCGGTATAGATCTCCGATGGGCTGGTTTTAGCCGGATGAGTCTAGGCTTTTGGGTGCAGACTTGGTTCAGTATGTATTAAAAAGGTGAAATTGATTCAGGAGAGGCTTCATATGGCGCAGTCTAGACAGAAGAGTTATGCTGGCAAGAAGGTCCGTGATGTGTCTTACATTGTTGGGGAGAAGGTTCTACTGAAGGTTTCACCCATAAAGGATGTTATGAGATTTCAAAAGAATGGCAAGTTGAGCCCTCAGTTGATTGGTCCATTTGAGGTGCTTTGGAGGATTGGAGAGGTGGCCTACGAGCTTTCCTTGCCACCTAGCTTATCGGGTTTGCATCTAGTATTTCTTGTTTCTATTCTCTGGAAGTACGTCATCGATCCATCTCATGTTTTGGATTTCTGCACAGTTTAGTTGGATGGTGATTTGACGTATGATGTGGAGCCGGTGGCCATTTTGGAACGGCAGGTTCAAAAGTTGAGGTGAAAGGATATAGCTTCAGTGAAGGTGTAGTGGAGAGGTCAACCCGTGGAGGAGGCTACTTGGAAGACCGAGGAGAAGATGCAAAGCATATATCCACACCTATTTGAGACTTTAGGTATGTTTCTAGACCCATTCGAGGATGAATATTTGTTTAATAGGGGAGGATGTGATGATCCAGCTGGTCGTTTTGAGAGTTGCAGCACCATTCCCCAATTTACTACTATTTTTGTGTTCTACAACTATTATATGACTTACCAGGTTAGTTCATTCAGTGCCGGAGAGATTTTCGGGTGATTTGAGACACTTAGTCTCTTAATTGAAAGCCTAAGTTGAAAAAATTTACCGGATATTGACTTATATGTAAATGGCCTCGGATTGAATATTGACATTTTTTACAGCTCCGTTAGGCGATTTTGGACTTAAGAGCACACTCGGATTGTGATTTGGAAGTCCGTAGTAGACTTAGTCTTGAATTGGTGAAAGACGGAATTTTGGAAAGTTTAACCGAGAGTGGACTTTTTGATATCAGGGTCAGATTGAATTTCTGCAAGTTGGAATAGGTTTGTGGTGTCATTTATGACTTGTGTGCATACTTTGAGGTCAATCAAATGTGATTTGATAGGTTTTGATGTTGTTTATGGAATATGGAAATATTAAAGTTCATTAGACTTGAATCCGTATGTTATTCATGTTTTTAATGTTGTTATAGGTGATTTGAGGGTTTGACTAAGTTTGTATTGAGGTTTCGAACTTGTTTGTATGTTTGGTTAAGGTCCCAGAGGCCTCGGGTTGACTTCAGGTGGTTAAGGGACTTGATTTGGAATTGGTGAAGCATCTGAGGTGTTGCTACTACTGGTGCAGCCGCACCTGCGGAGTAGGCACCGCAAGTGCGAGCCCGTTGAAGGGGGGAAAGAGCCACAAAAGCGACTAAGGGAGAGTTGACCAGAGGTTGCAAATGCAAAGATTTTCCCGCGCCTGCAGTGGTCGTGAAAGCAGGCTGAATCGCAGAAGTGGGCTGGATCCGCAGGTGCAATAATATTTTCGCACTTCCGACATGTGCAGATGCAGTCTACTGCTCACAGAAGCGGAGGCAGCTGGATAAATGACCTTCACAAAAGCGGAACTTTAACCGAAAAAGTGATTCTGCATGTGCGGATAAGTGGTCGCCGGTGCGAATAGCCTAGGCAGAATGTTTAAATACAAAGGTTCCCAATTTTATCTAATTCAACATTTTGAATTCGGGCTTAGGCGATTTGAAGAGAATTTTCAAGTGGATTATTGAGGTAAGCTTCGTGTACCCATTTTTTTATCATAAATCTTGTTTCGTTATTATTTTTCCCACTTGGATTGTGTGGTGTGGAGGTAAAATTTTGAGATTTGAGTCTAGGATATGAAAATTAGTTTTGGGGATTTTAATCATCATTTGGTAAATTTGATATGGTTAGACTCGTGAGTTAATGTGCTTTCGATTTTTGTAACTTTTGTCAAATTTTAAGACGTGGGACCAGTGGCTGAGTTTGAGGTGATTTTGGATTTTCACTATAATTTAGTAGTGTTCTCGTGGGAATTAACCCTTTAGCCTATATTAATTGTATTGTACTTCTTGTGGTAGATTCAGGACGTTTAGAGACCGATTTGAGATGTAGAGGAATTTTGGAGTAGAATCCTGCCCGGATTGAGGCAAGTAGCACTTTCAAACATGGTTCTGAGGGTTCGAGACCCCGAAGAATGTGTTACGTGATTGGTACTGAGGTGAGCACATGCCAAGTGATGGGCGTCCGGGCTTGCACCGTGATAATTCTGACCTGATTGACTCCATGGCACTGTATACTGATACTATCTTGTTAATATTCATATATTCATTATGTGATAAAGTAATTTATTTATCAATCATGCTACATATCTTGTTTAGGCTTTGTGCCGGTTCTGATGGGACCCATAACGGTTGTTTCTTGCAATCACTTTACTGATTTTATTGATATCACGTACCTATTTATATACATTCATTTAATATCATATCGGAGTGTCTGTTGTTATTTATTGATTCATCACATTATTATTTCAGGCTAGTTTTCCTGATATTTTGAGCTCGTGAGTAAGAATGAAGAGATTGATAACTAAGTGAGGTCGAGACCCTTATTATGAGTGACAATTATGGGATCGAGTTGTACACCTGTGGAGATCCGACTCGTTGTCTCATTTGATTCCATCCAGTTTTCCCCGTTTTATGCTTTTACATGTTTTATTATATGTGTTTGGTGAATTTGAAGTAATTCAGATGGAGTTTGGTTGGAAATGAGAGAACTAGTCTCTTTAGGGAAATGTTGGTTTGGAATATTCAACTGGATATTGACTTGTGAGTAAGAGGCGATTTCTGATGATTTGGTTAGTTTCGAGGAATGATTTAAGTCTTAGGAGAGCAATCGGAAGTGAATTTGAAGGCTCGCTGTAGAAGTTAGCCTATCTTGGCAAAGTTGGGATTTTGGAAAAATCTGGTTGGTATGCGAGATTTTGATCCGAGGTTCCGAATGGGATTCCTAGAGTTGCAGTAGTTTTGATAGGTAATTTTGGACGTGTGTGCAAAATTTCAGTTGATTCCGAGGTATTTAGGTCGGGTTTTTGATCGAATGCGAGTTTCGGAAGTTTTAGTTTAACTTAGGCTTGAATCCGTTGTGATTTGATGATTTTTGTGTTGTTTGATGTGTTTTTAGGATTGGAGCGAGTTTCAACGAGGTTTTAGGACGTGTTGGTGCTTTTGGTTGAGGTCCCCGGGGCCTCGGGGTGATTTCGAGTGGTCAAACGGACCAAACTTGGCCTTTGGTAGTTGCAGGAAATCAACTGAAGGGTTGCAGGGAAATTACCCTTCGTCTTCACATGGGCAAGTCACAAACGCATAGAAGGAATCAGAGGGCATGGAAATTTGGCCTATGCGATCGCATCACTGGCCTGCGATCGAGTAAGTGGAGGACCCAGGCCTTCGCTTTCATGTGGATGAAGCCGTGTTCGCGAAGGGCATTTTCGACAGAGTGATTTTTCTGGTCATTGCAAATGCGGCAGAGCTTCGCATTCGCATAGAGATCTACACGGAGATGCTAGAAATGTGACTATTGTCGACGCCCCCCTTTTCCATAAAAGACGAAATCGGATTTATGACATTATGTGCAAAAACAACTCCTATCCCCTTTTGGTAATTGGGCTATGGAGTTTGAAGAGTCGACACCTAATGATTATAATGCATTAGAACACTTTAAGAAGAAAAGAACTAAGGGCTTGAAATTATCTCGAGGGGAAGGTGTTAGGCAACCCTCAAGATCCACTAGTGTGGTTCCCGGCCTTGCTTAGATGTGACTTTAAGAAGCATAGAAATAGACAAGCAAAGTTTGCACATAAAGAATACGAGCAAGTTGATAATTTTGAAAGAAGGATAGCACAAGTAAAAGGGAATTTTAGAGAAACCATTTAAACAAAGAAAAAGTAAGGAGGTTCCTAGGTTTAACCATAATACAGAACATTCGACGCAATATCCCGCACATGTTCCCAAAGAGCGGTTGCTTTATGATATTAGCGCATCGTCATCATCTCCATATTCTACCCTTCCCACCCTGTTAATATAATTAAGCACATTTAGTCTCGTTTACTTATTGCAGGCTAATACCCGTCCCGACCTATTAGTCCTGGGGTATTTGGACTTTTAATCCTAAAATGGAAGAAAGGGGATGAGGGCATATATGGAAGTTAAAGGTAAAAATGCTAAGGCATCAATCAAAACAAATAGCACATAAGAGAAGTAAACGAACATGCAAAGGTAACACATAAACCCCTTAGACCATACAGCAATTAGTTTAGCATGACTTGCAATTACTTATTCGGTCTTAAGCTTAAAACTGATAGTGGATAGATTAGATTAACACATAAAGTTGGATAATAAATCGGCTTTAAGCCCCTCGGGTCCGGTTAGTTAGAAACTTGAAGTAGTTTAAAACCAGTAATTTCAGAAAAAACGTTAATATTAGACAAAGATCTATAAAGAGTGGTTTTGGAAATAGGAATTTGAAGTCTACAAAAGATCTATAAAGAGGGGTTTTGGCCAGATTTCAAAAAATAGACGACATTCGAAAAGTTCTGTTAAAAATTTTTTAACAAATTAGGAGATTTTGAATCGTATGAGCATGATATCTATTTATTGATTTATTGCTACTTTTAGAACGTTTAGGGGGGGCTACTGTTTGCCTAGCGTTTTATGCAATCCCTATAGGCATGATTTCTAGATGCAATGTAAAATCATATAGGCATGATTTCTAGATGAGATGCAATATTGAAATCCTATAGACATGATTTTTAGATGCAACGTAAAATCCTACAGGCATGATTTCTAGATGAGATGCAATATTGAAATCCAATAGACATGATTTCTAGATGTGATGCAAAATTGAAATCCTATAGACATGATTTCTAGATGTGATGCGATATTGAAATCCTATAGACATGATTTCTAGGCATTGATTGATGCAATAATATAAACCCCCTCCCCCACCCTTTTTACTATATCCCCAAATTCTTTTACAAGGCTTATTACAAAAGTGGAAAGAAAAAAAAGACTAAGAAAATAAATACATCAAAGCTAAAAGGGACCCTGGGAAGCTCAAAGCAACCTTAATGTCCAACACATGTATTTTACCAAATCCGAGCTCCAAATTCCAAGGCTTTCCCTTAGAGTGTTTCAAAGTTCCAAGGGCTTTGAGGAAGCCCAGGCAATGCATACACCCTGAAACAAAGATTAGAGCAGTGCAATGTGTAGAATTACCAGAGGGGAGTAGGACTTAAAGAACTAAAAGTAAGTGTAAAAGTGAGGGATTAGAGGAATACCAAAGCAAAGGGTGGTCATACCTAGCCATGAATGGGACTGGCACACCCCTGAACCTTTACATGGCTTGAACAAATAAGAGCAGACTTAAGAAAGTCAGATTTAAAACCGTGTAGTGATTAGGACACCATCAGACCTGAGTCAAGATCAACACATAATAGGGGTTAAGGGAATGGGACTAATTTTGAGTATAGGTTTAGAGCAACCTGGTTCTAAACTAGGGAAGGCAATGGAGTGCCACCCTAGTCCAAAACGATACTCACACACAAAGGGGGATTAAAGGGAAGGGGGTTACATGAAAGCATTTGTAGCAAACAGAATTAAACTAAGGGGAGTTGGGGGAAGAGATGTACATGAAAGAACTTTTGCAAGCACATAGCATCAAGACATGGGGATAGGGGGTAGGGATGTACATGCTGAAGTTTAATTACATAATATAAGAAAATTAAGTACAGAGATGCATGTTAAAGACAGGTAAACACATGGTTTTTGGGGACGGTATTTAAATCGTGGACCTACCAGTTGCAAATTCGAATAGTAAAGCAAGTAGGCCAGATAGGACTTTATAGTTTAGCCTTGGCTTTCAGACGGCTAAACTCAAGCAGCAGAACAAGTAGCAGAGAAAACGTAGTGAGGACAAGAGAGAGTTTTAATGAGTGAACTTGTATTGTTTGTGTGTCTGCAGTGGAAAGGGGTGGGGGTTTTAAGTTTAAAAGTAAGCAGCCAATAAGGCAAGAAAATAACTTAGTATCAATCACAATCAATTATGGAAAGGATTCCCTTTAATTAAGGAACCATAATTAAGGTAAATAAACAAGGTTCTATTTTTCGTAAGAAAATCAAGATTGAGTTGAAAATAAAGGGTAAATACATACAAGGTTTTTTTTTCGAAGTACATACGGTTTAAACAAATAAGGTAAATAGAATCATCAATCACACAAGGAATCAAGGAAACAGGGATAGTCTTATGCAAAATGCAGATGGAGAAAGAGCTTAGTCTCGAAAGGCAGATGATAGCCTTATGCAAGATGGAGGTAGAGCTTAACCTAGAAAGGTAGAGAATAGCCTTATGCAAAATGTAGATGGAGATAGAGCTTAGTATCGAAAGGCAGATGATAGCCTTATGCAGGATGGAGGTAGAGCTTAACCTCGGAAGGCAGAGAATAGCCTTATGCAAAATGCATATGGAGACAGAGCTTTAGTCTCGAAAGGCAGATAATAGCCTTATGCAGGATGGAGGTAGAGCTTAACCTCGGAAGGCAGAGAATAGCCTTAGGCAAAATGCAGATGGATACAGAGCTTAGTCTCGAAAGGCAGATGATAGCCTTATGCAACGCAGGAACGTAAAAGAACGAATGGTAGTAAATTTTCTTAGCTGGTAGACGATTTATCAATATTGGGACTGCTGGGGAGGGCGGATAGTGACCCTGTGAGGATTTTTATCCTAAAGAGAGGATGTGTTTCAATTCATAACCTAAGTTCCTGAAACCAAAGAAAAGTCGTGAGTTATGCAGGGAAAGGTTAGTTCATGTCCTCTAGCTTTTGGCGTCGTATGTCATGGGGTTAGAGTTGTTAAACGATGGTGGTGCAAGTGATGTTTATTCATGACTTTGATAAATATAATGCAAGTACGTATATATATAGAATTAAACTAAGCGTAGTTAGGGGAAGAGATGTACATGAAAGAACTTTTGCAAGCATATAGCATCAAGACATGGGGATAGGGGGGTAGGGATGTACATGCTGAAGTTTAATTACATAATATAAGAAAAATTAAGTACAGAGATGCATGTTAAAGACAGGTAAACACATGATTTTTGGAGACAGTATTTAAATCGTGGACCTACCAGTTGCAAATTAGAATAGTAAAGCAAGTAGGGCAGATAGGACTTTATAGTTTAGCCTTGGCTTTCAGACGGCTAAACTCAAGCAGCAGAACAAGTAGCAAAGAAAACGTAGTGAGGACAAGAGAGAGTTTTAATGAGTGAACTTATATTGTTCGTGTATCTGCAGTGGAAAGGGGTGGGGGGTTTTAAAGTTTGAAAGTAAGCAGCCAATAAGGCAAGAAAATAACTTAGTATCAATCACAATCAATTAGGGAAAGGATTCCTTTCAATTAAGGAACCATAATTAAGGTAAATAAACAAGGTTCTATTTATTGGAAGAAAATCAAGAATGAGTTGAAAATAAAGGGTAAATACATATAAGGTTTTTTTTCGAAGAACACACGGTTTAAACAAATAAGGTAAATAGAATCATCAATCACACAAGGAATCAAGGAAACATGGATAGTCTTATGCAAAATGCAGATAGAGAAAGAGCTTAGTCTTGAAAAGTAGATGATAGCCTTATGCAAGATGGAGGTAGAGCTTAACCTAGAAAGGTAGAGAATAGCCTAATGCAAAATGTAGACGGAGATAGATCTTAGTCTCGAAAGGCAGATGATAGCCTTATGTAGGATGGAGGTAGAGCTTAACCTCGGAAGGCAGAGAATAGCCTTATGCAAAATGCATATGGAGATAGAGCTTTAGTCTCGAAAGGCAGATAATAGCCTTATGCAGCATGGAGGTAGAGCTTTACCTCGGAAGGCAGAGAATAGCCTTAGGCAAAACGCAGATGGATACAGAGCTTAGTCTCGAAAGGCAGATGATAGCCTTATGAAATGCAAGAACGTAAAAGAGCGAATGGTAGTAAATTTTCTTAGCTGGTAGACGATTTTTCAATATTAGGACTGCTGGGGAGGGCGGATAGTGACCCTGTGAGGATTTCGATCCTAAAGAGAGGATGTGTTTCAATTCATAACCTAAGTTCCTGAAATCAATGAAAAGTCGTGAGTTATGCAGGGAAAGGTTAGTTCATGTCTTCTAGCTTTTGGCGTCGTATGTCATGGGGGTAGAGTTGTGAAACGATGGTGGTGCAAGTGATGTTTATTCATGACTTTGATAAATATAATGCAAGTACGTGTATATATATATATATATATATATATATATATATATATATATATATATAGAAAGGATTTTTTTTTGGGTAAACTGACGACTAAAACGTGGTCCAAACACGGCGACCTCGCTTGCTCTAAAATTTAAAGGGTCCTCCTCAAAATTCTGGCCCAATTTACTGGGCTGGTGCTGCTGACAGCTATGCTGAATAACGGAACGTGGATACATTCCAGAATTTTGAGGGTCCTTCTAAAAATTCTGCCCCAGTTTACTGGGTCCAAAAGTACCCTGCTCGGAGTATCTTCTTCGCCAAAATGAAACCATTCATGTGCGGTCCACAAGTCCCTGCGTGCACTTCCTCCAATAGTCTGGTTGCTTTTTTTTCTTCGACACATCTTATTAATCCCAAATTAGGAGTCCTCCTATATAGGATTTCTCCACCGTGAAAGCAATTGTTGGACAATCTCCGAAGTGTTCGTTTCTGAGTGGTATTGGCAAGCTTTGGGTATTCTCTTGTTGTCAAGTATTTTCTTATGTCATAAAACCAAGGCTCTCGTCGGCTTCTTCTTCAATGTGAGCACAATAAGATGGCTGGTCATGAACCTCGACCTGGATGGGATTGATAAAGTTTGTATCTGGATGATGGATCATAGAAGATAAAGTAGGTTAGGCATCGGCGAGCTCACTGTGTGCTTTTGGAAGGTGCTGGAATTGCTTCTTTCTGAATCTTTTCCTAATCTCTTGTACGTGATACAGATATGGGAGTATCTTAGAATTATTGGTAGCCCATTCTTCTGGAACCTTATGTATGAGTAGGTCTGAATCTCCGATCACTAACAGTTCTTGAATGTTCATGTCGATGGAAAGCTTGAGCCCTAAGATGCAGGCTTCGTATTCGGCCATATTGTTGGTGCAGGGGAATCTGAGCTTAGCAGATACTGGGTAATGCTGACTAGTTTTTGACACCAAAACCGCTCCTATGCCAACTCCTTTGAAATTTGTGGGTCTGTCGAACCATATCCTCCAACCATCATAGGATTCTGTAATGCCTTCTCCTATGAAGGCTATCTCTTCATCAGGAAAATACGTCTTTAGGGGTTCGTATTCTCCTCCTACAGGATTCTCGGCAAGGATATCTGACAAGGCTTGTCCTTTTACCGCCTTCTGGGTAACATAAATGATGTCGAATTCACTTAATAGTATCTGCCACTTGGCGAGCTTACCTGTAGGCATGTGCTTCTGAAAGATATACTACAACGGGTCCATGATATGAGATGAGTGGTGTAAGCGCAGAAATAGTGTCTTAATTTCTGAGCTACCCAAGTTAAACAACAACAAGTGCGCTCTAATAAGGAAAATCGAGTCTCGTACGGGGTAAACTTCTTGTTGAGATAGTACATGGTCTGCTCCTTCCTTCCTGTTTCGTCATATTGTCCAAAAACACAACCAAATGCCCCATCCAATACTGCAAGATAAAGCAATAGAGGTCTCCCTGGCTCGGGTGGAACTAAGAGTGACAGCGTAGAAAAGTATTCCTTGATTTTGTCAAAGGCCTTTTGACAATCCTCAGTCCACTTAGTGGTGGAATCTTTCTTTAGCATCTTGAGGATGGGTTCACAAATGACAGTGGACTGAGCTATGAATCGGGTGATTAGTTGAGCCTCCCTAGAAAACTTATTACCTCTTTCTTGTTCCTTGGCGGTGGTAACTCTTGAATGGCTTTGACCTTTGACGGGTCCAATTCTATTCCCCGACGACTCACAATGAAACCCAATAACTTTGCAGCAGGGACCCCAAATGCACACTTGGCGAGGTTCAGTTTCAAGTTGTACCTCCTCAGTCTGTTGAAGAATTTTCTCAAATCTCCCATGTGATCTGCGGCTTTCCTGGATTTAATGATGACGTATTCCACATACATCTCGATCTCTTTATGTATCATATCATGAAAGATTGGGGTCATGACTCTCATGTAGGTAGCACCAACATTCTTTGAACCGAACGGCATTATTCTGTAACAATACATTCCCCACGGTGTGATGAATGTCATCTTCTCTCCATCTTCTTCATCCATCCATATCTGGTGGTATCCAGCAAAACAATCAATGAAGGACTGGAGCTCATGTTTGGCACAATTATCAATTAGTATGTGTATATTTTGCAAAGGGAAATCGTCTTTAAGACTGGCCCGGTTGAGATCCCGGTAATCGACACAGATTCTAACCTTTCCATCCTTCTTTGGCACCAGCACAACGTTGGCTAACCATGTTGGGTATTCTACCACTTTGAGAACCCTAGCTTTGACTTGCTTGGTAACTTCCTTTTTGATTTTCAAATTCATGTCTGGCTTGAATTTTCTGAGTTTTTGTTTGACCGGTGAGCATGTAGGATCTATTGGCAGCTTGTGAGCCACGATGGACGTGCTGAGGCCGATCATATCATCATATGACCAGGCAAATATATCCTCATATTCTTTCGAAATCTTTGTGTATTCTTCCTTTTCTGATGGTGACAAGTGTACGTTGATACATGTTTCCTTGGCATTTTCTACATCTCCCAAATTAATGACCTCCGTTTCATCCAAGTAAGACTTAGGTCAGTTCTCAAAATTCTCAACCTCCCTAACAGCCTCTTCTGGTAATTCATCCTCTTCTGAATCTATGTCTGTTTGTCGCATTATCTCGTTTCAAGTTACAGTCGTCGGTTCATCATCAAGGTACATAATAGTAAATGATATTTAAAAATAAAATTAAAAATACTGAGTTAATAAACAAAGCATAAGTATTAATTTAAAAATGTTAGCAATGATTTTATAATTAAAAATGCTATTAAATAGTGAAATAGGCTAAAATTGTAATTTCATGAAATTTTAGTTTAGAAATACCAAATGAACTTGTAAAAATTATGTAAAAATCATGTAAACTATATTTTTGTGTCAATGAGAGAATCAAATAAATAATTTACCAAAATAACAAATTTTGGGAATAATTAACGGATTTTGTAGTACAAAAATAGGATATAAATTGATTTAAAACTCCTTAAAAATGTGAAAAAATACTAAAACCTTTATGGATTCTTATATATGCTATTTCTTTGAGAATATTTTGACTATAAAAATATATAGGAAAAAATTGGGTATCAACAACTATAGGTGATGATGGTGCGTTGAAGATGCACGACTGGATTTGTGTGCCCAATATGGATGGGCTTAGAGATTTTATACTTGAGGAGGCCCACAACTCACGGTATTTCATCCATCCGGGTGCCGAAAATATGTACCAAGACTTGAGACAGCATTACTGGCGGAGGAGAATGAAGAAAGATATTGTGGGATTTGAGGCTCGGTGTCTCAACTGTCAGCAGGTGAAATATGAGCATCAGAGATGGGCGGTTTGATAAAGCAAATGGTTATTCCAGAGTGGAAATTGGAGAAAGTTACTATAGATTTCGTGAGTGGTCTTTCACGAACTTTGAAGAAGTTCGATTCGATTTGGGTCATTTTGGATCGGCTGGCCAAGTCCGTGCATTTTATTCCAGTATGTACCACATATTCTATCATATGGAGGTACTCAGTTCACTTCTCAATATTGGAGAACTTTTCAGCACGAGTTGGGTACTCAGGTGGAGTTGAGTTCAGCATTTCATCCTCAGACGGACGGACAGTCCGAGCGTACCATTTAGATACTGGACGATATGGTGCGTGCTTGTGTGATTCATTACGGAGTTTCTTGGGATGAGTTTTCACCTCTCGCAGAGTTTTCCTAAAACAACAGCTATCAGTCTAGTATTCACATGGCACCGTATGAGGCCTTGTATGGTAGGCGGTGTAGATCTCTAGTCGGTTGGTTCGAGTCCGGCGAGGCTAGATTGTTCGGGACAGATTTGGTCCAGGATGCCTTAGAGAAGGTGAAGGTGATTCAGGAGAGACGTCATACCGCTCAGTCGCGTTAGAAAATTTATGCAAACTGGAAGGTTCGAGATGTATCTTACTCTGTGGGTAAGAAGGTTTTGCTAAAGGTTTCACCCATGAAGGGTGTGATGAGGTTTGGGAAGAAAGGGAAGCTGAGTTCGTGGTTCATCGGACCTTTTGAGGTGCTTGGGAGGATTGAGGAGGTGGCCTATATGCTTGCTTTGCCACCCAGCTTATCGGGCGTTCATCCGGTATTCCATGTTTCCATGCTCTGGAAGTATGTTGGGGACCCGTCTCATGTTTTGGATTTAAGCACAGTTCAGTTGGATGATGATTTTACTTATGATGTGGAGCCACCGGCTATTTTGGGTCGTCAGGTCAGCCCGTAGAGGCTACCTGGGAGACCGAGTAGGAGATGCGAAGCAGATACCCTCATCTATTTGAGACTTCAGGTATGTTTCTTGACTCGCTCGGGGACGAGCGTTAGTTTTAGTTGGGGAGGATTTAACGATCCAACTCGTCATCTCATGTGTTTCTGTACCGTTTTTCCCATTTTATGCTTCTACATATTTCATTATATGTGTTTGGTTAAATTGAAGTAATTAGAATAGAGTTTGGTTGGAAATGAGACAATTAGTCTCTTTAGGGAAAGTTTGGTTTGGAATAGTCAACCGAATGTTCACTTGTGAGTTAGAGGGCTCGGAATGGATTTTCAATGATTCAGATAGTTTCAGGGGATGATTTAAGGCTTAGGTGGGTACTGGATTGTACCATCATATGCATTGCATTGCATCCATACATCTGCACCTTTAGTTGTTGTTCAGCTGTTAAGTTCCACATATCACTACATCATTGGAATTTAACTTATCTTGTGTATTTCTGTGTTTTCCTATCTTTGGACTGTATTTACTTTTATTACTCACTGGCTCGGAGTACTCACTTTACTCCCTGCACCTTGTGTGCAGATCCAGCAGTCAGCAGTTATAGCTTTCTGGGAGTGTCAAGGTAGTTGCACGATGTTCGCAGCCATTTTCCTTCTCCCTTCTGTCCATATCTCTTGTTTTTCGCACTTTCACCTTAGACAAACTTTGTATTGGTACGACATTATGTATTCTAAAGGCTCAGACTTGTGACTCTGGGTCCTAGTAGGACTATTTCATGTATTTTGTTATTTTCGCACTTTTCAATAAATTCTGACTCCTATTATATTGTGTTATTGTTTCTGAAATCTATCTTAGGTTTTTTGAAAATTGTGGTAACAAAGCCGGACTTGCCTAGTAGTGTGTTGGGCGCTATCACGATCGAGTTAGGATCGTGACAACGCCCTATCGGTTATAATGATATTATAATAGTGTTTGGGCTGTAGGAGCCCTTCTAGAATCCGTACATATTTCCAATGAGCTTGGTTGATATGATTGAAGGATAAATCCTTCCTGGACATGAAATCTTTAGAGTAGCATAAACTTTGAGAGAATCTCTGGGAGATGAGTCAAAGTAGATTAGCTAAGTGCTTACGTATGTGTTTGAAGTCTTGGACAAAACATGAGTTAAGTTATTTAATAAATGATTTGTCTTTTTAGGTCTTAAACAACGTTTGGCGCCAGGCAAACGCAACCAAATATTTTATATATATATATATATATATATAAGAAGAATTGATTAAGGAAATATTAAAATAGGAACCTTCAACCACTTCCTTAAATTTTGAGACTTATGCTTATTAAAAGCTTTCGATCAATATGGTAACATTAAATTAGAAAATTGAATTCTCAAGAAAGAAAACGTTAAATCATTTACTACTTGATTGCTAAGACTTTTTCCTTCTATAAAAGAAGACCATAATTCAGGAGGGAACCACCACTGAAAATTACTTACCATAGTAAATTAGCAAAAACATTTAGAACCAAAGTAGTGATATCATATGGCAGGAGTGAAGTTGCTTGGTCTTTGGTATAGCCCTTTTAGTCACAGAGTTGAGTGGGCTCTAAAGCTTAAGGGCGTGAAATATGAATTTGTAGAAGAAGATTTACAAAACAAGAGCCCTCTGCTTCTTCAATCAAACCCTGTTCACAAGAAAATACCAGTGCTTATTCACAATGGCAAACCCATTTCTGAGTCTCTTGTCATTCTTGAATACATTGACGAGACTTTTGAAGGTCCTTCCATTTTGCCTAAAGACCCTTATGATCGATCTTTAGCTCGTTTCTGGGCTAAGTTCCTTGACGATAAGGTAAAATCCTATCTGCATAATTTTGTAAAGTTATTTTGAATGTTTAATTCCATATATGATGGTTTAGTCATGTCATGCGTCAATCTTCAGATCTACAGATCCATAAGTGTAAAACCATTCCAATGGATGTGTTAAAAGGTATCAAGGTAGACATAAAATTGTTTGGAAACAAGATCTCTATATAGGTATCAATTATTTGGGAAAATGGTTTAGTGATGTTAGTAAGTCTACCTAGATCTTATATTTTTAGAAATATTTAATAATGTCATGTTTATGTGTCAGAAGAAAATATACAAAGCTTGGAATACTGTTCATAATTTAGTACAGCAATGGTGTGGATTTAAAAGGAGTGACATTGTTAATGAGAATACTTTAACTTGTGATTGAGACATAGTATTGTCGTCGTTGTTGTTGTGATTGAGCATTTTGCAGGTGACTGTAATAGTGAATACTTTCCTTAGCAAAGGGGAGGAACAAGAAAAAGCTAAAGAGCAAGTTTGGGAGATGTTGAAAGTTCTTGACAATGAGCTCAAGGATAAGAAGTTTCTTGTAGGTGACAAATTTGGGTTTGCTGATATTGCAGCAAATTTGGTGGCATTTTGGCTAGGAGTTTTCGAAGAAGCCTCTGGAATTGTTTTAATGACAAGTGAAAAATTTCCAAATTTTTCTAAGTGGAGAGATGAGTACACTAACTGCAGCCAACTCAAGGAATCTCTGCCTCCAAGAGATGAGTTGCTTGCTTTTTTCCGAGCTCGTTCTCAAGCTGCTACAACTTCTGCTTCCGCTCCCAAATGAACAGATTCGCATACATTTTATGAAGTTTCGAGATTATGTGTTAGAATAAAATTTTGAATCTAGGACGAGGTCTGTAGATTCAATTATGTATACTTATGCAAAAGGAAAAAAATTAAATTTTATATAAGATTAAGCTCGTTCAGAATTAATGACTCTAGATTCTGCAATTTCTTCATTCTTTTTTTTGAGCAACAAGGACCTAACACTTATATTAACTAGGCAATAACAGAGTCATTACAACGAGATTCACCCAAAGGGGTATTTCCTACTTTGCTATTACAAATCATGTCACTTAAGACATTTAGATTACCAAAATGAACTAGATTGGAGCATATTGTCTTGTTAAGCCTTTTTAATAACGCAAGTCTTTCTTCTTGGTCAGAGCAAAGAGTATCATAAACATAAGGTGGGGGATAATACAAAATAGTACAGTCCTTGGCGCACTGAATCTCCCTGATTGCCTTCTTAGCCACTAGGTGTGCTACATTGTCGGCCTCCCTGAATGCGTGATGGATTACCTGGACCTTCAATTGGATCATTAACAACCTGCAATCAGAGATAATGGTATCAAACAGTGGTAAACCATTTCTAATGTGATATATTGCATCCGTGGAATCCATCTCTACTTCGATGTTATAAAGTCCTTGATCAATAGCCAATTCCAATCTTGCCTTTAATGCAAGAAGTTCTCCATGGACTGGATATAGACCTTTAGCAATCCCCTGAAAACCAGTAATCTAACAACCATTCATATCTCTAATGATCCCTCCCAACCCACAAAGGGAATTTGGTTGGGAGAAGGAACTATATGTGTTAAGTTTGAAGTTACACTCCTTTGGTTTGATCCACCGAACCCTAATATCAATGGACGGGTGTATGAGGGGTTCTTTATAGGTAAGGAGTTTAAATTGGACTGCATGGTTGATAGCAGGTTTAAGATAGATTTGATTGAGCAGATTATTAAAGAGATTATTATTTCTGTTGATCCAAATGGTCCAAATGATGAAGGGAAGGAGCTCCTACTAATTAACAATGTTATTATCAAGGGAAGGGTGTTTGCTCCTTTGTAAGTCCAGCCAGTTTTGATTTAGGGGTATAGAGTAAATGTCTAAGTTGAGCAAAGACCATATATTATTAACAGCCTGTCACCTTAAAAATATGTGATCAATGGTTTCTTGATGTATTTTGCAAAAGGAGCAAGTATGGTCAATATTGATGCCTACATAATTGAGGTAACTTCTGGTAGAGAGTTTATTGTGGGAAATTTCCAAAGCATATATTTTAATTTGATTGGGCAGTCTACTTTCCAGATCCATGTGAAATCTCCCTTGGGCACAACTTGACTATCAATAATATAGTAGGATGATGTAGACGTAAAGAGGCCATTTGAATTCAGTGACCAGGTAGGGATATTATAGCTTCTATTGGAAGGGGAGATAGCAATTAATTTATTGATTAAGGACTCCTGAAGATTAAATGGAAGCTTGGCGATATCCCACTTATTATTGACATATATATCATTGATGGTAAGAGCCGTATCAACTTGGGATAAGGGGCCAATGAAACCGTTTCTAGGGGGAGGAGTATCATGAATCCAATTACTATACCAAACAGTCATCTTCGAGTTAAGGTGGGGAATCCACTTAGTGCCCTTATTACAAATCTCCCATCCTTTGAAAATACCTGACCAAATAAAGGAAGAGTTATTCACCTTTTTTCTTGTGGCCATAGAGATTAAATAAAAGTTTAGTCGATGGGGCTTTGGGGGTATTAATAAGTCTTCAAGAGAGATTTGCAATATTAGCAAGGTTCTTGCTCTTGGCTTTTCGAATCCCTAAGCCACCCTCTTCCTTAGTTCCAGTAACAGTTCCCAATTTATAAGATGGAGTTTCTTTTTTTCATTATTCGTACCCCAAATAAAGTTTCTTTGGATCTTGTCTAATGTGCGTATAGTTTTTTTTGACAGAAGGGTGTATTGCATTAAGTGATTTGGAAGGGCGTTTAGACAAGTATTTGCCAGTACTATTCTACCTGCCATGTTTAGGAAATTATCTTTCCAATTACCTAACCTAGTTAGCATGTTGTCCAAAATAAACTAAAAATCCTTGGCTTTGGGTTTCGAAGTTGTTATAGGGAAGCCTAAGTATTTTTCAAAGGAATTGGCGATTTTAATATTAAAAATATTTTAAATCTTCGAAATAGACTGCTTGGAACAATATTTAGAGACAATAATTTTAGACCTAGACATGTTGATAGATTGGCCTGATAGAGAGCAAAAAATGTCAAGACAGTCTTCGATTGTAGTAATTATTTTTTCATTTATTTTTGCTAGGAGGATAAGATCATCAGCATAGAAAAGGTGTGATAACGGAAGATTACCCTTTTCCAAAAGAAATGGGACTCCATTCACCTATATCAACCTTATGATTGATGAGGCTGGATAGCATCTACATACAGAGATTAAAAATATATGGTGACAAGGGATCAAATTGTCTTATACCTCTACTAGGGGTGAAATAGGGGGCTCTATTTCCATTAACTAGGACTGCTATTCTAGAGGTAGAAATGCAATTCATCACAAGCCTAATAAATTTAGGAGGGAATTTGAATAACAATAAAGTTTTATAAATGAAGGACCATTCAAGGCTATCAAAAGCTTTTTCTAGATCAATTTTAAAAAGCATATTATGATACTTACCTTTATAGTTATGCATTTTAACAAAAGTTCTTGAATGTTTAAAGCATTATCGCTAGCTCTTCTATTTTTAAGAAAGCTAGTATAATAGGGACTAATAATAGTATCCAGGAAGGGTTTAAGACGGTTACAAATAATCTTAGAAATGATCTTGTAGATGTTATTGCATAAACCAATTGGTCTAATATTTTTAAAGTTGTTAGCATTTGAAATTTTAGGGATTAAACAAAGGAGAGTGTCATCGATACCTTTTGGTAAAGTCCCCTTGGTGAAAACTTCCTTACAAAGCTTAATAACCGAATGGCCTATGATTTTCTAAAGATTTTTGAAAAAGAATGGATGTAAATCATCGGGACCTGGGGATTTGAATGGTTTAAAAAGAGAAACAAGCTTGTTTAATTTCAGAAATTGTGATCGGGCTATCTAAGGATGCAAGATTGAAGTTGGAGAATGAGGTAGGGTTTTTTAGATTATTGTCCCAACCACTAGATATATGTGAAGTTGTATAAAATGCCTTGAAATAATTAATAGTGTGAGATATGATCTCTGAAGGGTCATTAATCCATAAGTTATGATCATTTTTAAAAGATACAATTCTATTAACTCTTTTTCTATTAGTGGCAGAGATATGGAAAAACCTTGTATTTGCGTCACCCTCATTAAGCCAAGAAATTCTAGATTTTAGTTTTCACTAGTCTTCTTCTAATTTCAAGATAGTATTAAAGTCATAAATGAGAGATTTTCTAGGGATTTGAGGAAGGGACTTTGATAATAATTAGGCGATTTTTGTATACCATTCAGCCTAGCTAAAATTTTCCTTTTCCTTCATAAGAGATCACCAAAGGTATTATGTTTCCAGAGAGTAACATTAGTTCTAAAGTTAACCACAGCCTCCTCAAAAGAATTTGCCATCCAAGATTGTTCAACCACTTTATGAAATGAGGGATGCTTACACCTATAAGTTTCTAATCTATAGGGTTTAGGGTAAGGGATAAACAGTTTAGGAGTAAGATTTATAAGGAGGGGATAATGACCGGAGTGAGTCTTAGGGAGATAAACTATAGAAGCATTAGGGAAGGATTAAACCCAAAGATCATCACCAAAAACATTATCGAGCCGTTCAAGGATTAATTGATTATTTTTAAATTTATGGTTTGACCAAGTATATTTTTCACCCTTAAAACCAAGATCAATAAGGTTACAAAAATTTAAAAAGGACCAAAGTTTAAGGCACGATTTCTATTTACTGGCTTACGACAAATTTTATCATTTGAACTAAAAATATAATTAAAATCACCACCCATAAGCCAAGGACCATTATAATTTTTAGAGAGATCCTTAATGTTTCCCCACATGATGTCTCTATCAGAACTATTAGTACTAGCATATATTCAAGAGAAGAGCCATTGAATATTAATAGTACGTATCTCTATGGTGGCATGGATTTCATGGTTTCTTCTAATGAAGTTGTGCACGGTTACCTTAGAGCTATCCCAAAGAACCACCATACCACCACTTTGACCATTAGCGGGGACCTCAATGAGTTCGGAGAACCCAAATTCATTCATTAGATTAGCATGATTTTGGATCCTAGTTTCTAGCAAGGCCAGCATGCACGGCTTATGGGTTACCATCAAGTCTCTAAAATTCCTCATAAACTCGTCATTGTTTCCACCTCTTATATTCTAAATTATGAAATTAATTGGATTAGACATATTAAACATTGGAGGAGGGATGTGTCAATTCTCCATGGACGAGTTGGAGAGTCTCCTTAGGGTTGGAACTAGTATCATGGCTTTGCTTCCCACAGTGGGATCTTGTGGCGGACGAATGTCCATAACACATTTGAAGAAGTCTGGGGGACATGCGAATATGTGTCTTTGCTCCTGGTTCTCTTTGAACAAGAACACTTTGACCTCGTTTAGGCTTCCTAATTCCACCACTGACTCCCCAAGAAGCTCTATTGGAGGATTCATTGCTTCTCCTTCCTGATTTTCCTAGATTTTGGAGTTTGTCTATCGGAGGGTCTAGAACTAAGTTCTGCATGTTCATTTGCATGTTGTGGGGAGGAGGTGGGTTCTGGGGTGATTGAGGAACTCCCCACTGCCTTAGTATAGGATTCAAGGCCGTCAATGTTTATGGGGGGGGGGGGAAGAAGGGAAAGTCTAATCCTAGATTTTGAGGGAGAATTGGGACTGGATTGAATGGGGAAGGAAGATTCCATTGATCTCTCATCTCGTGAGCAATCTCCTGGTTGAGAACAGGTGCTAATGGTTTCAATATGATGTTGACCATACATGATTTAGGTAATTGTTCATTGCTAGATGAATACCCTCCGAGATCAGTTGAGCTAGATATCGAGGGTTTTGGATCAGAATTATGCTTTCCTGGCCATTTACTGTAGCATTGAACATTAGGCCTCTCCCTGCTAGCCCCAACTCTACCCAAGATAGTGGATGATGGTCTTGTGGGAGTGGAGGCTCAGCCAATATGATCGGTGGATTTGGCATTTGTTGTGGGAGAGGTGGGAGGTTCTCAATGTTCAGTGGATTGTTGTATCGTGTTATCTAAAGAAGTCTGTTTATTCTTCGAGTGGGGAGAGGAAACCTTGGAATTGTAATGAGAACATTGGGAGATTAAATTTGGAGAAGGAAGATATTTGGCAATGATTGCATCTAATTGCATGCAATTTGTAGGGTTTGGCGTGGGGGATTAGGAAGATATTGAGAGGATTTTTCATGGAAAATTTCCTCCACTTGGCAATATGATTCTTCCATCTGTTCATCAATAGGAGATAGGGTATCCAATCGAAGGGGTGGCTGATTTGGATTTTTGTCTTTAGCACTAGAAGGTGAAGGGTTAGGTATAAGGTCACGCGGGGGGAAAGGGATAGGGGTACTTTACCTACTGAGGGTGGAAGTATTAAGGGGTCTAGGGGATGGTAATTAGTTTCTTTATCAATTAATCTTTTAGGGATTTTATTGTCCGTTGCAGAGGTATTGTCACTCTGAGGGTCTATAGGGTTTTGGGAATGGCCGATTTTGTTAGTAACAGACTTTACCGGAATATTTGGGCTATGATTTATTAAAGAACTTGACATAGAATGACAATCAATCTTATTGGTTTTCCGGACAAATTTAAGTTTTTGTGATTGGATATACTTACATGTCGAGGCGTTAAAAATATCAACGTTTATACCTGGACTTGGAAATCTAGAGGTCAGATTCGTTTGGCTCTTCTCCTGCCTTTTTTTTTGAGTTTCTAAAAGAAACTGTATGCCATCCCTCATCATCCATGGCTTGGCCCCTGACTTGCTCTTCTGGTGCCCTGCTACTAACCCTAGGTTGAGCTGGAGTAGATTTGGTAGTAGGACATTTAGGTACAGCATGACCCACCAGTCCACAATTTGTACATAGGATTTTATCCCCTTCATATTCGGTCAGTTGTTTATGATTTTCAATAGTAATGAATTTTGCTACTAGGCGATCCAATGGAATTTCAATGCAGAGACGGGCATATCGACCTCTAAGAGTAGATGAGGTGCACGCATCCACCTTTATAAGTCTACCTATTGAGTTTCCGATCTTCTGTAAGATAATACCATCGTAGGATTCCGTTGGAAGGTTCGGAAGACGGATCCAGATGGCTGTGGAATTTTGGTTTTCATTAGTGGATATAAAGTTTGGTTTCCACCGTTGACAAGAGAGAAAGTGTCCAAAGATAAACCATGGTCCGTTTTGCAGGACTGATATCATGCTTTCTTGTTTTTCAAATTTCGCAACATAATAATCTGCACCTTTAATTGATCAAAGGAAAGTTTTCCGCAACTTTCTAGAGGTCATAAACTTTTTTCTTACGGATTTGGTGAAGGAGACGTTTTCCTTGAAGTTTTATTATTAGGGAATATTGCCATGGCGTGTATATCCGTATTTTATCTTCTTCTGAGAGAGAGACTACCCTATTATTCATGGAGGCTTCATCTAATGGCAGTGAAGAAGGTTGTTTGGGTGTTACTCCTAGCGGTAGCATATTAGGGACTATGTCTAGTAAAGAACCTTCAGTATTTAGAACATCCTTAAAGGAGGTTTTTGAGTTACTAGGAATTTTGGAATTGTGAATATCTTTAATGTCTGGAGGTTTTGGGGGAATCAAGGATGAATCTGTGTCCATGTTCATTGAGCTGGGGAAGATGAAGAGGTTTGCTTTTTCATTCTCTTCATTCTAACAAAACTACTTATTAGAAAAGCTAGCTTAGCCCTAGGTAGTCACATACAGGAAATTTTCTCAGGCTATGTTTTAATTTGTTAGTTGGTCAGTAATCATAAAATTATATGAATTTTCTCATGGAATTGAAAAAAAGTAAGCAACACAAACAAACCACATCTATAATTTAATGAAATAGTGGCTAACGTAAGCACATAGTCACTCATATGTACACGTAAGCATCGATCTAAAGTGACATCACTTATATGTTGTAAAAGTAAGCTTGCATAGTGAAGTTTTATTTTGTGTCTCATACAACTGACAATAGTTGTATGAGACTCCATTTTGTCTCACAAAATTGTGGACTGCAATCCTACATTGCTGGGTCCATATAATTCTGGGTCCACAAAACTGTGAGACAATAAGTTACCTCATACAACTAGTGTAAGTTGTATGAGACACAAAATAAAAATTTTCGCTTGGCATAGGACATGGAGTTTATATTCTTTTGGGGAAATGGTTTTCGGGCCACTCAAATTTGTAGCGTTTTTAAAAGCCGATACATAAACCTTTGTCTTTCCCACTTAAATATTTAAACTCCTGAAACCTATAACTAATAAACGCATGTGATTGTGCCTGGTCCGCAAGCGCTATGACACAAATGACATGTCACACACTTATCGTCTTATTAATTGTCATGTGTAATTTATGGGTCTCACTTTTAAAAAAATAATTTACTCACAAAGTCAAACTTATAATAAGAGTAGCAACAAGCAAACAAAACCCACATGCAATATGTTAGCAAACGGTCATCAAGTCCAGTTCCGGTCAATTTCTCGTAGTGTTTTAGCTAAAGTGACACACAAAGTCAAAAATTCTTTTAGTTTGTTCTTGTTGTAGTATAAGAAGAAGAAGAACAGAAAATGGTGGTTGTGGCGGATCCAAACAACGCCGCCGGGAACAGGAAAATAACGCCACCGGTAAATTCACCATTTTCAATCGTTAGAAGTCAAATTTGAACCTTCAGATTTTAACCAAACCTCAGTAAAAAAAAAGTAGCGTAAAAATAGTTATAACACTCTCTAAAAGACCTGTTTGTTCTTGTTGTTGTTGTAGTAGAAGAAGAACAGAAGATGATTGTTGTGGCGGCTCCGATCAACGGCAGCAGGAACAGGGAAATAACGCCACCGGTAAATCCACCATTTTAAATTGTTAGAAGTCAAATTTGAACCTTCAGATTCTAATCAAAACTCAGTAAAGAAAATAGTGTAATCTTTCGAAAAAACCAGCAAAATTACTCCGGCGAGATTTCTGCTGGAAAAAATGGCAACCATATGAAGAATCACCCTAAACCGTCGCTGCTTCACCTTTTTGCCACATGCCTGCCACCTTCCTTACCATTTTATATGCGTCACCTCCTTTTCAACAAGTACACTAACAATAGACCAAATAAATCTGAAACGCCACCATTTCACTACTCTTTACCACCAAAATTTAAAGAAGAAGAAGAGACGAGCAATAACCCATTCGATAAAATTTTCTAGTTATGGAAGAGTATGAAGGTGTGAGAAAGTGGGAGGGAAGGAGGGGAGAGGAAGCTGGGAACGAAACAGGGAGAAGAAGCTGGGAACAAATTTTATCTTTCTTTTTTTACTTTATAATTTTCAAATTAAATTAATTCTTTCACACGCTTAATTAACGTGATTCACATGCATTGTGGCCACGTCAATTATATAGTCGCTATGTAAGCATAATCAAACGTGTTTATTAGTTATAAGTTTCAAAAGTTTGAGTGTTTTAAATGAGAAAGATAAAAGTCTATGTATCAACTTTTAAAAACGCAATAAGTTTGAATAACTAGAAGGCCATTTCGCATATTCTTTTCTTGCTTGACTATATATTTGAACAGCATTAAATTTCTATGAATGTCAGGAAGCCAAGACCAATATCTATATTCTATAATATTATTAAAGTATGAATCTCAATGTCGGATTATTAAAATAGCCTTAAATATTTAATTTATATAAGAACGGAATCGTAATAGTTTATAATATAATATTAAATTTTGGATGAGTTACGTTGGATAGGATATATGATGAACCAAATATACACCGTAAAACGAATCCAACTTTGATTAAAAACGTATGTCTATAAAAAGTTCTTTTTTAAGAACAAAAGATCTTGAACCAAATCTTCCAAATTTTTTAGGAAAAATATTCCTATTCATATTAATCGTTCAACTTTTGCTTCTTCTCAATTTTTACCTACTAAATTTTTGAAAGCTAAAGTGTTATTTCAAAGAGATAATATATGTGGTATGAAATTATACGTTTAGAATTTTACTAAAAAACTAGAATATTGAAGTCCACCAACAATAATATATATATATATATATATATATATATATATATATATATATATATATATATATTATTATAAAAGCACGAATACATTATCGGTTTAAAAAAATCTTATATTATTAAGCATAATAACTCATAACAAAAGAACATAACTGATATTATCCTTATAATCCTATTAGTATCATGATACAACACTATACGTTAGGAATCCTACATGATTACCTTTAGAAACTCTATTAGTATAATTACTTTGGGACTGTTTAATTCATATAAAATTGAATAAGTAAATATCTTTATTAATGTAATCCTATTACTTTTAGAAAATATTTTATAATGTCCTATTACTAATTTAATTTAAGAATGTATTATATTATTCAAATCCATTTAGAAAAATGAGAGCCTATATTATTATAAAATTATAATACGATATTAATATACTAAAAATGCCCTAAAATATTAAATGGAAGAACTCAGGAGGAAAGGACATAACTACAATAACCTATTTTTTAGACTACAGACATTCTATGCTAACTTTTAATACTTAAGATTTTAAAATTAATAAAAATTTATCTTAAATTCTCATTAAAATATGTAGGAAGGTTTAATAAAATAAATTTTATAAGAATCCTCCGTATTGGCAATACATTACCAATACATAATATCTAATACGAAGAAAAAATAAAAATAATATTAAATGGACTGCATAAAGAGTTGAAATTGAGAAAAAAATACCCCCACGCTTATTTTATTTTATATTTGAACTATCTTCCTACTCAAATAATACTTTTTTAATTAATTTTTTGCGTAATATTTAAAAATACGCAATTATTAAACAACAACTAAGGGGTCGTTTGGTTTGAATACGGCTGATGCTGGAATAAGTTATACATATATAAGTTATGATGGGATAAGTTATATTGGGATTGTTTTTATCCATTATTTGACATGTTGTAATAAATATGGCAATTCCATAATTTATAAGAAGATGTATAAGTTATACCGTTGCTAATTACCCCACTCTATATGGTATAAGTTATTCCGGTGCTAATTTTAATCATGGAATAACTTATATTTGGTTTGCTAACTAAATAAAGTATTAAGATGGTATTAAATTTTTATGCAAGCACTATGCCTTCTTATACCTCATATCAAACGACCCTTAAGAGAATATTTAAGAAAATAAATGTATGAGAAAGAAAGAAAAAAAAATAGTTGGTAAGAGTCAATACCACTAATGGATCTACCAATATAAAGATCTAAAAGTGAAATGTCATATCAATCTTTTACTATTTGAAAATAGAATTTATGGTGAATAAAATTATAATTAAGATTAAATATTTAAAATAAGATATGAACTAATATTAAGATCTGAATCAACATAGAATAAATTATCTTTTATGTTAAAATAAAATAATTAAATCTTTTAATTAATTATTTAGCAAAGAATCCAATTCAATTAATTCTTAAATTCAGCATATGAATAAAATTCTTATTCAAGCTAAAAAAATCTTAGGCTATATAAATTTATTCCATAAAAAAGTGCGTTAGAACACAAAGTAAAAAGGTTAGTATATTATTAAGAATCAAAATGCTATATAAATGTACGAGGAAGCACAATCAAACCTAAATTCTAAACAAAAACAAGCTTTCAAAACTATATTATAAAGAGTTGACTCTCCTATAATAGGATTATTCTTTGTAGATACCTCCGGCCGAATCGAAATATTTCTACGTCGTGAATTACTTGCAAATATCGTATCAAGCTGCATGACACTATTAGCAATAATAGCAAGTGGTGTACCAACAATGATTTTATTATGATTTCACCCACTTTAGATTTGATATACCTCTTCAAACAACTTAAATAACCATCATAAATATATCAAAGCAGAGCAATGTTGCTAAATTTATAAGGAAAGCAAAATCGGTAATATGCCATGAAGCACTTATGGCTAAGTGTCAAACAATCAAAATAACTGCCCAGAGATCTAGAGATCATATTGATATAAATGAACCGTTTGGTGAAAAGTTAATGGTTTGTGGGGTAATTTTTGTCAAGTACTATCAGTTGTTCTTTAAAATCGACAAAAAGTTTAGACTATAAAAGCTAGCTTGCCAAAGTTATACTTCTGGCTTCAAACAAAAAAATTCAACTGACAAGAAATATAAAGTAAAAACAGATACAGTATCCAGTGTCTTCTTGCTTCGTGCCGGAAACAAAGAAAAGTATCCAATAAAAGATTATTTGGTTCTTCATAAACATTTGGTGATCAATCCCAATGCTAATAGTTAAACATTTAATAATAGAAATATTTCTATAATTAGATTTTGTTCAAATCGCATGATAAAATTAAAAGGATATCTAAGCTAGCAGGAATAAATAGGTTGATCAACTACATAAAAGGTTGATTGCAAAATTTTATAGTAAAATAAAATGATCTTCAATTTTTAACTCAGCAGAAAATGATACCAATAATTACTACCAAGAAAAATACTTAAATATCTTAATACTAAATAGTGTTCTACTATACATGTTTGTTGTCAACTTTCTTATTTCTTATTTATGTTAGTGCAACAACATATAATAGACTATGTTAAAATTGATTATCTATTGTATATAGGTTAAATTTGAAGGAACAATATACCCATCATGCTACTGAAAAACTTAGATACCCCGAATAGCTTATGTAATAATATACATATGGTATATAAAAGTTTTGACAATAACGTTATACATGCAAAAAATATAATACTGGTTAATGTGCTTCTAAGTATATTCTTATCCCTGAATTCACCTTTCGTCTTCCGAAACTAAGGAATATCCTTTTAAATTTGTGTGAAAGTAATTTTAAATATGGTTATGTTTTGCATATATAATAAATAAAGTATAAGGACAAACATCTTAAATACCGGACTATATTTAAAGTAATATATTTCTTACACGAACAATTGTATGTTGTACTTTCAAGATGGATATTAAGATCTACAACAAGAGTTCTGATTAAGGCGGGGCAACCAACACATTAGGAGGAAAAATACACACATAAATATTACCACAAAGAAGTGTTCATTAAGATACCATCACATTAAATATTTTTAAGCTACAATATATAATTATCTAATTAGCATGACAAAATTGATCATTTGTGTAAGTTTTGATGATGTCTATTTATCTAAATTTATATATTATGATAATGTAATAATATTTTTCTGTATTTAGATGATTATTGTATTAATATACATAAAATTTCTCTCATTAATTAAATTTGATGGTCCCTCCATATATTTAAAATCATTCTGTATCATTATTAACGTGCAACCCACGTTCATAAGATACTAATTTATTAAAAATTCCAAATAAGGTTTACTAGATTGCAATGGATTGCAGAAGGTTTAAGACTCTCATAGACAAAGTCCACGAATCTTTTAGTTAAGTGGGTGACTTTAGCGGATATGCCTTTTTTTTTCCTAGCGAAAATACATAAAGTTGGTCGCATCTAGCTAAACACTCAAACTTACCAAATGACAATAGTATAAACACATTGCATTGGTTTACGTGTGTCTCATAAGTACACTTATCCAGAAGGTATTATGTGTGAGACACAATCGCTCTTACACGATTAAATGAACCTATCGGAATTTATAACGTAGGCTACACATGGTTAAACAAAAAAAAGGAGATAAATAAAAATCAAAAAGAAAACAAAAAAGGGGAAAGCTAACAGAGGCTTCATTTCAGTAAACTACCCTATATACCTACCTAATCAAAATTAATTATCCGTAATTACCCATTTTAAAAATAATTACATCAATATTTATTCTATTACAACTAATTACCCGCCCAACCCAATTCTTGTTTGCAGTAGTCATATTTAATTTAGGGCTTTTGACATATCTACCCACAAAAACAAAATTATTTACCCTTGTCCACTCATTTGTTTTCCTACACATAAACTAATTATATTCCCTACCCATAATAGGTTTTGTGGGGAATTTTTCCTTTAATCTTCAATTCTTTTTTATTTCTATGCTTCTTTTCTTTTCTTTTTTCTTTTCTGTTTTCTCCTTTTTTCCTCATTTTCTTTTTATTTTTTTATTTTTTACTATTCTAATTTCATTTAACTTCTTTTTTTATATGTTTTTTCTCTTCATAATCTAATTTTATTTACTATTTTCACTAGTTTTATTATTCTTTTTTAATATATATTATTACTAAATAAAAATCGAATCTTGTACCAATTAAATGCAGATAATACAACCAAGAAAATATTAACTAATATTTGATACTAGTATAGTATATAGCTATACCAACAGGATATACAATTGTATGTAAAGAGTTAAAAAAGTTTAATTCAATTATTAAACTGAAATAATATCAGTTGTCAATAAAAATTTTTTTAAAGAATCTAAAAAGATCTAATTGTAAGAGTATACCATTATACATTATATAGCAAAAAATGATTTATTTATTTTTTTGCATTTTCAATTTGCCGCTCACGCTAGATAAAATCTTAAAACAAAATAAAAGGAAAAAGGCAAATGAATTTGTGGGTAATAATTATACTATTATAGTATATTGTATACTATTATAGCATATTATTATAATATCTTACATATTATTACAGTATACCATAATAATATATTTGTATACTATAATGGTATACTTTCATAATATAACTATATACTCCTATAATATATTAGTATACCATAACGGTATATCGTTACATAATTTTGTTCTTCTCCGATTATTACAATACACCGTTATAGTATATTGTAAACTAATATTACTTTTGCCTTGATACTTCATTGAAATATGACTTGTCTGCCCTGCAAAGTTTTATAATTATTTTTGGATAATTTTAATTTGAGAATATAATACAGATAAATATGAAATATATGACATTACATGAGTGTAACAAATGAAACAACATTGGGATATGTTAAGTTACAAGTTGTTGAGTGAAGGACCTAACATACATGTAAATTAAATAAAAGGTTGGTTAGCAAAAAGAAAGGGCTAGGGTCAAGAAAAGTTACATGGTTGATAGTTATATCAGTATTTAACTATAAATCCTTTGAATTAATAACAAACAAGTGGACAAGAGAATTAAATAACCCATTAAATATTTGTAAAAGGGTCTCGTGGCTTAAGGGATAGGTTGTGAGTGGGCAGGTAATTTGTTTTGATCGCTTAGGCAGTTTATGTCATTATTTTAGGAATAGGTAGAGACGGGTAATATAAATGGCAGACATAGGCATTTTGTGTAGTTTCCTCTTTAATTTAAACAGTAAAAGTGTGAATCCTAAAAAGAAGCTAAAGAATAGTTAGCTTTTTTTAACAGTGGACAGTGCTGTTAGTATTGTAGCTTTTTATGCTATCATTACCCTTTTTTAAAAAAAATTTCTCCATAATTTATTTTATCTTGTAAAAGTAAAACAAGAAATAATATATACTATATAACTAAAATTAGAATTTTCATATGTGTTGAAGTGCTTGTTGTTGGAATTTATCGGGTACTGTTCTTTGATTATGATGTTAATGCTAATTTTCAAAGATTTTATTGTGAGAAAATTAAATCCATCATTGAAGGATCTTGAAACTCATAACTTGATTTATTTGAGTTTTTAATTGTTTTGATCTGTATGGATTTGTTTGGAAAGTTGATTGGATATTGTTGCTAAAGTTTTAGTCAATTTGGTGGAGATTTTATAGTAAATTTTAGAAACTTGGGTTGGAATATAGTTGAACCAGAGAAGAAGACAAAATTTATATTGTATACCCAAATAGTATATATATATACCATTTTAGTATACAATTCATTCCAACTATATACCCTATTAGTATAACTATATATTATATTGGTATCATATGCTAGTTGAATTAATTTTTGATTGTATTAACTGCATTTAATTGGTACAATATTTGATTTTTTTTTTAATAATAGTAATATAGTAAAATATCTTGAAATACTTTATTATATTAATATGTGGTGCACTATTGTTTTTATTTTTTTCTTTATGCATATGTGTTATGTAATAGTAGTATAGTCATATAGTTGCCGAGAATTAACTAGTAAAACTATATACCATGTTTGTATAATTATATGCCATATTGGTATCATATGGTAGTTTGAACATTGTTTTGGTTGTTTTAGCTGCATTTTAAGTTAATTCTATTATGAAATTATTTATATCAACATGAGTTGCAATAATGCTAGAATTTTTGTGTGCCGATGGACATAAATTATGTGTATTAATAGTTTTTATAGTTATATGCAATTGTTGGAATGACCCCATACAACTATATATCCTCTTAATACATGAAATGAGCAAGTTGTTTTGCGAATATTTAGTTTGCAATACGAGCATGTAATTTTCTCATACTTTTATTGCGTCCTTTAATATTTTGGTAGAGTAGTATAGTCGCAAATAGTTGTAGCAATATTTTAGAGAAATCATATGTGTTGTTGGTATACATATATACTATATTTGTATCACATGGTACTAGAAGTCTTTTTCGCTAGTTATACTTTATTTTTATTTTTTAATATTTTATTATCGTTTTTATTCTAACTAGTATATATGGAGATTTGGTTGCCGTGAATTATGTTTCTTGCTGTATAAACTGGTTGTATTACTGCTAATGGTAGAGTGTGTATTAATATTTATAGGGAAGGAGATCAAGGTTTGCATGACAATCATGTGTTGATTCTTAGAATCTGATTATGTAGTTTATGGTACTCAACAACAGTCAATGTGATATTCAGTGTACTAGATCAAGTGACAACTAATATTATTTTAGTTTAAAAATTAAATTTAAAAAATGAGAAAGAAAAATAAAATAAAAGGTATGATGTACTAGTTATATCAAAAAAGAGAAAAGGAAGAAGAAAAGAAGCGTAGAAATAAAAAAGAATTGGAGAATAAAAGGAAAAATTCCCTACAAAAACTACTATGGGTAGAAAATATAATTAGTTTATGGGTAGAAAAATAAATGAATAGACAAGAATAAATAGTTTTATTTTTATCGGTAACTGTGTCAGAACTCCTAAAATAATATATTCATTGTATAAGAAGTAGGTGCCAGAAGACATAAAATAGTAATATCCCTATTTGGTATACTGTTATGACAAGTATTTTATAATAATATTAATTACTAATATGCCATTTTATTATACTAGTATACCATCTTATTATAATAATATATAATTTTGGATCCTATGTACTAGAAATATTTACAGTAATACATATATTTAAAAAATTATAAATAAGATATATTATATAGTTTGTTTTCTTATAACTGATATGGGGAAAAAGAAAAATATGGAACAAATAAGGGGAAAAAGATACTTTATCAGTTTTTTTAATTCTATAACAGAAGGAAAATAAATAAAGAAAAGGATCAATTGAGTGCCGATCATCAATAAGCATTTGATGGTCCATGGAATAGGTAGACCGGGTAAATACTTTGAATTGGGTAGAAACGTGTAAATTGTTTGTGTTGGGTAGGTATTTGTGAACTTATTCCCATTTGTTTTAACTGAAAACCCTAATTCCCAAATACATCTTCATCGAAATATTCAACATTAGGGGAAATAGTTAAATATTACATCCTCCTGTCCAAAATAACTGATATTTTTTTATGTTTTTACACATATTAAGAAATCTACCTTTTAGCATTAATTAGCAATAGAATTGACCATATTAACCTTTACTATCTCACATAAACACTCCTAACACATATTCCAACACTATTTACTCCAAGGACGATGTAGGAAAAAAATAATTAATTCATTTTTTGAAATCTAAAAAAATAAATTATTTTGAACTACAAAAAAATGCCAAAAAATCACTTATTTTGGACCGGAGGGAGTATTCATAAAGCTTAAAGAGTTCTATTTTTTGCATTTAATTTGGGTTCGTTCTTTTGTCTTATTATGTAGTCATTACTGAAAGGATTATCGATATCAACCAGGCGGGCTTGATGAAAAATAACATGAGACATTTCTAAGAGGTATATGTTGGGTTTTTAAGGTATTTAATTAATATATTAAATACTTAAAAGAGGGTGAATGAGAAATGGAGGGAAATAATTTTTGAGTGAAATTTCAAGCCCCCCCCCCCCCCCCATAGGGACATTGTCCCATATTGGAAGAGAAAGAGATTTTTATGGGTTTATAAGCAATTTCTCTTCTTCTAGATCTTAAAGAGATGAGAAGAAAGCAAGCCTCACGCCGTCGTCACTCGCTCGCTTGGCTCGGCTTCGTCTTCGACTTGTGGATTAATTCTAAGTCCACAAGTGGATATGTGTTCACTATTGGTGGCGGAGCGGCACCTTGGAAGTCATCTAAACAAACTTGTATTTCCCGCTCTACAATGGAGGCTGAGTTCATAGCCTTGGATAAAGCCGCTGAAGAAGCTGAATGTCTCCGGAATTTCTTGGAAGATATTCCATATTGGCCCAAAACGTTGGCACCAATATGCATACATTGTGATAGTCAATCGGCAATTGGAAGGGGTGGGAGCGTTATGTATAACGGTAAATCTCGTCATATACGACGAAAACATAAAACCGTTAGATAATTACTCTCTAGAGGAATTATCACGATTGACTATGTAAAGTCAAGTGATAATGTGTCGAATCCACTTATAAAAGGCCTAACTAGAGAGGTAGTTGAGAAGTCATCAAGGTGAATGGGACTGTGGCCGAGAACAAGTCATAGTGGTGGTAACTCTACCTAGAAGACTGGAGATCCCAAGATCTAGGTTCAAGGAGATCAAACAAAGTCATTTATGACGGTTCAACATGATAAACTAAACTTTTGTTCCATTCTCATGATGAGACAACGTTCAGTACAAAGGATAAATAATTAAGGGATTTTAATAATTTCTAAGTTTGATACAGGGTATATCAAATAGTACGAATCACCTATATAAGGTGTGAAGTGTTAGCACTTCAAAGAAAACTTTGTAAGGCCAGTTCTCTATGCACTTATGAAACCAGGAGGTGTTCATGGCTGAAAACGAACACAACAATGAGAACCAAAACACGGTTAATGGTTAGTTGTGAGACTTGTGCTTGTCTAGGTATACACAAAAGTTCGACGGTTCAAAGATATCAAATCTACCGATTAATCGAGTATATCCGACATAAGTTCACTACGGAAAGTTCAAGGGAAAACCTACTTAAATAGATGCAATTAATCCTTACTTACGAATCACACAGTTTTTTCATGCATACTTTCGTGATATATCCATTGCCCATTCATGCGGGGTATCGTTGGATTTTTAAGGTATTTAATTAATATATTAAATACTTAAAAGTGGGTGAATGAGAAATAGAGGAAAATGAAATTTTTGAGTGAAATTTCAAGTTTCCCCCTTAGCATATGGATATTGTCTTTATTGGAAGAGGGAGAGATTTTTATGTGTTTATAAGCAATTGCTTTTCTTCTAGATCTTAAAGAGTTGAGAAGAAAGCAAGTATCGCACCGTCGTCATCGTCGCTCGCTCGGCCCGACTTGGTCTTCAGATTTGGATTTGGATTTGGATTTGGATTTTGTTAAATAATCGATTGATTGATTAATTTTTTGGTCCCAATTTATTTGTCAGAAGTGAGTTATTAAATATTTGTTAATAACAGAATATTAATATTAAATATAAAAATAAAATTCAATCCATTTTTCTATTTTTGTAACATAAAATTAACTACCCACCAATTTTTCCTCTTTATTTTTGAGTAAATAGCCATTTATGTAATGGCATTTATGCTATGGCCGTTTTGCAGAAACAACCATTCTAAAGAGTTGCACCTCTTCAGATTCTAGCCTAAATTTTGGCTATAAATATAGCACTATTATGCTCAGAATTTCACTACGAATTTTGAGTTTTATCTCCTTCTTCTGCATACTTTTAGAATACAAATAAAGCAAAAAGTAAGTGTGATTTGCTACTGATCTTTGTGTTCGCTGAAACACTGGCGTTTGGAGTACCACTACACCAGTGTGTAATTCGTTCTATCGTGGGAGGAAATAATTAATAACCTTGGGGTGCTAGAAGGGGATTAAATTCCTTAAGGAGATACTGTGAATTCAGTGGGCTCGAATTATTTATGATCATTTTTGTTTATATTATTTCTGTTTATCGTTATTTCTATTTATATTAATTTATATTTCCAGAATTGCTTTACAAATAAAATTTATTAACAAGCTTAAGGAATTTACTATATTTATGTATTTGTATTATTGTTTCTGAAGAGTAAAACCTTTGTGGTTTTGTGCTCTATTAAAATCTACGTGATTTTAATGTTGGTGTCATTTTTTTACAGAAATGACTAATGGAAATGAGAACAAGTTGTTCCAATGGTAACAACCAATGCATCAACAAGCTGAATGACATCGACTGCTTTGGCTCCGGTGGAGAAACCCAAAAAGTTTTTCGGGATTGATTTCAAGCGCTGGCAGCAAAATAATTTTTTTCTATTTGACTACCTTAAGTCTTCAGAAGTTCATCATGGAAGATGTCCCTGTGCTGGACGATGAAACTCCTGAACGCTTTCTCACAACTGAGGCGTGGAAGCATTCAGATTTCTTGTGCAAGAATTACTTTCTTAGCGGGTTGGAGGATACGTTGTATAATGTCTACAGTGGCATGGAAACCTCAAAAGAACTGTGGAATGCGCTTGAAAAGAAATGCAAAATTGAAGATGTCGGGTTGAAAAAGTTCGTGGCTGCAAAGTTTTTGGACTATAAAATAGTAGATACCAAATCTGTTATTACCCAAGTCCAAGAACTGCAAGTGATTATTCACGATCTCTCTGCTAAATGTATGAATCAAATTAATATTGATGTTGAAAGTAGTAATCTTAGTATTCTTACTAATGGATATTTTATAGAGGGTCTTGTCATCAATGAAGCATTCCAAGTAGCAGCAATGATTGAGAAGTTGCCTCATTTGTGGAAGGACTTCAAAAACTACTTGAAGCACAAAAGCAAGAAAATCTCCCTTGAAGATCTCATTGTCAGATTGAGAATTGAAGAGGACAACAAAGCTGCAGAAAAAAGAGGTCGTGGAAGTTCAACAATAATGGGAGAAAATATTGTTGAAGAGAACAAGAAGAGAAAGAAGGCTTCTGGTCCGAAATACAACCAAAGTAAGAAGTGGTTCAGTGGAAACTGCAACAACTGTGGAAAAGCTGGGCACAAATCTACGTAATGCCATGCTCCGAAGAAAGACTAGAAGAAGGGCAAGCAAACATGGTAGGAAAACATGATGATGTTGATGACTTATGCGTCATGCTTTCCGAATGCAACTTGGTGGCCAATCCTAAAGAGTGATGGATTGATTCTGGAGCCACTCGCTATGTTTGTTCTGTCAAGGAAGCTTTTGTTACTTATGCTCCTGTTGGACCCAACAAGATAATTTCAATGGGAAATGCCGCAAATGCCAAGATTGAAGGATGTGGGAAGATTTTTCTCAAAATGACTTCCGGCAAAGTGGTGACTTTGAACAATGTCCTTCATGTTCCCGAAATTAGGAAAAATTTAGTCTCTACTGGACTTCTTGTTAAGAATAGATTTAAGTGTGTTTTTATTTTCGATAAGGTTGTAATAAGCAAGAATGAAATGTTTGTAGGAAAAGGTTACCTCACTGAGGGACTTTTCAAGCTGAATGTAATGGTTGGGGAAAATAATAATAAAATATCAGCTTCGTCTTACTTTCTTGAGTCAAATGAATTACGGCATTTACGTTTGGGTCATGTTAATTATAAAACTTTACGAAAAATGATTAATTTGGAAATATTGCCTAAATTTGAATGTGACAAATCAAAATGTAAAGTATGTGTGTAATCCAAGTATGTTAAACATCCTTATAAATCAGTTGAAAGGAATTCAAATCCTTTAGACTTAATTCACATAGATATTTGTGACATGAAGTAAATACCATCTCGTGGTGAAAATAAGTATTTCATAACTTTTATTGATGATAGTACTAGATATTGCTATGTTACTTACTTAATAGCAAAAATGAAGCAATAGACACATTCAAGCAATACAAAAATGAAGTTGAAACACAACTTAACAAGAAAATAAAAATGATAAGAAGTGATGGGGGTGGTGCATATGAATCTCCTTTTGAACAAATATGTTTAGAATATGGAATTATTTATCAAACGGCGGCCCCTTACACGCCTCAATCCAATGGGATTGCAGAAAGAAAGAATCGTTCATTAACGGAGATGATGAACGCATTATTGATAAGTTCTGGTTTGCCACAGAACTTGTGGGGGGGAAGCCGTTCTTACAGCTAGCCAAATACTAAATCGAGTACCCCATAGCAAAACACAATCAATTCCATATGAAAAATGGAAAGGAAGGAAGCCCAACTTGAATTATTTTAAAGTGTGGGGGTGCTTGGCAATAGTGCAAGTTCCTAAACCCAAAAAGGTAAAAATATGGCCAAAAATTGTTGATTGTGTTTTCATAAGATATGCAAATAATAGTAAAGCATATCGATATCTGGTTCATAAATCAGAAAATTCCAACATTCATAATCATACGACTATAGAATCAGATAGTGCAGAGTTCCTTGAAAATATATATCCGTATAAAAAGGAATGTGCGTCGGTTGGTTTAAATCGTTGGGTTCTAAATGGATCTTTAAGAGGAAAATGAAAGATGATGGCACTATTGACAAATATAAGGCAAGAGTTGTGGTCAAAGGCTATAGACAAAAAAAATGTCTTGACTATTTTGATACATACTCTCCAATTACAAGAATTACATCCATACGAACGTTGGTAGCGTTAGCTGCAGTTTATGGTCTTGAAATTCATCAAATGGATGTTAAGACTTCCTATATAAATTGAGAGTTGGAGGAAGAAATTTACATGGAACAACCTGAAGGGTTTGTGGTTTCAGGTAAAGAAAAGAAGGTCTGTAGACTTGTTAAGTCCCCTTACGGACTAAAACAAGCACCCAATCAATTGCATGCGAAATTTGATCAAACAATGTGGTCAAATGGGTTTAAGATAAGTGGATGTGATAAATGTGTGTACACTAAAAATGATCCAAATCACATAGTCATTGTTTGCCTATATGTGGATGATATGCTCATAATGAGTAGTGACATTGCCAACATAAATGCTATTAAGCGTATGCTAAATAGCAAGTTTGATATGAAAGACTTGGGAGTTGCTGATTTAATTCTGGGAATTAATATCCATAAGAGTTCTCAAGGTCTGGCATTATCACAATCTCATTATATTAAGACAGTACTTGAAAAATTCTAGCACTTGGGATTTAAAGATACAAAGACTCCAATTGACGTGAATCTTGCATTAGCAAAGAACAAAGGCCAAAGCACATCACAATTGAATTATGCTCGTGTGTTGGGATTCTTAATGTACATTATGAATTGTACACGACCTAATATAGCTTGTGCTATAAGTATATTGAGTCGGTATACGAGCAATCCAGGTCAATCTCATTGGATGGCCATGAAACGAGTTTTGGGGTATTTAGTACATACCCAGGACTTTGCTTTGCGGTACACTAAATATATTACAATCATTGAGGGATACTGTGATGCAAGTTGGATCATCGGATCAACTGATTCTACGTCCACAAGTGGATATGTGTCACGATCCGAATTTCCCACCATCGGGAGTTGTGATGACGCCTACTATCGGATCTAGGCTAGCCAACCCTTAGAAAATATTTTACAAGCTTAATCTAAACAGTACAATAACTGAGAAAAATAATTAAAAATACGCGAAAGACTTTTAACAAAAGCAATAATAAAGTGCGGAAGTTTGTAAGAAGTCTCTACCCAGTATCTGGTGTCACCACTCACAGACTACTAAGGAGTTCTAAAAATATCAGTCTGAAAGGAAATACATATACTATTTGTTCCGAACACAATGGGAAAATAGAAAGAAGTGAGGATAGAGAGGACGTCGGGCCTGCGGACACCTGCAAGCTACCTCGGTGTCTCCAGGCTCAGAATATTAACCTTGCACAGCTGCTGCTACTGCTGACCGAATAATGTATCTGCGCAAAAAGAGCACAGAGTGTAGAATCAGCACAACCGACCCCATGTGCTGGTAAATGCCTGGCCTAACCCCGGCGAAGTAGTGACGAGGCTAGACCGGACTACCATAGAAACCTGTGCATTTAAACATATATGGGAAATGGAAGAGGATACAGGAATTTAAACAATTAAGAGAGAGGGGAGCATGTTGAGGGGGTGAAGCAGTTCAAATATAAAGTCAACAATTAGAAAAGAATAAAACTATACAACAACAACAATCCATAGAAGCACAATAACAAACAGTTGCACAGCACCGCCCATCGTGTTTTTACTCTCATCCTCACCAAGATAATCAATTAAAGTTTATGACATCACCCATCGTACTTTATCACTCTTCCTTACCCAATCAATAGTATAAAGTAAATCCATGGTTACACAACATCACCCATCGTGCTTTATCACTCTTCGTCACCTAGTCCATAGTATGGAGTAAGTCAATGGTTATACGGCATCACCCATCGTGCTTTATCGCTCAGCCTCACCCAAGCAATAATAATAAGTGAATTAATGGTTACACGACATCACCCATCGTGCTTTATCGCTCATCCTCACCCGAAAAATAGTTACAACTAATAGGGCTAAGGGATAAACGAAACCGTAATAATAACCCCAGCAAGGGGGACGCAAGCAACAGATGAGTCCCGACAAGGGTACAACTAACAACTCAAATATCCCGGCAAGGGAATGAACCCAGTTCTCTTGCTTGTAAACACTAAGCAGCCAACAAGTTCTAAGTCGAGCCAATGCTCCAAAATTTCACAAATCACTGTTTATCCCCAATCGTTCATATCATGTGAACTAAAACAATTCCAATAAGAAACCGTATCATATTATTCGAAATAAAGGAAATTAAGACCCACGGTCATGCTAAACTTGGGTGCATAGGAAACCATCACCATGCCTATACACCGACTCCACACTTAGCACGTAGCAAGCAATATCCTAATCCTATTCCCTCAAGCAAAAGTTAGAACAAAAGCTTACCTCGAAAGCTCCAAACTCAACTCACACCTCTAGGATAGCATTACCCCTCTAATTCGCCACAAAAACGGTCTAATCTAATCACAATTTACTCAAATGTATCAACAAATGCTAGTTTAAACAATTTGAATGCATAAGAATGAATTTCCCAAAGTTTTACCCAATATTTCCAAAATGCCCCTGGGCCCACGTGGTCAAATCTCGAGGTTTGAACCAAAATCGGGTTAACCGTTCCCCCACGAGTTCATATATGTAATTTGTTTTGAAATCGAACCCCAAATTAAGGTCCAAATCCCCAATTTTAAGAAAACCTTGGTCCTACCCCAAATCCCCATTTTTACCCATTGAAAGCTTTAATTTTTAAGATGAAATCATGATAAAAGATGTTAAAGATTGAAGAAATTGAGTAAAAGTTGACTTACAATTGATTTCGGAAAGAAGGACTTGAGAGAAAATCACTTTTGAAAATATGAAGAATGTGGTTTAAAATCGTCTAAGAATAAAATGCACAGGTGCAGATATCGCAATTGCGAAGATTTGTTCGCATTTGCAAACAATGCAGAAGGAAGGGCAGATGTCACAATAGCAAAGAAATATTCGCAATTGCGAATAAGGCAGAGTTTGGGCGGAACTCGCAATTGCGAGGGAATGTTCGCAGTTGCGAACTCATGACTTACGCTGGGCAATCGCATTTTCGAAGAAGTCTTCGCATTTGCAAATACTGCGCTGGTAGGAAGGGGATCGCATTTGCGAGGATTTTCTTTGCATTTGCGAAGTGAACAGGCCTGGAGAGGATCTTGCAATTGCGAGGCTGGCTTTGCAAATGCGAAGCCTGCAGGTCAGGCATACCAGCTATTCCTACATTCAACAAAATGAACCCAATACCTATCCAAAACTCACCTAAGCCCTCGGGGCTCCAACCCAAACATGCACACAACCTTAAAAATATCCTACGGACTTACTCTTGCGATCAAATCGCCAAAATAACATTATTTACATAGAATCAAACCTCAAAACACGTGATTTCTTCAAATATTTCCATAAAACTCTTGTTTCTCGTTTTCAAGTCTGAAACATGTCAAATGACGTCCGTTTTCAACCAAAATTTACAGATAGATGCACTCATTTAAGACTTGTATCAGGCGTCAGACCTAAAATACGAGCCTGATACCATCACTTTCTAACTCATTTTCATTTCAATTTTTCATTTCATTTTCAGATAAAACATTTCTTTCAAAATTTCCGTACTCGGGCCTGGGAACTCGAATTTACATCCTGAGAATACGCTCGGGTCCCATATTTTTCTACGGACCCTCCGGGACCGTCACATCACGGTTTCGGGCCCGTTTACCCAAAATGTTGACCAGAGTCAACCATATCAACATTATTATCAAAAATCATGGTTTTTAACACAAAATTCATATATTTCCAAATAAAAAAATTTTGACTTTGCGATCAGACTGCGCACGCAAATTGAGGTGACCAAATAAGATGTTTCAAGGCCTCGGAAGCACAAAGAAAGGGAGAATTATGGTGATGACCCTTTGGGTCGTCTCATCCTCCACCTCTAAAACAACCGTTCTTCCTCGAACGGACAAAAGAAAGAAGTACCTGAGTCGGGGAATAGATGGCGATAACGGCTCCGCATATCAGACTTGGACTCCCAGGTCGATGCCTCAGGACACTGACCTTTCCGCTGAACATGCACTGAAGGAAAACTCCTTGACCTCAATTGTCAAACCTGCCGGTCTAAAATAGCCACAGACTCCTCCTCATATGACAGATCCTTGTCCAATTGGACTGTACTGAAATCTAACACGTGGGCGGGATCGCTGTGATACTTCCGAAGCATGGATACATGAAAATGCAGATGCAAGGCTGACAAGCTAGGTGGCAAGGCAAGTCCATAAGCCATCTTCCCCACACGATCGAGAATCTCAAACGGGTCAATAAACCTAGGGCTAAGCTTGCCCTTCTTCCGAATCTCATCACGCCTTTTATAGGCGATACTTGGAGCAATGCTCTTTCACCAACCATGAAAGAAACGTCCAGACCTTACGATCTGCATAACTCTTTTGTCTAGACTAAGCTGACCGAAGTCTGTCATGTATGATCTTGACCTTATCCAAGGCCTCCTGTACTAGATTTGTACCCAATAGCCGAGCCTCTCCCTGCTCAAACCTCTTACTGGGGAACGACACCGCCTACTATACAACGCCTCATATGGAGCCATTTGAATGTTGGACTGGTAGTTGTTGTTGTAGGCAAACTCTACTAAAGGCACAAACTGGTACCATGATCCTCCAAAGTCAATAACGTATGCTCGGAGCATATCCTCAAGAATCTGAATGGTCCTCTCGGACTAACCGTCCGTCGGGGGGTAAAATGTTGTACTCAACTGGAGCTGGGTTCCCAACTTATGCTGAACCGCTTTCCATAAATGCGAGGTAAACTGGGTCCCGGGTCCGAAATAATAGATATGCGCACCCGATGAAGACAAAGGATCTATCTAATATAGATCTCAGCATATCTCTCGGATGAATATGTGGTGGCAACTGGAATAAAATGCGCTGACTTGGTTAGTCTATCAACAATAACCCATAAAGCATCAAACTTCTTCTGAATCATTGGAAGGCTAGTAACAAAATCCATGGTGATTCTTCCCCACTTCCACTCAGGAAGCTCAATCATCTGAAGTAACCCACCAGGCCTCTAATGCTCGTTCTTAACATGCTAACAATACAGACAATGCGCCAAATATGCAACAATGTCTTTCTTCAATCTGCACCACCAATAATGTTGTCTCAAATCCTGATACATCTTTACGGCGGCCGGGTGAATAGAATACCGAGAACTGTGGGCCTCCGCTAAGATCGACTACCGAATACCATCAAAATTGGGCACAAAAACGCGCCCCTGAAATCTCAATATGCCATCATCTCCTAAGTCATTTACCTGGCACCTCCCTCTTGCACCATGTCTCTCAGGACACACAAATAGGGATCGTCGAACTGTTGCTCCCGAATACGCTCCATCAATGACGAACGAGTAACTGTGAAAGCTAACACCCTGCTAGGCTTAAAAAAATATCCAATCTCACAAATTGATTGGCCAAGGACTAAAAATCCAGGGCAAGCGGTCTCTGACTGACCGGAATATAGGTAAGACTACCCAAGCTGGCGGACTTTCTACTCAATGCATCTGCCACTACATTGCCATTCCCGGGTGGTATAAGATAGAAACATCAAAGTCTTTCAACAACTCAAACCACCTCCGTTGTCTCAAATTCAACTCATTCCACTTGAATAAGTACTGAAGGCTCTTGTGATCCGTGTAACCTCACACGTCACACCATACAAATAATGCCTCCAAATCTTCAAGGCATGAACAATGGCTGCCAACTCTAGGTCATGAAGTGGATAATTATTCTTGTGGATCTTCGACTGCCTCGAAGCATATGCTATGACCTTGCCATTCTGTATCAACACTAGGCCAAGCCCGATGCGAGAGGCATCACAATACACAGTATAAGCCCCAGATCCCGCGAGCAAAACCAATACCGGTGTCGTAGTCAGAGCTGTCTTGAGCTTCTGGAAGCTCGCCTCGCACTCCTTCGACCACCTGAACCGGGCACCGTTCTGGGTCAATCTGGTCATCGGGGTTGCGATGGATGAAAATCCGTCCATGAAACGTCTGTAGTAACCAGCTAACTCCAAGAAGCTTCGGATCTATATAGTTGATGCTGGTCGAGGCCAGTACTTGACTGCCTTAATCTTCTTCGGGTCCACCTGAATACCCTCTACTAATACGATATGATCCAGGAATGCGACCGAACTCAACCAAACCCGCACTTTGAGAACTTGGCGTACAACTGACTCTCCCTCAGACTGAAAAACCACTCTGAGGTGCTGCTCATGCTCCTCCTGACTGCGGGAGTATATCAAAATGTCGTCAATGAATACGATCACAAACAAATCAAAATAAGGCATGAACACTCGGTTCATCAACTCCGTGAATGTTGTCGGGGCATATGTAAACTCAAATGACATCACCAAGAACTCATAATGCCCGAATCGAGTGCAGAAAACTATATTTCGAATGCCCTAATCCTCAACTGATGGTAACCAGATCCCAAATCTATCCTTAAAAAGCACCTTGGCGCTCTAACACTGATCGAACCATATCCTAAATCTTCGACATGGGACACTTGTTCTTTATCGCCACCTTGCTCAATTGTCGGCAATCAATGCACATCCTCTTCAACCCATTCTTTTTCTTCACAAACAATACTGGTGTGCCCCAAGGCGAAACACTGGGACCTAATGAAACCCTTACAAAGCAAATCATGAAGCTACTTCTTTAACACTTTCGACTCTGGTGGGGCCATGCGATATGACAAATTGGAAACAGGCTGAGTGCCCGGCGCCAGGTTTATACAAAAATTGATATCCTTGTCAAGTGACATGCCCGGAAGGTCTGAAGGAAAAACCTCTGGAAAACTCCCGAACCATAAGAACAGAACCAATGGGAGGAACCTCTGCGCTTGAGTCGCGATCATACGCCAATTGAGCTAAACCCCCCTTCTTAACCATGCGTCGAGCCTTCGCATACAATATCACACTTCGGGTCGGATGATCTAAAATCCCTCTTCACTATAAGTGGGGCAAATAGGGTAAACCCAAGGTCTCACTACCAAATGAGGGTGAAAAATAGGACGAAACATATGAATACGTATATTTAGGGTCAAATAGCACTGAAGCATCTCTAACACAAATTAGAACAATACATGTAATGTCTGCATCTGAAGTCTCAACCTCCAAACTAGCCGCTGGTTGATCCCTACTGTTGGTGGCCTGGACTCCACCTCTAAGACCTCTAGCCCCGCATCTAGCTGGCTGGGTAGGCTGTGGAACCTCCGATGCCCGGAGCCAAGCACGATAACTCTGATACTAAGAGCTTCTCAGAGCTCTAGGGAAAAATCTAACCATGTGCCTCGGATCACCACGAGCATGGAAGAACCTCGACTGCTGCGGACGAGCACCCCTCAACCTCGGGCAAGCCCTCCTGAGGTGACCATACTCGCCACATTCATAACATCTACAGACATGCTGCAACTATGGAAACTAAGGTTGGCTCTGTCGACCTAAACGATCACCTGAACTACCATGAGTGGCAGGGGAAACCGACTGAAAGGGCCTGAAAGGACGACCTTTACCATAAGAACCTCTACCTCTAGAAGAGGTACCACTGAATCTGCCTGCATCACGGAGCCTCTTAACCGATCGATGACCGCCTCTCTGAGGCAGTACCACCTCAACTCCACGGCCCTCATTGGCCATCTCCTGAAAGGGGACCCCACTCCTAGTCTGAGTCACTGCACTCGGTTGACCTACTATCGCTAGCTGAGACCTTGGAAGCAAACCGGCTCAAATAACACCCTCCATAAGATCCACTAATCAAACTCAAACTCCTGAAGAACTGGGGTGGCTATGAACCCCTCTAGGACCTGAGTTGGGCCCACCGGAATGGCTAGAGCTGGAACCTCCTTCTCGTAGTCAACATGAGGCTCCACCTCTAGCACTGCTGCTCAGGGATGAGCTCTGCCCCGGCCTCGGCCTCGCCCCTACCTCTGATAGGAGCTGTTGCTGAAGACTCAGACTGTTGTGCGTAAAAGAGGAAGCACTTGTTCTCGCCATCTGCGAAAGAATAGAGTAGAGATTCAATAGGTGTTTAAGGAACGAAAATGCATGACAAGAAAGAACAAAGTGAAAATTTCCTAACCCTGTAGCCTCTATGGGACAAATGCAGACGTCTCCATATCGATCCCTCAGACTCTACCGAGTTGTGAGTTGTGTGACCCAAGTAACCTAGGGCTCTGATACCACCTTATCACGACCCGGATTTCCCACCATCGGGAGTAATGATGGCGCCTACTGTCGGATCTAGGCCAGCCAACCCTTTGAAAATACTTCACAAGCTTAATCTAAACAGTACAATAACCGAGACAAATAATTAAATTATGCGGAATACTTTTAACAAAAACAATAATAAAGTACGGAAATTTGTAACAAGTATCTACCCACTATCTCGTGTCACCACTCACGGACTACTAAGGAGTTCTAAAACCATCAATCTGAAAGGAAATACATATACTGTTTGTTCTGAACACAATGGGACGACAGAATGAAGTAAGGATAGAGAGGACGCTGGGCCTGCAGACGCCTGCAAGCTACCTCGGTGTCTCCCGGCTCACAATGCTAACCCTGCACTGCTGCTGCTACTGCTAGCCGAATCCTGTATCTATGCAAAAAGAGTGCATAGTGTAGAATCAGCACAACCGGCCCTATGTGCTAGTAAGTGCCACGCCTAACCCCGGCGAAGTAGTGACGAGGCTAGACCGGACTACCATAGAAACATGTGCATATCAACATATATGAGCAATAGAAGAGGATATAGGAATTTAAACAATTAAGAGGGAGGGGAGCATGCTGTGGGGGGTGAAGCAGTTCAAATATAAAGTCAACAGTTAGAAAAGAATAAAACTATACAACAACAACAATCCATAGATGCACAATAACCAACAGTTGCACGACACCGCCTATCGTGTTTTTACTCTAATCCTCACCAAGATAATCAATTAAAGTATACGGCGTCACCCATCGTACTTTATCACTCTTACTCACCCAATCAATAATATAAAGTAAATCCATGGTTACACGGCATCACCCATCGTGCTTTATCACTCTTCCTCACCCAGCCCATAGTATGGAGTAAATCAATGGTTACACGGCATCACCCATCATGCTTTATCGCTCAGCCTCACCAAAGCAATAATAATAAGTATATCAGTGGTTACACGGCATCACCCATCGTGCTTTATCGCTCATCCTCACCCAAACAATAGTCACAAATAATAGGGCAAAGGGATAAACGAAACCACAATAATAACCCTAGTAAGGGGGACGCAAGCAACAAATGAGTCCCGACAAGGGCACAACTAATACCTCAAATATCCCGGCAAGGGAATGAACACAGTACTCTCGCTTGTAAACACTTAGCTCCCAACAAGTTCTAAGTCGAGCCAATGCTCCTTAATTTCACGAAACTTAAAAATCATCAGTTGGAGAATCTTTTTACTGGGTAGGCATGGTGAAGGCAGAATGGAAATAGAAAACAACTAAATGACTTAGTCTTGCCTTCTTCTTCCCACTATTTATCCCCAACCGTTTATATCATGTGAACTAAAACAATTCCAACAAGAAACCGTATCATATTATTCGAAATAAAGGCAATTAAGACCCACGGTCATGCTAGACTCTGGTGCATAGGCAACCGTCACCATGCATATACACCAACTCCACACCTAGCATGTAGAAAGTAATATCCTAATGCTATTCCCTCAAGCCAAAGTAATAACAAACACTTACCTCAAAAGCTCTAAACTCAACTCACGCCTCTAGGATAGCTTTACCCCTCGAATTCGCCACAAAATCGGTTGAATCTAATCACAATTTACTCAAATGTATCAACAAATGCTAGTTTAAACAATTTGAATGCATAAGAATGAATTTCCCAAAATTTTACCCAAAAATTCCCAAAATCCCCCTAACCCACGTGGACAAAACTCGAGTTTCGAACCAAAACCGGGTTACCCATTCTCCCATGAGTACATATATGCAATTTGTTTTGAAATCGGACCCCAAATTGAGGTTCAAATCCCCAATTTTAAGAAACCCTAGGTCCTACCCCAAATCCCCATTTTTACCCATTGAAAGCTTTAATTTTTAAGATGAAATCATGAAAGATGTTAAAGATTGAAGAAATTGAGTAAAAGTTGACTTATAATTGATTTGGGAAAGAAGGAGTTGAGAGAAAATCGCTTTTGAAAATATGAAGAATGAGGTTCAAAATCTTCTAAACATAGAATGCACAGGTGCAGATATCGCAATTGCGAAGATTTGTTCGCAATTGCGAAAAATGAAGAAGGAATGGCAGATGTCACAATTGCAAAAAAATGTTTGCAATTGCAAACAAGGCAGAGTTTGGAGGGAACTCGCATTTGTAAGGGAAAGTTCGCATTTGCGAGCTCATGACTTAAGCCGGGCAATAATATTTGAGAAGACTAGGCTGGTAGGAAGGGGATCACATTTGCGATGATTTTCTTCACATTTAAGAAGTGAACAGGCCTGGAGGGGATCTCGCAATTGTGAGGCTGGCTTCACAAATGCGAAGCCTGCAGGTTAGGCATACCAGTTGTTCCTACATGCAACAAAATGAACCTAACACCTATCCAAAACTCATCCGAGCCCTCTTGGCTCCAAAACAAACATGCACACAACCTCAAAAATATCCTACGGACTTACTCGAGCGATCAAATCGCCAAAATAATAACATTTACATAGAATCAAACCTCAAAACACTTGATTTTTCCAATTTTTTCATGAAACTCTTGTTTCTCATTCAAGTCCAAAACACGTCAAATGATGTCCGTTTTCAACCAAACTTTACAGATAGCGCTTAACGCTCATTTAAGACCATTACAGGGCGTCAAAACTAAAATACAAACCTGATACCATCACTTTCTAACTCATTTTCATTTCAATTTTTTATATCATTTTTAGATAAATAATTTCTTTCAAAAATTCTGTACTCGGACCCAGGACCTCGGATTTAAATTTCGAAAATACGCTCGGGTCCCATATTTTTGTACGTACCCTCTAGGACCGTCACATCATGGTTCTAGTCCGTTTATCCAAAATGTTGAACAAAGTCAACTATATCAATATTATTATCAAAAATCATGGTTTTTAGCACAAAATGCATATATTTCTGCGTAAAAAATTTTCTGGATTAGCGCCCGAACTGCGCATGCAAATCGAGGCAACCAAATAAAAGGTTTTTAATACCTCAGAAGCGCAAAGAAAGGGAGAATTACGGTGATGGCCCTTTGGATCGTTACAATATGTGTTCACTATTGGTGGAGAAGCGGTATCTTGGAAGTCGTCCAAACAAAATTGTATTGCCCGCTCTACAATGGAGGTTGAGATCATAGCCTTGGATAAAGCCGGTGAAGAAGCTTAATGGCTCTGGAATTTCTTGGAAGATATTCCATTTTGGCCTAAATGGTTGGCACCAATATGCATACATTGTGATAGTCAAGCGTCAATTGGAAGGGCTGGGAGCGTCATATATAACGGTAAATCATTTCATATACGACCAAGACATAAAACTGTTAGACACTACTCTCTAGAGGAATTATCATGATTTACTATGTAAAGTCAAGTGATAATGCATCAGATCCACTTACAAAAGGACTAAATAAAGAGGTAGTTGCGAAATCATCCAGGGGAATGGGACTGTGGCTGAGAACAAGTCATAGTGGCGGTAACTCTACCTAGAAGACTCGAGATCCCAAGATCTAGGTTCAAGGAGATCAAACAAATGCATTTATGACGGTTATTCATTGTCAACTAAATTTTGTTCCATACTCATGATGACACAACGTTTACTACAAATGATAAAGCATTAAGGCTTTTTAATGATTTCTAAGTTTGATACAGTGTATATCAAATAGTGTATCTACGGGATGACAAGTTCAGGAATCACATATGTAAGTGTGAAGTGTTAGCCTCTTCAAGGAGAATTTTGCAAGGCCAGTTCTCTACGCATTTATGAAATCATACAGTGTTCATGGCTGAAACGAACACAACAATGAGAACCAAAAACGGTTAATGGTTGGTTGTGTGACTTGTGATTGTCAAGGTATACACAAAAGTTCGATAGTTCAAAGATATTAAATCTACTGATTGATCGAGTATATCCGACATAAGCTCACTACGGAAAGTTCAAAGCGAGACCTACTTATCCAGATGAAATTAATCCTTATTTGCGAATCACACAGTTTTTTCATGTATACTTCCATGATATAGCCATTCCCCATTCATGTGGGGGATTGTTGGGTTTTGAAGGTATTTAATTAATATATTAAATACTTAAAAGAGGGTGAATGGAAAATGGAGGAAAATGAAATTTTTGAGTGAAATTTTAAGTTCCCCCCTCCCGCCAGCATATGGACATTGTCCCATATTGGAAGAGGAAGAGGTTTTTTATGGGTTTATAAGCAATTGTTCTTATTCTAGCTCTTAAAGAGTTGAGAAGAAAGCAAGTCTCGTGTCGTCATCGTCGTCGCTCGCTCGGCTCAGCTTCGTCTTCGGCTTCGGATTTGGATTTGGATTTAGATTTGGTCAAATCATCGATAGATTAATTATCTTTTTGGACCAAATTTATTTATTAATATTAAAATATTAACAAAAATGTGTTATTAAATATTTGTTAATAACAGAATATTAATATTAAATCCAATCTATTTTTCTGTTTTTGTAACAGAAAATTAACTACCCATCAATTTTCCCTCTTTATTGTTTAGTAAATAGCCATTTATGTAATGACATTTATGCTATGGCCATTTTGCAGAAACATCCATTCTGAAGAGTTTCACTTCTTCAGATTCCAGCCCAATTTTGGCTATAAATACAATACTATTCTGCTCAGAATTTCACTACGACTTTTGAGTTTTCTCTCCTTCTTCTGCATACTTTTAGCATACAAATAAAGCAAAAAGTAAGTGTGATTTGCTACTAACCTTTGTGTTCGCTAAAAAACTGGCATTTGAAGTACTACTACACCAGTGTGTAATTCATTCTATCCTGGGAGGAAATAATTCATAAGCTTGGGTGCTAGAAAGGAACTAAATTCCATAAGGAGACACTGTGAATTCATAGGCTCGAATTGTTTATGATCATTTCTGTTTGTCATAATTTCTGTTTATATTTATTTATATTTCCAGAATTCTTTACCAATACAGTTTACTAACAAGCGTAAGGAATTAAATATATTTTTGTATTTGTATTATTGTTTCTGGAGATTATAAAAATGAATGTGCGTCGGTTGGTGAAGGATCTAAACGACCTCAGGAAGAAACAAAAGAATGTTCACATAACCAGGAGGATCCAAGATTTTGTGAATTACTTATTGGAAAATGAGCCTCAAACATTTAAAGAATCTATGTCTTCTTCGAAATCATTTTTATGGAAAGAGGCAGTCAATAGTGAAATTAAATCCATACTGAACAACCATATATGGGAATTGGTTGATCTTCCTTCTGGAAATAAACTGTTGCGTTCTAAGTGGATCTTTTAGAGGAAAATGAAAGATGATGGCACTATTGACAAATCTAAGGCAAGACTTGTGGTCAAAAGGTATAGACAAATTTAAGGTCTTGACTATTTTGATACATACTCTCCAGTTACAAGAACTACGTCCATACGAATGTTGGTAGCGTTAGCTGCAGTTTATGTCCTTGAATTTCATCATATGGATGTTAAGACAGCCTTCTTAAATGGAGAGATGGAGGAAGAAATTTACATAGAACAACCTGAAGGGTTTCTAGTTCCAATTAAAGATAAGAAGGTCGGTAGACTTGTTAAGTCCCTTGACGGACTAAAACAAGCACCCAAACAAAGGAATGCAAAATTTTATCAAAAAATGTTGCCAAATGGGTTTAAGATAAATGAATGTGATAAATGTGTGTACATAAAAAAATTTTCAAATCACATAGTCATTGTTTGCTTATATGTGGATGATATGCTCATAATGAGTAATGACATTGCCTACATAAATGCTACTAAGTGTATGCTAACTAGCAAGTTTGATATGAAAGACTTGGGAGTTGCTGATTTAATTCTGGGAATTAAGATCCATAAGACTTCTCAAGGTGTGGCATTGTCATAATCTCATTATATTAAGACAGTACTTGAAAAAATCAAGCCCTTAGGCTTTAAGGTTGCAAAAACTCCAATTAACATGAATCTTGCATTAACAAAGAACAAAGGTCAAAGCATATCACAATTGGATTATGCTCATGTGTTGGGATGCTTAATGTACATCATGAATTGTACACGAACAAATATAGCTTGTGCTATAAGTAAATTGAGTCGATATACGCGCAATCCAGGTCAATCTCATTGGATGGCCATGAAACGAGTTTTGGGGTATTTACTAAATACCCGGGACTTTGCTTTGCACTACAGTAAATATCCTGCACTCATTGAGGGATACTGTGATGCAAATTGGATCACTGGATCAACTGATTCTAAGTCCACAAGCGGAAATTTTTTCACTATTATTGGAGGAGTGGTATCTTAGAAGTCGTCCAAACAAACTTATGTTGCCCGCTCTACCATGGAGGCTGAGTTCATTGGCTTGGATAAAGTCGGTGAAGAAGATGAATGGCTCCGGAATTTCTTGGAAGATATTCCATTTTTTCCCAAACCGTTGGCACCATTATGAACACATTGTGATAGTCAAACGGCAATTAGAAGGGCTGGGAGCATCATGTATAACGTTAAATCTTATCATATACGCTGAAGACATAAAACCGTTAGGCAATTACTATCCAAAGGAATTGTCACGCTTGACTATGTAAAGTTAAGTGATAATGTGTCGGATCCGCTTATAAAAGGCCTAAATAGAGAGGTAGTTGAGAATTCATCATGGGGAATGGGACTGGGCCGAGAACAAGTCATAGTGGCGGTAACTCTACCTTGAAGACTGGAGATCCCAAGATCTAGGTTCAAGGAGATCAAACAAAGTCATTTATGACGGTTCAACATTGTCAACTAAACTTTTGTTTCATTCTTGTGATGAGAAAATGTTCAGTACAAAGAATAAAACATTAAGGCTTTTTAATGATTGGTTATTACTTATGGTTTTGAGACCAGGGCAGATGTTTTATTATTTGATATGGTTGACTTGGATATTATCTTGGGCATAGACTGGTTGTCGCCCCAGTATGCTATTGTTGATTGTCATGCTAAGAGCCTGATGCTGGATATGCCAAGTATTCTGCGTATTGAGTGGAGTTGGCCCATATCCATTTCTCCTTACCGTATGGCTCCTCCTGAGTTGAACGAGTTGAAAGATCAGTTACAAAAATTGCTTGATAAAGGTTTTATTCGGTCCAGCGTTTCACTATGGGGTGCTCCTGACTTGTTCGTAAAGAAAAAGGATGGTTCTATGCGCATGTGTATCGATTATCGTTAGTTGAACAAAGTTACAGTGAAGAACCGATATCCTTTGCCTCGTATCGATAATCTATTTGACAAGCTTCAGGGCACACATGTGTTTTCTAAGATTGACTTGCACTCAGGTTATCACCAGCTAAAGATTCGATAGCCGGATATCCCGAAGATTGCTTTCAGGACTCGGTATGGTCATTACGAGTTCCTTTTCATGTCATTTGGGCTAACCAATTCCCCTGCAATTGTTTTGCATTTGATGCATAATGTATTCAGGCCTTATCTTGACTCGTTTGTCATTGTTTTCATAGATTATATTCTTGTATACTCCCGTAGTCGGGAAGATCATGAGCAACACCAGAGGACAGTGCTTCAGACCTTGAGAGAAAAGAAATTCTATGCAAAGTTCTCAAAATGTGATTTTTGGTTGAGTTATGTGGGATTTCTAGGCCACGTGGTATCGAGTGAGGGCATTCGGGTAGATGCGAAGAAGGTGGAGGCCATGCAGAATTGGCCTAGGCCCTCCTCAGGTACAGATAAATGCATTTTCCTCAGCCTGGCGGGGTATTATCCTTGTTTTGTGGAGGGGTTCTCATCGATTGCAGCCCTTATGACTAGATTGGACCAGAAGGGTGCTCCCTTTCAGTGTATAGACGAGTGTGAGGTGATCTTTCAAAAGCTCAAGACGACTTTGACTTCAACCCCTATTCTGATTTTGTCTATTGGTTCGGGGTCCTATATAGTTTATTGTGATGCCTCACGAGTTGTACTTTGAGCGGTGTTGATGCAGGACGGTAGGGTGATTGCCTACGCGTCCAGAAATTTGAAGGTACATCAAAAGAACCATCCTGTCCACGACCTTGAGTTAGCTGCTATTGTTCTTACCTTGAAGATCTGACGTCACGGCGTGCCTTGTGAGATTTACACAAATCATCAGAGTTTACAGCACTTGTTTAAGCAGAAGGATCTAAACTTACGCCATACGAGATGGTTGGAGCTACTGAAGGACTATTATATCACTATTCTTTGTCACTAGGGCAAGGACAATGTGGTAGCCGATTCCTTGAGCCGTCGAGCGGAGAGTTTGGGGAGTTTGGCATATTTACCAGCTTCGGAGAGATCTATGGTGATGGATGATCAAGCTTTAGCCAGTCAGTTCGTGAGATTTGACCTTTTGGAGCCCAGTCGGGTTCTAGCCTGTATGGTTTCTCAGTCTTTATTGTTTGATCATATCAAGGAGCGGCAGTATGATGACCCTCATTTTCTTGTCCTCAGGGACACAATTTAGCATGGCGATGCTAGGGATGTGACTATCGGAAATGACAGGGTATTGAGGATGCAGGGTCGGATATGTGTACCCGATGTTGATGATATTCGGGAGTTGATATTGACAGAGGCCCATATCTCGTGGTACTCCATCCATCTGGGTACCGTCAAGATGTATCAGGATCTGAGATAGCATTGCTGGTGGAGGTGGATGAAGAACGACATAGCAGAGTGTGTAGCTAGATGCGTCAACTGTCAGCAGGTAAAGGCTGAGCACTAAAGACTGGGAGAATTACTCCAGCAGATGGAGATTCCGGAGTGTAAATGGGAGAAGATTACTATGGATTTTGTAACTAGTCTACCTCTGACGACGAAGAAATTTGATTCTATTTGGGTTGTTGTGGATCGGCTGACCAAGTCCGCTCATCTCATTCCAGTGTGTACTTCTTACTCGGTGGAGAGGTTAGTGGGGATTAATATCAGGGAAATTATCCATCTACACGGCATTCTAGTTTCTATCATCTCAGACACGGGTTTAGTGTTTACATCACGGTTTTGGAGATCCTTCCATCAGGAGTTGGGTACCCAGGTGACTATGAGTACAACATTTCACCCACGGATGGACGGATAGTCCAAGTGTACTATTCAGATTCTTGAGGATATGCTCTGTGCATGCGTGATTGAGTTTAGAGGGTCTTGGGATCAGTTCTTTCCATTGGCTGAGTTTGCGTACAACAATAGTTATTAGTCAAGTATTCAGATAGCACCGTATGAGGCCTTATATGGTAGGAGATGCAGATCCCCGGTGGGTTGGTTCGAGCCGGGTGAGGACAGGCTATTGGGCACTGATTTGGTCCAGGATGCGATCGAGAAGGTTAAAGTGATTAAGGATAGACTCCGTACAGCTTAGTCCAGATAGAAGAGTTACGCCCACCGGAAGGTTCGTGATGTTTCCTTTATGGTTGGTGAGCGGGTTTTGCTTCGGGTCTCGCCTAAGAAAGACGTTATTAGGTTTTGAAAGAAAGGGAAGTCGATCCCGAGGTTCATTGGCCCATTTGAGATTTTAAGGCGAGTTGGGGAGGTTGCTTATGAGCTTGATTTACCTCCTAGTTTGGCCAGGGTTCATCTGATATTTCATGTCTCGATGTATCATGGTGACCCGTCTCACGTGTTGGAGTTTACTTCAGTCCAGTTGTACAACTACTTGTCCTATGTTGAGGAACTAGTGGCAATATTAGACAGGCAGGTCTCATGGAAAGGATATAGCTTCAATAAAAGTTCATTGGCGGGGTCAGCCAGCCAAGAAGGTGACTTGGGAGAGCGAGCAGGATATGCGCAGCCGATACCCACATCTTTTTGTTACTTCAGGTATGTTCTCTACGCTCGTTCAAGGACGAACGAATGTTTAAGTGTAGTAGGATGTGATGACCCGACCGGTCTTCTTTGGAATTTATGCCTCGTTCCCCCATTAACTTCTTTCCCTAAGTTCATTTCTACTATTTGGTTTGCCTGGACGTTTGGTGATTGAATTCGGAGTGTTTTGGGACACTTAGTCCCTAATTGAGAGCTCAAGTGTTAGAAAATGCTCTATAACTAGAACAGTGTGAATACGACCTTGGAATGGAAATCTGATGGTTCTGTTAGCTCCGTTAGGTGATTTCAGGGTTGGAAGCGTGTTAGTGATGTATTTTGGACGTAGCTCATTTAGGCTAGAAATGTCGAAAGTTAGAACTTTGAAGTTTCCGGTCTGACAGTGCATTTTTTTATCCGACGGTCAGAATGGGAATCCAGAAGATGTTGTAGTACCTACATGTCATTTGGGACGTGCGTACAAAATTTCAGGTCAATCAGACTTAGTTTGGTTAGGTTTTTTATCGAAAGCAAGTTTGGTTGAGTTTTGGAGTTCTTAGGTTCAAATCATTGAGTAATTCAAGTTTCCGGTATTTTTTAGCGGTTTAAGGATCTGTATAAATTTGGATGATGTTATGGGTTATGTCCGTGGGTTTGGTTGAGGTCCCTAGGGCCTCTAATGTGTTTCGGATTCCCCAGGGGGCATTTTGTGTTGAAAAAGAGTTGCAAATTTACTTCTGTTGCTGTTGCTGTTGCAAACTTTTACCTTCTGTAATCGCATCCTCATCCATGCAATCGCGCAGTGGAATTTCAGTGGTTTTCCTTTTCCTTCAATGTGATCGCACATCTCTTCCTGCGATTGCATAGTTTCTGCTTCCCCTTCTCCGCGATCGCAAACCCATTCCTGCGTTCCTACTAAGTTGGCTGAGCCGGTGTCTCAGAGCCCAATTTCTTCTACGCGATCGCGGGCTAATGCGATCACATAAGTCCGCTTCTTGCCCTTCTGCGATCGCTGGCCCATCCGTGTGTTCGCATAGGCCATTTTCTGGTCCTTCACATTTTGTACTACACGATCGCACCCCATTCCATGCGATCGCAATGAAGAAATACCTGGGCAGTATTAAATATTTCAGAAATGAGGGTTCTTCCATTTTTAACAAAAATCAAGCTAGAGAGCTCGGATTTGAGGAATTTTTCGAAGGTTTATCAAAGGCAACGATTGGGTTACGATTCCTTATTCATCTATGACTAAAACCCACTAATCTAATCGTGAATTCAACCTTTAATTTCGGATTTTGAATGAAAATTTGGGTAAAAATCTTAGACCTAATTGTGAGGATCTGAAGGGGCATTTGACTTCCCATTTGAGTGATATTTATATGGTTAGACTCGTGAGAGTACGAGGTTTCTGAAAATGTGAAAATTATTCGATTCTGAGTCGTTGTCCTGAGGGGAATTTTGGTACTTTTACCTATTTTCAAGCCTTAGCTTTTAATTTTAATATTGGAAATAGTTACTTGTGATGTTATTTACAATATGTAATTGGTTTTGATAGATTTGGGCCACTCGGAGTCGGATACTCGTGGCAAGGGCATCATTTTTTTAGTGATTTTTGTACTGGTTCGAGGTAAGTCGCTTGTCTAGCTTTGTGTGGGGGACCTTTCCCCTTAGGATATCTTGACTATTGTTTAGAATTCCTTGTGCGCGAGGTGACGAACATGTACTTGTGCTAATTGTTAAAAATTCACCTAACTTGACTTATTTAGACTGTGTTCTTTACGTATTTAACTATTATAAATGCAATTTCACTCTTTTTAGCTTAGGGAAAGCATGTTAGTTAGCTTACTTGTTCTATTTGGCTAGATTGTGATATCTGCTCTTCGTGAAGCATGCTAGACTTTAGATTCCACATGTTGTCTTTACTTAGTATTTGTACATTATTGAAGTGTTGTGATGTGTTTATGATTTGGGTCTACGGGTACAATTTCCGGGAGATCATCCAGATATTGGTATGATGGACTACAGGTTCAATTCCCGGGAGATCCTCCAGAAATTGATATAATGGACTACGGGTTCGATTCCCGAGAGATGCTCCAGACATTGGTAAAATAGACTGCGAGTTCAATTCCCGGAAGATCCATATGGCATCCTGATATTGAGTGATCCTTGGTTGTGTTATTTTCCTTACTTAGCTTAATTGTCATTGACTTGCAGATTCTATCCTATTTTATCGTTGCTTCTCCTGATTATTTTCTACCTTACACTGTTCATTATTGTTGTTATGTTTATTCTCAGTAGGGCCCTGACCTTCCTCATCACTACTCAACCGAGGTTAGGCTTGGCACTTACTGAGTACCGTTGTGGTGTACTCATGCCTCTTTTGCGCATGTTTTTCATATGCAGATATAGGTACTTCTGGTCTAGTGCACTATCAGTGATCCAGGAACTATACTTGGAGACTTGAGGTATGCATCTACTGCGTTCACAGATCCGGAGAGTCTCCCTCCCATTCTACCTATAGTTAGCTAGTTGTTATTCCGTTCTCTTGTAGTAGACTATTCTGGTGTTTAGAGCATCTTACGTTTTCTATAGCCTGTGTTTCCCGTGGGTTCCCTGGTCTTGGAGGTTGTCTCAGTAAATTTTGTATTGAAGTGTATGTGTCAGGCTGCAAATCTATACATTTTCTTATGATATTCGATATTTTGTTATTGTTTTCATTAAGATTGTTTATTCCGCCATGTGTTAAACTTACCTAGTCGCATAGACTGGATGCCGTCATGACATGTTCACAATTGGTGAACTAGGGTCGTGAAATTCAAAGACAAAATAATCTCTCAACCTGACATTAGAGGAGCTATAAGAAACAATAAGAAAAGAGTGTCATTTGTAGGTGGGAAGATTAATCGGTTATAGGGACAAAATTGGTGTTATTAGTAAGTTCATGGGTGACTGGGCTCCAGAGTTTTCAAAGCTATTGGACTACTCTGATATCATTATGAGTATAAATCATGGGACTTCTTGTTGGGTCATAACTTATAATGAGGCAGTCCCTAAAAATATTTTTTCAAGTATTTCTAGGTATATTATTTTTATGTATCTTTTGATACATTGAAGAAGGGGTCATTAGAAGGTTGTAGGAGGATCATTGGGTTAGATGGTTGTTTCTTGAAAGGGGCTTGTAAGGGAGAACTATTACTTGCTATTGGAAAGAATGGGAACGAGCATATGTATCCAATTGCCTGGACAATCATTGACAAAAAAAAATATTCTTGGAGTTGGTTCTTAAGCCATCTCATTCAGGAGTTGAAGCTTGATTTAGAGGGATTAAGTAATGCCAGATATATAAAAAGTACTACATTAAATATTTTGCCTATCAGTTTTGTTATTATGTATATATGCATTCTTGATCTGTTTCATTTTAAATTTTTACAAGGGTCTTGTTGTGCAATGATAGACAAAAAATATATTCTTAAATGCTTACAAGTTTCATTCAACCAATCTCCAATATGAAGATGTGGCCTGAATCAAAGAACCCATCAACAAAGGCACCTGAAGTTAAACCAATGTCTGGTAGACCAAAGGACAAAATGAACCAAAGAAAAAAAGGAAATGCTGGCATTAAAAAAAGGAGACAAGATGATATGTTCTAACTTCTAGCAAGTTGGCCACAACAAAAAAAAGGTACAAATCAGTGGTATGTACGTGCTTTTCTTTATTTTGATTAATCTTATTACTATTTTTCTTACCCTTTTCTTAATTTATAGACATAAATGTTGATTGCCAAAATTGGTCCCACACCAGTGGGTTGTTAAGCTTGGTGTGAAGTTTCTCCCTATAAAAGAAGGTTTAATGTTTAGGATTTAAACACACTTCTTATTGCATTCTCGTCTGTCTAAGGCATTTGTATATTCTCTATTTAGTATTATTTCACTTGTATTTTTGGAGTGGAATAAAATATTGGTTGTGTCCGAGTAGTAGGCAAAATTGATCGAACCTCATAAATTCTGGTGTTCCTTTTATTGTTGCTTTATTGTCTTATTTATTATTTAGTAGCTGCCATATATTTTTGTTATAGTAGTTGTGACTCATTCACACTATATACATTTGGCTTTCGCAATAATTGGTATCAGAGTCAAGGTATTGTCTAAGTATGCTCTGTGGATTGCAGCTAGTCTGATCTTCCGTATCAGAAAAGATTTATCTTGGTAACTGAGTCAAGGTTCTATCTGAGTATGCTCTGTGGTTTCAGCTTGGTCTGATCTTCTACATCAGAAAGAAAATAATCTTGATTTGTGTCGTCATCTATTAAATATTTGTGTCAAAAAGTGAGACAATAAATAAGAAGAATCTACATCAAGTGTCAGCAATACATCATCAGTGGCATCTTCGCTTATGACAAGAATTGTGTCAAATGCGAAATTTGCAATAGAAATTTTTTACGGGTCCAGACATTTTGGGATGTGGCAAGGCGAGGTTCTAGATGTCCTTTTTCAACAAGGGCTAGATCTGTCCATTGAAGAAAAGAACCCATATATTATTGGAGAAGAAGATTGGAAGATTCTCAACCGTGGTTCTTGCCGTACCATTCGATCCTACCTTGCTAGAGAGCAGAAATATCCATACACAAAGGAAAATTCGGCAAGTAGATTATGGAAAGCACCGGAGGATAAAATTTTTAAGAAAACAGCCAAAATAAGTTGTACATGAAGAAGAGACTGTTTCACTTTACATATGTTTCTGATACCATGATGAATGAACATATCACCAGTTTTAATAAGTTGGTCACGGATTTGCAAAATATGGATACAACTTATGATGATGATGACTTGGCCTTGATGTTGTTGGTGCCACTTCCTAATGAGTACGAGCACCTTGAAACTACTCTACTCCATGGAAATGATGAAGTTTCTCTTAGAGAAGTTTGTTCGGCTTTGTATAGCTATGAACAAAGAAAGCGAGAAAAATAGAAGGGCGGAGAAGGGAAGCACTATTTGTGAGGGGTCGTCCTTAAAATCAAATGAGAACAAAGAAAGGAAGATCCAATTCAAGATCTAAAATCAGCAAAGATGAATATGCCTTTTATCGAGAAAAGGGGCACTGGAAGAAAGGCTGTCCAAAGTTGAAGAATAAGGCGAAACATAACAATGGAAAGGCCGTTATGGATTCAAATGTAGCCGATTATGATGATTCAAATTCCTCATTTTACAACAGAGCCATCAACCTCATTAGACATATGGTTGATGGACTCAGCTTGTAGTTATCATATGTGTCCCAACAGGGACTGTTTCGTGGAATTTCAAGAAGGAGAATATGGAGTCATCCACAGAGCAGACAACAACCTTCTTACCTCATATAGCATTGGTTCAATATGATTGAGGAACCATGATGGAATGATTCGAATATTAACAGGTGTTCGATATAGACTGGATTTGAAAAAGAATCTCATCACTGTGGGAGCCCTAGAATCAAAAGGGTACAAAACCAATGCACAAAATGGAGTGATAAGAGTATGCTCTTGTGCACTAATGGTAATGAAGGCTAATCAGTAGAACAATAACATGTACCGCTATCATGGTAGTACAATTATTGGGACAGTGACAGTAACGTCCAGTGACAACAAAGAAGCAAAAGCAACCAGGATATGGCACATGCGCTTGGGACATGCTGGAGGAAAATCCTTGAAGACTCTATCAGATCAAGAATTGTTAAAAGGAGTAAAGACTTGCAACATGGAGTTTTGCGAGCATTGTGCCAAAGGGAAACAGACAAGGGTTAAATTTGGTACAGCGATCCATATTACGAAAGGCATTTTGGATTATGTACACTCTGATGTTTGGGGTCCTTCCAAAACACCTTAATTGGGTGGGAAGCACTATTTTGTAACCTTTGTTGATGATTTTTCCCAAAAAGTATGGGTGTATACAATGAAGAGCAAAGATGAAGTGTTGGGAATTCTTCTCAAATGGAAGACGATGGTGGAGAATCAAACAGGCAGGAGGATCAAGTGTATTCGCACAGACAATCGAGATGAATACAAATATGATCATTTCAACAAGGTCTATGAAAATGATGGCATCATCCGACACTTTACTGTCATACATACACCACAACAGAATGGAGTTGTAGAACGCATGAACCGGACCTTGATAGAGAAGGTATGGTGTATGTTGTCCAATGCTGGCTTAGGCAAAGAATTTTGGGCTGAGGCAATTACCTATGCATGCCAACTCATTAATCGTCTACCATCTGATGCTATTGATGGCAAGACACCATTTGAAAATTTGTAAGAAAATCCTGTTGTAGATTATGACTCTTTGCAAGTGTTTGGCTCAACTGCATATTATCATGTGACAGAGTCAAAATTGGATCCAACACGACAAAGAAGGCTATTTTTGTGGAGATTACTTCTGGAGTCAAAGGATATCGCTTATGGTGTCCTATGACAAAGAAAGTAATATTCAGCAAGGGTGTTACCTTCGATGAATCATCTATGTAAATAAGGTAACAAGTGAAGATACAAAACAAAAGTATGGTGCTTCTAAGCATGTGGAGTTTGAGAAAAAAATTATTTTTCCTACACAAGAAGCTGAGGAGGAAACAAATGAAGATTACCCTCTGGATGGAGAGACACTAGAGGAGATTCCAACACAGGAACCTCAACAGCAACTTGAATCAATAGCAACCACCAGGCCAAAAAGGACAATAACGAAACTTGTTCGTCTCATAGAGATAGTTGCTTGTGCAACCGCAATTGTAGCTGATGATGTTCCTACCATTTATAAAGATGCAGTCCAAAGTTTAGAAGAAGATAAGTGGAGGATTTCCATGAATGATGAAATACAGTCCCTTCATCAGAATCATACATGGAGATTGGCCAATCTCCCGAAGGGAAAGAAAGCAATTGGCTGCAACTGGGTATTTGCAAAGAAGGAAGGATTTCCTAACCAAATAGATGTTCGCTACAAAACAAGATTGGTGGCCAAAGGATATACTCAAAAGGAGTAAATTGATTACAATAAAGTATTTTCTCTAGTTGTAAAGCATTCCTCAATTCGAATTATGTTGGCTTTGGTAGCACAGTTGGATATAGAACTAGTTTAGATGATGTAAAAACTGCATTTTACATGGAAACTTGGAGGAGGAAATCTATATGACTCAGCCAGAACGATTCAAAGTTGCTAGAAAAGAAAATATGGTGTGCAAACTTGAAAAATCGTTGTACGGTTTAAAACAATCTTCTAGACAATGGTACAAGCGATTTGACAAGTTTATGTTCAAGCAAGGGTAGAAGAGAAGCAAATACGATCATTGTATGTATTTGCGCAAGCTTAAAGAGGTTCCTTTATATATATTCTCCTATATGTTGATGATATGTTGATATCTTCCAAGAATTCAGAAGAAAGTGATAAGTTGAAGATTCAACTGAAGAAGGAGTTTGAGATGAAGGATTTGGGTGAGGCAAACAAAATTCTTGGTATGGAGGTAATAAGAGATAGATATTCAAAGAAACTCTGTTTATCTCAGAAAGAATATTTGAAGAGAGTACTGCAACGTTTTGGCATAGATGACAAGACTAAGCCAGTTAGAACTCCACTTGCTCCCCATTTTTAGCTAAGTACTACTATGTCACCAAAGCATAAAGCTAAACGAGAGTATATGTCAAAGGTACCATATGCAAATGTTGTTGGTAGCTTGATAAATGCTATGGTCTGTACGAGACCTAACATTTCACAAGTTGTTGGAGAGCAGATATATGCATAATCCAGGAAAGGAGCATTGGCAAGTTGTGAAGTGGATTCTATGGTATATTCATAATACTGTAGATGTTGGGTTACTTTTTGAGCAAGAAAGAAATCGGTCTGTAGTTGGATATTGTGACTCAGATTTTGCGGGTGGTTTGGACAAATGAAGATCAACTACTGGTTATGTGTTTACTTTTGCAAAGGCACCAGTTAGTTCGAAGTCTACTTTGCAGTCAACAGTTTCTTTGTCTACAATAGAGGCAGATTACATGGCTATTACAGAGGCTGTTAACGAAGCAATTTGGCTTCAAGGATTGCTAAAGGAGCTTGGTGTTGAACAAAAAGGTATCACAATTTTTTGTGATAGTCAAAGTCCTATTCAATTAGCGAAGAACCAAGTTTATTATACAGACCGAACTACATTGATGTTCAGTATCTCTTCGTACGAGAAATCACAGAAGAAGGTGGAGTCACGGTGAAGAAAATTCATACTATGGAGAATCCTGCTGATATGCTAACAAAGGTGGTGACTATGATCAAGTTTCAACATTGTTTGAATTTGATCAACATTGTTGAACACTGAAGAATGAAGATGAAGACACAACCAAAATTTGTTATAGAGAGAAAATTGAATATGTGGAATTTTTCCAAGGTGGAGATTTGTCGATTGCCAAAATTTGTCCCTCACCGGTGGGTTGTTAAGTTTGATGGGATGTTTCTTCCTGTAAAAGAAGGCCTAATGTATAGGATCTAAACAGACCTCTCATTTGCCTTCTCATCTATTTAAGACATTTGTATCTTCTCTCTTCAGTATTATTTCACTTGTATTTTTGAAGTGGAACAAAATATTGGTTATGTCCGAGGAGTAGGCAAAATTGGGCGAACCTCGTAAATGCTGGTGTTCCTTTTATTGTTGCTTTATTGTCTTATTTATTACTTAGTGGCTGCCATATATTTTTGGTATAGTAGTTGTGACTCATTCACACTATATACATTCGGCTTTCATAACAATAAGAAAGATCAAGAACAACAATTGAAGCAAGGCCAATAAGTCAACATGCTTCTTAGCAATTCAGCGATCTATCCTTTTTGTGTCAAGATACTATAATAGTTAAAAACACAAGTTCAATTGGAAGAGGAAGAGGAATGGGATTGGGAATAGGAGTAGGCAAATGAAGGTGAAGTGGAGCGGGAGTTGTTTCTGCTGCTGTTAGAAAAAAATCAAGAACAATAAAAATAAGATATTGGTGTTTACAGACATGTATGGGTCAAAACATGACCAACGATAATGAATGAGATCAACGCATTTATTAAAACATACTAATGACTAATAAATGGTATGGCCATTTATTCACAAGATTATCGGGTAGTTATCCAATTTGACAACTAACTTCGCGGCCTGGACATCCTCACGTGGGCGTCTCCTCTATGTGGTCCCAACCCCTTGGCGCCAGCTGGTAGATTTCCTAACTATAAATATTAAGAGAAAGTACCCTAAAGGGGGGCTGCTTCTTCTTCTTCTTCACATCTCCTTCTAAAATAAGAGAGAATACATCATTGTAAGTCTCTGAACCTCTCCATGGAGAGGTAGACCAAATCAACATCATTAATAAAAGATCTTCATCCTCCTCCCTTTAATCTATAACTGTTGTCTCTTATATTTGATTCCTTTGATCGTTGAATTTATTACGATCTGCTATGATTGGCCCTCCATTAATTTTGATTGTTTTATGCTTTTAAAGTAAATGAAACTTTGAGCTAAATAAGTTGGCGCCGTCTCTGGGGATTTCATAGCAGAATCACGTAGTTTATCCTTAGACCGAAAATGAAGATGAACAGCCCAGCTCGAATAAACCCTAGTGGCATATCGGGTCATAGGAAGTCAAAAATCTCAAGATGAGCCTGCTTCCGTATTCCCACGTCTCCGAGCAAAGGGAAGAAGAAGAAGAAGAAGAAGAAGAAGATCCACCATCCCAATGGGGAAAATAAGCCTAAGGTACCTCGCCCCTTTCCACACGGGATCCTGCCAAAAGAGAGGACAGCATGAGAGCATACCTCTAGCTGAGATCTGCAACAGAGCAACTCGAGCGAATTGGTCGAAAAAACTACAAGTGCAAGCCAGCGCCCAACACGGAGTGGGTTATACGGGAAAACAAAGGTCCAACTACGGTTGAACCGGGACTCAAGCCACATGGCTTCGACGTCAAATATTACAAAGGTACAACTACGGTTGAACCGAGACTGAGGCCACGTTCCTTCACATCAAATATTACAAAGGTCCAACTACGGTTGAACCGGGACTCAGGCCACACGCCTTCGACATCAAATATTACAAAGGTTCAACTACGGTTGAATGTAGATTCAGGCTATTCGCCTTCGACTCAGGCTATGCGCCTTCAAATATCATAAAGTTTCAACTACAGTTGAACGTCAATTCAGGCTATGCGCCTTCAAATATCATAAAGGTTCAACTACGGGTGAACGTCAATTCATGCTATGTGCCTTCAACCCAGGCTATGCGCCTTCACTTCAGGCCATGTGCCTTCAACCCAGGCTATGTGCCTTCAGTTCAGGCTATATGCCTTCAGCTCAGGCTCTGCGCCTTCGACTCAGGCTATGTGCCTTCACTTCAGGCTATGCTCCTTCAACCCAGCTACGCGCCTTCAAATATTACAATGGTTCAACTACGGTTGAACGACAGTTCGGGCTATGTGCCTTTGACTCAGGGTATGTGCCTTCTGTTCAGGACATGTGCCTTTAGCTCAGGCTATGTGCCTTTAGTTCAGGCTATGTGCCTTCGACTCAGCCTATGTGCCTCCAGTTCAGGCTATGTGCCTTCAGCTCAAGCTATGCGCCTTCGACTTAGCTATGTGCCTTCACTTCAGGCTATGCGCCTTCGACCCAGGCTACGCCTTCAAATATTACAATGGTTCAACTACGGTTGAATAGCACTTCAGGCTATGTGCCTTCGACTCAGGCTATGTGCCTTCAGCTCATGCTATGCGCCTTCGACTCAGGCTATGTGCCTTCCCTTCAGGCTATGCGCCTTCAACCCAGGCTACGCGCCTTCAAATATCGCAATGGTTCAACTACAGTTGAACGGATGTTCGGGATATGTGCCTTCGACTCAGGCTATGTGCCTTCAGTTCAGGCTATGTGCCTTCACTTCAGGATGTGCGCCTTCGACCCAGGCTACATGCCTTCAAATAATACAATGGTTAAACTATGGTTGAACGGTAGTTCAGGCGATGTGCCTTCGACACAGGCTATGTGCCTTTAGTTCAGGCTATGTGCCTTCAGCTCAGGCTATGTGTCATCGACCCAGGCTAGCGCCTTCAAAAATTACAAAAGTTCAACTACGGTTAAACGATAGTTCAGGCTACGTGCCTTTACCCAAAAGTTTAACTACGGTTGAATCGGGAATCTGGCTACACACCTTCGAAATTACATAAATTCAATTATGGTTGAACGATAGTTCGGACTACGTGCATTCACCCAAAAGTTCAACTACAGTTGAATTGGGACTCAAGCTACGCGCCTTCAAAAATTACATAAGTTCAACTACGGTGGAACACCAGCTCAGGCTATGCGCCTTTACCCGAAAGTTCAACTACGGTTAAACTAGGACTCGGGCTACGCACCTTCAAAAACTACAAAGGTTCAACTGCGGTTGAACAACAGCTCTGGTTACGCGCCTTCACCTAAAGGTTCGACTACAAATTAGACTGGGATTTGGGCTATGCACTTCAACCATTATGAATTAAAAAAGAATTCAACTATGAGGCGAATCAGAATTCAGGCTACACGCCTCCATCACAAAAGCCGCAAACTCCACCACGGATAAACCCCGGGTCGGGCCAAGCGCCCCACCGTTCAAGTAAGTACGACTAACTCAAACTAAAGAGTTGACCCGCGCAAAGTTCGGACCCAGTCGAACTACAAGGCCGTACTTTTCTTTATCACGACTAGTAGTTCGACTAAGCCTGATCTGGGACTAAAGCTATGTGCCGCCACTGCCCAAATGCGGCTAGAGCCCACTCCCAACAAGTGGAGGAAAGTGATGACCGAAAGCGTCTATCTATGGCCAAGTCCATCTACGCCAACTTCCCTTAAGACAAGGAATCCGTTTGACAATGGTCAAAATCACCTAACCGGTTGAGACTATTAACATCCTCACTAGAAAAACTCTAAAGCAAAGCCCTTGCAAACGGGCATACATACAAAAAATAATAATAATAATAAAATATATAATGCACTCGACACAAAACAAACAGGAAAAAAGAAAATCACATGTATTTCTAGTATTTACACGGGGTTGCCCCCAATTACATCGGCCCAAGGCCGGCAAAGAAAACAAAAAAAAAGAGAAAATGAAAACTAACAAACATTACAAATTTTCCCACTTGTTTACTCGGTGCTCCCAACCCGCCCAGCATTATCAGTGCCCTCGGCAGCATCATCACCCCCGGGCGTAGACGGGTCAAAACCACAGTCAAGGCAGGCTTCACGAGCCTTTTGGCGTGCCTTCTCATAAGTGGCCTCAGACACGGTGTCGGCTTCCCACAATCGCCTGTACACATCGAGCTGGGCCTCGGCATACGTCCAAAGCTCACGAGCAGTACCGAAAGAAGCGGCTTGGTCCCTCAGGCTCTAGTTCTCGGCCTCCCAGGCCACGATCCGGTCCGCTGCAACATGGGCTTCCCTCTCACAGACGACAATGCGCCCTTCGAATGACCGTTCTCGAAAGGCAGCGGCGGCCCTCTCTAATCCATGCTCCCTTTCCTGGGAAAGGTTTGTCGCCTGCAGTGTTTCAACCCTCGCCAGAGCGTCCTCTTCCTGCTTTCTTGAAGTGGCGGCCTCATACTCTAGGGCAGCCACCTGCCTAGTATAAGCCTCGGCGGCCTCTGCCGCCGCAGCCATATTTTGGTGCTCCCTCTTAGCCGCCACCCTTCTCTCAGCATCCACCCCTTCGTTTGCTTGGCAGAGCTGCCCCTCAAGAGTGGTTACCCTGCTGAGGGTCTGTTGTATATGAAGCTCCCTCCGTGCCAGCTCTTCTACCAGCTTCGGTTCCTTGGATAGTTCCTTATGCGTTCATGTAAGCTGCGGCACCGGACACGGTAGCGGCGGTACTTCTCAAACAGTCGCGCAAAAACCGCCGAGTGGACATTAGCTCGCCTGATGCTCTCCACCTCCAGCAAGAATGTCTACAATGAACAAAGCGACAAATAATACAAGAAGACATGCTAAGAAAGAAATTAAACCAAAGTTTTGTACATACCTTTATACTCAGGGCGGCCACCTCACCCATCAATCCGACGTCCGAAATACCCCTCAGGGACGTGCTCTCCGCTTCCAAGCACAATACCCCGAATAACGTCACCAGATTCTCCTCCTCGAGCAGCAGGTTCAAGCCGTTAGAGATCTCCAAATAATGGTAATCCCCTTCGTCCCGCACGGCCGAGCGGGTATAAACCTCCTGAAAAAGACATACGTCCTCGAGATCTATATCGGACTCCGAATCGTCCCCCTCTCCTGAGACGCCTATTTCTTCCGCCACTCTAGAAGTTGAGGCCTCCGCCGCCAGAGTCGTCAAAGTGCCCGCATTCGCCACAACATCGGCGCCGGAATTCTCCACCAAAACAGTTGCTGAGGAACTACCTTCCTCTCAGCAACAAGAACAGAAACTTGAATTGCCAAAGCGATTGTGTTGCCTTGGCCTGAGCCAACTGGGGAAACCCCCACTGAGCGCTCGCCCTCCGGGGCAAGGTCCGTTGCACCCCCTCCTCCACCGATGGCAAAGAGTCCAAACTTATCACCACCGGAAGAGCAAGGGTGAATGCCACCCTGCGTCGAGCAAGCGGCCTCCCATCTTATTCTTCATCTTCATTGGGCGATCTTTCCGCCCTGGAACGTATGACCCTTGGACACTCCTTGACTCGGAGTACAGGGCGTACGAGAGAGTGCGCAGCCAAGGATTCCACCAAAGTCGCCCTCATGACCGGGCGAGGCCTCGGCATTGTAATCATTCGGTCAGTAGCCCCTGTCTAGCGGAAAGCAAGCTGAGGAGCCCTTCTGCACCGTGGTCGTTCTGACTAGCCAAAGAAGAAGGGTTAGACCAACGAAACTAAGGACTATGAAAGGAGAACAGTAAACGGTAAAACATATTCTTACCAGCAGTCGGCCTACGGCCATGAACCTCCTAGAAAGACGCCCACGTGCGAATCCCCGTTGTAACAAGGAGCACGGCCTCAATCCACTCACAGATGCCGGAGAATGGCACCGGTGGTGCACCTCCCGCTACTGAACAAAAAGAAGTTCAGTACGTACAAACATAGAGCAGAGCGTTTGATCAAAGGAAGTCAAGGCCAGTATAAAGAAAACTTACGTGCATAGTTCACCTCCTCTGGGAAGTCAGTAGCGCAGCCACCAGGTGCCCGGTCCTGATGTAGAAGAAATGCTCCAAACGACGGGTAACGAACTCGTCATTGAGCTTCGCTGTTAAGCCGTCGGTCCCACGAGGGACCAACCAAATCATGGTGTTACGTACCCTCTAAGGGTCGTACAGAGTCAACACGTGCCCAAGTGTAATTTCCCTGCGTGCCAACTCCGCATATTTGATCAGCATCGCCAGTAATTTGTAGCAAGAGGGGACGAGCTGACTAGGGCACACCCTATAGTAGCGGCAAAAGTCCACCACCAGCATGGGGAGAGGAAGCCTAAATCCCAACTTGAAAGGGTAGGCGTAAAAGACGCAGCAGCCTCGCTGGTCGACGTGCACCCTATCAACGTTCCTGGCCAGGACGATGTCAGCAAAGCGAGAAATATCACAATGCTCCTTCAACTGAGCAATGCCAAATTCCCCCCATCAGTGGAACCTCATCCACTTGATCTTCTCACTCGGTGTCGGTAAATTTCGTGGCCAGACCGCCGGGCAGGGAAAGAATACCAGTCACCGACGGGAATCAATTGACATTAGGCGAATCAGTGGTTCCCACCATCGTAGATGGGCCCTCAGCCGCCGCAACTGCCATCGGAGCTACATCAGAACGAGAACTGATCGCCATTATCAGTATAAGGAGAGATAAATGGCAAAATTCACCGGAAAAACAAGAGAATATGAAGATTCGACAAAAATGACGGAGAACAAATTAACGAGGAGTAAAGAACTAGATAATCTGAAAACAAGAAGGGCTATCTCTCTCAGAATTCCACTTAGACAAATATTAAAAAAGTGAGAACTGAACGATGCAACCCCTTATTTATAGACAAAGCATAAATGACCTTCACGAATCCCAACGGTCACCATTAACTGCCTGTCCAATCGCAAAACAGTTCAGACCTACAGTAACGGGCACCATTATGATAGATACCAACAAACGGTCATTCAACCGTCAATCGGCACGTCCCCCATGAAACAGTTATGGTGATCTCAAGATACTATTGGCACGCCTCATGCGTCACCATGCACATGATGTCCTCCTTATTCACGGCAAGAGTGATCGTACTCTCTCCGAGCACGCGTAAAAATAGCAACAGTCTTCTCTAAATTAAAAGTGGCAACGGCCATCTCCAAAGTAAAAATTGCTACGGCCGTCTCTAAAGTAAAAATAGCTACGGCTATCTCTAAATTAAAAGTGTCTACGGCCATCTCCAAAGTAAAAATGGCTACGGCCATCTCTAAAGAAAAAATGGCTACGGCCATCTCCAAAGTAAAAAATGGTTATGGCCATCTCCAGAGTAAAAATGGTCACGGCCATCTCCAATAGATAAATGGCAACGGCACCTCTAAATTAACAATGGCTACGGCCTTCTCCGAATGATTGAAAAGACTACGTCCATCTCTAAAATTAAAAATGGCTACGGCCGTCTCCGAAGAATAAAGGACTACAATCATCCCCAAAAGCATAAACAGTTACGGTTATTGGAAGAATCCGCTCATCGAGCTCGACCCGACCCCGACCTCAATAAGCAGAGGGACTATCTGTATGGGTCAAAACTTGACATCACGATAATGAATGAGATCAACACATTTATTAAAGCCTATCTATGATTGATAAATGGTATGACCATTTATTCACAAGATTATCGGGTAGTTATCCAATTTGACAACTAAGGCCACGGTCTGGCCGTCCTCACGAGGGCGTCCTCTCTATGTGGTCCCAACCCCTTGGCGCCAGCTGGCAGATTTCCTAACTATTAATACTAAGAGAAAGAACCCTAAAGGGGGGCTTCTTCTTCTTCTTCACATCTCCTTCTAAAAGAAGAGAGAATACATCATTGTAAGGCTCTGAACCTCTCCATGGAGAGACAGACCAAACCAACATCATTAATAAAAGATCTTCATCCTCCTCCCTTTAATCTATAACTGTTGTCTCTTATATTTGATTCCTTTGATCTTCGGATTTATTATGACGAATCCAGTGTCGAGCAATGGTGGCCAAGGAAAAGCCGAAGTTGTTCTTGCCTGGGTCTAAGAACAAATTGCAGCATCAATGCTCCAATAATCAAATGTTAATGACAAGTAAATTAAGCTTTAATTCTCATTTGGTCGTGTAAGTTTAGCATAGCAATCTTGGATCGCAGATTTGGATGAACAATTTGGACTTGTATTCTACTATACTAAGAAGATCGTCTTCGTTCGACAAATCGAGTAGAGGGCAATTTTTATATATAAAAACTCAAGGGAAGCCTGAGATTCCCTGAAATTTTATGGTCGAAATCAGTATTTCTGAAGCGGGATTTGCACAATTCCGGTGGAAGGAGGAGGATATCGAAAATTTTAATGGGATGGGGGAAGAGAATGAGATGTATCAAAATAGAGAGAGAAAGAAAATAGTGTAACTGACTAACATATTTAGTGGCTTAAGGTTAGGAGGTAACCAAAATTAAATATTTTGCTATAAACCTTAAAAGGTATCTATAGAATATATTTTTTTAAATAATATTTATTTAAAATAAATAAGGTGTTAGCCTTTGCTATAGATGTACACTATTTAATTTTTGACCCAGTTTTTTTAAATTTGTGCACGAATAGCCCAATTTTCAAGTCATGATTTATGCAACTATTCTTCTTGTATTACAAGATGCACTGCAGTATGTTAAGTCCATTGAAATTTCTAAAGTAGCATCACGCTTAAGAGAATCTTTAGATGATTGACTCGAAAGTTAGCTAAGTTGCGCGGGCTCTTTGTTTTTGGTTTATCAGGACGGAAACAAGAGCTGGATACGTTTCGAATTCGGTCAATTAACTTCGAATACTTTGACCTGAGTTCATCGACAAAATTTGGAGGAAATTGAGATTTTAATTTCTCTAAATTAAAAATAAAACAGATTTAAGATATGGGAAATGGCATACCTTTTTAATATTGTAATATTTTTGTCTCATATTTACGGCTTTTTGTTTTAGAACAATCAAAAATTCAAGGGACCGTATTCTAAGTTACTATGTAAATATTATAAATATAAGTCATTAATACTTTTATAATACAAGGGATGAATAGTACTACAAAGCAGGCGTATGTGTCTATATATACAATATATGTACTTATGCTATACTATGTACTAAGTATAAGTGTATTAGGTAATACCGTATCGAATACAGCTTTTATATATATATATATATATATATATATATATATATATATATATATATATATATATATATATATATATATATATATATGCTGTGTGTTGTAGTTTATTAAGTATGCACTAAGTATAATATGTACTTACGCTACATTAGGCACTAAGTATTAGTGTATTAGGTATTACCGTATCGAATACAGAATATATATATATATATATATATATATATATATATATATATATGTACTTACGCATACTATGCAGTAATTATAAATGTATAAGGTAATATTGTATCGAATACAGCTTATATATATATAATATATATACTTACGCTATACTATGCACTAAGTATAAGTGTATGAGGTAATACCGTATCAAATACAGCTTATATATATATATATATATATATATATATATATATATATATATATATATATATATATATATATATATATACATACTTACGCTATACTATGCACTAAGTGTATTAGGTAATACCGTATCGAATACAGCTTATATATATAATATATGTACTTACTCTATATTACGCACAAAGTATTAGTATATTAGGTAATACCGTATCGAATACAGCATATATATATATATATAATATATGTACTTGCGCGATACTGCGCACTAAGTGTAAGTGTATAAGGTAATAGGATTAGTTGTATTTGATTGTATTCACCCGACAGAATCTAAATAGGATTAGTTGTATCGAATACAGCTTATATATATACTTACGCTATATTATGCACTAAGTATTAGTGTATTAGGTATCACCGTATAGAATACAGCTTATATGTATGTATATATATATATATATATACTATGTATACATATACATATATATATATATATATATATATATATATATATATATATATATATATATATATATATATATATATATATATATATATATATATGTATGTACTTACACTATACTATGCACTAAGTAGCGACCAACTTTGATACAGAACCCTCAAAAGTAGGATCCCCTCCCATTCTTTCTAAAAATTTCCCAAAATCCCTCTTTTCTCTCTCACGCTCAAACCCCACCCCCCCTTCCAACTCCCAGCATCAAGCCTCACCCACGCCACCAACGACCACCGCTCAGGTGTCGTCGTCGTCGTCGCCTCTGCCGCTGTTGTGTTTCTCCTTCTCCACCTCCTAAGAATTCAAGGTTAGAATTACAAACCTAGGGTTTCAATTGATTAGTGTTTCAACGTAGAATTAGTGTTTCAATTGATTATTTAACATTGTATTTTATGGAAACCTAGGGTTTAGATTGTATTTATTATTATTTAATATTTAATTGAAATCTAGGGTTTAGGGTATGGATTGAATATTTAGGCTAGGATTTCTTGAGTATTTCTCCTTCAATATTTATTAAGGATTAGATACTAGTTTTTACGTCAAAGACTTGATTCATAGGTAGATATATATTAAGGTATAAATTAAACTTTTAGTTTAATCTTGATTAGTTTATATATAGATATTTAATATAGACATATGATAGTATATTTGGATTTTCTCATAAAGTTCAATGTTAATGTTTAAGGCCTTAAGCAAATCGTTGTGTGGCTTTTGTGGATATGAATTGAACCTTTTAGGATACAAGTTGAATTTTTAGGATATGAATTGAACCTTTTAGATATATGAGTTGAACCTTTAGGATATAAATTGAACATTTAGTTTAAGTTTAAACTCGTATATATGAATATAACTTTTAGGATATAAATTGAAGGTTTATGTATGAGTTTAATCTTTAGGATATGACTTTGAACTTTTGTGGATATGAATTGAACCTTTTAGGATACGAGTTGAATTTTTAGGATATGAATTGAACCTTTTAGATATATGAGTTGAACCTTTAGGATGTAAATTGAACTTTTTGTTTAAGTTTAAACTCGTAGTATATGAATATAACTTTTAGGATATAAATTGAAGCTTTTATGTATGAGTTGAACCTTTAGGAAATGACTTGAACTTTTGTGGATATGAATTGAACCTTTTAGGATACGAGTTGAATTTTTAGGATATGAATTGAACCTTTTAGGTATGAGTTGAACCTTTAGATATAAACTGAACTTTTAGTTTAAGTTTAAATTCGCAATATATGAATATAATTGTTAAGATATAAAATGAAGCATTTATGTATGAGTTGCACCTTTAGAATATGACTTGAACATTTATGGATATGAATTGAACCTCTTAGGATATGAGTTGAATTTTTAGGATATGAATTGAACCTTTTAGGTATGAGTTGAAGCTTTTAGGATATGAATTGAACCTTTTAGATATATGAGTTGAACCTTTAGGATATAAATTTAACTTTTAATTTATGTTTAAACTCGTAGTATATGAATATAACTTTTAGGATATAAATTGAAGCTTTTATGTATAAGTTGGACTGTCAGGATATGACTTAAATTTTTGTGGATATAAATTGAACCTTTTAGGATAAGAGTTGAATTTATAGGATATTAGTTGAACCTTTTAGGTATGAGTTGAAGATTTTAGGATATAAATTGAACGTTTAGTTTAAGTTTTAAACTCGTCGTATATGAATATAACTTTTAGGATATAAATTTATGTATGAGTTGAACCATTAGGATATGAATTGAACCTTTTAAATATGAGTTGAATCTTTAGTATATGAATTGAAATTTTGGTTTATGTTTTGAAATTTTAGATTGCGGGAGGATTTTGTTGAAGAGGTTGATGACGTTATTAGACATGCAATGGAACTTCCACCAAGAATAACTAAGATAAAGTACCTAGCAGAATGTGCCTTTAACTGTTGTTCTCGTTAGCTACAATGATAATGAGAAGCCAACGACATGCGTTCCAAAAACGTGATGGTGAAGGTAGGATTTAACATTTCCTAAGTAGAAAAAGAGGTTATAGAGAAATTCTCTACTTCATTTTCCAAGAGGAAAACAAAGTTTGATTGATAGCGACATGGTTGATAGAGATGGAAGGTTTTTCGTCGGTCGTGGAAGTTCCCATAAAAAGGGGATCATAAGACTGTATGATGACAAAGATTTTAGGAAGTTTTGTACTTGACTTTCTTCTAAGGTTAATAATACAAGCTTAATGTGATATTAGTGATAGTTCATCGGATTCAGACGACGATTTGACGGACAGAAGTATGGAAATTTTGTCCATCAAATCATTGTCTGAATCCGAAGAAATATCACATTAAACTTGTTGGATCATACTTGAAAGAAAGTTTAGAAAAAAGCTTCTTATAATCTTTGTCATCATAAAGTCTTATGATCCCCGCTTTATAGGACCTGACATGACCAACAGAATATATTCCATCTTCATCAACGTTTTCACTATCAATCAAACTTCTTTTCCTCTTAGAAAATGAAGTAGAGAATTTCTCTATAACTTCTTTTATCTACTTAGGAAATGTTAAATTCTACCTACACCATCACTATTTTGAAACACATGTCGTTGCCTTCTCATGAAGCACTTTTGGTCGCTTTTTACTGTCGTTTTTTGGCCGAATTCTAGTAGTGTATATAGCTCTATTTTTTATAAATTTTAATTTTTGTAGCCGAATCCCTACACACATATTCATATTTGGATCTACACCCTAGAATTTTAAAATTTTAAATTTTACCAAATCCAACAGTCAGATCCATGTCCTCACCCGAGTCTAAGCAACTTAAAAAGTTAGCTAACTGCTTGTGTATTCCTTTCTTTCTATAGACATTGCTAGTACTATCTTTTTGTATGTTAAAAAACTACAAGGATGATTTTGGAAAGAAAGTGCAGACATATGGATAAGCATTGATTAACAATAATATTATTGCATTTATAAAAAGAAGAAAAGTTACCAGCTATGGTGGAGAATTGTAATGACCCAAATGGTCATCACCCATTTTCTTATTTATTTTGTGCATTCGAGGACTTGAGAACCTCATTTAGATTTGCTTCAATTTGCGTGCGCATTCCAGACGCGTAGCCGGAAAGCTTAAATATGAAATTCTGCGAAAAATACTAAATTTTAATGTTAAAATGAATAAATTTGACTCTAATCAATATTTTGGGTAAACGGATCTGGATTCATGATTGGACGGTCCCGGAGGGTCTGTAGGAAAATATGGGACTAGGGCATATACCCGGAATCGAATTTCGAGGCCCCGAGCTCGAGGAATGAAATTTTAAAGGAAATTATTTTTTTGAAAATGTTAAGAAAAATTGAAATAAAATTTGATTAGAACGTGCTGGTATTGGGCCCGTATATTGGTTCCTGCCGGTACAAGTCATATATATGATTTAAGATGTTTCTCTAAAGTTTTGTTAAAATCGGAAATCGTTTGACGTATTTTGGGCTTTCTAAATTTGAAACTTAATGAAGTTTGAGAAAAAAAACTCTTGATTTTGAGGTTTGATTCATTGTTTTTGATGTTATGTGGTAATTTGATCACACGATTAAGTTTGTAGGACGTTTTTGAGTTAGTGCATGTGTTTGGTTAGGAGTCCTAAGGCCTCATGAGTGTTTCGGAGGTGTTTTGGACTTATGAAAAATGCAGGTTCAAATTCTGATATGGTCTTCTTCGCGTTCGCGGGAGAACCCTCGCGAACGTGATGAGTAAAATTAGTTGAAGGAGATTTCCTTCTACGCGAACGCGAGGCAGCGTGGGTTATATCTTCGCGAACATGTCCCTGGCTTCGCGAAAGCGAAGGCAAAAGTTAATCTGGGCGGGGGGTACTATAGCTATGCAAACGCGAGGGTCCCATCGCAGACTCGTTGGTTTAATTCGCCCAGTTATTTTAAATTTTCCAAAAAAAGTGTCATTACATGATTCTTCAAACATTTAACATAACCTATCTTCTCCAAGCTCTTAGGCGACTATTGAAGAGATTCTTTATCAAAACCTTTTGGGTTAGTAATTCTTTGCTCATTTTCTTTGATTTCCTTCAACATTTATTGAAATCCTTAGCCTAAATCATACAATTAAAGATAGAAATTAGGAAATTGGATAGAGTTAGGGCTTTATTATTTCTTCTTGATTTAGACCTCGTTTTTGGGTCAAATTTGAAAATAAATTGTATATTTGGGCTTGTGGGTGAATGGGAATTTGATTTTAGTCCGAACCTTGTGTTTAGACCAAGCAGGCCCGGGGTCGATTTTTCAGTTTTGGGAGGAATACTTGGAAAGCTATAATTAGGCATTGGGTTCCATTGTTTAACATTTATTAATGTATTGAAGTCATTATTGTATAGATACAATCGATTTTGGAGCCTAATTCGAGAGGGAAAGTGGAAATTGAGGATTGATTTGGCCGTCAAAGTTTGAGGTAAGTATTCGGTCTAACCTTAGCTTGAGGGATTAGGAGTTAAGTTTTATTTTCTGCGTGTTAATTGTCGAGTACGTTGTATAGGCATGGTGTATCTATACGTTGGTGTCTAGTATGACCGTGAGTCTTTCTATTGCGGATATTCTGATTTGTTGTATCTTTCATGCCTTGGTGATGATTTCTATATGTTGTAAAGAGCATGTGAAAGAAATTATGATCTTCAAACTATGAGGAACACTGGCTCGAGTTGTAACACGAATTGTGAATGTATATAAGATAATTGAACCCTTTGGAGTATTGGCTCAAGTGGTAAAGTGAGTTATTACGTAAGAAGTGAGAAAGAGAAAGAGTTATTGATATATTCCCTTGCCGGGATGTTTGTTGCTTTGTTGATTATCTACTTTACCGGGATATTGAGATTTATTGATGTTGTTCCCTTGTCGGGACTTAGCTATTTAATTGCATTCCCTTTCCGGGATTTCTACCATTATTTGTCTACTCCCTTGACCCTTTGTTTGTGATTGTTGTTTGGGTAAGGAAGAGTGTTGAAGCACGAAGGATGATGTCATGCACTATTTTCTATTGTGGGGAAAGAGTGTAAAGCACGAAGGGTGATGTCGTGCCGTACGATGTACCATTCCATACCGATATTTATTGACTTTATTGTGAGGAAAAAGGGTAAAAGCACGAAGGATGATGTCGTCCATATTATTATGATACTATTGGTTTGGTAAGAATGATAGTAAAAGCACGAAGGGTGATGCCGTACATATTTTTATTATAAATATTGTTTGGGTGAGGACGAGAGTAAAAACATGAAGGGCAATGTCGTGTAAATTTTTTATTTCTGATTCTTGTTGACATTCTGGATTTGTTGTTTCTTTCTTTTATTGAGATTTCTGTTTGGAACTGTTACCTCCCCATAGCATGTTTCCCCTTCCCACATTGACTGGTTATTTCCTGTGTTCCATTTTCGCTATATATATATATATATATATATATATATATATATAAACTACACAGGTTATTTGGTAGTCTGGTTCTAGCCTCGTCATTGCTTCACCGAGGTTACGCTAGGCACTTACCAGCACATGGGGTCAGTTGTGCTGATACTACACTCTGTGCTCTTCTGCACAGATCCAGGTATTGGACAACATCAGTAGCTTGGGAGCCAGCCTTCAGACCACCGAGATACCAAGGTAGCCTTGCAAGAGTTCGCATGCCCGACGTCTCTTCTATCTTTTATTTTATCTTGTTATCTGATTTATTTGAGACAAACCATTTATATTTCTTTCAAACGGGAGTATTTTAGTATTCTTTGTAGTTCGTGAGTGATGTGACACCAGTTCTTGGGTAGAGGCATATGTTGATTTCCGTATTATTGTTCAGTTTCTTTAATTTAAGTATCCCTCTTATTTATTTAGTTCTGTTATTATCATGCTATTACTGATAATTGTTTAAAGAAGTAATTTGTTATCGAAAAAGGTAGTTAACTCGTCTTGCCTAGCTTTCATTAGTAAGTGCCATCATGACTCCCGAGGGAGGGAAATTCGGATCGTGACAAGTTGGTATCAGAGATCTAGGTTACATAGGTCTCACATTTAATGGACAAGCTTAGTAGAGTCTGAGGGATCAGTACGGAGAAGTCTGTATTTATCCCTAGAGGCTATAGAGTTAGGAAAATCTTACATTTGTTCTTTCTTGTCGTGCAAATTTGTTCCTTAAATGCTAGCTGAATTTCTACTATGTTCTTTCACAGGTGACGAGAACACGCGCTTCTCCATCTACTGCTCAGCATCCTGAGCCTACAATAGTAGCTCCCACTAAGGGCACAGGGCGAGGCGAGCCAGAGGCCGAGGTAGGGGCAGAGCAGCCAAACCTAAGCCCCGATCAGTAGCACCAGTGACGAAGTCTCGGGTCGATTCTGAGGAGGATGTTCCAGCCCCAGCAGTTTCGGTGGGCCCAGCTTATGTCCCATGGGGGTTCATTGCCACCCCGGTTATTCAAGATGCTCTGGTCCAATTGGTGGGCCTCACGGAGAGTGTCATCCGAGCAAGTTTTCATCTTGTAGCACCAGCTACTTTTCAGGCTGGAGGAGGGGCTCAGACTCCTGCTACACGAACTCCAGAGCAGGTAGCTCCCCAGGTTTAGGTTCCAGCGGTTCAGCCAGCTGCGGCAGTTTAGCAGGGTATAGTCGCTTAGACCGGGGATGGAGCAGCTATGTCTGCCGATGCTCTGTGGAGGTTGGATAGGTTCACCAAGCTCTTTACTTCTATGTTCAGCGGTGCATCTACTAAGGATCCCCAGGATTATCTAAATAGTTGTCATGAGGTTCTTCGGAACATGGGTATCGTTGATACCAATGGAGTTGATTTTTCTACTTTTCAACTGTCTGGATCCGCCAAGACTTGGTAGAGGGATTACTGCTTAGCTAGACCAGCCGGTTCACCATCTTCGACTTGGGAGCATTTACAGTATTGTTTTTGGAGAAGTTTCTTCCAATAACTCAAAAAGAGGCCTTTCAGAGGCAGTTTGAGCACCTTCAGCAGGGTTCAGCTTGTTATGCTCTTGTCATACTCCCAACCGAGAGAGAGGGGTGAGGTGGTTTATTGATGGTCTTATTCAGCTGATTCATCTTCATATGGCCAAGGAGGCTGAGAGCAAGATCACATTTCAGGAGGCGGCCAATGTGGCCTGCAGAGTTGAGATGGTTCTGTCATAGGGAGGTGGTCATGGGTCGGATAAGAGGGCCCGTCATTCAGGCAGATTCAGTGGTACCTCGTCTGGGGTAAGGTGCTAGAGGTAGAGGTAGAGGTTCTATAGGTGGAGCTCAGGCCGCCAGAGGTGTAGGCCAGCCAGCTTCAGGGTGACTATGTATTTTCAAAGCTAGATTTGAGATCTGGCTACCATCAGTTGAGGATTAGAACTTCTGATGTCCCTAAGACAGCTTTCCGCACTCAGTACGGGCATTACGAGTTCTTGGTCATGTCATTTGGATTGACAAATTCCCTAATAGCTTTTATGGATCTGAGGAATCGAGTGTTCAAGCCTTATTTGGACTCATTTGTGATAGTCTTCATTGATGATATTCTGATATACTTCCATAGCCAGGAGGAGCACGAGTAGCATCTCAGAGTGGTTCTTCAGACTCTGAAGGACTGTCAGCTATATGTGAAGTTCTCGAAGGGTTAGTTCTAATTGAGTTCAGTTGCATTCCTAGGTCATGTCGTATCAGTAGAGGGTATTCACTTTGACCCGAAGAAAATTGAGGCAGTCAAGAACTGGCCTAGACCAGCATCAGCTACAGAGATTCGGAGTTTCTTGGCATTGGCGGGCTACTATCGTCGATTCGTAGAGGGGTTCTCATCTATCGCAGCCCCGATGACCAGGTTGACCCAGAAGGGTGCCCAGTTTAGATAGTCAGATGATTGTGAGGCGAGCTTTCAGAAGCTCAAGACAGCTCTAACTACAGCACCAGTATTGATTTTGCCCATAGGTTCAGGGCCTTATACAGTTTATTGTGATACTTCCCATATTGGGCTTGGTGAAGTGTTGATGCAGGATGGCAAGGTTATTTTCTATGCTTCGAGGCAGTTGAGGATTCATGAGAAGAACTATTCAGTGCATGATTTAGAGTTGGCAGCTATTGTTCATGTATTGAAGATTTGGAGGCACTATTTGGATAGCGTGGCATATGGGGTATTCACTTATTACAAGAGTCTTTAGTACTTGTTCAAGCAAAAAGAGTTAAATTTGAGGCATAGAAGGTGGTTGGAGTTGTTGCAGGATTATCACATCACTATCTTATGTCACCCGGGGAAGGTCAATATGGTGGTCGATGCTTTGAATAGGAAGTCAGCCAGTATGGGCATTCTTGCTTATATTCCGGTCAGTTAGAGACCTCTTGCTTTGGATGTTCAGGCCTTGGCCAATCGATTCGTAAGGTTAGATGTTCAGGCCTTAGTCAAAAAAATATAATATTTCGAAAGTCTAAGCAAAAAGAAAAGTTTTTTTCAATGGGTATTGAAATTCATTGAAAACATATAGATAAGTCAATATAAAAAATTTGAGGAAGATTTGAGGTGATTTAGACTGATTTTGTATCAAAATTCATAATTAAATCGAGTTCAAAAAAGTTTTTCTGCGACACATGTGTCAAATGTGTATCACGCATGTATCTCACACACATGTATACATTAATATACATGTGATACATAATTGATACAAACATGATACATATATGATACACAAATGATACGCATATTATTTTTTTTCATGTTCGAGTTTTACTTCGAATTTTCAATTGAAACCACTTCAAAACATCACCAAATCATCTTAAAACTGAGATTCAAACTCTTTAAGATGTATCCAATACATTCTAATAACACGCACTAAAAAAGCAAAAAAGTGACCTAATTTTGATACAAATAGCTGATTGGCTAATATTAGTAATATTGGCTAATTTAGTAATATTTCATGTTGGTTAATATTTTGTAATAAGCTACTTATAAATGGACATAACTAGTAGTTTCCCTTTGTAATACAAACTGGGCCTATCCAGGACTAGCACAATTACACATTTGAACTTGGGGCATTTGCATCTGTATCCATTTTTTTGTGCCATATTTGAACTTGTGACCGCTTTGAAAAAAAATTGCAAGCGTACCCGCTTTTTCGCATAACTTCAGCACACGAGGCTGAAGTAGCAAAGGCAATCACACAAAATTTCAGCATTTTAGTAGCAGGGCCTGAAGTTCAGCTCTAGAGCTGAAGTTTTTATGTTATAGATGACGAACTTCAGCTCTAGTGCTGAAGTTTTTGTCTTTGTAACCGGAAGAAGTTTTTCTTTCCTTTTGTTGTCTAGAATTTATTTACCTTAGGGGCGATGTTGATTTGGCAAACGATTCTGTGAAGCCATTCTTATTCTCAATTGTAGAACCACATAACTCCATAACGTCATCTTGATTTCTCAATAGCAGAATTATGTACTCCATGACGTCATCATTGATTTCTCAATTGTAAAACTACTAATTTACAGTGTCTTCCTTGATTGGCAGTGGAAGCAATTGTTCAAGCGCCTTCAATTTTAAACTATATAATGTATCTCGTCATTAAGTAATAATGTACGTAACGTAATATGTAAAATTTTAAATATTAATCCTATTTATATGGAATCCTAAATTCATCTCTATATATGCATAACTAGAACAAGACGCAAAATAAGAGATGGAGAAGAGATGGAAGAGCACTAGCTACTGAGATCTGAGTGGGAACACAAATGTTGGTTTATCCAACAAAACATATTTTGGTCAAATGTATAAATTCGTATTTGTGGAACAAAATTAAAAGCGTATATTGTAGCCTTCCACAAGTTTCCTAAACATTAGAAAAATTGTCAATCATAAAGTGAAAACAACAACAACAACAATAACTATCCAGTATATTCCCACCAAGTGGGGTCTGGGGAGGGTAATATGTAGACGAGCCTTACCCCTGCCCGAAAAGGCAAAGAGGCTGTTTCCAATCGACCCTCGGCGCATAGGATAAAATGAAAAGCTGCATTAAAACAAAGACAAAATTAGAAACAAAGGCAAGACAAAACAAAATAATAAAGCATAAGTAATCCCGCAGAAATAACGTAAATAATTATGTAAACATAAGAAACATAAATACAGTCGCATACAATAATAACAAGCAGAAACTACCATACTAACAGCCATAAGGGGACATAAGCTAAAACACTAATCATCTATGAGTGACCCTACTATCCCACACCCAACCCCGGAAGAGGCGTACGAAGAACTCTATGAGCCCCTAGCCTACAACCCTGATTCTAGACCTCCAGACTCCCCTATCAAGGGTCATGTCCTCGGTAACCTGCATTCTAGTCATGTCCTGCCTAATCACCTCTCCCCAATGCTTCTTAGGCCTCCCTCTCCCTCGCCGACCACCAACAATCTCCAGCCGCTCGCAGCTCCTCACCGGGGCATCGGGACCCCTCCTTCGTACATGTCCGAACCACCTCAGCCTCGCTTCCCGCATCTTCTCGTCCACCGGGGCCACCCCTACCTTCTGTCAAATAACTTCATTCTTGATCTTATCTAGCCTGGTGTGCCCACACATCCACCTAAGCATCCTCATCTCCGCAACCTTCATTCTCTGAACATGAGGGTTCTTCACGGACCAGCACTCCGCCCCATACAACATTGCAGGTCTAACCACGGCTCTGTAGAATTTCCCCTTGAGTTTGTGTGGAATTTTCTTGTCACACAGGACCCCTGAAGCAAGCCTCCACTTTGACCACCCCGCTCCTATCCGATGGGTGACGTCCCCGTCAATCTCTCCGTCCCCCTGAATCACAGACCCAAGATATCGGACACCGTGCCTCTTGGCGATGGCCTGAGAACCAAGCATCACTTCCATGCCTACCCCACTCGGCTCGTCGCCAAACTTGCACTCCAGATATTCTGTATTAGATCAGCTTATTTTGAAACCCTTAGACTCGAGGGTCTGTCTCCATAAAGTGAAAACAAGAAAAAGAAAATAAGGCATACTCTACATTCGAAAATTTTGGAGGGATCCTGTTCAAATATAATAAAGAGAAGAGTATATCTTTACCTTTACATAAATTAGGTTATAACTTTACTAAACGGCCAGAACTCAGAAGTGCGAATGGAGGTCGTTTAAATTCAACTATCAACTTCCATTCATGTGAATTCAAACAATAACCCTAGCCGTTGAGAAGAGCTTTTCTAAGATCTCCCCTGCCTTTTTTTTTGGCGAAATTAGAATTTAAATTCTATATATGCGTGAACTTAACTCACAAGAGCAACGAGCCAGTAAAATTTTATTAATGGGATCTGGGGACAATAATATATACGCAGACCTTATTCCTACTCCGAAGGAGTGGAGAGGCTATTCCCGAAAAGATCCTGAATTTAACTCTATGAATTTAAATCCATATTTTGTTTAGTCACTAAGTTCGTAATAAAGTATTTATATATATTTAGTAAATTGTCTAATATAAATATGAATTTTAAGCAAAAATTATCGGGTTCGTTCTAACCCGTAAGTAATACTCTAATTTTTCCCTCATTCTTTCTCCTTTCTTTTTTTCCTTTGTGTGTGGTTTATGCAACATTTTTCTTTTTTAGTCTTTTATTGTTTTTAAGTTGGACCAACCGGCATTATTATCAAACAAGTATTTCATTCATTGGCATTGAGAACTTGAACCTTACAAGTAAAGCTACAAAATAAAATAAATATAAAGTAGAGTTTTAAAGTGTAAGATATATGATGTGGAGAAATACTAGGATTATTGTGGTCTGTTTATATTGCCACGTGTAGTTATAACAAATTAATTTCATTTTCTTAGCTCTATATCTCGAATGATATATCCCTATTTTTGCCTTTTCTTTACTTTTTCAAATTTCCACTGGAGTAGAAAAGGTCCTAACCATTCTATTAAGGAGTATTATATTTGCTGTAGTTCATACCTGTTTTGGTAGTTCATACCTGAAGTCAAATTTTGAGTTACATACACTTATAGTGTAATTTGAGGTAAAGGACATGAACCTCGTCAAGTTGCTAGGAAAGCGAAAGAAGCAAAGAGGAAAGACAAAAATGATAAGGAAAAAGACAAAAATTATATTAAACAAGAAACTCTAGAAATCAAATATGCATGCAGGAACACGTATTTCCTATCATTTTTCTCAATTTAAATAACGTCTAAAATGATGATTAGATTATCAAATATGCTTTTGAACTTCATTTTGTACGCTGTTTAATTTGACAGTAGGTTTGGACGTATTTATTGATTGATCATTAAAAATTTTGCATAATATTTAAATATTACCTTAAGTGAATGGTAAATGTTTTCATAATTTGAACCTATATATTAGCTTAAAATTTTGGATTCATCGTTGTGCTCTAACTATTCATGGATTAGCTTAATTACCCATTGAAACTTCAATGATATGTTTGAGTCGGTGGCGGACCAACCAAGTGAACACGGTAGCTTTTGCTTAGATTTTATATAAATATATATTGAAATTTACTAAATATTTTGTAATATATATTAACTTGTGATTGATGTAACAAGCCATAACTTTAAATTCTAAATTCGCGTATGCTTTAATTGTTATTTTTGTACTGCAAAATGGTAAAAGCTTTCAAGTTTAAAGTTTTTGCTGAAACACTTTCAACACATTAAGGTGAGTAAAACCACGAAGAAACTCCAACTTCTCTCTAGAATGCATTTCTAACCCTTTGAAAAACAAGAGACTGTTCATCCAAAACCACCAGATTTAATCCAATTCCTTCCCTTACTAAATAATCTGGAAAGACCAGCATCCTTCAAGGATAAACTGTTGAAATCAAACCTAACAGTTTTCACTCCTTCCATAGATTATGATGATATGCTTGACTCAACAAAGGCATTGGAAGACATGAAAGAGATGCATGATCCAGAGACTACTCTAGGTGAAGCCATACAAATCTCTCCCTCTCATTGGAAGATAGATAACGTATCTATGAACCATGGAGATACTCTATTATAATCAAGTTAGTAGGAAAATGTATGCTACACCATTACCTAAAGAGGAAGATCCAAGATCTATGAAATCCAACGAGAACTTCTCTTTAATTGACCTTGGTGAGGACTACTACATCATCAAATACACAAAGAAAAAAATATGGATAAAGCTATTCACCTAGGGCCATAGTTCATTAATGGTCATTTTCTATCTATCTCCAAATGGAAACCAAATTTTGTGGGTAGAAATGAAAAACTAACTACCTCAGCAGTTCGGTAAAGGTCACCCCAATTACCAACGGAATTCTACGATGGTAAAATCTTAGCAAAAATTGGTAATGCAATAGGACGCCTACTGAAAATTAACACATGCACCTCAACAACCCTAAGAGGTCGATAATCGAGGATTTATGTTGAAATCCCTTTGGAAATTCCAGTTCAATCCTTTCTATTTGTTGGAAACCACAAACAGGATATACTCAATGAAGGGAAGGATTTTCTTTGCAAAAATTGTGGTCTCTTTCGTCACACACTAAGACAATGCACCTATATCAAAATACAAAACTTGAATCCTCACCGTACAGGACAAGAACATTAACAAGTAGCTACAAAAGATGCTTGTGAATCTGAATGGAAAACAGTTTCCTTCAATAAGAAGAAGAATCAAGGCAAAAAAAAATCCAAACCAACTGCCCACCATCTATGCAAAAGGCAACCAAGGTCCAGGTATTCCGGTTAACTTATTCAATGCCAAAACAGTTAAGTTTTTGTTTAATCAAACTCTCCAATATAAAACTAAAAATTATCCTTCTAATAATCAAATTCCTCCTGTCAATACCCATCCAAACACTACTATTGATAAAACAACCTCTCATGTGAAAGATTATCTTTTAGAACAGAGATAAACGGTGTTGCCACAAACCATTATGAATAATGTCAATTTTATTAGTAAAAATAGTTTTAATCAATTAAATAATAACTTGGATATTGACACACAAGACACTTTCATGCAAGACTCCACCTGGAACCTTATATTGCCAACTCCTTAGTGAAAACCAATGGCATGCAAAATGACTCTAGTATGTACGAATCTACCCCTACCTCTAATCCTACCCCTACTGCCCTAGACTCTCTCCTTAATCTGAAATCTCCCCAAAGTCTTTTATTATCTAAAGAATCTACCCAAAGTCCCTCCTTAAGATTTGACAAGATCTCCCCCTCCATGCATGTTGGCCAATGGCAATGACCATAGAAGATAGTAGCCAAATGGACATTCCCATTGGAAAATCCAAAAAAAAAACTTTGAGTGTTCTATAAATCATGACCTAGGGCAATCAAAAGCCATAGACAAAAACGAAGCAATCATCACTTTTCCACCCATTCGGTTAACCTTTCCTCCTACCCAAAATCTCATGCTAACTTCTACTGCAATAAACTCAACTTCTTTTATCCAAGATGCCAAGATTTCCTTCAGCCATACGAAGAAGAACTCGACTAATCCAAATCCTAAGACAACGACACCATATCAACATGGAAAACATTCATCCCCGTCATCTCCACGAACAACCCAAATTATATACGCTCAAACTCCCCAAGCCCAAGATTATCAAACCACGATTTGGATGGAGTTAGGGCCCATGGGCCATGCACTCTCCTTCACTGTCCCGATCAACGACCAAGAATCCATTGTGATCTTGCACAATACTTAATATCCAGCTCAACTTATCACGGAGGGAATGAGATTGGCAATGAATAATTATCTCAACCAAGTATGGCTCAACAATATCATTCATCCCATAGCTCCATCATTGAACCCTCAAATGGCTCAAACGATGAGAGAACAATGGAACATGCCTCCCCAATTCAACCCATGAACCCTCTAAATGCACCAATGGAACTCCCCTTCTTTCCAATGGAGATGCATACCCACCTAAACCCCATCTTTCTCTCTTGGGATGTCAATCTGGGGAAACAAGCGATGGTACCCCCCCTACCACCATCTCCATCCAGTACCCCTACCGTAATAACAAGAAGACCCCATACTAGGGCCACTAGAGACAGAGATGGAGGAGGAAGACGTCCCCCTAAATCTTCACTTAGGGCCAACCCTAGAACTCTCAAACCTATTAGCCATATACAAGTGCTCAATGGATATTTTCCCTCCGCACGACCCAACTGTGGGCAATAAAGCAATGATCCTAGTTCCATCAATGAGAAAAAACCTTGTCCAAGCGGGGGGGGGGGGATAAGGGAGAATGGGGAGATGATCAACATTGACTCTAAGTTAGCCATGAATCGACCCACCAATTTCATAATATGAAATATACGGGGAGGAAACAATGACAGTTTCAGGAGGAATTTTAGGGAGATTCTAGACACTCATACGCCGAGTTTGGTTACTTTGTTGGAAAAAAGGATGGGCAACCATGCAGCCATGCTCATTGAATTTGGTTTCACTGAGATGATAGAAGTTCCATCGGAGTGGCAATCAGGTGGTATGGTTATGATGTGGAGGGATGATATAATCAATGTCCAAAACGATATTAGATGAAGTCAGGAGATCCATGCAACCATAGAGTTACTTCCTATAAGTAAACCTTGGTTATTTACTTCGATTTATGCTAGCACTAATATTCATTATATAAATATCATATGGGATCACCTAGTAAATATTAGTAATACTTATAGAGGACCTTGGCTATTAGGTGGTGACTTCAGTGACATTTTATCCGCTAGTGAGAAATTTGGCGGCAAACCAATCAAAGATAATAGAGCTAAGTATATTTGGTCGAAAACTAATTAGTGCAATCTAGTTGATCTAGGCTTTAAGGGAAGCAAATACACCTGGACCAATAATAGACATACCAATAAGAGTTTTATTTTAGAAAGACTTGATAAATTTTTTGGAAATGAGGAATGGATTGAACGTTTTCCTAAAAGCTCTATTATCCATCAACCTAGAACCCACTCTGATCACAATCATATCCTAGTAGAATTAATTCCAAGAAATAGAACTCCTCACAAGGTCCCTTTTAGGTTAGAAACCTTTTGGTGTAAACATCGGAAATTTCAATCTGTTGTTAAAAATACCTGGAATGATAGTGACTACTTTAAGGCTAGCTCTAACTTTATAGATAAGGTTAAACCTTGGAAAGACATTACTTTTGGCAATATCATGGGAAGGAAGAGAAAACTCTTTGCTAGACTCCAAGGCATCCAATCTTCTAACAGCTATGCTACTAGCTCTTTCCTTAAAAAATTGAAATTAGATCTTCAACATGAGTTCAATGATATTCTTAAGATAGAAGAAGACTACTGGAAACTTAGGTTTAGGATAATGTGACTTAACGATGGTGACGCCAATACTAAATTCTTCTGCATCTCTGCCACTAATAGAAAAAAGAAGAAACAAAATTACTTTCTTTAAAGATGATGCTGGTAACTGGATAAATGATCATAGTCTTATTCTGCCCCATGTCCAAAACTACTTTATCTCTGCATTTACCTCTTCTCATACTCACTCTATCTGGACTAACCCCATAAATATGCAATCCAAATGTAATAAAATTAACCTAGATCATCTAGATACCCCCTCCTTGATAATGAGATGAAAACTGCAGTCTTCTCTTTCAAACCATTCAAGTCTCCCGGATCTGCACCCCTTCTTCTTCCAAAAATATTGGTTCCATATAGGGGATTCTATCAAGAATCTCTTCCATGACATCTTTAATAACCAAAATATCCCTCCGGATATTAACAAAACTTTTCTATGCATAATTCTAAAAATCCATAATGCTAACAATATCAAAAACTTCAGACCTATTGGCTTATGCAACATTATATATAAAATAATCACCAAGATTCTAGCCAATTGTATCAAACCTTTCCTACATAAACTTATCAGTCCGTATCAAGCTAGCTTTATGAAAATACATAAGATCCTCTGATAATGCTATCATCATCCAATAAATGATTTCTAAATTTAATACAGTGAAAGGTAAGCAAGGCCATATGATTCTGAAAATTGACTTGAAAATGGCTTTTGATCGTCTATAATGGTCTTTTATTCGTCACACCCTGGATTTCTTTAATTTCCCTCCAAAATTCTATAAATTACTGCTAAATGGCATTTCTACCAGTAAAATAGCAATCTTAGTCAACGAAGCTATTACAAACTACTTTCAACCAAGTAGAGGTATTAGACAAGGAAACTTCATCTCCCCCTACATATTTATCCTCTTTCTATAAATACTTACCAGATATATAGAACACCAATACATCAAAAATTGGCACCCCACTTCCCTAGGTTATAAATTTCCAAAAATCTCCCACTTATTATTTGTTGACTGCCTTTCTCTAATGTCTAGAGCTAATGCTAAATCTTGCCGGGCCATAAAAATGGGCTTGACCAATTTTGCTCTCTATCTGGTCAAAGCATAAACATTACTAAGTCGAAGATTCTTTTTTAAAAGAATTGCAACCTCTCAATCATCACTGACATTACCACTTCTCCAGGTATTAAGAAGAGTAACAATTTTGGAACATATCTTGATTTCCCTATCCTTCACTATAGCGCAAAACCTAGGGATTATCAATTCCTCATAGACAAGATGAGAACCAAACTTGCATCCTGGAAAATGAAGGTCTTTAGCTTGGCAGGAAGAACAACCCTTGTGTTATCATGCCTTAATTCCATCCCAAACCATTATATGCAATACACCCTCCTCTCAATAAAATCCTTAAAGATATTGATAAAGTCGAAAGGGACTTCATTTGGGGTAGTACGGTGGAAAAAAGGAAACTTCACTTGGTAAATTGGACCACTATATGCCAACCCAAAAAAATGGTGGAATGGGGATCCATAATGCTCTCAATAAAAACCTGTGTACTTTGGCTAGTTTGAATTGGTGACTCCTTACAAATGCTCTAGCTCCTTGGGCTAAGCTTATCATCTCGTACTATTGCAATAGCTCTTGTGCAAATATATCATCCTTCCTTTGGAAAAGCATTTGCAGAGGGTGGGACATCTGCTCCAAAGGTATCATATGGTCCGCTCACATCCGCTACAATCTTAATCTATGGGAGGCCAATTGGATATCAAATATTGGTAATCTAAGGGACTTAGTTATAGGTCCTCCTTCAACCAAAGATTTTTTCACCAAAATTAGAGATATCTTTGATGGTACTAATTGGAGCCTAAACTGTTTAACCTTCTCCCCCTCTCCGGATTTGTTAACTACCATATCTAAAACAAAAATCCGCCAAAAGGGCTCTTCAATTGACTTACCTATTTGATCTCTCACCACTAAAAGAGTCTTTACTACACTTCTTGTTATACACTGTTAGAATCTCCGAAGAACACTAACTCTGACTTTTAATGGATTTGGCATTTGGACTGCCCCAATAAATCATATTTTTCCTATGGCAATTCCTTCACAATTGAATCATTTGCAACAAGTACCTTTCATAGATTGGACTAAACAGTGACTCTAACTATCCCATATGCAAAAACCCTATTGAAGGGTCAATTGAACATATCTTCCTTGATTGTAGAGTTGTCAGTAAACTCTGGAGCGACCTTCAAGGGAACCACCTGATCAACAAAAAGTGGGAAGCACTATCTTCTCCAAATAAGGGACTTCAACTTTTCTATAAACCATAACTTCATAAACTGGAATAACTTCTTTCCCTTCATCATTTGGCATATCTGGATTAATAGAAACAGTAATAACATCAATAACACTTCCAACCAAAAAGGAGGTTCCCAAATCATGCAAAGAGTAGTGGAATTAAAACTTTTCAAGAAAAAATCCTCTGTTGATCCTCCCAAATGCCTTATAAAAATAACTGGTTCAAACTCCCTAGGGGGCGATACAAACTAAATGTGGATTCTAGTTTTCACAGCTATAATAAAACTTGTGGTTTAGGCGTTGTTTTTAGAAATGCAACAGGTAGTTGGGTGGTTAGTTTTGCAAAACTAACACATGCAAATGGCGCACTAGCAGTTGAATTAAAAGCTCTACGAGCAGGTCTAAGAACAGCAAAAGAGTGGAATTTCTTCCCACTTGAGATTGAGATAGACTGCTCAAAGATTGTCCAGGCAATATAAGTTGGTAATAAATTATTTAACAAAATTTTTAATGATTGCAGGTCCTTAATGCACCAGCAGAGGGTTACCCTCCAGCACACTTTCAGGTAGGGGAATAGAATTGCCTACCAGCTAGCAAAAGGAGTCCTAGAAAAGGATAGTCAAGCTCAGGGATTGGTATGAACAAGTAAAGCAGTGAAGTGCACTAAGAAAGTTTTTGTTGTACCATCTTTTGGTGTAATAGATTTTGTTAAAAGTGAAAAACTTGAATCTACTTGTCATGAGAAACTTCTATGTAATGAAGCTTGTAATCTGCTAGCCAGCTTAGGAAACAAATGCATCCTCCGAGATGTAAGTTATGTCGACTATGTATTAGATGTTCCTTAGTTATTAATATATCTATTTCTTGTTTGCCAAAAAAAGAAAATTTTGCCGACACTGTCAAAATAGAGGTACATGGATTCTAAATTATAATGTCGTTGTGACCTGTGCTATACGTAGTTTCCCTAGTTATAATGCCGAAGACGACAACAAAATCTTCTTTAGAGAATTAAAACAAAGGGAACAAATTAAAGGAAAAAGAAAAAGGACATTATTAGTAGACCTTTTTTCGGTTTTAATATTTTTGTCTTGGGTTTTCCTCCATGGATTGACATTCAGTGTAAGCTAAGTTTAGATCAAGTTTTAAATCTTATTTACCAAACAAGATAATAATGACAAAAATCAACTTTAATTTTTTTAATTAGCTTGTTGGGTCGACAACAATCGAAGGGAGAGAGATTAACATTTTTTTTCTTTTTGTTTCAATAATATCACCATTATATTATTTTTCTCAAAGTGAAAGTTAAAAAATACTATGATATGAAGTAGAGAAATAATATTTGAATTAGCTCAAAACACATGAATGTTTTAAATATACTAAAAATATACACCGTAGTAAATTAAAAATATACACCGTAGTAAACTAGTAATAGTCAACTATAGTTGTTGAAAAATCTAGTATTTAAATAAGAATATGTGTTTCAAGTTTCACTTCTTTTTCGCTTTGGGCACTCAAACATTAGCAATACAAGTAATATTCTAATTGTATATATAGTTGAAATAAGTTTGAGAGATGAAGTCTTATACATAAGGTTGTAATAATCTAATACAGCATGTAATGTCACAAAATAGCATTTCCTTCATTTTAATTTATGCGAACTTATTTGATTGAACACAATATTTAAAAAATTTATGCATACATGACTTATGTCTTCTAGTTATAAGCGTACTTAATAATGGTGAATTTATGTGCAATTTTGCTTCAATTTCGTTTAGTAATAAAGAATTAGTAATACAGTTTGATATAAATACTGTTATGGGAAAAATATTTTCTAACGTCTTATTATATCATATTTAGGGACAAGTACACACATAGCCATTCTTAAGAATGTTATTTAGAGATTAGCCCGTACTTATTTACTCCTGAAATTTTAAACTAAAAATCTCAACTTTAGGACAATTCAAAATATTTTGTTCGAAAGATTGAATTGTAAAACTAAAATTCAGAACACACTAATTAATCTCTAAATAGCAGCCCTTTAAAGTGGTTACCTGGTATCACTTCCGCTCATAGCATATCCAAGCCACAAAAACAAAAATAAAAGGGAAAAGGGTCTAATATATCCTTCTACTATGATGTATTTTTCTATTATGTCCCCGTTATACTATTGGGGTATATATACCCCTACTGTTATACTTTGGGTTCAAATATATCCCTCATTTAAACGGAGGGACACGTGTCAATGTCCTATTGATCAATTATAAATATCTCCTAATTAATTAAAAAGACTCATTATTGATACTCAAAAAATAATTTTCTAATGCAATTTTTAACGGTAAAAACTATAAAAAAAAAACTGAAAAAGTGAAGAAAAAAATCCAAATTAGACATAAATTTTTTTCAAAAAAACTAAAACGTGTCAATGTCCTATTGATCAATTATAAATATCTCCTAATTAATTAAAAAGACTCATTATTGATACTCAAAAAATAATTTTCTAATGCAATTTTTAACGGTAAAAACTATAAAAAAAAAAACTGAAAAAGTGAAGAAAAAAATTCAAATTAGACATAAATTTTTTTCAAAAAAACTAAAAATTTGTTTTCTAAAAAAAATTTTTTTGTAAAATCTGGAAAAAACAAACTAAAAAGCAATTTTCTAAAGCAGTAAAAACTGGAAAAAAGATGAAAATTTTAAACTATAAAATGATAAAAAAGGAATATTTGCTTTTTTTCAGTTTTTACAAAAACATTGCTTTAGAAAATTTCTTTTCAATTTGTTTTTAATTTTTCCAAAAACAATTGCTTTAGAAATTATTTTTCAGTTTTTCCCTTTTTCTTAAAACTCTAAAAATATTTTTACTTTTTGAGTTTTTAGTAAAAAACACATAAATATTTTTTCTAGTTTTTACAAAAAATATTGCTTTAGATAATTATTGCTTTAGAAAATTTATTCTTAGATTTTGTTTCTGTTTTTACAAAAATATTATTTTTAGAAAATATTTTTCAGTTTTTTTGAAAAATTGAAAAAATATTTCTATTTTTTTCCTTTAGTTTTTAGTAAAAAAATTTTTTAGAAAAATTGCTTTAGAAAATTATTTTTCGGGTATGGATAATGGGTCTTTTTAATTAATTAGGAGATATTTAGAATTGGCCAACATGACGTTGACACGTATCCCTCGGTTTAAATTAGGGGTATATTTAAACCCAAAGTATAATGGTAGGGATATGTATAAACCAATAGTATAACAAAGGACAGAATTGAAAAATATATCATAATAGAGGGATATATTTGACCCTTTTTCGCAAATAAAAACATGTACATAAAGACTTTATAGATTGATCCGTCTTTTTTTTTGGTCAAAAGGAAAAATTGTATTTCAACCAATATAACTGTACATCACGTGTTCTTTGGAACTATAGAACACCTCTCAAAATTGATCAACTATCTACTATACAACCCGAAGGTTGGTGAACTAACTCATAACCTATAAAACTGTGAATATATTTAAGGAGTACATTATGGATAACAATTTAAGTATTGTAAAGTGGCCTGCCATTTGTTCTTCTTCCTTCCAGTGATGTGCACCTGAAGTGCAATCTGCCTTGCTCTATTCATAGCATCCATGCTCGTCTGTCTGAATCGTCTTTCATTCCTTTCCATCCAGATATTATATACAACTGCGGCGAATACCACTCCTAGGATGGTTTTCCTTGGTTTTCTATTATTGACTCTGTCAGAGAGCCATTGCACCTCTTGCTCCCAATTGTTTATCACTCTATTGAAATTCAGCCACCTTAGTAATCCTTGCCACAATGATTGTGAATAAGGGCATTCAAAGAAAAGGTGGTCGTGTGTCTCTGTATTACCACTGTCACATAATGAACAGGCCTGGTCTGTTTGGATACCCCATTTTTCTAGCATGTCGACTGTTGCCAAACATCGATGCAATGTCACCCATAGTATGAATTTCTGTTTTGGCATAATTCCTGGTACCATCACTAGTTTTTTCCAGGGTACTTTGGTGAACTGTGGGATGGAATTCATGTATGCTCTCTTGATGCTGTAACTTCCCTTCTGGCAGCAAGAGTACATTGCTGCCCAGTCATGTGCCCACCAGTCCCTTGCTTCAAATATTTTCCTTACCAACCAGCTAGCCTGCTTTGGTGCTTCCATGTTAGCAACCTCCTTCCTTTTTATATAATGACAATAGATCCATTTGATCCATAGTTTATCCTCTTTTTTTTTTCATTAGTGCCCATAGCAGCTTTGACAGTGCTGCTTTGTTCCACTTTCATAGCAAATAACATTTAAGTCTCCAGCTGCCTCTAGCTCACAGACTGTGTCCCAAGCTATGGGTGCCCTATGACTTGCCTCATGTTTCCCAGTCCATAAGTAGTTCCTGCAGATTCTTTCCACCAGTTTGATAATTTTCTTTGGAAGTAGGAAGACATGTGCCCAGTAGGTTTGCATCTCAAATAGGACAATCTTAATCAATTGGAGTCTTCCAGCATAGGATAAGACCTTGGATGACCAGCATCTGATCTTGTCCACCAAGGGTAGACATTGTGAAATTGTAATCTTCCTTGTTGACAAGGGAACTCCCAGATATTTGAATGGGAGCTGTCCTTCTGTTTGATGAAATTCTGCCAGTAGTCCGTCCTTGCTTTCCTGTGAAACCCCATCTATGTACAAGGAGCTTTTCTCCAAGTTGGCTTGCAATCCAGACATCTGGGAGAAGTTATCAAACTCTTTCAGTAAGAGCCTCAGGGAAGTTTCATCTCCTCTACAGCACATCAGGAGGTCATCTGCAAAACAGATATGAGTAAATTGTAACTTTGAACATTTGGGATGGAAGTTGAAGTCTGGGTTCCTGTTCAACTGCTTCAGTGTTCTGTTGAGATATTCCATGACTAAGACAAATAGGTAGGGAAACATTGGGTATAGATTGATCCGTCAATTGCACGACTCCCACGAACAAGTAATCTACACTAACAGATCACTTTAATAATGTCTAAAAAATGAACTTGAATATTGAAGTCTTATACTATTACAAAAATGTAGTTATAAGCAATAATTATTTAAGAGTTGTTTAAGCAAACCCCAACAAAACAATACGAGTGACAGTGACAGACAGTAATTATATAGACTCCTCATTTAAGTACATACTCGCTATAAAGCATAAACTAAGCCCAATCAAATACCTCACACTTATTTACATCATTCTTTTCTCTTCATTACTCATATTATTATCATTGCTGCTTTTATTTTGGTATTTTATTTTTATCAATTATACAACATCTCCAATTAGCAGATATGTTTCAAGTTAAAACCTTATGGAAAAAGAGGTTTCTCTGCAATTTCAGCCACAGCTCAAGCATTTTATTCCTATAAACACGTGTACAAATTCCAAGAATCATACCCCTGGCCCTTTTTCTGCATTCAAATTCCAAGTTTGTAAATCTTTCAAGAGTCTGTATCAAAAAGCAAAAGTGTCAAAAGGTTTTGGCAGTAAAAGATTTGAATTTAATGAGGTTGTTGTAGTGACAAACAACTCGGTTTACTGTGCTTCTCCTGGTTTTTTTCATGATGAAAAAATGGAGGTTTTGAGTGACAAGAGTGATGGAATTGAATTGAATGTTGATGGTGTTAAAGCTAGTTAATGATTAAAGCTAGCTAAGTTGGTGTGAATGAGAAATGGAGGGAAGAAGACAATAGAAGGAAAATGAAGTTTCAAAGCAAAGTTCCTTTGAAAAGGAGCTTTGTACCACATTGGTGGTAGAAATGGAAAGTTATGTGCTTATATTAGAAAGCACTTCTTCTAGCTCTTAAAGGGTTAAGAAGAGGGACTCCCCTCGCGCCGTCGTCGTCGCTCGGCTTCGGTCAAATGATCTGATTGATTGATAATCTTTTTGGACCAAATTTATTTAAAATTCAATCTTCATTTTCTGAAATTATTTAAATTAACTGTAAACTTCCCAACGTTCTTATTTTTCAGAAAAAGGCATGGCCTTTCCCGAACAGGCACCAAGCCTTTCCGAACAGTCACAATTCGAGGCTATATAAACTGAGGCAATGCCTCATTTTCGAGTACTGGAAAAAAAAAAAATATTCGTGCATTAAAAAATTCTGCATTCTTTTCTGCAAACTGAAACATATCGAGTCATAGTGTGATTTCGTTCCCGAATTTGAGTTCGTCGAAGTCGTAGGCGTTTGAGGTACCGCCACTCCTACGACAGGTATATCCGTTATATCCTGGGAGGAAATAATCCACAACCTCGGGTACAGTGAGGGGGTTAAATTCCTTAAGGACACACAGTGAATTCTGTGGTCTCGGATTTCTTCATTTCTGTTAACGTTACATACGTTCTGTTTTTTGTGTCTCTTCTTCTTACTGGTTTCCAGTTTCTCGTTGCTTTGAACACGGACAATCGATAACAGATGGTTTTGAGTTGAATGAAGAGGAAGGAGGAGAGAGCAGTTTAGGTTCTGAATTCTTGATTTCTGAGGGAACTGTGAATGATGAACATAGTAGCTCTGAGGATTCATGTTCACCACCTTCAATTGTTTGGCGTATTAAGAAGAATGAGGAGCAGCATTGTGTCAATTCAGATGAGTCTGAAGAAGTAGAGAAACCACAAGTGGATAATAGGAAGTTAGCAAAACAAGGGTCTTGTTTATCAGGTATGTTTCTTTACATATTCTTAGCTAGTGTTTGGATATGGACTTGGTTGATATCCGGATAAAAAGTGGTATTTGAAGTTACGTTTAAAAAGGGTATTTGGAAGTTGCTATTTAGACATGAAAACATTTGGAAGTTGCTGTTTAGACATGAAACCACAATTGAAACTAGTGTTTGGACAGATATTTGGTTGAAACTTGAAAAAAGAATTTTTTAAATTGTGTTGAAAAATAACTTTTTAAAGTTAAAGTTGTATTTGGACATACATTTTATTTTAAAAAAAGTTTGAAGTTTTGTGAGCGAGAAAAGTTTTCACACAAAAATCGGTTTAGTTTTTCAAATATTAATCATATTATATGAACAAACAATGTTTTTAATTTTTTTGAACAAAAAGAAGCCAAAATCTATGGCCAAGCCGGAGCTAAGTTTTGGGAATGTAAACTTCAACTCCTATAACCTGTTTTGTCAAACTTCAAATTCCATATTTCAAGTTCAAAATAATCTCCAAATAGTATTCGGATTTTTTTTTTTTTGAAATAAAATCTATGGACAAAATCTCTTAAATTCAAGAAATTGGGAAATTGGATTTTTGGTTGAATTTTTTTGGGGTTTGTGTAGAGGTTGAGATGATGAAGGAAAGATTTTCAAAGCTGCTGTTGGGTGAAGACATGTCTGGTCGTGGAAATGGGGTTTGCACAGCACTTGTAATTTCAAATGCTATAACAAATCTATGTGGTATGTTTCCTTGTTATTTTAGATTCAATTAATATATATGGGTTTGTTTATTTTGATGGGTCTGTTTTACCCTCCCCAGACCCTATTAAATGGGATTATACTGGGTTGTTGTTATTGTTGTTTGTTTTACTAATTGAAAAGCTGTGTTTTGTGTTTCCAATTTTTAATTTTTGCCCCTTAGCTACACTTTTTGGGCAAATTTGGAGATTAGAACCTTTACCTACAGAGAAGAGGTTAATGTGGAGGAGAGAAATGGAATGGCTTCTTTGTGTTAGTAATTACATTGTAGAATTGACACCCTCTTGGCAAACATTTCCAGATGGCACTAAGCTTGAGGTAAATATGTTTACTTGGACTTATACTTCTGCTCCTCAAAATGAATGATGTAAATTGCAAGATTTACTGTCTTACAACAATAACAACAACAATAACCACTCAGTATAATCCCACGAGTGGGGTCTGGGGAGGGTAGAGAGGTTGTTTCCGATAGACAAGTTTTACTCTGTCTTACATGGTTACCAAATATTTGGAACTTGGACTTAAACTTGACTTGTTGCTAGAAAATATGATTTAAACTTGACTTGTTCCTTGAGAATGGCTATGTATGTTTAGGTAGGAGTGACAAACTGTTAATGTTACATTTGTGTTCATTTGCTCTTCATGTTTTGATCTAGGTAATGACTTCTAGGCCGCGGTTGGACCTTTATGTCAACCTTCCAGCACTCCGAAAACTAGACAATATGTTACTTGTAAGAAACACACACTCCGTTCCTTGAGATTTCAGCCTTTTGGTGTTGAATGATGTATTCTAAGCAGTCTGAATCTTTCACAGGAGATTTTAGACAGTTTCAGAAACAATGAATTCTGGTATGTGGACCAGGGGATCTTAGGCGAGGACGCTGATGGATCGTCCTCTTTTCGAAATCCTCTCCCTCGTCAAGAGGAGAAATGGTGGCTTCCTGTTCCTAGGGTCCCCATTGATGGTCTTAGTGAAAATGCAAAAAAACAGTTACAGCACAAACGCGACTGCACAAACCAAATCTTGAAAGCTGCAATGGCTATTAACAGCAACACTTTAGCTGAAATGGAGGTTCCTGAATCATATCTTGAAAATCTTCCTAAAGTACAATTTCCTTGCAGATACTGACTCTTACGTTTGTGTAACGAAAACCACCAGATTGGTGCTGATTTAGCATTGTGTTTTATCCACCTATAGAATGGAAAAGCTAGCTTAGGTGATCTTATTCATCGATATATCATCTCAGATCAATATTCACCTGAATGTATGCTCGAATGCCTTGATTTGTCTTCTGAGCATCAAGCATTAGAAATAGCAAACTGAGTGGAGGCCTCAATTTACGTGTGGCGCAGAAGAACTCACCCAAAATCTTCAAGTAGTCTTCTCCGATCCAATTCAAAGTCCTCGTGGGATATGGTTAAAGATTTGGTGAGTGATGTTGATAAGAGGGAGCTGCTTGCCGATAGAGCTGAAAGCCTATTGCTTTGCTTAAAACAACGGTTTCCTGGTCTTCCTCAGACCACCTTAGACATGAGCAAGATACAATATAACAAGGTTTCACTTGCAATCACCTCACCCTTTATTTTCTTATGTCACTTTGCCAATGATAGTAATAGACATCAGTACTACTATTATTATCTTGTTTAGCAATTCCAAGTTTGACGGTTGTTGTTCAATGATGTTCTTAGGATGTTGGGAAATCAATATTGGAGAGCTACAATTAGAATTGGTTTTGGTGTGAAAAAGATGTTGACTCATTATTGGGGTGTTGGTGATTCTAAAGGGAAGAACTTCAGCGATGAACTTAAGAGATCAGATTCATTTTCGAGCACAGCTCAAGAAGTTTCAGCAACAGCATCAGTAGACTCCTCTGAATGTTCGAGAGAAATTATCAGCCCATTGACACATGACTCACCTGGAGAACAGTAATAAAAATTGCTCTTTATCACTGATGATAAAGAAGGAGTTGTGTGATATAGGTTGTATGTCTTTGACGGTATAAGCTGATCTTCTCTATTTCTTGCAATATTTCTCTGTTGTGCAGTTTTATCATTTTCTTACAGGCATAATCTGATGGCAATTAAGACATTAGAATGTACAAAGCTATATTGATCGTTGTCGTTACCATGTATATTTATCATGCCACTGCTACCTAAATGTATTTTAGACAAGAGGGGTTGCTCTCATGGTAAGGAACCCCCACTTCCAACCGAGAGGTTGTGAGTTCGAGTTTCCCCAAGAGCGAGGTGGGAAGTTATTGTAGGGAAGGATGTCGGGGTTCTATTTGGAAACAGGCTCTCTATCCCAGGGTAGGGGAAGTTCTGCGCACACCCTACCCTACATAGTCGACATAGTTGTTGTTGCTTGTCCCGTAATACTATTAAAGATTACTTTTGTACCAGCATTTGTTATAGAAAAATACGCTGGCCCTAATGCAAGATTCAAATAAAAGTGTGTTTTGTAGCAAAATAAAATAAGAAGGGGCATTCCGAGAATTGAACTCGGGACCTCTCGCACCCTAAGCGAGAATCATACCACTAGACCAAATGCCCGCAGTTGTGGCGTCAATCTGCTCTTAATAATTACTCTCCACAAACACCATCACACTTACAAAAAATATTTACTGCACACACTTTTTATGCTCCCTCCTATTCAAATTAGATAAAATATCGGCTGTTGCAAAAGAAATGACATATTTTTAAGTTTGAAAATAATTTAAATTTAAATACTTTGTTTTAATCTTAATGAGAAGTTTTTATAAGTTATAACCATACAAATATCATGGCCCTACAAAGTTTTTAAGACTACAAATTTCGAAAACTTTTTTCATTTTTCTTAAATTTCGTACCGAATCAAACTACATCATCTAAATTAAAAGGGAGGGAGTACTATATTATAATACTTGCTTCCATCAAATTAAATTTTACTAATTTTCTTTATATAATAATACTTTCTTATACAAAAAGCATCCTGGCCTCGCGTGTGGCAGGAATTGGAATGAGATGATTTTCACACCCAAAGTGTTCAAAGCGCAACTGCATTCCTTTGCTCTAAGCTAATTCTGAAATTTGAATGAGCAAATAATATTCTAATAGTAATTCATAAAATATGCTAGGAAATGGTCTAATAAAGTTTGGGTAAATTACCCTCTACAACTCCTCAAAATTTTAATAGCCCATATGTTGTACCACTTTTGGAAAATGGCTCTTCGGCCCATAAGTATTGGATATAGTAGCCGAAAGGATTGAGAATGACAACATAAGCGCATGTAGCTCATTGGATAGAGCGTATGTTTCCTAAGCTAAAGGTTGTAGGTTTGAGCCTTGCCTGGCGCCATAGAGCTAACTCTTTTTTTGCAATGTATAAATATTGTATATTAAGTTAGACAGTTTCTTGGTGTATATTGAGTCTATCTCGAGTGTGCTTGAGTATCTAATGTGTATATATTTGTGTACCCCAAATGTTTTTTGTATCGTGAATGTAAAATCTGTCCGAACAATGTATCAAAATTTTATATAACGTGTATTTTCTAATATGTAAACATAATGTATATAAATTATATACAATTTTATATGTGTGATGTGTGCACACTGTGTATTTGGAGTGTATCATGTATTTTAATATAATGATAATATTTTTTTGTATGTATTTTGTATAGTTACATCTATCTTGTATATATTTTGTATAGTTACATCTATTTTATATATTTTTGTATAGTAACAGTCTATTTGTATATTTTTTGTATAGTGACAGTCTATTTTGTATATATTTCATATAGTGACGGTCTATTTAATATATTTTTAGTATATTGAAAGTCTATTTTTTATAGTGACAGTCTATTGTATATACATTGTATAGTCACGGTCTATTTTTGTATAATTTTGTTTGAATACTACTAATTTACTGGTAGTGAACTAAACTATATCAAAAATATCATAGGTTTATCCAGTTGTTGATATTTTATCTTTTGTGTCTATGCAATGACTGACTTGATTATCTGTTCTTATTTTGGACGCCAAAATAATTTTGAACAAATAACAACCCTTCACCATCCTTTGAGTAAGACATCTTCGCTTTTTATTTTGAAGACCTAGTCATATTCTCTATTTCAAGTATAGTTTCAGCATTGTCCCGTACAATCAACTTTCCTTCTAGCCTCAGAATCTTGTCCACTTCTGCATATACTGGTACTATCTTGCACTTGTTGGCAACAGAATGTCTCATACAAATTTTTGTTTTAATACCACTAAGAACCAATTTTTTTGGTTTCAATACTTCAATTTAATTGGTTTATTTCAAAAAGAGAAATTTGATTACCGGTATCTATTGCCTCACAGTTTCCGAAAATGGTAACAAGATTGCTGAAGTATTAAAGCTTCAGGAAAAGAACTTCAAAATATTAATTTCATATTCGCAGAAACTATAAGAGAAAATCAGAGAAAGAAGACAAGGCCATGAGAGTCGTGGTTGACAGAGTTGCTTCTTCAATGACGAGGACACCGGCATCCATAGCCTCACAGTTGTCGAAAATTGTAACTAAAATATCATAAAAACAATAAAAATTGTGAATCAATCAATTAATTATGCCACAAAATACAAACAAATGGAGATTTTAAAAAACCAACACAAAATTGAAATTGAAAAAAAAAATATACTGGATAGATTCTGGCACTACGGTACTTTGTTCTGGAGCTGGTTCAAAAATATAATGTGTTTGTGGTTCAAAAGTGATTTCTTGATTATGGAGATGGTCAAAGTTGTAGTCTTTAATAGGTTCTCGAGATCTATAGTTATAGAAATTTATGGATTTGATGCGTTAAAGAATAGAAGGAGATCTAGTAAGTTTGGTAGGTTGTTGCTCTTATTGTTGTTGTGAGTGATTTTCTGAGTAATCTTGTTCTTGTTTGGGAGGGTGATTTTATTTTTGGTTAGCCAAGGAAGACGTAAAAGCAATAGTACCAATCATGACTTTAAGAAGAATAAAAAGGACAATGGGATTGTGGCATAAAATTGACGGGAGAAGAAGAAAGACAGTTAGAAAGAAAGACAGGGATGGGAGGCAATGACTAGGGCTTGTCATTATTTTAGGCTATAATTTATTTGGGCCAATTTATGGGCTACTAATTAAAATTTAGGGATTTTTACCTATACATCCCATATAACAAACCTTACTACCATTATTGTGCATTGTTTGTTTATTACCATCATATCCTATGTTTTTGTTACACAATATGTACCAAACGGAATCTTTCTAGATGTTGCCTCCTAAAATAACGCCTTTTATTAAGGCTCAAATCTATGTTAAATGAATTGTATCCTAAAATAACTCCTGTATTTATGGCTCCTAATTAATCTTTGATTTTGTACCAAATAAATGCTAAATCAGTTAAGGTAAAATCTTAAATTGATATGGTTAGTGGTATAATTTGAAAATGATGAATATAGGTGCCATTGATGTGTAGTGAATCATAGGTAATTTTTTCCAGTTAAACACTCGTAAAATTTTGATATGGACAGATACGTTTGTTTTGTCTGCAATTGATATGATTAGTGGTATAATTTTAAGTTGTTAAGCGATTTTTATCAAAAAAGTTGATTTTCCTAATATTTCAAAGTAATCAGGTACTTATAAATGGTGGATATGCAGTAATTATAGCAGCAAATTAGTGAGCTCTTTTGAATTCCCAGTCATTGCCTATTAACTATTCATTGTTCTTGTTTTTGAAGGATTTTCACCTTTTGATGTCCTTGACTGTACTACAACATGAGTTAATCAAACATGAAAATATGATACAGTTGTTTATTTACTGTTTCTATCTATCCATTCAAATATCAGCAACAAGCTTTTGTTACATACCTAGGTAGACGGTGTCCTTGACAAAGTATTCTTATTTCTTTGACTACACTTCATATAACCTTAACTACATTTAACTACATTTAACTACATTTGACTACATTTGCACCCTAAAATAACGCCATTTATTAAGGCTCAAATCTATGCTAAATAATTTGTAGCCTAAAATAACGCCTGTATTTATGGCTCCTAATTAATCTTTGATTTTGTACCAAATAAATGCTAATTCAGTTAAGGTAAAAATCCCTTCAATTAATCATACTTTCTTAATTTATATTGTTGTATTCCATTTAGCGACACTTCATTTTTTTGAATACAGCATTTCATTCTATATATTTTGTATACATTCCTACCATCAGAACGTTAACCATTCCTACAATCAAGAACGTTAGCCAAGCTTAGGAACGTTATTATTCAAAGTCACTTTCTAATCAAAGATTTTCTTTCTTAATTTATACTGCTGTTTCCAGTGTGTTTTTAAAATATAAGTAAATGTAGTTAAGGTTATATGAAGTGTTTCCAGTGAGTTTTTAAAATGTGGTCAGATGCAGTCAAATGTAGTTAAGGTTATATGCACTGTTTCCAGTGTGTTTTTAAAATGTAATCAAATGTAGGTAAATGTAGTTAAGGTTATATGAAGTGTTTCCAGTGAATTTTTAAAATGTAGTTAGATGTAGGTTATATGAAGTGTTTCCAGTGAGTTCAGTATTCATGAAACATTGTTCAGTACAACCAAAGTTCATTACAACAGTACACTCTACTTCTTCGAAATACGTTTAGGAGTTTGTATCTCAATTTTTGAGGGGTTTTGGTGAAGATTAGACTTGGTTTTGACTGATTTTCAGATTGAAACTCGTCGAAGAAGAAGAAGAAGACATATTTTTCCAGAAATTGTAGTTAAATTGTAGTTAAATTGTAGAATTGTAGATAAATTATAGATAAAATATAGATAAATTGTAGATAAGTTGTAGATAAGTTGTAGATAAATTGTAGATTGGGAAGACTAAAACTTCTACAAGTCTTCTATAATTATGTGGAAAATGCCAATTATGATACAATTGAAATGGTGATTGGGGTATTAAGATTCAATGTATTCAGTTTGTAGATATTTTGTAGATAAAATTTCTGTAAATAAAATACAAATCAGTTTAAGTATTGAATAAAGTTGTATTGTTTTTAAGAGTATCTACAAAATTACTACATTTATACTACAATTAAACTACAATATTGTGTCATAAAAAATATTGAAATCGTTACTGAAAAAATATAGAAACCAAAAGCAAGTTTCAAAATTTAATGAAGAAGTCAATAGAAGGGGAACTATAGTCAAATCAAGTTCAAAAAGCATCTGAACAGAATGCATATATCAACATTATTTGTTCTCAAATCTCATATCAACCCAGCTAAAACACAACTCACAAACAACTTACACTCACACACACTCTCTCTCTCCTGTTAATCAAATTTTTTAGAGAGAGAAAAAACAAAGCCCTAAAAGCACTGCATTTCAGGACTCAAAATATAGAGAGTTTGTTTAAGCACTGAAGAGAGAAACTCTCCAGAGTATCCTTTTGAACTCAACATTCCACGCAGTTTCTCTCTCTATATAATACACACGAAAAATTATACCAATTGGAGAATATATGCTCCTAAAATCATGCCTAGAATAAATCAAGCCCCTAATAAATCTTCGATAATTAAACCTTAAATGTAGTAAAAATCGGTTGGAAGAAAGAGAAAAAAATGGGGAAAGAAAATATGGAAATATTTTGTTCCACAAATCAAGCCCCTAATAAATCTTTGATAATTAAACCTTTAAAGTAAATTTTGGTACATAAATTGAAACATGGTATACTAAAAAGTAATAAATACAAACCTTAAACATGAGTGGTTATAAGATTTGCTATATGGGATGTATATATAAAAATCCCTAAAATTTATTTTGCCTATGAGCTATAAATGAAGTTCTCTCATAAAGTTTTAAGATCCAAACACTCATCATTCAAATTGGGCCGTGCAATGATAAGCCTCTGTTTTGATATTTATAACACGTAAGGATAAAGCTTTTTCATAAAAGGGAGGTAATTTTATGCTTGAAGAGATATATGAAGGGAATTTTTTTGCATATAAAATGTTTGGAAAATCATCTTTAGAATTATTTTCTAGTGTTTGGTCAAATAAAAAAAGAGTTAATATATGGTACTCGTACAAGGATTAGTATAGGATACAAAAGCTAATATTTTGATGATATTTTTTCCTATTAAAGGGTGCCAATAATAATAATCAAACAAAATGATTGATAAGAATGTTGAAATTTCTATAAAAGATTAGGACTTGTTTCTCTAAGTAAAGGAAGTCGTTCTTTTATAGTTTTGGTAGAAAATAGTTTTCTCACAATTAAAAATAATAAAACACACAAATATTCAGTATTCCAACTCATACTAAAAAATCAAAATAACGTTCGAGTATGTTCGAACTGTTTCTCTTATTATTTACGATAGTCGATAGATGGCAACAGCAAGTCGTTGTAGTATAGTGGTGAGTATTCCCGCCTGTCACGCGGGTGACCCGGGTTCGATCCCCGGCAACGGCGTTTATTTTGTTTTTGTAACGATTTGTTGATGTTTTCTCATTCCTCCCGGCACAAGTAGATAATTTGCTGTTCTATCAACTAGGAAACTTTTCCGTCGCTGTACAAAAAAGAATATCTGCCTTCTCTGCGAGGCAATTTAATATTTTCCTTCTTCCATTTCTCCGCTTCTTTCTAAATAGTGTATTTGATGGATTTTGTTAAGGTCTAGAAGAGAGACTTTAATTAGCTAAATTAAATCTCACTCAACAAGTATAACGGGTGGTGCAATTAATTTACCTAATTTAATTAGCTAAATTAAATCTCACTCAACATTTATTGCTTTCACTAGTTGAAGCTTCAAACTATTCCACTAAAAAACCTTGAAAATAAGTGTATGGGTCAAAATTAGATCAAAAAAATTCGGTACGAGATCAAGGCCGTGGACGTACATACCAAGGACGTGGACGTCCCCAACTATCATGGACGTACACACCAAGAACATGAACGTCCTCAACTGTCACGGAGATACACACCAAGAACGTGGACGAATACACCAAGGTCGGACCGTCATTAACGATCGTGGACGTACAGGCCACGAAGCATCTAGTTTATCTTGGAAAACTCAAAAGGAATATTCTATCAAATATTTCCTGTAAATTGTACCTTTTTATTATTTCGAGGAGTGTCTCTTACTATATAAAGGAGACATTAACTTTGTAAAGAGGGGCTCCCTGGATCTCACTCTCCTTTTCTCTAGAAAATATATAAACATACTTCTCCAGAAAAATGAGAATATTGATCCAATACTTTCATCAGATCCAAAAGGGGTCATGAAGTTCTTGTACATGTCTATAATTCATCTTCATGAAAAGAAAGAAAATCCGTCTTACTGAAGACCGGGTGAATCTCTTCTTTTACTCATATTTTTGTTACTTAATGTATCTTTATTTATGTTATCAAATCTGATAATAATCGTCATCGACATTTATACTCGACTATGCCTTTTAATTCGTATTATTCATCTCAGATCTAAAGTTAATTATTCTTAACTAGGATTTACCCTTGATTTATTTCGATTATGCCTTTTGAGTCAAATAATTTGGCGTCGTCTGTAAGAATTTTCTAGTTAAAATTTTAGTAACCTTTAGATCTAAAAATCAATTCCAAGTATGATAGTGGGTCACGTTATTTCTTGAAACCAAGACTCACCATTTTTTCCTGTTGGTCTTCCACAATTCTTTAAAACAAAAAACAAATAGTTTAGTGACTTCCTCGCCATGTGTAATGTTGGCCTTCTCTTTCCTCTCCTGGTCTTCTGGCTGACCACTAAAACTTGAATATACATGGCTTATGATGTTACAATAGTTAAAACTGGATGGCTTTTGAATTACCTCTATTGAGTGTATATATGAAGACCGGGAAAATAGGGGATACATTTTCTCAGATCTATCATTCTATCTCACCTTTCACTACTCTTGACTATACATTCCTGTGATTAATGAATAACATACTTACCAGTTCGACACGAAAACTCATAGCTGAAATCCCACGAGCTAAAAGAACCATCTTAGACCAGTAATTCAATGTCGGACTGTCACTATCTTCCTGGAATAGACTATATACATGGGGTCCGAACGTCCAGGGTTAGGAGATATATCCACAGCCTGTGGAGGTTCAAATCCTCTGGCATAATGGAAATAAGACCCAACTATACTTTCCGGGCACTGCACAGGAGAGGGCAACGACCGCGTGTCTCATGTTCCTTGTTGGGTACAGCTACTACTATTTTTCTTGTCCTCAACCATTTTTGATGATGTGAAAAGACAACCTGGCAAACTGCAAGTGAAACAAAGCTTAAACAACAATACACATTTTTATCATTTAATTAAGGCTTTTCACTTTCTATTTTTTAACATTAAGTGCACTCCATTATTGTCCATAACAACTGATGTTTTTCTTGCAAATTTTAGTTTATTCCTTCTTTACAGTGGCCCAACATTACACTTAGCAGCTAAATTATCACGGTTGAGAGAACTGAAACTAATTCTCAAGTATGGAGCACGGCAAATTATCCTCCGATATGACTCATAACTCGTTCTCAACCAAGTCACAGGGACTTTCCGAATAGAAGAACAAAAGCTATATATATATATATATATATATATATCAGGTGAGAACTAACAAGCTGCTGCCCGAATTTGAGTAGTGTCAACTCGACCAAATACCCCGAGCACATGACATCAAAACAGGCGGCCTTGCCAAACTGTTAGCGGACACTAAAAGCATAACCAGAGCAGTGAACGTGGTCACTCCTCTCCACGTGCCAACCGATCAAATCGAGGTAACAAACGCTTTCATTTTAAACTAACTATTTCTCTAAATGGAATAGAAGCATGAGCATTCTCCGAGATACACGAACAGGAAATACATCATAATCTCTAATGCAAGCAAAATTAAGTAAACTAAGTAACAGGCTATGTGCCTTCGCCATCAAAATACGATAAGTTCGACCTTGTTCGAATCGGGACTCAGGCTATGTGCCTTCGCCATCAAAATACGATAAGTTCGACCTTGTTCGAATCGGGACTCAGGCTATGTGCCTTCGCCATCAAAATTCGATGAGTTCGGTCTTGTTCGAACTGGGACTCGGGCTATGTGCCTTCGCCATCAAAATTCGATAAGTTCGACCTTGCTCGAACTGGGACTCAGGCTACGTGCCTTACTCGGGCTACGTGCTTTACTCAGGCTATGTGCCTTCGGCAACAAAAATGATAAAAGTTCAACTACGGTTGAACATCAATTCAGGCTACGTGCCTTACTCAGGCTATATGCCTTCGACAACAAAAATGACAAAGGTTCAACTACGGTTGAACAACAATTCAGGCTACGTGCCTCACTCAGGCTACGGTCATCCTCAAAGTATAAATGGCTACAGCCATATCCAAGATATAAATGGCTACAGCCATCTTCAAAGTATAAATGACTACGACCATCTTCAAAATATAAATAGATACGGCCATCCTCAAAGTATAAATGGCTACGACCACCTTCAAAATATAAATGGCTACGGCCATCTTCAAAGTATAAATGGCTACGACCATCTCCAAAATATAAACGACTACGGCCATCGTCAAAATATAAATGGCTACTGCCATCTACAAAATATAAATGGCTATGGCCATCTTCAAAGTACAAATAGTTGCGGCCATCTCCAAAATATAAACGGCTACGGCCATCGTCAAAATATAATCTTCAAAGTATAAATGGCTACGGCCATCTCCAAAATATAAATGGTTACGACCATCTCCAAAGTATAAATGGCTACGGCCATCTCCAAAGTATAAATGGCTACGGCCATCTCCAAAGTATAAATGGCTACGGCCATCTCCAAACTATAAATGGCTACGACCATCTTCAAAGTATAAATGGCTACGGCCACCTTCAAAATATAAATGGCTACGACCATCCTCAAAGTATAAATGGCTACGGCCACCTTCAAAATATAAATGGCTACGGCCATCCTCAAAGTATAAATGGTATGACCACCTTCAAAATATTAATGGCTACGGCATTTTCAAAGTATAAATGGCTACGGTCATTTTTAAAGTACAAATGGCTACGACCATCTCCAAAATATAAACGGCTACGGCCATCATGAAAATATAAATGGTTACAGCCATCTCCAAAATATAAATGGCTACGACTATCTTTAAAGTATAAATGGCTACGTCCATCTTCAAAATATAAATGGATACGGCCATCCTCAAAGTATAAATGGCTACGGCCACCTTCAAAATATAAATGGCTACGGCCATCCTCAAAGTATAAATGGCTACGGTCACCTTCAAAATATAAATGGCTACGACCATCTTCAAAGTGGAAATGGCTATGGCCATCTTCAAAACATAAATAGCTACGGCCATCCTCAAAGTATAAATGGATATGGCTATCTCCAAAATATAAATGGCTACGGCCACCTTCAAAGTATAAATGGCTACGGCCATCTCCCAAATATAAATGGCTACGGCCGCCTTCAAAATACAAACGGCTTCGGTCATCGTCAAAATATAAATGGCTACGGACATCTTCAAAGTATAAATGGTTGCGGCCACCCACCCATATGTAAACGGTTGGGGCTCTCGACAAAGTGCGTCTAGGGTCGTCAAATTCGAATACGGCCCGGACCATTTACTCCACTACGGCCAAGACTGTCAACACAAGATGGATAAGGCCATCGAATTCGACATTATAATACCCAATGTATAAATGACCACGACCATCTTAGAACATGACCAAAACGGCGTTCGATCTCCCCCTCTGAATTTCTTGAATTATACTCGGCAAAGTCCACTCATCGAGCTCGGCCGGATCCCGACCTCAATAAGCGGAGGGACTAACTGTATGAGTCAAAATTAGATCAGAGAAATTCGATAAAAAATCAAGGCCGTGGATGTACACACCAAGGACGTGGACGTCCCCAACTGTCATGGACGTACACATCAAGGACGTGGACGTCCTCAAATGTCACGGACGTACACACCAAGGACGTGACGTCCTCAACTGTTACAGACGTACACACCAAGGACGTGGACGTCCTCAACTTTCACGAACATACACACTAAGGACGTGGACAAACACACCAAGGTCGGACCGTCATCAACGTTCATGGACGTACAGGCCATGAAGCATCTAGTTTATCTTTGAAAACTCAAAAGGAATATTCTACCGAATATTCCTTGTAAATTGTACCTTTTTTATTATTTTGAGTAGGGTCTCTTATTATATAAAAGAGAACCTAACATGTAAAGGGGGGGCTCCTTGGATCTCCCTCTCCTTCTCTCTAGAAAATATGTAAACATACTTCTCCATAAAAATGAGAATACGGGATCCAATACTTTCATCAAATCCAAAAAGGGTCATGAAGTTCTTGTACACGTCTATAATTCATCTTTATAAAAAGAAAGAAGATCCGTCTCACTAAAGACCGGGTGAATCTCTTCCTTTACTCATATTTTTGCTACTTAATACATCTTTATTTATGTTATCAAATCTGATAATAATCGCCATCGACATTTATACTCGACTATGCCTTTTAATTCGTATTATTCATCTCAGATCTAGAATTAATTATTCTTAACTAGGATTTACCCTTGATTTATTTCGATTGATTTGCTCGGAAAGTATTTGATAACTTTTGAGTCAAACAACAAGAAAGAAAATCTTGTGCCGTCCTCCAGACGTATTCATCCATTGAATATACCAAAACTAATCATGATCAAAAGGGATATCTATTGTAACCTTTATTGGAATTAAGAGAAGATAGGATTCAACTGAGCAATCATGTAAATGCTAAAACAATACGGCCCTATTTTCACGAGTTCGAAAATAGAGTGCTAAGACCGCAAATATATTGTGATGTGTAGATTAGGCGCATGTCATGAGTTCGAATCTTACTGCAGACAATTATCTGGCATTTAAGGGAATATGAATAGAGGAATGAGCCTATTTTCCATCAGGTCCAGAATGATGTACGAGATCATAGGGCCTTGTGGTGGGAGTTCATCTCCAGATAATGGGGCGATAAAATTCCTTTCTTTTGCAGATGCAGTATAGAATCTAATGCTTCTGTTTCACGAAGCCCGTCTAGCTCAGTTGGTAGAGTGTAAGGTAATGCTGTATTGTGGCCCGGTTCAGGCCGGGGACCGGACCGGGACCGCGGTCCTGGCGAGCCTGCCGGTCTTGCTGGGCCGGTCCTGGCGGTCCGGTTTCTACCGGTCCCAAAAAATCGTGACAGGCTGATCTTCTTCGTTGAACCATCAGGCCCGGGACCGCCTGGCGGGCCTGGGCCGGTACTGACGGGCCCAACGACTATTTTTTTTAAATTTTTTTTTTAAATCAGTAACAGCTCTTTGCAAAAAGTAGCCGTTTGGAACTTAGAAAAATAGCCATTTGGCCCCCCAAACTTTATACAATTACACTTTTTCCCATTTCTCAACTATAAATACCCCCTCATTCTTTCATTTTTATTCACCAATTCATCAATATCTCTCAAGCTCTCTTTCAATCTTTCTGGTACAAGTGCTTAATTTATTGTTGAAAATTCGTGAAAAATTGTGAAGTTGTTGAATTGAAGTTCTCAAGTGTTCAACGATTTTCAATTTTCAAGAAGTTGTTCGGCAATCCGATAAACTCGTTTCAACTCTTACGTGCTAATGAATTTTTGTGTTGTTTAGTTTGCATAATTCTTATTAGTATGGCATTTTCTTTGAAAAAAATGTTCGGTAAAGGAAAAGGTAAAACCGGTGAAAGTAGGCCATAATACTACTCTTCCCCCGGCTCCCCGACCTAGAAAAGATAAGCAAGTTGAAAGTAGTTGCCAACCTAGACGTCCTAATCCGCCTCCCGTAATGCTTGATAGTGATCACCCTTGTTTTCAATTTACCGATAGTGAATTTCTACATGATGTTGCAGTAGGTGATAGATTAGATGATGAAATTATGAATGCTCTTTATCCTAATGAACCTATCTTAGAGGAAAATGAGATGATGATGGTGAAACCCAAGCACCAGATTTAGATGATACACCTACTAGTCCTGCTCATAACTCAGGTAATGCACCGGCACACCCACATGTAGAAACTCCCACTTTTAGTAGACAACCTGCTAAACGTCAAGAAACATCATTAGTTTGACATTTTTTTACTCAAGTAAGAGAACACAACAAGGCTAAGTGTAAAACTTGTGGGAAATTACTTGTTCATAAATTTACTGGAGACCGTATCGGCACAGGTAGTTTGGTTAGACACATAAAATTACACCCTAGAGATAAGACTAGATTTTTTCAAATGCAAGCGCAGCAAGATGAGACAAGTGCAGATTCTGAAGTTAACCCTAGTACAGGTTCTAATCTAGTTCAACCAGGAATTAACACTGTCAACGGAGGTATTTTATATTACGATCCAAATAAGGATCGTTAAAAATTAGCAAAAATGAATACTGTTATGTGCTTGCCTTATACTTTTGCTTCTAATCCTAATTGAGTTCATTATATTTGAAGGGTTTTTAATCCTACTTATAAAGTTTGGTTTCGCGCAACAGTTAAGGCCGATATTTATAAATTCAAGCATGAATATGAACAATGTTTGCGCTATTTATTTACTCATATACCTGATCCGTATTTCTATGACAACTGATATTGGTAGAAGTAATAATGACTGTGATTATCTAACTGCTACAAGTCATTGGATAGAGAGGACTGGACAATGCAAAAACGCATAATTGCATATAGAAGAATTAATTCACGTCACACGGATATGTAGATATTTTTGCTTTAGTGATAAAATAATGGCAATTTCTATGGATAATGCTTCTAGTAACACTAGTGCAATAGGCATGCTAACAGAAACCCTTAATCCTGCATTTAGTAATATTTCCATGTTAGATTTATTTGTCATATTTATCATTTAATTGTTGGTGATGGTATGTGAATATTAAACATAGAAATTGAAAAGGTGAGAATGGCTCTTAATTGGCTATTTTATTCAAGCCGTAGAACTAGACTTAGAGAGTATTTTAAAAAATGTGACGAATATGGCCTTAGAGAAAGAAAGGTTCCTAAACCTTGCCCGGCTAGGTGAAATTGCATGTACGAAAGTTTAGTAGTAGCGTATGAATATAGAAACCCAATTAATGCTACGTTTAATTCTCGGGTAGGTGGTAAGGATGATGATGAAATGTTAACTACCCAAGATTGGACTAATGTTAATTTTTTTTTAGATTTTAGAACATTTTCAAGTTGCTACAAATACATTTTCTGGGCAATATTATCCGACTATTTCAAACTGTTTAGTTTATATTGCCGCATTAGCTGATTTGTTTGTTGAATTTAGCGAGAGTGGGGATATTTATGAACTTGCTATAAATGAAATGAAACAAAAGTTTAAAAATATTTTTTCCCTATCCATCCTATTTTTGGTGTAGCTGCAATGTAAATCCAACAATGAATTAGGAGGTCCTCATTTTTGGTATTCTAATATTTATAAAGCTTTAGATCTTTCAGAAGAGGAAATTGCTACACTTACTGATGCAAAAACATCAATTAAAATTAATGCTCAAACTGTTTATAATGCTTATAAATAGGCGTTAGAGCATGCTAGGCCAAATATTCCAACCTCTACTTCGTCTACATCACAATCGTCTAAAAGAGTTGCTGGCTTAACAGCTCTTAAATCGTGGACGGAGTTCCGGGGTTCTCAAGGTGATAATTTTGATGAAATTTTCCATCTAAATGAGCTTCAAGTTTACCTGTCACAGGGACTAGAAAAGAAGAATCCAGACGGCTCATTCGATCTTTTGGAATGGTGGAAGTCAAGGGAAAACATTTCCCGTTCTTGCAAGGATGGCTCGGGATGTTTTGTCAATTCAAGCTTCAACTGTAGCATCGGAGAGCGCTTTCAGTCAAGCAAGACTACAAATCGGTGATCATAGAGCGTCGACGCGGGAGAGCTAGGAAAAATCAGTGCTTTTTAGAGATTGGATCCGCGCGGAAAGAAGAAACTTTGGCATTGCAGAATCACAACTGGCAATAGATGAAGCATATGAAGAAATGATAGCACAACTTTCTGAGGAATCGGCTCCGCCCGGAAGTGGTGATGAACAAGCTTCATTTCCACCAGCGCCAACACAACCTCCTCCCAACCTTGACGGATTTATGAGATTTGTTAGAGATACAACGTAAATTATGATGTAACTTGTACATTGGCACGTCTTCTTTTAGTTTTTTTTCCTTTTAATGGTAGTATTAGTACCTTGTTGTGCTCGTTCCAATGGGTGAAGGAAGACTAAGAAAGATATGCCATTTTGGTCAATAAATATGCTCTTTATCATATCCTTGAATATCTTTTTTCTCAATATTTCTTTGTCTTTACTTCAATATCAATCCTTGAATATTTTATATAACATACAATATATAACATACAACACAATATACTACTTACAACAACACAATATATACATTATATATAACATATACTAATTATTACAACACAATATATACATAATATATATCCATATATACATAATATACAATATATACTACTTACTACAACACACTATATACATAACATACAATATATACTAATTATTACAACACATTATATACATAACATATATCCATATATACATAACATATAATATATGCTACTTACTACAACATGCTATATACATAATATATAATATATACTAATTACTACAACACATCAATACATAACATATATCCATATATACATAACATACAATATATACTAATTACTACAACACAATATATACATAACATATATCCATATATACATAACATACAATATATACTAATTACTACAACACAATATATACAAATATATACTAATTATTACAACACAATATATACATAACATATAATATATATATTAATTACTACAACACAATATATACTATACTAATAACTTAGTACACCATATAAAATATATTCTACACTATACTAATGACTATTATACAAGATATTGACTTTAACCCCCCCCCCCCCCCCCCCCCGTGAGGCCTGCCAGGCCTAGGACCGCAGTGGGCTTAGGCCCGTAACGGGCCGGTCTCTACCGTGAGGACCGCCAGGCCCGGCACACCAAGCCCGGGACCGCGAAGCTCGGCCCGTCAGGCCCGTTTAGGCCCGGGCCACAATACACCATTAGTGTAAGGCTCTTAACCTTGTGGATGTGGGTTCGAGCCCAGGTGGGCGTTTTTTCTTTATCATATCTTGAGATGCGAGATGTTTTGTGCAATATCAAAACATTCATTTTTCTATTAGGGGCAATATTATATACTTCAATAATTATTGTTGCTTACTGTGTTAATTATGGAGGGTGTCGAAAAATCCAACCAGAGAGCGCTCTTCCATAAATTCATTTGGCTCTCACTCTCAATTACTTAAAGTAAATTTTCATATTTTTTTATGAATATAATGAGTCTATCTTCTCTTCTTTGTTCATATTCCAAAAAGATATCGAAATTAAAGTAAGATCAAAATATTCGGAGGATTCTTCTAACAAAATAAAAGATATGAATTTTCAGTAAAGTTTTTTCTTTTTTCTTTTTCAAATCCAAAAAGCTCTTCTTATTTTATTTTAGAATAGGTCGTCCATTCAGCGTGGTTAAAATCCCCGTTTTTGTAGTCTTTGACCAACGGAAACTGTAAATCTCCTTCTGCCACATATAAGATATTTAACAATTAAGTAGCTCTGATTATTGAATTTTTCTCTTGTCCTCATTTTTACCTGTCTTTTTCTAAAGAAAACTTTAGTGGGGATGGAACAATTCAGTTAAAGTTATCCAGAAAGGATAAGTCCGTTTTTGACGGTTAGTCGGTGGAGAAAACAATAGATAAGAAATTGAAAGCATGAGATTCCAACTGTAACATTTGTATTTGTCACCAAGACATTTGCATTTCACAAAATAGTTTTTAAGTATTTGAATGGGAACAGATAATGATGTTTAGTTTTTGATTGGACAATGAATGAACCAAGAAAAGAACCAAACAACCCTTTCACGTGACAATTAAAGATAACAAAGTAACCGAAATAGTATCAAAAAGAAGTCCCAAGAATCAAAAATATCTATAGATAAGGTTCATCGAAGAAGTACCAACAGTAACATCCAAATGTTCTGACCAAGTCTTTTCACCTTATCAGAACTGACACTTTAACCACCAGAGAACTGAAAAAGACATTTGTGGCCCTTAGTTGAACGTGGCTTCATCTCATAAGTTTGAGGATCAGGGCTGGAGCTAGCAAAGAAAGTATGGGTTCGATAGAAACAATAATTTAATCTCATAAGTTCGAGGATCAAGGGCGGAACTAGCAAAAAAGTTATGGATTTGATAGGATCTTAATTTTAAATTATAAATTTGCTTCTATTAAGAATCACATACAGTTTCCTAAGTAAATAATCCTCAGTCAAATTTGTGAAAACATGAAGATTTGAAGATGAAAATCAGAGAAGATGAAGATGAACAGTGAGAGAGACAGAGAGAGAAACAGAAGCTTCTGGAGAAAGCCAGAAGACAAATGAATACCCCTTACCTAAAATATCTGTATATGTTACATATATACAATCATTCTTGGGTCGGGTCAAACGGCCCAAGAACAAAATGAAACGGGCTCAGATTATTTACAACCCAATCAACAAATCATCACATCCCAACTCCCACATATACAATGTATACCAGAAAATACAATAAATATACAATGTATATACAGTGTATACAATCATTTATGCTTCGTTTTGGAAGCCATGTAGTCTTTCATCTCAACACCCCCCCTCAAGTTGGAGGGGAAAACCACCTGCAACTTGGACAACAGCGGATGAAGCACAGTGCCAGGCAATGGCTTAGTGAGCAGGTCAGCCAATTGACGAGAAGTAGGAACATGAAGCAGCTTGAGAAAATCATTCTGTAGCAGGTCCCGAACAAAATGGCAGTCCACCTCGATGTGTTTGGTACGCTCATGAAAAGCAGGATTGGTAGCTATATGGACAACAGCCTGGCTGTCATAATACACAGAAAAAGGAAGAGAAACAGATACCCCAAGATCAACCAATAAACGAGAAAGCCAAGATAATTCAGCAACAACTTTGCTGAGGGCTCTATATTCTGCTTCAGCAGAAGACAAAGAAACAACAGGTTGCTTCTTAGATTTCCAACTAACTAGGCAACCACCCAAAAGCACACAAAATCTAGTAACAGATCTCCTAGTATCAGGGCATGCAACCCAGTCACTATCAGAATAACCAACAACAGAGAAATCAGCACTGCAGAATAAAATAGACCCATAGAAGGAGTGCCTTTAAGGTATCTCAAAACATGCAGGGCAGCAATCATATGTGGAAGTCTGGGGCATTTTAGGAATTGACTCAGATGTTGAACAACAAAGCATATGTGTTCATATATACAATCATTCTTGGGTCGGGTCAAACGGCCCAAGAACAAAATGAAACGGGCTCAGATTATTTACAACCCAATCAACAAATCATCACAGCCCAACTCCCACATATACAATGTATACTAGAAAATACAATAAATATACAATATATATACAGTGTATATAATTATTTATACTTGAGTTTGGAAGCCATGTAATCTTTCATCTCAACAAGACTTACGAAGATAATATTATTCTTATCGCTTTAATTGAGAATCACAAATGATTCTCTTAGTAAACAGTAACTTGTTACGAAGATAATAATATTGTTCTCACCACTTTTATTGAGAATCACATACTATTCTCAGATAAATTCTTGGACTTGTTACGTAGATAATATTGTTCTCATGGCCATGAGGCATATTCATTGGATTTGATTCGACGGTTATATGAATGGACATAAAACCAATTCTACGAACCCACAAGATAGTTATTGTGAAGTCGTAATCTTTTTGAATTTGACCACCATACATTAATAAACCCATAAAATCATATTTTCTGCAAAAAAATTTACGTACTTGAGATGTAATGAAGCTAAAAAAATAGTAATTACTAAGAGCTCAGAATTTTATGGTATAAGCTAGTTCCTAAACAGAACGTTTTACATTATAAAGTAAGTGCATAAGGTCTGTAATCCTTTACAAGGAAAGTAAAGAGAGAAACACCTAACTACAATAACATATTATATTATAATAACTATGATAATATGTAGGTCCAACCAATTAAGGGTCATATTTAGCTAATTATTAGTAATCATCCATCTTTAATATGGACTATAGATAACTGCTTCTCTCTATATTAATCTTAACTTCCTGCCAAAAGACAGAAGATAAATTAGAACAAACCAAAAAACACGTATAAACCTGATAAGTTCAGTGAAAATAATTAAGATAAGAAATTGAAACCAAAAAAAAAAAAAATGAAACTTGCAATCTGTGGGAGCATTGATAAGAAAAAGAGTAAAAGACCAAAGGTACTCGATCTGATCAATATTTGATGAATAAACCAAGTCCTTCATATATATACCTAGAGTATATGTAACATCCATGTTATAGGTATGAGATCTCAATAATATAAAGACCCTGCAAAATGAAAAACCATGATTTATTGATGAAAAAATGAGATGAAATTATACTAATTTAACAATTAAAGCCGCTATATATATATATATATATATATATATATATATACACCTTGCCACCAGTTTCCTCTAGATGCGCTGCCAGAATCATCTTCACCATTATCTTTGTTGAACTGAACTCAAAGGTAAAAACAGAAACATCAGAATGAGCATGACCTTTAGAAGCATTGCGCCAAACATCTATATAAACACTAAGGCAATTATAATATATACATGAGATTATGTACTCACAGTTGTGTAGTTAGGGTTCTGATTATTTTGAGGAAATGAATAGACATCTTGCCCCCCATAGTATATTGATGAACTAAGATGGCATGGCTGTACTTTTTCATTCTGATAAAATGAATTTGTCTGCTTATTTTGCGCGGTTTGGCTAGCACCTTCATTGCTACGAGTAGTACTTCCTGCAAAAACAAAAATTGCTAAGAATTTGATATACAGAGGAAAGTATTATTCTTACATTTGTTCAATTTTCTTTTGAAATTTAGAATTTAAGCTATTTTAAAAGATTATTTAGTTTATCTTGCAGAAGTTAAATATGTTTTAGTTAAGCCTTTAGTGGTTAGCAAAATTCTCGCTCCTACTTGCATGGAATAGTATACTTTAACCAATTCAAAATATGGTTATTGAAGATATAATTAAATAAATAAAAATATGTTCTTTCGCTTGATATATGATGAGATGGTCAAATGCTTCAGCATCATATCAGAGATGACCTGATTCAAGTCTTATAAGAATTAAAAAGAATAATGATCATGTGTGTTAAACAAACGAAATTGTTTTATGGTCACATACGTCAACAAGAATGAAAAATAAACCTAAGTTGTAACAGCAACAGCATAATCTCACCAATTGCTTTGATTCCAAACTAATTCCTTTTCCCAAAGCTATAAGCATCACTAACCTGAATAAGCATTTCTTGCCTGAATCATAGAATCTTGCTTCGGTTGAACCGTCTCCGAATGTACGGATCCATGTCCCTTAAAAGCAAAAGGAATTGAGGTATATGAGAATATAGAAATATGATATCAATCAAGATAAGCAACCCCCACTTCGAACTGAGAGGTTGTGAGTTCGAGCCTTCCCAAAAGCAAGGTGTGAAGTTCTTGAGGGAGGGATGCCAGGGTCTATTTGGAAACAGTATCTCTACCCCAGGTAAGGGTAAGGTCTACGTACACGCTACCCTCCCTAGACCCCACTAAGTGGGAGTATACTGGGTCGTTGTTGATATTAATCAAGAATACTAGATAAGAACATTCTCATCAAATTTCTTTTAAGTTTCGCATCCTTGACTCGCTAGAATTACCTATGTCAAAAGGCATCACAAAAGAATATAGCAACTTATGCTTTTTCAATTCAATTCTTGTCTAAGATTCTGTCTGTCTAACTTCAAAATTCTCAAATTCAGTAACCTCTTTACCAAATAGGTCAACTAAAAATCCAACAATTCTTCAGGCCTACAATCCCCAAAGCCCCACTCTTAATTTTTTTTTATCCCTTTTTTCAAATTTGCTAATGAACTTATGTGGTTATATTTGATTATAAACACGAAAGTTTAAGAAAAACAAACTTTCAAAGCATCGTGGTCTAAAACAAGCCGTAACATATATGTTTGGTTATTAATTATTTTATTAAAGGTAAAATAATAAGTTTACAGTTAACTTATATCCAACTACAGAAAGATACTAATATTGTTTAATATCATATAAATTTGTACAGGAAGAGAGATATTTTTTCCTTGTTACAAACAGACAAGAGATACCATTAGAACTAAAACATTAATCAACTGTTAGTCATTGTGATGATTAACCAATCTGTGAAAAACAGAGCAAAATAAAGAAGAAAAAAATGCATAAACACCCACAACACAAATTACCATAATTTATTGAAAAAATTATTGAAACCCCAAAAATTCATACCTAAATTACCATAATTCATTGAAAAAATTATTGAAACCCCAAAAATTCATACCTTAGAAGGAGGAGGGAAAATAGAGCCAAAAATCCCAGAAGTTGAAGAAGCAGATGACTCCTTAGAACCAAAAAGATCAGAAGTAAATGAAGAACTCGTTGGCTTTGTTCCTTCCATTTTTCCCTTACAAAAAAAACTATTTCTTGAAATATTAATTTAACGAGATTCACCTTAGTTTATATAGGAAAACCACCGTCAAAAGAAGGATCAGATAAAACGTAAAGGCCCACAACTTTTTTCCTCAGAAACAAACAGAAAACAGAGGAAAAAAGGAAAGAATAAAGAGAAAGACACGTGAAAAGATGGGATGACGCAAAGAAAATGTTAAACTTTAAAAGAAAAAACTCAGAAAATTTTGCCTTAGCGTTTTAAACTGTCTCAATCGAACAAAGAGGAATTTGGTATTATTATGTGAAAATAGTTTGAATGCTTTGTATGTTCATCTATTTTTTTTTCTATGACTGACGATTATGTTTTGTCTCTCTCTTGTATTCTACTTTCTGCGAGTTTTCCGTTGTTCAGTTTCGGTTACACGGCGTTATTTTCTGAAACAAGACATACCTGTCGGAAAATCCATCAGATTGACGCCACATGGATCAATGGATCTGCCCCAATGGGACCAACTATTGTATTTCCAACCTTTTGTCGCCACGAATTCCATAGTCCCATCATAAGTTCATAACCACTCCCCCTCGCCCTCCTTTTTTTTTCTTTTACTTTTTTCATTTCCCCTCTTTTTTTTCGAGAAAAATACTATCAGTGATAATTTCAGGTGGAAATGTAATATGTTTATTTATTGCCTTTATATTACTTATATTTATTTTATCCTATTTATTATATCCATAGATTATAAAAATTCATAAAGAAAGATAAAATGAACAAGCTCAAATAATTATGAATAGATTTTTTAATAATAAATAGGTATGCACTTATTCGCTCGTAGAAAATGAATTCAACATCCCCATTGGGTATTTGTACTTGTCGAGAATAGAATAAAATAAAGTTTCTTCTTTTTGTTCTTACGAATAGAATTATTCCATTATTACTAAAAGAATAAAATATTTTTGTTCGAAAATAATCGACAGACAAAAGTAGTCTATATAGGATAGTTATATTATAGTCAACTATTCTTATGAGCTATAAGTCAAATAGGATCTAAGATTTTAACTTAATTTCTAAAAAATTTAACTCTTTATCATTAAATCCATTACACGTTTACCCTGTTTTGATTCTTTGAAGATTTGTAAAGAATTATTCTTTTTACTTCTGTAGGAGTATGGAATTATCTTAAGAATATGGTGTTTGCTAATCCCTAGTTTATGTTGGAAAAAGCGGCACGCCTTCATCTGGTTGCCAGTTGTCCCAGATTTAAATTTTTTGGTTTAAATATTTAAGGTTTTTAGTATTGAACCATATTATTTATGAATTCACATTCCCAATTTTTTAAAATGTTAGTAAGTTTTTATACATAAATTTATGCTCCACTCAAAAATTATATTTTCAGTTGAACCCTCTTGGTTGTGAGACTCACCTTCAAAAACTTAAAGAAATCTCTTAATGAAGAACCAGTCAAAACTTTTTATTTCAACTTTTTTTATTCTTGCATTTTTTAAATTTATTTTGAAGGTTAATTGTACTGTGGCAACTTTATGTAAGGCAGAGTTTAGGTTTTTTGGGGTGATAGTGAAAAAGTGGACAGATAAGTCATCTTTACTGCCATTCTACAGAACCGTACATGAGATTTTTACCTCATACGGCTCCTCTTCAATTCTTTCGAATTCATTGGATCCTTTTCGCGTTCGAGAATCCCCCCCTTCTTCCACTCTGCCCCGAAGAGTAACTATGACCAATTTAGTCACGTTTTCATGTTCCAATTGAACACTGTCCATTTTTTATTATTCTCAAAGGATAAGATTATTCTCTTTACCAAGCATATGCGGATCCAATCACGATCTTATATATAAGATGAACAAAAGATCTTTCTTGATCAATCCCTTTGCCTCTCATTCTTCAAGAATAAGGAAGATCCTTTTCAAGTTTGAATTTGTTCATTTGGAATCTGGGTTCTTCTATTTCATATTTATTTAATATGAATATTTTCCCTCTTTTTTTTTATATCATTCCTGAAAATATATTTTTTGAGTGAAAGGTCAATCAAAAATAGTCACTCTATCTCACACAAGGTAAGTAAGATAACTCACACAGGGTCAATCAAAAATAGTCACTCTTAAATTTGTTATTGTTATTATTGTTGTCTTAATGAAAAAATAAATAAGGTAAGAAAATTCAATAAAAAGAATTGTAAGTTTAAGTGCCTATCCAGCAAGCTGTCAAAAATTACTTATTTTCAAAAAAATACCTTTGTTCAAAAGTGTTGTTCGAAAGGATATTTTTCCAAAGTTGAAATTTGTATTTGATCAATTTATCTGAGTAGTAGTTTTGCAAATAAATTGTGAATTGACAATTATATCAAAAAAGTACTTTTGAGTATTAAATTATTAAAAAATATTAAAATCAATTTTCAATTATTATTTTTTAAGAAGAAAAATTTATTATAAAGAAATTCAATTAAAATATCTAATATAAGCAATAATAAATATAAAATAGTTTTTCTAAAGCAACAATATTGGGTATGTTGTATTACTTATTAATTGCATGATGATTTAAATATATATCATTCAATATAAGTTAAGAATTTACTTTATAAATCACTATATAAAAAAGGAGATCTATAGTAGAAAGAATAGGAAAAAGAGAATAAAAATATGATGAAAATAAATTAAAAAAAGGTACGGTAGAAGAAAAAAAAGAAACGAAAAAATATTTGAGAGATAATTTAAAAAATATAAATTTATTGTAAGAATATTTTTGTCTTAAACATATTAATTTTATGCTTCTGTTTCAGCTTCTCGGAAGAAGCTAGAATTTTCACCTAGGAATAAAAAACAGGCGGTGTGAGTGTGAGGCGGTGCGGATTTAAAGCTAAGCGACAGGGCAGATGCGGTTTGAGGTAATTTTTAATAAAGTTGACGGAGGCAGGGTGGATTGCAGGTCTATGCGAGCTTACTCTATAATCAATTTTTAAGCAATTTTTTTTATACATTTATACCTCTATAATCATCTCAGCGCTTCATCTTCTCAACCATGACTAAACAGATAATTCCAGAAATCATATGCACTTCACAATATTTGAGGCCAAAAACTCACTTTTCTGAAATCGGTGGCAAGAAAATTGAACAAATGGGGAAATCATAGAATGTTGATAAACCAAACTCAAGATTTAGTACTATATTTCATTAGAAGTAATGTATCTAGAATGATAAGATAAAAGAGGTGGAGAAAAGAGGATAATAATATACAGAGAGTTAATATCAATCGGAACAGTAACAATATAAAATACTACTTTACAATGAATAACAATACATTAAAGGGGTGATTTGGTAAAGAAAGGAAAGGTAGAGAGAGAAGCTCTCGCGAAATGTAAGCACGCCGTTGCCCATCGTCGGACGCCATCGCCACCAACTATAACCTTCCTCCCACTGAAATATGACGCGATTAATCATTCCAGAAAATGAAATCCCACATGTACTCACTCCAATTCCCCTCTTACACTGATTTTCAGGTATGGGGTGTGCTCCTACAGTGTTGCAAATCCCACCGGAGAAAGATGAAACAGAAGCAACACCGACGGCTCGGAAACTCACATACTCCACCGGAACACAGAAACAAACATCGGCTGAGGTAGTCAAAGAAAATAGAGTTCAAAAATAGGGCATGCAGCTCAAGTTTTACCCTCCGATGGTTAAAGATGGAGTAAAAGTTGCAAAATTGAACCCACAGGAGTTAGAGACTCAGTCCCAGAAATGGAAAAATGCATTGATAGGATATGTCATCGGAGGTAGCCCTTCTTAAGAAAATGCTAAAATTTGTTTTTGGAGTGTGGAAGGATGTCACAATACCTACAGTGTTCTTGCATGATGACGGCTACTTTATCTTAAAATTTGATTCTATGGAAGATAAGAGCTTAATTATGCAGCAAGGCCATATACTGTTAATGGCAGACCTATGGTATTGAAAGATTGGGACCCTAATTTCCAGATTAAAAATGAGTCGATGAGGATTATTCCCATCTGGATTAACTTCCCCGGGCTGCCAATTCAATGTTGGGCAGCAGAGAATCTAAGCAGAATAACTAGCGTGATAGGCAGACCTCTATGTACTGACAGATTAACAGCTATGTGCGAAAGAATCTCCAATGCTAGAATACTAGTGGAAGTAGATGTAACACAGCCACTGCCTGAGAATGTCTATATAGAGATACCTGATGGTCGACGCTGGCTACAAAATGTGGAATTTGAATGGAAGCCCAATTTCTATTTGGATTGTAACTCCTTTGGGCACAAAAAAGGAGACTGCCAGAAAGAGGAGCATCAAAATGAAGAGGCACCAAAACAGAGAAAGAGGAAGAAGAAGCACACAAAAATGCAGTGGCAGCCTAAAGCTGTAACTGAGGACAATCTGCCTGAGCATGAGAAACCAGCAGAGATACCATCAGTGAAATTACAAAGAAATAATAAAGGCAAACAGATTGCAATTATCCAAGATCCAAAGGATAAAACAAAGCACAATGAAATCCAATATGATGAATTGGCTAGGAGGAATACTTATGAAATACTAATCACAAAGGAGCCCCCTGATGACAACCAGCAGCAGGGACATGGCAAGTCAGAATCAGGTGCAATGCAGCCAGAAGGCACCTCAATCACTACTTCCTCATGATCATTGTCTCATGGAACATCAGAGGACTAAACAAGTCCTACAAACAGAGGGAGTTAGTAAAATTTCTGAAAACAAATCAAGTAGATATAATAGCATGCCTAGAAACAAGAGTCAAGCAACACAACTCACAGGCAATCTATAAGGATCTGGGAACAGAATGAAAACTACAAAATAACTATGCAAATGCTCCTAATGGGAGGATATGGATATTGTGGAAAAAGAGCAATGTCCAGGTAGATATTCTGGAAAGCACTGACCAGATGATCCACTGTCAGGTAACTGACAAAAAACTCAACTTTTGCTAGTTACATCACATTTGTATATGGCCAAACCACTACACAACAAAGAGCACCACTATGGAGGACCTTGAGGAATGTGAACCACAATGGCCCTTGGCTTATAATGGGAGACTTCAATACTGTGCTGTGAGTGGAGGACAGAATAAATGGACATCCAGTACATCCATCTGAAACAGCTGACTTTCAGGAATGTATTGATGATATTGAAGTAGGCCAGATCACCAAAAGAGGGAACAATTTCTCATGGAGCAACAAAAGAGAAGCTGAAGCCAGAATATATAGCCATATAGACTGGGCATTTGGCAATGCAGAATGGTTCAATTCATACAGTGGAGTAGAAGCAATCTACCTGCTACCTGGATGCTCAGATCACACTCCCATATGATTGACACTGAAATCACTAAACTCAGAGTGAAAAGACCATTCAGACTACTCTCAACAGTTATGCACCAACCATACTATAAGGAAGCAGTCCACAGAATATGGAACCAACAGATCAAAGGCTACCCCATGTAGTCTATTTGGTGCAAACTGAAGAAAATTGAACAAGCTACCATAACCATACATCAGGATCACTCATCCGTTGACAATAAATGCAGCAATTGAGGGGAGAGTTGAAGGAAATACAAGGCAAGCTGAATGAAGACTACTTCAACACAAAGGTAATTGAGGAAGAAAAGACTGCCTTAGAGAATATTGAAAAGTGGGAAGCAATTCAAGAACAAATAATGAGACAAAAGTCAAGAGCCACTTGGATCCAACTGGGAGATCACAATACAAAATACTTCCATGCCTACATGAAATCCAGACAAGCTAGAAACAGGGTGAGCATTATTTTCAATGACAAACAAATAAAGATCACAGAACCACAACAGATCCAAATAGAATTCACTCAATTCTTCCAACAACTACTGGCACAACAACTGATCAACTCCTAGGTATATATATAAATGTGGCAAGAGATGGACCCTGTCTATCCCTACAACAAAAGCAGCATCTACTCAGTCCAGTCACAAAGGTAGAGATCAATCAAGTTGTGGCACAACTGCCAACTGACAAGGCCCCTTGCATAGATGGTTATCCAGCAGAATTCTTCAAAGAATACTGGCCAACTGTGGGGAAGGAAGTCACACAAGCAGTACAACAGTTCTTTCAAACTGGTAAACTGCTGAAGGAGATTAACTGTACAACTATCACACTGATTCCAAAAGTGAAAAATCCAACATATGTCAAAGAGTTCAGATCAATAGCCTGCTGCTCAACTTTGTACAAAATCATAGCCAAATCTCTTACAAACAGACTCAAAATGGTTGTGGACTACTTGGTAGGGCAATCACAGTCTGCCTTCATTGAAGGAAGGAACATACTAGGCAATGTAATCATGGCTCATGAATTGGTAAAAGCTTACACTCAAAAATCAGTTTCTCCCAGATGCCTCATCAAAGTAGACATCAGGAAAGCCTATGATTCTGTTGAGTGGGAGTTCTTGAAGGCAGTAATGCTGGAATTTGGCATACCTTACAAGCTGGTAACTCTTATTATGGAATGCATAACAACAGCAAGCTACTCTATCCTAATCAATGAAGGATTGACCACAAAATTTGCAGCAAGAAAAGGACTAAGACAGGGAGACCCCATGTCCCCTTATCTGTTTGTCCTTATTATGGAATACCTCAATAGATCTCTCAAGAAGCTTAATAGGAATTCAGACTTCAACTTCCATCCTAGATGCTCAAAACTACAACTCACTCACATTTGTTTTGCAGATGACCTATTATTGTGCTGTAGAGCTGATGCAATCTCAATGAAGTTGTTGCTGACAGAATTTGAACAATTCTCACAGATGTCTGGCCTCCAAGCAAACCTGGACAAGAGTTCATTGTATATAGCAGGAGTTATAAGAGAAGTAAAAGAGAGAATGCTGGCAGAATTCAAACTGACTGAAGGGGAACTTCCATTCAAATATTTGGGAGTAACCCTCTCAACCAGGAAACTCACAATCACACAATGCATGCCACTAGTTGACAGAATGGTTGATAGAATTAGATGCTGGTCATCCAAAGTCCTATCCTATGCATGCAGACTTCAACTCATCAAAAGTGTGCTCTTTGAAATGCAAACATACTGGGCCCAGGTATTTCTCATTCCCAAAAAAGTCATCACACTGGTGGATGCAATCTGCAGAAACTACCTATGGACTGAAAGCCATGAAACAAGCCACAGGAATCCAATAGCGTGGGAAACAGTGTGCAGACCACAAGCAGCTGGAGGATTGAACATTATTTGTTATGAAATATTGAATAAAGCAGCTTTGTCTAAACTGCTATGGGCATTAATGATGAAACAAGACAGACTGTGGATTAAATGGATCCACTGCCATTACATTAAGAAGAAGGACATCCACACCATGGAAATACCCAAACAAGCAAGCTGGTTAGTCAGGAAGCTATTTGGAGCAAGGGAATGGTGGACAACTCACAATACATCATTGCAAACTTGCACACGGAATGGCACCTATAGCATTAGGAAGGCATATATACAATCTACTCCGCAATACCCAAGGTTACATGGAAAAAATTACTAATGATATCTGGACTGCTGCCAAAATAGAAATTCATACTATGGATGGCACTGCATAGAAGACTGGCCACAGTCGACAGGCTAGTAAAATGGGGTATCCACACTGACCAATCATGCGTACTTTGTGAAAGAGACATTGTAGAGACATATAACCATCTATACTTTGAATGTCCTTACTCCCAGAAGCTATGGCAAGGAATACTACATTGGCTGAGCTTTACCAGAACAATAGAAGGATGGGATGTAGAAGTGCAATGGGTTACTAGCAGGGTAAACAATAGGAACCCAAGAAAAATGGTATTGGGAGTGGCGTTCGCAGCAGTTGTATACAATGTTTGCATGGAAAGGAACGCCCGAAGGTTTCGATAGTTGAAGAACGACGCATCAAATAGAGCAAGGTAGATTGTACTTAAATTACACATCACAGGACGAAAGAAGCCAAAAATGATACCCACCTTACAGTATTTGAATAGCTATTCCCAATGTACCCCTTGAAAATCATTGTACATTAGGAATTAGTGCTTTCAATTAGTGTTTTCATTAAAATAGAAGACAAATATGAGAACTGTTCTATAGTCCAAAAGAACAGCTGATGTATATCGATAACATGTTGAAATTTATACAAAATATTCTCTTTGACAAAAAAAAAGGGAGATTTGTGATTTTCACAATGATCAACAAAAGATTTTGTACTTATTTTTATTAAACTGAAAATTTTATCGAAAATCTCAAAAGAAAACACTAACAAAATAAAGAAAAAAAATATGTGGGGTTGGTGGATAGGGGTGTTAATGTGGGGCGAGTGAACGTGCATGGGTGGAAATACTATGTGGGACGCGGGGGTTGATATTCTTGCGGGATTTATGGGGGTTTGCCTCGCAACCGCACCATACTGTTTGCCATCCTTATTTGTACCTTCTCTTCAAAAGCAGAAAAATTATTTCTGATGCTGCTGAAAAGCACTTGTTTATCTTGACCAAGCATCTTAAATTTTTTTAAAAGTGCTTTTTTGAAATAAAAAAAATATTTTTAGCCTTCCAAAAGTTTGGTCAAACACTTTAAGTCCAACATCTAAACCCAAAAAATGTTAGAATTGCTCATCCATTGTCACATACTCAAGGGTCGTTTGATATGATGGATAAGCAAAAATAATTTTGAAATAAAATTTAGTATTGCTTTATTCCTTGTTTGTTTATTAATCCAAAAATAAGTTATTTCAAGATTAAAAATAGTATTGGGATAACTATACATGTTAGAGAGTATAGTAATAATTCCAGAATAAGTTATTCTAGAATAAAACAGTAAAACGACATGATTAATACAATTTACCAGACAATTAATAATAAATAATACCATAATTTTAATTTAACATAATTAATCATATTATAACTAATTCCGTAACTCTTCTCAAGGTGGATTTTATTTAATGGACCTCAAAAATTAAAAGTATAGCAATATTATTATTGCATAAATTAAATTAGAAAAACAACAGAGGCTGCCACTTTAATTTTTCCAACTCAAATTAGAGAAAGAGGAAAAGAGACACGGGGCGGCGAGAGATGGAAAATTTTACCTGTATTATATCAATAAAAAATGTATTATATGTGTCTTTTTTATACAATTTTTTTTACATTTATATTACTTGTATATTTTATTTTAGTTTATCGTTTTACCATGAAATATTAGTGGAATTTGACGTAAATATCAAAATAAGTATTCTCCAAAGTAGGGGAGGAGGTCGTTTTAAGAGCCTGTTTGGTCACCCTTTTAGGAAGTCAAAAGTGTCAAAAAGTACTATTTACAAAATTCAAGGTGTGTTGCAAAAACAATATACTTTTGAACAGCAGAATCAATTTTCTACTTTTAAAAAAAATTATAAATTGTAGCTTCTTCCAAGAAATAGACGCAGAAGCAAAAAATTTATTTGTTGAAGACAAAAATAACCTTATAATAAATTTAAATTTTTTAATTGTCGCACATTAATTTAATATTTTTCTTTTTCTTTCTACTAAATATATCTTCCCTTCTTATTTCAATCATATTTTTATTCTCGTTTTTCTTTTCCGAAGAGTATATCTTAAATTTGTATTGAATGATATATTTAAATTATTATATAAAAGATAAATAATACTAAACACTCGATATTATTATTTTCAAATAACTATATTTATATTTATTAAAAATTTTAATTTATATGTTTACCTTACGTTTTATATTATAATTAACTTTTTATAATAAATTTCTAAATATATTTTATTTTTCTAAATAATACTTATCGCAAATCGAACCTTCACTTTTCATTTTCGTAATTTGATATTTAAAAGTATTTTTTAAAATAATAGCCAAGTACAATGCTTGTAAAAGCACTATTCGTATAAATTGGCCAAACTCAAATTGTAATTTTATAAACCTACTTTATCAAAGAATATTTTTAAATAAAAGAACTTTTTAAAATAAACAGCTTTGACATATAATGGCCAAGCAGGTGCTAAGAGACTGAGCTTATCATTTTATCCGTAAGTTGTGACGACTTTAATTAGTTTGCGACTATTTGGTTTGTGGGACAATGACTTCAGACAATTCAAACATGTGTCATATTAGAAAGTAAAAAGCAAAATCATGATATTTTTTTTATATATCAGACAATAATATACTCAATATATTTTCATACTTTTTGTGTGTATAATACTGTGTACGGTACCATTTGATCGAGGTCAAGGACTTAGATCGAAGGTCAGCCTTGTAGTGGATCAGACCAAGCACAAAGACAAGGTATCGAGCTCAAGGATCGACGTGTCTGTCGAGATCGAAGCCAACAAAGATCGAGACCAAATTTCAGACTTCGAGCAAGCGCAATAATGGAAAAGCGAGATATCTGTGACCGATCACGACGAAAATTCCGGAACATATCAAATCAAAAGCGATTGCTTAGGCTAATCACGGGATTTACTTCCGTAATTAGAATTGTACCATAGATAGGATTCCTCCACTATATAAAGAGAGTTCAGATCATTTGTAAATATCTTACATTCGATCATGTCAAAGCAATACAATACATTTTGTAGCTTATATTTTTGTTCATCAGATTTTTATATTTTTAACTATTCTTGCATCGATTAGTTCGAGGGTATTCAAACTCGAGGACTGAATTCCGTTCAAACACCGGTTTGCCTTATCTTATCGTTAGTTTCTATTATTACTCTTTACATTTATCAATTAGTATTAGGTGAAATCACATGTTCTTAAAACCACATTATAAGTTTAATTCTTATCCAACTTTTAGGATAAGCAGTTTGGCCCCCACCGTGGGGTAGGTAAGAGTAATTGTCAGGTATTAATTCCCATAATACACATTGATTTACGCTTGTCCTCGTAAGTGTCTTTAATTTCAGGAACCAACATGTCAAACTCTCAAGTAGCACCTACTCACACAGAAAACGACCTTAGTCTTCATAGCGAGAACGAAAACATAGTCACCCCGGAAAATAGAGCACCCCCAGTCAACCCCGACGGACCACCGCCCGTAGACCCTGAAAATAGCATCCGCAGGGATGCTCAAGCAGCCGATCAAAATTCACAGAGCGGTGAAGAAGGCGGAATTAATCTTCGAATGATATTCGAGATGATGCAGACTCAACTAGCTATGATAGCATAACTCCAAAACAGAATCGAGCACCAAGCAGAATTGAGCTCGAAACATCACAAGAAGTTATTTACAAAGTCGAGCATGTACTGGAGAGACAGAACTCTAATGATTCATGGACTGACCCCGCCATTATAAAGATGTTTAAGGAGCTCACTAAACGGATTGAATCAGGTGAAAACAAAATTGAGGCCAGTGATAAAAGGGTAGAAACATACAACGCACACGTTGATCAAATACCAGGGGCACCCCCGATTCTAATAATTTTAGATTCAAAGAAATTATTGCAGAAGTCTTTCCCTCCATGTGTGGATCCGAAGCTCATCCCAAAGAAATCCCGTATGCCAGAAATTTCTAAATGCAACTGGAACACTAATCCAAATGAGCATGTTTCTTCTTATACATGCGCAATAAAGGGGAATGACTTATAAGACGATGAAAATATAATCCGTCCTATTGAAATAGTTTGGAGAGAATTTATCAAAAGGGACGATGATCTGGTACCACAATTTACCGTTCAATTCCATTGATTCCTTTGACATGCTTGCAGATTTGTTCATAAAAGGCACACGCCTGAGCAATAAAGGTCGCGACTTGGAAGTCAGACCTCTTCAAAGTAAGACAAACGGACAATGAAAAATTTAGGAAGTTCGTGTCTCGGTTTCAGATGGAACGCATGGACCTCACTCAAGGTTTGAAAGCGCGAAGTTTGATAGCATCACGACAACTAAAGCAGAATTTGATTGAATATCCAGATGTGACTTGGGCCGATGTACATAATCAATACCAGTCAAAGATCAAGATTGAGGATGATCAATTGGGAACTTTTTTCGGTTCCGTTTATTCAAACATGTCCGTCGGTAGAATCGAAAAGAGATCGGTACCAACCATACAACACAAATTGTAAAAACAAAGCAGCCTAGGATAAAATTCCATTCAAAATGACCGAGGACAAAGCTCCCGAGGGCTCATGAGTAAAAGTGGTTTCGATAAATATGTTGAGCCTACAGAAGCACCGTGACTATCAGAATACAACTTCAGCATCGATGCATCGAGTATACCATTGGACGGATCAAGGATACTAGATGGCCCAGGCCCCTACAGACTGATCCAACTCAAAGGAACCCTAACTATATATGCAAATACCATGGTACCCACAGTCACAAAACCGAAGATTGCAGACAATTAAGGGATGACGTAGCTCATTTATTCAACGAAGGTCATCTTCGAGAATTCTTAAGCAATCAAGCCAATAATCACTTCAAAAACAGAGATTCAAATAGAAAGAACGAGCAGGAAAAACTACAACATGTAATTCACATGATCGTTGGTGGAGTTGATATTCTTCAAGAACCGGTATTTAAACACACCAAACTGACAATCACGAAGGAGAAGCGAACTTGGGACTATTTACCAGAAGAAACCTTGTCTTTCAATAACGAGGATGTAGAAGGGATCGAACACTTTCACAATGACGCACTGGTAATATCTATCCTTATGAATAAATATCAAGTTAAACATATGTTAATTGATCTAAGAAGCTCGGAAAATATTATTCGATCGAGGGTTGTAGAGCAGCTCCGCGTCCAAGATCAAATTATACCCGGGGTACTAAATGGCTTCAACATGGAAACTGAAAACACCAAAGGGAAAATCATTTTCCCAGTAAATGTGGCCCGGACCGTCCAAGAAACAAAGTTCCATGTGATCGAAGGTGACATGAGGTACAACGTGTTGCTTGGGAGGTCTTGGATCCATAAGATGAGGACAGTACCCTCCGTGCTTCATCAAGTCCTAAAGTTCCCAACATCAGAAGGAATCAAAACGATGTACGATAAACAACCCGCCACAAAAGAAATATTTGCAATCGATGATGTAGTACCAGTGTCGATGCTTTCATCAACAAAGGAATCAGAGTCGAAAGGAAAGTGAGAGGTCAAATAACAACCATAGTCGCTGACCTCGTCCCGCTCGGAAGAGCATGAAACTTTCGAGGATGATGATTATATGATACCTCGAACCTTTTATAATCCCAAATGATTCTGATGCAACGAAGTCAATGGTCGAAGAGCTGGAACAAATCGTGTTGATCGATCATCTGCTTGATCGAAAGGTATACCTTGGAACGGGGCTGAATCCCAAGCTCAGGAAAAAAACTTGTTCAATTTCTTTTAAATAACATGGATTGTTATAATTGGTCCTACTTAGATATGACAGAGATCTCACCGGAGATCACTACACAACGACTAAGCTTAGATCCAAAGCTCTGCCCGGTGAAACAAAAGAGAAGACTTCAGTTAGAAGTAAACATGCATTTATCAAGCATGAGGTAACAACACTAATCAATATAGGGTCCATTCGTGAGGTAAAACATCCCGAATGGTTAGAAAACGTAGTTGTGGTCCATAAAAAGGGAAATAAACTTAGAATGTGCGTAGACTGTAAGGATCTAAACAAGGCATGTCCTAAATATTCCTTTCCTCTGCCGAATATCGGTTGCATGATTGATGCTACGGCCGATCATGAGATCCGTAGTTTTCTCGATGCCTACTCCGGTACAATCAAATACAAAGTAACCTAAAGGAACGCGAAAAGACTTTGTTTATCACTAAATATGACACCTACTGTTATAATATAATACCGTTTGGACTAAAAAATGATAGTGCTACTTATCAACACTTACTAAATTGAATGTTCAAAGAACAAATAGGTAAATCGATGGAGGTTTATATAGATGATATGCTATTTAAGTCCCTGCGAGTAGAGGACCATTTGAAATATTTGTAGGATTCCTTCGACATATTGAGAAAGCACAACATGAAGCTTAACCCGAAGAAATATGCATTCAAAGTCTACTTAGGCAAGTTCATAAGCTTTATGGTATCAAATCGGGAAATCAAAATCAACCCCAATAAAATCAAGGCAATCGAAGATATCATAGTTGTTGATAATGTCAAGGTTGTACAAAAGTTAACGGGAGGCATAGCAGCCCTGGGTTGATTTATTTCAAGGTCCTCAAATAGGGGTCATCGTTTCTTCTCACTGCTTGAGAAAATAGTAACTTCGTATGGACCTTGGAATGTCAACAGGCTTTGGAGGAACCCAAACATTACCTATTGAGACCGTCATTGCTTCAATCCCTAAAGGCAGACGAACAACTTTACATATACTTAGTGGTCTCGGAGATAGTTGCGAGTGGGGTCTTAGTTCGAGAAGAGCAAGGTACGCAATTTCCTGTTTATTATATTATTCGGACCCTAGGTAAAGCCCGAGTTCTCGGGCCAATTGGCCAAATGGGCCATCGGGATTAATGGGTACGATATCGAGTATCAACCCTGAACAACCATAATGTCTCAAAATATTGGAAGACTCCGTGGCCGACTTTACGCTAGCCCTTGTACCCGAGGTAAAAAAGCAACTATTATTAAAATCGGGTAGGTCATCGGGGGTGTGGACCCTATTCAAAGACGACGCTTCGAATGTGAAGGGGTCCGAGATCGGCATCATTTTGAAGCCGCTCATAGGTATTACAATTAGACAGTCTGTGAAAACTTTTAAATTGACTAAAACTTAGGCCGAGTATAAGGCCATGACTGCAGGTCTCAAACTAGCTAAGTGCATGGGTACGGAGGTCATCGAGGCCAAATGTGACTCCAACTTGGAGTAAATCAAGTCAATAGAACTTTCAAAGTTCGAGAAGATTGAACACAAAGGTACTTAGATAAATTACAAGTGTCTCTACATCGATTTAAAGAAAGGACGCTATAGCAGAGAATAAAATAGCAAGGTCGATGCCCTTGAAAATTTGGGATCGTCAATTGAAGATGATGAACTTAGCTCGGGGACTGTCCTACAACTTTCAAAGTGTGTTATCAAAGAAGGACATGATGAAATAAACTTCACAAGTTTAACCTAGGATTGGAGGAATAAGTACATCGAATACCTACAGAACGGGAAGCTTCCATCGGATCCAAAAGAAAGAAGGACTCTGCGCACGAAGGTCGCACGATTCACATTGGCCAAGGATGGAACACTGTATAGGAGAACATTCGTTGGACCGTTAGAGAAATATTTGGGACCAGGAGACACCGACTATGTTTTACGAAAAATTAATGATGGAATTTGTGGAAATCATTCGGGTGTAGAATCATTGGTTCACAAAGTCATTAGAGCAGGATACTATTGGGCCGATATGGAAAAGGACACTAAAGTATTTGTTCGAAAGTGCGGCAAATGTCAAAGGTATGTGTCGATAATCCACCAACCCAGAGAGAAACTCCACTCAGTTTTATCCCTGTGGTCCTGCATGAAATGGGGGATGGATATCGTCATCCCTCTACCATCGACCCCAGGTAAAACTAAATTTATTTTGTTTATGACCGACTATTTCTCTAAGTGGGTTGAAGCACAGGCCTTTGAGAGAGTCAGAGAAAGAGAAGTTACAGTCTTCATTTGGGACCACATTACATGCCTATTCGGAATGCCTGCCGAGGCCGTATAGGACAATAGAAAACAATTCATCGGCAGCAAAGTGACACAAATTTTTGAAGACCATAAAATAAAGAGGATCCTGTCAATGTTATACCATCCTAGCGGGAACGGACATGCCAAATTGATGAACAAGACCGTTATCCAAAATTTGAAGAAAGGTTGAACAAAGCTAACGAAGAATGGAGAGAAATATTGCCCGAGGTCCTTTGGTCATATCGAACAACGTCAAAATCCGGTACAGGGGCAACACCCATCTCTTTAATCTGTGGTGTCAAAGCTCTGATCCCGGTCATAGTCGGGGAACCTAGCTTCATGTTTCGGTATGAAACGAAAGAATCAAATCACAATGCTATGAATATGAGCCTCGAATTGATAGATGAAAGACAGGAAACTCCTCGTTCGAATGGCCGCACATAAACAGCGGATCGAAAGGTATTACAATCGAAGAACTAATCTTCGATACTTTAAAACCGGGGACTTAGTCCTTAGAAAGGTCACCATCAATACTCGAGACCTAAATGAATGAAAACTTGCCCGCACTGGGAAAAACCATATCAGGTCCTCGATATCGTCGGAAAAGGATCCTACAAAATTGGCACGTTGGACGGCGAGCAATTACCAAACAATTAGGATATAACACTTCTCAAACGATACTACTGCTAAGTTATGATCTTCTCTATTTTTTTTTACATTTTATACTAACCAATTGCATGTGTTCAATCGAATATATCGTAGGATCCTTTAGCACAAGTCCTTAGGTATGAAAGCACGCGTTCCACTCTTTTTCCCTTAGATCGGTTTTTATCCCAATGAGTTTTTCTGGCGAGGTTTTTAATGAGGCAACCATTGTTCGTGCTAACTTGGAGTAACTCAACAGTATCCGAGGCTTCTTTACAATCAACCTCAAATATTGGGCGGTCTTGATAGGTTTAAACTTTGTAAGGGCCAAACAGTCAAACAAGTTGTTTCCATTTAGATCACTCGAGCCCTAAAGGCAAACATGTACGCACGTATAACCTATTGAGAAAAGCATTTTTCCTTGTCAAATATTTTTTGCCTTAAAGAAATTTTTACTTCACATTTTAATACTTTTGATCTATTGTGGAAACAAGCTTAAGGGCCTATGACAACTAAAGTTCAAACAACTCACCCCGTACTTGGGACTGCCATCTGAAAAATCGATGAAATTGAACTGCTAGAATTATGAGATTATAAGACCTTAAAAAGGCAACCCTCATTTTCTATTGGTCACGACCACCCCAATCGAGGACTTGCACTTGACCAAGTTTGAAGTGTGACTGCGAAATAAACCCAAGTGGTCCCATGTTAAAGTCTACGGCCAAACCACCGCAGTTCGGAGACGTTCGAATTCCGTAAGAAAACAGGCCTTCTAATATCATCACAAATTCTGTTGAAAAGATACCCCCGGCAAAGTTACAAAAGGTTTTGATAACATCAATCCTCGAAAAACCTAAAGGGATAACGGATTGTTCGAACTCTCAAAACAATCTTATGCCAAGGGATAATAAATTTTTATATGTTTTAACTCTTTTAAAGCCGAAAAGGGAAAGGAGCCATTCTTTTAAGGCCATATTGGCCTAATTCAAGAGCATAGGGGCCGTTTTATTTTAATTTTGAGTTCGAGAAGTCATCATCACTCAACTAAAACCTAAGGGTCATCCTACTTTGAGTTCGAGCAAATACTCGCTCGATTATAAAGACTACAGTAGCCCGATTCCGATCAGATTGCCCAAACTTCATATGTATGAAAATAACTTACCAATTTGTTTTTTTATTTTAGTCTAAAATAAGTGTCCATTTATATAATCAAGAAAAAATTCAACTTGTTTTTTCAAAATTACACTTATGTACGTATTCCTAAAAAGTCATTTATTTCTCACATTTGAGAAGAGAAGTGAGTGCTACTATAACTATGGTGCAATATTTAATTAAGAGTAGTTTAATTACACTAACTATTTTCGTCTAAAATTTAGTATTTTCTTAATGGGTAAGGCCAAAGTAAATTGATTATTTATTGTGGACAGTAGCTCACCCCTAGCCACCAAACTGAATTTTTTCTTTTTTTGTTCTTTTCTTGTTTATTTAAATTATCAAGTCGAACTGATAAAGTTATTTTTCTTTTATTATAATGACTTCATCGAAAAATAAACTCAAAATATTTATTTTTCTATAATTTGATAAACTTTTTTAAAAAGACAATTTCCTCTTTGTCGGTGGATCAGGTAAACTCCAAGATTCGGATACGATTTGAGTTTTGCCAGAGCTGTTCGGCATGGTAGGCTAAGATTTGCAGCTGTAAAGTGCGTTTATTTTTTTCTCTCTTTTCGTTTTAAATTTGGTGTTCAATATTTATTATTGAAAAAGAAGCTCGATTAAATTCGAATTTGTGCTGAAAAATTTCATGTCGAAGATAAAATGGTCCATAACATAAACCCATTCACCTGATCGATGTATACAACTGATCATAACAAGATGCATGGTATACATGGGTTTATATATTTTATGCCAAAGCATTAAAAATTTAGCAATGGCGTGGGGTTTAATCCTTGATAATGATAACGCCGCCCACTTATCCGTTCACATGTTGATATGATCGTGATTTAATGTACAACTGATAAAGTTGTCAAATTGCAAAGATGTATGAAATAATTGGCTTATTTACATTTACAAAGTGGACAATCTTTTATATAATTCTCTTTTTAGTGTGTTTCTTCTACAAGTCAACAACAAATGCTAAACTTAAATGATTCAAGGTGTTAAAATAGGTGTTTGGCTCAAAAATTATCAATATAGTTTATATGTTTACGAACAATCAAAAGTAAATGAAGGTAAATCGAAAATAAAAAGAACGAATATTGTTATAGTAGATCTGAAAATAAAAAGGCGGTATGAACTTGAGAGAAAGTATTCGTTAGAGATAGAGATAGAGAGAGTATGAGAGAATCAGAGAGTTGTATTATTCGAGAATAACTATGATGCTTTTTACAATTTGAAGGTCTCCTTTATATAGTAAGAAACCTTCCTCGAAATAATTAAAAAAGTACATAAGTAAGTAGCGTCTTCTTAGCGAGGGCGCAGGTTTTAGACGACGTCACTTCTGTCCCCACGCCCAAGTCATACACATGCTTTAGTTAAGATACACTCACTGGGTGTACCCATCATCATAGAGACGTTTAGGATCAAATTTGACCCTATACAATTAGACCCTCCGTTCGTTGGAGACACATTCAGTAGGCGTCTCTAATAGACGGAGCTACAAACCCCGTCTTTGGAGAATTTGACCTTACACTTGGGCGGCAACATGAACGAGGTGAAATGTATGATGTTTTTGAGCCGTTGACGTGTTATTTCCTTTTCGGAATGACGTCATCGCCCGCATGCGTCATTATTACACTTATTCCCGAGGCGGTCCAGGAGTTGATGTGATATTTTGATTTCCCGCACCCGTTTTAAATCATGCCTTTTCGATTTCCGTGCAACCTAACCCTATAAATAGGGAAAGGTTCAATCTGATTCATCTTTCGAACCTTTGGAAACTATTTTTTGGTTTCCTTCTTTGTCTTGTAACCGTCATTTCGTGTGAGATCTTCCACTTCTTTGAAGTCGTATTTCTCGTCGTTAGTACCTATTTCTTAAACAGAACAACATGGCAAAACACTGTCAAGGTAGTAAAAAGACCACAGACACCGTCCCATCTAGGGTTCCACCCCCTCTAGCGGCAAAGAGGAAGAAGTAGAAAAGACCCTCGTTCCCCTTATGGTGGACAATGTGCTTCCAAATGTAATGCACATTCAAAGAGATTTTCAAATAAAAAGCCCATCTCTTCCCTGGGAGCTTAGTGAATTATTGCAGCCCCATTTAGACAATCTTCGAGCGACACACGACGTTCCATGCCATGTGGAAATGGCTTCGGCAGGAATGGATTATGCCAACCTGCATAGGCCTAGATACTGCACATTTTACGAGTATCTATTTTTGATCGGTTATAGTCTCCCAATTTACCCTCTGGTAGAGGAGGTCTGCTGCTTTTTCAACGTATGTCCGGCTCAGCTCACTCCTTACACCTTGAAAGTGTGCAGGATTCTGACCACGTAAGCGGCCAAGGCTGAGTGCAAAGTCTCAATTCATCATCTTTTACAGTTATTCAACACTGGTTACCTGAGGGGTACCATGTTGCAATTGAATAGTCATGGTACGAAGGGCTTGGTAGTTAAGTCTGACGACAAGACCAATCGTGGATTCTGGCGTAGGTACTTTTACATCAGAATGGAGCACCTAGTGTCGAACCCTAATGGGTTCTCCGAAAGGTGGAACTCAGAACGTAAGTACCTTTGTGTGTGGAATTCATGATTGTATGTTGTTTTGATCATTCGGCCATTGTGACTTCTCATTTTTTTGTAGTGAGGGCTTCTCCACCCCAATTCATCGAGAATATTAAATCATGGGTGGAAAAGTTGATACCTTATGCGGAGGAGTGCCTTACATGGGCCGCATTTCGTTAATAGTACGACTTGTTAGGTAATTCTTCGACTTTGGTTTGAAAGCTCCCATAGGTTTTATCACGTGACTTACTCAGGTTGGCAGGTTAGAGAGCCCCCAAGAAGAAGAAGCTCGTTCTTACCTTGCCTAGGGCGGAGACTAATTCTGATGGTGAAGACATACACTGCGGCTCATTGAGTGACGGCGTTCCCGTGGTTCCTTAGCAGGAGGTTACGCCTGTGGTGGTGTCCGCAAGTGAAGCAACTTCTTTGATACCATCCCCGCAGCCTGTGGAGGAGACTTCGAAAGGTGAGGACCGCCATAGAGGAAGAGACGGTGGTTGATAACAGGTAAGAGGATAGCAACTGAAGACGAGAGGGTCAGTGCGCCTCGTCAAGAGTCAAGGCCAATTTTCATGGTCGTTGCTATCCGTTCGGAGAGATCAGATCCTCAATGGAGAGTTATCCCCAATGCCAGCCCAGCCCGCGTTCCGGAGGGCAGTTCGTCGACCGCTATTGGAGAAGTGGGCGATGATGCTGAGAAGGCGGGCCCTGAGACTGCCCCTGGAGATGTATATGGGTTAACGACAGATCCATCCCACGTGGGGATGATGGCCGGTAGGTCCAACAGCTCAATAAGGATCCCTAGAGGGTATAATTTGCTTGTGAGTAGAGATCAGGCCGCAGCAAATATGACCCTGTTATGTGCGGCTGCTGAGCGTGAAACCCTCAAGGGTGTTAGTGATAGAGATCTATCTCGGAGGCTCTCTGGCGCAGCCTTGCATGTAGCTTTCAGTTTTTCTTTGTGAGCCATGAGGGAGACTTTGATGCATACTGACTTGTCTTTCCTCTTTTTCCTTTCCTTTTTAGACTCTCAATTTGGAGATGGAGAGGATGTGGCGTGCACAAAAGAAGGTGACCACCTTCAATAAAATGGCCAAGAAGTACCAATGGTGTCGTGCCAAGCATCAGGTATTTGCAGATATGCTTGAATAGGACCCGGAGTTTTGGGTGTTCCGTGAGGGCCTTAAACAATTGGAGGATCAACTGAAATGGAGGGTGGCCAAGTTGGATGAGGTTGATGAGCAGCTGATGGCCGCTTTGGCTCGGAACATTGAGCTGGAGACTCTTCTTCAGTCGAAGGAAGAGGAGTTGGATATTAGCCATGGGATAGCGGTGAAGGTTGCTGAATTACAGACCATGGTCGCTGCCTTGACCACAAAACTTGATGCCAGGGCAGCTGAGATTGAATTTCTCAAGCGGACAGCTCTTCCAAGGTCTGATGATGATGCGCATCGTGAGGCGCATGAGATATGGGTATACACCGAGGCCAGATTGGTCGTACTCCAGGAGTACTTATCTGCGGGTCGAGCAACTGAGGTAGATGTTCAGGAGGAACGACACGTAGCCCGTGAAACTTGTGGATATAGCTCTGACTCCCTTGATCGGGGGGGGGGGGGGGGGGGGGTATAACTCCGAATATGTCAACTGTCTAGAATCCAGCTCTTGGAACTCTGCAACTTACCAACTCGGGGGCGGCGACGGACAAGATGGCAGTTAGCAAGGGACAATAGGCAGAACGACAATCGTGCAGGGGGTGTTGGGCAAAGTGACGAATCCCCTTAGGACTTATGTATATTTTGCTTTCTTTTTGGAATTTAAATGGGACCTTTTACAAGGTTGGATGTACATGTATTTTTTGATAATAATGAAACACAACTTCTTGATGCTGTTATTCTTCTTTTTCTCCTATGTTTTTCGGTGCCTTGTCTTCGTAGATCGGGTGCTTGTTTACTTGTAGGAATTTCATTATGTTTCTGATTGTTGTCTATGTGTTTTCTGTCTTAGTTAAACTAGGTCGTCGCTTATTGACGAATGATCAAACTAGGTTGATGCTTTAATATCGATGGCCCGAGCCATATATGTAATTTCTACTTTTGTCAAATTGCTTATTTGTTGTAGTCGAGCTAGATAGATAATTGATGATAGTGGCGTTAACCAATGATAATGTCGTTGGCCTTAGCCATATCATTTTGATGGCCTTAGCCATGTATTTCGGTGGCCTTAGCCATATAGTGTCGATGGCCCTGACCATATGTGTGACTTCGACTATCATCAAATCACTTGCTTGTCGTAGTCAAACTGGGTCCACGATTAATTCTGATGGCCTTGGACAAAAAAAAGTTGATGGCCTTAGCCATATCGTGTTGATAGCTATAGCCACATAGCATCGATGGCCTTAGCCATATGTGTGACTTCGACTGTCATCGAATCATTTGCTTGTCGTAGTCGAACTGGGTCGACGATTGACAGGCGATAGTTTTGGCAAGAATAAAGTCGATGGCCTTAGCCATTTACAAATTGGAGATGGCTCTAGCTGTATAGCATCGATGGCCTTAGACATATGTGTGACTTTGACTATCGTCGAATCAGTTGCTTGCTGTAGTCGAACTGGGTCGACGATTGACGGCAATGGCCTTTGCTAGAATAAAGTCAATGGCCTTAGCCATTTACACATTGGATATGGCCTTAGCCATTTACACATTGGAGATGGCCTTAGCATTTATACATTGGAGATCGCGGACTTAGCCATTTATATATTGGAGATATTGACCTTGGCCGTTTACGCATTGAAGATGGCCTTAGCCATTTTAACATTGGAGATGGCCTTAGCCGTTTACACATTGGAGATGGCCTTAGTCGTTTACACAATGGATATCGTGGCCTTAGCCGTTTACACATTGGAGATGGCCTTATCCGTTTACACATTGGATATCGTGGCCTTAACTGTTTATACATTGGATATCGTTGCCTTAGCCGTTTATGCAATGGGGACTGCCTTAGCCGTTTACACATTGGAGATCGTGGCCTTAACTGTTTACATATTGGAGATTATGCTAGTCCAGTCCTTTTATCATGTCAACCTGCAAAGTGTATGGAGAGGCTCATATGATGAACTTGTTCTGCAAATATCTCTAGGTGTCCCCTCCGTTGCCTCGTTAAAAACCTCCCCAAGAAAACCAGTTGGGACAAAACTCGGGTAAGGGAAAAAAGTACGACTCGAGAAATGCTTGAGGTTGGCGATGTTCCAATTGTTTTGGAGCATTTTTCCTTAAATTGTTTCCAATTGGAAAGCTCCTTTACTTGCTGTTGCTGCTGCTTTGATTTTATCGGGTCTGTCGCAATTAGTGCATAGTTTTCCTTCGGTTGGGTCTTTTGATGCAGTGTTTTGGATTTGAGGACATAATCTCCCACTTTGAGCGGCCTTATCTTGGCTCTCTTGTTGTAGTACCTTTCGACCTGCTGTTTTTGAGCCACCATTCTTATGTGGGCCATTTCTCTTCTTTCCTCGTCCTCATCGAGGTCTTGGAGTCTGTTTATGTTGTTCTCTGCTCCGCTGGTGTGTGAATACCTCAAGCTTGGTTCATCAACTTCGACTGGTATGACCGCGCCGGTTCCGTAGACTAGTGAGTACGACGTTTCTCCTGCGCTGGATTTGGGTGTGATCCAGTGAGCCTACAAAACTTTTGGTAGTAGCTCTGGCCATAGCCCTTTGGCTTCCTCGAGTTTCGTTTTCAATATGTTTAGTATTTTTTGTTGGAAGACTCTGCTTGGCCGTTGGCGGCGGGGTGATATGGCATGGAGAGTATTCGCTTAATATGCCTTTTTCGAAGAACTCTATCGTCTTCTGGCCGATGAATTGTCGTCCTTTGTCGCAGCTGATTTCCTTGGGGATGCCGAAACGACATATGATATTTTTCCATATGATTGGTATGACTTCCTGTTCGCAAATTTGGGCGTACGCACCTGCTTCCACCTACTTGGAGAAATAATCATTTAAAACTAATAGAAATCTTACCTTCTCTCGTCCCGCTGGTAGGGGACCGATTATGTCCATTCCCCATTTTATGAAAGACCATAGAGAAGTGACTGAGTGGAGGGGTTCTCCTCATTGGTGTATCATGGGGAGATATTTTTGGGATTGTTCGCATAGGCGAACATATTCTACTGCCTTTTTCGTCATGGTGGTCCAGTAATAACCGACCCATATGATGCACCTCACGAGGGTGCGATTACCTGTGTGGGCGCCTCACTGACCATTGTGTACCTCTTCAAGCACTGGCCTCGTTTGGTACGGCCTAAGGCACTTGGCCAGGGGTCCGCTAAACGTCCTTTTATAGAGGTCATAATTTATCAGCAATACCGTGCGGCTTATACTCGGAGCTTCTTTGCTTCTTTTTGTGGAGTGGGAGTGTCCCATCTTGCAGATAGGATATAAATTGGTTGTGCCACTCCCAAGTCAAATTTAAAGAGAATACCTCAGTGTGATTAATGGCTGAATGGAGGAGGGTGACCATGATTTCTTTATTGATATTTTTTGTATCAGCGGCCAATTTTGCTAAATCGTCTGCTTCGATGTTCTGTGCCCTCGGGATTTATTCGGAATGGCGTTCGTCGAATTCATTCATTAACCTGCGGATTACCGATTGGTATTTTTGCAATCTCTGCTCCTTGACTTGGTAAGTCCCAGTTACCTGGTTCACTACGAGTTGGGAGTTGCAATAGATAACGAGTCGCCGAGCCCCATATTTGATGGCTAGTTTCTTGTGCGATCAGTGCCTCGTACTCGGCCTCGTTATTACTCATTTTTGGGAATCGTATGGACTGGAGAATTATTTAGCTCGTGGGGACCTCGAGGACGAGTCCCAGTACCGATCCCGAGGCATTAACGGTTTCGTCACTGTAGAGAGTCCATGGATCGATATTGAAGGAGGCACGACATGCCTCCAATTCTGCCTTTGGCAGTCTCTGCACTGAAATCGGCTACAAAGTGAGGAAGTACTTGAGACTTGATGGCGGTTCTTGGATGATATGAGATGCCGTGCTCGCTGAGCTCTATGGCCCATCTGGCGAGTCTCCCTGATAACTCAAGCTTGTGCAGGACGCTTCTCAATGGGAAGGTTGTTACTACTTTTATGGGTTGACATTAAAAATAGGGCCAGAGCTTTTGTGAAACTACGACCAGTGCCAGAGCTAACTTCTCAAGGTGTGGATACCATGTTTTGGCGTCCACTAAGGTTTTGCTAATATAGTAAATAGGAGATTGCGTACCTTCATTTTTGTGAACCAAGACTGCGCTGACGGCAACCTCAGATACAACCAGATACACCAGTAGGGGCTCGCTTTGACCAGCAGTGGTGGAGAAGATATGTATGCTTTTAATTTTCTCAAGGCATCGACACATTCCTCGTTCCACTATAACCCGTCGTGTTTTCTCAACACATTGAAAAATTTATGGAACATGTCGGAAGATCGTGAGATGAACCTGGATAGGGCGGCTATTCGCCCCGTCAGCTTTTGTACCTATTTTTTGTTGTTCAAAATCTCAGGTATTGCATTTATGGCCTTGATCTGATCTGGGCTGACCTCGATGCCTCTTTGTGATACGAGAAATCCTAAGGATTTTCCTGAGGCCACGCCGAAGGAGCATTTTTGGGGTTCAGCTTCATCCCGTACCTTCTTAATATTTTGAAGGCTTCCTTCATATGGTCGATTTGTTCTTATTTATTTTTTGACTTCACCAGCATATTGTTGATATAGACTTCCATGGTCTGGCCAAGCTATTCCTTGAACATTTTGGTGACCAGTCTTTGGTACGTAGCCCCTGCGTTTTTGAGCCCGCAGGGCATTACCTTGTAGCAATATGTCCCTAGGTGGGTGATGAAAGACCTCTTCTCCTGGTCTTCTTCGGCCATCATGATTTGATTGTTGCCGGAGTAAGCATCTAAGAAGCTCAACAGTTCATGTCCTGTGGTGGCGTCGATCAGTTGGTCGATGTGGGGCAGCGGGAATAAATCTTTTGGACATGCCTTATTTAGGTCGGTGAAGTCCACGCACATTCTCCACTTCCCATTTTTCTTTTTGACCATGACGACATTGGTGACCCATTGGGGGTACTTCGATTCTCTGATGGAGCTGCTGGCCAGAAACTTGTCTACCTCTTCATTGATTGCTTCGTTGATAGTGGCGTTGAATTTCCATCTCATATGTCGCACGGGCGGATATAATGGATCGACATTCATCTTGTTGGTGGCAATGTCTTGCGGGATTCTCGGCATATCTTAATGGGAAAAAGCAAATAAATCTACATGGTTAGCTAGGAATTCATGATACTTACTTGGGTTGGCGAGGTCGGGCCCGATGTAGGCTTTCCTCGTAAGGTCGGTGTCATCTAATTGGACTGGGTCGAGATCTTTGACCGTCGCTTTAAAGTCCTTCACAATGTCGGGGTCTTTAATGGCGTCTGTTGTCGGGTCAACCTTGGTCCCCGACATAGCTGATTGTTATGCCTCTACACTCGCCCCTTTTAGATATTTGGTGTGGGCGCAATCTTGAGCTATTTTGTGGCATTCATGTGCAGTGCGCAGCTCGCCTTGAATGCCGGATATTCCCCATGGGGTAGGGAATTTGATCACTTGGTAAAATCTTGAAAGGACCGCTTTCATGGCGTGTATCCATGGGCGTCCTATGATGGAGTTGTACACCATTTCTTGATTCATCTGGTGGATAGTTGATTCCAGCGTGACTCCTCTGCTAAAATGGGCAATGATATTTCTTCGGAGGTCTGTTCCACTGCATTATAAAAACTAGATAGTTTTATGGAACTCGGTATTATCTTAACCTCGAGTTCCATTTGTACGAGGACTGTCGGATGGATAATACACGCGCCACTTCCGTCATCAATCATAATTCTTCTAACATCCGTATCTACGATACGTAAAGTGATAACTAAAGCATCGTAATGAGGGAAAGATAAAGCGTGAGCATCGGACTTATCGAAGGTGACACTATCTTCGAAGTTGTTATACCGTTCATGGGCAATGGTTCACTTCAATTTATGCGTGGTGGTGAACTTGATGTGATTGATTGCTGAGTCATTGCTGCCTTCGACGATCATGTTTATCATACATGCCGGGGAGGATGGCTTTGGCGGCCCATGGGGTTTTTCTCGTCCGCGTGCAATGTTTGTTTTCCCTTTGTCACTAAGTAGTTCCCTCAGGTATCCCTAATTCAGCATCCTGACCACCTCTTGCCATAGGCCTGAACAGTCTTCGGTTTTGTGTCCTCGTTCCTGATGGAACTCACATAGGACGTTTGATTTCCTTGTGATAAAGTCAGATTTCTCTTCGTTGGTCACTGCACCTTGGTGCCCAGTTTCTCCAGTGCGTACACTATTTCTAAAGGAGACACATAAAAGTTATGGGTAGATAATAAAGGAGGCATACCTCTTTCGTTTCAGAGTGGAGCGACATGTCGCAATAGTGCATCCGTGTGCCTTGGTGGTGGTGGATGGGAAGATCTGATGTAGGGCTGATGCTTTCTCTATTGAGACGTGGGATTTCCTCCCGCCGTCATTCATTTTGTCTATCCCTCCTGATTTCTAGGTGTATTATCATTAACCGTTGGGTCGGCCGGTTGAGGTCGTCCTCGTCTACTCGTATCTCACCGCAGTAGGTATTATGGATTTCTTCCCATGTGGTAGGGGGATACTTCAGGAGACGGCTTAGTAGCTTCCTAGTCACCCTCGAACCGTCTCTATTTAGCCCATTATGGAAAGTGACGACTGCCATGCCTTCTAACACATTTTGCAGGCTCATCCTTACCCTGTTAAACCTGTCTAGGAAGCCCCTGAGTCCCTCTCCTGCGGTTTTCTTGACGACGAAGATATCGTTGACCATTGCTTCCGCTTTCTTTGCTCCGGCATGGGCGATGACGAACTTGTCTGCCATTTTCTCTAACATTGATATAGTTTTAGCTGGTAGCTGAGAGTACAACGTCAGGCCCCCTCCTGTTGGCGTCTCACCAAACTTCTTCCGCAGCACGGATGGTACCTGCTCCTTTGGACGGTCGTTGCCCTTCACAGCAGTGACATAGTGGATCAGATGATCCTCGGGATCTGTGGTACCGTCATATACCCTTAGGTAGGGTGGCAACTTGAAGGTTTTTGGGATGGAGTGAGAGACAGCTTCTTCGGTGTATGGTTGTTCAACGAACCTTCCACGTCACCTTTTGGTAACAACTTGGGAGCACCGGGTATCTTGTCTACCCTCTCATGATGTTCTTTCATTTGGTCGCGAAATTTCTTGTTTTCATTTTTCATTTCTTCCATCTTCTTAAGGATGGTTGTGAGTGTGCCATCGTTGGTTTGTACATCAATGGGCCTGTTATTTGCTCTTACAACTTCGTGTTCACCTATAGCAGCGGTGATGTCTGTCGTTGATGTGCGCCTATTGTTAGTTTGCGGTGACTTCTCGATTAAGCCACTCAGAGTACTTGTCAGCCACTCTTCCAATAGTTGCTTGATTACTGGGGGTGTTTCCTTTGTCGCAGATGTTGAAGCTCCTTGTCCATGCAAGATCGTCAGATCTTCATATGGGGAGGGTGATATTCCTCCATCGTCTACGATACCGGGTGTTGTGTTCAAAATGCCCTCCTCACTGGCCTCATTGAGAGGACTATGAGATTGGCCGTAACATCCACTACTGCTTTTGTTCTTGTGTTATTTTCGGCCATCTTCTGTTTTTGTGTGGTGTAGAGAATGGTAGTTGGTTGTTCTCTAGGTGCAAACTATGATTTTGATTCTCGAAATCTCTACAGACGATGCCAAATTGTTTGGCTCAAAAGTTATCAATATACTTTGTAAGCTTAAAAACAATCAAAAGTAAACAAAGGTAAATCATAATCAAATATAATAAGACCTAGAGATGAAAAGAATGATGTTGTTACAGTAGATCTGAAAGATAAAAAGATGGTATGAACTTAAAAGAAAGTATTTGTTAGAGATAGAGATAGAGAAAGAGTAGGAGAGAATCATAGAGTTGTATTATTCGAGAATAACCATGTCACAATGTGAATGTTTCCTTTATATAGTAAGAGACCGTCCTCGAAATAATAAAAAAGGTACAGAAGTAAGTAGCGTCTTCTTAATGAGGGCGCCGGATTTTAGGCGACGTCGTTTCTGTCCCCGCGCCCAAGTCATATCCTTAATTTGGTCGACGTACAGCGTACCCATCAGCATAAAGATGTTTAGGATCAAATTTGACCATATACAATAGGAAAACGTAAAATATAAAATTACATGAAAATAAGTTATTTCAAAAGATTTAATATATCTCGAAAATCAGATATATAGATCTAACAAAAGATTGAAAATAATAAAAATGCAAATATACAAGTTATATCAACTAAAAGGCTAGTGCTTACTGTTGTTTGATTTGTGGGTCAAGGGAAAATAGTCTTCCGATCAAATGCAAAAAATTTTAGATCATCCTTAATTGGATTTCTTATTCCAATATATTAGTAATTTCGTGATTATTATACTGTAATCGTAGTATTAATTTCGCCTCTGATCAAGAGTTCATTCACCATAACAGGACAAGAATTAATTTTAAGAAGAAGAAATTTTCTTGATTGGGTACTTTGATTACAAATCTTTATTGCAAATTTGCAATAATGGATGCAGTGTCAGACATCCGTAATGGTAACAGATAAGTGTACTCGATGAAGGACCTATTGCACTTGCCTTCTTTTTCACCAATCTTCCTATACTTAAACTTATCTTTAACAGTGGATATTTCAAGGTCGCTCCAAAATCCAACATAAAGTTCTCTTCAAGTGATAATTCATGGATACAGCGAGACAATTCACATACAGTTTTTTATGATTAAAGCATATCACGGAGACGTTACACTACATCCGCCTCTGCAAATGACCCGTTTGGTCATAATTTTTTTAAAAATAAATTTAATTTTTATTTGACAAACACTTATTCAATCATAAATTTTGTCTATATTTTATCAAAATTTCAAATTCCAAATTCTAAAATCAGCTCAGTAGCTGGTTTGGGCCAAAATCCCATAACATGTATATAAAGAAATGGACCTTACCCAGATTTTAGTATCCAAAAGAAGTCCTTAGGATCAAATTTGGTTAATTAAATTGACAGTCAAATCTGCTTAATTAGGACTTTTAGTTTGAAACTCAATCGAACCTTAAATGAGCAAACTGACAGTGTAAGATTCATCTGTTTCTACGGCTTTTTGATGCGTTACACAAACAAATACTTCTAATGCCAGTAGATAATGCAAATACGAAATCAAATTTGACAAAAGAAAAGCGAATCATATACAAAAACAGAGGCGACTAAATAGTCTTAGTGGCCTAAAGTCAAGACGTAATAAGAGGCCTTAAACTTGTTTAATAATTTTAGATATTTTTGTTGAAGTTTATTCTTTTTACTTTTCTAGATACAATTTCATCTTGACGATGTAACCAATCCATTTAATCTTTGTTGAAGATGACTAATATTTGATAAGATTTATTAAGTTTAATTTTTAATTTTTTCTTTTTACATGACCGCCAATGTAACTCACTATATAGCATTGCCTCCCAAAGTAATAATCATGTAGAAATTTGTATTTACAATAATGATTATTATTTTACGAACTAATTAACTTGAAGCATATCTATAGAGATCTTGAAAAAAAATATCTTACAAAGTTAGAATTGTAAATAAAATTTATTCAAGTTTGAGTAAGAAAAACTAGAAATTAACTACAGATTTAATTGTCTTTCACTTTCATTTGAATTTTCTCAACCAACTCCGAAAAAAAGACTACATAAAATATAAAACTATGTTATTAATGATTCGCGAGAAAGTAGCAAAAAATAATTGAAAAAATCTATTATCACTATTTAATAATAAATATAATAAATATTCAAAGCACATATAAAAAGAGTATCTTTGGGGCCTTTAATTTTTTGAGGCCCCAAAGGAGAGCTTCAGTCAGTAAGTTCTATGTTCTTATTTTTCTCTCAGTTCCTAGCAGCAACTGGTCTTAAAGCAAACTTACACAAAAGTGCTGTGTATTTTGGTGGGGTTTCTCCTGTAATTCAGCAACAAATTCTTGATCAGCTTGGTTATTGTTGGAAACACGCTTCAAATGCAATATACTAAACGTGTGTTCTTTTGTAGGTTTTGATGAATGTCAAACAAAGCAATAAGCGATATATAGCAGTGCTCAAGGACAAGCACAAAATGGATGCATTACAAGAAGCTCAAGACAAAGTTTAGAAATGTTATAATTGAGTCAATATTAATTGTGATCTTGATTCCTCAATCTTGGCTCATAACATGGCTTCTCTACTAAAATTATTTTTCCAAAATCATGCATATCTAACTTAAGTGTCAAATGATTTTAAACTATGCATATTTATATTTGTTAAAATGTTTTTCAAACATGCCTCAAAAATCTGGGCTAAGATAATCGATTATGTACTTATGATAATCGAGTATCTCTAAGCCAAGACTGCATGACAATCGATTGTGAATTAATGATAATCGATTGTGAGTAAGTCAGTTAACATCAGATTTTTGCAAACTGCATAACAATCGATTGTGTACTTTTGATAATCGATTGTTAACTGAGGCAAAGCTTTCAAAACTCAGAAAAATCGATTATGAACTAATGGTAATCGATTAGAATGAGAAAAATGTCTCCCAGTGTTTTTAAATAAATTAATAATCGATTGTGGCTTTTGATAATCGATTATATATGAGACAGAAAGTTTTGAAATTAATTAATAATCGATTATGGCTTTTGATAATCGATTATATATGAGACAGTAAGTTTTGAAATTAATTTATAATCGATTGTTCTATTTGATAATCGATTGTTGGAACTAACCGTTGTCACACATTTTCAAATTACCTTCAGGTAATCGATTGTTGATATTTAACAATCGATGTTTTGCGTAAAATCTGGAAAAGATTTTCTGAACGTTGTTAAAATAATCGATTGTTGATTTCCTGATAATCGATGTTTTATGCCAAAAATTGGAAAGGATTTTTTAACGTTATAAATAATCGATTATTGATTTGAAGTAATCGATTGTTGACGTAAAATCTGGGATTGAATTTTTGATCTGATAGGCAAACAATCGATTGTTTAGTCTTGACAATCGATTGTCACTGAGTAATTTCAGCAATCCTTAATTGGCAATTAGACAACGGTAAGACTGAGTTTTTCACCTATAAATACAGGCTTAACTCAGTGTTTTCACAACAACAACATATACAATTTAAGTATTTTCATTGCTAAAAGCTTTCTTACATTGATCATCATTTTCATTCATCCATAAAGCTTTTTGAAGAGCCATTCTATTGAGCTAAGTTGTTGTGATCTTGAGCGTACTATTTCTACTCATATCTACTCATTGAGGAGTACTTTGTAAAGTGAGTTTGTTTTGTGTTTGTAAGAGAATTGCGATTCTCGTTTGTTGAGGAACTTGTGATTCCTCAGTTGAAGTCTTTGGGATTGTTATCCCCGAGCAGCTGAAGTCTTTGGGATTGTTATCCCCGAGCAGTTGAAGTCTTTGGGATTGTTATCCCCGAGCAGTTGAAGTCTTTGGGATTGTTATCCCCGAGCAGTTGAAGTCTTTGGGATTGTTATCCCCGAGCAGTTGAAGTCTTTGGGATTGTTATCCCCGAGCAGTTGAAGTCTTTGGGATTGTTATCCCCGAGCAATTGAAGTCTTTGGGATTGGTATCCCCGAGCAATTGAAGTCTTTGGGATTGTGATCCCCGAGCACCCAGGTGAGGCTTGTGTCCTCAGCTGTAACGGTTTATTAAGCACCCGTAAGCTTGACAAGTTTAGTGGAAATCTCGAGAGAGTCTCTCGGGGACTGGACTAACCACGTTCGTGGCCAACCAGGATACATCATTGTGTAAGTTTATTTTACTGCACTTGTTTTAATTTCTGCAAAGTTTTTAAATTCCGCACTAAAACGCTTAATATTTTTAAAACGCTATTCACCCCCCCCCCTCTAGCGTAAAGCGTTATTTCCAACAATTGGTATCAGAGCCATACTCTCTGAAAGACTTAACCGTTTGAGAGAATCTTTCCATGGCTTCTACTCTAGACTCTTTTGCAGGTATTGATGAAGGACAGTGCCCCACAAGACCTCCTTTGTTCAACGGGACTAATTATTCATATTGGAAAGAAAGGATGCAGATATTCGTCAGATCAAACAGCCCTTACTTGTGGAAGGTGTACACCAAAGGAAATGAGGTTCCTGTCAAACAGGTGGAAGGAATATGGGTGCCAAAAACAGAAGAGGAATTCAACGCCGAGGATAATCGAATGGTCCAAAATAATTTTAAAGCTATTAATTTATTACTCTGTGCTGTTAATGCTAATGATTACAGGAAAATCTCCTGCTGCAAAACAGCGAAAGAAATGTGGGACAAGCTTGAGGTCACTTACGAAGGGACTGACCAGGTAAGAGAAGCTAAAATTGATTTTTTAACTCATGCTTACGAATTGTTCCATATGAAGGAAGGCGAAAAGGTAGACGAGATGTTTGAGCGGTTCTCATCAATAGTGAATGATCTCCACGCACTCAAGAAGACGTTCACAGACAAAGAACTAGTTCGAAAAATCCTTAGGAGCCTAACACCGGCATGGCGATCAAAGGCCGATGCGATTCAAGAGTCAATTGGAATCACGAACGTCACCATAGACGCTCTTAGAGGTAATCTTAAGACTTATGAATCCACTATTCTTAACCCTGTTGTTGACGAACAAAGAAGGCAAAAGATTGTTCTAAAGGCGAGCACAAGTCAATCACCAATTGAAGAGGATGGAGATAGCGAATTTGGACTCATCATCAAAAAGTTCCAAAAATTCATGCGAAAAGAATATGACCGCAAAGGGAAAAAGCAAGGTGAGCAAGTTAAATGTTATGAATGTGGTGAAACAGGGCATATCAAAACAAACTGCCCAAATCTTAAAAAGGAGAAGAAACCCTTCAAGAAGCAACGAGCATACATATCTTGGGGAGGAGATTCCGGAGACGAATCCAGTGAAGAAGAAAATGAAGAAGCGGCAAATCTCTGCCTCATGGCACAGGAAGAAAATCAAAGTGAGGTAAGTCAAATCTCTTCTCAAAATTTTTATACTCTTGATGACATGAGAAATGCCTTTGATGAATTGTATGCTGAATTTCTCAAAGTTACAAAAACCGTCACTAGTTTAAGAGAAAATGCTTCTCTAAAAGAACAAGATTTTCAAAAACAGTTTTCATTAAAAGAAAAAGAATTAGAAAAATTGGTTTTGGAAAATGAGAAGCTACTAGAACAAAACAAGTTTTATGGGAAAAGAAGTTCTGACAAGCCCGAGAGTTCTACAAAAAATTGTGCTTCTTGTGTAGACCTTAAGAATGAAGTAGGTAGATTAAAAGGCACACTAGATAAATTCAACTCCTCTCATAAAAACTTGAATGTGGTGCTTGATAACTTGAAATCAACCAAGCATGGAATAGGCTTCATAAATGAAGAAGAGGTTGATGCAAAAACCCAACCACCTAGAGCTCAACCTAGGATTAATAACAAAAATGCCTTTCCTAAAACAAACATGCATGCTAGACAAAATATTAGGAGACCTAGACATGACCTTCCGCCTAGCAATCGTCACCATAGACATGATGCATATTTTAGGCACAACAATGATCATGCTAGAAGATCCCGAAATGTTCAACCTAGAAATGACTATGGTGTTCAAATTAGGAGAAATGAAAATAGAGTAAACAATGTGCATTATTCTAGCTACTATGAGCCTAGACGCATGCATAATCCAAATGTGACATGTCATTATTGTAGACGAATTGGTCATATTGCTCCCGCATGCTTTACTAGACATAGACATGCTACTCAAACATATCATTATAGTATGCATAACCCTCAAGGACCCAAAATGGCATGGGTACCAAAAGAGCATTGATTTGTTTTGCAGGTGTGCTTGAAGGAATCAAGTGTAGTGGATGCTCCAAACACTTGACGAGAGACGAATTCAAAATTCCTTCAATTAAAGCACAAAGAAGGAGGAAGAGACGGAAAAGTCGACTTATGTTTTTTTAAATCGGAAGTATTTTCGAAAAATTCAAAAGGCAAAATTGTGGAAAAAGCTTCGTAAATTGGAGAATGAGCCAAAAGACCAAAATGAACGGAGGATGTTCAAAATCAGGTAATTGGCAAAGTCGAAGGGAAGGTAAGTACCCTAAACCCTCTTAAGAACATCCTAGGACAAAATTCTTAAGAGTTCATTTTTTTTCACCCGACTACACGAGTTTCAAAGTTATTATTTCATTTATAGATTACTGACTTGAGCGTCGGAGATGTTTAATTCTATTTTGCAGGCATCCCCCAAAAGGTAAGAGGAAAGTATGAATTATCTTGATACAAAAAAAAAAAAAAAAAAAATCGATCATAATCGATTATTTATGCTTACAATCGATTATCAGTATCAATAGTCGATTATTTGTTGATTCAATTTTTTTGCCATGAAATCTTGTTAAATGTTTACATTGCCTGATAAAATTAAGTCTCATCATTTCAGCATCCCCCTTCCAAACAATCGATTATTTGTTCTGCCAATCGATTATTTGCCAAAATTCAAACTCTCTGTGAGTAAAACAATCGATTACTATATATTGACAATCGATTATCTGTTTTAAACTTATGTTACCGTTTTGGCTCCATAATCGATTCCTGACAGGTCATAAATATGAAAAACAATCGATTACCAAGTTTGACAATCGACTATCTTTTTCAAATTTTCTTACCGTTCTGGCGTGTAATCGATGTGTCAGATCATTTTCATTAATGACAATCGATTATTCCATTCAAACAATCGATTGTTGAACGGTCAGTGAATTTATTTTTACCGTTTCAGACTTCAAATCTCTTCAAATCATTTCCAATAAATGTAAGATTCATTCCTTCTCTATATATAGGCTGCACATATGCTCTTGTATACTCACTCAAGCCTCCCAAGCATCAAATTCTCTTGTTTTCTTTGAAAAATCCTAGCACATCCTTTCAAAAAAAAAAATGTCAAGCCGCAACTCAAAACGTGCTCGTTCCAAACAAGGTGCTTCTTCTTCTCGCCATCCATATCAAGATGGATCGGTTCTATTCTTTGAATCCAATGAAGAGCTCACCCGTTTCTTAACCAAATTTGAGAAACGCCTTATTCTCCCTCCTCGCTTTTCAACAAACGCTCTTGTTGCACCATTCATTCCAGCCGCAAATATGCTAAGAGAGTGCAACCTTTTCAATTTCCTACTCCTTACTCACCCCTACTACAACATTTCTTTGGTTGAAGCTTTTTACTCCAACCTTCACAAAGATGATGAGGGTGAACTTGTTACCAATGTTAACGGCATTCCCATTCTAATTTCTGAAGATAACCTCCACCTCATTGCCGGCATTCCGCATGATGGTGAAGACATCTACCAGTACATAAATGATGCCGGGGTCATGATTGATGAAGCTAATCTCTTCCGCCAAGCCGGAGTAGCCTATGATGAGTCCTCTTCCCGTCGTCCCACCATAAAGGGTATGGACCCGAATTATCGTTTCATTCTCTATTTCATCACTCGTGTTCTCAAACCCCGTAAACTCAATCACACCACCATTTCCCAAGAGGATGCCAAATTTCTTCATGCTATTGTCACCGGTGTTAAAATAAATTGGTGCAAGCTTATTCTATCTCATATGTTCAATGCCACCAGAGATGACATACCTCTCCCCTATGCCCTCTTAATAATGAAATTTCTTGAAGCTTCCGGAGTCAATATTGCTAATGGTCCTCTCAAAAAGAGCACCAAAATCTGGGAAATTTCGGAGTCTTCCTTTCATCATGATGGTGATCATGCTCCCGCTCCTCCTCAAAATCGACAAGCCCGTCGTGCTCATCCTCCTCAGGAGCCTATCCTCCGGACCATTTCTGACCAAATTACTCAACTAACCCGTGAGGTCCATGGTTACTTTGATCACGTGCATTATGCCTATGCTCAGATGGTGCCATATCAAGCGCCTACCAATGATGATGAAGGGGATGGGGGTGATGAATGATGAAATTGTTGTTGTTATGAGAAATTGTTGTTTTTGGTCTGTTTGTTCTTGATTGGTTAGTTATGTTTGGTTTCACCCTTGTAATGTTATCTTAATTTTCCAATAAATAAACTTGTGTTTATTTCACATTTTTTTCATATTCTTCCCTTGTGTAAATTTTTGCTAATGGCAAAAGGGGGAAGAAACGGGATATCAAGAAGTATGCTATATCACTCTCAACTTCATTCATGCTTAAAGTGAGGGGGAACATGAATTGAGGGGGAACATAAAATTGCATACTTTACTCTTGTCTTGGATTATCAAAATAATTATTGCATATATCCCGCTTATGTTTGCCATTATCAAAAAGGGGGAAATTGTTGGAAACACGTTTCAAATGCAATATACTAAACGTGTGTTCTTTTGTAGGTTTTGATGAATGTCAAACAAAGCAATAAGCGATATATAGCAGTGCTCAAGGACAAGCACAAAATGGATGCATTACAAGAAGCTCAAGACAAAGTTTAGAAATGTTATAATTGAGTCAATATTAATTGTGATCTTGATTCCTCAATCTTGGCTCATAACATGGCTTCTCTACTAAAATTATTTTTCCAAAATCATGCATATCTAACTTAAGTGTCAAATGATTTTAAACTATGCATATTTATTTTAAAATGTTTTTCAAACATGCCTCAAAAATCTGGGCTAAGATAATCGATTATGTACTTATGATAATCGAGTATCTCTAAGCCAAGACTGCATGACAATCGATTGTGAATTAATGATAATCGATTGTGAGTAAGTCAGTTAACATCAGGTTTTTGCAAACTGCATAACAATCGATTGTGTACTTTTGATAATCGATTGTTAACTGAGGCAAAGCTTTCAAAACTCAGAAAAATCGATTATGAACTAATGGTAATCGATTAGAATGAGAAAAATGTCTCCCAGTGTTTTTAAATAAATTAATAATCGATTGTGGCTTTTGATAATCGATTATATATGAGACAGAAAGTTTTGAAATTAATTAATAATCGATTATGGCTTTTGATAATCGATTATATATGAGACAGTAAGTTTTGAAATTAATTTATAATCGATTGTTCTATTTGATAATCGATTGTTGGAACTAACCGTTGTCACACATTTTCAAATTACCTTCAGGTAATCGATTGTTGATATTTAACAATCGATGTTTTGCGTAAAATCTGGAAAAGATTTTCTGAACGTTGTTAAAATAATCGATTGTTGATTTCCTGATAATCGATGTTTTATGCCAAAAATTGGAAAGGATTTTTTAACGTTATAAATAATCGATTATTGATTTGAAGTAATCGATTGTTGACGTAAAATCTGGGATTGAATTTTTGATCTGATAGGCAAACAATCGATTGTTTAGTCTTGACAATCGATTGTCACTGAGCAATTTCAGCAATCCTTAATTGGCAATTAGACAACGGTAAGACTGAGTTTTTCACCTATAAATACAGGCTTAACTCAGTGTTTTCACAACAACAACATATACAATTTAAGTATTTTCATTGTTAAAAGCTTTCTTACATTGATCATCATTTTCATTCATCCATAAAGCTTTTTGAAGAGCCATTCTATTGAGCTAAGTTGTTGTGATCTTGAGCGTACTATTTCTACTCATATCTACTCATTGAGGAGTACTTTGTAAAGTGAGTTTGTTTTGTGTTTGTAAGAGAATTGCGATTCTCGTTTGTTGAGGAACTTGTGATTCCTCAGTTGAAGTCTTTGGGATTGTTATCCCCGAGCAGCTGAAGTCTTTGGGATTGTTATCCCCGAGCAGTTGAAGTCTTTGGGATTGTTATCCCCGAGCAGTTGAAGTCTTTGGGATTGTTATCCCCGAGCAGTTGAAGTCTTTGGGATTGTTATCCCCGAGCAGTTGAAGTCTTTGGGATTGTTATCCCCGAGCAGTTGAAGTCTTTGGGATTGTTATCCCCGAGCAATTGAAGTCTTTGGGATTGGTATCCCCGAGCAATTGAAGTCTTTGGGATTGTGATCCCCGAGCACCCAGGTGAGGCTTGTGTCCTCAGCTGTAACGGTTTGTTAAGCACCCGTAAGCTTGACAAGTTTAGTGGAAATCTCGAGAGAGTCTCTCGGGGACTGGACTAACCACGTTTGTGGCCAACCAGGATACATCATTGTGTAAGTTTATTTTACTGCACTTGTTTTAATTTCTGCAAAGTTTTTAAATTCCGCACTAAAACGCTTAATATTTTTAAAACGCTATTCACCCCCCCCCCCCTCTAGCGTAAAGCGTTATTTCCAACAGTTATGTTAGAGGGGATCTCCCTTTCAAATATTTGGGAGTACCTTTAACTACCAAAAAATTGACAGTTGCTCAATGGCAACCTCTGGTTGATATGATTTCTGCTAGAATTACTTCCTGGACAGCTAGATATCTATCCTATGCAGGCAGAAGCCAGTTGGTGCAATCAGTTATATTTGGTGTTCAAGCTTACTGGGCTCAATTATTTATCATGCCTTCAAAGGTTGTTAAATTGCTAGAGTAAATATGCAGATCTTATATTTGGTCAAGATCAGTTAATATCACAAAGAAAGCTTATGTGGCTTGGGAAAAGGTATGCATGCCTAAATCTGTTGGAGATTTGAATATAACAAATATCTTATTGTGGAATAGGGCTGCTATAGCTAAACTTAGTTGGGATTTAGCACACAAGAAAGATCTGTTGTGGGTAAAATGGATTCATACTGTCTACATCAAACAACAACAGTTGGAGAACTTCACTGTCCCAACAAATGCTAGCTGGATGGTAAGGAAAATTGTGGAGGGAATCAAGTTGCTACAACAACATCAATTGCTATATAACACTGAATGCTCCATAAGGAAATTATACTTGCAACTGCTTGGAGAATCAACTAGAGTTCCTTGGAAGAATTTGGTAATACAAAATGCTGCTAGACCTAAAGCTATCTTCAGCTTGTGGTTGTTGCTGCAAGATAGACTTCCTACCAAGAATAGACTGCTGCAATGGAATCTGAATATACCAGGCATCTGTGTTATGTGCCAGCAAGAAATGGAAACTAGAGACCATTTATTCTTGCATTGCAATTTTGCTTCCCAGTTGAGATACCAGACACTGCAATGGCTAGGAGTGGCAGACTTCACTGGACAAGATTGGTCACAATTCTGCCAATGGTTCATTGAACAATCTAAAGGGAAATCTCTCCGAGCTCACACATTCAAGATGACAATAACAGAAATGCTCTATGGTTTATGGTTAGAAAGGAATACGAGAATCTTTGAAAACATCTATTGTAATTGTGATAAGCTCCTAAGTAGTATAGTCTATATATGTAATGTTCGAGCTCCTCCTAGGCTTAGTTCATATATTCAGCATTTCATGTTATAAATGTTGTTTTGGCTAGAGTAGTATAGATAATTCATGTTCCATTTTGATAGACAGTTGAGCTAAAAACTGTCCTATGATTTTGTAAGGCAACCATTTGGTGATTAATACAATTTTAATTACCAAAAAAAAAATTTTTTTTGAGGCCTAAAGCAACCGCTTTAATGGCATGGGGTTAAGCCGTCTCTGTAAAAGAAAAATGTTGGAATTTTAATGGATAAATTTTGCCGTTCGTTACCCTCTTGATTTACTCATGTCCTTGATGTTAACAAATCATTTTGTATTTGATTTTAGTAATTATATATGGAATTCTAAATATGAAATGGGTGGACTTTACTTGTCTATTTTTTCCAAGGAAAAAAAGTCACCTTTATCCCTCAACTTTGACTGTAGTTTAAAATTATGCCCAAGTAACCTTCGACTCAAGGATAAAATTACTCAATTTCAAATTGGAGGATGGTTTTTTCTAATTTTAAAAAAGAAGAAGCAAATGGCCATATAAAAAGAAAAAAATAACGTAAATGCGAAAAGAAAGAAAATAAGTTAGGTGGTTTTTTTGGGGGTGGGTGGTGGAGTTGGGTGGAATTTGGCTATTTTACGGAAGGGTCAAAGATTTTGAGATAATATTGCGTCCCACTTTAATGGATTGGATACCGACAAGGAGCTGAAGATGACAAAGTGGAAAAAATGGGACCCACCATATGAAGATTACGTTACATTGGAAATGTTTTTGTATTTTACTGAAATGAAATAGAAGCACAAGTACTATGGCATGATCTACGTGTGTCCAATATTTTGCCACATGTTGTATCACAGTCCATTCTATTGACTATACTACCCCCTGTTTCTTTATGTAATGGGATCTTTTGGAAGTTAGTTTGGTTGGACGTAATTTCAATAGTTTTTGTTCATAATATGCATATATTTAAAAATATCATTATATACTTATAAATATTTATTAAATTTAAACTATTATTTTTATTATTAACTTGAGATCGTTATAGAAATTTATAAATTTCAATCCTGATTCTCCCTCTAGCTTCCGTAAGTCATACTGTATGTGAGTCTATATTTATGCTAAAATATATATAGGGATCGATCGAGAACATAAAGACTAGTAACTAGGTAATTGAAATGGAACAATAAGATGATAATTAGTAAACGCAAAGAGGAAACATTTTATTGATAGTCATGATCAGAAATAGAATAAATAGTTCCAAAGTATTCCCTTCGTTCCACGATAAATGATCAATTTATTTTGGGTGTGCCATTAAAAAAATATACTATTCTAAACAAAAATAGTTAGTGTGACTAGATTATCTTTAATTAAATATTGCAGCATAGTTAATGTGAGGAGTAAATAACTTTTTAGGAATACATACATAAGGATAATTTAAAAAAAAATAAATCTTTTTTTATTATATAAATGGATACTTATTGTGACGACCCAAAGGGTCACCACCGTAATTCTCCCTTTATTTGTGCTTCCGAGACATTGAAAACCTATTATTTGATTGCCTCGATTTGCATGCGCAATCCGGGCGCGAAACCGAAAAATTTTATGTGGAAATACTTGAATTCTGTGTTAAAAACTATGAATTTTGATAATAATATTGATATAGTTAACTTTGGTCAATATTTTAGGTAAATGGACTCGGACCCGTGATGTGACGGTCCCGGAGGGTCCGTAGAAAAATATGGGACCCGGGCGTATTCACGGAATCGAAATCCAAGGTCCCAGGCCCGAGTACGAAAATTTTTCCATGATATTATTTTCTAAAAATGAGTAAGGAAAAATTAAAATGAGATTTGATCAAAAGTAATGGTATCGGGCTCGTATTTTGGTTCTGATGCCCGGTACAAGTCTTAAATGAGCGTTATGTGCTATCTGTAAAGTTTGGTTGAAAACGGACGTCATTTGACGTGTTTCGGACTAAAAATGAAAAATTTAGAAGTTATGAACTTTGAAATAAAATTATGAGTTTTAGAGGTTGATTCTTTGATTTTGATATTATTTTAGCGATTTGATCGCTCGAGCAGGTTCGTAGGATGATATTGAGTTAGTGTGTGTGTTTGGTTGGGGGCCCCGAGGGCTCGGGAGTTATTTTGGAGGTGGTTTGCTCTTAAAAACTTGGCAGATTTCTGCAATTTTTGCACAGATGCTTTGTTCTATGTGATCGCACTCATCCATCCGCGATCGCATAAGGCTGTCCTCAGGTGACTGAAATTTCTTCTATGCGATCGCATAGCCTTACCCGCGATCGCATAGATTGGCCAGTCATTCCAGCGTGATCGCACTTCTTTTATCGCGATCGCATAGTTCAAATGTTAGGCCCCAGAACTTTCTTCTATGCGTTCGCATTCTTTCCTTGCGAACGCATAGAGCTAACCAGACTACCCCAGTTTTTCTTCTATGCGTTCGCATAGATCCTCCGCAAACGCATAGAACCCGCCCAATTATTCAATGCGAACGAACTCCTATGATGCGGTCGTATATAATATTTTTCGTCCAGTTAATTTAAGTTAAAAACAGAATAGTAGCTCGAGAATTTCCTCACCATTCCACACGAGCTCTTCTCCTACACTCTCCATTGACGAACTCCAAGCCTCTATTTCACCATAACTCTTTAAGTAAATGATCCCAACTTCGTTCCTTCGTTATTTATTCATCCAATTATTAATTTTTTAACCCTAAAACATGAAATCATGATAGAAATTAGGGCTTTTGGGTAGAGTTAGGTTTTTGAGAATTTTGGACGATTCAACCTCAATTTATGGCCGAATCTTAAAACAAATTATATATTTGGATTCGTGGGATGGGTGATCGAAATTTTGTCCGAGTCTCGAGTTTGGGCCCGGTGTCGAATTTGGTATTTTTGGAAGAATGATAGGAAATTCATTTCTAGGCTATAAAATTGTATTTTAAGCTATTTTTGATAATATTGAACTAATTATGACTAAATATTGTTGTTTGGGAGTCAGATTCTAGAGGAAAAATGGTGTTAGGGGCTTGATTGCTATTTTCGGATCGAGGCAAGTGTTTGATCTAACTTTGGCTTGAGGGAATAGGATTATGATGATATTTGCTATGTGTTATGTGGAGCCGGTGTATATGTATGGTGACAGTTACCTATGCGCCAGAGTCTAGCATGATCGTGAGTCATAATTGCTTTTAAAATTCGAAAAAAGTAAAACAATTTAGTTAATTACTTGTTAAATGAACTATGAAGTGATAGTTGAGAAGCAAATGAGCTAAAGAACGAATTTTGATATTTTTCCCTTGCCGGGACTTGTTGTTGAATCGTTTTTCCTTGCCGCGACTTATTGTTGAGTTGTTCTCCCTTGCCGGGACTTGCTGTTGAGTTGATCTCTCTTGCCGGGATATTTAATCTTGTTGTATATTCCTTTTCCCAGTTATTTGTGACCGTTGATTGGGTGAGGAAGAGAGAGATAATGCACGAAAGGTCTTTCCGTGCCATGTTTCGATAAATATGCACAAAGGGTCTTTCCGTGCCATGTATTGATAATTATGCACGACGGATCTTTCTGTACCATGTTCTTGATTATTTGAGCACGAAGGGTCATTCCGTGCCTTGAAATGAGAGTTATGTAAGGAAAGCACGAAAGGTGTTGTCGTGCACTATATTTGACAGTTTGGTGAGAACTGAGAGTAAAAGCACGAAGGTTGGTGCTGTGCAGTTGTTGATTTACTGGCTTTCTTTTATTGATGTTAATTATTCAGTTTCCATTTCGTTGTTCGTTGGACTTATAACTGAACTGTTGCACCCCCAGTATGTCCCCTCCCCGTTAGCTGCTTAAATTTTGTTATCTTTTCGTTATTGCACATAGACCTGTACAGGTTGATTATGGTAGGTCCGGTCTAGCCTCGTCACTATCTCGCCGGGGTTAGGCCAGGCACTTACCAGCACATGGGGTGGGTTGTGCTGATGCTACACTTATGTGCCTTTTTGTGCAGAGGTCAGGAGACAGCTTACGGACCGCAACAGTAGTTTGGGAGTGCGCCTTCAGTCCAGAGACTCCTAGGTAGTTCGCTGGCGTTCGCGGGCCCTAAGTCTCATCTATTTCATTCGGGTTGTTTTCATTCTATCGAAAAAGACTTATTATGCAATTTCTTTCAGACTGATGTTTTTAGTACTCTCTTTTACTAGTCCTGAGTAGTGACATCAGATACTGGGTAGATACATATTACAAACTTTCGCACTTTACTATTATTATTTTTGTTAAAAGTCATCCGCGTTTTAATTAATTATTTCAGTTATAATATTGTTTTAGATTAAAGTTTTGTGAAATATTTAAAAAGGTTGGCTTTCCTAGCTCCGACAGTAGGCTCCATCACGACTCCCGATGGTGCGAAAATTCGGGTCATTTTTGGGCTAGAAAAATTGCAGATTTTTTGCTACTGGGTTGTAGAGAAAAACTTCATCGTGAGGGAGTTCTCACATTCGCATAGAGCATCTGGGTGAAGCAGCTGAATCGTGCTTCCCGTTCACGAAGGTATGTACCCTTTGGTCTTCGCGTTCGCGACATGGTCCTCGTGTTCACGTAGGGTCTGCCAGGGTAGGATACGCGTTCGCGAGTGGACCCTCACATTCGCAAAAAAGGAAGACTGGCCAGTGGATTTTTATGCATTGCATTCGCGAAGAAGAACGCGTCTCGGCAAAACAAAAATTTCAAAATCGAGGGTTTTGAGTTCATACCATAAAATTGAATTGCGAGCTCGGTAGGAGACGAATTTTTAATAAAATTTTCGAGGGAGTTTGCGCGTAATGATTCTTATCTCTTTTTTGCTTATAACCAATTAATCTAAACATGAATTCATCATCTAATTTCGGATTTGGGGTGAGAAATTAGGGGGAAATTTTGGAAAAGCTCTTAGACATAATTTTCGAGTTTTGGTTGGGAATTTAACATCGAGTTCGGATAATTTTGTTATGGTTAGAATTTGGATAATTTTGGGGTTCATTATACGTAGCTTTTACCTGATTTCAAGATGTGGGCCCGGGGGTTATTTTGGTCATTTGACCTAATTTCACGTATTAGCTTAGAATTTATTTGTGGAATCAGTTACTTAAAGTTATATTTACATTACACAATTGAATTGAATTGAATAGATTTGAGCCATTTGGAGTCGAGCACTCCTGTCAAGAACGTGGTTTCAGGTTGATTTTGAGCAGGTTCGAGGTAAGTGGCTTGCCTAACTGTCATACCTCCTTTTTTCGCTATACACCCTCGCAAAGGGGCGTAAAGGAGTTTTTTCACTTAAAGTACAATCGGAACGGGATTTGGGTTATTAATTATTCAGAGTCGCCACTTGGAGATTTATGGTGTCCTAAGTCACCAATTTGATTCCTGAACCGAGGAAGATTATGACTCGTTACAGTCTGCGAACCAGAAATCCGAGTAAGGAATTCTGTTAACCCGGGAGAAGGTGTTAGTCATTCTCGGGTTCCGTTGTTCAAACACGGCCGCTTAACTGATGTATTTGATTTTATCTGACTCTAATACATGCTAGCCTATGTGCTTTTTATTTATATACTGCTTTTACCATTATTTATTTTAATATACTTGCGACGTCGTGAAAATACGTCTCCGACCACGTCACCATCAAGGCACCCGTGGTCGTCAACACATTTCGACTTCGTCGAGATTTGGATTTGGGTCGCATCAATGCGCATCAGAGTTTAAGAAACTAATTTAATTAAATCGCACTTAAAGGTTCTAGCGTAATATTGTTCGGGAAAGGCCGTTGAAATTCGCTAAGCGGCCCTTCCAAATTCTAATTATTTTAATAACCAATTACTAAGGGCCCCACATTTGCTTCTTTTTGGTGAGGCTCGTCTCCGTTTTTGAACCAATTTTCAATCATTATTTGTTTTATAAGAATTACGACGTCATGAAAACGCGTTTCTAACCCCGTCGCCATCAAGGAACCCGTGTTTATTAACACATCTCTATTTCCCCGAGATTTAGATTTGGGTTGCATTAATGCACACCCGAGTTTAAGAAGGTATTTTTAATTAAAAACGCCTAAAGATTCTATCGCAATACTATCTGGGGAAGGTCGTGAAATTTGCTGAACGGCCCTCCCGAGTTCTAAGTAGCTTAATGAAACCATTATTGAGGGCTCCGCATTTGTTTTTGTTTGGCGAGGCTTGTCTCGACATTTATTACCATCAGCTAAACATCAATGATTCTCAATCAAACGACCAATTCCTTCATTAAAACTTCAATGGATACATCAGTTAGGTTCAAGTAGTGTACCTGGAAATTTTCGTTCAACAGAACAAGGAAGAGTTAGCACAGCAGCAGTGAGTGTAACAACAGTCAGTCAGAACTAAATCAATAGCAAACTCGAGCTTAAACAGAAAATAGACTCAAACCAAGACCCGGAGAGAGTTGAAAACCTAGCAGCAACAACAAACAACCAAAAACAGACTGAACAAACCCAGAAATTGCTCGGAATCAACTATAAATAACTAGGAAACTTCAGAAACCAAAGAGAAAACCAGGAAATGAGAATTGATAACTAGAATATCAAATGAGCTTACAATTATTATGAAAAAGTGATTTTTTTTGGGATTTTCTATTTTTTGTGTGTATTTTTTGTATTTTTCTGTATCTAAAAGCTGAAACTGATTTGAAATTGAAAAAATTAGATTTCTTGTGCAATTTTAGCTAAAAAGTTCCAGCCCCTTTTACAAGGCAATTGATGCCTTTCATAGGATAGAAAATGAGGGTAGCCCTCCAAAATTCCGTTTTCACTATAATCCCTCACTTATTTCAGATTAAAACCCTTATTTTCTAACTTGTTCCTCAAGCTACTACCCTAAATTTACTGAAACTTATACTAAGGCCCTATTCTAGAAGGCTTTGAGCAAGACAAACCCCAAACTACCCTTCCCTTCAAAATATCTGCACCCTCACATGCCATTCCAGCCTATCCTCTACAAGCTTCCCCATAACAGAAAATATTCCGCTTCCCAAATTACCAAAACACCCATGAATAACCTTGAAATTACTAACCCTCCATTACCTAAACCAAGCCATTACCTCAGGTTATCTAAACTATGGTTAACAAAGGAGCAATCCATTTTATTTCAGCGATAACCAATCTTACAAACAAAACAAACGACCCAAATTCAATCCAGCAGAACAACAGCCAAAATCAAAACAAAGTATCAAAACAGTATCTTATTGGAACAAATAAGAAGATTAATTAAGCTAACGACTAAGTAACGATTGAGCATTCAAACAAAAAATGAATCAAAAACAACTCAAAATTTAAACAAAAGAATAAGACTGGCCTAAGACGGATTAACCTATAAATTAGAACAATTAAAAGATGAACTCAGGTTTTAACTAGAAACTAAACTCATGCTTGATTGAACTAAACAAAACGACGAAACAAATTAAAAGCTAAAGAACGAAGAACTTACTGAATTCAGCCTTCGAATAAAAAAACCTTCGAAATTAACTTCGAGTTAATGTTAAAGGTTCATCTCATAGGAAATAAACTCATAACGTTAACATGAGTTAACTCGTCCTTGAAAATCTTCAAAAATGCCTGAAACTGTGTGAGCCCTAGCTTCAAAGTTCAAACTTAACCAATGGGATTCGATGAGTTTTGATTAGGGATTAGGGACGAGGGGGTCAAGAGAGGGTAGGGTACGAATTTGGGGATTTTTGGACAATTTTGCATCTGGGCCGGAATCTTTGATTCAAGATTCGAGCAGCTAGGCCTAGATTCGAAGAATACTAATATGAGATATGGAAAGAGGGCGACGGTAGGTGTCTGGGGTGTTAATTTCCGCGATGATTTGCGCCGGCGCCGGCGCCGCCACCGGTAGCTTAGGGTTATGAAGGCGGCGGATTTAGTGTTTCAGAGGGTATGGGCATGAGGAAGATGATTGAACCGGGGGGAGGGCGTTTCAGACATATATAAAAAGAACATCCTAGGAAAATCCCGTCCTTTGGGTTTGGATTCGACGGTTACGATTAGATCATCAAACAGCGTCGTTTGGACCTTAATGAATTGGACCGGGCGGGGATAATAACTGGACTGGGTTTGGGTGTAGTTTGGGCCGGATTTGGGGTCTTTTTAAGGGAAAATGTTTGGGGCTGCACATTGAATCAAAGATTGGCCCAAAATTCCTCTTATTTATATTGTAAATCAAAAATCCCTTTCTTCTTTTCTTGTTTCCTAATTTCTTTTAATTCTCTTATTTCAAAATTTAACTAAAACCTTAAATTAGTTGTAAAAACTAAAGTAAACTACCAAATCAAATTAATTGATCCTACCAATTATCCCAAATGAAAACTAGCAAACTTCAAAACTATAAATTAAATAATGGCAAGACAAACTATTTTTTGTGATCTTTTGTTTTTTTGTTCCAAAACAAATTAACCTCTAATTAATCCTAAAAATATGAAATTATATCCTAAATGCAAATGCATATTTTTTGTATTTTTCATAAATTAACATGCACAAATAAAATGCAACAATCATCAGAAAATGACCCAAGAAAATGCACAAAAATTGTAATATCAAGAAAAACCATTTGTTTGATTTTTTATGGGAATAATTCATATATAGGGTAAAAATCACGTGCTCACAGCTGCCCCTCTTTTCTTGGAAACATGAAATATTTTTGGGCAAAGATAAGTGAGCAAATACGAGCGATTTTTGCCCGTTCAAATATTCCGTTGTGAATCATTTTGAAAATTTTTACCGCACCCTGCTTCAAAAGTTGCCTACATATCCTGGGTTAAACAGGAATCAGGTCAGTGTAGTTCGGGAATGTCTGGTAGATGGGACTACCAGTGGCTGTGATTTCACTATTTCTGCTGCTGCTACTGCTCGCTGACCTTCCTTATTACACCAATCAAGAATAAAAGAAGCTAGCCTAAGCTATGAACTACGAATTATGAAAATTCTATCTAAATTCTTCAAACTTGTTCTTGTGCTTCCTTGTTGTCTTGTTGTCTTGTATTCTCTCTTGTTGCCTTGTTGTCTTGTGTTTTCTTTGGTGAAAATCATTGTTGTTACTTCAAATTATGCCCTAAGATGTTGTTCCTTCCCTCCCAATTGTTGAACTTGAATAAACTTGAACTTGAATGTATTCCTCTGTTATCCAGGCGGGCTCCTGACTTTTTAAAAATAGACACAACAAAGGAAACTTTCTGCCCCAGTTTGGAAAACTGGGGCTTGTTATCGGATACTAATACGAATTTGAAAACTAAAACTTGAATTGTATTACCTCTATTCTTCAGGCGGGCTCCTGACTTCAAAACTTGAATGTATTTCTCTGTTCTCCAGGCGGGCTCCTGACTTCAGAAATTTGAATTGTATGTCTCTATTCTCCATGCGGACTCCTGACTACTGATTTTGCATTGTACATCTCTGTTCTTTAGGAGGACTCCTGACTACTAATTTGGCATTGTATGTCTCTGTTCTTCAGGCGGACTCCTGACTTCAAAATAGACAAAGAAAGTGAAAACTAAAATTGGAATTATATCACATCTATTTTTTCAGGCGGGCTCCTGACTCCAAACTTGAATTGTATGTCTTTATTCTTCAGGCGGACTCCTGACTCCTAACTTGAAACATATGTCTCTGTTCACCAGGCGGACTGCTGACTTCCAAAATTCTAAATGCATGTCTCTATTCTCCAGGCAGACTCCTGCCTTTTGAAATTTGAAATGCAGACCTCTGTTCTCCAGGTGGGCACCTGACTACCAAAATAAACCAAGGAATTGATTTAAAACAAACAACTTAAAGTGTATCACCTCTATTCTTTAGGCGGGCTCCTGACTACTGATTTTTGGATTGCAGGTATTCCTCTGTTATCCAGGCGGGCTCCTGATTGCTAACTTGAAATGTAATATTCTATTCTACAGGCGGGCTCCTGATTTCTAAAATTTGAATTTATGTCTCTGTTCTCCTGGCGGACTCCTGACTTCACAAAAATAAACAAAACAAAGAAAAAAAATTTTGCCCCAGTTTGGTGAAACTGGGGCTTGTTGCCACATACTAATAAGGATTGAAATCAAAACTTGAATTGCGATAAGACTAACGTGTAACTTTAAAATTTAAAGACTGAAATATACTCCTCTATTTTTCAGGAGCACTCCTGACTTCAACATCTCTTCATGTCACTCCTCACTTTCTTGCATTTTACCCATGCCACACATGCGGTTAAACTTGATTACTACCTACTTTTCCTTCACAAACAATTCCTCCTGATAAACAATTTTATGCCCCTGTTTCAATCACTGAAAATTTGTTAGTTTAAAAATGGTGGTTAGTTTATGGCATTCTTGTTGCATCATCCTCCCATTGCCTTGCTTTGTGTTGCCTGACTTCCTCTGAACTGCCTAACTTTCTGACCGACTTTCACATTCCCCAATTCTGATAACCTGAATGCTTTGTACTTCCCATGTATTTTTTCACCTTTACAACTCTTTTTTCCTAGACCTTCACATTTTGCCACAATATTCCCGAATATTCGGCCGATGAAACTTCCGGCGACTCCCCCTATTTCATTTTTCATCACACTGTTGCTGACTGGCTCTGGCCACATTACGCTTCACCATTTTCGAAAGCTGGTAGTGGGTTTTGAATCCTTTTCTCCTTTGCATTGAACAAAACTGACATTGAAACATTTTAGACAAACCGAAACCCCCAAAAGAGAATGAAATGCAATAATTTTATGAGTTAAGTATAAAATGAATCCAAAACCAGATGATTGCTGAAGAAGGAAAGAAAAGAAACTTATCTGATCGGAACAGCTGCACCAATAATCATGACATGCATTCCGGACTAACCAACCCAACCGATCCAACTAACCATCTCTTCAGTTGTCATACTTCATTTCCCTGAACTTCCTTCAATTGATTACTTTACCCAAACCTTAACCTCATTTATCCTACGATGCCACGAACAAATTTTCACCAACATACCTTTCTCAGTTTGCCATTTCTCACTTTTGCCATATGGTGCCCGTGAGGGTTTTCACTGCTAGGACTCTTTCATTTCATTTTCTCCCAGCTCTCGTCGCCCTACAGTGTCCGTGAGGGTTTTTACCAATAAGATTCTCTCATTTTTTTATTTTTCATGCTTCTTATTTGCACCAGATTGTTGCCACTGTGACGAATTACCTTTTCCTGCTTGACTTGGCATTTCTCAAAAATTGATCAGAAGGTCTTTCTTTGGACCGTAATGTAGCTTTTGGATGGGGTTAGAAAGAAAGGGTATAAAGGCTCAAAAAGAATTCAGAATGGGGGCTTCCGGAATCAAATCTTTCACAACAATCTCCTGAACCGGCAGGAAGAAGAAGCGCACCCGAACCCCCCATCTTACTACCCTTTCAGAAGGAGCCAGGGCTTCAAAGTCAAAGCCTTCCCTGCTTCACCCATTCATTGCCATCAACCGGCTGAGACTGATGCTTTGACTGTCACCCATATCATTTGATAATAAAGATCCACCGAAAGCAGCCTTTGGTACTTAAGTAGTTAAGGTTTGTAACCAGGATCTGGTAATCTAAGCCTTGCTTCTTCTGGTCGGCTCGTATTAGCCTGTGCTTTATTACAGGTAGTCATTCCCCCGTTCCTTTAGTCTTTTCAAGGGTACGCCTAGAACTGGTGATGCAGATAATGCGGTATCTCTTGGAATTGGAGCGAATCCAGATGAAATTTACCAAGTCAAAGCAAGGGGTTGAAAAAGCACCACAAGGGACGGGAGTGACATCCTGACTAAACAAGAGTTTCTATTTTTAAAATAGCTGCAAGACCAAAACGGGGTGCCCCCCATCCACTGCTATACCTACGGCTGAACGAACGGAAAGATACTCTTGGGCGCTTTGTTTCCATTTCATACTCATTCCGTACGGTCCAATTCATCTCGTAGGATTATTGTAGAAAGGAAATCTTCCTTTCCTCCACCGATAAAGGTTCATCCTGAGTCACAAGAGCAATCTCTTGTTTTTGAATTCTTTTTTCTTTTCGTGATGCAAGTGAACGTTTACGAAAAAGCAGTCGTAAAGTTTCGTTCTTCGTTCCGCCGGCGAGATGAGTCTAGGAAAGCCTGACGGGCTAGAGGGTGGTCTCCAAGAATCTTCTTCCGACCTCTGAGGTGGTCCGTCAAGGCTTCTGCCCCAGTTTCTTGCTTGGGGACTTTTGGATTTTATTTTGTTATGACTGAACCTCAAAGGAAGGTTGCCTACGTACCCTTTTGGGATCAAGTCAAACCTAATTCACTTTATCGAAATTACCTTTATTGTGATTTTTCTTTTCTTCTCATTTTCTTTTCTTTTCATTTCATTTCTTTCCTTTCTTTTCATTTCTTTTCATTTCTTTTCTCTTTTCTTTTCTTTCTTTTCTTCTCTTTTTTTTTCTTTTCATTTCTTTCTTTTTATTTTTCTTTTTCTTTTTCCTTTTTCTTTACTTTATGCTCGGCACCTGCGTTTCTTGATTGTGCCGCTGATTCCGAAAGTCGGGGTATGAACGAAAATAATTAAGTCTCAAAGGGGTAACAAAGGATAAAAGTGTTTGGATAGCAGAACAAAATGTCTTCTTCATTTCGATCTTTAAAATATGCCAAATACAAGCAAATACATTCAGAATAAATAAATCATACGTAATATCTCTTGACAACATCAGAATTGATGGCCATTTCTATACATTTTCATTCTATATCTGTCAAATACAATGCACCATTAGACAATACCCTGGTTACTACAAATGGCCCATGCCAGTTCGGGGCAAATTTCCCTTTTGCTTCAGCCCAATGAGGCAAAATCCGCCTCAGTACTAACTGTCCGACTTCGAATTTCCTCGGACGTACTTTCTTATTTTACGCTCTTGCCATCCTTCGCTGGTACAATTGACCATGGCACACTGATGCCAACCTTTTCGCATCAATCAAACTCAATTGTTTCAGTTGGGTCTTTACCCATTCATCATCGTCGATCTCAGCCTCCGCAATGATTCCAAGCGACGAGATCTCCACTTCTACGGGTATTACTGCCTCGGTGCCATACACCAATGAATAAGGAGTCGCCTCCACCGAAGTATGAACGGTTGTGTGGTATCTCAACAATGCAACAGGCAACTTCTCATGCCACTGTCCAGACCCTTCAACCATTTTTCGCAGTATTTTCTTTATGTTCTTGTGGGCCGCTTCAACCGCACCGTTTGCTTTAGGGCGATATGGCGTAGAATGACGGTGAGTAATCTTGAACTGCTCACACATTTCCTTCATCAAATGACTATTGAGATTAGCCCCATTGTCCGTGATAATCACCTTTGGTATACCAAACCGACAAATAATGTTCGCATGCACAAAATTCACCACAGCTTTCTTAGTCACAGACTTGAACGTCTTTGTTTCCACCCACTTGGTAAAATAATCTATTGCTACCAGAATAAACATGTGCCCATTTGACGCTGCTGGATCAATTGGCCCAATAACGTCCATGCCCCAAGCAACAAAAGGCTATGGCGCTCACATCGTATGTAATTCTGACGGTGGAGAGTGAATCAAATCTACATGCACTTGGCACTGATGACATTTGCGTACAAAGCTGATACAATACTGCTCCATTGTAAGCCAATAATACCATGCCCGTAAGATCTTTTTTGCCAAAACATATCCGCTCATGTGCGGTCCGCAGACTCCAAAATGCATCTCGGTCATGATAGTCGTGTCTTGTCTCACATCCATGCATCTTAATAACCCGAGATCTGGCGTTCTTTTGTACTATACTCTGCCGCTCAGGAAAAATCTGCTCGCCAATCGACGAATAGTCCTTTTCTAATCACTGGTGGCCTGTGCTGGATATACTCCCATCCTGATATACTACATGATGTCATGAAACCATGACTCACCGTCGAGTTCCTCTTCTATGACATTACAATAAGCATTTTGATTGTAGACCTGAATCTGCAATGGATCTACGTAAGCCTTATCTAGATGATGCAACATCAACGCCAAAGTAGCCAAAGTGTCGGCAATCTCATTATGAATCCTTGGGATGAGTCTGAACTCCATTGACTGAAATCGTTGACAAAGCTCATGCAGGCACTGTCGGTATGGTATCAATTTCAAACCCAGTGTTTCCCAGTCTCCTTAAATTTTGTGCACCAGTAGGTCCGAGTCACCCATGACCAAGACTTCCCGGACACCCATATCCACAGCTAATATCAATCCCAAAATGCATGCTTCATATTCCGCCATGTTGTTCGTACAATAGAAACGAAGCTGAGCCGTAACAGGATAGTGCTGACCCGTTTCAGAAATGAGTATGGCTTCTATTCCACGCCTTTCATATTGGCTGCTCCATCAAAGAACAATTTCCATCCTGGTTTCTCTACCTGCTCCAACTCGTCAATATGCATCACCTCTTCATCAGGGAAATAAGTTTTCAATGTCTCATAATCATCATCAACTGTATTCTCAGCTAAATGATCAGCTAAGGCATGTGCTTTCATTGCAGTCCGTGTCACGTAGAAAATATCTAATTATTTTAGCAAGATATTCCACTTTGCGAGCCTTACCGTGGTCATAGGATTCTGGAAAATATACTTCAGTGGATCTAACCGAGATATGAGGTAAGTAGTGTAGGATGAAAAATAATGCTTCAACTTCTGTGCCACCCAAGTTAGGGCGCAACACGTCCTCTCCAGATGAGTGTACTTAACCTCGTAAGATGTAAACTTCTTGCTGAGATAGTAATCGCCTGCTCCTTTTTGCCTGTGACATCATGCTGCCCCAACACGCAACCAAATGAATTATCCAAGATCGTCAGATACAGGATAAAAGGCCTCCCTGGTTCTGGCAGAACCAACGCGGGCGGATTCGACAAATATTCCTTTATCTTATCAAAAGCTTTCTGACATTCATCCGTCCATTTAACCGTAACATCTTTCTTTAGCAGTTTGAAAATGGGATCACAAGTAGTAGTGAGCTAAGCAATGAACCTGATAATGTAGTTCAATCTTCCTAACAAACTCATCACATCAGTTTTGTTTCTCGGAAGTGGCAATTCCTGAATAGCCTTAATCTTTGATAGATCCAATTCATACCCCAGCGACTGACTACAAACCCTAGCAACTTTATAGGTGGCACCCCGAAAGCACACTTTGCAGGATTGAGCTGATGGTAACCCGCATAACAATCCACAAAAGAACCAATCTCATGTTTGGCACAATTGTCGATCAATATGTGGATGTTTGGCAATGGGAAGTTGTCTTTTGGACTCGCCTTGTTGAGATCTCGATAATCAACGCACACCCTTGTTTTTTCATCTTTCTTTTGTACATGAACAACATTATCTAACCAGGTGGGATACCGTGTAACCCGAATGACCTTTGCATTAAACTGTTTAGTAATTTCTTCTTTAATCTTCATACTTATGTCTGTTTTGAACTTTCTCAATTTATGCTTAACATGTGGGAGTGATGGATCTATAGCCAACTTGTGAGACACCAAATCAGTACTCAATCCCGGCATATCATTATAGGACCAAGAAAAAATGTCTTTATATTCCAACAATGCGCGATTATTTCTTCCTTGAGCTGCGGCTCCAGATGAACACTTATTTTAGTTTCTCGGACATTATCCTGGTCCCCTAGATTAACTGCTTCTGTGTCATTTAAGCTTGGTTTGGGTTTTTCCTCAAAGTGTTTTAATTCCTTACTAATTTCCTCGCAGGCTTCATCATCATCATATTCCTCTTCATCATCACATTCAATTTCTTGTATTATTATTTTTGAGTTAGGTTGGCATATAAGATCAGGCCAATAAGTTCTCGTGCATGTCATGTCATTGATATCAGCATAAAAAGAACTTTATAGAAAAGAAAAGAAAAATGGAAACAAAATTAGGAAAGAAGAAAGAAATTGCATTTCATTAAAGCATAAAGTTAACAGGGCTTAGCTCATCCAAATGGACAAAACATAGTCACAAGGATTACAAACCCTGGAATAATCCAGGTGGAAACAAAAAAGAAAAACAAAGTCCCACTACCGCGCCTCCCTCCGAACTGGCAGAGGAGTGGCTTCCCAATTATTTATCCTAGCATGTGGCCCAACGTACTGAATATCTGCATTACTGGAACCTTCGCTGGCATGAACCATGTTTACTCGGCAAATACCCTCTCAAACACTTCATCCAGATTTCCCTCTGCTCTACTCAATGAACCCGTCGCTTGTGCTGGTAACTGCTTTTTGGCCCTCAGCCTAACAAAGGATTTGGACAGACGCCAAATTGGTTTGGGTAGAACCCAAGCTTTCTTTTTTTTTCAACTTGCGGGCCCTTCTGATATCTGTTGCTATTGGCTTGAACCCCAACCCGAAGGTATCTAAATTCTTGGGCAAGGACACGGATTAAACAATTCCCTGAATCTTGGCACCCAGACCTTTTCCCGGGACAAACCCATTACCCATCATTTCTGAAACCACCATGACGGTTGCAGCTGCTACTCAAGGACGTGGGATTCTTTTACCCTCTGGTACCTCGTTCACATTGATCGTGTCAAAAACTTGATAGACCCACGGCCCCTTATCGTCATCAGTTTCTACAAAGGGCACAATATCATCACCTATAACACTTGTGGGGTCGTCTCCATGTAGCACCACCTCTTGCCGGTCCCATTCAAATTTGACCATTTGATGCAGTGAGGAAGGCACCGCTATGGCTGCATGGATCCATGGTCGTCCCAACAAAAGATTGTATGATACCGCAACTTCCAACACCTAAAACTCTATGGTAAACTCAACTGGGCCAATGGTTAACTCGAGGATAATGTCGCCCACCGTTTCTGTTCCGCCCCTATTCAAACCTCGAACACACACTATTTTTGCAGATTCTGTCATTATCGATCTTTAGCTTGTTCGGTGTCGACATCGGGAAAATATTGGCACTAGACCCATTATCTACCAATGCTTTGGTCACTACTGAATCTTCACATTTGACTGTCAAGTAAAGGGCTTTTTTATGCTTTGTTCCTTCCATGGGCAACTCATCATCCGAAAACGTTATCCTATTTACCTCAATGATCCTATTAGCAATGGTCTTTAAGTGGTTCGCTGAAATCTTATCAGGCACATGGGCTTCATTTAATATTTTCATCAAGACTCAGCAATGTTCATCAGAGTGGCTCAACAATGATAACAACGAAATCTGGGTCGGTGTTTTCCTCAGTTGCTCGATAATAGAATAGTCTTGTACCTTCATCTTTCTTATAAACTCCTCTGCTTCCTCCTCCGTAACAGACTTCTTGACCAATGTTGGACTGTCTTTAGCCCTAGACTTTCTCAGCTCCTCCTGATCAAAGCAACACCCTAATCAAGTCAACCCTTGCGCCTCACAGCTCTCCTCCTCAATTTCTTTTCCCTTGTATGTTACTATCACCTTTTCATATTTCCATGGCACAAAATAAACCACTGGCTTGATGATCACTGGCTCTATGTAAGCATCTTTTATAACAACCACGGGCGCGGGTGATACCCCTGGTACCACCAACTTAACTGGTTCTGGTTTCTTTGCAACAACAGATAATTCTTTCCCCATCACTACCACTGGCTTGTCACTTCTACCTTTCAATTTCTCCCCTACATGTCCCCCAGTCGGCTTCTCTTTTAAACTGGTCTCAACAGCACGAATCACCATCACGGTTTGTGTTGGTTTCTTCACCTCCCCATCCTTGTGTACCAACTCAATCATGTTAGTCTCGGGATGTGCTGGCAGCGAGTTCTGATTGATGTTTGGCGCCTCCAGGGCATGCACTTCAATACGGAGACTGCCAATAAGCTCTTGTACTGCATTCTTCAACTTCCAACATTTTTCAGTCTCATGCCCCAGCGTTCCTGAGAAATACTCACATCTAACGGACTGGTCCAGGTTTCTGGGAGGTGGATTTGGTATTTTGGGCTCGATTGGGGTTAACATTCCCAACTGCTTCTGTCTATGGAATAAAGCGGTGTAAGATTCTCCCAATAGGGTAAAAGTTCTTTTGTTTGAGGCCCTCTCATTTCAAAAATTTTGGTTCGGGCGAAAGCCGGGTCCTGGTCTGTTAGCCCTGGGGTATGGATGGGTGTTTTTTGGAGGTGTATATGTGTTATGGGGAGCCGGTGCACGCCATTGCGGGTGCGCTGGAGGCTGCGTGTATGTTTGGGCATGTTGGACAGAGAAGTGTGGTTCTGGTGGTGGGTAATAGTGTTGTGGTGGGCGTATGGGGTATATGGGTAGTGGGGTCTGGGTTGGCTATAGTAGGGTGGGGGATTGCTGGGCCTAGACCTGGTGCTAGCTTCCGCTGTGGCCATTTCTTCCTTCTTCTTCTTACCCAAGACACCACCAGTACCGCTTTGAATGACCTGCATGGTTGCTTTCAGAACTGAATAACTCAAGATTTTGTTAGATTTTAAACCCTCTTCAATCATGGTGCCCATCTTCACTACTTCGTTGAATGACTTACCCATAGAAGTCACTAAATGACCGAAGTATGTTGGCTCCAACATTTGCAGAAAGTAGTCTACCATCTCGTTTTCACTCATAGGACGATCCACACTGGCTGCTTGCTCTCTCCATCAGAAACCAAATTCTCTAAAACTTTCTCCCGGCTTCTTCTCAAACTTTAGCAATGATAGACGATCAGGGACTATCTCGAGGTTATATTGGAAATGGACAATGAACGTCTGTGGCAGATCATCCCAGGTGTACCATCGGCTAGGGTCCTGTCTAGTGTACCATTCCAATGCAGACCTGCTCAGGCTCTGACCTAAGTAGGCTATCAGTAATTCATCTTTTCCCCCAGCACCTCTCATCTTACTGAAAAATCCTCGGAGGTGAGATACCGTGTCACCTTGTCGCTCGTACAGGTCAAATTTAGGCATCTTGAACCCCGCAGGTAGCTGGACATCCGGGAAAGGGCATAGATCTTTATAGGAATCACTGACTTGGCTGCCCAACCCGTGCACGTTCCTGAAGGATTGCTCCAGGCTTTTGAATTTTCTGATCACTTCCTCATGCTCTGCATTTTTAACTGGTTTCTGGACTTCTTCTAGGATCTCAAAGTGAAGGGAATATGAATACGGCTCAGGAGCCTTAAAGGTGGGCTCATGCGGGTAATATTGAGCGTGATGGGCTTGGAATAGTGGTTCACTAGAGGACCTTTGTAATGGAACCGGTGGAGGAGCCACAAAGATTGGAGCCGCGGGCGGAGGAGGAATTTGTTTGGGAGGTGGGGCTGGTGGAGCATATGAAGTAGTGCATACCCTTGGGTGTTATACTGGAAGGGTGGAGATGTTTCGGGCGTGGAAGACTCCTGAGCCTGCGCTAGGTGCAGGATATAAGAGGGGTTGGCAGGGTATAATGGTGTTGGGTGCCCCTGAGACCAATCCCGGTGCATGGCCTCCATTTGGGCTTTAAGCTTTTCCGTTTCTTCTTTCATAGCCCCCACATCGATCAGCTCAACCTCTTTTGTAGGGTCCAGAATACTAGTATTCGAATCCTGTCCAGTCATTTCTTTGTCCTTCGACCGGGTGTTGTAATGGTGAGTTGCCAGAATTGCCAATCAACAAACCACCTGCCTGTACTCACACATTTAAACAACCACTTGGTTAACGATTAGGTATTAACAAATTTGATAACCGCACGTTGGCATGGATGCACCTATATAGTTAATCATTTCTATTATGCTTTTGCTCGACCACATGTATCATCCCGGCATTCTTTTTGTTTCATTTTCTCATTCTACTCTGCCCTTGTCTTTCATTCCCCTTTTCTTATTCTCACCTTTGTTTTTCCGCTCTTGCTCTTTTTCCGCTCTTATTCTTACCTTTGTTTCTCCACTCTTCTTTTTTTCTTTTTCTTTTATTTCTGTTTATGACTACGATCGAATCTTATGGAGATTGCCTACGTATCGTGGCCCCGCACAATCAGACCAAGCGTAGTTCTTGAAAATAAATGTGAAAATAAAATGAAAATAATTTTTTGGAATTTTCAGATTTTCATTGCTAACACAAACTAAACATCTTTGCGAAAGGAAATGACAGATACAGACTAGACTCATGAAAAAAAACTGACAAACAGAATCAAAATAGAAAATATAGAGACACAACATACGCATACTCTAATGACTCAAACCTAGGTGTCTGCGGGGCGCCATTCGGCCTCGACACGGACCTGGGTTCCAAATCGTGTTCAATCTGCTCTAATTCAAGAAAAATTCATTTAAAAAAGACCACTACAGCTGGGACAAAGGTAGTAACATTCATATATTCACACGCCTGACATCTTCTCACAGTGGCATGAGCAATGGCTCTGATCATGTCTTTGGCTCGCTTCTTTTCTATGAGAAGACGTCTTATCTGGTTACTGTATGTTTCTAAGGCCTGAGAATCTTGCAGGTGTTGATCCTGCAATTGTTTCACTTCCACCTCCATTCTGGCCAATAAGTCATAACAATGCCCGCTTTCCACTTCAAAGTCTTTGGCCTGCTTGACCATTTTTCCCTCGAGGGCGACCATCTTTCTTTTCAAGTCGTCCACAATATTCTCGTGATCCCGTTATAGATGGTTCAAATAGTGGCGACGCTCTTCTGTCTTGGTAGCCCACTGTGCCTTGAACTTTGCCATGATGTTATTAGATCTTCCAACTCGTCCCGACACCCATTGACCTCATTTTCCAAACCCTTTGTCTGTCCCTCATCTGACCTACTTCTTTGTTGATTGTTGGCGGTTACCTTCATTTGTTATATTCGAGCCATAAGCATCTCATTTTCTTGAGTCAGTCTATTCTTTTCACTTTGGCCCGCCGTCGCTTGCACACTGCTCTCGAAGACGGCTTGCAATTTGTTGCTTCAATTTTCCAATTTCAGCCCAATAGTTTTCTTCATTTGCCAACTAGCCCCATTGTTCTTGTGAGTCATCCGTAAATTGTTGAACGTGGGCTTTTTTGGCAAGTATTTGAATCTGGAACCTTTTCCCGAACCAAGCATTGTACTTCTGGTCTACTTTTCCCTTAGCTCGTTTCTGAACCATGATTTTTGCCTCAAGGAATCTACACTCATTCCATAGCTTTCGAACCTCCTTTTCAGGAAATGAGGCCCCTGGACTTAACTCAATGGCATGCTTCCTCAGATCCACGTTAGTGGGGATTGTCTGGAACCTTCCTAGCTGGCGCAATACTTGATGAGGAGCGTAGGGCTAGATACTGTGAACCCCCAACAAAAGAAGATGACATTCTTCGACCGCCATGTGTATTACCTCGGTATCAGGCAACCGCCCAAATGCCCATTCAACTTGATTAGCTTTCAATGATCCCAATCTTGTGAACCATGCCTCGACACCTTCATGGAATTCAATGTCTGCTACCCGCTTCTCAAAACCACTGATGCAGTTTCTTCCAGTTAGCCCATGATTCATATACCCACCCAATGACAGAGATGTTCCTGTATCCATAGCTGGAGTAATAGATTACAACCTTGGAAAAAATCACTACCCTCTCGACACACAGTTAAGGCTCGGTATATTTCAGATAACACCAAATGGACCACAGTCCTGTTAGGCCTTTTGATTGCAATGTCAGCCATCCCTACAAGGCCTATCTCTATTTTCTTATCTTTGCGTGGACAAACCACGGTTCCCAGGAAGGCCGCCAGGAAAGCTAAAGGACGTCTTGAATCCTACTTGTTTCTGTCCTTATCATGAGTTAGTCTGAGATTTGGTTCTTCAAAACCCCGAGGAGTACCATACCATTAGCATAATAATTGGAGAGTACAACAGCCTTTCGACAGATCGTCATTTTGAACTTCCGATTAATGTGTAGAAAATTCAAAAACCCATGCGGAGACACCAGTGTAGGTGAAAGCAAATATTGCCCCCTCAATTTCCCATCCAAACCTGCATAACCCGCAACTTCCTCTAGTGTAAGTGTAAGCTCAAAGTCTGTAAAGTGGAATACATTACGGGTTGGATCCCAAAACGGTATTAAAGCTTCAATGACATCCATCTTTGGCTTGATATCTAACAGATCGACAAGACCTCCCAAAATTCTTTCCAATGTCTTTTTACTATCATATCCCAGATCATTCCACCACATATGGAGTTGTAGAGGGACCTCGCTAAAAACTGAGAACGATTCAATTTGATTTGTGCTCATCCTGCATATTTATTAGGGTGATTAGGCAAAAGAAAAACTTTTATTTGACCCAAAAGAGATAAAACTGTTTATATGATGTTTTGCGTGTTTTCAAATTGGAAAATAAAAGACTTGATTTTCAATCACGACCTTTCAGAACTTCGGAAACGAAGATATAAAGGCTGTAAAGTCAACAAAAAATCACATTTGACCAAAAACGACCGCTTACGCAAATTCAGCCTTCCGGCGTCCCATTTGGAAACGTTTGGCTATTTTTCAAAGAGCGACCTTATTTGACTAATTTGCGGCAAAAATTAAAAATTTGACATTTTTGGGCTATTTTTGTAATGGGGAGGTTGGACCCGATGAGTGTTGCCTATGTATCTCACGTCCGGTGAGAATCAAACCACGAGTAGTTCGGGCTAATTAACGAACTATTCTAAAACAAACTATTTTTCATGTTTTTTTTCCATTTTCCAAAACCTGATTAAAATAAAAGAGTTTTTTTCATTTTTCATAGCAAAACAAATTATATTTCCATTTCTATTTTTGAAAACAAGTCAAAATAACGATTTCTTTTTTCATTTGAACAAACAACCTAATTTTCCCAAAAAGACTTTATTCATTTTTTAATAAAACAACCTATTTTCGAACTAAAAATAAAAGACTCTTTTTCTTTTTCTTTTTTTTTCTCTTTTCATCAACCAATAAAACAACCTATTTTTCCATTAGCGAATAAACTATTTTGAAACAAGAAAAATAAAAATGAAGACTCTTTTTTCCTTTTCAACAAACAATTTCCAAAATGAACTACTTTTTTTTTCTATTTTTCCTTTACTTTTTAATAAAACAAACTGTTAAAAACGTGTTTTTTTTCCAAAATTTCGGCAGAATTTCGACAGTACTTGGGCATTGGTTTTCCAAAACAATCAGTTAACTCTCCAAACTACTATTTTTGCTCTTTTTTCTTTTTTTTTTATTTTCTAACATTCCCGCGATTCAAAAGCCGGTCAACATGAAAGCCCGAGCAAATAAATGCACAGAAAACAGGTAGGATGCATCAGGATGGTCTTTTTATTTCAGGTTGCTAGCCCTAGACGGACCCAATCCTATGTTGAGTCCCCTATGTCAAAATGCATATGATACAAAAAAGTGTTCCTACTAGGGATCCGGCATGAGGCTGAGTTATTCTAGGTTCAAAACCTGGGTGTTTGTTCTAGACCTGGCTTGCCCGAGCGGACAGCTCGAGCCAAGGGGGAGGTGGCAATCCGGGAATACATAAGCTTCGCCGGCTTTGCGACTTATCCAAACCTCGTTCTAAATTGGGATTTTGATACTAGACAGAAAAGAAGTCATACACCGTACGCCCTTCTTCACAATTCAGAAGACTCAGAGAGGTTTTGGTTCGGCACAGTTTGTATACAGTTCACGTAATATCAGAGCGATAAAAGCAATCAATTAGCACATTAAGCACATATCATGTAACAAAATCAGATAAAACTAAAAACAACAATTATTCTAAACTCGAATTCTGAACCCTAAACAAAACGTTCTGGGTTCTTTTCCCCAGCAGAGTCGCCAGAGCTTTCACACCTCCTCTTTTTGCTATACACCCGCACAAAGAGTCGCAAAGGGGGTTTTCCACTTAAAGGACAATCGGAACGGGATTTGAGTTATTAATTATTTACAGTCGGCACTTGGTAGATTTATGGTGTCCCAAGTCACCAATTTGAATCCCGAACCGAGGAAGATTATGACTCTGTTACTGTCTGCGAACCAGAAATCCCAGTAAGAAATTCTGTTAACCCGGGAGAAGGTGCTAGGCATTCCCTGGTTTCGTGCTTCCAGCACGGTCTCTTAACTGCTGTATTTGAATATCTGATTCTAATACATGCTAGCCTATGTGCTTTTTATTTATATACTGCTTTTACCATTATTTATTTTAAAAGACTTGCGACGTCGTGAAAACGCATCTCCGACCATGTCGCCATCAAGGCACTCGTGGTTGTCAACACATTTCGACTTCGTCAAGATTTGGATTTGGGTCGCATCGATGCGCACCCGAGTTTATGAAAGTAATTTAATTAAATCGCACTTACAGGTTCTAGAGTAATATTGTTTGGGAAAGGCCGTTGAAATTCGCTAAGCGGCCCTTCCAAATTCTAATTATTTTTAATAACCAATTATTGATGGCCTCACATTTGTTTCATTTTGGTGAGCCTCGTCTCCATTTTTGAACCATTTTTCAATCATTATTTGTTTTATAAGAATTACGACGTCATGAAAATGCGTTTCTAACCCCGTCGCCATCAAGTAACCCGTGGGTTATTAACACATTTCGATTTCGCCGAGATTTGGATTTGGGTTGCGTCAATGCACACCCGAGTTTAAGAAGGTATTTTTAATTAAAACGTGCCTAAAGATTCTATCGTAATATTATTTGGGGAAGGTCGTGAAATTCGCTAAACGGCCCTCCCGAGTTCTAAGTAATTTTATGAAACCATTATTGAGGGCCCCGCATTTGTTTTTATTTGGCGAGGCTCGTATCGACATTTATTCAAAGGCCGAACTAAAGTGACTATGATTTTCTTGTTTTTAAAAAAAACACTTAAAATCCTGATTAACTAAAAAAAGTCAACCTTCCGTGTTAAGCCCTTCAAGCCCAACAAATCTGGCCCACGACTGGATAGCTTTTTTCCTCCAAATGACTAAGAGTGCATGGGATCGAGTCCAGGCTGAAATCCTAATAACTGGGTAGCTGAGCTAATTAGCTTTGTCACAGCCCAGCCACAATGCAGGATCTAATCCCAATCACAGAAAAGCGAAGCAATAATTTCAAGCCAATTTTCTTTAAAACACCTATACGATGGATCTATGCCAAATTGCGAACAATATAACGAAGAGGAACTACATATGCTTATTTAATTGAAAATCAGAAGGTTTTAGTTTCATTCAACAACATCATTAAAATTAGTCTTTAAAATCTGATACTCTCACTGAATTAATTCCACATAGGTGAAATTTGGCACTAACTTACTCAATAACAATTCTCATAGACATATTGGTGAGGTCCAGGTGTTCTATTCAAGTACAAAAACATATATTTAACCATAACATGATCTAAATTAATACTAATCACTATGAACACTATCAAAATCAGTTTTTAGATTGGATTACATACAGCTAACAGACATATGACAATACAACCATCAGCTAAACATCAATGATCCTCAATCAAACGACCAATTCCTTCATTAAAACTTCAATGGATACATCAGTGAGGTTCAACTAGTGTACCAGGGAATTTTAGTTCAACAAAATAAGGAAGAGTTAGCACGTCAGTAATGAGTGTAACAATAGTCAGTGAGAACCAAATCAACAACAAACTCGAGTTTAAACCAGAAAATACACTCAAACCAAGACCCGGAGAGAGTTGAAAACCCAGCAGCAACAACAAACAACCAAAAACGGACTGAACAAACCCAGAAATTTCTCAGAATCAACTATAAATAACTCGAAAACTTCAGCAACCAAAGAGAAAACCAGGAAATAGGAATTGATAACTAGAATATCAAATTAGCTTACAATTCTAATGAAACGGTGATGTTTTTTGGATTTTTCTGTATCTAAAAGTTGAAACTGATTTGAAATTGAAAAAAATCAGATTTCTGGTGCAATTTTAGCTAAAAAGTTCCATCTCCATTTACAAGGAAATTTATGCCTTTTATAGGATAGAAAATGAGGACAGCCCTCCAAAATTCTGTTTTCACTATAATCTCTCACTTATTTCAGATTAAAACCCTTATTTTCTAACTTGTTCCTCAAGCTACTGCCCTCAATTTACTGAAACTTACACTAAGGCCCTATTCTAGAAGGTCCTAGGGCACTCTTTGATCAAGACAAACCCCAAACTACCCTTCCCTTCAAAATATCTGCACCCTCACATGCCATTCCAGCTTTATCCTCTAGAAGCTTCCCCATAAGAGAAAATATTCCTCTTCCGAAATCACCAAAACACCCCTAAACAACCTAGAAATTACTAACCCTCCATTAACTAAACCAAGCTATTACCCCAGGTTATCTAAACTATGGTTAACTAAGAGCAATTCATTTCAGCTATAACAAATCTTACAAACAAAACCAATGACCAAAATTCAATCCAGCAGAACAACAACCAAAATCAAAACAAAGTCTTAAAACAGTATCTTATTGGAACAAATGAGAAGATTAATTAAGATAACGACTATTAATGATTGAGCATTCAAACTAACAATGAATCAAAAACAACCCAAAATTTAAACAAAAGACTAAAACTGGCCTAAGACGAATTAACCTATCAATAAGAACAACTAAAAGATGAACTCAGGTTTTAACTAGAAACTAAACTCATGCTTGATTGAACTAAACAAAAGGAAGAAACAAATTAAAAGCTAAGTGAAGAAGAACTTACTGAATTCACCCTTCGAATCAAAAACCTTCGAAATTAACTTTGAGTTAATGTTACAGGTTCATCTCATAGGAAATAACGTTAACCTGAGTTAACTCGTCCTTGAAAATCTTCAAAACAGCCTGAAACTATGTGTGCCATAGCTTCAAATTTCGAACTTAACCAACGAGATTCGATGAGTTTTGATTTGGGATGTGGGATGAGGGGGTCAAGAGAGGGTAGGGTACAAAATTAGGGATTTTTGGACAAGTTTGCATCTGGGCCGGAATTCAGCTTGGCCCAGATTCGAAGAAAACTAATATGAGATATGGAAAGAGGGCGACGGGAGGTGTCTGGGTGTTAATTTTGGTGATGATTTGCATAGGGTTATGAAGGTGGCAGATTTATAGTTTCAGATGGGATGGGTGTGAGGAAGATGATTGAACTGGGGGGGGACCATTTCAGACATATATATAAAGAACATCCTAGGACAATCCTGTCCGTTGGATTTGAATTCGACGGCTACGATTAGATCATCGAAACGGCGTCGTTTGGACCTTATAGAATTGGACCAGGCGGGGATAATAACTGGACTGGGTTTGGGTGTAGTTTGGGCCGAATTTGGGGTCTTTTAAGGAAAAATGTTTGGGGCTGCGTATTGAATCAAAGATTGGCCCAAAATTCCTCTTCTTTATATTGTAAATCAAACATCCTTTTCTTCTTTTCTTTTTCCCTAATTTCTTTTAATTATCTTATTTCAAAATTTAACTAAAACCTTAAATTAGTTGTAAAAACTAAACAAAATTACCAAATAAAATTAATTGATCCTAACACTTATCCTAAATGAAAACTAGCAAAATTCAAAACAACAAAATAAATAATGCCAAGACAAACTGTTTTTTGTGATCTTTTGTTTTTTTGTTCCAAAACAATTAACCTCTAATTAATCCTAAATATATGAAATTATATCTGATGTAGATAAACGTCAATACCACACAAGAGGTGGGGTGATTTGTGTGGTACCTAATTTTCGCGTTAGAAGAACCTTGTTCTTCTAAGTGTTCTAACTACTTCAGTTTGCAGAATTATAAAAACTGAAAGTAAAGTGCACAGCGATTTTTACGTGGAAAACACCTGAATCAAAAGGTGAAAAAAACACGACCTACTACTCAGTAGGATTTTCCCAAACTCCACTAAACTCAATGAGTTAAAGACAGCATTTACAAAACTCTTGTAAACCTAAGGATTAAACTCTAATCCCAGTGTGGCACAGAGCCTCAGCTGCTGCGAAACTATCAAGTTAACTCTAACTTGATGACACAATGTACCTAATACAATTGCTTTTAGGAAATCTGAAAGGTACAATATAAAACCTACTACAATTGAACAAGAAATAAAACAATCAGATGGAACTGGTTCTTCTCTAGGTTCATGTAGCTGTAAGCATCCACACTTGTAACTTGCATATATTTCTTTCTAAGCAGACTCCGCTCTTTAGCTCTCAAATATGCTTTTACTTCTGCTTGTGTGTGTTACCTGAAAAGAGAAATAACTCAATCATATATTGAGTTAGCAGTAATAGATTGACTAAGACTCATCTTCTTATCCCTTCACAATTCGAGTCCTTGCCCAATGCAAACTCCAATCCTTATCCTAACTTAGGATTAAGTTCTCTTCACATAAGGATATTGTCCTCCTTATCCCAATGCAATCTTTTCGATTATGATCAGAAGATATTGATGCGTGATCTTTGGTGCATTATCTTCCTCATGTGATCTGCATGTGCCCTTGTTGATTCAGACTGTGTAATACAAGATGGACCAGGTCCTTCTATCAATTCATTTGTCAATCTTCAAAACTTCAACTGAAACTTGGGCCAACAATTTCCCCTTTTTTGATGATGACAAACTCTGTGCTTATTATGATTAGGAACTGTAGACTTAACTGAAATCAACACTTCGAAAATCATTTAACTTATCATTAAGGAGGTCAGATTTAGGTCATAAACATCACTAGTTCAGAAAAATATTTTAAAGCAGTATATCTTCCCCCTTTTTGCATCATCAAAAATTTGCATATATGATGTGAATTCTCGAAGTTAATATCTACTCATGGCAGCTAGGGCAACTGCAAGTGAACACATGTTCAATTAAATCATGAATCTGCTCAAAAATAACTATATTGAACAAGATTAACAAAGCTAGAAAAGTTTCATTCATTGATTCAGAAATGTTCCTACTAAGCAGTCCACAAAAAGAAACATAAAACTTCCAACCATGAGAAAAAAAGAAAAAAACAGACAAGGAACCAAATAAACTTGTCACTGGGGGGGGGGGGGGGGGGGGAACTAGACTGGAACCTAGACACAGGACTCCTAAGGCTTGGATGAGCTAGAGGGTCGAACTTTTAGCAGATTAAACATTTGTTGTAGCATGCCTTCATTCTTCTCCTTCTCCTTGGAGAGCTCAATTCTAAGTCCATTTCTTTTTTCCTCCAATTCTGTCACCCTGGCCTTAAGCGTAGCACTTTTAGCATCCTTCAGTCCAACCTCCTGAACTAGAGACCTTACTTTGCTGTTGATGGGAGTTTTAGCTGATGAACCAGGTTCAACCGAGACAATGCTAAGCAGATAGTCATAGCATTGAAGAGTCTTGATGCCAAAGTATTCCTTGCTATATGCCATCTCCCAACTCTTCAAGGGAACATGTAGACTTTCAAGCACAGTAGTCAGAATAAATCCATAGGGGATGGCATGGGCCTTGGAACCATTGATTACCCTTTCCAACAGGTTTACCATGATTTCATGCCAGTTGATTTGTTTGCTTTCAGTTAAGCACTGCATAAGAACAAGGCCCATATAATTTGCAGTGTACCTTCTTTCCTGTCTAGGCAGGAGGCATTTGTTGATAAACTCAAAGAGCACCTTGTGCTCAGGCTTCATTTCACTCTTTCGCACTGGCCTTGCCGCTGGTACAACTGCCTCTGATACGGTATCACAAAAATTTCTAGTAATCTGCAGCTCTGAGGGTAACCCATCCAAACAAGGCCATCTTTGCCTTGTGTAATCTTCATATCCCTCACAAGGGATATTTAAATTTCCCCCAACTACTTAGCATCAAATATTACTTTGACCCCCTTAACAGAACTTGTCACCACACCATTTTTCATTTGCCCATTTGCCATAAACTCCACCAATTCCTTTCTAGCTAGTGTTTTCTTCTTGCTTTCTTCCAGAGCCCTCTTCAACTCAACTTCACTTTATCTCACTTTGCTAATTGTTGTTCTATCCCTAGGTGCAACCTTGGGAGATACAATTTTGGACTTCTTTGAAGGTTTTGCAGCAGTAGGAGTTTTAAGGGAAGATGACTTCTGTTTCTTGGGGTCATAGCTATCCCCAAACTTCTTCATCAGATCAGCCAATGTATCCTCCATTGTTGGAACAGTTTGTTCACTTAGGTCTACCAATACCTCAGCAGCTTCCCCAGATGCACTTCCCCTTGAGTGTGATACCCCATTACACCCACTTCCACAGATAGACAACACCTTTTTCTTCCTTTTCTTTAACTGTTCTACAGACATACCCAGAAACGTTTTGAACTTCCCCTACCAAAACATATCTATTCTCTTCCTTTTCACCTACATCCACTGAAACAAAACAAGATTTTACCTCTGTTGGATTTTCTTGAGGCGGAGAATTTTTAGAAGACCCAGGTTCATCTCCCTCGCTTGCACATATATATTCATCCCACTTAGAGCTGGACTCAGTGACCTTTGCTTAGGGTTCCTTCTTTTGACTTGCTTTTAGCTTCTCATTTAAAGCTTTTCTTAAAGATCCAGTCGCCACTGCCTTTCTTGCCATCATTTTAGTTCGACGAAACCTGGGTTTTGGGGATTCAACAGGAGGGGTAGAGGATGAGGTGGTGTTGGGTGACACTGGTGGTGGGGTTCCTGAACTATCTTGAGGATTTGTTATTTGGGTGGTGAATTTGTTGAAGACTTAAGAAATTTTTTGGGAAATTTTTTAGGGTTTTGGATATGAAGGAGATGATCAGAGGGCTAGCACCTAATAACGTTATGAAGTTACTTAAGAGGCCTTTTAAAGAAGGTAATTATTGCATCAGAAAAAGAACGTTTCAGTCGTCAGCGGGAGTCTAATCAATGTAGATTTCTAGTCTCCCCATTAATTAAAATTGCTAAAGTGTGACTCCTTTGGATTTGCTTGGAAACGAGCACAAATTCCTACACTGAAAGCAATGTCATGTCTGCTAGCAGTAAGATACAAAAGTGAACAAATCATACCCCTGTACAACTTTTGATCAACTGATGAACCAGGTTCATTAGCATCTAACTTTGTGGCAGTTGCAATAGGAGTATCTACTTCTTTGGATTCTTCCATTTTAAATTTCTTGATCAGTTCTTTTGTGTACTTCTGCTGATGAATCATGGTACCATTTGGACTTTGTTTGATTTGCAACCCTAAGAAGAAATTGAGTTCTCCCATCATACTCATTTCAAATTCACTGCCCATTAGTTTTGCAAAACCTTTGCTCAACCTCTCTTTAGTGGCCCCAAAAATTATGTCATCGACATAAATCTGAACAACTAGAAGATCTTTACCCCTTTCATGTAGGAACAAAGTACTATCAAATTTACCTATCTTGTACCCATGCTCCAGAAGGAATTTTGACAATCTTTCATACCAAGCTCTTAGGGCTTGCTTGAGGCCATAAAGAGCCTTATCCAATTTGTATACATGATCAGGACATTCTTTGCTTTCGAATCCAGGAGGTTGCTTCACAAACAATTCTTCTTTGAGATATCCATTTAGGAAGGCACTTTTCACATCCATTTGATGAAGAGTGAATTCCATATGTGTTGCAAAGGCTATGAGAAGTCTTATTGCTTCAAGTCTGTAACTGGAGCAAAAGTCTCATCATAGTCAATGCCTTCCTGTTGACTATAACCTTGAACCACCAACCTTGCCTTGTTTCTTGTGACTGTTCCATCTTCATCTAGCTTGTTTCTGAAGACCCATTTTGTCCCAATAACTTACCTATCCTTAGGTCTTGGAACCAAGTGCCAAACTTTTCTTCTTTCAAACTGATTGAGTTCTTCTTGCATAGCATTTATCCAGTATGCATCTTGTAGAGCTTCACTCACATTCTTAGGCTCAATTAGGGACAAAAAGGCATCAAATGCACACAGATTCTTCAGTTGTGATCTGGTCTTGACTCCAGATGTGGGATCATTGATTATGTTCTCAATGGGGTGAGAACTCAGGTACCTGTAAGATTTTCCCACCAGCTGGTTTCTGCTAGCTTCTGCTTTATTATTACGCTGTAGAGGCAAAGGTTCAGCACAGTTCCCTTTAGAGAAATTTGTGCATTTTCTCTCAAATTTGTTCCCCTTGTCAGGTTGCTCTGGGTAAAAGGACATGTTCCATCACTTGTTTCTTCCTTAGATGCCTCCTTGACTTGTGTTGTAGCTTCAGTCAGTTATCTTACCAGTCCAATGGCTTCATCTTCATGTTCCTGTCTCTCAAAAAGAGTGTTAATTTCATCAAAAATAACGTGTACATTTTCTTCTACACATAGAGTTCTTTTATTAAACACTTTCTAAGCTTTGCTATGTGAATAATATCACAAGAATACTCCCTCATCACTTTTGGGATCAAACTTACCAAGGGAAGCTTTGCCATTATTGTGCACATAGCACTTGCAACCAAAAGCCCTTAGGTGGGATATATTTGTTTTTTTCCCTTTAAGTAACTCATAGGGAGTTTTCTCTACCAGTGGTCTAGTCATACACCTGTTTATTATGTAGCATGTTGTATTCATTGCCTCCACCCAAAAGTTATGGGGTAGTTTACTGGAAAGTACATAGTCCTTGCCATATCTTCAAGGGTCATGTTCTTCCTTTCAACTACCCTATTTTGCTGAGGAGTTCTAGGGGCAGAGAAATTATGATCTATTCCATTTTCATCTCAAAATTCAGCAAACTTTGCATTTTCAAATTCAGTTCCATGGTCAGACCTAATGGATGCAATTTGATTTCCTAATTGTTTCTGCATTTTTCTGACAAAGGCTGTTAACATTCCAAATGCTTCATCTTTAGAAGTCAGAAATAACACCCAGGTAAATCTATAGAAATCATCAACTAGCACTATGATATATCTTTTACCACCTCTGCTCATGGATCTCATTGGACCACAGAGATCCATATGAACCAGTTCGAACATCTTGGACGAGCTTACCATTTTCTTAGTTTTGAAGGATGACCTTACCTGCTTCCACCTTGCACATGCCTCACAAACTTTGTCTTCCTTGAACTTGATATTAGGTAACCCTATCACCAAGTCTTTGAAAACTAATTTTTTTAATTGATTTAGACTAGCATGACCAAGTCCTTTGTTCCAAAGGAGGGGATCATTTATTAACACACTCAGACAAGTGAGTTCATTTTCAAAAAGAGTTCACAAATATACTTCTTCCCTGCAAAACAATCTTGTCAGTAGTAAGGCTAATCACAAAACATTGTAAGGAAGTGAAAGCCACTAGATTACCTCTGTCAAACAGTTGTGACACATTTATCAGGCTATATTTCAAGCCATCTATCAAATAGACATTTTCAGTGGAATGAGAGTCTATTTTTCCTACCTTTCCAACCCCAATGATCTCACATTTCTTTCCATTTCCAAAGGAGACATTGCCTCATCTTAGGTTCTCAAGTAAAAGAAACTGGTCCTTGTTACCAGTCATATGTTTTGAGCAGCCACTATCCATGTACAAAATTTGGCTACTTCCTTAAATGAAATCAAGGGTTAGTCTTAAGAACCCAAACTAGTTTGGGTCCCTTTCTATTGGAAAAAGGATGAATTAAATTTTTCTTTGCCCACCCAGGCAGCTTGTGTTTTTCTTGAACAAATTTTGTTTCTTTGATTGGCATTTTCTCTTGCATTACATTCATTTTTGTAATGGCCAGTCTTACCACAATGTGTACAAATTTTGTTCTCAGGAAAAGTGAGATACTTGTTTTTAGGATCCCATTTTGGAGCTTGATTCCCAAACCCAATTCCTCTCTTGTTGCAGCTGTGATACTCTTGCAGCCAGGAGAGTGCATCAGAAGCCTTGTTCCATTTGCATGTTCTGTCTAGTTCATGATTCACCTTTCCTAATTCTTCTTTAAGGACCTTGATTGATTCATCTTTCTTATACAGCTCATCTTTCATTTTTCCTAAATTTTCTTCTAGTGTGAGAAATGATTGATCAGCCTTTATCTTTCCTGTCCCTATTTTCAGTTTCAAATTTTCAGACTTGAGTTCTAGGACACTGTTTTCCAGTTGAAGAACCTGGTTCTTCAACTCAACATTTATTATTACTCTCATCAGCCCTAGATTCTAGTCTTTTGCATTTTTCTTCTAGTATTGCACAATCCCTAGACAGAACATCTTTCTCACTGTTTATTATTCAGACTCGTCTATGAAGTCCATCAAGAGTTCAGCCAATTTTTCTTTAGACAGGAATTTAATTTTTCTATAAGATGTAAAATACTTACTTCATGTTCATCTTCTAATTCTCCAATGGCCATAAGAGCATGCTCATCTTTAGCTTCATTTTCTGAGTCTTCATCTGACGTATCTCCCCATGCAGCAACCATGGCCTTGGTAGTACCTTTGTTTTTCCTTGGTTGAACCTGTTCCTTCTTCCTGTTCTTTCTTTCTGCTCTTTCTTTCTTCCACTGAATCTCCCATTGAGGACAGTTCTTTATCATGTGATCTGTCTTTCCACATTTACAGCAACCATCGTTTGTCTGCTTCTCAGAAGCCCTAGGTTTGTTGAATGTTGATCCTCTTGAAGAGCATTTGCCTCTTATAAGGTATTTCTTGAAGTCCCACGTTATCATTGCCATTTTATCATCTTCAAGATCTGATCCTTCTGAGATCCTGAGAGTCAAACTTCTTTCTTTATTTGGAGCATCCATCTTCATAGTTTACCTTCTCAATTCATAAGCAGTCAAGTTTCCAATCACTTCATCCAATTTCACAGTAGCAATATTTTTGGATTCCTGAATGGTAGTGATTTTACTTTCCCATGAGATTGGGAAAACTCTAGTTAGAATTCTCTACCTTGTCCTCTTCCAGAATGACCCTTCCAAGAGACTCAAGTTCATTTGTCAATGTAGTGAACCTAGTGTACATCACTCGGATAGTTTCACCATCCTTCATAGTAAAATTCTCATATTGAGAATACAGTAGAGTACCTCTGGACCTCTTCACTTGAGGTGTTCCTTCATGAGCCACTTGTAAAGTATCCCAAATTTCTTTGGCAGTTGTACATCCCTGAATCCTACTGTATTCATCAGAACCAAGTCCACACACTAGCCATTTCTTGGCTTTAGCATTTTTCTCCCATTTCCTTAGATCATCAGCAGTACAATCTACTCTAGTTTTTGGAACATCCATTCCTTCAACATTTTTCTTGGTTGTAGCAACAGTACCATCAGTGATGATGTCCCAAAGTTCATAATGCTCACCCATGATGTGGTCTCTCATTCTATTTTTCCACCATGAATAATAGAGCCCATTGAGGTGGTGCACTCATGTTGATCTTTTTCCTAAGGTGTTAACCTCTTCAAGGATAACCTTCTCTGATACCAATTGATGTATATAAACGTCACTACCACACAAAAGGGGGGGTGATTTGTGTGGTACCTAATTTTCGCGTTAGAAGAACCTGGTTCTTCTAAGTGTTCTAACTACTGCAGTTTGCGAAAATATAAAAACTGAAAAATAAAGTGCACAACAATTTTTACGTGGAAAACACCTAACTCAAAAGGGGAAAAAGTCACGACCTACTACTTAGTAGGATTTTCCCAAACTCCACTAAAATCAATGAGCCAAAGACAGCATTTACAAAACTCTTGTAAACCTACGGATTAAACTCTTATCCCAGATTGGCACACAGCCTCAGCTGCTGCGACACTATTAAGTTAACTCTAACTTGATGACACAATGCACCTAATACAATTTCTTCTAGGAAAGCTGAAAGGTACAATATAAAGCCTACTACAATTGAACTAGAAATAAAAAAATCAGATGGAACTGGTTCTTCTCTAGGTTCATGTAGCTGTAGGTATCCACACTTGGAACTTGCATATATTGTTTGTTAATCAGACTTCGCTCTTTAGCTCTCAAATGTGCTATTACTTCTGCTTGTGTGTGTTACCTGAAAAGAGAAATAACTCACTCATATATTGAGTTAGCAGTTAGAGATTGATTAAGACTCCTCTTCTTATCCGTTCACAATTCGAGTCCTTGCCCAATGCAAACTTCAACCCTTATCCTAACTTAGGATTAAGTTCTCTTCACATAAGGAGATTGTCCTCCTTATCCCAATGCAATCTTTTCGATTATGATCAAAAGATGTTGATGCGTGATCTTTGGTGCATTATCTTCCTCATGTGCTTTGCATGTGACCTTGTTGATTCAAACTGTGTAATACAAGATGGACCAGGTCCTTCTATCAGTTCATTTGTCAATCTTCAAAACTTCAACTGAAACTTGGGACAACAATATCTTAAATGCAAATGCATATTTTTTGTATTTTTCATAAATTAACATGCACAAATAAAATGCAACAATCATCAGAAAATGACACAAAAAATGCACAAAAATTGTAAAATCAAGAAAAATCATTTTTTGATTTTTTTATGGGAATAATTCATATATAGAGCAAAAATCACGTGCTCACACTAACCTTGTCGGGGGGAGGGGGAAATCCCTTTAGGATTTATTATTTGTTGATATTTGAAATACCTTGTACGTGAGGTGAAGAGTGTGTACTTGTGTTAATTATTGAAAATTCTTATTTTTTTTGTTAAGTAGCTATAATTGTGTTTCTTTTCCTATTTATATTACTTGCAATTTAAGCATGATGTTAGCTTCGGGAATTATGTCTAATTGACTTATTTGCTTTACTTGCTCAAACTTCCTTATTTGGATTATGTGTAGCATGCTAGGTTAGAAATGCATGTTTCACCTTTGTATGGAATTGAATTTAATTGAGTATCCTTTGTATTGTTGTTGTGTGTTTACTTTGGGACTACAGGATGATATCTTAGGAGATCACATGCACATATATTGATTTGGATCGTAGTGTGGGATACCGAGAAATATATAAATATTGAGGATACTAAGAGATGCCCGGTTGTTATCTGTGTGTTAAGTGGTGTTCCCTTTGCGATTATTTTGCCTCTGTTATAGTTATTGTTATTCTTATTATCCGGTGTTATTTATTATTGTTAGGAATTAATTATATTGTCATATTCTATGCTATTTACATCGTTTTTTCAGCTATTATTAGTAGGACCCTGACCTTTCTCGTCACTACTCGATCGAGGATAGGCTTGGCACTTACTGAGTACCACTGTGGTGTACTCATGCCCTTTATGAGCATGTTTTTAATGTGCAGATCCAGTTACTTCAGCTCAGTCCCACTACCCTTGAGGCGAGGTGATTCTCCAGAGAGTTCGAGGTATATCTGTGTGTCCGCAGATCGATGAGTCCCTTCCCGTTCTCTCTAATAGTTTATCCCTTCTGTATTTATGTTGAATTAGACATGCTGGAGTTAGAGCACAATGTAGTATTCATAACTTGTGATTTCATGATATTCTGGGTTTTGGGAATCATTCAGCTTTTGAGATCTTGTATTGGTATATGCTGAGCGGCATCTTAAACACTTTTGTATTGTTTATCTTCAGTTTTTATTTGTTTTCCACATTTTGATTCTTTTTTTGAAATTGTTAGGCTTACCTAGTCGTAGAGACTAGGCCGGCATGACAATTCATGGAGGGCGAACTTGGGTAGTGATAAGTTGTTATCAGAGCTCTAGGTTAATAGGAGTCTTGAATCACAAGCCGATTTATTTGAGTCTCACATATCAATACGGAGAAGTATGTACTTATCTACATCTACGAGAGGCTATGTAACTATGAGGAAAATTCCACTTTATTTGATTTCCTTTTCGTGAGAGATTTTGATATCACAATTCTAAACTTCTATCTTTTATGCTCTCATAGATAGTGAGCACACGTGCTACCAAAGATGATCAAGCATCCGCGCCTCCTACTAGAGCTGTCAGAGGTCGGGGACGGGGTAGAGGTCGAGGACGAACATGTCGTGCAGCCAAAACACCTGCGCGCGCTGCCACCAAGGTGCCACTAGCAGTTCCAGCCGGAGTCCAGCCACCTGGTACGCCTACTTCTACTACTACTCCAGCTCTCCAATAGAATCTTGCTCAAATCATGAGTAGGTACACCACTCTAGCTCAGGTAGGGTTGTTTCCCCTTGCTGCAGCTACATATCAGGCCGGAGAAGGAGCACAGACTCCCGTATCCCGCACTCCTAGGCAGAGTGCATGTTGATCAGCTTCCATATATTATTCATGTACAGCCTGCAGTCCCAGATCATCCCGAGGATAGGGAAGCAGCTTCCTAGGATGAGCGGCTGAGGCTAGGAAGGTTCAAGAAGTACAAGCCTCTTCTACTCAGCGGTCTAGAATTAGATAATGCTATGGGATTTCTAGATAAGTGCTACCGTATCCTCTGTGCCATAGGTATTTCAAGATCGAGCGGGGTTTCCTTCACTACGTTCTAGCCTTGAGGACCCGCCTATAAGTGGTGGCGTACCTTTGAGTTAGACAATCGGGATGAGGCAGCTTCCCTAACTTGGACTCAATTTTTAGATATGTTCCTGAGAAAGTATGTTTCTCAAAGCCTTAGGGATGCATGGCGTGCAGAGTTTGAGCATTTGCGTTAGGGCACTATGACTTTCTCGGAGTATGTTGTCTGTTACACTACTTGGTTAGACATGCCCAGCCTTGGTTTCTACTGTTCGCGAGAGGGTTCGCCGGTTTATTGAGTGGCGTATTCCCAATATCAGTTCTAGCATGGCTTGTGAGTTGGATATGTATATTTCTTATCAGCAGGTGGGAGCAGTGTTAGGAGGATAGAGGGTATGCATGCTCGGGACAGAGAGGAGAGGGAGGCCAAGATATCTTGAGAGTCAGGCCATTATTCTGGTGCTCGTGCTCCAGTTGCAGTTCGTCATGGTAGGGATTATAAGAGTCACCCTATTTATTCAGCTCTTCTAGTAGCCAATGGTATTCTAGCTCCTCCTAGGCCTCAAAAGCTGTATTATGAACCTCCAATATCTAGTGAGCCTCCTGCAAGGGGTGCTTTCAGAGGCCAGTCCAGTAGACCTGGCCCAAGCTAGTCGCAGTCCCCACATCCTCCGAGAGCTTATTTTAAGTGTGGTGACACATGCCATGTGGTGAAGGATTTCCCTATACTTGGGAGGAGTACACCTCCACAGACTTCTCAACCACAACGTGACCCGTAGAGTTTTCAGGTTATGGTTACAGCTCCAGTTGCTGCCTCACTCTTTACAAGGCTTCCTACTAAATGTTATAGATAAGATTTATAAATCTTATCAAGTCTTAAGTATGACTTGGTTATCACATATTAGCCATTTGGCAAAATGACAACTTAGTCATTTTTAAGCTTTGTGCCTTATTGCCACGTTGGGGGGGTGTTAGTTTAATAAATTTTTTTATCCACTTATTAGTTAACTGGATAATGTCCTGTTACCCGGTAATTAATTAATTACCTGCATAATTTAAATATTATCATAAATTACTTAAAATTCTATTTATTTTTTAAAATACTTTATCTATACTTTATATATTATACTACCGTGGTCACATGGTATCTTGCATGGTACTAGTTCATAATTATTGGGTATTATCGCTCGACCCATTTTTTTTATTCCAAATTGGTTACTTTCAACAAAACTCGTTTCCTTTAATCTGCGTACTCATTTATCCTTCATAACTCTTATTTATCGCTTGTTATAAATAGCGTAAGTAGGTTAAAGTCAATATGATCTCATCCCGAATCTACGTTGGTTAACTGAAAACACTATTTTAACGTACGAAAATCGCGAGATGTAACAGTATTGATGATTTGTTTGACCAGCTACAGGGTGCATGAGTATTTTCTAAGATTGACTTACATCAGGTTACCATTAGTTGAAAATTCGAGAGCCTGATATCCCGAAGACTGCTTTCAGGACTCGGTATGGTCATTATGTGTTCCTTGTTATGTCCTTTGGGCTGAACAATGCCTCAGCATCCTTTATTCATTTGATGCACAGTGTATTCCGGCCATATATTGACTCGTTTATCATTATTTTTATTGATGATATTCTGGTATACTCATGGATTCAGGAAGATCATGAGCAGCACTGAGGATAGTGCTTCAGACTTTGAGGGAAAAAAAGTTATACGCAAAGTTCTCGAAATGTGAGTTTTGGTTGGCTTCTATGGCATTCTTAGGACACGTGGTATCGAGTGAGGGTATTCAGGTTGATCCAAAAAAAGTGGAGGCGGTGCAGAGTTGGACCAGACCATCCTCAGCTACAGAGATCCTTGTCTTCTTAGCTTGGCTGACTATTACCATCGATTTATTAAGGGGTTTTCATCTATTGCAGCCCCTATGACTAGGCTGACCCAGAAGGGTGCTTTGTTCCAGTGGACAGAAGAGCGTGAGGAAAGCTTTTAGAAGCTCAAGATAGCTTTGACTACAGCCCCAATTTTGATATTGCCTATAAGTTCGGGGTCTTATACTTTCTGTTGTGATACCTCGGAGATTTTCCTTGGAGAGGTATTGATGCAGGACGGTAAGGTAATTGCCTACGCGTCCAGACAGTTGAAGGTACATGAGAAAAATTATGTTGTCCATGATCTCGAGTTAGCTGATATTGTTCAGGCTTTGAAGATTGACGTCATTATCTATACGATGTGCCTTGTGAGATTTACATGGATCACCAGAGTTTGCAACATCTGTTCAAGAAAAAGGACCTTAATTTGCATCAGAAGAGGTGGATAGAGTTGCTGAAGGACCATGATATCATTATCTTGTATCACCCGGGCAAGGCCAATGTGGTGGCCAATGCTTTGAGTTGTTGGGTAGAGAGTTTGGGGAGTTTGGCTTATTTACCAGCAGCAGCGAGGCCCATAGCAAAGAATGTTTAGGCCTTAGTTAGCCAATTTATGAGATTAGATCTTTTGGAGTCCAGTCGGGTTCTAGCTTGCGTGATTTCTCGATTTTCCTTGTTTGACCGTATCCGGGAACATCAGTTTGATGACCCCCATTTGCTTGTCCTCAAGGAAAAGGTTCTGCACGATGATGCAAAAGATGTGACTATTTGTGATGACAGCGTATTGAGGATGTAGTGTCGGGTATTTGTACCCAATTTTGATAGGCTTTGGAAGTTGATTTTAGAGGAGGCCCATAGTTCGCGGTATTCCATTCATCCGGGTCCTGCAAATATGTACCAAAATTTGAGACAGCACTATTGGTGGAGGCAGATGAACAAAGACATAGTTGGGTTTTTAGCTCGGTGACTCAATTGTCAGCAGGTGAAGTATGAGCACCAGATACCGGGTGGGTTGCTTCAGTAGATAGAGATTCCGAAGTGGAAGTGGGAGCGGATCACCATGGACTTCGTAGTTGGGATCCCACGGACTTTGAGAAAGTTCAACGCCATTTGGCAATTGTGGATCAGTTGACCAAGTCTGTGCACTTTATTCATGTGTGTACTACCTGTTCTTCAGAGCGACTGGCGGAGATTTTTATCCTGGAGATTATTTGCCTGCATGGTATTCCAGTTTCCATCATTTCAGATAGAGGTACTTAGTTTACATCACAGTTCTAGAGGGACGTACAACATGAGTTGGGTGCTCGGGTGAAGTTGAATACAACATTTCACCCTCAGACGGACGGATATTCCGAGCGTATTATTCAGATTTTTGAGGAAATGCTCTGTGTGTGTGTGATTGAGTTTGGAGGGTCTTCGGGTCAGTTCTTTCCATTAGCGGAGTTTTCTTACAACAACGCTATCATTCCAACATTCAGATGGCACTGTACGAGTCTTTATATAGTAGGCGGTGTAGATTCCTGTTGGGTTGGTTTGAGCCGGGTGAGGATAATTGGGCATAGACTTGGTTCAGGATGCTTTGGAGAAGGTCAAAGTGATACAGGATAGATTCCGCACAGCCTAGTCCAGACAAAAAAGTTACACAGACGGAAGGTTCATGATATTTCCAATATGGTTGGAGAGCGAGTTCTGCTTTGGGTTTCGCCTATGAAGGGCGTTATGAGATTTGGAAAGAAAGGGAAGTTGAGTCCGAGGTTTATTGCTCCTTTTGATATATTGTGGAATGTTGGGGAGGTTACTTATGAGTTTGCCCTCCTCCCATCTTGGCAGGAGTTCATCCGGTATTTCATATTTCGATGCTCCGGAGGTATCACGATAATCCATCGCACATATTAGATTTCAGTTCAGTCCAGTTGGACATGGATCTATCTTATGTTGAAGCCAGTGGAAATGTTGGAATATCAGGTTTAAAAGCTGAGGTCAAAGAACATTGCATCTGTGAAGACCGAGCAGTATATGTGCAACCGTTACCCTCATCTTTTCACTACTTTAAGTATGTCTCTACACTCATTCGAGGATGAACGAATGTTTAAGTGTAGGAGGATATAACGACCCGGCCGGTTGTTTTAAGAAATAATGCTCCTATCCCCTATAAACTGATTTTTCCATGTTTATTTCTACTATTTTGATATGTCGGGATGTTTGGTTTTGAGTTTCAAAGTATTTTGGGACACTTAGTCCCAAACTTAAGCTTTAAATTTGGACTGTAGTCTGAGCAGTGTGAAGAGGGCCTCGGAATGGAATTCTGTCAGTTTTGTTAGCCTCGTTGGGTAATTTAGGGCTTAGGGGCGTGTTTGGATTGTGTTTTGAAGGTCCATAGCTTATTCAGGCTTGAAATGTCGAAAGCTGAATTTTTAAAGTTTCCGGTTCGATAGTGAGATTTTGATATCGGGGTCGGAATGAGATTCTGGAAGTTGGAGTATCTCCGCAGTGTTGAATGTGACATGCTTGCAAAATTTTAGGTCATTCGTACGATATTTGATAGACTTTTTGATCAAAAGCATAATTTGAGAATTTTTGGAGTTCTTAGGCTTGAATCTAATGTTAGTTTGGTGTTTTGATATTTTTTTGAGGTTTCCGAAGGTTGGAACAAGTTTGAATGATGTTTTAGAATTTGTTGGCATGTTTGGTTAAGGTCCCAGAGGTCTCGGGTGTGTTTCGGATGCTCAACGGGTCATTTTCAGACTTAGAAAGATTACAGATTTTCTGCTGCTGGGTTGCACAGAAAACCTTCATCGCGTTCGCGAGAGGGTTCTCGCGTTCGCGTAGAGCATCTGGGTAAATTAGCTGAATCGTGCTTCGCATTCGTGAAGGTATAAACCCTTTGGTCTTCGCGTTTGCTTAGGGTCCGCCAGGGTAGGTTACGCGTTCCCGAGTGGACCCTCGCATTCGCGAAAGAGGAAGACTGGTCAGTGAATTTTTTTGCATCGCGTTCGTGAAGAAGAACACGTCTGGACAGAACATAAATTTCAAAATTGAGGGTTTTGAGTACATATCACAAAACTAAATTGGGAGCTCGGTAGGAGACGAATTTTGGAAAGATTTTCGGAGGAGTTTGATGGTAATTATTCTTAATTTCTTTTTCTTAACCCATTAATCTAAACATGAATTCATCATCTAGTTTCGGAATTGGGGTGAGAAATTGGAGAAAAAAATTTGGAAAAGTTCTTAAACCTAATTTTTAAGTTTTGATTAGGAATTTAATATCGGATTTCGATAATTTTGGTATGGTTAGACTCTGAGTGAATGAGGATTCATAATCCGTAACTTTTACCCGATTTCGAGACGTAGACCCAGGGGTATTTTGGTCATTTTACCTAATAGCTTAGAATTTATTTGTGAAATCAGTTATTTGAAGTTATATTTGAAGGTACATTCTCTTAAAGAATCATATGCAAAAATAACCTTGCACATTTTTAAGCATGATTATTAACATTAGATGCAAGACGGAAAGGAAATTTCATGGATGAGGTAGCGAATAAGGCGATGAAATACAAAAAATATACAATATTCCAAAAATCTAAGCAAAAAAGGAATTTTTCAATGGGTATAGTTGAAATTCATTAAAGATATATATATAAGTCAATATACAAAATTTAAGGAATATTGGAGGTGATTTGGAATGGTTTTGTATCAAAATCCATAATTAAATCGAGTTAAAAATATTCTTCTGCTACAGGTATCAAACATGTATCACGCATGTATCCCACACACAAGTTTACATGGATATGCATGGGATGCATATATGATACAAATATGATACATATGTGATACACACATGATACATAGTGTGATACACAAATCATTTTTTTCATGTTCAGTTTTTACTTCGAATTTTCAATTCAAACCACCTCAAAACTTCACCAAATCATCCCAAAGCTGAGATTCAAGCTCTTTAAGATGTACCCAATCTGTTCTAATAACACAAAAATTGATATTTTTTTTGCTAAAAATTAGCTAATTGGCTCATGTTAATAATATTTCATGAATTGGCCAATTTTTATAATAGTTACTTATAAATGGAGATAGCTGATAGTTTTCCAATATTTATTGATATTTATTTAGATTCACAAATTAGACTACTTTGTGGAAGCCAATTAATCGGGGATAAGGCACGGGCGGACCTAGTGCATTGATTACCGGTTCCCGGGAATTTAATAACTCTTGTGTAGACTTTGTATTTATATTAAAAATTCACCAATTATTAACAAATATCTTATTGTGAACACAGTTGTTATTGCATATTAATCTAAAATTACGATAGAAATGCATAATTCTCAAATTCTAGATCCGCCCCTGGAATAAGGGATGGCCCAACTGGTAGATATGGCCTGAAGGCCACTACACTTAAATCCTTCACGCTGCGTTTTAGATAGTTATTATTTGGATGATCGAACTATCTCCGCGGGGAAAATATGTATATTTGAGTTATTAGATACTATTGATTCGTCAAATGTGCTTCTATTTGGCGAGTAGAGTTTGCCTGAAATAATCAAAGGTAATTCCAACCCATAAAGAAACTAGAAGAATATAATTATTTGAAGACCAATTACCCAGGACACCTCCTTATAATCAAGGTAATATATATATTATTGTCATTACGGAGGGAAGAACTTGTGCTATCTAATCTTGAATACAATAATTTGAGTTTATAGAAGCAAAATTTGGTCAAAAGCTCAGTTATATGCCGCCCAAAATATATTGAAAATCTTTCTCTTCTCTTATTTGGACGTTTGGAGTGAAAAGATCAATGAAAAAAACTTACAACTTTTGCATTTTCACCAAATGGCACTTTCTAGACCACAAGTAGTAAATAATCAATAAGAATCTCACACATTATTTTTATTGCATTTTTTATATATAATAAAAAGAATCATACAGACGACGACGTATTATCACGTACTCCACTTTGCTTAATTACTAGGTGGGAAAGTTACTGAGTATTTTTCTTCTCCTATACACATGGTAGGTTTTCCTCCCTTCTTAACCAAAATTTTAGGATTTGATTGAGAATTTCTTCATAACAACGTGTTTTATTCCCTTAATGGACCTACATGAATTCTGATTAATTGAGCTAGTAACCTATACGTACGAATGATACATCAACAACAACCCAGTATAATCCTACTAGTGGGGTTTGGAGAGGGTAGTATGTACGCAGACATTACCCCTACCCTGAGGTAGAGAGGTTGTTTCTAATAGACCCTCGGCATTTTTCCCTTCAAAAACTACCCACCATGTTCTTGGGATGACTCGAACTCACAACATGTTGGTTGGAAGTAGAGGGTACAAATGATAGATCGAATAAGCAAAAAAGAGTTGGCCAGCAGTGTGGCTAATGAATATTGATCTCTATGAATAGTATATATACAAAGCAACAAGCCTCTTGTACACAAATTATATCAAACTAAATCAGAGCATCATTTGAATTTCCAAGGAAAGCACTGAAGATTGGAGCAAGAACCATCCCAAGTAAAATAACACAAATCTTGCTTTCTTCCTTCTGTAGAATCTACACCATCACAACACTTGCAAACCATTCCAATAGTCTTAAATATCTTCAAATACTCTACTGAAGAGGAAAACTTACTGTCTTGGGATTGTAGAGAAAGTGGTCTTGCAGCATCAGCAAGTCCAAATCTTGATTTTTCTTGGAATGAGAAATTGATAAACAAAAGAGATAACAATAGCAAATAAACCTTAAACGATGACATGTTATGTTTTTTTCTTTTTTTTGGTTTCAGACTTTGGAAAACACAACCTATTATGTGCTAATGATTGTAAAAGCAGAAAACAAATTGTTATTAGATGTTCCTTGTGTAGAATTTAAAGGAAAGTGAGTTTAAATAAAGAAATGGATAAAGTCATTTTTAAATCTAGAAAGATGGCTGTTTCCCTCTAGTTTGATTGAAACTTGAAAGGTATAATGTGAGCTTCTAGAGATGAGAGAGTGTATAATACGACAGAAAAGCCCGACCCACACGTTTCGAAAAGGTCCAATGTTCATACGTAATTATTTGTTTGTTAAATTAGTAGGAAATTTCCTTTTCTTACAGTAGTTGGTTTTCTAGATCAAACCGCCCTTCTAGACCCCACAGTGCCTTGTACTAATACACATACCTACAAATTAATTAGCTTATCACCTAGCTAAAGCTCTTATGTTGTTAAGTCTTTGCCCTAGAAACCCCAAAAGTATTAGTAATAAAAAAAATTAATAATCTCTATTTATTTCTCAATTTATTATAGTCATCTAACTTAAGTTATCAATAATCAATTCATCATATCTGATTGTGAGCATTTTCACAGAAACTCCAATGACAGGAGATTAAATTAAGTTTCTTTTTGCTCCAATTAGTAGTGAATATATATTGGAATGACCAAGAAGAAAGGGTGAAATATGCAGTAAATTCAGAATGATGACAACAAATGATTTAATCCAAGAAATAAATAAGTGGTAGTATATAAAATTGGACAAAAACCAGCGCGGGCAGAGCCCACATGATTTCCAGTCATGACCGATAAGCGATAATCACTCCGGTACGCCCACGAGCTGTTCTGCGCTTCGTTTCTACTGATTTTGCCGAAATTGCATAAAGAATTGACAGCCCAGAATTGCTAATGCTTCCCATCAGGATGGTATTAAACATATTTAATTTTATTCATATCTTTTCTACGCCGTTTGTCGTTTTGTTTTCCTCTGGTCTACCAAGTCTTTTCTTTACATAAGTTAGATTTTTATTTTTTTAATGTTAGTTATAATGCCCGTCCTCTTTCTTACTTCGAGCTTCCACGTAAAAGTACTAATTACTGTAGCTTGAATGCCGGTTCGATTTCTTATCGAATACATGACTCACTACGATTCTTTTTCCATTTTTCCATATCCCCTGTCCTCCACTAACTACAAATTCCTCTTGCCAATTAAGCTGAAGTTGTCTTCAAAAGCAGTATCCTCAAACGGTACTTGGCAGAAAAAGGTTATAGAATTACAGCAAGAGTTCAATGAGGAGAGCAGATTACTACACGCAAGATTTTCTCAAGTTAAGAAAGAGTTACTTTCCTTCTTGATAGCATATCTAAATGAATTTTGCTTAGACAGCATATCGACAAAGAGGATGTCACCAATGGAGTTCATGGATTTACCTAGGTCAACACCACGCAAAGCAGTGAGAATATGAACCAAGTAACATGAATCCTGACGAACGAAATTGTAACCTATATATATTTAAAGCTGGCAACACATATATACACCTCGTTAACACTAAATCCGCAATATACAAGACTAGGAGAACAAAACAGGGTGAAAGAAAAAAAAAAGAACACCAAAGTGAACGTATCTTTCACAACACAAAGTCACAACTCCTATATAAAGTCAGAATCTCCACCAAAATGCGGCAGATCTGGATGAGGCCTTCCACCTCCCGGCCTCCTCGGGTCCCTGCATGTAATTTTAAAATGAAATTAATAAAGAGGAACAAAGCAACAGAAGGCGCACAGATGAAATAACTTGTCTCCTTTTCCAGAAGAAACTTGCAAAGTTGGATTATTTTCACTCAACAACATAATTTGCAAACAGATTTTTTCGTGTTTCCCCAATAGAAGAGCACTTAATATGTATACTTAGTTTTTCGAGGACAAAGGCATAAGGCACAAAAATAGAGATTTAGAGATTTCCCTCTTGCTAGTTAAGCCTTGCTATATCAATTTTGTGTTTACATCTAACAAGTAAACACTAGATGGGAAGAACATAATTTCACCTAAAACTAACCGACACGAGATATGCATCAAAGTACCTGATAAAGCGACCTGGCTCAAAGCCAGGAACATCTGGTGGTCCATACGGATCAAAACGAGCACCTGGCGGAACACCCCTGTTTGAAAAGACCAAATAAAATCAATCTTACAATATGCACTTCCCATCTTTGAAATGAGAAAGAGAGAGACTTACGGCAGCCCTCCAGGTAAACGAGGATCCCCACCCATCCCACCAAAAAAGCGAGGGTCATTAGGCCCTGCATCATAAAACATAAAGACCTCAGTTGGCAAAAGACAGAATTAGGACTTCCTTATCTGAACTAAGACAAAACTAGTCACACACACCTACAAGCATGCTCCCACCTCCTGAGCCGCCTCTACAATGACAGAAAGCGAATGGGGGAAAGACAAGATTAGCATGTATACAAATCAGAATACACCAACTGGCAAGTGCCATTCAACATGAAAGGGGAAAACACACAAAGATATCAAACCTGGTTGGGTAAACTCCAGCACCAGGCCCAGGGAAAAGATCACCGCCACCTGAGCCAGGAATGGGAGGAACCACATATCTGTATAATCCATGTAATGTAGGAAGTAAAAATTCTGTGCCACCGCCTCCTAAAACATGATATCAAAGCTTTTTTAACTCTTAACAAAATTTTGTGATGAGCAAGTTAAAACGCCTGTGTGTGTACGCATGTGTGTGGGGGATGTCAACAACCAATACTACACATATTTCTGGTGATCGTAGAACATGCTACCCAGAATTCGAGAACAATCTGTCCCACCATAAGGGATCTCTCCTACCGCTACCTAACTACAGAGTATAAATTACCCTCCTCTCAGAAACTAAAAATAGAGATCAATCGCATATTTATCTGTCTGCCTGCTCCTCCATCCCTTGATCCCTAATCTGATTTTCATCGAGAAAATTATCCACGCAACTTATACTAAGAACCTGCTTTCTTTTCTGTTCTTCTCAATTTTTCCATCTATTTCCTATAAAATCTACTGATAACTGCCACAGCTGACCATTAACAGCTCATCACCAAATCACATACTCAGGCCCACGTATGTACTAAATCTGAACACTTGCCAAAATAGCAGAACCCTCAAATAACCCTTAAATAACAACACTAGAAACACACCCTTATGGGTTACATTTTATTTGGTCTAATATAATCTCAGAAAGAGAGGCACTAAAAGAAGTGGTTAAAAGAGTGGACGAGAAGAAAATCACTGCAATTGCTTAAGAGGAGAGGAAGATTTAAGTAAGGACTTTGTATGAGAAAATACAGAAGGAAAACAGAGCTTTGAGCTTGACTTGGAAGTGTTTGAAAAGCCTGCCAGTCTGATAGTGGAGCAAATACATCCCAACTTTGAACGGAAACATCCTTGAGCGCGTAAAACTATTTTCTGAGATGCAGGATGAAAGGCTTTTCATGAGGATATTTAATCCTACCACCACCACAGTACCTATGGGACGAACCTGCAACATAGGTTGAGAAAGTAGTAGGGTGCGGGAAGGGGGGGGAGTGACTCCTCAAATGATAAAAGCATAACTTCCATATAAAGAAGAAAAATGGGTGGGGATCTCTTAGAGAAAGGATAATCAAAAGCTCTCCTCTTCAGAGACCAAACCTAAGATAAAAGCCAAATGACTAGGAAGAGGATAACCACTGGGCTAGCTGAGCCAGAACAAGAGGAAAAGGCGGGGAAAAATAGAAAGAGTTAGTCAGCACTGCTATAGCCCCAACAGCAATCGAGATATTGTTCAAGGATCTAGCTGAGTGATCTCCCTTGAGGATCAACATAGAGATGACAGAGGTGAGTAAGGCATCAAGGAATACCAAAATACTGCTAGTGTAAGGTTGACATCCCAAATGACTAAGCTAGTTGTATGTAAAGGATATAGGTCTTGATAAGAGAAAGATGAGAGACTATTCCGAGATGGAATCACCATGTCAACCCAGAATTTTTATTAAGTGGGAAGACGACAACAGATAACACCCAAGTAGATTCATGCCACATGTGGCCTGTGGATGGAACATGAGGGGAAAAGTTACATTCACTCTACAGGGCCCCCTACTTCGAGTTAGATTATGAGCAGTGATGGTCTATCTGATTAGGCATTGACTGCAGTTAAAATATGAACTTCAACTCCTAGAGCTTACAAAGGTATACTGCAGAATTCTTATCCAAAAAAAAAAGGTATACTGTAGAATTCGAAGGAGATTTGTCCCGTGGTGATACGCAGATTCTCGAGGGCCCGAGCTTCCTATGCCATCCAATCTCCATCTGGATCAAGGCCAGACATGACCTTGAGAATATCGACCTTGACCTCAAATAGGTCTTCGGCTTCAATTTGGTTCTGTTGCATGATGTATGACCTCAGCAGAAGTAGGGGTTGTTCTCCTCAAGGTCAAAGGCCATTATTGGATGCTTTCAACACTGTCACCCCCTATGATCTCATCTTTTTGACATGGAAAGGGGACGACAGGGGCAGGGGAAGCTACTTCATTTGGGGCAGGCGCCGGACGTACTCTTTCTTGGTGTATAATTGATCCATTGCCTTTCATCTATTCTAGTTTTGTTGACATTGGGTGAGAAAGTAAAACCACTTTCAAGTTCTTCCAACATTGATGATTCACTTCAACATTTTGATTCTTATATTTTGTGGCATGTCCAGTGCCTCTTTTTTCCTTACGGAATCTCCATCTTTACAAGTTGAATTAAAGTAAGTATGCCACATTGTATTCCTTCGAGCCCTTTTGTTATCGGATCTTGAAAATCTAGATCTCTCTACTCCTTGAAATTAGGAGTATCCATGAAGGAACAATCATGTGGGGAAAGAATGGCCTGCTTGGAAGATTCAAAAAAGCCAAGCCTTTTCACATCACAAAGTCCGGGAACAAGGAAAGCCCGGAGTGCATGCTAGTGTCAGTGTAGCTCAAATAGCTAAAGGAACAACTATTATGAAAAATTGAAAAAGAGGCATTGCCAGCTAGGTATACAGCCAAGGTATGGCCACTTGAAACGCGTACTTTGAGGTGAATAGTATCTAGGGCTAGCAGGCTAGGTTGTCTTCTCTCAGTTCACACCTCCCGAGACCGAAAGGGAAGGGAAGAAAGTACATAATCCAAGGTCATACAGATGGAACAAGTACAAGGATTCGAGAAGAGGCGAGGAGGAGAGTGGCAGCTCTCCATCTTTCACCTCTAACAAAAACCTATACCTTGGAATCCTTCCATTTTCTTATCTTTCTCAAGGTATACGCATCTCAAGTTGAAAATACCAAGGTAGAGGAGCATTATACAATCATACCTCACATAATATGATGATGCAATTCATATAAAGTGAGATTCTGAAAATGTGTTTTCTTATGAATCGAGGATCTACTGCATGCATCTAGGTAAGAACAACCAATAAGCTACATATCAAGGTATATATCAATAATTATTGACAGGAATAAGAACAAATCTCTTTTATTTGGCATTACCCTGAGGGAAAAGAACTTTCAGGCTGATATGGGTAATCAGATCTGCGCTCAGCACTAGGCTCGTCTCCAAGTCCTCCTTTTCCAGAACTGCATGCAGGGGATTGTAACTTATGAATTTACTTTGTCACATCTCCAAAGTCCAAATTACAAGTTGAAAAACAAACCAATGGCACGTACCTTGAAGTCTGAGTAGATGAATTCGCCACAGAAGAACCACTATATTTGCTAAGGACTTCTTTGTTTAGTTCACCTACCAGCTTACCCAAATTCTTGAACTGGGCATTGTAATTCGTTCCCCCATCTTCGACAATGTAGTCCTCGACGCTGCAAATTATCAAGATGGACCAATTAGAACACTCAGAACGTTACAAATCAAAAAAAATAACGGAACAATCAGAACATATTCCCCTTTTCAACTAGCAACGAAAGGGAAAAAAAGGTACTTTCTCCTTGCATTGACTTAGGGGTCATAATGCGGAGCTGGAGGGTTGTTGATGTAACAAAAGAAAGGAACTTACCTTAGCTCAAGATGAAGAGGCTCATTATCGCCATCCCTGAGTGTATCTATAAGCAGCTTATTGTTCATTGCAAGGCACTTCACCAACACCTTTTTGGAGCTCTTCTCAGGCTTTGAATACACAAAGGCATAACTATCCTCAAATTCATTCCAATGATCAATCCCTACCTCATCTACTCAAAAGAAAGAGATACAATCATTGCAAATACATATGATGCATCCTAATCATTCCTAATTACACAGAAGTTTATCTGAAATAACCTGAAAATCTCAGAAACAGACTGCAAAAGAAAAGGTGGAAGCGGAAATAATTGCATATAAACAGAGACTAAAGTTTCCAATAATCATTACACCCACACAGATGTACAAAGGAACAGGACTTTAAAAGGGAGATACTCCTCTTCTTTCTGTTTTAACTAGATAAGGACAGACTAAAATGCAGTAATCTCTTCTGGTGCTTGTTTCTCTATAATGTTCCTCTATTCATCTTTATCAAATACTAGTAAAGTTTCTCAAGTCTAGTCTTTAGGAATAAGAAATAAGTAAAGCACAGCTCAAAACTCGTAGATAAATGGGCCTGCCCTGTATCCTTCTCCACTTAAATACCAAGCTTTTATCTACAACGGGATCCGAATTGTGACGTGCACCTAACCCCCACACATCACTTGGGGCATTCTTACCACTAGACCAAAGGCCTAGGATAAAATAGCTTCTCTTTTTTAAATAATATTCATTATTGATCAAAACCATAAACTTCTAAATAAGAACAATCACCAGCACTAATCCTAGGGGTCAAGAAATATACAAAATAATACTCACAATTCTAAAGTTGCAGTTAACCAAGTTGAAGAACTATCAAAATGGGGGAAAAAGACATAAAGCACAAAACTTTCATTCTAAAAACTCCAATTAAATAAGTTCATAGCTGGAATATCAAAACCCCAATACCAAAAATTCAAAATAATACTAACACCCTAAAACCAAAGAAAAAATGGGAAAGGTGAAAACTTAAAATACGAGAAAAACGTACCAGTGGAGGAGGAAGAGAGAGCGTCATCGGTGGAGGCGGAAGGCCCAGTGGCGTGGAGAACAAACCCAGAAGCTAGGAACGCAGCGTGCACCGCGAAAGCTACCTTATCCTGGGCCTGGCGGAAATTGGGCCTTGAGGCCCGTATTACTGCCATAACCAATTGCTCCGTCGCCATTGTTATCGGAATAATGTGAGAAGAGAGTAGTGTTTTTGCGATTTCGGATGAGTGGAACAACTTCTAGTGCTTTGAAGTCTTGTAGAAGAAGAAATGACCAAATGAAAAGGAAAGCCCGAGTTATTCTGGTGTACTAGTAGCCAATGTGTATCCCGCACCGACTTGAGCCTTCGTCTCCCGAATTTTGTACATAATGCAATTTGGTCCCCGGACAATCAAATTTGACAATTACTCTGTTTATTTTATATTGTGGCATGGCTGAAAATAAAGTTTAAAATGTCAAATTGAGTCCTACTGATATATGTAAATTGTAATCACCAGTTCAAATTGTAATGTTCCCTACACTGTCTTTTGCTAATTATATAATTGGGTAAGTTAATATAAATTATTTAATCTCCTTCTATCACACCCCATATTTTCATACGTGGAAGTATATAACAAGTAAATTGATATAAGATCGAAAATGAGATGTTACGTCCCGCATTTTTGTACGTTAAAGTTTCATTGTAAGTTAATCAACGTAAGTTCGGGAATGAGATTTATTTTGGGATTATAAGTATTACGCTATTTCAAATGAGTGGTGAGTAAATTAGTGAAAGTAAGAGGGTAAGCAAATCAAAGAAAATGAATATCGTCAAAGTTTGATATTTTAGGATAAAATACGGTTCAAACTATAATACCCAGTATTTATGGACTTGTACCATACAAGGTATCTCATGGCTATGATAGTAAGGTGTGTTGAAAGTAAACAGTATTTTAAGTAATTTGAGATAATTCCTAATTACATAAATAATTGGTAATTATTAATTTTAGTGGGAGATTAACTTATAATTAAGAAATTATTGGATTATTGAGGGAAAATAAAGTTGATTAAGGGATCTTGACAAGCCTAAAGTGCCCAAATGTGGCAGCACCCTATGACCCTATAATTACTCTTAAAATCATATTGTTAGGTGGCAAAAGTTAGTGAAATTCTTTGGCTTAGTTATCCTTAATGGGGCCCACACCCATGAGAGATTAAATAGACCTCTCTAATGTCATTATACCTCTCTAATGTCATCAATGAAATAAGGCTTCAGCAAAATTCATCCAAGGATTATACTACGAGACTTCTTAGAAACGGGAAGCAACAGGATTTTGTAATTCTACGAAAGCACGGTGCAATTTTTCTCAAAATATTCTATAGATTTTTTTCCATTTCAATTTTGCCGTCACGTATTTTATTGTAATTGTTGTTTGTTAGAGGGATTGTCAAGAGAATCGGCTCAGGTATGTTAAGGTTATCCCTTATTTCTTTTGGCATAATTTATACGTCACAAACGAAACGAGGAGATGCACAATTTTCGTAAATAACTCTATTCATAGAATTCTAGGTGTGTATATTCTTAATTTCTCATGTGAATTATTATTCTGTCGTCTGTTCATGGGTCTTAGAAAATACGTAAGTTGATAAAGTTTACTTCATAGTATTAATCAAAGGCAAAATGGTCTTATGACCCTCCGAATGATTTTATTAACGTACTTCTCGTGCATTTCATTTATATATATTGACACATGACCAGATGGCATTATATACTCGTATATATGTATATTATATGTATATGGAATATGGGAAAAGGTTACGGTGTTATATACGCACCACCATCTAATCAGCTAGTATACGTTGATGATTTTGCCCACAGTGGACGAGATGATATGATGAGATGCCCTCAGAGGCTAGATGATATTATGAACACATGTACCTATGCATGACATGACATACATACGCATATGCGTGACTCTATAAGTATTTCATAATTTACAAATCTATCCAGACTTACAGGTTGAGTCATTTACTCTACATTTCTTCCATGCCTTTTATATACTTATTTATATGCCTTACATACTCGATACATTATTGGTACTGATGTTCCTTTTGCCCGGAGACGCTGCGTTTCATGCCCGTGGGTCCTGATAGACGGGTTGAGAGTCCTCCCAGTAGACTATCAACTCCGCGGAAGTTGTTGGTGCGTTCCATTTGCTCCGGAGTCGCTTATTTGGTTAGTATGATTTAGACACGTATTGTTTGGTATGGCGGCGCCCTGTCTCGATCTGTATGTTAAGTATGTACTCTTAGAGGCTTGTAGACAAATATCATGTATATGCTTGTATGGTCTTTTCGGCCTATGTTTTGAGTTTACAAATGATCATGTTGGCCTTATAGGCCTGTATATTATATGCATAAATTTTTATATCAGGTTGAATCGTCCGATATTGAGTATTCCCTTATGTTTATTCTGTTTAGCCCATGACATCCCATTTGGACCATTTTCCAATGAAAGTACAATAAGAAAGATATGTTTTGTTGGTATTCGGTTAAGTAAGGTATCGAGTGCTAGTTGCAGCCCATAGGTTTGGGTCGTGACACCTTCTCCAAAATTAAAAATAACAAATAGAGTTAGAAGATATGACACATCATATAAGACATTTGCTTTTTTTTTTGGGTTACTCATATATACTTATAGATATAATTAAAATTATGATTTTGGTTAGTGTTATGCTGCCCACAAGTAGAGAATAGTCTATTGTTACACTTACGTTATTACATTATGAAGTGTTTCTCAAATGGTGGTGTTATCTAAAATCTGCTTCCAAACCCCTTCCTTTGGTTGGATATTTTCTACCCTATTTGATTCTCGCTAGTTGTGGCTTATAGACTGGATCTCCCAAGGACCCCAACCCTGCTAGCAATGACCTACATGTAGAAATGACAGGGTTATAATGAAGTCCCTATGTTAATCATATGTATTACCTCTATAGAGCAAATAATCACTTTAAGCGAAGTGAAATTGTTATCCATAGCAAACTGCAAGCCTTGTGTTGATTAGCACCTGAGTAACAAGCTGATAGTTAACTGTGATTAAGTTTAATTATAATGTTAACTAGAGTTAGTTAGTTAATGAGTTAGTTAGAGTCGGTTATTTTATTAGCTGCTAAATACTGTAGCTACTTGTACGGATTTCATTCGTTCAGAAATATAAAAGCTAGCTTTCTTCTTCTCTCATCTCTCTCTTCTCATTAGCTTCAATCGTGCTTCTATGGCTTCTACCATGGTATCAGAGCCATCGGTGTAGATCTAGTCGAACTAGCAAACTAATTCCTTCTTCTAGGTTACTTCAACTCTACAAATTGAGGTGCAGAATTGTCTCGTAGTAACTCGGAATCGAAGTTAGGGTTTTCAAGTCGTACTCTTTGAAGTTAAATTTCTGGTAACAATGGCAGTTGAAGATGACCAAGTCAATGATTCTACTGCTCCTACTCGTACTGCCACGGCCACGTTCAGAAAATGGAAATTTTGTGACCAGTTCCTCATTTCCTACAATCGATCATAATCATCCTCTGTACCTATCACTGACACACCAGGTAGTTCTCTGATCTCTCTTCAGCTTACTAGGTTTGATAACTACGCTTTATGGAGTTGCGCAATGAGAATTGGCTTGTTAGGTAAAAGCAAGGTAGGATTTGTTGATAGTAGGTTTCCTAAATCTAGGTTTGAATCTGAACTTCATGATCTGTGGGAGAAAATGAATGCTATTATTTTATCGTGGATAATGAATGTTGTGAGTACGGGTTTGTTGAGTAGTGTCTTATATGCATCTAGTGCTCATAAGGTTTAGAAAGATTTAAAGGAGAGATTTGATAAGGTTAATGGTTCCAGAATAATGTACTTACATAGAGAAGTTCACACCTTAACTCAGGAAGTTATGACTGTAACTGACTATTTCTCCAAACTAAAAGAGCTTTGGGATGAATTTGATGCCCTTATGCCATGTCCTGGGTGTCCATTTCCTGAGTCAAAGAAGTATGCTCAATATTTTGAGTATCAAATACTACTTCAGTTTCTTACTGGACTAAATAAGTCCTGCTCTCAGTCAAGGAGCTAGATTATGATGATGTCTTATCTACCTAGTATAAACAGAGCGTACTCTATGTTAGTTGATCAGCAAAGTCAGAGAAATCTTGTTAATATGCCACAAGTAGCTCAAGTTTCTGAGGCCTTGGAGAATTTAGCTATGTATAGTAGCAAAGGCACAAATAATGCTGGAAGTTACAAACAAAAACTAAGTCAAGTTCAATGTGAATATTGCCACTACAAGGGACATAACAAGGAAAATTGCTATAAGTTGGTTGGATACCCTCTTGGCTTCAAGTCCAAGAAGAAAGGTGTCAATAATGGACAGTATGCAAATCAAGTATGTAGTGAAGAGGTGAATTATGCAGACAAATTAGGTATGGGAAGTAATATAGCTCTAATGCGGTTCAACAAGGCAAAGTTGGAAATCAATCTAATGCGGGTGCCTTACAACAACAACCAGCAAATCAGTCTGCATTCTTTCAGAAAATGCCACTCTCTACTCATGTTTTCACTCCTGAACAATATCAACAAATTGTTCACTTGTTACCCAAAGTTAGTAAGGATCAGACTCATCAAGCAAGTCAACTGCTGCAGGTATTCTAAACAAAGTGAATGCTTTTATGTCTCATTGTGTTAATAACAAGTGGATTGTTGACACTTGGGTATCAATCCATATGACTTCTAGCTTGATATACTACATAACTATAGATCACTTCCAAACACAGAGGAAAACAAAGTAAAATTACCTACTAGTAGTGTGGCAATAGTGTCACACAGAGGATATGCCTTTGTATTGAGCAATAGGAAATCTCTAATGTCTTGTATATCCCTGATTTTAAGTTCAATCTACTTTCAGTTTCAAAACTTGCTAAGGAACTAAAATGTATGGTTGGCATCTTCCCCGACTTTTGTATCTTTTAGGACCTCTTCAGTAATCAGGTGAAGGGAATTGGTAAAGAAGAACATGATTTATACATATTGTGTGAGAGTACCTCTATACCAAACTCATCTCAGTCAAAAAATAAGTGTGCCAGCACAACAAAATATTGTGCCTACTTCTTCAGCAAGTGATGCCTCTATTCCTCCATATACTTCTAGTACTTCCTCTAGAATACTTGTCTCTAGTACTTGCAACTTATGGAATAAGAGATTAGGATATGATCCTATAGATGTAATAAAGAAGATAGAATCATTGAGTGAGCTGACAACAGGAGTACTTAGTCGGCCTTGTACTGTATGTCCTGTTGCTAAATAAACCACGATGTCTTTCCAGCTAAGTAATACTACATCTAAGTCACTAGTTCACTGTAATATTTGGGGACTATATAGAGTACCGACACATGATGGTAAAAGTTACTTTGTCACCATAGTTGGTGATTACAACAGGTTTACTTGGATATTTCTTTTGAATTGCAAATCAGAAGCAATTGTATTCCTATGAGATTTTCTTACTCAAGTAAGTAATGTGTTCTCCACTATTGTTAAAAGTCTAAGGACAGATAATGGAAGTTAATTCTTTAGTATTTAGGTCAAGCATTTGTTGTCTAGTCTTGATATTGTACATCAGAGTACTTGTGTTTACACACCCCAATAGAATAGGGTAGTAGAAATAAAACATAGAACTATTTTGGACATGGCTAGATCTCTCAGATTTCAAGCAGTTGTGCCTTTAAGATTCCGGGGAGAATGTGTTACTACATCAGTGTATCTACTAAACAAATTACCTTCTAAAGTAATTGGATACAAATCTCCTTTTGAAGAGATGTATATGCTTCCACCTTCTTTATCTCATCTCAATGTATTTGATTGTCTGTGAGATAATTTGTTGTATTCTTAAGCTAATCTTCTGCTCAAAAGGGGTATATACTGTATGACTTATATGAAAAGAACTTTATGGTTAATAAAAATGTTGTGTTTCATGAATCTATTTTTCCTTTCAAGCATGTTAGAGATTCAGGAACTATGTTTTTTCCTGTCCTGGATCTATTATCTCCTAATTTGGATGTTGTACCTCCCATCTCTTCTTTAATACCTACAGTAGAAAGGTCATCTGAGCTTGTTGCATATCATGTGCCATCAAATTTTTCTGCAGAAGTTCCCTCTTCTCCTTCAGACAGAATTGCTTCTGAACCAATTTCTTCTATTGTGACAAACCTTCAAGACAATGTGTGTGATGAATTATCTGCAGGTCGCAGGTCAATCTGACCCTGCTGAGAATCTTGAAGGATGCAGGAGATCTTCTAGACCAAGCAAGCCACCTGTGTGGTTAGAATTATGTCACTCTCTCCAAAGGATCATAATGAACTTACCCTATTTCCTCCTATGGCGACTATCCATATATTTCTTCAACCTTTAAATAGGTACTCACAACCTACTCAGCTATTATAGAACCTGCCACTTTCAGAAAGGCTGTTACTAATCCTAGGTGGGTGAAAGCTATGCAGTTGAAGATTGTTGCATTAGAGGACAATCACACTTGGAGTGTTGTATATCTTCCACCTAGAAAGACACTTATTGGTTGTAGGTGGGTGTATAAAGTCAAATATAAAGCATCTGGGGAGGTAGAAATATTCAAAGCTAGGCTGGTTGCAAAAGTTTATAGTCAAAAGGAAGGTTTAGATTATGGTGAAACTTTCTCTCCTGTAGCTAAGATAGTTGTTGTCAGATCCATTATTGCATTAGCTGATTCTCAACAATGGTTGATTTTTCAGACTTTAATGGTAATCTTGCTGAAGAGGTCTATATGCATATACCTGAGGGGTTTGCTAGACAGTGGGAGAATCACAAGAGGGTCTGCAAACTTCATAAGTCCCTCTATGGACTTAAACATGCTCCAAGACAATAGAATATGAAATTGACAGAAACTCAACTTCATATGGGGTTTCCGCAAAGTAATTATGACTATTCCTTGTTCAAAAGAAAGCTGGGAGTGACATAGTAGTCCTACTGGTATATGTAGAAGATCTTTTGATCACTGGGAACAACCAACAATTGTTGTGTGATACCAAATCAGATCTCAAGAAAAGGTTCATGATGAAGGATCTAGAAGAGCTAATATTCTTCCTAGGTATTGTGTTTCAAGGTTTAAACAAGGAATTCTCATGTGTCAAAGGAAATATGCACTAGAGTTAATTTCCAAGTCAGGTCTAAGTGGTGCAAAGCCAGCTGGAACACCATTAGAGCTGAACCAGAAGTTAACAACCACTGAATTTGACAGGTGCTTCAATACTAACAGTACTCACTCAGATGAAGCTCTCAAGAATCTCGGTGCCTATCAAAGAATGGTAGTGAGGTTGATGTATCTTACTATGACCAGGCCAGGCATTGGATTTGGGGTTCAAGTGTTTAGCCAGTTCATGCATTGTCCCAAAGTTTCTCATATGGAAGCAGCATTAAGAGCTGTGAGGTATATAAAGGAGGCACCAGGTTTGAGACTGCTCATGCCTGTAGAATTTTCAAGTAAACCGACTGCTTACTGTGACTCAGATTTGGGGGCATGCATACAGACAAGGAGGTCCGTTACAAGGTATCTAGTCAAGTTTGGTAATGCACTGATATCTTGGAAGTCTAAGAAGCAAAGTATTGTCTCCAGAAATTCAGCAGAAGCAGAGTTTAGAAGTATGGCATCATGTGCAACAGAAGTTACATGGTTGACCGATTTATTCAGTGAGCTAGGTGTCAAGATTGAGATGCCAATAACGCTGATATGTGATAGCAAAGCAACAATCCAAATAGTTGCTAATCTAATTTTTCATGAAATAACAAAATACATTAACATAGACTGTCATTTTGTGAGAGAAAAATTAGTCAGGGATTGCTGAGAACTGAGCATATAAATACAGAAGATCAACTAGCAGATTTGCTCACAAAGGGACTGGTAAAGCTCAGCATAATTACTTGCTGAACAAAATTGGACTAGTCTGATGAGACCGACTCTTATGGGAAGAAAATGAGTAGTTCCCAAGGCGTAAAGCTAGAGCCGTCAAAATATGTCAGGCTAGTCTGAGCTCATATCGTGGCATTAACTAGGTGTCTCCTCTCCATATTTTTGTAATAAGTGCACTTGTATTATGTTAGGATTCCTCCTCTTATATAAAGGGAATATTTGTCATTTGGTAAACGTCTGTTGCTCCATACTCTCTCCAGTCTAAAATAAGTGATTTTTTACTTTTTTTCTTGTGGTCCAAAATAAGTGATTTTTCCAGATTTCAAGAATGAATTAATTTTTTTTTCCTACATTGCCCTTGGAGTAATTAATGTGGAATATGTGTTAGGAGTGTTTATGTGAAGAGACAATAAAGGTTAATATGGTCATTTTTATTGCTAATTAATATTAAAAGGTGGCTTTCTTAATATGTGTGAAAACAACCAAAAAATTACTTATTTTGGACCGGAGGGAGTACTAAATATACTAGAACATTCTCTCCGATCTCTAACATTTTCTTGGTCTCGTTATCTCATTTATTGCTCATATTTATTACGTTCTATCTATTGTTCTTTATTTATTGTTTATTATTGGTCATAAAGAGCCGTAATTAATTTATTTATAACTGTTATTCCCCATCGACCACTCTCGATAGCTCCCAGCTGAGCTTCAGACTCGACCCCGAGGCCCTCGAATAGGCAATCTCGAGGTCCTGATTGACAGCGATTCGGTTTGGTTAACATCTTGCTTTTAAGCTCTTATCTCGTTTCTAAGTCTTTCACGTAGCATCAACTGTTTAACAACTAGCATAAAAATTCACGTATTTTTAGAACCATTAAATTAAATTAAATTAAATTATTATTTTCACGGTAAATAATAATACTAGGAAAAAAAATTAATGATCTAATTATGAAAGGAAATAACTAAAATTCAGGAAAAAAATGATAAAAATAAGGGAAGAAAAATAATATGAAAAGTAGAAACTTACTACGAGACAAAAATTCTCTTTTTTAAATTTTTTTTTTTTTGAGAAAAAGATACTAAACCAACTTAGAGAAAAAATAAACAACAAGAAATTATATTATCAAGAGGAAACAAGAAAAAGGCTTTATCCCCGACAAAGATTGACTCATGAAGGGGAAAAAAGGTAAAAAAGGTTTGTGAATAGGCCATAAGAATCTTATGTACTAGTGATGGTGTGTCTGTGCTACGTCCTGGCCCAAGCTCAATTTGAAATATTCGAATATTTTGCATACAAGAATAATTGGATAAATAATTTTTCTTCAACTAAAATTTGAGTGTTCGAGGATTAAAAGGTAATGTGTATTTTAACTATCGACAGCGTATATATTTACCAATTTATGGTCTCTTATGCATTTGAAGTTAATTGATTCATTTCATACCATATATTTTAATTTATATATGCATGATAATAAATTGAATTTCTTTTAAGTTCAACTGTCCAATAAAAAAGCATGAAAATCACAAAAATATTGTTCCTTTCCGTTGTGGTGAGCTTAAAAAACTTAGAGTTTCTTACGACGCTATTTATTTCTTATTTAATTTATGTACAATGTGGTTTCGAGATATTAATAGTTACATGAGGTGCAACAATATTGTATACTTAAATTTTTATGATTACTGATTGGTTAATTATGTGGTCTTTTGAGAGTTTTTTTTAAAGAGCAGTTCAAATTTAACAAATTCTTAATATATAACGAACGTAAGTACGTGCTTCTAATATAAGTTTTAATAATCTTACACACCTACTTTAGGCTTCCCTTTTATCAAAATTTCTTGTTTTTCTTAAATTTAGAATATAAACTTTGTTAATTTCTTAATATCATATTTTTTTGAGCTACAATATATTCCAAATTATTTTGGTTCAAGAAACATTGCAAACAACCTTTCTACCTTTACAAGGTATGGATAGAGTCTATGTATATATTATCCTCCTCAGATCCTTTTTTGGGATTACACTGAATTTATTGTTGTTGTTATTTTACTAAGAAATTAGACGTAAATTAATATAACATGTAGAATAATTTAAAATTTGATACCTTAAATAATGTTTTAAATGTTTTCGTCATACAAAATATATAGAAAATGAAAAGAATATTAGTTACTTTTCTTGATTTAGACTTTCTTTTCTCTTTTCTCTTTTCTCTTTTCTCAAAATGCATGTTAAGCTATTTTTTCAATTATTAACTTGGTGCTACAACAACGAAAGAGTTAGAGCTGATAAAATATGATTTAAAAGCATTGTGACGTATATTACTTTTGCTGTAAATTTTATTTTCAAAATGTTAGAAATTTATATCTGAATGTATGTTTTAATCCATATGACATCGAAACTGGAGTATTCTACCATTTTCTAAAACTAAAAAAGAAATAAAATAACTAATGTCTTTTATTTTTTAGATAAAACTTTTTTATTTGTAAATTTTGTTAGAACATCCTATCAAATAAATTTAGTTTAGTATTTCAAAAAATATCCTTATATGGTTGGGACTCCCAGGATGCTAATACACAAAGAACACATGATTTTTGTCCAACATGTCTTCCTTGCCTTCAACTTGATTTTTGTTCTCTTTGACAAAAGGTCTTAAAATACTAAGGAATGATGCAAACAAATTTGTATTTCTTTTATAATTTTTTGCCGATCGATATTGTTTTACCTTTTTTTTTTCTTTAGGAACTTGATAGGTAATCTAGCATGTGAATTCCTAATATGAGGTAATCAATTCAGTTTTCAATAATCTCTCTTATTAACTTTTTTTAAGAGAAAGCACATCAGCTGACACGTGTTTGAAAGTTTGGGTGGAGCCCATTAACCTCGACACAGAGTATGTATAGTTATATAGAAATTCGAGAAAACGTATAAAAATTTATGAAAGCACTCATTAATTTTATGTACAAAAAAAATTCAGCACCCACAAACTTGAATTCCTAGATCCGCCACTAGGTGTAGCCCACATCTCTCCTAGGAGCAGTATTTACGCCAACTCATAAAAGACTACAACTATTGTTGCACACTGTACAACAACTTAAGCATGAGCTAAGCAGTAGTATTTCTGTAGCAGCTGAAGTTTAGCTAAATGCCGACGTTGCCTCCTTTGAGCATAAAGCCAAAATAAATGAAATTCCCAAAATACCATTACTACCCCAAGCTCAATGTAGTAAAGTAATGACGGAGAAATTAGACGAACACGACAAAAGGGCAAAGGATTGTACCAAATGCAGCTCTCACAAAAACAAAATGTACTTACAATTAAATTATTAGACCTTTTGTTGCAACACATAGATTCTCTTTACAACCAATGAAGTTAAGAAATATTGTAAACGAGGGGCGGATGCAGCGTATAGAGTACGGATTTCTGGGAATCTAGTAATTTTTGCGTAAACTTTATATTTATATTAAGAAATTCACTAAATATTTATATATATCTTATTAAGAACCCAATTATTATTGAGTATTAATCTAAAAATTACTGTAGGAACTCATAAGCCTCAAATCCTGGATTCGCCTATAAACAAACCATTTTAATCAGCTTGCAGATTGACTCAATTGAGTTATTGGACCAAATAGATTGGATTTTTATTTATTGCACATCATCTTGATTACTTGAAGGGTCTGATTGGTTTTATTTTTTAAAAATATTTGCTTTTTAAGTAATTTGGAGGGACATACCTTGTCATTTGATAATTGATATTCTAATTGGCCTTATTTGGTACGCCACAAAACTTGGCACAGAGTAGTATCACATAAAGTTGTCCTTAAGCAAATTTCAAAAAGCAAAAGGTCAAAATACTTTTTACTTTATAACTAACAATTTTTTTTTACTTTCATAAGATTAAAAGTCACCCCCTCAGCAGTAATAATCTTTGATTTTAATAAGTTCATATATTGAATTTTATCATTCTGCCGCAGATATTCTGGCTTCCACCTGCTTCTCCTTGAGTTTGTTCTAGCTCCCAGAAGAAATTATCCACTTTTTTTTTTTGGTTTAGACGATGACAACAACAATTACGCCTTAATTTCAAATGAGTAATCGGCTACATGCTTTCTCATTGACAATTGTTTCATTTAAATTTATCTCAAATCAATATCGTACATCGTACAAAATAAAAATAAAAGTATTAAAAACATATAAGACCAAAAGATTAATTATTAGAAAGCATAAGACCAAAAATAAATATACTAATATGACTAAAACATATTTTAAACTAATTGATATAGCTAAGTAGATAGAAGATGACCAAAAAAGCATAGAGGCGATAGACCTTAAGAGAGTAAAACATCTGTATTTTATTTATTTTACACAATAAAAATTCCAAAATCAGAATCGACTTATGGTATCTTTACAATTATCTATCGGGGTGGGGGTGGGGGTGGGGGTGGGGGTGGGGGGGGGGGGGGTTAATCTCTAATATCAACTGTCCAATTATGCTGATGAGGAAGAAGCACTAGGGGAACTAGGCTCAACATGTTTCCTTCTAGTTGCTCTAATGTAACAAAAAGTTGCCACAAAGAATGTTGTTGCTAAACCTCCAAGAATAATTCCACCTCCAAAAATTGACTTATCAACTAAATGATGATGCTTAATCTTGATTTCACGAGCTTCATCAACTTCATTAATCTCTTGTTGATGTGGAGAACCAACTTCTTGTGACAAATTTCCCTTCTCTTGATGATGTTTTCCAAGTTTTCGAATCGAAGACGATGGACTAGAAGCAGGAGAATTTACAAAATTTGTTGCATTTTCAGCCATGGCTAGATACACAAATGTTTCTGTTAGGATCAAGAAAAGAACAAGAAACTTAGACATGGTTGTGTATTATTCTTGATATGTTGATGATTTTTGGCTTGTTTTTTGAGGTAATGTTGCTTAGGACAGTGTATCGATAACCTTATATATAGAGGTTTTCAATGGAAGATTTCATAATCATGCATGTGGTAGGATGCAAAGTCCTCTTTGTATTAATTGGACTGTTTTTTGAAGAATAATTTAGTTGTTGTTATGTAATTGTCTGCAAAGTGGGGAAAATCAAAGAAAATGCACGTGAAACCGATAGAATATTTGGAATACCTACTGAATTAATGAAGGGAACATGATGTTTCATTGTAATGTTTGTGATGCATTTACTTTGAAAATTTACTATAAATTTGATTAGTGTAATGGAAGGTACAGATCTCAATAAATTTAAAGTTGAATCTTTTATTGGGGGCTGTGGCCTTCCCTGGCTTAGTTTATAATTAGAAACTTTAAACAGCTGTGTCTAATAGTTAAACTTAATTTGACAGTTGTAATCTACCAAAATGCACAAAGAAACCGAGATGAAGTTTCTATTTTAAAAACTAATGAATCGTGCTGTACTATCCTTAACCTAAGGGTTTCTGTTCATAAGTAAAGAACTTTTGAGCTTCAGCTTTTAGCAAGTTTTAGCCGTGTTCGTTGAGAGGTCGAGCAAGGATTTCAACTTTGTGAATTTTGAATTTTAGAACTAACTTCAAATACTATTAATTGGATTCTAAATTTAGTAATTTTTTACATATTTAATGAATTTCTTAATATAAATATCTTTTACATATTTTTTACGCTGGGTGCAAATACGTTTTTTCACAAAGGAAAATTAATCACCAGTAAGTGAGATTTTCTTGTCCTTAGTGTTAAGGGAAACAATAGCCAAATCTTTTTATTGAACTTAGTATTAAGAGCAAAAACAGGTTTGTGAATTTTTATTTCAACAAAAAAATTCCAATATGAAATTTCAGAAGTTGCGTGACTTTACAATAATTGAACCAAGAATCTACGAATATCTGAAAGTTTTTCCTCGACCAAAACCATAAAAAGGTGAACACCTCACGAACGGACATAATGAGAGGCGGACTTATGTTATAAAGACAGATGTCACCGGGACCTGAAAAATTTTCATTTATATATCTTTAAACAATAGTAATATATTAGTAGAGGCATCCTATAATATAAAGTAAAGTTTGGTTGAATGTAAAAAGTGCAATCACACCCTTCAAATCATAAGTTCGCCTCTGGACATAATAAGCGATTTATAACATTACTAGTCAAGGAAAGCATTTGCGGAACCCCTTTTTTATGGATTTGAATAACTATATATGATGACCAGCAAATGGGAAACATCAGATGTATAAAATAAAGGCTAATTTGGACCGAAGACACCATAATATTAACTATTAGTTGCATGTCAGCTCACTGTCTCACCTTCCATTACGAAGAACTTATTGCTTTCATTTTTAAATATAGATATTTGCTGTCAATTGGATGGCCAGTTGAAGATCCTGCAATTATCAAAACAACAGGGGCGATACGTTTGTTAGTTGCACGTGCACACCGGTCTGGGGCTGATGTTGTCAATTATGTAGCAATGGGGCAGAAGGCCACATGTATATTCTCAGAAATCCCGCATGAATAGACTCCAAAGAAAGGTCACACCCGAGGGTGTGATATAGACAACCTATCCCAATTAGTGACTGCTTTCACAGCTTGAATCCGTCACCTATAGGTCACACAGAAATAATTTACCGTTGCTCAGAGAACAATATTATGCACGTAACAAAAATGGATAACTCAGACAACTTTAATAATGCATTTTATGATAACCATGATTATAAAATCGTTGGGACCAAGTATACCAAAACTTGGTGAAATGAACTGAGCCTAAAATTGGGATTAAATGATTAATAGGTTGAGCTGATCATTTAGAAGCTACCAGCTGACAATTATATCGAAGAGAAACCAAAGAGGATCCTTCCTTGCACCAACCAAATCTATGGCATGGGCGATTCTTAGAACAAAATTTACACCACAGAATGATTGCTTAATTGAAGAAAATTATAGAGATTCCCGTTCACGAGAAACCATGCTTTTCACTCGTCTATTACAAAAATAATACATCTCTTTGTTTAGTAATAAACTTTTAATTCCATATTCCCATTTTACTCTTAATAAAAACAGGTGATAAGCCAATTCAATTCGCCACCTAATATAAGACTTCGATGAAAATCCAATTCCGACTAGAAATGAGCAAATCATTCAACCAAATGTTTCAAAGGTGCTGTGGAACAAAATGATCAGAGCAAAATCAGAATTACATTAAACATAGATACATGATATAATAAAGCTCAGGCATAACTATAATGTAAACCGGATTTTAAATTTTCATGCGTCTATTGGTACTATTATAACATTAATCATAAAATCCAGGAACTAAAAAGAAAGAAACAAGGATAAAAAAAGTGCCAACAGGACAACTACTTCAGTCCAAGCCTCAAAAAGGCCCATCATGCTGCAAAGGCTCAACATTAGATGAGGAGCTTTTCAATGGCATCCTGCACAATGGGAAAAACAAGGATTTTAGTAGTACTACATAAGGGAAGGAGGCTCAGGTGGGGGTGGCCCCAGTGGATGAGAAAATGCGAAAACGAGGCTCAAATGGTTCAGCCATGTGCGGAGGAGAAGCCCTGATGCCCCGGTGAGGAGTTGTGAGCGGCTAGCAGTGGTTGGCGCGAGGCGAGGCAGATGGAGGCCTAAGAAGTATTGGGGAGAGGTTATTAAGCTGGACATGAAAATAATGCGGATTTCTGAGGACATAGGAAAGTCTGGAGGTCTAGTATTAGGGTTATCGGATAGGGGCTTCTAGAACTTTCGTACTTCTTTCCCGGGGCGAGGTGGGATTTCGTAAGGCCCTCCATAGATGTCTTGCGTTTTGTATCGTGCCCCCTATGGTAGTTACTGGTAGATGTTATTGTATGTCTTTTAATTTATGGTTTGATGTGTAGTTAACTATTTATGCAATTTCTGTTGGAGTCACTAATGTTCTTTTGCTTTTCTTTTTCTTTCACCTCCTCTTTCTCTTTCCTTTCTCCTGAGCCGAGGGTCACTTGGAATGTTGTTGTTACATAAGGGAAGGAGGTTTATATATAGAAGAATAAACATATAAATAGACAAGAAAACCATTTGGGATATTACCTTTAATTGTTGTATTTGAGATTTCAACTGGCTTCCCTCATTGCTTGTCACTGAACAAGCAATTACAGGTCGGGTAACACCACACGCCCGACCAAGAGCTTGCTTTGAAGGGACAAAGACATATGGCACATTCTGAAAGTACGAGGGGGAAAGATAAAAGAAAAAAGTTAGAAAACTTTATTTAAAACCAACTTGCCTGTTATCTCAAAGATTATTTGAATAATAGGTAATTTAGCACCAAAAAAATGATATAGTATTCCAGGTGACAGAGCAAAAACTGAAAGATATGAATATTCATAATACGGTCATTTTTAAAAGACTACACCAAAAGATTAATAGCTAATTTAGCACCAAAAAAATGATATAGTATTCCAGGTAATAGAGCACAAACTGAAAGTTACGAATATTCATAGCACGATCATTTTTAAAAGACTACACATCAAAATTCTGGGTACAACTATCACTGAGACCATGCAGATACACTGAAGAACGGTTTAAAATCATAGAAGACTATATAAAGCAATAACAAATAAGTATATTTGTCTACAAGCAGGCCCGTTTAGCCCCTAATGCCGATTTAGCACCACAAAATAATATAGTATTCCAGGTAACAGAGCAAAAACTGAAAGATATGAATATCCATAGTACGATCATTTTTAAAAGACTACACATCAAAATTCTGGGTACAACTATCACTGAGACCATGCAGATACACCGAAGAAAGGTTTAAAATCATAGAAGACTATATAAAGCAATAACAAATAAGTATATTTGTCTATAAGCAGGCCTGTTTAGCCCCTAATACTGATAATAACATCCTTTACAAGTGTGTAGTTCCAATAAGATTTATCCTTTTTTAGCTGTCAAAGCTTTTTGCACATAACGATTACGATGTAATCACAAGTACAGTACATTTACTTTTTTGTTCAAAAAAAGTACAGTGCATTTATATCATGGATTATGATGTTCTTACTCCAATTTAAATACACTCACACTAAATCAGTTTATATAACTGTATGGCAATAAGTTACGTTATCCAACTCTCTTTGTTTATCAGCAGTGCATCAATCTTTCATTGATGATAAGAAGCACAGCAATCTCTTGAAGATTAAAAAAATTACCCCCAGGGCTTGCTTTGGTTCAATGGAAAAGGTACACTGCATGTGATGTATAGCAGGCGCTTGTCACAAGTTCAAATCCTAGCTGGTTAACCAAGTATACTATTTATTAATGGAGAATGGTAGAGAAGAGATCCCGGTGTCTCGGTCATTCTCATTCAGTTGGGAAGAATTTTCAAATTACTTTTATCTAAAATCAGAATGCCAAATAGAGTAGGAGGAAACAAAATGGTTTTCCAAATTATGAAAGAGTATTACAAGGATATGGTGTATGCATAAGAGAGACAAATATAACATCTCTTTTGGCAATATACGGCCTTGGAAATAGCCTCTCTACCTTCACTAGGTAGCGGCAAACTACCTTCCCCAAACCCCATATGTGGAAATATACTGGGTTGTTGTTATAGCCTTATACCTGCCCTACCGGGAGGCGGGGCAGGTATAAGGCAGAAAGAAAGAAAGAACTTTAGCAGTATCAAAACCATATTCATAGGAAGTTGCTACACTAATACAAATGCTATCATTTTGGAAGGGGAAATAAGAACTAAGAGATGACTGAGAAAGTGAGAATTCCAACATCACATTAGAGTACTGCTCGGCTGCACGCATAAATTTTCATAGTTATTGCCACAAAACGACTTGAACATGTATAACATACAATCTGGCTTCGTCTTTTTAGTTTTATTTTCAAGACAACAAAAACATTACACGTCAAAACATAGAAAAAAAACAGGAAACGGCTACAAGAATCTTATTTAATACAACAGCAAATCCAGTGTAATCCCACATAGTGGAGTCCGAGGAAGAATCTTGTTTAATACAAACTCTTCAAAATGACGAGCTTATAAACTGGATTATGTATAGCATACACATGGTTTCGATAGATTCTGGTATCAAATTAACATAACATCACAGAATGCGTCGGAAAAGAGTTATAGACATAACTCTTGAAAAGTTCAATAACTAAAGCACCAAAAAAGGGTCAGGTTCTAATGTTGACCTAGCCAGAGTTAGTCCACAACTAGATAAAAAAGGCACAACCCCGAAAAGGATGAAAAGATAACACATTTTGAGGGGAAAAAGGCAAAAAGCAAACAATAAATCACCTTATCTTCAGCAAGGAGTGGAAGGTGAAGAAGGATTTCAAGGGGCTCAGTATCTGCCGCCATTACAACAAATTCTGAAATTCCTCTGTTTAGTGTCTTTGTGGCTGAAACAGAACAAAAACACCCAATTTTCTCTATCTTCAGTTAAGCAGTAAACATACAACTCATGAGCAACACATTCACATCACAAAATTGAAAGAAAAAAAATCATATCTTTAAGCCTCAACATTATAACATTCTTAGTGGCTGAAACAAAACCTAATTCAGTTTTCCCAATCTTTAGTTAAGCACTAAACATAAGCGTTCCAAAAAACATGAGACATTTCTATATTAAGAAATAATTTAACTTCAAACTTCCCATTTTAGCCTTAGTTAAAAAGGATTTATAGTCATGCAAATGTCCATTGATTATTTCTGTACACAAGTTTCAGAAGTCTTTCTTCCTTAAGCTCAGTGACTAATCAAACACCATCAACTACATTTTGGTGGCTGAAATGAAAGCAAACCCAATTTTCTCTATTTTTAATTAAGCTCTAAACATAAGAGTAACTTATTCACCAAAAGACCATATCATAAATGTTACTAAAAGATTCTTTTTGGGGGCTGAAAAGAAACTAATCCAGTCTTCTTTATCGTTAGTTAAGTTAAGCAGTAGATATAAAAACTATAAAAGCAACATAATAATAATAATTAAAAGACCATATAAAAGTATATATAACCTTCATTAGCACCCTTTTTAAGCTGCTTATAGTTAGCAGCTTGTTGAACCAAATCCATTATGGTCGTTGTAAGCTGCGAATCAGCAAGCGGGTATGCTTTTGGGTTCACAGTTTCTGTTGCCTGCAATTACAAAAACAATACCAAAAATCGAATTAATTGTGTATTAGAACAAGCAATAAAAAGAATGAGTTTCAATAAAGTTTAGCAAAAGAGCACAAATTAGAGAGAGAGTGAACCATGGTAGCCGCGAGTAGAGAGAACTGTTGGTGGAAAGAGAAATTTAGGGTTTATGAAAAATGCTAAGATTTAAAGGGGGACGAAGGGGGCTTTCTTTAAGTTATTGCCGTACAGTCTATAAATTAGGTTATTTTGCGGAGCTGCTGTCTATTGTCTTTTTTTTTTTTAAAGAAAAATATATATTATATATAAGGCTAAGTAAGGATGGTTGTCTTTCCTATAGATATTGTTTATATATACATTACTTTTGTCAAACATTAGGCCATTTATGACACTAATATTTCCTAGAGCAGCTAGAGTTTCGCATTATTTGGTACTACACGATCTTACATAAACATAGTCCTCAATATCTCTTTCATAGAGATTGATTACAAAATTAGGAGGCTTAGCAAAAATACATAGTTTATCAAAGGCCTTGTTTCTTAGAGCTTCATTTGCCAAAGTGTGAGCCACGTCATTTCCTTGTCTGAAGCTATGCATGAATGATATCCTCCCCTGCTTGGTTGCCTCCTCCACTAATGATCTGCATTCAAAATAAAGTTTGTCGTTAGTAAGGGTGTTATTGTATATTATGTTTAATATATCCATTGCATCAGTTTCCACTTCCACGGGGAAGAGGTCTTCCTTGATTATTAATTGAAGGTTGTGGCGTAGAGCCATAGTTATGTTTGTAATGGTGATGTTGCAAGAATTTTCATCGATGATCCTACACATCAGCGTCCTTTCTGTTAGAAAATACGCTTAACGCTGGGAGGGGGGGGAGAATAGCGTTATAATAAAATTTAGCGTAAACTTGCGGAAATTAAAATTTGCAGGGAATAAATAAGTGCGTTAAATAAACAAAAAGGAAAGAACGCACCGATATATTCTGGTTCACCACAACACGTGGCTAGTCCAGTCCCCGAGAGACTCTCTCGAGATTTTCCACTAACTTGTTAAGCTTACGGGTGCTCAACAAACCTTTACAACTTAAGGACACAAGCCTTAACACCTTTGCTCGGAGATACAACACTCCAAAACTTCAACCAAGGAAACACAAGTTCCTTGCAACAAGAGAATCACAATTCTCTTACAAGTGTATAAAACACTAAACACTCAAACAAAATACTCCTTTATGAGTAGGTATGAGTAAAAGAAGTAAGCTCTAGATCACAACAACTTTGGACAAGAATATGGCTCTCAAAAGCTTTATGAAATTAAATATAAAATGATAAACAAAAGTATGCAAGCTTATAGCAATGTAATGATCAGTTGTAGTATGTTGTTGTGTTAAAACACTGAAATGAAGCTGTATTTATATTTGAAAAACTTGGCACTACTGTTGCCTAATTGCCAATTAAGAGTTGCTGATTTTACTCACTGACAATCGATTGTCAAACCCCAACAATCGATTGTCTACCAGTCAAATCAAAATTCAATCCCAGATTTTACGCTTGATAATCGATTACTTACAATCCATAATCGATTACTGGCAACGTTCAAAAAAACCTTTCCAGATTTTACCACAAACAATCGATTGACCAGAATCAACAATCGATTACTCAGCAACGTTCAAAAAATCTTTTCCGGATTTTAATCAAAACAGTCGATTATACCAAATCAATAATCGATTACCCAATAACGTTCAAAAAATCTTTTCCGGATTTTAATCACAAAAATCGATTATACAGAATCAATTACCTGACGGTATTTGAAAACTTTACGACAACGGTCAGCTTCACAATCGATTGCATAAAGTCAACAATCGATTACTTATCAATTTTTGAAAAATATTTTAGACACTGCCTCTTGACAATCGATTGTTATATACTCACAATCGATTATTTAATAGTTTTGAATAAGTCTGGAAGTCATTTCCTCAACACAATCGATTGTCATAAGTTCACAATCGATTATTTTGTGACTTTGAAAAATCTGAAGGACACTGTCTCTTCACAATCGATTGTCATTAGCTTCACAATCGATTATTCTGAGTTTTGAAAAACTTTAATGGACACTGCCTCATCACAATTGATTGTCATTTGTTCACAATCGATTGTCATGCAGGTTTGAAAAACCTGATGCTCACTGTCTTACTCACAATCGATTGTCATTAGTTCACAATCGATTGTCATGCAGTCTTGGCTTAAAAACAATCGATTATCATAAGTACATAATCGATTATCCTAGTCCAGATTTTTAAGGCATGTCTAAAAATTATTTTGACTACTATAAATATGCATGATTTAAAATCATTTGACGTTAAATTAAATATGCATGATTTTGGAAAATAGTTTTATGAGAGAAGCCATGTTACGAGTCAAGTTGTAGGATCAAGATCACAAATAAGAATGACTCAATTAAACTTATAAAACTTTGTCTTTAGCTTGAATCTCGTTGTATATCAATTGTGCGCTTGTTTCTTGAACTTCGTCATATATCAATTTTCGCTTCGTTTGTCATTCATCAAAACCTACACAAAAGAACACACGTTTTAGTATATTGCATTGAGAACGTGTTTCCAACACTTTCGAGTCACGTATCGCAGTTCCAATGCCACCTTCCATGATTTTTATGTCGAAAGAACCATCAATATTTGCTCTGTTCCACCCTAAGGGTGGTTTCATCCACTTTACTTGTAATAATATAGTCCTGTCCACTATCACATTTTTATTAGTGTAGAAGTAATATTCATTCGTGTAAGCAAATATTTTTTTGATGTTGATAGGGTTGGTATTATTATTAATATTGTTTTGATTCCTGTTGTTCCAAATTTCTCATATTATAAAAGGAAGTAATTGGTGCCAATGTACATATTTAGGACTTATTTTTGGTTGTGTGTTCAGGAGGAAGTCCATCCAAGGTTTGTTGCTAGGGTTGTCAACAGTGTTGATATCAAAGTTGTGCCAAAGGTGTTTGGCTATATGGCATTCCCAAAATATATGGCGAATAGTTTCGTTGTTATTTTTACATATTGGGCACAAAGGATCAATGTTTTTACCATTTTTTTATAAGAAGCTTCTTGTGGGAAGGCATCCATGGTATATTTTTCATAGGAGAAATTTTATTTTGTTAGGACATTGGAGCTTCCAGAGCCAGATGTTATTTAAGGTATTGTTGTTGTTATTGTCAATTAGTTGGTAGGATGAAGAGGTTCTAAACAGTTCATTTGAGGTGAGACTCCAACATATATTACTTAGGACAATTGAGTTTTCATTATTACAGGGAATGGAATTGATACAATTCTTTAAAGGGGTTGGTAGTTCAAAGGAGAGTTTTCCTAAGCACCAAGTGTTATTATTCATAATATTTTTAATTTGAAGTTTATCCTCTCCTTTTGGAAGTGGCCCTTGTATACTGCTCCTAAAGTTCTTATAAATAGGGATTCAATTTGTGTCCCAAATGTTGTGACATGAGTTGTTATGAACTGGCCATCTAATGCCTTTTTTACAAATATTTCATCCTTCCAAAAGACTTTTCCAAGTGATTGATGAGCCAATTATTTTTTTTTATCACATAAATACTAATTAGTACCTTTGCCCATAGGGAGTGAGTATTGTTGAGGATTCTCCAAGCTAGGCCTGTGATTAGGGCTTGGTTTTTTTTTTGTAGGCTTTTCTTATACCTAAACCCCTCTTTTGGAAACTTCCTTATTGACAATGTTCCATTTAATTAGATGCAGTTTCTTTTGGTCCTGGGCAGTACCCCATAAGAAATTCCTTTGGATTTTGTCGATTTCCTTTAAAGTTTTTTTTAAGGAGAATGGATGTTTGCATAAGGTGATCGGGAAGAGCGTTAAGGGTAGACTTTATGAGAGTATATCTACCAGCCATACTGATCCATTTAGCATTTCACTTGTTGAGTTTAGCTCTCGTTTATCAAGAAGAGGAAGGTAGTATGTATGCCTTGGAATGGCATTTAGCATGGGAAAGTCTAAGCAGTTCCCAAAGCTAGTACTTGATGTTATTCCCAGTGTATTTGTTATAAGAGTCTTTGTGTCATTACAACGATTATTGGACACTATTAATTTAGATTTAGCTTTGTTAACTCTTAGGCTTGAAAGCTACTAAAAAATTCTAGGCATTGATTAATGCTGGTGATGGTCTTATAGTTTGTTTTTCCCATAAGTGTTATATCATCCGCGAAAAAAGGTGGGATATACTAGGTGCCAAAGAATTAAGTCTAAGTGGAGTCCAGTTCTTGATATCCATCATGCTTAATATTTTTAGATATCATATTCATACATAGAATAAAAAGGTAAGGGGATAAGGGGTCACCATGCCTTATTCCTCGAGAAGGGGGTAAATTCTTCAGTTTTATTTCCATTGACGAGGATTGAGAATGAGCTAGTTGTGACAGCCTTCATTATGAGATTTGTAATGTTTTTAGGGAATTTATAGTACTTAAGCGTCCGATAAATATAGGATCATTCGAGCTTATCGAAGGCTTTCTCTAGATCAAGCTTTAGGATCATTTTTTCATTTTCCTTACATTTGTTGAATTGTCTTAGGATTTCATGAATTATAATAGCATTGTCACTTCATCTTCTTCCATTTACAAAACTGGATTGCTTAATGTGTATAAGGTTGTCTAGGAAGAGCTTTATTCTATTTGCAATTGTCTTGATAATGATTTTGTAAATGACATCGCATAAACTTATAGGACGAAAGTTTTTTAATAGGTTAGCATTGTTTGTTTTGGGGATTAAATAGATGTACGTGTGAATCATCCATAAAGGAATTTTGTTGGTAGTAAATATATTGTGACAAAGCTTGATTATTTTCCCTCCTAATAGATGCCAAAATTTCTGGAAGAAGAAATGATAAAAGCCATCCGGTCCTGATGCTTTGAATGGTTTAAATGAAAATATAGCTTTTCTAATTTCGTGGTTTGTAAGGGGTCTATCAAGGCTTGATAGGTCACAATTGTGCAAGTAATAAGTAGTGTCATTGCATTTGATAGAGCACTTATGGGAGGTGGTGAATAAACTTTTAAAGTAATTTGTGATATCATTTCTTATTAGCAAAGGGTTTTCTATCCATTTTCCTAAGTCATCCTTAAAGAAAACTATGTTGTTTCTTCATCTTCTATTTGTGGCCTTGATGTGGAAGAATTTAGTGTATCCCCTTCGTGTAACCAATCCACCCTTGATCTTATTTTTCAATAATCCTTCTCTAGTCTCAGGATTGAATTAAATTCCTCAACTAGTTTGGTTTCCAAATTCATGAGGAAACTGCTTGTTTGGTAGTTTGGGGAATTTTGGATGCCATTGATTCTATTTACGAGCTTCTTTTTCCTAGTAAATATGTTTTCAAAGATTTGATTTTTCCAACTTATCACCATATCTTTGAAACTCTCTGTGTCTTCTAGTAAGTCTTTGTCACCCCAATTGACGGATATTAAGTTGCTAAATTCTGGATGATTACACCAAAAATTTTCTAGCCGGAAAGGTTTATTCCTAATGGAATTAATGGTGTTGTTCAAGTTTATCAAAATGGGATTATGGTCCGAATGGAATTTAGGGAGGTGGGTGACAGTGGCATTGGGGTAGGCTTCTAGCCAACCTTCATTTGAATAGACCCTATCAAGTCTTTCCATGATTAACCCATTATTGTTTTTCCTAAAATTTATCCAAGTGTATTTTCACCCTTTAAAGCCTAAATCTAATAGGTTACAATAGTCTAGGAAATTTCGGAGGAATTTTGCTCTCCTTTGATTAATAGATCTACCACCAAACTTATCTGATACATTAGTTATTTCATTAAAATTCCTGCCTATTAGCCAAGGCCCTTTGTAACTATCATACATTTTTCTTAGGTTATCCCAAAGCATGTATCTATAATTAACATCATTACTAGCATATATAACACTAATTAGCCAAAGTTAAGTTTTTAGGTTTAACCTCAATCATGGGATGAATAGCTTGTCCATTTCTATTGAAGTTTTTGACAGTGAGCACCTAGTTGTTCTAAAGGATCACAAAACCTCCACTTTGTCCATTGGAAGACACCTCTATCATCTCTGTGAAACCAAAATGCTTCCAATATTGAGAGGTGGCTTTCCATTCCTGTTTCTAGAAGTGCGACTAGACACGACCTATGTGCGTCCATTAGTTCCCTAAAGTTTCTGGTAAAATTTTCATTATTTGCACCTCTAAGATTCCAAATGACTACGTTATTGGGCTGGTGCATGGGCATATTATTTGGTGGATTGGTGTTTTGCATCAATCTTTGGGATGGAATCATAATCACTATATTTTTTCCCACTGTTGGATCGTGAGGTGGACAGATGTCCAACGAGTACTTGTACAATGTCATCGGGCAGCTGAAGCATGTACATTCGATGAAGGTCATCTTGGCTGAGTTTTATTTGCCTTAATGAGCTAGTTAAATCATTTTTGCTTGGATCATCAGCTTGGATTTGGGCAATTTCCATATCCATATGATTTTCTAACTCTTGAGGTGGAGGATTTACTACTTTGGTAGTAAATTCGTCTCTTAGGACGGTTTTCTTATATGAAATAGAGTTTTGTAGTTGGTGGTTAGATTTATCCGATAACTTTGATGGGATATTAGTGATAGTAGATAATGGTTCTTGTAGTGAGATATTGGACATTCTCTTACTAGACTTTTTTTCTCTACCCACACAATGCTACTTTTCCCTTTTTTTCTTCTTTTTTTCGTGCACGTTTAATTTTTATTTTTTTTCATTTGTTTAAAAACTTTATTCAGTTTTATAATTGTATCACGTCAATTATGCTCGTCTCGACTAATTCACGATTCAGCTCTTATAATTTATTCTTCCTCAAATGTTTTTATACCAAATTCAAATTTATTTACCAAATGATACTTGAATTATAAATTACTTCTTCATTTATTTATGTGCTTTTATCTAATGTAGTTAATGTTTTTATATTTATTCTAACTTAAGAGGAACTTTTGGAAACTATCGTGCTCTTACTGTATAAATGAGGAGTTGATCATCTTCTACTACTATTAAGTATTAAAATTAACTATTTCTCGATATTATTTTTTACTATATTTGTTTTGCTAAAAAGTTATGTAAATACTTATTAGGCTTAAGAACAATCTAAAATAATGAGGGTTAATCGGAATCAAGAGTAATATGTACTAGAGAAAATCGTATAGCTAAAATTTGTAATAATAGTAAAGATAGCTTGAGATTTAAGAACAATAAGGCAAGTAATTATCTTTGCACAAGAGAGAGAGAGAGTTGTATATTATGAATGGCAAAATACACATCCCCCTTTACAGTGGGAAGATCCTCTTTATATGTTAAGGGACCTTCCTCGAAATAATCAAAGAAAAGTACAAGGGTTGGTGACCTCAGTGTACGGGAGAGTCAGAGCTTCAAAGGACATTGTCTTGAGTCATATCACTCGGTCCGTCCACCTACTGAGGCCGACCTTACTCGAGTCGGCCTCAATTAAGCCGCTCTCTACGTCAAGGGTGTGCGTAGATAACATGAGAACATAGGAAACTAAATTTTCCCAATACAGATAGTCCATCCGTTTGTTGGGGACATAGTCGAGAGACGTCTTCAACGAACGGATATACATGCTCGTCCTTTCTAGAAATTTGGTTGTGCCTGTAGATACTGCGGAAAAGGGCGTGATTATATGCGAAGGTGTTATGTCGTTGACATATAACCTCCTTTAAGTCTCCTTTTTAGGATGACATCATCGATGACGTGTGTGATCATTACTTTTGCTCCCGAGGCGGTTCAAGCCATGACATGACGTTTTGGTTTCCTGCGCCGGTTTTCAAATCATGCCTTTTCGATTCCTGTGCGCCTTTTCTTATAAATAGAGGGGAGGTTGAACCCAATTCATCTTTCGAACTTTTTCAGAGAGTATTTCCTCAATCTTTTCCTTGTCTTTTTCTAGTACTCGGTGCTCTTTTCTTTCACAACTTTCGTTCCAAGGAATCGAACCCAGTGTCCCCGAAGCGCCTTTATCTTATAACTTCCATCATTGTTAAGCGTACCAGGACCAAGGATGATGCCCCTTCTAGGGTGTCGTCATCTTCAGATGATGGGGAAGCCGAGGAGGTTCTCATTCCTCTATCAACGACCAATATACTCCCACTGGACATGGGTACACGGAAGGATTTTAAGAACAAGTGTGCACTTCCTCCTTGGGAACTCGGTGAGCTGACGCCATCTCACTTAGCTGCTCTCAGGAAGTTGTATGATGTTCCTGATTACGTTGAGATAGCTCCCGCCGGGATGGACTATGCCAATTGGCACATGCCTGGATACTGCACATTATACGAATATGCTTTTCTGATCGGATATAGCTTCCCGCTCAATCCTCTGGCGGAGGAGCTTTGCCGTCTGTACGGGGTGTGTCCGGCCCAACTTACCCCGTATGCGCTAAGGCTGAGAGGGAGGTCTCTGTTCACCATCTCCTGCAAATGTTCAATGTGAGTTTCATGAGAGGCACCATGCTCCAGTTAGTACGTCGGGGCAAGAAGAGTCTTGTGGTGCAAGTTGACGACAAGGACAGTCGTAAATTCTGGAAGAAATTTTTGTATGTGCGTACTGAACACATGGTGTCTAACCCCGAAGTGTTTTCGGAGGCATGGAACGAACCATGTAAGCATTCCTGTACGCAATTTTTTCGGCAATCTTATTTTGCTGGCTTTAACCACTGTAGATTTATTTTTACCTTTATGTGGTGACAGCTCGCCCTCCTCAAAGGATTGATGACATTAGGTCATGGGTGCGAGCGTTGATACCGTTTGCGGAAGAATGCCGTACCTGGCCAGAATTCCTCAAGCTCTATGGCCTGACAGGTAATGACTTTGCTTGATTTTTCATTTCCGTTCTGGCTTGGGAACTCCCTCATAATTTCCCTTACTCAACTCATACATGTTTTGGTAGGTCGGGGTGCTCCTAAGAAGGTGCAGAAGAAAAAGAAGAAAACTGTGGCCGCCCCCTCTAGGGCGGTATCTAATTTTGACGAAGAGGATATGGTCCTCGTAGGTACGTCTAGGGGCAGTGCTTCTCCCCTCTCAAGACAAGAGGTCGCATTGGAGACGGCTCCAGAGTTAGTGTCTGAGGCAGTGCCTGGGGCCGTACTTGAAACGACGCCCGATGAGATACCGACGACTGTGCTTGGGACCATCCCCGAGGTTGCCTCCATAAGGACACCCACTGTCGGACCGATGCCATCTGAGCCCGAATTGTGACACACGGAGGGGGACCTTGAAGAGGAAGAGTCGTTGGAGATGAGGAGATGCTGGATTCTTACTGGCATGGCGGTGGTCACTAAGACAGAGAAGGTTAAACCATCCTGCCCTGAATCTAGGCCGGTCTTTATGGCTGAGACTATTCGCTCGGGGAGGTCCGCTCTTAGGAGGGAGGCCACTACTGACCTCCACTCGACACATGCTCGGAGTGGCGGGTCGTGGGAGGCCGCTGAAAGAAGGGGCAAAAGTATGGACGTGGCGGGCCCCGAGATCCCCATTAAGGACGCGGGTAGAGAAGGCGGATCCTTGGACCAAGTGGAGATGGTGGCTGGCCAGTCTTCCCATCGAATAGTGATTCCTCGTCATTATAATTTGTTGGAATATTGCGAGGAGGCGGCCACCAGCATGACACTTTTATGTGCGGGTGCTGAGAGCGCGGCCCTGGCGGAGCTCAGCGACAAGGACTTGGCCCGAAGAGTGGCGGGTGCGGCCCTGCAGGTATGTCTTTTGTCTTGATTGATGATTTTTTCTTTTGCATTTGTGGAGGGTGATTTTCCTTGCACTTACTTTGCGGCTTTTTCCAAACTCTAATCTTGGAGGCGGAGAGGGTGTTAGTATTTATGCCGTTCACTAGAGGGGGGGGGTGAATAGTGAGGCACGAGAATATTGAAATATTGCGGAATTTAAAATTGCAGGAACAAGTAAATACGGTAATTGAAATAATCAAGAAAGAACACACCGTATTTTATCCTGGTTCACCACAACCCGTGACTAGTCCAGTCCCCGAGAGACTCTCTCGAGATTCCACTATCTTCGTCAAGCTTACGGGTGCTTAACAAACCGTTACAGTTGCTCAAGGATACCGCACCTTAAGACTTCACTTGCTTGAGGATACCTCACCCCAAGACTTCAACCACTAAGACTTTGGGTACTTAGCAAACCCGACAAATGAGAAGATATGTTCTTCTCAAACAACTCTCTTTTACACAAGCACTCTCTCAAAAGAGTAGATAAAGAGATACAATTTTAGCTCTATGAACAACACAAAGTTGTCTATCAAATGGCTCAACAAAAGCTCTAAAAAGATGCTTGAAAATGATCAATATGTATGTCAATGTATGGAGGAGTTGTGTGTTTAAAAACAGCTCAAAAGACCTCATTTTATAGGTGAAAAATGGTGCTGACCGTTGCTTAATTGACAAATAAAATCCCTGAACTTTTGCTCATACAATCGATTGTCTGACCTACACAATCGATTGTTTGAGGACCGTTCAAAAGACAGACTCCTGATTTTAAGGGAAACAATCGATTGTAAAACCTGTATAATCGATTGTTCTTCAACGTTCAAAAATCAATTTAGGATTCTGTGGGAACGGTCTGAATATAATCGATTGTATAAAAACCATAATTGATTATTCTGATTATAATCGATTGTTAAAAACATATAATCAATTATTTAGCTGATTGAAAAATTCAGTTTAAGTACTGTCTCAATACAATCGTTTGTTAGAAGTATATAATCGATTGTTTGCTATTTTGAAAAACTTCAGATCATACTGTCTTAATATAATCGATTGTTAAAACTGTATAATCGATTGTTTGCTATTTTGAAAAACACAATCGATTGTAAGGAGCATATAATCGATTGTTTAGGTCCAGATTTAAAAGACATGTTTAAAAACCATTTTGACTAAAATACAAATCATTTTGGTTTAACATAAAGATGCATGTTTATGATAGATAAGATTTAATAAAATGTTTTATGCATGTTTATGATGACCTAATGTTGAGCCAAAAGCCGAGATAACTTAAGCGTTGTTCTTACATTGGTTCTACCAAACGACCTACGTCTTGGGTCTTCGGTCTTGAACTCTTTGGCTCGACTTTGGCTTGTTCATGCAATTTCGTCATCAGTATGCTTCTCGCCATTTGATCGTTTGTCATATTATATCGTTGTTTGACGCTTGACTTCATTATTTGTCATTCATCAAAACCTATACCTGAAAATCATGCTCATACAACCAAAGCGCACATATTATAGATAGAGTGAATTTCTACAATTTCCCCCTTTTTGATAATGACAAACAACGGAAGATATGCATATTGAATTCCCCCTAAATTCATGCTATATCTCAACATACAATTTATGCAACCAATTCAATATAATTCCCCCTTAATTGAATATTCCCCCTCAATTAAGGCATGCATATCGCCTATATTCTTTCCCCTTTTGGCATTAGCAAAAAGACTACCAAAAATTATTTAAACCATTGACGATACCAATCGTTATAAACAAGATCATATCAAATGTTAGTAAATGGCATACTAATAATAACGGTCATTTTTCTCAACTATGCCAATTGTTATTTTAAACTAAGAATATTCATCAAAACATGAATCAATCATTTATTTGAAAACTAATTGATACTAATTGTTATTCAAAAAGAACTTACTAAGACATGCATCAAACAAAGATAATATTGATTATTAGCACATATCAACTATTACATTTTTATTCAAAATATGATAACTAACCGACGTTCCCCCTTAATGCATTAAGGTTTCGTGCTTGGTGCATCCACTACAATATTGTAATCTTCAAGCACACCTGCAAAAAGAACCTAAAAATAGGTTTTTGGTACCCAACTTCTTTTGGTTCCTTGGGGGTTAGGATAATAATAATCATAATCAACACATATATCTCTATGTTTAGCAAAACAGACGGGTGCAATGTGTCCTACCCGATTACAATAGTGACATATAACATTAGGATTGTGCATATGTCTAGGTTGAGCCAAATGCGTTCTAGGTGATCTAAATTTGTTCTTCCTAGAATCGTTGAAATTCCTAGAATCATTTCTAGGTGGTCTAAAATTTTTCATTCTAGACTTATTAAAAAAAGTCCTAGAGTTGTTTCTAGGTGGTCTAAAACAATTAATCTTAGACTCATTAGTGAGGTTCCTAGAATTCTTTCTAGATTGACCAACCTCATTACTTTCATCTTTTTTAACAACTTCAATTTTAGGACTATCAACACTACGTTTTTCTAGTGCGTTCCTAAGTTCTATGTTCTCTATTTTTAAAGAACTACAAGAAGAACAATTTGAGCATTTATCAATTGAAGAGGCTTCATTCAATTCCTTGATCTTATTTTTAAAATCAACAATGTCATTTTCCAAAAATTTATTTTCTTTTTCTAAAACTTCAATTTTATTTTTAAGAACACCATTTTCATTAGTCAATTTTTCAAAATCTATTTCTTTCAAAGAAGAGAATTTTTCAAAATCTTTTTCTTGTAAAGAAAGTGTTTTCTGAAAATGTGTTTCTTGCAAAGAAAGTGTTTTCTGCAAAGAAAGTGTTTTCTTCAAATCTTTTATCATTTTGGAAGCATTAACAAATTCACCATACAATTCATCATAGGCATTTTGTAATTCTTCAAACGAGTGAGAGTTAGATGTACTTACCTCTTCTTCTTCGTTTGCCATGAGACACAATGCGGCGGTTTCATCGCCTGAGCTGTCCGAATCCCGTGATACGCGCCTATGGTGTTTCTTCTTTTTCTTGTCATTCTTCATAGACTTACAAGACTTTTCAATTATATCATTTGAAATATTATCATCATCCCTTTCCGAATCACTTACCTCTTCTCGTTTAGAGGATGAGGCTTTGAAGGCAAAATTTGAATTACTTCTAAGATAAGGGTTAAGAATAGTGCTATCATAAGTTTCGAGGTTACCTCTTAGTCCATCAATTGTGATATCCGTGAATTCCATCGACTCTTGGATTGCATTGGCTTTGGAACGCCATTCGGGAGTGAGACTCCGTAGGACTTTTCGAACAAGATCTTTGTTCGTGTAAACTTTCCCGAGAGCATGGAGATCGTTGACGATTCTTAAAAATCGTTCAAACATAATACCAATGGTTCCTTCTCCATTTTAAAGATTTTATATTTATGTGCTAGAAAATCAATTTTGGATTCTCGGACTTGAGGCGTACCTTCATAAATGATCTCGAGTTTATCCCACATCTCCTTGGCAGTTGTGCAGCAAGAGATTTTTTGATAGTCGTCCGGATTCACCACACAGTATAATACATAGATGGCCCTTGCATTATTTTCAACTGTCTTGATGTCCTCGGCATCATATTCATCTTCCTTCTTTGGAACCGTGGTTTCTCCAACTTTCTTTGTCGGCATTGGTTCACCGTTTTTGATGATTTGCCACAAACGAAAACTGTTTTCTTTGAGGAAGATACTCATCCGCTCTTTCCAATATGTATAGTTTTTTCCGTCAAATAGTGGAGGGCAAGTGGGGGATTGTCCTTCGCTCATTATTCCTGCGTTCAATATTCTCAAAAAAAAAATATATCGCTCTCAACCTGTTAAGGCTTTCAGAGAGTTAGGCTCTGATACCAATTGTTAGTATTTATGCCGTTCACTAGAGGGGGGGGGGTGAATAGTGAGGCACGAGAATATTGAAATATTGCGGAATTTAAAATTTCAGGAATAACTAAATACGGTAATTGAAATAATCAAGAAAGAACACACCGTATTTTATCCTGGTTCACCACAACCCGTGGCTAGTCCAGTCCCCGAGAGACTCTCTCGAGATTCCACTATCTTCGTCAAGCTTACGGGTGCTTAACAAACCGTTACAGTTGCTCAAGGATACCGCACCTTAAGACTTCACTTGCTTGAGGATACCTCACCCCAAGACTTCAACCACTAAGACTTTGGGTACTTAGCAAACCCGACAAATGAGAAGATATGTTCTTCTCAAACAACTCTCTTTTACACAAGCACTCTCTCAAAAGAGTAGATAAAGAGATACAATTTTAGCTCTATGAACAACACAAAGTTGTCTATCAAATGGCTCAACAAAAGCTCTAAAAAGATGCTTGAAAATGATCAATATGTATATCAATGTATGGAGGAGTTGTGTGTTTAAAAACAGCTCAAAAGACCTCATTTTATAGGTGAAAAATGGTGCTGACCGTTGCTTAATTGATAAATAAAATCCCTGAATTTTTGCTCATACAATCGATTGTCTGACCTACACAATCGATTGTTTGAGGACCGTTCAAAAGACAGACTCCTGATTTTAAGGGAAACAATCGATTGTAAAACCTGTATAATCGATTGTTCTTCAACGTTCAAAAATCAATTTAGGATTCTGTGGGAACGGTCATAATCGATTGTATAAAAACCATTATCGATTGTCAAAAACATATAATCAATTATTTAGCTGATTGAAAAATTTAGTTTAAGTACTGTCTCAATACAATCGATTGTTAGAAGTATATAATTGATTGTTTGCTATTTTGAAAAACTTCAGATCACACTGTCTTAATACAATCGATTGTTAAAACTATATAATCGATTGTTTGCTATTTTGAAAAACACAATCGATTGTAAGGAGCATATAATCGATTGTTTAGGTCCAGATTTAAAAGACATGTTTAAAAACCATTTTGACTAAAATACAAATCATTTTGGTTTAACATAAAGATGCATGTTTATGATAGATAAGATTTAATAAAATGTTTTATGCATGTTTATGATGACCTAATGTTGAGCCAAAAGACGAGATAACTTAAGCGTTGTTCGTACATTGGTTCTACCAAACGACCTACGTCTTGGGTCTTCGGTCTTGAACTCTTTGGCTCGACTTTGGCTTGTTCATGCAATTTCGTCATCAGTATGCTTCTCGCCATTTGATTGTTTGTCATATTATATCGTTGTTTGACGCTTGAATTCATTGTTTGTCATTCATCAAAACCTATACCTGAAAATCATGCTCATACAACCAAAGCGCACATATCATAGATAGAGTGAATTTCTACAGAGGGGTCGACGCCTGAAGAAGAAGGTGGCCAAATATAATAGGTTGGGGAAGAAATACAACAAGACGTGTGAGGCACATCAGACCTTGGCTGATATGTACAAACAGGACCCTAACTTTAGGGTGATCCGTGAGGGCCTCGTGCAGTCTGAGGAGCAGTTGAAGAAGAGCGTGGCTGAGCTGGAGAAAGTCGACGAACAACTCATGGCCGCTGTTGCTCGGACTGCGGAGATGGAGGTCCTTATTCAAGATAAGGACAAAGAATTACAGCTCGGTCGCGTAGTGGCAGAGGAGGCGGCGAAATTGCGCACTCGGGTTGCAGCCTTAACCGTGGAACTTGATGCCAAGAAAGCCGAGGTTGAGGACCTCAAGCGGGCTCTTGCATAGGCCGATGCGTCTCGTGAGGCACACGAGATGTGGGTGTATGCGGAGGCCCGACTGGTCATACTTGAAGAATTTTTGCGCTTGGGCGAGCATCTGAGGCGGAAGTTGAGAGCCAACGTCAGTTGGTTAGAGCTGCCCGTGAAGCGACCGTCTATATTCTCGAATCACCGACCTGGGAGAGGAGTAACTCTGTAGATGTCAACTGTTGGGAGTCCGGGTCTTGGATTTTCGAGGCATATCCTCCTGGGAATGAAGACGGGCCACATGAAGACCAGATGGGGTAGGATAATCAGAGTGGTGGAGGCCTTTAGGATTTTTGTAAATATGTCTGTAAATACTAATTTTTGTATTATGGGTGTTGACCCTTTTGAGGATAAAGGCATGTGAATTTTTCCATAGTTAATCTTTTCTATTTCTGGAATGTTGTTGTATTTCTTTTGCCGTAGTTGACGCTAAGTGGTTCATTCGGTGGCCTTGATCGTGTAGAAACGATGGGCGTAGCCATGTATAATTTTACGGCCTTAGTCGTGTAAAAATGATAGTCGTAGCCGTGTAAAATTTGACGGCCTTAGCCGTTTAAGAACAATGGTCGTAGCCAAGTAAAATTTGACGGCCTTAGCCGTGTAAAAACAATGGCCGTAGCCATGTAAAATTCGATGGCCTTAGCCGTGTAGAAACACTGGCCGTAGCCATGTAAAATTCGATGACCTTAGCCGTGTAAAAACAATGGTTGTAGCCATGTAAAATTCGACGGCTTTAGATGTGTAAGAACAATAGTCGTAGCCATGTAAAATTCGACGGCCTTAGCCGTGTAAAAACAATGGTCGTAGCCATGTATAATTTGACGGCCTTAGCCGTGTAAAAAAAGTGGCTGTAGCCATGTAAAATTCGACGGACTTAGCCGTGTAAGAACAATGGTCGTAGCCATGTAAAATTTGACGGCCTTAGCCGTGTAAAAACAATATCGAAGCCACGTAAAATTCGACGGCCTTAGCCGTGTAAGAACAATGGCCGTAGCCATGTAAAATTTGACGGCTTTAGCCGTGTAAGAACAATGGTCGTAGCCATGCAAAATTCGACGGCGTTAGCCGTGTAAAAACAATGGACATAGCCGTGTAAAATTCGACGCATTATCCGTGTAAGAACAATGGTCGTAGCAATGTAAAATTCGACAGCCTTAGCTGTGTAAAAAAAATAGCCGTACCCTCTTCGTTCATTGGGGACGGTCGCTGCCTTTTCATTTATTTGGAGATGGTCGTAGCCTTTTTATACATTTGGAGATGGTCGTAGCCCTTTTATATATTTGGAGATGGTCGTAGCCCTTTCATACATTCGGAGATGGCCGTAGCCCTTTCATATATTCGGAGATGGCCGTAGCCCTTTCATACACTTGGAGATGGCTGTATCCCTTTCATACATTTGGAGATGGTCGTAGCCCTTTCATACATTTGAAGATGGCCGTAGCCCTTTCATACATTTGGAGATGGTCGTAGCTCTTTCATATATTTGGATATGGCACTAATCCATTCCATGTATCATGTTGGGCTTGGAGAGTACGCGGAGAGGCTGATATGATACACTTGTACTGCAAACATCTCCAGGTGTCCCCTTCGCGCCTCGTTAAAAACCTTCCCCAGAAAACCCAATTGGGACAAAACCGGGGTAAGGAAAAAAGAGTACGACTTAGGGGACGCCTTTTAGAAGTGGAAATGTTTGAGGTGAGCGATGTTCCAGTTGTTCTAGAGAGTTTTTACTTTCATTGTCTCTAGTTGAAGTGCTCCTTTCCCGGCTGCCGCTGTGATCTTCTAGGGTCCTTCCCAGTTTTTGCCCAGTTTTCCTTCGTTTGGGTCTTTGGAGGCCAATGTCTTGGCTTTGAGGACGTAGTATCCTACTTTGAGTGACCTTATTTTTGCCCTTTTATTGTAATATCTTTTAATTTGTTGCTTTTGGGCTACCATCCTGATTTAGGCCATTTCCCTTCTTTCTTCGACTTCATCAAGATCTTAAAGTCTGCTGGTGTCGTTTTCTGTTACACTGGTGTGCGAATACCTTAGGCTGGGTTTGCCTACTTTGACATGTATGACCGCGTTGGTTCCATATACTAGTGAGTACGGGGTTTCCCCAGTGCTGGACTTGGGTGTAGTTCTGTGTGCCCACAAGACTTTGGACAGTAGTTCGGTCCATAGCCCCTTGGCATCTTCAAGCTTCTTTTTTAATATGTTCAGAATTGTTTTGTTATAGGACTCTGCTTGGCCACTGGCGGCGGGTGGTATGGCATGGATAGTATCCTTTTGATGCGCCATTTCTCAAAGAACTCGGTCATTTTTTTACCGATGAACTGGCGCCCGTTGTCGCTACTGATTTCTTTAGGGATGCCGAAGTGGCATATGATGTTCTTCCATATGAAGGCAATGACTTCTTGTTCGCGTATTTGCATGTACGCACCTACTTCCTCCCACTTGGAGAAATAGTCAGTTAAAACAAGTAAACATCGTACCTTTCCTCGTCTTGCGGGTGGCGGTCCGACTATTTCCGTTCCCCATTTGATGAATGGCCAGGGGAAGTGACAGAATGGAGGGGTTCTCCTGGTTGGTGTATCATTGGGGCGCACTTTTGGCATTACTCGCATCGGCGGACATAATGGACTGCCTCTTTTTTCATGGTGGGCCAATAGTAGGCGGCACGTATGATGCATCGCACAAGGTCACGATTGACAGTGTGAGTGGCGCAATGTCCTTCTTGCACTTCTTCGAGTACCGGCCTCGTTTGGTGCGGCCCTAAGCACTTATCTAGGGGGCCATCGAACGTCCTTTTGTAATGGTCATTGTTCATCATGCAGTATCGGGCGGCCTGCATGTGAAGCTTCTTCTCCTCTTTTTTATCGGGGGGTAATGTCCCGTCCTGTAGATAAGATATGAACTAGTTGCGCCAGTCCCAAGTCAGGTTTAAGGAAAGTACCTCGATGTGATCAATGGTTGAGTGGAGGAGCATGACCTCACTTTCTTTGTTGATGTTTTTGGTGGTTGCAGCCAACTTTTCCAGGCCGTCCGCTTCGATGTTCTGTGCTCTGGGAATTTGTTCGAAGCGGCATTCGTTGAATGTAGCCATCTCTTTTGTATCCTTTGCTCATTGATTTGATAAGTCTCAGTGATCTGGTTTACCACAAGTTGGGAGTCGCAGTGGAGTAGGATTCGGCGAGCCCCATACTTGGTGGCCAGTTTCATGCCTGCAATAACGGCCTCATACTCGGCCTCATTGTTAGTCTTTTCTGGGCATCGTATGGACTGGCGAATTGTTTCTCCTGTGGGGACCTCAAGAAAGAGTCCTAGTCCCAATCCTGATGCATTGGCAGCGCCATCCGTATAAAGGACCCATAGGTCATTATTGGAGGACGTGCATTGTGCCTCGAGTTCTGCCTTTGGCAGGACTTCCGCACTGAAGTCGGCAATGAAGTCGGCGAGGACTTGCAACTTGATGGAGGTCCTTGGAAGTTATGTGATATCATGCTCGCTGAGCTCAATGGCCCATCTGGCGAGTCGTCCTGAGAGTTTGGGTTTGTGTAAAACAATCCTTAAAGGGAAGGTCGTTACTACCCTTATGGGGTGGCATTGGAAATAGGGTTGCAACTTCCGTGAAGCTACTACGAGTGCCAATGCCAGCCTCTCAAGGTGTGGGTAGCGGGTTTCGGCGTCCACTAATGTTTTGCTAATGTAATAAATAGGAGATTGTGTACCTTTATTTTCGCGCACTAGGACGACGCTGACTGCAACTACCGATACGGCCAAGTACACGAACAATGGTTATCCTGGGTTGGCTTTGACCAGTAGGGGTGGCAATGACAGATACGCCTTCAAACTTCTTAGGGTGTCGACGCATTCTTCGCTCCATTGTAGTCCCTGGTCTTTTTTCAATACCTCAAAGAATTTGTGACACATGTCAGAGGAGCGTGAAATGAACCTGGAGAGGGCGGCTATTCGACCCGTCAACTTTTGCACTTGTTTTTTGCTGCTTAGTATTTCGGGGATGGATTCTATGGCCTTGATCTGGTCTGGGTTGACTTTGATGCCCCTTTTTGATACCAGAAACCCCAGGAACTTTCCCGAGGCTATACCGAAGGTGCACTTTTCAGGATTCAGTTTCATACCGTAACTTCTTAATATTTCAAAGGCTTATTTCAAGTGATCAAGGTGGTCCTCTTTTTTCGACAACTTCACTAGCATGTCGTCAATATAAACCTCCATCATTTTGCCGAGTTGCTCTTTGAACATAGTAGTCACTAGCCTCTGGTATGTAGCCCCTGCATTCTTGATCCCGAAAGGCATTACCCGTAGCAGTATGTTCCTTGGTGAGTGATGAAGGTTGTTTTCTCCTGATCTTCCTCGGCCATCATGATTTGATTGTAGCAGGATCATGCATCCAGGAAGATTATCTCATGCCCTGCTGTTGCGTCTATCAATTGGTCGATGTGGGGCAGTGGGAACGAATCTTTCGGACATGCTTTGTTTTGGTCTGTGAAATCTACGCACATCCGCCACTTCCCATTTTTCTTTTTGACCATTACAACGTTGGCGACCTATTCTGGATACTTGGACTCTCTAATGGAACCTTTCGTCAGTAGCTTGTCTACTTCTTCACTTACTGCTTCGTTGATAGTGGCATTGAATTTTCTCCTTACCTGTCGCACGGGCGGGTGTAGCGGATCGACATTCAGTTTATGGGAGGCAATTTCTCATGGAATCCCTGGCATATCTGCATGGGAAAAAGCAAACAGGTCTGCATGGTTAGATAGAAATTCACGATACTTACTTGGATTTGAAAGGTCGTGGCCTATATAAGCCTTCTTTGTGGAATTGTTGTTGCTTAGCTGGACGTGGTCGAGGTCTTCGACTGTGGCCTTGTTGGCCTCAACGTCGTCGGGATCTTTGATGGCGTCCTCTATCGGGTGGACCTTAGTCCCCGGAAAAGCTGATTGCTATGCCTCCGCACTCGCTCCTTTGAGCTGTCTGGTGTGAGTGTAATCTTGAGCTATTTTATAACACTCTTGGGCGGTGTGCGGCTCGCCCCGTATGTTGTACACCCCCAATGAGATAGGGAATTTGATCACTTGATAGAAACTGGCGGGGACTACCCTCATGGCATGTATCCATGGACGTCCGATAATGGTGTTGTATGCCGTTTCTTGGTTCATTACGTGGAAAGTGGTTTCCATCGTCACTCCTCCTACCACAACGGGCAACGTTACCTCCCCAGAGGTTCTTTCCACTGCATTGTTAAAAGCACTTAGCGTTATACAGAGTGGAATTATCTTATCCTCGAGTCCCATTAGTGCGAGGACTCTTGGATAAATGATACATGCCCCGCTGCCGTCGTCGATCATATTCCTTTTAACGTCAGTATCTACTATGCATAAAGTAATAACTAAAGCATCATAATGGGGGGAAAATAAACCGTCGGTATCAGACTTATTGAAGGTGATACTATCTTCGAAGTCATCATACCGTCCGTGAGCGATGGTTCTCTTTAATTTATGAGTGGAGGTGAATTTGACATGGTTGATTGCTGAGTCATTACCTTCCCAATGATCATGTTGATGGTACGTGTTGGTGAGGGCGGCCTTGGTGTGCCGTGAAATTGTTCCCGCCCGCGTGTGAAGTTGAGTTTTCCTTTGTCGCCGAGCGGTTCTTTCAAGAATCCTTGGTTCAACATCCGGACCACCTCCTGCCGGAGACCTATGCAGTCTTCGGTTATGTGCCCCATTCTTGGTGGAACTCACATAGGCGTTTGATTTTCTGGTGGCGGGGTTGGACTTCATATTAGCTGGCCATTGTACTTTGTTGCCCAGCTTTTCCAGTGCATACACTACTTCTGAAGGAGATACACAAAAGTTATGTGCAGATAGTAAAGGAGGCATACCTCTGTCGTTCCTTAGTGGGGCGACATGTCGTTGTAAGGCGTCCGCGTGCCTTGGTGGATGCAAAGATCTGATGTACGGTTGGTGCCTCTCCCTGTTGAGGCGTGGGATTTGTTCTCGTAGTCCCTCGTTGCGTCGATCTCTTCGGATTCTGGGTTTACCGTTATTAGCCTCCTGGTCGGGCCATTAAGGTCGTCGTCGTCTCCACGTACCTCGGCGCAGTAGGCGTTGTGAATTTCTTCCAGGTGGTGGGGGGATATTTCATAAGACGGCTAAGCAGTTTCTTGGTCGCCCGTGAGTCGTCCCTGCTGAGTCCGTTATGAAAAGCTCTGACTGCCATGCTTTTCAGACACGTTTGGTAGGCTTATCCTGACCCTGTTGAACCTGGCTAAGAACTCTCTAAGCCCTTCTCCTGAAACATGTCGGACAACAAAGATGTCGGTGACCCGTGCTTCTGCTTTCTTGGCTTCTGCGTGGGCGGTGACAAATTTATCTGCCATTTCCTCGAACGTGGAGATGCTTTTGGCCGGTAGCTGGAAGTACCACGTTAGGGCCCCTCATGTTAGTATTTCGCCGAAATTCTTTAAAAGTACGGATGGTACCTGCTCCTTTGATAAATCATTACCTTTGACTGCCGTGACATAGCGAATCACGTGGTCCTCGGGATCTGAGGTCCCGTCATATACCTTCAAGTGGGGGGGGGGGGGGCATTTTGAAGGTCTTTGGGATAGGGTATGGTGCAGCTCCTTCTGTGTAGGGTTGTTCAATGAACCTCCCCACATCTCGCTTTGGCAACAACTTAGGTGCACCCGGGATCTTGTCCACTCTTTCTTGGTGCTCTTTCATCTGGTCGCGAAGCGGCCTATTTTCATTTTCCATTTCCTCCATCTTTTTTAGGATGGCTGTGAGTGTCCCACGTGAGCTTGAGCATCGGCGGGCACGTTGTTTGTTCGTGTGACCTCGAGTTCATCTTCGGTTATAACATGGTCTGCCACTGGTGTTGTGCATCTAGCGTTTTCGGGTGGCTTCCCAGCTAAACTACTCAGAGCATTTATCAATCATTATTCCAGTAACCTCTTTACCTCTGGGGTGCTTCTTTAGTTGTAGATGTAGAAGCCTCTTTTTCTCGTGGAATCACCAGATCTTCAGAAGGGGAAGGTGGGTTTTTCACGTTTATCAAGGTACTAGGGGTTGCGTGTGGAGCATCCCTTTCAGCAGCCGCATTGAAAGGGCCCATAAGATCGGCTCTAGCATCCATGATAGCTTTCATTATTGCGTTGTTTTCAGACATTCTAGGTTGTAGAAAGTGGTTTTTAAAGGATCTCTAGAAGCAAACTACAACTTTGATTCACAAAATCCCCACAGACAGCGCCAAATTGTTTTGCTAAAAAGTTATGTAAATACTTATTAGGCTCAAGAACAATCGAAAATAATGAGGGTTAATCGGAATCAGGATTAATATGTACTAGAGAAAATCGTATAGCTAAGATCTGTAATAATAGTAAAGATAGCTTGAGATGTAAGAACAATAAGGCAAGTAATAATCTTTGCACAAGAGAGAGAGAGAGTTGTATATTATGAATGGCAAAATACACACCCCCCTTTACAGTGGGAAGATCCCCTTTATATATTAAGGGACCTTCCTCGAAATAATCAAAGAAAAGTACAAGGGTTGGTGGCCTCAGTGTACGGGAGAGTCAGAGCTTCAAACGACATTGTCTTGAGTCATATCACTCGGTCCGTCCACTTACTGAGGCCGACCTTACTCGAGTCGGCCTCAATTAAGCCGCTCTCTACGTCAAGGGAGTGCGTAGATAACATGAGAACATAGAGAACCAAATTTGCCCAATACAATATTCGTTATCATTGTCTAGTCCAATCAAATATACAAAAATCTGAAAAATAGTAATCAAAAATGAAAAAGGAATGGCAAAGACGAATCAACAAAAACAATAATAATAATAATAATAATAATAATAATAATAATAATAATAATAGCTGCATTATTTTATAGGAACTAGGCAGTGATAACTCGTGCCCCTACGGACCCGATATTTTAAAAGTCAAAACTATTATTTTTTATCAAGAACAGTTGATGCATGTAAATTATTATCAAATAGATCTTTGCAAGTAATGTCAAGACATTGACATTATATAAATAAAACCAGCTTAAACAACAAGGCATTAATAAAAATATCCAAATTGTCTTTATCTATCCAAAGAAACACTAAAAACCTTCATTTTGGTAGCTTCACTGGCTATCATCATTTCTGCCTTAAGCTCGTCCTTTCTCATCAGAAGATGTGTTTTTACAGATGGCAAACTTCATAATTCAGCAGTAAATCATAATTCTTTATTTACCAATTATATAATGTAGTAAAGATCATTTGGAACATACTCATAAAGCATAACCATTCTATGAAGAACACTATGGCATCTTATAAAAATTAAATTTGCAGCATGTTGTATTTATTACACATACTTGGATGTCATACCATCTTAATCATTTGCATTTCCTTCATCCACATAATATATTTTTCCTTCTTATGCACCTATTCTGCATATTGGCAGTATGCTAACTTTGGTAACCGTAAAAATACAACATAATCCCCAAAAGAATAGAAATAATAAGAAAAATAAAGTAGTACGGCAAAACTAGATCGTTTAGTTGCCATAAAATAATTATAAAATTTATAAAAATTGTGGAATATGAGATGCACTGAAACAAACTAAGAAAATATTAGGTAGCAGTGAGAAGCCATGAGCTTTTCTTTGATAACTTCCTCTCCTCTTAATTATTCAAGATATTCTGTAGATTAACATGTTACCGAATCTAATGAATTGCCCACCATTTATTTCATCGGCCATGATTTCAGAATCTTGGATGGCAAACACAGATTAATAAGAAAAATTATTATCGATAACTATATCATTCCGCTTTCATCTTTTTTCCGTTGCGACATAGCTTATTGATATCTCTTCATTTTTAGGTAACTAAACTTTGCTAGAGGTCTTATCACTATATCTCGGGGCTCTTCTTGAACAATTGCCTCCATATTGTGATTATTTTTATCCTTTGCTTCTTTTTTTTTTTGAAGATTTTTATCTTTGGAACCGATTCATTTACCATGTTTTAAGTGTGGCTTAGACTCTTTATTTTAATAGATTGTTCTACTCGGACATTAACTCGAACTAGAATATTAGCAGCTGGAATATGAGATTTACTGACTCTTGGTATATTAGTAAATGCATCTGGCATGGATTTGTAATATTTTGGCAAATGAATTATCTTTTGAACCTCCAGCTTATATTGATTTGTACGAGGATGTAAATAGGACAGTGATAATGCATTCGGAAAACAAGAAACACTTGTCCATATTGGAGCTAATGTCTCATGCATGGAAGACAAGAAACATGGAAGACAAGAAACACTTGTCCATATTGAAGCCAAGTGTCTTCATGCATGGAAGACAAGTTACACTTGTCAATATTAGAGCCAAATGTCAAAAGTCTCTCGACACATGTCGTACATGAAACTTCCTTAAATTCCTATAAATAGGCTATGAATTAGCCATCATAATCACTCAATCAGATCTTGGAGGATATCACTCTCCAGTTAGAACGCGACATTGGCCCAAATGTGATCTGATACCAACTTTGTCACGACCCAATTAAGGATCGAGACCGGCGCTTAGGAGTAAGTGCTCCCAAGTAAGCCTCATCGGAAATTTTACAGAAAATCGAGCAGAGATTCCCCTGTTTTTTGACCATACCAAAAATTTTCCCTGTTTCAAATCAACAACTAAACATCCTAATATCATACCAAATAATTGACAACATGTCAATTAACCAACACAAGTCTCCAATATGACTAAATCACCAACTAACAACCAGAAATACTAATTATCTCCAACTTTAATGCTAAAGAACGATACTCAACATAAAACTAATAGCAAATTATTACTCATGACACTAAAAGAATGACTAAGGAACGACTCTAACAATTTTAAGAAAATAAACCATAACAATTGATAAAAATATCCGCCCACGCGAACAAGTGCGAGGCTCACTAAGAATCTTTAATTTGTGCTCTAATTAACGAAATTCTCGCATGCGTCAACTGCTGTCTCTGTAAAGAAAATTAGTAGGGAATGAGACGCCAACTCAGTGAGTAATAATCCTTCACCACAACCGTTTTTATTTGGGGACAAGTCAGAAAAAATGCTTGCATAATAATCACAAAAAATACCATTTTTAAAACGGTAATGATAATCAGTCTCATCATGTATTTCCTGTAACAAAATCGATTTAACAATTCAGTAATAAACTCGGTAAATACTGTGTCATAGTCAATCTTTATATTTGGGAGGTTTCCAGAAAAGGATCATGTAATATGTATCACTGTGTGGACCCCTTCGTAAAAGGAGTCAAATATAAATGTATGTCCCTATTCGAGGGAAAAACTGTAACTGTATGCTAGTTGTACCTTCCCACTAGCGAGGGCTATAACTGTAATCGATAATCTGTAAATACAATGTGCACCAGGTCTAACGAACCCGCCATTAGCTACGGGATCCTTTCAAAGTCTCATCCCATTTATACTCTTTCTTGTAAATAGTAAATACTCGTACAAAATCATTTTCAAACTAATAAAGGGAATATTGTTTCTTATCAAATCTTGTAGTTTCATTTCGGTAAAGATAATCTTGTCTCAAGTAACAGTAAAACATGCCCAGTAACAATGACAATAATTCAAATAGCTGTAACATCTCAAGTAAACTGTAAAAACGTTTAGATTAACTGGTAAACATCTCAAGTAACCTGTTCGGTACCATATCAAGTAAAGGACATGTCCCACATGCAATTTCAAAGCATCAGTAACATATTTATTTTCAAAATCATATATAAACCATGCAGGTTATGAAAACACAAATTGTGGTAAGATTACTACTCACAGTACTCGTGCCGAAATACCAACTGCTTCACCTCAAGCAACTCGTACAAATTCCTCCAATCAATCTATAATTACATAATATCGATCTCATGTTAATTTTCTTATTTAGGCTAATTCATAGCTATTTTAGAACATCCAATCATCAGGGTTCATGTTTTGAGTCTAAATTTGTGAATTTATATTTAATCATAGAACTAGTCCATAACTCTACCAATTTCAGACTATTTAGTATAATTTATTCATCTAAGATTAGACCTATCAGTACTTAAACCAAACCTTTATAACCTCATTATCTCCATAGTAATTGTATATTTCTTTATATATAAAAGAAAGTTGATATTGAATCCTTTTGTACTACATAAAATTGCATAGATGCGATGAAATAGTTTAACAGGTGAGGATAAGAAGGTTAACCTCTTGAGTCGAAGAGGAGCTCTAATACTTTCAATTCCAACTCCCAATTTTTCTTAAAGCCTCTAACCAAAGCTTTCTTCTTCTCTTTGCCCACTTTTTTTTTTCCTTTCTCTATTCGGTTTTTTTTGTATGCGCGTTTTGTATTTTTTTGTTCTGTTGCGTTTCCTTCATAAGCAATTTGCTTCTAAACCCTTTTTTTTCTTTACCTTTGTTGGCAGCTTATGAAATGGGCCCTTTCGGCCTTTTTTTTTGTTGCTTTTTTTTTTTTTTTGAGTTATCTTGTTTTATTAATTTGCTTCCCCTTTTTTTGTTGTTATAGTAGTAATTGTTGTTGTTATTATATTATTATTATTATTATTATTATTATTATTATTATTATTATTATTATTATTATTATTATTATTATTATTATTATTATTATTATTATTATTATTATTATCAATACTAGGGTATTACATTCTCCTCACCTTATGAAATTCGTTCCCGAATTTAACTCAAGTACGTACCTGTGGACTGAAATAAATGGGGGTACTTGACTCGTATAGTATCTTCTGTTTCCCAAGTAGCTTCTTCAATTGTATGATTTCTCCATAGAACCTTAACGAACACAATTATTTTGACCGTAGTTTTCTTATTTGTCTATCAACAATAGTCATTGGCTCCTCCTTGTAAGACAACTTCTCATCGAGTGATATAGTCAGTGCTTCAATCACCTGAGATGAGTCTGATATACATTTTCTTAGCATTGGGACGTGAAACACTGATGAATAAAGGAGAACTCATGAGGAAGTGCCAAACGATAAGCCACCACTCCCACTCGGTCTAATATCTCATAAGGTCCTATAAACCTGGGGCTCAACTTGCCTCTTTTCCCAAACCGCATCACACCTTTCATATGGGAGACTCGTAGGAACACTTTGTCCCCAATTGTGAACACTAAATCTCTTCTTCTCTTATCAGCATAAGACTTTTGTCTACTTTGAGCTGCAAGCAGTCTCTGTCTGATCAATTGAACCTTGTCCATAGCTTCTTGTACTAGAGCGAGTCCCAATAAGTTAGTCTCACCAGCTTCAAACCATCCTATAGGAGAACGACACCTTCTACCATACAATGCTTCGTACAGTGCCATTTGAATACTGGAATGGAAGCTATTGTTGTAAGCAGATTCAGCTTACGGTAAATAAGTGTCCCACCTACCTCCAAACTCAAGAATATAAGCTCTCAACATATCCTCTAAGATCTGAATAGTACATTCAGACTCCCCGTCTGTCAAATGCAGTACTAAGATCTACTCGTGTACCCAATGCTTGTTGAAAAGATTTCCAAAAGTGTGAGGTAAAATGTGACCCTCTATCAGAGATGATGGATAATGGAACTCCGTGAAGTCAGACAATTCATTCATAAATATCTGTGCATACCTGACTCCACCATATGTAGTATTCACCGACAAAAAGTGTGTTGATTTCGTCAGTCGATCTACAATCACCCATACCGAGTCATAACCTTTAAGGGTTCGTGTATCCCGGTGACAAAATCATAGTAATTCTTTTCCATTTCCATTCTGGAATGTCAATTTGTTGTAGTAGTCCTGCGGGTCGCTGATGCTCAGCATTGACCTGCTGACAAGTTAAACAACTAGACACAAAGTTAGCAACATCTTTCTTCATACCTTCCCACCAATAAAATTGCTTCAGGTCATGGTATTTTTTTGTGGATCCAGGATGTATAGTGTATTTAGAGTTGTGGGCTTCTTCAAGAATAGAATGTCTCAACCCATCTATGTCTGCTACACATAGCCTGTCACCCATTCGAAGAAAACCATCACTTTCAACAATCATATCCTTACTTTTACCAGCTAAAGCCTCATCTCTGTATTTGCATAATCGTTCATCCTCATATTGGGTGGCCTTAATGCGTTCAACTAATGAAGACTTAGCCTGAGCACAAGCCAACAATGCGTCTGAATTTCTAACACTAAATATGATACCTTTATCTTCTAGTCTCTGAATATCTCTAGCCAAAAGTCTCTTTTCGGGGGTTGTATGTGCCAAACTCCCCATAGATTTTCTGCTCCATGCATCAGCCACCACATTGGATTTTCCGGGATGATACAAAATAGAAAAATCATAGTCTTTGAGTAGTTCCATCCAACGATGATGTCGAAGATTTAGATCTCTCTGCTGAAAGATATACTTCACACTTTTATGGTCAGTATAAATCTCACAAGTTTCGCTGTATTGATAATGTCTCCAAAATTTTAAAGTAAACACCACTGCAGCCATCTCCAAATCATGTGTAGGATAGTTTTGATCGTGCTTTTTCAATTTTCTCGAAGCATAAGCAATAACACGACCATTTTGCATGAGGACACATCCTAATCCCACCCTCGAGGCGTCATAAAATACTGTAAATCCTCCGGAACCTGATGGTAAGGCTAATATTGGTGCAATTGTCAAACATGTTTTGAGTTTTTGAAAGCTCTGCTCACATTCTTCCATCCACTGAAACTTTGCATTTTTCTGTGTTAGCATGGTCAGCGGTGCTGCTATTTTGGGGAAATCCTGCACAAAACACTTGTAATAGCCTGCTAAGCCTAAAAAGCTACGAATCTATGTATGAGAAGTAGGTCCGGGCCATTTTTGCATAGCTTCAGTCTTCTTAGGATCTACCATAATTCCACCATTGGATACTACATGCCCCAAAAATGCCGATGTTCTCGCAATGTCTGCAACACAGTCCTGAAACGATTCTCATGTTATTTTTGGCTACGAGAATATATCAGGATATCATCAATAAATACCATTACAAATCTATCCAGAAACGACTTAAACACCCTATTCATTAAATCCATGAATACAACTGGAGCATTTGTCAGTCCGAAAGGCATCACAAGAAACTCATAGTGCCCATATCAGGCCTGAAAGTAGTCTTAGAAATATCTTCATCTTTGATTCTAAGTTGATGATTACCAGAACGGAGGTCAATCTTTGAAAAATGGGCAGCCCCTTGTAACTGATCAAACATGTCATCTATACGAGGCAAATGATATTTATTACGTATTGTTATCTTGTTCAACTGTCTGTAGTCAATGCACATTCTCAGGGTTCCGTCTTTCTTCTTTACGAACAGTACTGGTGCACCCCATGGTGATACACTAGGTCTAATAAAACCCTTATCTAAAAAATTTTGTAACTATTGCTTTAGCTCTCTTAGCTCTGCTGGTGCCATTGGATATGGGGGTATCGATATAGGCTGCGTGCCTGGTGGCAAATCAATACTAAAGTCTATTTCTTGTACTGGAGGCAATCTTGGTAAATCCTCAGGAAATACATCAGAAATTCTCTCACTGCGGGTACATTTTCTATGCTAACTGTTCTCTTTCTTGTGTCATTTATAATATCTAAGAGACCCAAGCAACTTTTCTTCAGGAGTCGTTGAGCCTTCATAAAAGATACAATTTTTCAAGTCTCTAGAACCTGACTCCATCTTAGAATAAAACTGGGTTCATTTGGTATCTCAAACCTTACTATCTTCGCATGACAATCGACTATGGCATAACAAGAAGATAAGAATTCCATTCCCATCTGCATGTCAAAGTCAATCATATCAAGTACAATAAGGTCAGCTAGAGTATCTCTACCCTCAACCTGAATCTGACAAGCACGATACACGTATTCAGCTAATAGAGACTCTCCAACAGGAGTAACAACTAGAAAATGATCATTCAATTGTTCGGGCCGTCTACTAAATCTCAAAGCAAAAGTGGGTAGATCCCGGATCAATCAACGCAAATGCATTAAATGAACAGACAGAAAGAATACATGTAACCACTATATTCGAGGCCTGAGCATCCTGTCTAGTAAATGCAAAAACTCTCGCCTGATCTCTACCAACATTGCCTTGTCCTTGATTCACAGTAGCACGATATCCAGCACCCCGACCTCTATTTCCTGTACCTGTAGATTACGAGTAGTTTGAGTCGGTGCAGTTGACTAAATATGAGTCTGGCTGAAATTTCTCGGAGGTTGAGGGCAACCCCTTAAGTGATGTCTCACCTGGCCAAACCGAAAGCACTCTCCAGTTAGAACACGGCATTGGCCCAAGCGTGCAAAATAGCATGACCGCATATCGAAATAGGAAGTTTTGTTATCATAAGCAATGGTCTAGCAACTAATTGGAGACGTTTGATAAATGATTCTGCCAAACAATTTTGAGCATGAGCATGACTAACAAGATGTTCAACTATTATTCCAGTTGACATACAATAACCACTAAAGGCTTGAAATATAAATTCACTATCATTATCATGACGAATTGTCTTAATTGCATAATCTAAATTGTATTCTTAATCTTATTAATTGAGCTACCAACCTCACAAATACTAGATTGCGAGTTGATAATAAGCACACACGTGACTATCTTGTAGATGCATCTATTAAAACCATATAATATTAAGTAATCCACGTGATGGATGGATAAGTCTACATATATCACCTTGTATACGTTCAAGAAATGCTAGGGATTCAATCTCAAGTTTAGTTGTTGATGGTCTTGTAGTAAATTTACCTTGAGAACTGAAGAATCTTCTGGTTCTTCAATGAATGTCCATGTGATTTCTCAATTATTTTTCGAATCATGCTTGAACCGGATAGCCCAACAGTCATGCCAAATAATAAAATCATTTGGATTAGTAAACTTCTGGTTTACTATGGCATGTGTTTCAACCATGCCAATATTTGTGTAGTACAAGCCAGAGGAAAGAAAGGGTAACTTTTCAAGCACATATTTCTTACACGATTTTATTGTAGTAACATAAGATATTCAGTCTTTTCATTATTTGTAGTCTCAATTTAATATCCATTTCGGGCGGATATCCTTAAAACTCAGTAAGTTTCTTTGAGACTTACTACAAAATAATACTTCATTAATAGCAATATTTGTTCCTCTGGGTAGTAATAAATTAGCTCTTCAAGAGCCTCAAATTAATTTTGTACTACTAGATATTGTATTAATACTGCTTCTTTCATCTCAAAATAAGAGAAATATCTCTTATCTCTTAAAATTGTATATGTTGTGGCACTATCCAAAAAATATATATTATTTTTATTGATTTTGGATCCAATTGAAGATTGGAAAATTTTTAAATTCTGAAAGAGGATATGAAAATAAATCTCAAAGTGGTAATGGGAATTATTAGAGTCTCGTGCTGATAATGTGTTATAGAATAATAGAAAATAAAGTAAAACAAGAGGACTTTAAAGGGAGATAATAATAAACTTTTCTTGATGATATTCTTCAAGTGTTTGAGCCTATTTATAGGCACTTTTGCATGAAAGGATTTGACCACTTGTCCAAAGTCTTGACACTTGTTGGAAGTCTTGACATTTGTTGAAAGGCTTTGCTACTTGGTGAAGGTCATGCCACTTGGCCACAAGTCTTCGTAAAGAAGACAGCAAATTGTTTGTCTTTTTACTTAAAATAATCAGTAAAATAAATTATTACAATAATAAACTAGTTTATGATCAACTAATTTACTCCATGTAGTTTCATAAAATATAGACATTCACTCTTAATATTATTTATAAAAAAATTACTTTTATTTTCAATTTTCATTACTATAAATGAGTAACAAAAAGGAAGAATTAGCTTCAATATTTTGCAAAAGGATAAAATTATTATTTTCAAATTTTGTTACTTCAAATTGATTAACAAAAAGGAAACATTAGTTTCAAATGTTTGGTGAAAGAATATTTTATTAAAACCAAAATATTTAATATAGGTTTATCAGGTGCGTAGCCTTTCAGCCTTCTTTTAAGATAAAGATAATGGTTGCGTACACACACTATTAAATATGAAAAATATTTAAAAAAATGAGATGTATTAGTCAGGAATCGAGCCCGGGACTATACCGTGATAAGAGTAAGAGTTGGTACACACATCATTAAGTGTGGAAAATCATAAATTTTGAAAAGAAGGACATGCGCCACTTGTCCAAAGTTTTGACACTTGTTAGAAGTCTTGATACTTTTTGAAAAGGCTTTGCCACTTTTTGAAAGTCTTGACATTTTTTGAAAGGCCTTGCCACTTGTTGAAGGTTACGTCACTTGGCCACAAGTCTTCATAAAGAAGACACCAAATTGTTTGTCTTTTTACTTAAAATAATTATTTGAAATAAATTATTACAACAATAGACTACTTTATGACCAACTAATTCGCTCCAAGTAATTTCATAAAACATGGATATTCACTCTTAATATTATTTATAACAAAATTATTTTTAGTTTTAATTTCCATTAGTATAATGAGTAACAAAAAGGACGAATTGGCTTCAATATTTTGCAAAAGGATAAAATTATTTATTTTCAAATTTTGTTTCTTCAAATTGATTAACAAAAAGGAAATATTAGCTTCAAATATTTGGTGAAAGGATGTTTTATTAAAACCAAAATATTTAATATAGGTTTATCAAGTGTGTAGTAGGGGTAATAGTTGCATACACACATAAAGTATATAACAAAAAATGAGATGCATTAGCTAGGAATAGAACCCGGGTCCGTGATAAGGGTAAGAGTTGGTACACGCAGCATTAAGTGTGGAAAAGTATAATTATGAAAAAAAAACCATGCACCAGCCGGGAATCGAACCCGGGTCTGTACCGTGGCAGGGTACTATTCTACCACTAGACCACTGGTGCTTCTTGAGAGACGAGGCAGAAATGATATATCTAATTGCTTCAACTGTTGACACCGAATCTGCAATTTGTGAAGTCCAGCGGCCCATATGGCCATATCAGTCTGTGAGGGAGAGAGAGATGAGTAAACAGTAGCTCCAACCGGCGACGGACAGCCATCGAACGGAAAATCAAAGCACTGTCTTTTCATTTGTTAGCTCGTTTGTGCGTTCGTTTCCAAGTGAGCTTAATTTTTTCCCTTCTTTGCTTCATTTTCTTATTTTTTTACTGGCACATTTAATTTTTCTTGTATATGCTTTGTTCTTTACAGTGTTGAATTTCTAATTTTCCCCTCTTTGTTTGGTAGACTCGCAATTTTCCTTATCTCTTTCCGTGAAAAATTTCACAATTTTATCTATTTTTCATATACCGTTTCTATTTTGTTTTATTAGAGTTCTGGTGGGAAGAACATTGACTATTATACTACTTTAAAAAAAAGGACCATTATACTATACACACTGTTACGCTTACAGTAGATCAGCTATTTGCCAGGAGCTTTAGTTCTAATTAGGTATTTGTATGTCAGCGTGCGATAAATGTGCAATTTAGAGAATTGTAGTTCCAGAGAACCCTTAGTTTGTTTTAGGGGAAAGATTTAGTACTGGAATGAAATGAGTCCGAATAGAGAAAAATGGGTATAGACAATTCATATAGCAAACAACAACTAGTTTAAGATAAAAAAATGTTGATTGATTGATCAATTGATGATAGCAGTGATGTAGTCAGATAGAGTGAAGGGTGGTCGAACACCCACCCTCGGAAAATTGTATTGAATTTATAGAAAATTATAATGTGTATACAGGTCAAAAATTACTTTTTATACATCAATCTTAAACCTTGAACACCTTTAGTGAAATTATTGGTTTCGCCACGGGATGATAGTGTACAAATCCTATTTCTTTACCCGGTGAAAGTTGAGGTGCACACATGCTGGCTTGGAACCACCATCATAAAAAAAAGGAGTGGTCAAAGGGATGGAAATTTGTCATCCTATATAATCACTAAAATGGTCATGCACCAAAGTAACTTTACAATATTTGATGGAGGTGGGGCAATTAGTTCAGAATCTTAAACTACTGATGCAGAACTAAGTTGGTTATAATCTATTGTTTACATATACCCTTTATCAGTATTGTCAAAGGTTCATTTAAGGCGCGCTTAAGCCCTAAAGCTTAGAAAAGCTCAAGGAGGGCGCTTCGCCTCTCTTTAGTCGCGCTTCAGTGTAAAGCAAGGCACTAAGGCGTGCACTTCATTGCTCATGAGTTCTGTCTTGAATCGAGTGGCACTAAACAACAACTATAATTAGAAATAAGTGTATTAGCTGCTAAAGGAAACATTATGAATGAATTTGTTACTTTGTTCTTGAATTACATATAATTTTTACTTATTTCCTTCATTGCGCCTTTTTTAACTAAAGCCCACACTTTAAGTGTGCTTTACGCTTAAAGCCCAAATAGATGTAGAGGGCTTTTAGAGCTTTTCGCCTTTGACAACAATGCTCTTTATGTTATTTTTCATGTTTTAGTTTTAGATGACGTTGCCATAGCCATGATTCATGAAGTTTTTGATTTGTTTTCTCGGATGTGCTAGCTAAATAAATCCTACTCAAGTTCTGCAAAATATTTTGCTTACAGGAAAAAAGAAAATGTCTCTTCTCCAATCTCCATTCTTGGTTGCACCATATCAAAGTCTGTCTTCATCCAAAACAATTTCAGGAGCATCCCAACTCTTCCTCTCCACCAAATTCTGTACACTTAATCTATCCACCACAACAATCACCAATATTCCTTATAAATCCTCAACAATTAGGATGGGTGGTGGCCCAAGAACCTATCCAGGAGGCGTCTCAAAGTGGCAGTGGAAACGAATGCAAGCAAAGAAAGCAAAACAGCTTCTTAAGGCTCGATTGGCTCGGGAACGCCAAATCTATGAGATGAGGAAGCGGGCTGAGCTCAAAGCTGCTGTCTCTGAGCTTGAGAGACCTTGGGAAGTGGTAGAAAAGGCACCTACTTTGTTCTCTGTGAGTGCTGATGAGCAATTGAGCGTCTTGGCTGATCGGTTTCAAAAGCCTGGAGGGTTTGATATGTGGTCTGACAAAGATGGGCCAGAATTGTTCAAGCCAGAAGATGGATTACCCTCAGCTAGGTTTTTCCCTAAGGGAGTTGTTCATAGCATTAAACCCTATGGAAAAATTGAGAATGCTGTTGGTGGTTTTGAGGACTCTTCAAATTTTGGTTCAGATTCTCAAAGTGAAAGTGATAGGAAGGTGCGAATGAAGAGTAATAGGCATGAGCGAAATTCAAGAATACTAAGAACTGGATCCGATAGAGAAGGAAAAGAGGGTTATCTGGATATGGAAGATAACAATAAAGTGTCAATAGATGGCAACGATCGCAAGGGCATGCAAAATAAATTCGGCAAGAACGCAAATCGGAGGAAGATGTTTGGTCATCCTGATAAATTTAGTTCAGTGGAAACTGGGATGTCTAGAATAAAGAATAAGAGTCAGAGACCAGCTGATCATGATGGAGAGCATGGAAGGTTTAATGTGGTAGACAAGTTTGATGATTCAGATTCTCCTGTGTTTGAATTAAATTTGCAAGATGATGGGAGCTATCAGCTTTAATCCGAGAAATAAGAGTTCCGATAAGTAGACAAGCTCAAATTTGGTAGACGACATGTGCAAATCTTCCTTGTTCATGTGTATAATTTTGCATAGTTAACTATTCACTTATTAAATCTTGTTTGAAAACTAATAAGAACTGTGAGTTCAGCACGTAAAGTGTGAACTGTGGGTGGAACCTTTTGTAGAATTCAAAATGATATACTATTTATAATGAAGTTGATCTTACTATTGTTTATGATTACCCGCAGAATCCCTGATTACTTTCCGGCCTCTCCCTCAACGGTGTGAGGAGGGGAAATGCTAATTTGCTACTTTGGTATCTCGCGCTCAGGCTTCCTTGCGAGAAATAGAGAGAAACTTTGGCATTTGCCGCATCCATTTATTTTGGGTAAGTCAATATTAGAATATAAAAGTTTAATGCAAGAAGACGAACATTTTTCTCGGTTTGAAGTTAGTGCGTTTTTCTGTTGATCAAGAAGTTCTTCAGTTTGTTTGTTTGAGTGCTGAAATGATCATTTGCTTCGACTCTTTTTGCCTATTAATCTTTATCTATGACGTTAACTGAAATATTGATTTGTGTAACACACTGCTTGACCGAATGTGGACGGAAGGACTATGCTTTCTAAATAGAAGCATATGTTTGAACTTCAAACAGATGCAGATATGCCTTCCTGTAGATAATTTAAAATCTTTAGGACCCAAAATAATAACCAACTAGATTGATACTAATGGTTTGACTTTCCTATGTGGTGTGAGAACCGAGTATGTGTTGTTCGAAGAGAAGTTCTGCTAACACACACACACCCCCTCAAAAAAAAAAAGATAAAAAAGAGAAAAGAAGAAATTTCTGAATAAATTGAGAAAGACTGATACTAGCATAAAAAGACAAGAGGGGTTGCTCTGATGGTAAGCAACACCCACTTCCAACTGAGAGGTTGTGAGTTCGAGCCTCCCCAAGAGCAAGGTGGGAAGTTCTTGGAGGGAAGGATGCCGGGAGTCTATTTGAAAACAGCCTCTCTACCACAGGGTAGGTGTAAGGTCTGCGTACACACTATCATCCCCAGACCCCTCTAAGTGGGATTATACTGAGTTGTTATTGTTGATACTAGCATCAAAGATGATATATTGTTATATTGTTAGCATATACTTCCTCCGGTCCAAAATAAGTGATTTTTTGGCATTTTTCACACAGATTAAGAAATCCACCTTTTAGCATTAATTAGCAATAGAATTGATCATATTAACCTTAATTATTTCACATAAATACTCCTAACACATATTCCAACACTATTTACTCCAAGGACAATATCGGAAAAAAATAATTAATTCATTCTTGAAATCTGAAAAAATCACTTATTTTGGACATCCGGGAGTACTTATTTCAGTACTGTTTAACCGGTTGATAGTTTGTTAATCTACTCGCTTCCGTGATTGTATTAGTTCAAATTGTTAATATTACTGAAGTGCTCTGACCTATATTCAGAATCCTGAAGTGAAAGTTTACATTATATTTGTACTATTTTAGCGGTTGACAGTTTGGTCCTGAATATGAAATTACTTTTGTTAGGGAATGATTTACTCCCAAATAGGACTTCCAGCTCAAATTTCAATATAGTTGAATTTCGATACAGATACCGAATACCAAATAAAAACCCAAAAATATGATTTTAATCTACATTTCACCTTTTGGGTGGCCACAAATGCTATCCACTTTTCAACAATCATTGCATATTATCTTGTCAACCATCTAAAAAGGTGACAAACCCTTAGTAGGCGTTTGGACATAAAATTTGTGTTTTTTGCAAAAAAAAAAAAAAAAAAAAAAAGAAAGAAAGAAAAAAAAGAAGTATTTAGAGTTAAGTTGAAAAATAGTGTTTGAAATTTGAAAGTATGTTTGGATATGCATTTTACTTGAAAAAATGTTGAAGTTTTGTGAGTGAAAAAAGTTTTTTTCTTTTTTTCCGAAAAACTTGAAAAAGTGGTTTGATTTTTGAAAAACTTATTTTCAAAAAATCTTCAAAAACTTATAAATTTTACAGAGAAATGCGTTTTGAAAATAAAATAATAATAAAAAATCTATGGACAAACGGATCCTCAACACAAGCAAGTTGGCACCGGTAGTATTTCTATTGTCAACTAAAACTTTTATGAAAGAGTGACAATAAGCTAAATGGCTTTCAGTTGTACGACAATTTAATGCAATAGTCAAGCTAGTAACTTTTCATCTTTATTTTAACTTGAGATATAAGCAAATCTGTCCTTGTATTATTCGAAATTTAGAAATTTTATCCTTCATTAAACTTTTGGTGTAATTTTATCCTCCGTTAGGAAAAAGTCTCATTTTTGCCGCAGACCTCCAAGGGACCTTCATCATAAGGGTACTTTAAATCATATGCAAAAGGTAAGAAGTAAATATGTGTTCGATCAAAAAGGGTTAAACTTTTTGCTAAATTAATCAATGATAAGATAGAGGGTAAATCTTATCCAAAGATAATTAACTCTAGAACAAAACATTTTAAACACGAGAATAATCGAGCTTATATAACTCTTCTTGAGATTATTAAAAGGCATCAAACATAAATGATAAGTTTACATTTTTGATGTATTGTTCCATAATGTAAGAGCAAAGAAGGAAAGAAAGGAATTCAATTGATAACTACGAGATCTATCTTTATTGATTTAGCAATGATAATTACAAAGACTTGCAACCAAAATCTAGGCTCTTGCTTTGTTGCTAGAGATCTTCTTCTGTTCTTTTATCACTCTCTCTCCTGAGGGAGTTGGTCCCTTTTCCTTGCCCTCGTACGTCTTATATATGTCATAAATATTCCCTTTGTCCACCGGTATTTAACCAAAATATCTTTTTTCTTGATTATGCTTTACATTGCTCCCCTCGAGTATTATGATATACATTTCGCCGTACAAGCTTTCTGAGGCCCAATCTCGGCAGTGGCCGAGATACCCATCATTATTATGCCTTGTGGGTACGACCACGACTTAGTCGATCCCTTACCATTCCTTTTAGTGCTAATCCGCGTGTCGTCAAATTTTGTCCCATACAATATGCACCTTTTTTTTTCCAGAAATCCGGACACAGAGTCCATCCATTTTATGTTGGAGCACCACCAGTGGTAAATGCAAAAACAATATTTATCAACGCAAGGGTAAAAAGCTATGAATGGTCCAAAAGTTTAAAATGACAAAATTAAACAATTCCTAATAGTATACGGGCAAACCAGAATCATTTTCCGGTGCATAAAGAAAACACAAGATCATGCAAATTTTCATTTGACATGAGTGCAATGTTTGAAGGCTATGGTCAGTGTTTAATCTATCAGAGATTAGAATATGGACTGGCTGCTGTCTATTTGACTTGAAAAAAAGCAGTTTAAAGATTTGATTCTTGATATGACAAGCAAAGGTTGTAAAGGATGTTTTAGATGGTGGAGGGTTATCCTATTTCTCATCTTTTCCAGGTGGTTTTTTGCATACTATATAGATGTTTACAACTATGCAATTGGTTTTAATTTAAGTTGTGGCAAAAGATTCTGGAAATCACAGGTCGCATTTGTGATTCTGTCATTTCCCAATTGTGTAAGGGTAAAATCGGGGGCAATATCTGCCCCGATTCCCCGATGAGAGAACGAAGGGGGACACGGATCTGGGAGATTGTAATCGAGGTCAGAGATCCTTCGTATCGAGACCCTGGAAGAATAAACGGTATATCTGACATCGGACATGGTAAAGCGATGCGTCCCGGGCCGAGTGTAAGTTCTACACATCGGGAGACACGGTAAAGGTTATGCATGACGGATAGATGGACATAATACTCGCCCAACCGGATATTACGATGCGAATCTCGTTCGATGTCGATTATGGATCAACAATTACAGGAAAACGACGATTTTTACCTTTTTAAAACTTATACTAGAACTGAAACTCTCATACTATATAAGTAAGAAGTTTTTGTTTTGTTTGACTCATTGTAATACGCAATTCAAAGCAAAAATGTATATTTTTACCTTCTAGATGCTATTAAAAACTTTGCTCACTTGTTCTGTTCTTCATTCATGAGTGAGCTCGAACAGAGGGTCCAATCGAGGACGAAGTCACTGTTCAATTTAGGATCAGGAACATCGCGATTGCCATTAATTAATTTATCTGATATTCTTAATTATTCGTGTTAAATTAAACCACATATCCTTTAAATCGCGTACAAATTTAATTGTTACCCAATTTTAAGGTAAATAGTTTGGAGCCCACCATGGAGTTAAAGATAATAATGGTGATTTGCTATGAATCTCCTTAACACACTTTATTTTATGCTTGTTCTTTGAAATCTTAATTTCAGGTTAGCCTAAAATGGTGAAACTCTCAGTCTGTTCACTTGAACGTTGATGCTCAGTCTGGCCATCACGACGAAAATAATAATTTGGTGCCTAACAATGATGTGCTTCCTGCCGATCCCAATAGTGTCCTAGTTGCTGACATGATCGATGCTAACTTGCAAGTGGCCATCAACATCAATTCGCTAACTAATCCCGAAAACAGTGTTCGTGAAGGACCCCGACTAACATTTTGAGAAGCGCCCAAAGGTGATGGGGTGAGCCTATGATTGATTTTTGTCACGACCCATTTCCATAATAGGTTGTGAGGGCACCCGGTACCGTTGCCAGGCAAGCTGCTGCGGAACATTTCTAACATCTTGTATTTATTTTATCCGGTTTCAAGAGAAATAACCATTTCAAATTAGAATTTAAGACTAAAAGAGATATATGCCATACATAACATAATATTACAAATCCAAAATAAGTCTACCAATGTGTGTGCTAGAACCTGGTGTCACAAGCTACAGACGACTAGTATAATATACACAAAAGAATAATATACCATCCTACTGTCTGAATCAGGATAGATAGAAAACAAAAATACAAAGAAAGACTTCTTTGGTTGCGTATCGGCGTGAAGGAGAAGCAGCTCACCATAGAAGTCCCAAATGTGCTCACAGATGCGTGCCAGAATGATATCCAGATCCACATGCTTCAGATCATGTACATTTAAGTACAAAAGCATAACATGAGCACATAAATAATATATATCTTGTGAGTATCCCGTCTAATCTCGATGAAGTAGAGACGAGAGGTCGACTCGATACTTACTAAGGTTAAGTAAAATAAGAAGAATTTATAATAAACAAGAATAACTCAAGTCATAAGAATAACAAGTATGAAACAGAGATTCTTCCCTTAACCTTCCATAAAGAGTGTGTGTTTATATATAATTAAACAATTATGAAGTCAGAAAGCTAAATAACTCATGCGCAGATAATCACCGAGGAACGTACGACTCGATCCAACATAAAATAAATGTGCATTGTCGAGGGTCGAACGGCTCGAACCATAGATGCATCTATTACCCCGCTCGCGAATCCTACGTGCGACACGGTAAAAATGTAAATAAACAATCATCCTGCTTGCGAATCATACATGCGACGCAGGTACACATAGAAATACATGCTTGATCGCAGCAAACTCAACCTTTGGAAGAGCGGGCGCTAAGACTTTTACCCAATAGTGGTATCAGGGTCAATTTTCATAGGGAGCTTGGACTAGAGTCGAGTATTTGTTTGGTCTAGGAATGCATTTTTACTCCTAATTTCACTTCTAACATTTTTGGGTTTTTATGATTATCAACTAGAATTTATCAACTACTATTAAAACTAAGTTTTGCTAAGATATTAGTTCTAGGTTGTGTGCAATATAGAGAAGGCACTAGGGTCGTAGCATTCACCTATGTGGTCAACTAACGGGTAGAGATTCCTAATACAAGAACGATGATTATGGAGCTTATGCTATAACCGTTGTACTATTGCACCCACTCTCACACCTTTCGATAGAGAGAGTGATTTTGCCCAATTGACTCTCTCGAGACCAATTGGGCAGGCCAAATTTCCCAAGCAACTTAGTGTTCAAGTTGGTTAATTACTCTCTCGAGGTTTAACCCGTTAATTGGGATTACCACTCTCATGGGTCCATTCCAATTCCTTGTTGGGTCAATCTTGGGGTTATAGACTCTCTTTCTCAAGAAGAGTCAAAGACCCACTAAGCTAGACTTAGTATTTGCAACCACCAAATCTTAATGAAAACATAAGATTAACCCAAATAACAAACACCCAACATCACTCACGCATTAAACAATCACACCCATTAATTACCTACACTAGGATTGAGCTACAACCCTAGCTAATGGGTTTAGCTAGACATGATGGAATCAGAAATTGAAGAAATAGTAGATAAAATTGACATATTAATTAACTACAATGTTAATCTACAAGAATCCACGATAATACAAGATCGAATTGCCCAAAATAGACTAAATCTTCCAAGTCACGAGTGCAACTACTATATGATATCTAATAATTAACCTAAAAAAGTAAAATATTCTACTTATAGTGCACGGGAAAAATTGGATAAAAATGCCCCTGCGAAGCTGGCGTGGACCGCGCATAAATGTAGAGCGGCCGCACATGTGTCTTGATCTTGATATATCTCATCTGAAGTTAGGGACGCGGACTACGTAAGAAGTTAGTGCGGCTGCGTTGGCTGAGGGACGCGAACTGCGTGTAAATGGGCGCGACCGCGTGGAAGGACTTGGCAAAATGACAACTCCCTGAACATCATCCACGCAGACCGCACTGTTTTGGTGCGCGGTCGCATGGGATTTGCCTTAATTCTTGTTTCTCTGAACTCCCATAGGCATGGATCGCGTAGGTGTGAGCACGGACCGCGCACGATACCACTGGATGTGCACAGCCTTTGAACTCCTAGCGCGGCCGCGTGGTAAAGTAGTACGGTCCGCGCTAGGCGTCCTTGTTCCCCTTTCACTTGTCTTTGACACTTGGCAGATTTCACTCTTTTTTGAGCCGATATTTGACATTTGTCATCTTATCGCTCAAACCTACAATCAAGCGCAACTTGTAAGCATTTTGGGACTAATTTATGGCAATTCACACACAAATCTTAGGCAAGAATGGGTATTGAACGTGTTAAAATCATAGTTATCAATGCTCAAACGCCCAATTAAGAATTTATCGGAATACATTTTCTTCCAAATACAAGCTAATTCTCTTTTAATTATTTAAGAAAATGAAGTTAAATCCTTTAAGAAATTCATTTACCAACTCTATTGGATCTAAGCAATTCAACCGCCAACAAGATTACAGATATTCCAAGTATAGCATGCTTTAGGGTCCTAGACTACCCGGACTGTCATATAAGTTGCTACGCACGGACTCTCGTCACCTACTACGTATGTAGGCCCCACATTTACATGCAATTTAGTCATTTATTATAGCTACGGGGACATTTCCCTCTTACAATGTTAGAAAGGAGACTCACCTAGCTCCAAAACGTGCTTCCAAATACCAAGAACGAGTCCAAACCCTTAATTCCGAGCTAATTGATCACAAACTAGTTAAATGAAATAAGAACCAGTCAATATAAGCTTACAAGATTGAATTCTAACCCCGGGCCCATGTGCCTAGATTCTGAAATTTTTCGAAGAAAGTTGTTCTTCATAACCTAAGGATCACTAATATATGATTTCTGGTTCATTACATATCAAATTGCATGATTAAATCTTAGTTATATTAAAACCCCAGGTCTAGCTTTAACCCTTGATTTTTACTTAGTTTTTAGTATTTAAACTACCTAATGTACATGTATTTAAGCTAAGGATGAAGGGAAATTACTTGGCTTACAAAGTTATGTTGAAACCCTCTCTTTGGAAGTACCCAAGTCGCCCAAGTGTGGAGTTGTAAATGGCTTTGAGTTCGAATTAAATGAACTCTCTGCCCCCAGCTATTTCCGCTTCTGCGATTTTGGCCTAAGTGGGCTGGACCGCTTCTGCGGTCGAATTACCGCTTAAGCGAGACCACTTCTGTGGTCTCAAGAACGCTTTTGCAATTTTTCCTAATTTGCCCTTGACCGCTTCTACGGAGGGCTAACCGCATCTGCGATACCGCTTCTGCAGTTATGACAAAAGCAACAAAAAAAACTCAGCACTTCTTCAACTTTTAACTTCACTTGAGCCTCGATCATTTGACGCTCGGGGTTTTCGTGCCCCGCTATAACATACTGACAAGTCTAATATCATGAGACGGACCTACTATTACCCTCGGATAAGTCAAAACAACGTTAAATTTAGGAATCAAGTCCTAAAACCAAATGAATCAATCTATTGAACTCCAAGTTCTTAATTTTCTTCTAATGGGTCAAAATACCCTTAAACTACTCAAATTGACACCAAATTTTACGGGTAAGTCTTAACTGATATTTTGAACTTGTACCAAGTTTCGGAATCAAAATTGGAGCCCAATAACTAGGAAATCAATGAATACTTAGTTTCTTTAATTCTTTAAAACCTCACTTTAACAATTTCACATTAAAATTCATTTCTCCGGCTAGGGACCTCAAAATTCGATTCTGGGCATACGCCCAGGTCTCATATTTTCCCACGGACCCTCCGGGACCATCAATTTATGGATCCAGGTCTATTTCCCAAGAAAGTTGACCGAAGTCAAACTTGAACTTTTAAGGAAATCCTAAAGAAGCAAATCGACATATTGTTACTCAAAACTCTTCCAACATCCGAACCACCCGCCCCCGCAAGTCATAAATTAGTTAAAGCAAGTGCGGAAAGTTTTATTTAAGGGAATATGGTTCTAAACTGTTGGCCCAAGCTCAATTGAAGTTTTGAAGAATGACAAATGAGCTCAGTGAAGGACCATGTCCATCTTAGGAGACACAGTGGTTATGACCCATGCACATGAGATGCACGCGAAGAAGATAAGTCTTTGGGGTCCAGCAACAATATCTTTTGAATATCTTCTGAACTGATCAAAAAGATTGCATACGGGATAAGGAGAAGAAGTCTCCTTATGAGAAGAGTACACATTCGGACAAGGGTTGGAGTTTGAATTGGTCTAGGACTCAAACTCAATGGAGGATCAGAAATTGAGTCACAATCAAACTCTAATTACTAACCTAATAAATAACCGAGTGTTTCTCTTTTACAGGTTGCACAAAAATGCAGAAGTTAAGCGTGAATTGGGAGCAAAATAGCAAGGCTTTTTTCAAGAAGTTCGTGTGTGATTCAAGAGTGCACACCTGAAGCTACATAAACCAGATTGAAGAAAAGGCTCCATAAACAGTTTTATGAGTCTTTCTTTATTTCTAGTTCAATTGTAGTAGGTGATTGTACATTATACCTTCCAGCTTTCGTAGAAGCAATTGTATTAGGTACTTTGAGTATTAAAGTTCGAGTTAGCTTGAAAGTATCGCAATAATTGAGGCTGTGTGCCACACTAGGATTAGAGTTAATCCTTAGGTTTACAAGAGTTTTGTAAATGCTGTTTTTGGCTCATTGAGTTTATTGGATGTTTAGGAAAATCCTACTGAGTAGTAGGTTGTGGTTTTTTCACCTTTTGAGCCAGGTGTTTTCCACGTAAAAATCTCTGTATTTTTTGTTTCTGTATTTTAATTCCGCAAACAGTAGTAGTTAGAACACCTAGAAGAACCAGTTTCTTCTAGATCGAAAATTAAGTACCACATAAATCACCCCCCTCTTGTGTGGTATTGACGTTTGGAACATCAATTGGTATCAGAGGGGTTATCCTTGAAGAGACTAACACCTTCGGAGAAGATCAAGGTGAGTGCACTACCTGAGAAATGGGAAGGGCAATCCACTACCAGGCCCCCACTGTTCAATGAACAATATTACTCATGGTGGAAGAATAGGATGAACGATCACATCATAGGGGAAAACTATGAATTCTGGGACATAGTCACTAATGGTCCTTTGGCAACTACAATGAAAAATGAGGAAGGAATGGATGTTCCAAAGACAAGGGCTGACTGCACTGCTGAAGATTTGAAAAAGTGGGAGAAAAATGCTAAGTCCAAGAAATGGCTTGTATGTGGACTGGGTCCAGATGAGTACAGCAGGATCCAAAGTTGTACTACTGCCAAAGAGATATGGGAGACTTTGCAAATGGCTCATGAAGGAACACCTCAAGTGAAGAGATCCAGAGGAACACTGCTGTATTCTCGATCTGAGAATTTTACTATGAAAGATGGAGAAACTATTCAAGAGATGTATACTAGGTTCACTGCACTAACAAATGAACTTAAGTCTCTTGGAAAAGTTATTATTGAAGAAGACAAGGTTGAGAAGATCTTGACAAGAGTTCTTCCAGTTACTTGGGAAAGAAGTCCAAGAATATAGCCACTCTCAGACTAGATGAACTGATTGAAAGTCTTACTGCTTATGAACTGAGAAGGCAAACCAGGAAGATGGATACACCCAAGAAGAAGAGAAGCTTAGCTCTCAAAATTACAAAAGGTTTAGATCTGGAAGATGATGAGATAACCATGATCACTAGAGATTTCAAAAAGTACCCAATGGGAGGAAAGGGTTCATCAAGAGGTACAAACTTCAACAAGACAAGAGCTCCCGAGAAACAAACAAATGATGGCTTTTACAAGTGTGGTAAGACTGACCATATGATCAAGAATTTCCCTCAATGGGAAATTGAGTGGAAGAAAGAAAAGGCTGAATGATGAAACAGGAAAAAGGAATAGGTTCAACCCAAGAAAAACAAAGGTTCAACCAAGGCTCTGGTTGCTTCTTGGGGGGAAACCTCTAGTGATGACTAAGGAGATGAAGCTGAAGGAGAGCAAGATCTTATGGACATTGGAGAATCAGATGATGAGCAGGAGGTAAGTATTCTGCATCTCAAGGACAAAATTAAATTTTTTTCTAAAGAAAGGTTGGCTGAGCTATTATTAGACTTCATTGATGAATCTGAAATAGTTAACAAGGAAAAGGAAGTTCTGTCTAAGGAATGTATTATCCTAAAAGCAAAATGCAAAATTCTAGAGTCTAGGGTTGATGAGAGTGATAATAAAAATGCTGAGTTAAAGAACCAGGTTCGTGAACTTGACAATAGTATTCTAGAACTTAGGTCATAAGATCTAAAACTGAAACTAGGAACATGAAAGAAGAAACCTTAGCACTCATTTCTCACTCTAGAAGGAAATCTGGGAAAAATAAAAGATGAACTGTACAAGAAAGATGAACTGATTAAGGTTCTAAAAGAAGATCTTGAAAAGGTGAAACATGAACTAGACAGAACTTGTAAATGGAACAAAGCTTCTGATGCTCTCTCCTGGTTTCAAGAGCATTACAACATCAATAAAACAGGACTTGGCTATGGGACTCAAGCTCCAAAATGGGACCCCAAAATCAAGTACCTCACACTCTAAAAATAAGATCTTCACACACTGTAGTAAGAATGGCCATAATAAAAATGAATGCAATGCAAAAGAAAAAGCCAGTCAAAGGAACAAAGTTTTTGTTCAAGTAAAATACAAGCTAACTGGTTGGGAAAGAATCTGATTCATCCTTTTGCCCATAGAAAGGGATCCAAACTAGTTTGAGTTCCTAAGACTAACCCCTAATTTCTTTTTTGCAGGTTCAAGTGAAAGGGAGTAGACAAATATGATACTTGGATAGTGGCTGCTCAAAATACATGATTGGGAACAAAGACCAGTTCCTTTCACTTGAGAACCTGAAAGGAGGTAATGTCTCCTTTAGAAATGGAAAGAAAGGTGAGATCATTGGGGTTGGAAAGGTAGGTAAGACAGACTCTCATTCCATTGAGAATATTTACTTGATAGATGACTTGAAATACAGCCTAATAAGTATGTCACAACTATGTGACAGAGGTTACCTTGTAGTTTTCACCTCTACTAAATGTTTTGTGATTAACCTTACCACTGACAAGATTGTTTTGCAGGAAAAAGAGTTAACAATATTTACATTGTAGATTTGTCAACTCTTTCAGAAAATGAGCTCACTTGTCTAAGTGTGCTAGTTAATGATCCCCTCATGTAACAAAAGACTTGGCCATGCTTGTCTAAATCAACTAAAAAAAACTAGTCTCCAAGGGTTTGGTGATAGGGTTCCTAATATCAAGTTCAAGGAAGACAAAGTTTGTGAGGCATATGCAAGGGGGAAACAAGTAAGGTCATCCTTCAAATCCAAGAAAATGGTAAGTACATCCAGGATGTTGGAACTGGTTCACATGGGTCTATGTGGTCCGATGAGAACCATAAGTAGAGGTGGAAAGAAATATGTGATGGTGCTTGTTGATGTTTATTCTAGATTTACCTGGTTACTATTTATAATATCCAAAGATGAGGCATTTGAAATGTTTACTGCCTTTGTTTGAAAAACTCAAAAACAATTAGGAAATCAACTCGCATCCATTAGGTCTGATCATGGAACTGAGTTTGAAAATGTAAAATTTGCTAAATATTGTGATGAAAATGGTATAGATCACAACTTTTCTGCCCCTAGGACTCCTCAGTAAAATGGTGTAGTCGAAAGAAAGAACATGGCCTTTGAGGATATGCCAAGGACCATGCTTCTCTCTAGTAAATTATCCTACAGCTTCTGGACAACGGTTGTAAATACTGCATGTTACATAATCAATAGATGCATGACTAGACCTCTTGCTGAGAAAACTCTCTATGAGCTACTTAAAGGGAGAAAACCAAACATATCCCACCTTAGGGCATTTGGTTGCAAGTGCTATGTGCACAATAATGGAAATGACTCCCTAGGTAAGTTTGATCCCAGAAGTGATGAGGGAGTATTCTTACATAGCAAAGCATATAAAGTATTCAATAAAATAACTTTGTGTATAGAAGAAAGTTTGCATATTGTATTTGACGAAACTAACATTCTTTCTGAGAGACATGAACATGAAGATGAAGCCATTGATTTGGTAAGAGAATTGACTGAAGCAGCATCAAAGAAGGAACAGGCGATGGAACAGGTTCTTCCACTCAGGGAAACCTGACATGGGGAACTAATCAGGGAGAAAATGAAACAAACTCTCTACAAGAACCTGTCCATGAACCTATTCCTCATCAACAGAACACTGGGGAATCATCTAGTAGAAACCAGTTGGTGGTAAAATCTCACAAGTATAAAATTTCTCATCCCATTAAGAACATCATTAATGACCCAACATATGGAGTCAAAACTAGATCGCAACTAAAGAATCTGTGTGCATTTGATGCTTTTCTATCTCTTATTGAACATACAAATATTGTTGAGGCTTTGCAGGATGCAGATTGGGTCAATGCTATGTAGGAGGAACTCAATCAATTTGAAAGAAGTCAAGTCTGGTATCTAGTTCCTAGACCCAAGGACAGATCAGTCATTGGTACCAAATGGGTCTTCAGGAACAAACTTGATGAAAATGGAACTGTTACAAGAAACAAGGCACGGATGGTGGTTCAGGGCTACAGCCAAGATGAATGCATTGACTATGATGAGACCTTTGTACCAGTTGCAAGACTAGAGATAATCAGACTCCTTATTTCCTTTGCAGCACATATGGAATTCACTCTCCATCAGATGGATGTCAAATGTGCTTTCTTAAATGGCTACCTCAAGGAAGAAGTGTTTGTGAAACAACCTCCAGGATTTGAAATCAAGGAATTTCCTGAGCATATGTACAAGCTGGACAAAGCTCTATGGGGATCAAGCAGGACCCAAGAGCTTGGTATGAACGACTATCAAAATTTCTACTGGAGCATGGGTACAAAAGAGGCAAAATTGACAACACTTTGTTGTTAAGGGAAAAAGGTAAAGACCTCATTGTTGTGCAAATATATATTGATTACATAATATTTGGGTCCACTACTGATAGATTGAGTTAAGAATTTGCAAAATCAATGGGAAGTGAGTTTGAAATGAGTATGATGGGTGAACTAAATTTCTTCCTAGGCTTGTAGATCAAACAAAGCCCAAATGGGACCATGATCCATCAGCAGAAGTATACAAGAGAACTAATCAAAAAGTTTAAAATGGAGGACTCCAAAGAAATAGATACACCTATTGCAACTGCCACTAAATTAGATGTTTATGAATCTGGTTCATCAATTGATCAAAAGTTGTATAGGGGTATGAATGGTTCACTTTTGTATCTTACTACCAACAGTCCTGACATTATTTTCACTGTAGGGCTTTGTGCTCATTTCCAGGAAAATCCAAAGGAGTCACACTTGACTGCTGTCAAGAGGATATTGAGCTATCTGAAAGGCACCATTGATTTGTGTCTTTGGTACTCTTGACACCATTGATTTGTGTCTTTGGTACTCTTGACACCATTGATTTGTGTCAAGAGGATATTGAGCCATCTGAAAGGCACCATTGGTTAGTGGACAGGAAGAGCACTTCATATATGGCACATTTCCTGGGGTCATGTCTGCGTCATGGGCTTCCAAAAAGCAAAATTCAGTAGCCCTATCTTTTGCTGAAGTTGAATATGTTGTTGCTGCTTCTTGTTGTGCTCAATTTCTATGGATCAAACAACAGTTGGTAGACTTTGGAATGAAGTGGGATGTATTCCAATATTTTGTGATAACACTAGTGCTATAAGTATGACAAAGAACACTGTTCATCATAAAAGGACCAAGCACATAGATGTTATACACCACTTTTTAAGAGATAACTATGAGAAAGGGTTAATCTCCATTGAATTATGTGCTATTGATAAAAAATAGCTGATATTTTCACTAAAACACTGAGTAGAGAAAACTTTGAAAGGAACAGGTTGGAATTGGGGATGATTAAGATCACCTAAAAAGGTCCAGTTCAGAATGCACAATGAAAAAAATTGTATAAAATGAAAAAAAATATTTTTTGGTTAGGAGTTCTTAATTCAATGCAAATATCCAGACTAATTCTTACTCAGTCTCATACTTTAATTAGTATACTCATGTGGCATGTGTTTATATGACTCGCTAATCTCTTACAAGGCTTTTCTATTCTGACATATGAGGCATGATCAAGAGAAGTTTTACTTGAAGAACCTGGTTCACCACTATATGCTCATGAGAAAGTTCAGGTATGTTTCTATACTTTGCACAATTAGAAAGATAAAATTACCAATCATGAGCAGAAGTCCTAGTTGCACCAAACTTCCAAAAATTTTATCCGTTGAGAATTGAACCAGTTTCATTATCCTAGGAGTCTAACTAAAACAAGATTTTTTCCCACAAACTAGCGTCGTTCATTAATCTCTAAAGTGACCGAAATTCTAATGTGATTAGACTCCTATTTGAGTACTTACAAAGGTGCCGTTACTGCCTTAATCATGATCCATTTTTAAATACCCATCACACCATCTCTCATCACTCATAATCGTCATTTATGATGATCCTCTTTCTTCTCCAAAATTCCCAAAAGATTTCTTGAAATATTCCGCCATGACTAACCCTCAAGATAATCCTGGAACTCCCCCACCAGTATCCCCTAATACTTCATCATTAACACCTCCTATTGAAACCTCAAAACGCAGATTTCGCCCGTAGAAGATGTTAGCCAGAAAAACTGTAGCATATGGTTCTTTGAGAAAAGCCTTTAACGAAAACATGAAGGCTAGCTAAAAGAAAGAGGTTCCAATTGAAGAATCTGAATCAAGCTCTAAGTCTGAAAAATTTATTTCTGCTAGTGAAGGAGAAGAACCTGGGTCTTCTGATAATGATATGAGTTAAGAAACTCCAAGTGAGGTGAACACTTGTTTTGTATTTTATGATATGGTATATAGAGAAGATAGTAGGTTTGTGTTGGTGGGTTCTGTAAAGAATGTTGAAGGGGCTGATTCCAGTAGGAGGAGAAAGAAAAAGAAATGGGAGGTTCTTTCTATCTGTGGTAGTGTAGAAGAGGGTGGCTTAAAGCAGGGGGAAGCGGATATGGAGAAGCTGCTGAGGGACTTGTTTATTTGAGTGAGCAACAATATGAACATGGTTCATCTGTGAAGGAAACTTTAGCGGATATTCTAAAGAAGGTGGGGCCAGTTATGACCCAAAAAAGTGCAAGGTGTCTTCACAAAGGACCCCGGTTGCTTCTAAACCAGCAAAGAAAAGCAAAGTATCATCTCCAAGACTGCTGCTCTTTCTGTACCTAGGGGAACAACCACAAGGATCAAAGTAAAAGAAAGCGAGGCAGAACTACTGAAATCTTTAGAGAAGAGTAAGAAAAAGAAGAAGGAAAAAGGAAAGGAAAAAGTTGTGGAAAGTCTTGAGGCTGCTGAAAAAGAGGAGGAGGAGATGGAACTGGTGCATCTAGAGAGAGGTACAACTGTGGAGGTTCCCATTGCCAAACCAAAAGGAACCAAGACTCCTACAAAGAAGTCTTCAAAATCTGTATCTGCTGAACCCTCCTTGGCTAAAAGAACTAGCTCTGCAGTGAAGGAAAAACAAGTAAAAGTTACTGAAGAAGAAGAAGAAGAAGAGGAGTGGAGCGGAGAAGAAGAAGAAGAAGAGGAGGAGTCTGAAAAAGGAGCAAGATCATTTTGTCATTTTTGGCAGGAGTTCCTAAGGGTGTTTATCCTGATGAAATAGAATATATGTATATACAGGCTTGCTACTACTACTCGAACTACCCGAGACAGAACCAGACTTGCGTAGGAAAGAAAACAAAGTAAGTCCTCTCCTTAGCTCTTAGGCTAGCTCGAGGGGAACTGCTGACAAAGAATCCATGCTGGGAACAATCTCTCTCCGCTTGAATGTTATCGCTTGAAAGATATTAAAAGGAAGGTTGCTGAAAGACCTGGAGGAGCTAGGCAAGCTTAGGTTGGTGGATGCTTTAGCTGGACAAGGGTGGAAGGACATGGTTCTTCAGATAGATGGAAGACTAGCCAGAAAAGCGCTGATTGAATTCATGGCAAATGGCTCTGTGAAAAATGGGACAGTAACCAATATAGTGAAAGGAGTGAAGGTGCAGTTTGATGCACCTAAGTTGGGCATGATTCTAGATATTCCAAGTGAGGGCTATGATGATTACACCAGGCAAAGGTGCCCTTGTCTAGATGATCTGCCCACTACACTCCAAATCACCTGGATCTTCTGTGATAGAAAGGATGATGAAGATGTGCCTGAGGCAAGAATTGTTCGAAAGAGTGATATGAAGCCAGAGTATAAAGTGCTCTTAAGTTTGTGAACAAGTTCCTGATGCCTAGACAAGAGAGGAGGCATACTGTAAATTACATGGACCAGGTTCTCATGGAGTGCCTTGTGAGGGGTATGCAGATTTACTGGCCTGCTTTCATAGTCAAACTACTAGACAGAGTCATCAATGGCTCAAAGGCTCATTCTATCCCTTATGGATTCATTCTGACAACTGTACTAGACAGGCTGAATGTTCCCTTGAAGAAATGGGAAATGGCCTCCAGTAAGGAGCACTTTGGAATCAAAACCCTCCAGACTTATGACTATCTCCTCAGCGTAGGCCCTGTTAAACGTGGTTCATCAGTGAAAACTATAGTGAATAGAAAGGTTGAGGCTTTGGTTCAAGAATGTGGGACTAAAGATGCTGAAATTGCTAGGCTTCAGGCTCGTGTTGTTGAGCTGGAAGATGAAAGGAATAGGGTGAAATCTGAGCTAGTAAAAGAAAAAGAAAAGAGTGAAGGGATGCTACAAACAATGCTCAACCTACTCCATTCCCAACCCTCTAGTTCCTCAAAACCTTAGGCCTCTTTGTCCTTTCTTTAAACCAGTTCAGTGACCCCTCAATGACCCAGATTATGGATTTTTCTTGTTTTTGCTCATGGTTGGTTGTTTTTGTTCTTTCTTTTTGTGGACTGTCTTGTAGAAGCATTGTCTTACCAATGAAAATTTGCATTTCTCTTGTTTTATGAAGATTCTGATCTTAATAGTTATTCCTCCTCCTCCTCCTCCTCCTCCTCCCCCCCTCCCCCTCCTCCTCCTCCTCCTCCTCCCCCCGGCCTCCCCCTCCCCCTCCCCCCCTCCCCCCTCCCCCTCCCCTCCTCCCCCCCTCCTCCCCCTCCGCCTTGCTTCCTCCTCCTCCTCCTCTCCTCCTCCTCCTCCCCCTCCACCTCCCCCTCCCCCTCCCCCTCCCCCTCCTCCCCCTCCCCCTCCCCCTCCCCCTCATCCTCCCCCTCCCCCTCCCCCACCCCCCCTCCCCCTCCCCCCTCCTCCCTCCTCCTCCTCCTCCCCCTCCCCCTCCCCCTATCCCTCCGCCTTGCTTCCTCCTCCTCCGCCTTGCTTCCTCCTCCTCCTCCTCCTCCTCCCCCTCCCCCTCCCCCTCCCCCCCCCCCCTCCCCCCTCCTCCCCCCCTCCTCCCCCCCTCCTCCCCCCCCCGCCTTGCTTCCTCCTCCTCCTCCCCTCCCCCTCCTCCTCCTCCCCCTCCCCCGCCCCCCCCCCCCCCCTGGCCCCCCCTGCCCCCCTCTCCCCCCCTCCTCCCCCTCCTCCTCCTCCTCCTCCTCCTCCTCCCCCCCTCCCCCTCCTCCCCCTCCTCCCCCTCCGCCTTGCTTGCTCGACGAATGAGCTTAATCAACCCTCGTTGAAAGATTTAGGGACTGCATAGACGAAGCAAACGGTTGAGGGTTAACCTAGGTGCTTAGGTGGTGTTCACGAAACGGAGGAGGATTACGATCCTCCAAAAGGACGGCGGATCTGCCCAAGGCACACCTTATATATTTTGCATAAGTTCAGGACTATGGGGTCCACCTGAGCGAGCATAAAGGGGTAAGGGTAAACACATAAGTACCCCTCCACGTGAGTAGTGATGTCGTCCTTGGGTTCGGAGACGACCACCTCCTTGACCTCCTAGTTACAGTCTACCGGACTGTGGGTGTGCACAACTAATTTTTGACCACACCGAAATTTTGTACTATTTTAGTGTATATATTTTCTTTAGGTCTAATATATATATATATATATATATATATATATATATATATATATATATATATATATATATATGTATGTATATATATATGTATATATATATATGTATATATATATATGTATATATATATATGTATATATTATTTCTATTTGTAAAGAGAAAACAAAAATTTACAAGAAAAATATATGATTTCTTTTAATTAGTATTTTAATAAGCTAGCTATGTATTTTTCTTAGTATTATTTAAACTATATTAAATAGTTAGATTTCTTATGTTTTTTCTTGGTCTAAAGTTAGTTGGTTCGTAATTTTGTGTTAATAATTTAATTAAATTTTACTTCTAAAGGAAAAAATACACATACACACACATATATATAAACTCACTTTTACCATTTTAGCACCTTTACTTGATGAAGTGAGTACTAATAAATACATTTGATCGTTGACTATACTTACATGACGATATATAGTTGACGTGGCCAAAATGCATGCGAATCATGTTAATTAGGCGCGTGAATGAATTAATTTAATTTAAAAATTACAAAATAAAAAAAGAAAGATAAAATTGGTTCCCAGTTTCGTCTGCCTATTTTGTTCCCAGCTTCCTCTCCCCTCCCTCCCTTCTGTTTTCTCACACCCTCAAACTCCTCCACAACCATAATATTATATCGAATTGGTTATTGCTCGTCTCTTATTCTTCTTTAAATTTTGGTGGCAAAGAGTAGTGAAAATGGTGGCTTTTCAGATTTGTTTGGTCTATTATTAGTGCTTGTTCAAAAGGAGGTGACTAAGATAAAGTGATAAGGAAGGTGGCAGGCAGGTGTCAAAAAGGTGAAACAGTAACGGTTTAGGGTGATTCTTCGTATGGTTGCTATTTTTCCGGTAGAAATCTCGTCGGAGTAATTTTGCGGGTCTTTTTGACAGTGTTATAACCATTTTTATGCTATTTTTTTTACTGAGATTTAATTAGAATCTGAAGGTTGAAATTTGACTTCTAACGATTGAAAATGGTAGATTTACCGGGAAAAATGGAGTAGTTGTACCCTGTGTCTTGACATTTCTTTCTATTCTCTTCATCTTTAAAGGCTTAATTTTAAGCACACTCAACCCTCGTTCTTCAGTGATAGCGTTTAATTAAATAGATTTTACTTATAATACGTACATCAGCCTCATCCCTGCCAATTTTGCTGTTACAGTGAGAATTTTTACATCAAAGAATTCAAATGTCTGATGAGCGTGGATGATTTTTCTCGGCTTCGTGTACGAATTGGTTTTCCTCCAATATCACTGGTAAGGATATTTTAGACGATGTCAAATGATAGTTGTAATGTTCTGGGCAGCATCCTTGTTACTTTAACCTGTTTGCATCATGTAGGTAAAGGGACCAAAGGTGTTTATTCATGCAGTGTCGTCGACGGAGAGAATGGATTGAAAATAAAACTTTTGGGAGTAAATTATTTTTTTAAAAGTGGGACCCAAAAATTACACATGGCAATTAATAAGAGGATAAGTATGTGACATGTCATTTCTGTCAGAGCTCTTACGGATCACGCATAATCATATATATTTTTTAGTTATAGATTTCAGGAGTTTGAGTATTTAAATATGAAAGATAAAAGTTTATGTATCGAATTTTAAAAAGCTACAACTTTGCCATTTCGCCTATATAAAAATTTCCTAACTTCCCCATTCCCATATGTTCCTTCCCCCACTCCTTACACAATCCACGTCCCCCCCCCCCAAGTAAACCTCATTACTTACTCCATTCAATTTTAACACTAACAGGCCCTTTGGTGGTGGTGGGGGGGGGGGGGGTGGGGGAATTTTTATATATATCAGTAGTTATATACACGAAGAAGGTAGCCACATTTTCTTTTCTTTTTGCATCTCCTCATCCGTTAAAACCAACAAAATCAAGCCACATTCTGGTTGGAGTTAGTCACGACAGATTCCGGTGAGGATTCGAGGTTATCGTAGAGTTCTCGTTTAGTCACGACCAAGAGAAGGAATACGCAGATTCATTTTTTATAATTTAAAAAAAGTCTTCTACAGGTTCTTTGCTCACTGTTTTATTTTTGTATTTATGTTTTCAAATATAAAAGTGTTCTTATTGATTTCTTTTTTGAATAATTTTTTGGTTTTCATCAATGTGATGCGTTGAGATTTCATGAATTCTGTCATGATTTAGTATCAGTTAACAGGATGCATTAATTTTTCTCCAGTTTTATTGTATGACTATCTTTTGGGTTTGGTCAAGCTAAACCGAAAGGAATTTAGGTTCACTAATAGTGGGTTATGGGATCTAATATTGTTGGTTGGGATGCATGCTTGTACTACATGAGAATTAATTTTTATTCCTTTTGTTTGCTCATTTTGTCCCTTTCTTAATTAATACCAAATTAGTTTGACCTCAATAATTTCCAATAAATAATTCAAGAGCTCTAGTTTCTGCTTGGCGTGGCTTCAATTTTATTTGATCACTACATATTCACACTTAGATGAACCAATAAAACTATGGTGTGGCCATGATATTTAAAAGGCATGAAAAGAGAATGAATAACTATTTGATAAATTATATGTGAAAGTTCAGTAAATAGGTTAGAATTTATCCCTTCTATTTGTGTTGCTTGAATGCTTGTGTTAATAAAGTTTCATCACTTAATAGGGTAGAATATCTAGTGTTCTTTTTACCTTACTCTCATGAATGTTAATTGCTTAATTGTTTAAGAAAATATCATAGGCCGTTTAGATCATGTTATGTGGAAGACATATGTTTTAGCCTTATGAATTCAAAGTCATGAGTATTAATAGGAAACTGAGGCTTCATGTATTATTTTAAGTGGAACAAATTGAAATGTGTCCAACCGAGATTATTTGTGTCTTCTAACAGAGATAGCTATCAGGATTTGGAGTTGATAAAAAATAAAATATTTCGGCCATTGGGACGGTACTGAGTTTAGAAGGATTTGCGGCAAGATTTTCTATAATTATTTATGTCTTTCTCCACAATTTTCATACCCATAAATCATGTTAAGAAACAAATCATGAATACGTTAGCAAAGTTTTAGACGCATTTTAAATATTAGCCCATATGTTCATACTCGAATCTTGAATTTATATGCTTAAATAATAAAAGGATTATGTGGGCATTCTGTGTCTTGATGCCTTTAAATATAAAATAATTATGTTATAACTATGTGTATATTCCGTACCTTGGTTTCATATTAGTTTCAAGGAAATACCTTGCGGGCGTACCACATCTAGGTCAAACAATTAATAAAATATAATAATTAATTAAGCGGTAATCAATAAGCCGTAATAAAAAAATACAATAATAACTAAAAATTGATTTAAGCCTTACATCAGTCAATAAAGAGACCGTGCTAGAACCACTGGACTCGAGGGGTGCCTTACACCTTCCCCTCGGTCAACATAATTTCTTACTCAGTCTTCTGTTTCATAGACCATAAATTAGGAGTCAAATATTTCTTTTGATAAGGGATTAAATAAAAGGTGACTTGGAACACCAAAACTCAATTCCAAGTGGCGACTCTAAAAAATAAATAATTCCTTTTCACAAAGTCACTTTAATAAAAAAACTCTTCTAACTCAACCTCATAATAAGGGTTGTGGAAAAAAGAGATATGACAGTGAGTACTATTTCCTTAGTAACAGAGCATATGTACCTCTATATTCCTTTGCCTTGGTCCTGTTGACTAGAGGCCTTCTTAACGTTGAAGTCGTTGCCGATAGAGCAGCCTCTGGGTATGAAGCTCTTCAAGGGAGGCTCCTGGGCCACCTCAGGAACGATCATATCGGCGTTTGTGGACGGGTTGGAAGATGAAGGAGCGGTTTGCTAAAGCACGGATTTGAAATTTTTTTCCATCGAGATTTCGGAAATATGAAGGTTTGAAAAAAAATATGAAGATTTGAAGAAGGAATGAAAATATGAAGGTCTGGGTTGAAGATTCAAAGAGAATGTATGAAGATTAAGGATGACCATGAAGGTCGAAGGAGCAATGTATGAAGATTTGAAGGAGTTAAAGGTAAGTACGGAATTCGAGGGTAAGTCGAAGAGTTCTAGAATCAGAAAGTGTAGAAGTGAAAAAGGGTCGGAGTTTTTATAGGGGTAGAACAATCAATGAGCGACATTCACATTTTAGGACAGTCAATCGGCGGCTGACACGTGTCCCAAGTCAGAACGACGCGACTGATGGAATGTTTCATTGACCCAACAACTCGGTCATAATGTACGAAGGAAGAAACCAAGGTTCACTTTTCCCTTCCCCCCGCTTCAATAAATCTATCCTCTGAAAAATGAGGGGACTAGCTGTATACGGTAAAATTCGCGGGTAATGTCTACCCTGATTCCCTGATGAGAGAACGAGGGGGAGGGGGGGTCACGGATCGGGGAGATTGTAATTGAGGTCAGAGACCCTTCGTATCAAGACCCTGGAAGAGTGAAACGTATATCCGACATTGGACATGGTAAAGCAACGTGCCCTTGGCCGAGTGTAAGTTCTAGACCTCGAGAGATACGATGAACAATTATGCATGACGGAGAGAGGGCCATAATACTCGCTCTCAACTGGATATCACGGCATGAATCTCGTTCGATGTCGATTATGGATCCGGAAAAAGAAGATTTTTACCTTCTTTTAGAGTTATACTAGGACTTAAATTCTCTTACTATATAAATGAGAAGTTTTTAATATGGCAATATTAAACATTTAATTCTAGAACTTCACCAAGAAAAGAGAAGACAAAAAGCACATAATATATATATATATATATATATATATATATATATATATATATATATATATATATATATATATATATATATATATATATATATATATATATATATATATATATATATATATATATATATATATATATATATATATATATATATATATATATGGCATCGCCTTAAAAATAAATATAAAGTAAGGTTGACATTTGTGACGATCCAAAGGGTCATCACCATAATTCTCCCCTTCTTTGTGCTTTTGAGGCCTTGAAAACCTCTTATTTTGTTGTCTCGATTTGCTTTCACAGACCTAACGCGAAGCCGGAAATAATTTATGTGGAAACATTTGAATTCAGTTTTAAAAACTATGAAATTTGATAATAATAATAATAATTTTGCTATAGTTGACTTTGGTCAACATTTATGGTAAACGGACACGGACCTGTGGTGTGACTGTCTCAGAGGGTCTGTAGGGAAATTTGAGACCCGGACGTATTCTCGGAATCGAAATCCGAGGTCCCAGGCCCGAGTACGGAATTTTTTCGTGAAATTATTTTTTGAAAATACTTATGGAAAGTTGAATATGAAATTTTATCAAAAGTACAGGTATCAGGATCGTATTTTAGTTCCGACGCCCCGTACAAGTCTTAAATGAGCGTTAAACGTTATCTGTAAAGTTTGGTTGAAAACGGAAGTCATTTGACGTGTTTCGGACTAAAAATGGAAAATTTGAAAGTTTTGAACTTTAAAACGAAAATTATGAGTTTTGGAGATTAATTCTTTGATTTTGATGTTATTTTGGCGATTTGATCGCCCAAGAAAGTTCGTAGGATGATATTGAGTTAGTGTGTGTCGTTTGTTGGGAGCCACGAGGGCTCGAGAGTGATTTCAGGGGTAGTTCGGGATGTTGTTTTACTTAGAAAATTGCATAAATCACTGATGTTGGTGCCCAGCTAAGTCCTTCTGCGCGATCACGGACTCCCTTCCGCGTTCGCATAGCTTTGGGCTTCTCCTCCTTCGTGATCTCATAACATTTACCGCGTTCGCGTAGTTGCAGTCCCTCCTCATTCGCGAACGCATCCCTACTCACGCGTTCGCGTAAGCTAAGTGTTAGGACCCCTGAATTTCCTTCTTCGCGATCGCGTAACCACAATAACGATTGCGATGGCCCTAGTCTTCCCTTCAACGCGAACACATCCCCTATGTCGCAATTGCGTAGGCCAATTTGCTTCAGCGAATTAAATTAAAAATAGAACAGTCCACTTCGTGAATTTCACACTTTTCTCACACGAACCTTCCTTCTCCACCCTCCATTGAAGAGTCTCAAGCTTCCCTTCCTCCATAACTCTTTGGGTAAGTATTCTTAACTTCATTTCCTCACTATTTCATCATCTAATCATCAAATTTCTAACCCTAAAACATGAAATCATGGTAGAAATTAGGGTTTTTGGGTAGAGTTAGGTTTTTGAGAATTATGGGAAATTCAAACTCAATTTGAGGTCGAATCTTACAAAAAATCATATATTTGGACTCGTGGGGTTATGGGTATTCAAAATTTGGTCAGATCCTCAAGTTTGGACCATGTGGGCCCGGTGTCGGATTTTGGTATTTTTTGAAGAAAGTTAGAAAATGTTGGAAATAACGCTTTACGCTAGAGGGGGGGGGGGTGAATAGCGTTTTAAAAATATTAAGCGTTTTAGTGCGGAATTTAAAACTTTGCAGAAATTAAAACAAGTGCTGTAAAATAAACTTACACAATGATGTATCCTGGTTGGCCACAAACGTGGTTAGTCCAGTCCCCGAGAGACTCTCTCGAGATTTCCACTAAACTTGTCAAGCTTACGGGTGCTTAACAAACCGTTACAGCTGAGGACACAAGCCTCACCTAGGTGCTCGGGGATCACAATCCCAAAGACTTCAATTGCTCGGGGATACCAATCCCAAAGACTTCAATTGCTCGGGGATAACAATCCCAAAGACTTCAATTGCTCGGGGATAACAATCCCAAAGACTTCAATTGCTCGGGGATAACAATCCCAAAGACTTCAATTGCTCGGGGATAACAATCCCAAAGACTTCAATTGCTCGGGGATAACAATCCCAAAGACTTCAACTGCTCGGGGATAACAATCCCAAAGACTTCAACTGCTCGGGGATAACAATCCCAAAGACTTCAACTGAGGAATCACAAGTTCCTCAACAAACGAGAATCGCAATTCTCTTACAAACACAAAACAAACTCACTTTACAAAGTACTCCTCAATGAGTAGATATGAGTAGAAATAGTACGCTCAAGATCACAACAACTTAGCTCAATAGAATGGCTCTTCAAAAAGCTTTATGGATGAATGACAATGATGATCAATGTAAGAAAGCTTTTAGCAATGAAAATACTTAAATTGTATATGTTGTTGTTGTGAAAACACTGAGTTAAACCTGTATTTATAGGTGAAAAACTCAGTCTTACCGTTGTCTAATTGCCAATTTAAGGATTGCTGAAATTACTCAGTGACAATCGATTGTCAGGACTAAACAATCGATTGTTTGCCTATCAGATCAAAAAATCAATCCCAGATTTTACGTTAACAATCGATTACTTCAAATCAATAATCGATTAATTATAACGTTAAAAAATCCTTTCCAATTTTTGGCATAAAACATCGATTATCAGGAAATCAATAATCGATTATTTTAACAACGTTCAGAAAATCTTTTCCAGATTTTACGCTAAAACATCGATTGTTAAATATCACAATCGATTACCTGAAGGTAATTTGAAAAAAGTATGACAACGGTCAGCTTCAACAATCGATTATCAAATAGAACAATCGATTATTAATTAATTTCAAAACTTACTGTCTCATATATAATCGATTATCAAAAGCCACAATCGATTATTAATTAATTTCAAAACTTACTGTCTCATATATAATCGATTATCAAAAGCCACAATCGATTATTAATTAATTTCAAAACTTACTGTCTCATATATAATCGATTATCAAAAGCCACAATCGATTATTAATTAATTTCAAAACTTACTGTCTCATATATAATCGATTATCAAAAGCCACAATCGATTATCATTTTACTTAAAATCACTGGGAGACATTTTTCTCATTCCAATCGATTACCATTAGTTCATAATCGATTTTTATGAGTTTTGAAAACTTTGCCTCAGTTAACAATCGATTATCGAAAGTACACAATCGATTGTTATGCAGTTTGCAAAAACCTGATGTTAACTGGCTTACTCACAATCGATTATCATTAATTCATAATCGATTGTCATGCAGTCTTGGCTTAGAGATACTCGATTATCATAAGTACATAATCGATTATCTTAGCCCAGATTTTTGAGGCATGTTTGGAAAACATTTTAACAAATGTAAATATGCATAGTTTAAAATCATTTGACACTTACTTTAAATATGCATGATTTTGGAAAAAATAATTTTAGTAGAGAAGCCATGTTATGAGCCAAGATTGAGGAATCAAGATCACAATTAATATTGACTCAATTATAACATTTCCAAGCATTGTCTTGAGCTTCTTGTAATGCATCCATTATGTGCTTGTCCTTGAGCACTGCTATATATCGCTTATTGCTTTGTTTGACATTCATCAAAACCTACAAAAGAACACACGTTTAGTATATTGCATTTGAAGCGTGTTTCCAACAATTTCCCCCTTTTTGATAATGGCAAACATAAGCGGGATATATGCAATAATTATTTTGATAATCCAAGACAAGAGTAAAGTATGCAATTTGATGTTCCCCCTCAATTCATGTTCCCCCTCACTTTAAGCATGAATGAAGTTGAGAGTGATATAGCATACTTCTTGATATCCCGTTTCTTCCCCCTTTTGCCATTAGCAAAAATTTACACAAGGGAAGAATATGAAAAAATTGTGAAATAAACACACGTTTATTTATTGGAAAATTAAGATAACATTACAAGGGTGAAACCAAACATAACTAACCAATCAAGAACAAACAGACCAAAAACAACAATTTCTCATCATAACAACAACAATTTCATCATTCATCACCCCCATCCCCTTCATCATCATTGGTAGGCGCTTGATATGGCACCATCTGAGCATAGGCATAATGCACGTGATCAAAGTAACCATGGACCTCACGGGTTAGTTGAGTAATTTGGTCAGAAATGGTCCGGAGGGTAGGCTCCTGAGGAGGATGAGCACGACGGGCTTGTCGATTTTGAGGAGGAGCGGGAGCATGATCACCATCATGATGAAAGGAAGACTCCGAAATTTCCCAGATTTTGGTGCTCTTTTTGAGAGGACCATTAGCAATATTGACTCCGGAAGCTTCAAGAAATTTCATTATTAAGAGGGCATAGGGGAGAGGTATGTCATCTCTGGTGGCATTGAACATATGAGATAGAATAAGCTTGCACCAATTTATTTTAACACCGGTGACAATAGCATGAAGAAATTTGGCATCCTCTTGGGAAATGGTGGTGTGATTGAGTTTACGGGGTTTGAGAACACGAGTGATGAAATAGAGAATGAAACGATAATTCGGGTCCATACCCTTTATGGTGGGACGACGGGAAGAGGACTCATCATAGGCTACTCCGGCTTGGCGGAAGAGATTAGCTTCATCAATCATGACCCCGGCATCATTTATGTACTGGTAGATGTCTTCACCATCATGCGGAATGCCGGCAATGAGGTGGAGGTTATCTTCAGAAATTAGAATGGGAATGCCGTTAACATTGGTAACAAGTTCACCCTCATCATCTTTGTGAAGGTTGGAGTAAAAAGCTTCAACCAAAGAAATGTTGTAGTAGGGGTGAGTAAGGAGTAGGAAATTGAAAAGGTTGCACTCTCTTAGCATATTTGCGGCTGGAATGAATGGTGCAACAAGAGCGTTTGTTGAAAAGCGAGGAGGGAGAATAAGGCGTTTCTCAAATTTGGTTAAGAAACGGGTGAGCTCTTCATTGGATTCAAAGAATAGAACCGATCCATCTTGATATGGATGGCGAGAAGAAGAAGCACCTTGTTTGGAACGAGCACGTTTTGAGTTGCGGCTTGACATTTGAAAGGATGTGCTAGGATTTTTCAAAGAAAACAAGAGAATTTGATGCTAGGGAGGCTTGAGTGAGTATACAAGAGCATATGTGCAGCCTATATATAGAGAAGGAATGAATCTTACATTTATTGGAAATGATTTGAAGAGATTTGAAGTCTGAAACGGTAAAAATAAATTCACTGACCGTTCAACAATCGATTGTTTGAATGGAATAATCGATTGTCATTAATGAAAATGATCTGACACATCGATTACACGCCAGAACGGTAAGAAAATTTGAAAAAGATAGTCGATTGTCAAACTTGGTAATCGATTGTTTTTCATATTTATGACCTGTCAGGAATCGATTATGGAGCCAAAACGGTAACATAAGTTTAAAACAGATAATCGATTATCAATATATAGTAATCGATTGTTTCACTCTCAGAGAGTTTGAATTTTGGCAAATAATCGATTGGCAGAACAAATAATCGATTGTTTGGAAGGGGGATGCTGAAATGATGAAACTTAATTCTATCAGGCAATGTAAACAGTCAACAAGATTTCATGGCAGAAAATTGAATCAACAAATAATCGATTATTGATACTGATAATCGATTGTAAGCATAAATAATCGATTATGATCGATTTTTCTTGTATCAAGATAATTCATACTTTCCTCTTACCTTTTGGGGGATGCCTGCAAAATAGAATTAAACATCTCCGACGCTCAAGTCAGTAATCTATAAATGAAATAATAACTTTGAAACTCGTGTAGTCGGGAAAAAAAATGAACTCTTAAGAATTTTGTCCTAGGATGTTCTTAAGAGGGTTTAGGGTACTTACCTTCCCTTCGACTTTGCCAATTACCTGATTTTGAACATCCTCCGTTCATTTTGGTCTTTTGGCTCATTCTCCAATTTACGAAGCTTTTTCCACAATTTTGCCTTTTGAATTTTTTTCGAAAATACTTCCGATTTAAAAAAACATAAGTCGACTTTTCCGTCTCTTCCTCCTTCTTTGTGCTTTAATTGAAGGAATTTTGAATTCGTCTCTCGTCAAGTGTTTGGAGCATCCACTACACTTGATTCCTTCAAGCACACCTGCAAAACAAATCAATGCTCTTTTGGTACCCATGCCATTTTGGGTCCTTGAGGGTTATGCATACTATAATGATATGTTTGAGTAGCATGTCTATGTCTAGTAAAGCATGCGGGAGCAATATGACCAATTCGTCTACAATAATGACATGTCACATTTGGATTATGCATGCGTCTAGGCTCATAGTAGCTAGAATAATGCACATTGTTTACTCTATTTTCATTTCTCCTAATTTGAACACCATAGTCATTTCTAGGTTGAACATTTCGGGATCTTCTAGCATGATCATTGTTGTGCCTAAAATATGCATCATGTCTATGGTGACGATTGCTAGGCGGAAGGTCATGTCTAGGTCTCCTAATATTTTGTCTAGCATGCATGTTTGTTTTAGGAAAGGCATTTTTGTTATTAATCCTAGGTTGAGCTCTAGGTGGTTGGGTTTTTGCATCAACCTCTTCTTCATTTATGAAGCCTATTCCATGCTTGGTTGATTTCAAGTTATCAAGCACCACATTCAAGTTTTTATGAGAGGAGTTGAATTTATCTAGTGTGCCTTTTAATCTACCTACTTCATTCTTAAGGTCTACACAAGAAGCACAATTTTTTGTAGAACTCTCGGGCTTGTCAGAACTTCTTTTCCCATAAAACTTGTTTTGTTATAGTAGCTTCTCATTTTCCAAAACCAATTTTTCTAATTCTTTTTCTTTTAATGAAAACTGTTTTTGAAAATCTTGTTCTTTTAGAGAAGCATTTTCTCTTAAACTAGTGACGGTTTTTGTAACTTTGAGAAATTCAGCATACAATTCATCAAAGGCATTTCTCATGTCATCAAGAGTATAAAAATTTTGAGAAGAGATTTGACTTACCTCACTTTGATTTTCTTCCTGTGCCATGAGGCAGAGATTTGCCGCTTCTTCATTTTCTTCTTCACTGGATTCGTCTCCGGAATCTCCTCCCCAAGATATGTATGCTCGTTGCTTCTTGAAGGGTTTCTTCTCCTTTTTAAGATTTGGGCAGTTTGTTTTGATATGCCCTGTTTCACCACATTCATAACATTTAACTTGCTCACCTTGCTTTTTCCCTTTGCGGTCATATTCTTTTCGCATGAATTTTTGGAACTTTTTGATGATGAGTCCAAATTCGCTATCTCCATCCTCTTCAATTGGTGATTGACTTGTGCTCGCCTTTAGAGCAATCTTTTGCCTTCTTTGTTCGTCAACAACAGGGTTAAGAATAGTGGATTCATAAGTCTTAAGATTACCTCTAAGAGCGTCTATGGTGACGTTCGTGATTCCAATTGACTCTTGAATCGCATCGGCCTTTGATCGCCATGCCGGTGTTAGGCTCCTAAGGATTTTTCGAACTAGTTCTTTGTCTGTGAACGTCTTCTTGAGTGCGTGGAGATCATTCACTATTGATGAGAACCGCTCAAACATCTCGTCTACCTTTTCGCCTTCCTTCATATGGAACAATTCGTAAGCATGAGTTAAAAAATCAATTTTAGCTTCTCTTACCTGGTCAGTCCCTTCGTAAGTGACCTCAAGCTTGTCCCACATTTCTTTCGCTGTTTTGCAGCAGGAGATTTTCCTGTAATCATTAGCATTAACAGCACAGAGTAATAAATTAATAGCTTTAAAATTATTTTGGACCATTCGATTATCCTCGGCGTTGAATTCCTCTTCTGTTTTTGGCACCCATATTCCTTCCACCTGTTTGACAGGAACCTCATTTCCTTTGGTGTACACCTTCCACAAGTAAGGGCTGTTTGATCTGACGAATATCTGCATCCTTTCTTTCCAATATGAATAATTAGTCCCGTTGAACAAAGGAGGTCTTGTGGGGCACTGTCCTTCATCAATACCTGCAAAAGAGTCTAGAGTAGAAGCCATGGAAAGATTCTCTCAAACGGTTAAGTCTCTCAGAGAGTATGGCTCTGATACCAATTGTTGGAAATAACGCTTTACGCTAGAGGGGGGGGGGTGAATAGCGTTTTAAAAATATTAAGCGTTTTAGTGCGGAATTTAAAACTTTGCAGAAATTAAAACAAGTGCTGTAAAATAAACTTACACAATGATGTATCCTGGTTGGCCACAAACGTGGTTAGTCCAGTCCCCGAGAGACTCTCTCGAGATTTCCACTAAACTTGTCAAGCTTACGGGTGCTTAACAAACCGTTACAGCTGAGGACACAAGCCTCACCTAGGTGCTCGGGGATCACAATCCCAAAGACTTCAATTGCTCGGGGATACCAATCCCAAAGACTTCAATTGCTCGGGGATAACAATCCCAAAGACTTCAATTGCTCGGGGATAACAATCCCAAAGACTTCAATTGCTCGGGGATAACAATCCCAAAGACTTCAATTGCTCGGGGATAACAATCCCAAAGACTTCAATTGCTCGGGGATAACAATCCCAAAGACTTCAACTGCTCGGGGATAACAATCCCAAAGACTTCAACTGCTCGGGGATAACAATCCCAAAGACTTCAACTGAGGAATCACAAGTTCCTCAACAAACGAGAATCGCAATTCTCTTACAAACACAAAACAAACTCACTTTACAAAGTACTCCTCAATGAGTAGATATGAGTAGAAATAGTACGCTCAAGATCACAACAACTTAGCTCAATAGAATGGCTCTTCAAAAAGCTTTATGGATGAATGACAATGATGATCAATGTAAGAAAGCTTTTAGCAATGAAAATACTTAAATTGTATATGTTGTTGTTGTGAAAACACTGAGTTAAACCTGTATTTATAGGTGAAAAACTCAGTCTTACCGTTGTCTAATTGCCAATTTAAGGATTGCTGAAATTACTCAGTGACAATCGATTGTCAGGACTAAACAATCGATTGTTTGCCTATCAGATCAAAAAATCAATCCCAGATTTTACGTTAACAATCGATTACTTCAAATCAATAATCGATTAATTATAACGTTAAAAAATCCTTTCCAATTTTTGGCATAAAACATCGATTATCAGGAAATCAATAATCGATTATTTTAACAACGTTCAGAAAATCTTTTCCAGATTTTACGCTAAAACATCGATTGTTAAATATCACAATCGATTACCTGAAGGTAATTTGAAAAAAGTATGACAACGGTCAGCTTCAACAATCGATTATCAAATAGAACAATCGATTATTAATTAATTTCAAAACTTACTGTCTCATATATAATCGATTATCAAAAGCCACAATCGATTATTAATTAATTTCAAAACTTACTGTCTCATATATAATCGATTATCAAAAGCCACAATCGATTATTAATTAATTTCAAAACTTACTGTCTCATATATAATCGATTATCAAAAGCGACAATCGATTATCATTTTACTTAAAATCACTGGGAGACATTTTTCTCATTCCAATCGATTACCATTAGTTCATAATCGATTTTTATGAGTTTTGAAAACTTTGCCTCAGTTAACAATCGATTATCGAAAGTACACAATCGATTGTTATGCAGTTTGCAAAAACCTGATGTTAACTGGCTTACTCACAATCGATTATCATTAATTCATAATCGATTGTCATGCAGTCTTGGCTTAGAGATACTCGATTATCATAAGTACATAATCGATTATCTTAGCCCAGATTTTTGAGGCATGTTTGGAAAACATTTTAACAAATGTAAATATGCATAGTTTAAAATCATTTGACACTTACTTTAAATATGCATGATTTTGGAAAAAATAATTTTAGTAGAGAAGCCATGTTATGAGCCAAGATTGAGGAATCAAGATCACAATTAATATTGACTCAATTATAACATTTCCAAGCATTGTCTTGAGCTTCTTGTAATGCATCCATTATGTGCTTGTCCTTGAGCACTGCTATATATCGCTTATTGCTTTGTTTGACATTCATCAAAACCTACAAAAGAACACACGTTTAGTATATTGCATTTGAAGCGTGTTTCCAACAGAAAATGCATTTCTAAGCTAGGAAATTGTATCCTTGTGCTATTAGTGATAATATTGAATTGATTTATGTTGTATGTCATTCGTGCGGGGTCGAATTCTAGAGGAAAGGCGATTGCTGAGCTTTGAGTTGCTATTTTATATTCAAGGTAAGTGTTTTATCTAACTTTGGCTTGAGGGAATAAGATTAGGATAATATTTGCTATATGCTATGTGGAGTCGGTGTATAGGTATGGTGATGGTTACCTATGCGCCCGAGTTTAGCATGACCGTGAGTCATAATTGCTATTATACTTTCGAAAGAAGTGAGCATTTGTGATAATTACTTGTTAAATGCTCTATGAAGTGATAGATGAGAAGTAAATGAGCTAAAGAAGGAATTTTGGTATTTTTCCCTTGTTGAGACTTATTGTGAGCTGTTATCCCTTGCCAGGACTTATTATTGAGTTATTTTCCCTTGCCAGGACTTATTGATGAGTTTTTCTCCCTTGCCGGGACTTGTTGTAGAGTTGTTCACCCTTACTGAGATATTTTATCTTGTTGCATATTCCTCTCCCGTTTGGTTGTGATTGTTGATTGGGTGAGGAAGAGATATTATGCACGAAGGGTCTTTCCGTTCCATTTTTCTTGATTATTTGTTGATTATAGGGTTATTCCGTGCCTTGATGTGTGAGTTATGTGAGGAAAGCACGAAGGTTGATGACGTGCACTATGTATTGAGAGTAAAAGCACGAACGGTGATGGGGTGCCTTATATTTGACAGTTTTAGTGAGAAATGAGAGTAAAAGCACGAATGGTGGTTCCGTGCCGTTGTTGATTCACTAACTTTCTTTTATTAATGTTAAATCTTCAGTTTCTATTTCTTGTTCGTTGGACTTATAAATGAACTATTACACCCTCCAGCATGTCCCCTCCCCATTCATTGTTTAAATTTAGTTATCTGTTCGTTACTGCACATATATCTGTACAAGTTGATTTTGGTAGATCCGGTTTAGTCTCGTCACTACCTCGCCGGGGTTAAGCGGGGCACTTACCAGCACATGGGGTCGATTGTGCTGATACTACACTTCTGTGCCCTTTTGTGCACAGGTCAGGATACCGCTTACGGACCATAGTAGTAGCTAGGGAGTGAGCCTTCGGTCCAGAGACTCCGAGGTAGTTCGCTGGCGTTCGCGGGCCCTGAGTCTCCTCTATCTCTTCATGTTTGTTTTTATTGTATTAAAACAGACTTGTTATGTATTTCCTTCAGACTGACGTTTTTAGTACTATTTTAGTAGTCCGTGAGTAGTGACACCAGATATTGGGTAGAGGCATGTTACAAATTTTCGCATTTTTATTATTGTTGTTTCACTATTGTTGCTAAAAGTCTTCCGCGTGGTTTTAATTAATTATTTCAGTATTTATATTATTTTAGATTAAGATTTTGTGAAAATGTTTAAAAAAGGTTGGCTTGCCTAGATTCGACAGTAGGCGCCATCACGACTCCCGATGATGAGAAAATCCGGATCGCGACAACATCACATTTCACACTATCATATGAAGAAATATAAGCAGACCCAAAATGTCCACTAAGTTGATAAGCAACTTGAGACATTTTCTAATTTAGTAAAGTCAGTGATAATGATACATAGAAATTTATTGAGAACACATAAAACGATTCTAGAGTATCTTACTAGTTTTATAGGGGTAAAAATCATTTACGCTCCCAAGCTTTATGTTAAAAATTAAACTCCCCTCAACTTTGAAAAATAGTCATTCTTTCCTTTTTATCCTACACAATATCTTTTTGTACGTGAGTTTTCAATTTCCTCCTCTGTGTAATACTTTTTTATTATATGATATTTTATATGGTTTTTGCAATAATGTAAATTATGTTATATCAATTATAATTTGTAAATTAAGTTCATTAAAATTATAAGTAGAATAATCCTTTATAAAAATGTTATAAGTTTACTGTTATCTTTATGATTGTTATTTGAATGTAATGCATATTAACTATATATTTAAGTTATATTTTTTTAATGGTGGAACCAGAAATTCATATATGAGGATGGAAAAAACTCCTAGAACATTATATTTAGGATCTGAACTTGTGACCTAAAATAACTTTTGACCTCTATACTATTTTAATATCATCTTCTTATGTCAAAGAGATTTAAAATTTTATATATAACGAAAAAGTTTATAACTTTTGTCCTATTTTCGCAGTCTAATTTTCCGGCGAGAGGATTCAATTGAATCCTCTTACCTCCTCCACCCATTAACTTTCTCTCTTATTTTCTATTATCGATACATATTTTTGGATTTTAATTACCATTAATGAACTAATTTCTAAATTTAATTTTAAAATTCATTATTATAAGGTATAACATAATTTAAGTTAAAGATAAAACCATAGAAAATATCATAATAAAAGTATTATATAGAGGAGGGAATCGAAAATTCAAGGGGAAAATAAGGGTGTAAAGTGGCCCGGTTCAGGCCCGGGACCGGACCGCGGTCCTGGCGGGCCTGCTGGGCCAGTTTTCTTCTGCAAAGTAAACTAAAAACAGAATAGTCCACTTCATGAATGTCACACTTTTATCACACGAACCTTCCTTCTCCACCCTCCATTGAAGAGTCTCAAGCTTCCCTTCCTCCATAACTCTGTGTGTAAGTATTCTTAAATTTATTTCCGGACTATTTCATCATCTAATCATCAAAATTCTAACCCTAAAACATGACATCATGGTAGAAATCAGGGCTTTTGGGTAGAGTTAGGTTTTTGAGAATTTTGGGCAATTCAACCTCAATTTGGGGTTGAATCTTAAAACAAATCATATATTTGGACTCGTGGGGTTATGGGTAATCGGAATTTGGTCCGTGCTTCGAGTTTGGACCATGTGGGCCCGGTGTCAGATTTTGGTATTTTTGGAAGAAAGTTAGAAAATGCATTTCTTAGCTAGGAAATTGTATTCTTGTGCTATTATTGATAATATTGAATAGATTTATGTTACATATTGTTGGTTCGGCGTTGAATTCTAGGGAAAGCTGATTGTTGAGGTTTGAGTTGCTATTTTCGGATTTGAGGTAAGTGTTTGATCTAACTTTGGCTTGAGGGAATAGGATTAGGATAAAATTTGCTATGTGCTATGTGGAGTCGGTGTATAGATATGGTGCCGGTTACCTATGCGCCCGAGTCTAGCATGACCGTGAGTCATAATACCTATTAAAATTTTGAAAGAAATGAACACTTGTGATAATTACATGTTAAATGCACATGAAGTGATAGTTGAGATGTAAATGAGCTAAAGAAGGAATTTTGGTATTTTTTCCTTGCCAGGATTTATTGTGGAGCTGCTATGCCTTGCCGGGACTTATTATTGAGTTATGTTCCCTTGCCGGGACTTATTGATGAGTAGTTCTCCCTTGCCGGAACTTGTTGTACAGTTTTTCACCCTTGCCGGGATATTTATCTTGTTGTGTATTCCTCTCCCGTTTGGTTGTGACTGTTGATTGGGTGAGGAACAGAGAGATTATGCACGAAGGATCTTTCCGTGCCATGTTTCTTGATTATTTGAGCACGAAGGGTCATCCATGCTTTTATGTGAGATTAATGTGAGGAAAGCACGAAGGGTGATGCCGTGCACTATGTATTGAGAGTAAAAGCACGAAGGGTGATGCCATGCGTTATATTTGACAGTTTTGGTGAGAAATGAGAGTAAAAGCACGAAGGGTGGTGCCGTACAGTTGTTGATTCACTGGCTTTCTTTTATTAGTGTTAAATATTCAGTTTCTATTTTTTGTTCATTGGACTTATAAATGAACTGTTACACCTTCCAGCATGTCCCCTCCCCATTCGTTGTTTAAATTTTTTATCTGTTCGTTATTGCACATATATCCGTACAGGTTGATTTTGGTATGTTCGATTTGGCCTCGTCACTAACACGCCGGGTTAGGCAGGGGACTTACCAGCACATGGGGTCGGTTGTGCTAATACTACACTTCTGTTCCCTTTTGTGCACAGGTCAGGATACCGCTTAGGGACCACAACAGTAGCTAGGGAGCGAACTTTAAGTCCCGAGACTCCGAGGTTGTTCACTGGCGTTCGCGGGCCCTGAGTCTCCTCTATTTATTCCTGTTTGTTTTTATTGTATCAAAATAGACTTGTTATGTATTTCCTTTAGACTGATGTTTTTAGTACTCTTTTAGTAGTCCGTGAGTAGTGACACCAAATACTGGGTAGAGGCATGTTACTAATTTCTGCATTTTTATTATTGTTGTTTCACTATTGTTGCTAAAAGTCTTCCGCGTGGTTTTAATTAATTATTTCAGTATTTATATTATTTTAGATTAAGGTTTTGTGAAAATGTTTAAAAAGGGTTGGCTTGCCTAGCTTCGACAGCAGGCGCCATCACGACTCCCGATGGGGAAAATTCGGGTTGTGACAAGTTGGTATCAGAGCACTAGGTTACTTGGGTCTCACTACTCACGAACAAGCACAATAGAGTCTGAGGGATCGGTACAGAGATGTCTGTATTTATCCTCCAGAGGCTACAAAGTTAGGAAAAATTTCACTTTGTTCATTCTTGTCGTGCGACTCTTTTTCTCAAATATTGATTGTCGTTCTACTCTGTTCTTTCGCAGATGGCCAGAACACGTGCGTCTTCTTCTTCTGCACAGCATCCTAGCCCCCCGGGCAGCACTTCCAGAGGTGGAGCCTCATATTGACTTTGATGAGGAGGTTCCGGCCCCACCAGCTCTAGTGGGTCCAACTCAGGTCCCAGGAGGGATTGCGTTTTCCCCGGATGTCCAGGATGCTCTCGTTCGCATAGTAGGCTTTATGGGCAGTGTCGCAAGAGCGGGATTGCTGCTAGTAGCACCAGCCACTTCTCAAGCTGGAAGAGGGGTTCAGACTTCTGCTACACGTACTCCGTAGCAGGTAGCTCCCCATATTCAGGTTCTATTGGTTCAGCCGGCAGTGGCAGTTCAGACAGGCATTACAGCTCAGGCCGGAGATGGGACGACCATGTCTTCAGATGCCTTATGGAGACTTGATTGGTTCTCCATGCTTTTCACCACCACTTTCAGCGGTGCTTCATCGGAGGATCCTCATGATTTCCTATTCAGTTTTCATGAGATGGTCAAGACTCTGGGGATAGTAGAGACCAATGGGGTCGATTTTTGTACCTTCAGGCTTGCAGGATCCGCCAAGACTTGGTGGAGGGATTAGTGCCTATCTAGACCAACATGGTCTCAAGCTTTGACATGGGATCAGTTTGCGGAGTTATTTTTGGAAAAGTTTATCCCCGTCACTCAGTGAGAGGCACTTTGCAGACAGTTTGAGCACCTTCAACAAGGCTCCATGACAGTTACACAGTATGAGACTAGATTTATTGACTTGGCACGCCGTGTAGTTGAGATACTCCCTGCAGAGCGAGAGAGGGTCCGGATGTTCATTGATGGATTGATTCAGCCGATTCGCCTTCAGATGGCTATAGGAGTTGGCAGTGATATTTCCTTTCAAGAGGCAGCCAATGCGGCCTGCCGGGTAGAGATGGCATTTTCTCGAGGTGGTAGTCACAGTTCAAACAAGAGGCCTCGACATTCTAGTAGATTTAGTGGTACCTCATCTAGAGGTAGGGATTCCTATGACAGAGGCCATCCCTCGAGTCCCTTCCAGCTGGAACTTCAGGTTTCGCATGGCACTCCAGGCGGTGGTGGTCCTCAATAGTAATATTCGGATTAGCAAACTTTCAGCTCACCACCAACCCCCATCAGTGCACCGCCACTTTAGAGCTTCAGGGAAGGACATAGCGGTCGACATGGCCAGCAGTCTCAATAGCCGACAGCATGTTATGGTTGTGGTGACCCAAGTCGTATTGTCTGGTTTTGTTTTCGAGCCTCGAGTAGTTCTCAGCAGCAGGGTCCTCGCCTTACGATTTAGGCAGCAGATGATCCATAGGTTGCCCAGCCAGCTAGAGTCAGGGGTAGGGATCATAAATGTGGAGGTAAAGACCATCGAGGTAGAGCTCGGACTGCCAGAGGAAGGGGTCAGCCCGCAGCAGATCGTCCTATAGATACAATTCAGGGAGGTGGGGGCCAGCCCCGTCGTTATGCATTGCCAGCCAGGCCGGAGGCCGAGTCATCTGATGCTGTGATCAGGTACTATACTGGTCTGTGATAGGGGTGCTTCAGTATTATTTGATGTGGGATCTACTTATTCTTATGTATCGTCCTATTTCGCACCCTATTTGATCATGCCTAGTGAGGCTTTGGGTATTCCTGTATATGTGTCCACACCAGTTGCTGATTCTATTATGGTCGATCGAGTGCATCGTTCTTGTCTGGTGGTATTTGAGGGTCTTGAGACCCGTGTCGACTTATTGCTTTTAGACATGGTGGACTTTGATGTTATATTAGGGATGGACTGGTTGTCCCTGTGTCATGCTATTTTGGATTGTCACTCCAAGACCGTGACTTTGGACTTTCTAGATTTGCCCCGACTTAAGTGGAGGGGGACCCCAGGTCATGCCACCCGTAGTGGTATTTCGTATGTCAAGGCTCGACGTATGGTTGAGAAGGGGTTTCTAGCATATCTGGCGTATGTTCGTGACTCTAGCGCAGAGTTTCCATCTATCGATCTGTTCCTATTATTCGGGAGTTCCCCAAGGTTTACCCTTCAGACCCGCCGGGTATGCCGCCCGACAGGGATATTGATTTCTGTATTGATCTGGCTCCTGGAACTCAGCCTATTTCAATTCCGCTGTAGCGCATGGCCCCGCTAGAGTTGAAAGAGTTGAAGGAGAAGCTTCAGGACCTGCTTGATAAGGGTTTCATTAGGCCCAGTGTATCACCCTGGGGTGCACCAGTGTTGTTTGTGAAGAAAAAGGATGGGTCGATGAGGATGTGCGTTGATTACTGACAGTTGAACAAGGTGACGATAAAGAACAAGTACCCGATGCCGAGGATTGATGATTTGTTTGACCAGCTCCAGGGTGCTAGGGTGTTCTCGAAGATAGATTTAAGGTCTGGTTATCATCAGCTGAGGATTAGGGCATCTGATGTCCCTAAGACAACATTTCATACTCGGTATGGGCATTATGAGTTGTTGGTCATGTCATTTGGGTTGACCAATGCCCCGGAAGCATTCATGGAGTTGATGAACCGAGTGTTCAGACCTTATTTGGATTTATTTTTTATTGTATTCATTGACGACATCTTGGTATAATTCCGCAACCAGGAGGAGCATGAGCAACACCTCAGAGTGGTTATTCAGACTCTGAAGAATAGTCAGTTGTACGCCAAGTTCTCAAAGTGTGAATTTTGGTTGAGTTCAGTCACTTTTCTGGGTCATTTTGTATCAGCAGAGGGTATTCAGGTGGACCCGAAGAAGATAGAGGCAGTCAAAAACTGGCCTCGACCAGCTTCGGCTACAAAGATTCGGAGCTTCTTGGGGTTAGCTGGTTACTACAGACGTTTTGTGGAGGGTTTTTCATCCATCGTAGCCCCGATGACTAGATTGACCCAGAAGGGTGCCTAGTTCAGGTGGTTAGATGAGTGCGAGACGAGCTTCCAGAAGCTCAAGACAACTCTGACTACGACACCGGTATTGGTTTTGCCCACGGGATCTAGGCCTTTATACTGTTTATTGTGATGCTTGCCGTATCGGGCTTGGCGCAGTGTTGATGTAGAATGGCTAGGTCATAGCATATGCTTTGAGGAAATTGAATATCCACGAGAAGAATTATCCAGTTCATGACCTAGAGTTGGTAGACATTGTTCATGCCTTGAAGATCTGGAGGCATTATTTGTATGGTGTGACGTGTGAGGTGTAGACGGATCACAAGAACCTGCAGTACTTGTTCAAGCAGAAAGAGTTGAATTTGAGACAACAGAGGTGGTTGGAGTTATTGAAAGACTATGATGTTTCTATTTTATACCACCCGGGAAAGGCCAATGTGGTGGCCAATGCATTGAGTAGGAAGTCCACCAGCATGGATAGTCTTGCCTATATTCCGGTCATCTAGAGACTGCTTGCCTTGGATGTTCAGGCCTTGGCCAATAGATTTATGAGATTGGATATTTCTGAGCCCAGCAAGGTGTTAGCTTGCACGGATGCTTGCTCTTCATTGATGGAGTGTATCCGGGAGCAGCAGTTTGATGATCCCCATTTGCGTTTCCTGAGAGACACGGTGCAGCGAATAGGTGCTAGGGAGATGACTTTGGGAGATCATAGCGTATTGAGGTTGCAAGGGCGAGTCTGTGTGCCCAGTGTTGAAGGTATTCGAGAGTCGATCTTAGCGGAGGCCCATAGTTCTCGGTATTCTATCCACCCGGGTGCCGCAAAGATGTATCAGGGTTTAAGACAACATTATTGGTGGCGCTGAATGAAGAAAGACATTGTTGCATATGTGGCTCGCTGTCGGAATTGTCAGCAGGTTAAGTACGAGTATCAAAGGCCTGGTGGGTTATTTCAGAGGATTGAGCTTCCCGAATTGAAGTGGGAGAGAATCACCATGGATTTTGTTACTGGCCATCCGATGACTCGGAAGACGTTTGATGCTATATGGGTCATTGTTGATAGGCTGACCAAGTCATCACATTTTATCCCAGTTGCCACCACCTATTCATCCGAGAAGTATGCTGGGATTTATATCAGAGTGATCATTCGCCTTCACGGGGTGCCCATATCTTTTATTTCGGACGGGGGTCCGTAATTTACCTCACTTTTCTGGAGAGCGATACAACATGAGTTGGGCACCCATGTCCACTTGAGTACAACACTTCACCCTCAAACGGACGGTCAGTCCGAGAGGACCATTCAGATTCTTGAGGATATGCTCCGAGCCAACGTTATTGATTTTGGAGGCTCTTAGGACAAGTTCTGACCTTTAGCAGAGTTTGCCTACAACAACAGCTACCAGTCCAGTATTCAGATGGCTTCGTATGAGGCATTGTAGGGTAGGCAGTGTCGGTCCCCAGTCGGTTGGTTTGAGCCAAGAGAGGCTCGGTTATTGGGTACAAATGTTGTACAGGAGGCCTTGGATAAGGTCAAGATCATTCTGGACAGACTTCGGTCAGCTCAGTCTAGGCAGAAAAGCTATGCAGATCGTAAGGTCAGGGATGTTGCGTTCATGGTTGGTGAGAGAGTATTGCTCCGTGTACCGCCTATGAAGAGTGTGATGAGATTCGGGAATAAGTGCAATCTTAGTCCTAGGTTTATTTGTCCATTTGAGATTCTTGACTGCGTGGGTAAGGTGGCTTATAGACTTGCCTTGCCACCTAGCTTGTGAGCTGTGCATTCGGTTTTCCACCTATCCATGCTTCGGAAGTATCATGGCGATCCCGCCCATGTGTTAGGTTTTAGTACTATCCAATTGGACAAGGATTTCTCAATTGAGGAGGATCCGGTGGCTATCTTAGACCGCTAGGTTCGACAGTTGAGGCCGCAGAGTTTTGCTTCACTCCGTGTTCAGTGGAGAGGTCAGCCACCTGAGGCATCTACCTGGAAGTCCGAATCTGATATGCGGAGCCATTATCCCCATCTATTCCTCAACTCAGGTACTTCTTTCTTTTGTCCGTTCGAGGACGAACTGTTGTTTTAGAGGTGGAGGATGTTCGCCCTTTCTTTGTGCTTCTGAGGCCTTGAAACCTCTTATTTGGTTGCCTCGATTTTCATGCGTAGTCCGGGTGCGAAGACGGAAATTTTTTATGTGGAAATATTTGAATTATGTGTTACAAACTATGAAATTTGATAATAATACTGCTATAGTTGAATTTGGTCAATATTTTGGGTAAACGAACCCGGATCCGTAATGACGATCCTGGAGGGTATGTAGGGAACTTTGGGACCCGGGCGTATTCCCGGAATCGAAATCCGAGGTCCTAGGCTCGAGTACGAAATTTTTTTGTGATTGTTTTCTGAAAATGCTTAAGGAAAAATAAAAATGAGATTTGATCAAAAGTACTGGTATCGGGCTCGTATTTTGGTTCCGACATATGGTACAAATCGTATTTTGGTTGAAAACGGACGTCATTTCATGTGTTTCGGACTAAAAATGGAAAATTTGAAAGTTTTGAACTTTGAAATAAAAATCATGAGTTTTGGAGGTTGATTATTTGATTTTTATGTTTATTTGGCGATTTGATCGCCTGAGCAAGTTCGTAGGATGATATTGAGTTACTGTGTGTGGTTGGTTGGGAGCCCCGAGGGCTCGGGAGTGATTTCGGGGGTGGTTCAGGATGTTTTTGCACTTAGAAAATTGCAAAAATCACTGCTGATGGTGCCCAGCTAAGTCTTTCTTCGCGATCACGGACTCCCTTCCGCATTCGCATAGCTTTGGGCTTCTCCTACTTCGCGATCGTGTAACATCTACCATGTTTGCGTACTTGCAGCTCCTCCTCAATAGCGAAAGCATCCCTACTCACGCGTTCGCGTAAGCTAAGTTCCAGGACCCCTAAATTTCCTTCTTCGCGATCGCGTGACCTCAATAGCGATCGCGATGGCCCCAGTCTTCCCTTCAACGCGAACACATCCCCTATGTTGCGATCGCGTAGGCCAACTTTCTTCAGCAAAGTAAATTAAAAACAGAATAGTCCACTTCATGAATTTCATACTTTTCTCACACGAACCTTCCTTCTCCACCCGCCATTGAAGAGTCTCAAGCTTCCCTTCCTCCATAAATCTTTGGGTAAGTATTCTTAACTTCATTTCCTGACTATTTCATCATCTAATCATCAAAATTCTAACCCTAAAACATGACATCAGGGCTTTTGGGTAGAGTTAGGTTTTTGAGAATTTTGGGCAATTCAACCTCAATTTGGGGTTGAATCTTAAAACAAATCATATATTTGGACTCGTGGGGTTATGGTTAATCGGAATTTGGTCCGTGCCACGAGTTTGGACCATGTGGGCCTGGTGTCAGATTTTGGTATTTTTAGAAGAAAGTTAGAAAATGCATTTCTAAGCTAGTAAATTGTATCCTTGTGCTATTAATGATAATATTGAATAGATTTATGTTACATATTGTTGGTTCGGGGTCGAATTCTAGAGGAAAGGCGATTGCTGAGCTTTGAGTTGCTATTTTGTATTCAAGGTAAGTGTTTTATCTAACTTTGGCTTGAGGGAATACGATTAGGATAATATTTGCTATCTGCTATGTGGAGTCGGTGTATAGGTATGGTGATGGTTACCTATGCGCCCGAGTTTAGCATGACCGTGAGTCATAATTGCTATTAAACTTTCGAAAGAAGTGAACATTTGTGATAATTACTTGTTAAATGCTCTATGAAGTGATATATGAGAAGTAAATGAGCTAAAGAAGGAATTTTAGTATTTTTCCCTTGTTGAGACTTATTGTGAGCTGTTATCCCTTGCCAGGACTTATTATTGAGTTATTTTCCCTTGCCAGGACTTATTGATGAGTTGTTCTCCCTTGCCGGGACTTGTTGTAGAGTTGTTCTCTCTTACCGAGATATTTTATCTTGTTGCATATTCCTCTCCCGTTGGTTGTGACTGTTGATTGGGTGAGGAAGAGAGATTATGCACGAAGGGTCTTTCCGTTCCATGTTTCTTGATTATTTGAGCACTAAGGGTTATTCCGTGCCTTGATGTGAGAGTTATGTGAGGAAAGTACGAAGGTTGATGCCGTGCACTATGCATTGAGAGTAAAAGCACGAACGGTGATGCAGTGCCTTATATTTGACAGTTTTAGTGAGAAATGAGAGTAAAAGCACGAATGGTGGTTCCGTGCAGTTGTTGATTCACTAACTTTCTTTTATTAATGTTAAATCTTCAGTTTCTATTTCTTGTTCGTTGGACTTATAAATGAACTATTACACCCTCCAGCATGTCCCCTCCCCATTCATTGTTTAAATTTAGTTATCTGTCCGTTACTGCACATATATCTGTACAAGTTGATTTTGGTAGGTCCGGTTTAGCCTCGTCACTACCTCGCCGGGGTTAAGCGGGGCACTTACCAGCACATGGAGTTGATTGTGCTGATACTACACTTCTGTGCCCTTTTGTGCACAGGTCAGGATACCGCTTACGGACCATAGTAGTAGCTAGGGAGTGAGCCTTCGGTCCAGAGACTCCGAGGTAGTTCGCTGGCGTTCGCGGGTCCTGAGTCTCCTCTATCTCTTCATGTTTGTTTTTATTGTATTAAAATAGACTTGTTATGTATTTCCTTCAGACTGACGTTTTTAGTACTATTTTAGTAGTCCGTGAGTAGTGACATCAGATATTGGGTAGAGGCATGTTACAAATTTTCGCATTTTTATTATTGTTGTTTCACTATTGTTGCTAAAAGTCTTCCGCGTGGTTTTAATTAATTATTTCAGTATTTATATTGTTTTAGATTAAGGTTTTGTGAAAATGTTTGAAAAAGGTTGGCTTGCCTAACTTCGACAGTAAGCGCCATCACGACTCACGATGATGGAAAAATCCGGATCGCGACAACATCACATTTCACACTATCATATGAAGAAATATTAGCAGACCCAAAATGTCCACTAAGTTGATAAGCAACTTGAGACATTTTCTAATTTAGTAAAGTCAGTGATAATGATACATAGAAATTTATTGAGAACACATAAAACGATTCTAGAGTATCTTACTAGTTTTATAGGGGTAAAAATCATTTACGCTCCCAAGCTTTATGTTAAAAATTAAACTCCCCTCAACTTTGAAAAATAGTCATTCTTTCCTTTTTATCCTACACAATATCTTTTTGTACGTGAGTTTTCAATTTCCTCCTCTGTGTAATACTTTTTTATTATAGGATATTTTATATGGTTTTTGCTATAATATAAATTATGTTATATCAATTATAATTTGTAAATTAAGTTCATTAAAATTATAAGTAGAATAATCCTTTATAATAAATGTTATAAGTTTACTGTTATCTTTATGATTGTTATTTGAATGTAATGCATATTAACTATATATTTAAGTTAAATTTTTTTAATGGTGGAACCAGAAATTCATATATGAGGATGGAAAAAACTCCTAGAACATTATATTTAGGATCTGAACTTGTGACCTAAGATAACTTTTGACCTCTATACTATTTTAATATCATCTTCTTATGTCAAAGAGATTTAAAATTTTATATATAACTAAAAAGTTTATAACTTTTGTCCTATTTTCGCAGTCTAATTTCCCGGCGAGAGGATTCAATTAAATCCTCTTACCTCCTCCACCCATTAACTTTCTCTCTTATTTTCTATTATCGATACATATTTTTGGATTTTAATTACCATTAATGAACTAATTTCTAAATTTAATTTTAAAATTCATTATTATAAGGTATAACATAATTTAAGATAAAGATAAAACCATAGAAAATATCATAATAAAAGTATTATATAGAGGAGGGAATCGAAAATTCAAGGGGAAAATAAGGGTGTAAAGTGGCCCGGTTCAGGCCCGGGACCGGACCGCGGTCTTGGCGGGCCTGCTGGGCCGGTCCTACAGGTCCAAAAAACCCGTGACGGGCCGGTCTTCCTCTTCGAACTGTCAGGCCCGGGACTGCCTAGCGGTCCTGGCGGGTCCAACGGATTTTAAATTTTTTTTCTTTTGAAAAATCAGTAACGGCTCTTTGCAAAAAGTAGCCGTTTGAAATTTTATGTAATAGCCATTTGGCCCCCAAACTTTAATTTAACCCCAAACTTTATATAATTACACTTTTTCCCATTTCTCAACCATAAATACCCCCTCATTCTTTCATTTTTTCACCAATTAATCAATATCTCTCAATCTCTCTGAAGTTCTCGTTCAATCTTTCTACTACAATTGCTTATTTTATTTTTGAAAATTCGTGAAAAATTGTAAAGTTGTTGAATTGAAGTTTTCAAGTGTTCAACGATTTTCAATTTTCAAGAAGTTGTTCGGCAATCTGGTAAACTTGTTTCAACTCTTACGTGTTAATAAATTATTTTTGTGTTGTTTAGTTTGCATAATTCTAATTAGTATGGCATTTTCTTTGAAAAAAATGTTCGGTAAAGGAAAAGGTAAAACCGGTGAAAGTAGTGGCCATAATACTACCCTTCCCCCGGCTCCCCGACCTACAAAAGATAAGCAAGTTGAAAGTAGTCGCCAACCTAGACGTCCTACTCCGCCTCCCGTAATGCTTGATAGTGATCACCTTTGTTTTCAATTTACCGATAGTGAATTTCTACATGATGTTGCAGTAGGTGATAGATTAGATGATGAAATTATGAATGCTCTTTATCCTAATGAACCTATCTTAGAGGAAATGAGGATGATAATGATGATGATGAAACCCAAGCACCAGATTTAGATGATACACCTACTAGTCCTGTCCATAACTCAAGTAATGCACCATCACACCCACCTGTAGAAAGTCCAACTTTTAGTAGACAACTTGCTAATCGTACAGAAACATCATTAGTTTGGCATTTTTTTAATCAAGTAATAGAACAAAATAAGGCTAAGTGTAAAACTTATGGGAAATTACTTGTTCATAAATTTACTGGAGACCGTAGCGGCACAGGTAGTTTTGTTAGGCACATAAAAATACATCCTAGAGATAAGGCTAGATTTTTCCAAATGCAAACGCAACAAGAGGGGGGGACAAGTGTAGATTCTCAAGTTAACCCTAGTACAGGTTCAAATCTAGTTCAACCAGGAATTAACACTGTCACCGGAGAAATCAGTGCTTTTTAGAGATTGGATCCGCACGGAATGAAGAAACTTTGGCATTGCAGAATCGCAACCGGCGATAGATGAAGCATATGAAGAAATGATATCAGAACTTTCGGCGGATTCGTCTTCGCCCGGAAGTGGTGATGAACAAGCTTCATTTCCACCACCACCAACACAACCTCCTCCCTACCTTGACGGATTTATGAGATTTGTTAGAGATACAATGTAGATTATGATGTAACTTGTACATTGGCACATCTTCTTTTAGTTTGTTTTTCCTTTTAATGGTGGTATTAGTACCTTGTTGTGCTCATTCCATTGGGGGAAGGAAGACTAAGAAAGATATGCCATTTTCGTCAATAAAAATGCTCTTTATCATATCCTTGAATATCTTTTTTCTCAATATTTCTTTGTCTTTACTTCGATATCAATCCTTGAATATATACATAATATACAATATATACTAATTACTACAGCACAATATATAAATAATATATATCAATATATACATAATATACAATATGTACATAATATATTTCAATATATACATAATATATATCAATATATACATAATATACAATATATACTAATTACTACAACAGAATATATACATAATATACAATATATACTAATTACTACAACACAATATATACATAATGTATATCAATATATACATAATATACAACTCAATATATACATTATATATATCAATATATACATAATATACAACAAAATATATACATAATATACAATATTTACTAATTACTACAACACAATATATACTATACTAATAACTTAGTACACCATATAAAATATATTCTATAATATACTAATAACTAATATACAAGTAAGCTCGGGACCTCTGTGGGCTTAGGCCCATCACGGGCCGGTCTCAACCACCAGGACCGCCAGGCCCGCCAGACCCGGCACACGAAGCCCGGGACCGCGAAGTCCAGCCCGTCAGGCCTGTTTAGGCCCGGGCCCGGGCCACTTTACACCCTTAGGGGAAAATAGGCATTTTGTAGGATAAAGGACAGAAAATGATTATTGTTCAATGTTGAGGGGGGAGTTTGAATTTTAAAGCAAAATTGCGGATGTAAAATAATTTTCACCTGTTTTATATCAATACATTATGAAACTTCAAGACAGCATCCCAATGTTATGAATTTTTTCACTATAAACAATCAAAGAAATTAGTAAGAACCAACATTAAATAATAGGCCAAATTAAAAAAGAAAGAAATCTTTTTGATGGAGAAACGCATGAATTCCCAGAATCACAGATCTACCTTATCGGTTAAGATCAACTGATGTTATGTTGATGTGAAACAAAACTATATTTATAGAAAACAAAAAAAAGATTATGGGTGCACTAAATTCCTATTATGCTCGGGGTACAAAGAAGAACTAGATCATGTTAAATTTATTGTATGTGGTATTATATATTTTTGAAAGAGTCTGATTTCAGGACTTGAACGTGACAATTCTTACCGTTAGCGCTATATAGTCGCACGAAGGCTCCCTCTTAAAATAGCTTAAATTTTGTAACATTTCATCAAATGGATTAGTGAATCAATCCAGTTAAGCGAATAATATCATTATATTCGTTATCATCTTCCTTATTCGCTAAGATTACAGACATAAGACTGATATCAAATTTTTATGATGAAAAATCTAACAATCGGTTTGATTCGCTTTTATGGTGACAGTTCTTTTCCATAGATTTTAAATTAGCAATCAGTTTAATATCTGATTTTGATTATGACATTGACAATTTAAAGTATTAACAAGAAATGGTCATTTAGGACAAGAATCCAATGTCCCCATCCCCACCACCCAACTGATCCCTTGAGTAAATTTTAATGCATCTATATGTCAGTTCTTTTAAAACCTAATTACTGGGATGGATCTGTCAATAATTAAGTTTAGTCATGTATTTATAATTGAATTATCGGACTAAAAGAATAAAAAGCAAAAATCACATGACTTATTTATCCTGCTGCTTTGCTTTACCTTGACAAAGTTAAAGTATAATATCATCTCGTAACAGCAGTGTAAATAGAGAAATTAAGGAAATTCAAGTGCCCCACTAAGCTAATCTGCGACTTAAAGGCATTTTCTAATTTAATAAAGTCTGTTGTGGTAAAAGGCTTCAATTTGTGATGATTTCTAGTACTATCAATTTTTTCTGGAATTGCACCATTAACGTGCTTTTGACTTCTAATTAATAGACGAAGTGGTCTTTGCTTAATTTAACACGGTATCTTCATTGCTGAGTTGAATTCGACCGTAGCCATTAGCTGATCAATATAATTATTAGGTCTCACCGGGCTGCCCATCTATTCGTCAGCTATGTTGATAGGACTCTCAAAAATAACGCCGAGTATCTGTCGATTCCTTCAAATAGGCATTTTTAAGGATCCAATACGGATGCAGTTTAGAGAATCTACGTAACATATATTGCTCGCCGGCTTTTTGAACCGTTCTTTTAATGAGCCTTTAATTCGATGCACTTTCATATCAAGAAAGTAGTGAATAACGTACGCTCTAGTCTGACTCCTTTTAGCTATTTTTGTCATTATTTTGTTTCATTTTCTGGGATGTGTTGCAACGAAATAGACAATAATAGTATTGTTGAATGGTGAGATAAGATTTCCAGTGAATGACAATGAAAATGACGCTGAATTTGAACTACAAAAATGGTGGTTGGCTGAAGCATATCATTTTAGATAGAGGTTATAGATGAGCAATATAATGAGAAGGAGAAGGCTGCTGAAGGCTAGCTACACGTTCCTATTTCTTCTGTTAGTTAGTAATACTATTTATTGTGACATTAATGTTAGTGACAATTATTTGTTTAAAATAATTCGGTTCAATATGTTCGGACCAAACGCATCGAAATCACAATATTCAACTTGCTCATTATCTTATCGCAAGTCTCTCTCCTCTCTACGTGCCACGACCCGGATTTCCCGCCATCGGAAGTTGTGATGGCACCTATTGTTGGAGCTAGGCAAGCCAAACATCATAACATTTCTACTGATTTCATTTAAACAATTATAATAAACTGAAACAATAATTAAAGCAGAAGACTTTTAAATGCTTAAATAACTGAAAGCGGGAATACAAAAGTTTCAAAATACACTTCTACCCGATATCTTGTGTCACTACTCGCGAACTACTATGGAATACTAAAACAAGAGTCTGAAAGAAATACATATAAGAGTCTGTTTCGGTACAAGGAAAAAAAACTAATAATATAGAAGGGACTCCGGTCTGCGGACGCCAGCTAGGCTACCTCGAAAATCCCTGGACCAAAGTCGGCCCACGAGCAAATACTGCTACTGAGGTACATCAGCTGCTCACGGATCTGTGCAAAAAGATACACATAGTGTAGTATCAACAAAACCGACCCCATGTGCTGGTAAGTGCCTGGCCTAACCCCGGCGAAGTAATGACGAGGCTAGACAGGACCTACCACAATTGACCTGTACAGATATATGTGCAAAAATAGAAAATACACGAATTTAAAACAACTAAGAGGGAGGGGAGCATGCTATAGGGTATGACAGTTTAAATATAGAAATCATAGGATAAGAAGTAAAGCCGTACAACAACAATTGATTAGGAAAAACACTTAAAAGCCCTACATACAAAAATAATATACTTGATCCATACTCCATTGCGGCGTGCAACCCGATCCTCAAATATATCCGTTGCGGAGAGCAACCTGATCCTCAAATATATCCGCTGCGGCGAGCAACCCGACACTCAAGTATATTCGTTGCGGCGAGCAATCCGATCCTCAATAATTAATACCGTCGCGGCGTGCAACTCGATCCTCAATAACTAGCAACAAGAACTCACCCAAATATTAACCGCAACTCAAGTGCGAGGGGAGTAACCACAAATACAAGGAGTCCCGACCAGGGAATACAACTAACAGCTCAAAAATTCCGACAAGGGCATAATCACAGTACTTTCGTGCTAAATTACTTAGTCATCAACAAGTTCTAGGTCGAGCCAATGCCCCAATGTTATACAAATCACTATTTTTCCTCAACCGTTCATATCATGTGAAATATATCAATTCAAACAAGAAGCCGTATCACATCATCCGAATTAAAAGCAATTAAGACTCATGGTCATGCTAGACTCAAGTGCATAGATAACCGTCACCATACTCTACTCACCATACTCTACTCTTAGCACGTAGCAAATAATATCCTATTCTTATTCCCTCAAGCAGAGGCGGAGCCAGGATTTCGAGCTTATGGGTTCGGGATACTAATTGTTAAAAGTTATTGGGTTCTAAATTAATCCTTTATACATATTTAATAAATTTTTTTATACAAAATATATGATTTGAATCGAAGTTACTGCGTTCGGCTGAACACGATCCCAACACTCTACCTCCACCATTGCCCTCAAGCCAAAGTTAGATCAAACACTTACCTCGGTCCGAAAATAGCGATGAAATCTCCACCACTGCCTTTCCTCTAGAATCCAACTCCAATAAAATGATATCTAGGCACAATTTAGTTCAATATTATCAATAATGGCTCAAAGACGCATTTCCCTAGCCTACAAATAAATTTCCTATCATTCTTCCAAATATAACAAAATTCGACCCCGGGCCCACGTGGTCCAAACTCGAGGCTCGGACCAAAATTCGTTCACTCATAACCCCACGAGTTCAAATATATAATTTGTTTTAAGATTCGACCCCAAATTGTGGTTAAATTACCCAAAATTCCCATATCTCTAACTCTGCCCAAAAACCCCATTTTCTACCTTGAATTCATTATTTAGGGCTAGAAAATTAGTGATTAGATGAAGGAATTAGGAGAAAACTAAGTTAAGGTCACTTACCCAAGAGATTATGGAGAAGGAAGAGCTTGAAAATCGTCTATGGGGATGTTTGAGGGGTGAGTTCGTGTGAAGAAAGGGCCAATTCCCGTAATGGGTTATGTTTTAAGATTTAAAATCACTGAAGGAAATTGTTCTATGAGTTCGTGACAATGTATCGCATTCGCGAAGAAGGGAAGGCTGGGTACTCTATGCGTTCGCGAAAGCCCTATGCGAACGCATAGAAAGAAATCTGGAAGGGGGGGGGGGGGTCCAGGTTGGCCTACGTGTTCGCAAAATGTGTATGCGAACGCGAAGAATGGGGCTGACAGAACAGTGCGAACGCGACGGGCTTCCGCGAATGCAAAGGAGGCTGGGGTCATAAGGCATTGCGAACGCGAGACTACTGTGCGTTCGCATAGAGTAATGGGTCTGTGCAAAAATTGCAGAAAATCTGCTAAGTTTTTAAGTGCAAAACCACCCCGAACAACCTCCGAAACACTCCCTAGCCCTCAAGGCTCCCAACCAATCACACACACTAACTTAATAATATCCTACGGACTTGCTCGAGCGATTGAATCGCTAAAATAATATTAAAATCAAAGAATCAAGCCCCAAAATCATCATTTTCATTTCAAAGTTATTAAACCTCTAACTTTAGATATTTAGGTTCGAAACACGTCAAACGACGTCCGATTTCGACCAAATTTTAAGACCTGCACCACGCATCGGAACCAAAATACGAGCCCGATACCTATATTTTTCCAACTCATTTTCTTTTCAAAATTTCATATCATTTTCAGAATAATAATTTCTTTAAAAAATTCTATACTCGAGCTCGGGACCTCGGATTTCGATTCCGGGAATACGGCCGAGTTTCATATTTTTTCTATGGACCTGCCGCGACCGTCACATCGCGAGTCCGGGTCCATTTACCCAAAATATTGACCAGAGTCAATTTTATCAATATTATTATCAAAATTCACTAAATCTTTCATCGAATTCACATATTTTAACATAAAAACTTCCCGGCTTCGCGCCCGAACTGCACACTTTAATCGAGGCAACTAAATGCGAGGTTCACAAGACTTCAAAAGCACGAAAAAGAAAAAATTACGATAATGACCCTTTGGGTCGTCACACTACGGTTGCTAATTTTACGTGACAAGTCCTGTGTTCTTTTTTTACTATACATTAATTGCTTTATAGGGAAAATGATACCATGCATAGTATTATAGTTATCAATTCTTATATAGGAGTTGGTACTAAATTATTTTGGTACTCATCAGTTTTTTCTTCATTAGTTATCATTTCATTTCACTAAATCAAAGCTCACACCTCCATTAGATGTGGCTGTCTCTATAAGAAGATATCATACGAGAATCAATTGTAAATTGAATATCATGAATATATATGCTTTCCCAACTGAAAAAGTTGGGGTTGTAGTCACTAGTGAAGGCCTTCTATATATTTGATGGTTGTCATTCGAAGTTATTGGGTGTCTGATTTGGTATCTTAGAAGTATTAATGGAGGAATATATATATAAAAAAAATGTACTCATTTTTGGATGTTGATATATAAGTAAAACCTATTTCGGGATATCACTTCTCAGGAGAATCAAATTCTTTCAATCATAAATCACATTCTACTGATCCTTTTCAACACCAATAGTCGACTTCTCTACTATGGATGAACATATATAGTATTAGCCCATTTGACCAAGTTGTAAATTTCAACTTATTTTGAAAAATATTTTTTTTAAATGTGCTTTTTCTCAAAAGTACTTTGGTGAGGAGCAGTTTGTATTTGGATAATTAGTTTGAAAAGAACTTCTGAGCAGCAATTAGTGTTTGTCAAGCTTTAAAAAACTGCATCTAAGTGTATTTTTCTCAAAAGTGCTTCTCAAAAAAGTGATCTTGGAGAGAAGCTAGTTTTTCTGCTTCTCCAAAACTACTTCTGCTTCACCTCAAAAGCACTTTTTTCCTTCTAAATGCTTGGCCAAACACCTTAATTTTTTGCCAAAACTTCACTAGTCAATGATTCTATCACATTCTCATCATTTCTTGAAAGAATGCATTTCAATTGCCAGGCCAGGAAAAGTTCTTTTCTTAGTTATGAAAAAGAAAAAGGGTAAAACTTACCGTTACTGTTAAAATCAGCCATGGAAATGAAGAAGAAGAGTGAAGCACACAAGCAGAATTGGAAATTTTCACTTATGACATTAATTGAATGAATTGTACAGAAGTGTACAAGCGATATTATACAGTTCTACTAACTATCTAACAAATCTATTCTTGTTGAGCTACAGGACTATTTAGCTTCAAATCCCATACACATACATTGAGTTTTTGCTGTACATTTAGTGTATTACTTGTATATCAGGTATACTTTGTAGTTGGGCCAATCTGTATAGTTCAGCCCATTTGTTTGGCTTTATTTTCCGGGTTTTGTTCTCTGGCCCATTTTGTGTAATTATATACATTACCCTCTGTAAACAGAAGGGTCAGTCGGGATATTTTTCATTTTCAATACAGATTATTTCTCTCTCTAAATGCTCTTTGGAAGCTTCTACCTAACCGACTCTCTCTCATCTTGTTCTTCGATTTCGTCTGGATTTCTTGATGTTTTCATGGTATCATAGTCTAGACGATGATCCGACTATACTTTCCTGCATCTTGTTATCTTGGTTGAAGTCTCGTTGGAAATTTTTGGGGGTGTTTATGACGTATTTGGTCGATGACGATTCCGATCTAAATCGGATGTTGATCTGAGACTTTCATCGTGATATCTGGCTATATCTTCTTCACTCGAACGTTTTGGGTGATTTTCCGGTGACTTTTGGGTGATTTTCCGGTGACTCTCTAGATTCTAGGTTTTCTGGTGGTTGAACCTAGGGTTTTACTGCTATCTGGTGGCTCGATCCTCACTCAGTGGATGTTTTGGGTGACTTTCCGACATTCCTGACCCTATTTCGGTAAGTTTCCAGTAAGGTTTCCGGCGGTTGGACCTAGGGTTTTGAACCTAGGGTTTTATCTGGCGATTGAAGGCCGTTCTTCTTCGGTCGCGAAGAAGGAGGGTAACTCTATCCCTGTTCTAAGTGTTGTATGTTTTGCATGTGGATTCTGAGACTGTTTTTTTTTATTTCAGACTGATTATTGTTCATGGCTTCTAATATGAATGCTAGTACCTCCTCAGTAGACCCTACCAGTTCCCTTTTTATCTACTCCTCTGATGTTCCTGGAGTCTCTCTTGTGTCCACTCCCTTCTCGGGCACTGGCTATGGGGGTTGGAGGAGGAAGATGATTGTCGCGTTATCTGCGTAAAATAAAATCGATTTTGTTGATGGCACCTGTCCCCGGCCAGTCACTAATGTGACTCAGCAAAGACTCTGGGACAGATGCAATAATATGGTGTCTGGTTGACTTCCTCCCTCTCCCCTCAAATTGCTGAAAGTGTGCAGTATTCTGATACTCCACAAAGTATATGGTCCCAGCTTCAGGCCAGATATGGCACTGCCAATATGACCAAAATTTTTGAATTACAAAGAGAGCTTTCTCACATCTCTCAAGAGTCCCTAGATGTAGCTTCATATTTCAATAAACTTAAAAGTCTATGGGATGAATTAGAATCAATGTGTACAAATCATGGGCAGAGATGTGTTTGTGCTGCCAAAGATGGTATAATACTGGAAAATGATGAAAATAAGGTGTTTCAATTTCTAATGGGCCTTAATGAAGCATACATGGGGGTAAGGAGTAACCTATTGATGATGCAGTCACCTCCAACCCTTGACAGTGTCTATTATATGGTCCTCAATTATGAGAAGCAGAGACAAGTCCAGTCCCCTTCTCAGTTTAATCCAGACTCTATGTCTTTCAATGTCCACACAAATAGACATTCAGTTGGATTCAATAAGGCCACAGTGCCTAATCCTTCTCCTTCTTTCAGACAGAGAGTCAATTTTGACCAAGATAGAGGGCCTTTATTCTGTAGATAACGCAAAAAATCTGGGCACTTAATTGATAAGTGTTTCAACATTCATGGGTTTCCACAAAGTACAACACTTAACAAGGGGAGGAGACCTGCTGCTGCTCATCTAACTGCTGGTGTGGATTCCCCTTCTTCTGAAGGACATGTGTCTGTTCCCCAAGGGAATCCTCTTGAAAGCCATCACTCTGTTACAAACATAGATGGCGAGAGTTCTGTGATACCAGGGTTGAGCAGACAACAGTATGACCAATTGATGAGCTTGTTACAACAGACCCAGTTAGGGGACTCCACTACTCAGACTCCTCCTCCCATGTATGCTGCCAATTTTGCTAGTACTATGCTAACTGAGAGCCCTGTTTCTGATTCCAAATTTTTCATGTTAACTCACATTAATTCTGCTACCTGGATAATAGATTCAGGAGCATCTAACCATATGACTTTTAATAAAGATTTACTCTTCAATCTCATACCTTTAACTGTACCCTATCTTGTTACTCTTCCCAATGGATATAAAGTGAAAGTGACATGCACAGGATATTTTACATTAAATCCATTCATCACTCTTCATAATGTCCTACTTGTTCTTTCTTTCAAACATAACTTGATTTCTGTCCACAAGTTAGTGAAACAGTTGCATTGCATAGTACTGTTCACTGCAACTTCATGTTTAATTCACTTGTTACAGGCCCCTTCTCTGAGGATGCCTCTGGATCTTGGTAAAGAGGAGGCTGGTCTGTACAAGCTTGTTTGGGTGCCACCTTCATCTTCTTCTAATTGTGGTTCTTCTGTTTCTGTATGTTCTTCTTCTTCTTCTAATTCTTGTAAACATGACTATTCTAGTAATCAAGCTATTGGTTTGCCTTTGAATGTAAACAGTTCCATGTGTAATAATACTGTTGCCACAGACATGAATTACATTTGGCATTTAAAGTTGGGTCATATACCTTTTGTGAACATGAAACACATTTCTGCTTTATCTTTTCCATTTGCTTCTAAACAGCCTTTTCAATGCTCTACCTGTCCTATGGCCAGGCAAACTAGGCTTCCCTTTTCTGAAAGCACTACTAGTACATCTAAACCTTTTCAGTTGATTCATGTTGATACTTGGGGACCTTATCATACCCCCACCTCTTCTGGTTCTAGATATTTTCTCACAATAGTTGATGAATTTTCTAGGGCAACCTGGACACATTTGTTAGGGTCTAAAAGCAATGCTTTCTGCATGCTTCAATCTTTTCTCTGTATGGTTAAGACCCAATACAATGCAAATGTACAAACTGTTAGGAGTGACAATGCTTTAGAATTGGGATCTAGCATTGTTGGTACATCTTTTTTTTAACCAACATGGCATCATACACCAAACCACTTGCCCACATACTCCCCAACAGAATGGTGTTGTTGAGAGGAAACATAGAACTCTTCTTGAAACCTGTAGAGCTTTACTTTTCCAGTCTGGTTTACCCATTTCTTTCTGGGGTGATTGTCTATTAACTGCTACCTATCTTATTAAGAGAATACCCTCCAGGCTCCTTCATGGTAAATCCCCTTATGAAATCTTGCATGGTAAGGCACCCACTTACACTCATTTAAAGGCTTTTGGCTGCCTTGCCTATGCTACTGTCCCCATTCCTCAAAGGGACAAGTTAAAGCCTAAGGCCATTTCTTGTGTTTTCCTAGGGTATCCTTTTGCTAGAAAGGGTTATAAACTATATGATCTTAGTTCCAAAAGTGTTTTGTGTCCAGGGATGTTGTCTTTCATGAAACTTCTTTTCCTTTCAAATCTGCCTCTTCTGTCACCTCCGTTCCTCCTGCTTTTCCTTCCTCTTTCCATTCTATTCCTCCTCTTGAACATTCCTCTTCTGACCAAGACTTCTCTGTTCCAATCTCTTCCTCTCCACCTCCACCTCCTGTTCCAGATTCTCCTACTTCAAATCCATTTTCCAGTCCTCCTTTCAACCCTGACATCTCCCATCCTGCTTTACCTTCTTCCACATCAACTGCTGTTCCAAGGAAATCTTGCAGACATCACAATCCTCCTTCTTATCTTAAGGATTATGTTTGTAACCTTCCTGCTTTCTTTGGGTCTTCTTCTTCTCCTCTGGAGACTGAACCCCTTTACTACTCTCAAGCTGCATCAGTTCCAGTATGGCAGGATGCCATGAGAAAGGAGTTTGATTCTTTGGATGCTAACTGCACTTGGGACATTGTTCCTCTTCCTTCTGGTAAGAAACTCATTGGGTGCAAATGAGTTTATAAGATCAAGCATAAGGCTGATGGTAGTGTTGAAAGACACAAAGCCAGACTTGTTATTAGAGGGGATACTCAAATTGAAGGGGTGGATTTTACTGACACTTTTTCTCCTGTTGTTAAAGTTTCCATTGTGAAGTGTCTTATTGCAGTGGCTGTTAAGAAACATTGGAAACTTCTCCAACTTGATGTTAACAATGCTTTCTTGCATGGTGATTTGGATGAGGAAGTTTATATGAAGCTTCCCCCAAGTTTATCTGTTTCTGTATCTTCTTCTGACTCTGTTTCTTCTCTATCTCCTCCTTTTGTATGTAAATTGAAAAAATCACTATATGGGTTGAGGCAGGCATCCAGACAATGGTATGCCAAGTTGTCCTCTGCCCTTTACTCCAGAGGCTATATTCATTCAAAGGCCAGCCTGGCTGTCTGGTTATTGTAGCAGTCTATGTGGATGATATTATCATCACTGGGATGACAATGATGAGATATCTGCCCTGAAGCTGTTTTTGGATGATCAGTTCAGGATCAAAGACCTTGGGTCATTGCCTTATTTTCTGGGCATTGAGATGTCTGTAGTTCCTAGTGGGATGCTCCTCAATCAGCATAAACATATTTCTGACCTGTTGCATCAGTTTGACTGTATGAATGTTTCTTCTGTTGTTTGTACTTTGGATCTTAATGTGAAACTCCATGATGATTCTGGTGACATTCTTTCCTCTCCTGAACAATATAGAAGCATTGTTGGTAAGCTCTTATTTCTGACTCACACCAGGCCTGACATCTGCTTTGCTGTTCAGCATCTGAGTCAATACTTGAAGTGTCCCAGAGTCCCACATATGACTGCTGCTTTGCATGTTCTCAGATATCTAAAAGGGTCTATGCATTTGGGTTTATTCTATTCTGACAGTTCTGATTTGTATGTCCATGCTTATTCTGATAGTGATTGGGCTGCCTGTCCAGATACTCGCAGGTCTGTGACTGGGTTTTGTATTCTTTTGGGTGGCTGCTTAATTAGTTGGAAATCTAAGAAGCAGCCTGTAGTCTCTTTATCTTCTGCTGAAGCTGAGTATATGGCTCTCAGTAAGGTAGTTGCTGAACTGTCTTGGCTTTCCCGCTTGCTAACGACCTTGGTATTTCTGTTTCTCTCCCTTTTTTCTGTTTTCTGTGACAGTCAGGCTGCTATACATATTTCCAAAAAACCCTGTTTTTCATGAGAGGACCAAACATATCGAAGTAGATTGTCATTTTGTGCGTGAGTTGTTGGCTGCTGGACTCATTACGCTGTCCCATGTTTCCACCTCTCGTCAGCTGGCTGATCTTCTCACCAAACCACTCCTGGCACCATTCTACATCCCTTTTTGTCCAAGTTGAAGGTGGTTTTCCCCTCCAACTTGAGGGGGGGGGGGTGTTGAGCTACAGCACTATTTAGCTTCAAATCCCATACACATACATCGAGTTTTGTTGTATATTTAGTGTATATTACTTGTATATCAGGTATACTTTGTAGTTGGGCCAATCTGTATAGTTCAGCCCATTTGTTTGGCTTTATTTTCCGGGTTTTGTTCTCTGGACCATTTTGTGTAATTATATACATTACCCTCGATAAACAGAAGGGTTAGTCGGGATATTTTTCATTTTCAATACAGATTATTTCTCTCTCTCTATATGCTCTTTGGAAGCTTCTACCTAACCGACTCTCTCTCATCTTGTTCTTCGATTTCGTCTGGGTTTCTTGATGTTTTCAATTCTTACAATAATGATAAAGACTCCAAATTTCTGTTGTTTACATATTGACCCTAAAATTAATCTAGCATGGTATACTTCAATACTTACATTCACTATTAATTTGTGATAATGCGTATAAGCACTTAAAATAAATAAATGTGTATATATGTGTGTACATATGTATTTCTTATAAAAAACTATATGCGACCACATTTGCTACAACATTTTATACCGCTGTCACGATCCGAATTTTTCACCCTCGGGGATGGTGATGGCGCCTGCTCGTAGAAGTTAGGCAAGCCACAAATCATAAAACCCTTAACTCCTTTATTTTTTTTTATCAAGCATAACAACAAGCGTTAAATATTTAAATAACAACGGAAATATGAAATTAAAGCGGAAGACTCGAATAAAATAAGCTGAACAATAATGCAGAAGTCAACATATGCCTCCGCCCAAGAACTGGAGTCACAATACTTATGGACTACTAAGATTTACTACATACAATCGTTTGAAAGAAAGTAACAATGTCTGTATCGAACACAAGAGATAATATAATATAAGTAAAGATAGAGGAGATGTCGGGCCTGCAGGACTACCTCGGGATCACGTGGACTGAAGGCCTGCTCCCAAGCTACTGCTGCACAACGTATGCTGCTCCGATATCGGGATCTGTGCAAAAGAGCACAGAGTGTAGTATCAGCACAACCGACCCCATATGTTTGGTAAGTGTCTAGCCTAACCTCGGCGAAGTAGTGACGAAGCTAGACCAGACCACCACATAAACCTGTGCAGTTATATATACATACATCGAAATAGAGATATAAAGATAAGCAATCAATTTGGGAGGGGGAGCATTCTATGGGAAAGATAACAACTCCGAATAAAATCATGAGGTAACGAAGGAAACAACATAACTCAAACATAAAAAATGCATCATAAATCAATAAATGCACGGCATCACCCTTCGTCCTTTTACTCTCATCCTCACCAAGAAATGATATAATGAAACATACATGGTATCACCCTTCATGCTTTTACTCTCGTCCTCACCAAGCAATAATATAATGAAACGTGGACGACATCACCCTTCGTAATTTTATTCTCGTCCTCACCAAGTAATGATATAATAAAATGTGCACGACATCACCCTTTGTGCTTTTACTCTCTTTATTCACATATAATCAATGGAATCGACACAAAATGATACATCGTGCAACACGACTTCACCCTTCGTTCTTTATACTATTTCCTCACAATAACAAACAATGCACGACATCATCCTTCATGATTTAACACTCTTCCTCACCCAACAACAATCGCAAACAAGGGGCAAGGGAATAATCACAATAATAATGGAAATCCCGGCAAGGGAACACAATCAAACAATTAAATTCCGGCAAGGGCACAACATCAATAATCTCAACATCCCGGCAATGGAATAACTCTTTTTCTTCTTTCCTTTTTATTTTATAACTCACTTTACCACCTGAGCCAATGCTCCAAAGGGTTCAATTATTCCATATACTTTCACAATTAATAATACAACTAGAGCCAAAGCTCCTCGATGTTCAAAGGTCATAATATCCTTTCACAAGCTTTTCACAACAAGTAGGAATCATCACCAAGGCATGAAAGATATAACAAGATCAAGATATTCACAATTTAAAGACTCACGATCATGCTAGAAACCAACGTATAGATACTCATCACTATGCCTATATGTCGTACTCAACAATTACCACATAGCAAATAGGACTCAACTCCTAATCCCTCAAGCTAAGGTTAGACCAAACACTTACCTCAAACTTCCACGATCAATTCAATCCTCAATTAACACTTTCCCTCTCGAATTCTGCTCCAAATCAATTGTATCTATACAAAAATAACTTTAATACATCAATAAATGCGAAACAATGCAAACCCAATGCCTAATTATAGCTTTTCCATCATTTTCCCAAAAATTCAAAAATCGACCCCGAGCCCGCTTGGTCAAAATATGAGGTTCGGACCAAAATCCAATTGCCCATTCACCCACGATCCCGAATATATAATTTATTTTTAAATTCGATCCCAAAACAAGGTCTAAATCAAGAAAAATTAGAAAACCCGACTCTACCAAAAATCCCTAATTTTCTACCATTAATCATATGTTTTAGGCCTAGAAATTCATTAGATGTTGATGAAAATAGAAGAAGAAGAGTTGGAGATTACTTACCCAAGAATTTATGGAGAGAAAATTCTTCACAATCGCCCTAGAGCTTTAGAGAAGAAGGAACTTCGAAAATTTTGTAAAAATTCCGTAAGTGTTCTGTTTTGAGTTCTTAAAATAACTAGGCAAAAATACTCAACGCGTTTGCGACAGGCTAGTCGCGTTCGCGATGAATAAAACTTAACAGGCCTTCGTGTTCGAGGAAAGCACTTCGCGTTCGCGGAGAACAATCTTCCCAGGCCTTTGCATTCGCGACCAAGAGAGCGCACTTGTGTAGCTATTGTACCACACCCCCTGCCCAGGCTAACTTTTGCCATAGCGTTCGCGAAGACAAGGATGCGTTCTCAAAGGTATAGCCCCACGCTGCCTCGCTTTCGCAACCTGGTCCACGGATTCGCGTAGAAGAAAATTCCTTCAACCATATTTTATTCATCGCGTTCGCGAGGGTGCTCCCACGAACGCGAAGAAGGACATACCAGAACTGGAAAACCTGCAACTTTTAATCCAAAAACCATCGCGAAAGAACTCCGAAATACTCCTGAGCCCTCGAGGCTCCTAACCAAATACATGTACTGACTCAACAACATCATACGAACTTATCCATGCGATCAAATCGCCTAAATAACCTCAAAAACAAGGAATCAAAGTTTCAAATCAAGAATTTTTCTCAAACGTCATCAAGTTTTAAATTAGAACTTTAAGTCCGAATCACGCCAAACAATGTCCATTTTTAATTAAATTTTACAGAAACATCGTAATTCATATATAAGACCTGTACTGGGCGCCGTAACCAAAATACGGCCTGATACCAACACGTTCTAATCAAATATCATTTTAATTTTTCCTAAACAATTTTAGAAAAAACTTTCTTTTAATATTCATTTCTCGGGCTCGGGACCTCAGAATTCGATTTCGGACAGCCCGAGTCCCGTATTTTCCTAAGGACCCTCAGGGACTGTCATATCATTGGTTCAGGTCTGTTTACCCCAAATATTGATCGGAGTCAACTTTATTTATTTTAGACTCAAAACTTAATATTTTTCACAGAATTTCATATTTAAAACTTTCCGGCAATGCACTCGGACTGTGCGCTCAAATCAAGGCGACTCTAAATGAGGTTTTCAAGGCCTCAAAAGCATAGAATGGATAAAAATAGGTGATGACCCTTTGGGTCACGTACTTCATCTCTAATACAACCGTTTGTCCTTGAACGGATAAAATAAGGAAGTACCTGAGTCGGGGAAAAGATGGGGATAAGGGCTCTGCATATCAGACTCGGACTCCCAGGTCGATGCCTCAAGAGGCTGACCTCTCCATTGAACACGAACAGAAGGGAAACTCATATATCTCAACCGGCAACCTACCGATCTAGAATAGCTTCCGGCTCCTCCTCATAAGACAAGTCCTTGTCCAACTGAAAAGTGCTGAAATTTAACAAGTGGGATGGATCGTCGTGATACTTCTAAAGCATGGACACATGAAACACTGGATACACGGCTGATAAGCTCGACGGCAATGCGAGTCTATAAGTCACCTCTCCCACTCAATCAAGATATCATATGGACAAATGAACCTAGGGCTAAGCTTGCCCTTCTTCCCAAATCTCATCATGCCCTTCACAGGCGACACTCGGAGGAATACCCGCTCACCAACCATAAAAGCCACATTTTGAGCCTAGCAGTCTGCATAACTCTTTTGCCTCGACTGAGCTGAACGAAGCCTATCCTGAATGATCCTGACCTTGTCCAAGTCCTCTTGAACCAAATTTGTACCCAACAATTGAGCTTCTCCTGGCTAATACTATTCGACTAAAGATCGACACCTCCTACCATATAAAGCATCAATAGGAGCTATCTGGATACTCGATTGGTAGTTGTTGTTGTAGGCAAACTCTACTAAGGGAAAAACTGATCCCACGAACCTCCAAAGTCAATAACACAAGCTCGGAGCATATCCTCTAATATCTGAATAGTCCGCTCGGACTGACCGTCTGTCTGGGGATGAACTACTGTGCTCAACTTGACCCGCGTGCCCAACTCTTGCTGAACTGCTCTCTAGAAGCGTGTGGTAAACTGCGTACCCCAGTTCAAATGATAGATACAGGCACACCATGAAGGCAAAAAATCTATCGAATATAGATCTCAGCCAACCTCTCGGAATAATAGGAGACTGCCATACGAATGAAATGTGCTGACATAATTAGCTTATCAACATTGACCCACACTGTGTCAATTTTCTTCCGAGCCTGCAGAAACCAAGCAACAAACTCTATAGTGATCCGCTCCACTTCCACTCGGGAAGCTCTATCCTCTGAGAATAAACCACCAGGCCTCTGATGCTCATACTTAACCTGTTGACAATTCAAACACCGAGCCACATATGCAACGATATCCTTCTTTATTTAATGCCACTAATAATGCTGCCGCAAATAATGATACATATTCGTGACGCCAAGATGAATAGAGTACCTGGAGCTATGGGCCTCGTCTAAAATCAACTCTAGAAGCCCATCCACATTGGGCACACAAACTCGACCCTGAAATCTCAAAACTCCACCATCATCTAAGGTAACTTGCTTGGCACCTCCATGCTGCACTGTGTCTCTATGGACACACAAATGGGGATCATCAAACTCCCGATTACAGATATGCTCCAACAATGAAGAAAGAGCAACCGTGAAAGCTAATACTCAACTAGGCTCGGAAATATCCAACCATACAAACCGATTGGCCAAATCCAGAACATCCCAAGCAAGCGGCCTCTCACCGACCGGAATATAAGCGAGACTGCCCATACTAGCTGAGTTTTTACTCAAGGCATCGGCCACCACGTTGGCCTTTTTCGGGTGATATAAGATTGTGATGTCATAATCCCTCAACAACTCCAACCGTCTTCTCTGCCTCAAATTCAACTCTTTTTGCTTGAACAAATAATGAAGAATCTTATTATCCGTGAACACCTTACATGCCATGCCGTACAAATAGTGCCTCCAAATCTTTAATGCGTGAACAATGGCTGCTAACTCTAAATCATGGACCAGATAGTTCTTTTCATGAATCTTCAACTACCTCAAAGCATAGGCAATGACCTTGCTATCCTGCATCAACACTGCACAAAGGCCAATAAGGGAAGCATCACCATAAATTGTGTAAGGCCCTAAACCTGTAGGCAAAACTAACACCGGTGCCGTAGTCAGAGCTGTCTTGAGCTTCTGAAAGCTTGCCTCATACTCATCCAACCATCTGAACTGGGCACCCTTCTGGGTCAACATGGTCATTGGGGATACAATAGATGAAAACCCATCCATGAACCGTCGATAGTAGCTTGCCAATCCGAAGAAACTCTGAATCTCTGTAGCTGATTCTGGTCTAGGACAATTCTTGACTGCCTCAATCTTCTTCAGATCATCCTGAATACCCTCTGCCGATTTAATATGACCCAGGAATTCCACTGAACTCAACCAGGACTCACACTTCGAAAATTTAGCATATAGCTGACTATCCCTTAAAGCCTGAAGAACCACCCTGAGATAATGCTCGTGCTCTTCCCGGCTGCGGGAACATATCAAAATATCATCAGTAAAGACTATTACAATCGAGTCCAACTAAGGCCTGAATGCTCGGTTCATCAAATCCATAAAAGCTGCTGGGGTATTTGTCAACCTGAATGACATAATCAAGAACTCATAATGCTCGTACCGAGTGCGGAATGCTGTCTTAGGTACATCGAATGCCCTAATCCTCAACTGATTGTAGCCAGATCTTAAGTCAATCTTTGTAAATACCTTGGCACCTTGAAGAGAATCGAAAAAGTCAGCAATCCTCGGTGTGGATAATTATTCATATTGGTGACATTGTTCAACTAATGATAATGAATGCACATTCTCACCTAACCATTCATTTTCTCAACAAACAACACCAGTGCACCCCAAGGCGAAATGCTTGGTCTAATGAAATCCTTCTCAAGCAAGTCTTGCAATTGCTCCTTCAACTCTTTCAACTCTAGCAGGGCCATGCGATATGGTGGAATAGAAATAGGTTGAGTGCGCAGAGCCAAATCGATGCAGAAATCAATATACATGTCGGGTGGCATCCCCAACAAATCTAAAGAGAAAACCTCAAGAAACTCATGAACCACGGGTATAGAATTAATAGAGGGAACCATAACACTGGAATCACGAACATACGCCGAGCCTTCACATACGATATAACACTACGGGTAGAATGATCAGAAGTCACTCTCTACTCTATACAGGGCAAATCTAGTAAGGCTGAGGTCACATGCTTGGAATGACAGTCCAAGATAGCATGGTAAGGTGATAACCAGTCCATCCCGAATATAACATCAAAATCAACCATGTTTAAAAACAACCAATCTACGTGAGTCTCAAGAACCCCAATCAATCCTACACAAGAGCAATGGAATCGATCTACCACAATACAATCACCCACCGGTATATACACATAAACATGAATACTCAGCGAATCACTAGGCATGGCCAAGTACAATGCAAAATAAGATGACTGATGTTTAGCTCAAAGTATATATGTATTTTTATGTATGTCTCCTCATATTTTTTCTATTGTTTCGTGAATTTGGGATATTAAATGATATGAATTACGTTAATTTGAAGTTTTTTTTACTTGTAGGAATGATTCAGGAGCAAGTGGGAGAAAAACGTGCAAGATTTGAAGCTAAAACGGATGAATTCAAAAAAAATGGGCCAGTTGGGGCAGCACAGGCAGTGCCTGGCGCCACCTGTGGCGCCAATAATAGTGAGCATAAATTCTCGGGCGGGGTGCCAGTTACGGAAATTTTATCCTAATTCGTCCGGGCCAAGGTTATTTGGGCCCAAAGCCTATCCACCACGTATAAAAGCTATTGCACACCTATTTTGAAGGGGAGACACACCTTGGGAGCAAGGATACACGCTAGGAACGTTGAGAAGCAAGAAAAACTCGGATTTCTTCATCTTTTTTAGTATTTTTCAATCAATTAACATTTATGAATTTGTTTTATTACATCATGAGTGGCTAACACCCATTGTTCTGGGGTTGTAATTTAGCAATGAATATTGTTTTTTGATATTATCTTGACCTTGATTATATTTTATTGATATATTGTTGTTTTTTCAATTATGTGTTTAATTGCTTAATTGTCTGGCCAGCAGTTAGGTTCTATTTAATATCTATGCTATGCTTAGGAAAGCCATTTTTAGATTAGAGAAGAATTGAAGAGAGAATGATCATTACCCTTAGAGGTAGTGGATTTGTGGTTAGGATAGGAATATACCTAATCACTGTTCTTAATTAAATATTGTGATCTTAATGCGTTCTTGATAGATTGACTTCATAGGAATATATGCATTAATCTATTTAGAATAGGTGAGTAGTACTTTGGGAGAAAGCTATGAGAGCATTTATCAATTAATTAACAAGCATGAGTGAATTATATGAAAGGGAGAGTTAATTAGAACACAATACGATTGGTGAATCGATCACAACCCTGGAATACTTGTCTCTATTGAATAGACAACAATCAACTCATTATTTGATAATTTAGTTATTACTTAGAATTGTAGTTAGCATAATTTAACTCTTGAACTCGAATTTGGTTTGATGGAATAAAAATATTGCTGTGTTAGTGAGTAGTTGATATAAGTCTCTATGGGTTCGACACTCAACTTATCATTTTATTACTTGTACGACCATGTATACTTGCGTGTGCGTTTTGGACCAACAAGTTTTTGGCACCATTGCCAGACTTAGTATTAGCTACTTGCTAGTTTTTGCTTCAATTGTTTATTTCGTCAAGTCTTACATTACTTGAGTTTTGCTCAGATCTCAGGTACTTTGACTGAATGCATAGGGTCAGAAGCCTGGACAGACTTCAAGGCTTTGATCCGGAACTTGAGAGAACATTTCGTAGGAGGTTGAGGGAAGCAAGTGATACGAACAATATTCAGGAACTTGTCCAACTTCCTATGGAAACGGCAGAGGAGCAACCCTTGGCTGTTCAGGAGGTGGCGATGCCCAGCATTGCAAATGTCACCTCAAGTATAGTGAAGCCCAGGATCACTGGGCATTTTGAGCTGAAACAAAGCATGGTCCAGCTGCTTTATGCAAATGGGCTATTTATGGGTCTTCCACACAAGGATCCACAACAACATATTATGAAATTCTTGGAGATTTGTGATACTTATATCACTAACGGGGTCACTCCATATTATGTGAGGCTCACACTTTTTCCTTTCTCTCTATTGGGCGAGGCTAAGCAATGGATAAAGGCAAAACCAACTAATTCTATTACATCATGGAATGATTTGGCAAAAAGATTTCTGGCAAGGTTCTTTCCTTCAGGCAAAACTGCAAAGATCCAAAGTTAAATAGTTGTCTTCAAATAGAAAGCAGGAGAATTTTTATACTCAGCTTGGGAGAGGTTGAATGGGCTACTCAGAGACTGTCCTTATCACAATCAGATGAATGAAGTGTTAGCTCACACTTTCATAGAAGGGCTACATTCTAAAACAAAGATCGTTGTAGATGCTGCGGCTGAGGGTCAAGTGTTGGATAAAAGCTTTGACGAGATATATGCATTGTTGAACAAATTCTCCAAGAGCAATCCAGATTGGCAGGGGGAGAGTAGCAGACACACAGTGCAAAAATCTGTAGAGGTTCTTGAGTTAGAGGTCATCTCGGCATTATCAGCACTGATTTTTACTCTAAAAATCTAGTCAGCCTGATGAACTAGGGCATCAACAAGCAACATGTAAAACATGTTCAAGTTTTTTGTGAAATATATGGAGAGGGGCACATGAGCAACATATGTCCTATAAATCCTGAGTCTGTCTGTTTTGTGGGTAATTCGAATTGAGGCCAACCAAATCAATATGGGAACGCTTACAATCCCAATTAGAGGAACCACCCAAACTTCTCTGGGTGGAAACCAGGGCACTCAGAATCACTACATGCCTCAAGTGCCTCAACAACAATATAGACCACCTCAGGGTGAACAACAAGTGAATCCTACAAGCTGCTTGGAAGATATATTTAAAAAAATGATGGCTGAACAGCAAGACCTTGTAGCAACGGTGAGAAATTTGGAGCATCAAATGGGACAACTTACTAGTGCTCAAAACACTAGACCAGTTGGAGCTCTACCTAATGATACTGAGCCAAATCCTAAAGCTCAAGTAAATTTAGTTACCTTGAGAAATGCAAGAGAACTAGAAGAAATTCCAAAGAAAAAGAAGAATATAGATCACCCCGAGGGAGAATTAGCCCCTAAGACAGTTGAGGGGAACGAGAAAGATGATAAAAGACCCAAGCCAGTAATTGGGACTAGGCCACCACCTCCACAAAGACTGCAGAAGCAAAAAGAAGAAGCTAAGTACAAGAAATTCCTAGATATTTTGAGCCAAGTGAGTGTGAATCTGCCTTTGGTGTAAATTTTTGTAGGAAGTTGCTAAGCATGCAAGGTATGTAGGAGATATTGTGCCAAACAAATGAAGACATAAAGAGTTTGAAACAATTGCACTTACAGAAAAGTGCAGTGCCAGAGTTCAGAATAAACTTCCTCCTAAGTTGAAGGATCGTGGGTGTTTCACAATTCCTTTGTCTCTTGGAAAACAAGAAGTTGGTAGAGCCCTATGTGATTTAGGGGCGAGTATAAATTTGATGCCATACTATTTGTTCAAGCAACTTTGATTGGGGGCGCTCAGACCTACCATAATTACTTTACAGCTAGCAGATAGGTCACTAGTCATGCCCGAAGGAATCATTGAGGATGCCTTAGTTCATGTGGAAAAGTTTATTCTTCCTACTGATTTTATTGTTCTTGATTACGAGGCAGATGAGGAAGTGCCCATTATTTTGGGTCGCGCCATTCTTAGCTACTGGTGGAGCAATTATTGATGTGAGAGCAGAAAAGTTAAAAATGATAGTTGACGATGAGGAGGTCACTTTTAATATGTACAAGGTACTAAAGCTTCCTAAGCATTATGAGGACTTATTCATTATGGCAGAATCAAAGGGGATAAAGCATGGTCCTTATGTGAATTGTGGTGATCCAAAAGGGACAACTAAATTAGAGGAGGTAGTGTTTCCAGCTGAGCGTGTTAAGATGATTGAGAAGAGATCCAGAGATGAAAGAGGAGACCTTCCGAGAGCGTGAAAAAGGGATAGAATTCATGTGAGAAAGAAGAAGAGAAAGCGGCCAGCCTAAGCAGAATAGCAGAGTCGTGCCACGATTATAAATAAGGTGCTGTTGGGAGGCAACTCAATTTTTATTGCTTTCTTAGTATAACTTCTTAAATTTTCTTTTAGAATAGGTAGAGTTTTGTAGTTTCTTCGTAGGTGTAGGAATTTTGGATGAATGATGTAGGATGGGTAAATTTGATATGTATTAAAGCTCGGGGAATCGAGATTTAAAAAAAAGGTTAATGAGAACAGTGCCTAGGCCAGCGCCCCGCGCTGCTTGGGGCGCCCGAGACAGTACACTCCAAAGCCCCAGCGCCAAGCATAGCGCCAGGTGCCGAGCTGCGGGGGGGGGGGGGGGGGTCCAGGTAAGTATAATTTTTTTTCTTTTCTTCATCATTTAGTTTATAATCTAACCCATACCTATTTAACCCAACCTATATACCTAAATACAATAATACTAATACCTATATCCCTTCTCCCAAACCCACCCAAACACCAACATAAATGGGTATGTTTTAGACGCAACAAAAATAGAGCTCCAGTAGAAAAAGAAAAAGAGAAACGCTACTGTTGCTGCCATGTGTCTTCTACTTCCTTTCTTTAATTTTTTTTCATTCGCTCTTGCACTCTTTAACCAGGTATTTCTTCTTCTTCTCATCTAATTCTTGTTTGTTTTAACTAGTAGAGAACAATTAATCTCATTCCCAAGAGCCTTATTTCTCCATTGTTTTTGAAATGTAGTTCTTATGAAAAATTTTGGTAGGTGATGTGTTGTGGTCGAAAATTCTGTGTTGGATTTATATACGGAGTAGTAAACTAGCATTTCCTCTACTTCGTTGAAAAATGGTCCACCATGCTCCACAATTAAAGAACTCTAAGAACACACTTCACGCCCACATTGTGTTTGTTTAAATGCTTGAAAGAGGAATTTTTGTGCCCGATTAAGTCTGAGTAACCAGACGAAATTGTGTATGCATTCGTTCTAAGAGTGGGGTGTATAGGGACACTTTTACATGCTAGGGGATGTGCTTTTAATGAAGAACATGTTGACACACCATTTGTTTTTTGTATGTTGTATGTTTTAGAATCTTATAAGTTAGACTAATTTAGTATAGTTTAGTATTTGTGCAAGGTGCATTCCTTATGTCTTTTTGCTTACCATATTGAGAAATCACGTTGCCATGATCAATCATTATTGTGTAGCATGGGGAAATCTTAAGTACCCATAGCTTTGAGGTACAACAATTAAACTTGTGCCATCGGTTTTAAGTGTGGCGTCATTTCATGACTTGCATGACAACCTTAGGCATATTTCTTGAACCATTCTCATATTCATATTTACTTGTGTTACGGGATACTATGGCTCGTGATAGCACAAGCAAAGGTAAAAGCATTGGAAGGCCATTCACCACCTTTCTGGTGCCCTAAAAGCATAAGCAAAGTGAAAGATAACAAGCAGGTCGCCGAAGGATCTCATCCCATGCCAACGAGGCCTCGTTTGGATTTGGTAAATGATGAAGCTATTGCATGGCACAGGGACTTCGTGCAGTCTGGGCGATATATTTCTGAGGATGAGGATGGCAATGATACTATAGGGCCCATGGAGTTTTTCTTTTCATGGGGGAGTGGACTTTGATTGACAGGGAGTTTTTCTTTTCACCCTACTCTATTTTTCATTTTACTTGCATCGAGGGCTATGCATAGTTCAAGTGTGGGGTGGGAGGAATAGTACCTGCATTGTATTTGTATATTTTGTATTAACTATTTTATTTTGTTTCTTTTGGTAGTTCTAGTATAGTTAGTCTAGTTTATTATTATTATTAGTTGTTTAAAAAAAATTGAAAAAAAACTAGGACTTTTCCCGTCGAAGGATCTTTTGGACAATTTTCTTGAGGGATAAAAGTCCGATTTAAAAACTCCAAAATGATTTTTGTTTTTATTTTTAGAATCTAGGTAGCGTTCCTTGGTTTTTATTTGGGCACCGGTTTTTTCCAAGGATGTAGCTCGAACCGGGCACTTTAGTTTCTTTTTAAGAGCAATTTAGGAAGAAACTTAGTCGCTGTGAGATGTTTATTAACATGATTGATGTTGGCATGTTAGGCTATGACATACACTATGTTTTCCCATATAGTTGGTTTGAATTGTAAAGCCTAAGAAACTAAATAGCCTGTTTTGTGATACCTTCTCTCAGTTGTTTGTCTTGTATGCCGCATAGTGCAGTGTTGCTTAAAATTCACATTTAATTGTATTTGCTTGGCTTAAGAGTTGAACAGAATCGTCGTGATTGAGTCATGTGCAACGTGTGTGTGAGGATTTGTGAGTTTCTATGCTATCCTAGTTAGTCTAGAACTTGCCCCGTGTCTTAATTGAAGCGAAATTGTAAGTTGAGCTAATGTAGGAGATGTCATAGGAATTTATTTCTTGATCATGGATGTACTTGTCACATAAAAATAAAATTTTCTGTTGCTAGCCCCTTTGAGCCTATAGACCTTTCTTTTGGCCCCACATTACAAGACATGCCCCTATCTTATTCTTAAATTGATATTGATTGAACCTTTACCTCCTAAGGCAGTTAGTCGCTAAAAGAAGTAAGGTTAGATATTCGGGGAGGAGCTTTTGAGTGGAACCATGGAGGGGCCCGTTAGTGCACTAAGTTGAAATTAAAGGTCTAGTCGATGAACTTTATTGTATGGAGTGTGTTATAAGAAAAATATGATAGTTCAAATAATGTAGAAAAATACACACCTCCAATTCTTATTGATTTGTGCTACTGAAAAATAGAGAAGTGCTTAATTTGAAAGAGGGCTATGTTGTATATGACAAGTGTGGTTGAGAAGACTATGAGCTTAAATGGTTACATGTAGTATATTAAAGTACTTAAGAGGGTGAGCCATTATTCTTAAATTTATCCTACCCGTCCCGTAGCCTATATTACAACCTAAAAGTCCTAATTGATCCTAGATTTGGATAGCTTAACTTAGTAGAGATATACACTAAGGGCAAGTTTATGGTACGACCACATGATGCATATAAATTCTTTGTGAGAGTGAGTGTATTTTGTTCAATTTTGTGATGTCCTTAATCTATATTCAAAATTACATTTGGATGTGTGGACCAATTTATATTCACTCTTTTGTTTGATCGTGAGGGCACATGATCTCATGAATGATTGGTAATGTTGTACACTTACTTGTTGGGTAAGTGCATGAATTGAGGATTCTTAGTGGTTACAAGTCCATTATTGAGGTTGGGTGGTGAAAAATAAGTTGTTGGAATTTATTGAATTGAAATATTCTACTTGGGTATGCTTAAACGGTAAGAATGTGAAATTTTGTGTGTTGATGCTTGTGTGCCGGTACTGATTATAGTCAAAGGCATAATGTGTGGTTAAAATTCAACGTGCTCCTCTATGATTGAACTTTGTACGTAGTTTGGGGGTAGTATATTGTCCAATTGCTCGAGGGCGAGCAAGAGCCTAAGTGTGGGGTGTTGATGTTTATCTCAAAGTATATATATTTTATGTATATTACCTCATATTGTTTCTCTTGTTTTGTAAGTTTGGGATGATAAATGATATGAATTATATTAGTTTGAAGTGTTTTTACTTGTAGGAATGATTCGGGAGCAAGTGGGAGAAAAATGTGCAAGATTTGAAGCTAAAACGGACAAATTCAAAAAAATGGGCCAGTTTGGGGTGCCATAGGCAGTGCCTGGCACCACCTATGGTGCCAAAAACAGTGAGCATAAATTGTAGGTGCTGTGGAGGGAGCAAGTTACGGAAATTTTACCCTAATTCGTCCGGGCCAAGGTTATTTGGGCTTAAAACCTATCCACCACGTATAAAAGATATCCTAAACCTACTTAGAAGGACAAACACACTTTGGGAGCAAGGATACATGCTAGGAACGTTGAGGAGCAAGAACAACTCAGATTTCTTCATCTTTTTCAGTAGTTTTCAATCAATCAACACTTATGAATTTGTTTGATTACATCATGAGTGACTAACACCCATTGTTCTGGGATTGTGATTTAACCATGAATATTGTTGTTTGATATTAGATTGACCTTGATTATATTTCGTTCTTATATGATTGTTTCTTCAATTTTGTGTTTAATTGCTTAATTGTCTGGCCAGTAGTTAGGTTCTATTTAGTATCTATACTATGCTTGGGAAAGCCGTATTTAGATTAGAGAAGAATTGAAGAGTGCATGATCTTAACCCTTAGGGGGAGTGGATTTGTGGTTAGAATAGAAATATACCTAATCACCGTGCTTAATTAAATATTATGATCTTAATGCGTTCTTGATAGATTGATTTCATAAGAATATATGCATAAATTTATTGAGAATAGGTGAGTAGTACTTTGGGAGAAGACTATGAGAGCATTTATTGATTAATTAACAACCATGAGTGAATTATATGAAAGGGAGAGTTAATTAGAACACAATACGATTGGTGAATCGGTCACAACCCTGGAGTACTTGTCTCTATTGAATACACAACAATCAACTCGTTATTTGATAATTTAGTTATTACTTAGAATTGTAGTTAGCATAATTTAACTCTTGAACTCGAATTTGGTTTGATGAAATAAAATATTGTTGTGTTAGTGAGTAGTAGATATAAGTCTCTGTGGGTTCGACACTCAACTTATCATTTTATTACTTGTACGATCGCACATACTTGCATGCGCGTTTGGGACCAACAATGACATATACAAATAGGTAGACCCCAGATCAAATAACACTGAAGCATCTCTATCACAAAGCAGAATAGTACCTGTAATGACTGCATCTGAAGCCTCAACCTTGGACCTGGCTAGAAGGGCATAACATCGGGGCTGGGCCCCACCACCTTGAACTACCTCTCTGGGATGACATGCTGGCTGGCCGGCCTCCACCTCTGGTGGCCTGAGCTGCACCTCTAGGACCTCTACCCCCACCTCTAGCTGGTTGGGCATGTTGTGGAACACCTGGTGCCTGTACCATAGCACGAGAACCCTGATGCTGAGAGCTGCTCGGTGCTCAAGGGCAAAACTTGGAAATGTGACCCGGATCACCACAAGTGTAACAAGCCCTCAGCTACTGAGACTGTCAGCCCTGTCAACCAGAATGACCACCTCAGAAACTCTGTAACGGCGGTGCACTGATGGGAGTTGGCGGTGCACTGTAAGGCTGCTGATAAGAATAATGCGTCTGAGAACCACGACTACCTAAAGTACCGTGGGGAACCTGGAGAGCTGACTGAAAGGGCCTAGGAGGATGGCCTCTAAAATAGGAATCTGTGACTCTAGATTAGGTACCACTAAATCTGCCTGAATTACAGGGCCTCTTATCCGATGCATGACCACTTCCATGTGACAGAATCATCTCAACTCTATTGGCTACATTAGCCACCTCTTGAAAAGTGATCTCACTCGTGGCCTCCTTGGCCATCTGAAGTTGAATTAGCTGAATAAGACCATCAATAAACCTCCTTACTCTATGTCTCTTGGTGGGAAGAATGACAAGAGCATGGCGAGCTAGATCGATGAACCTGGTCTAATACTGGGTGACCATCAGGGAACCCTACTGGAGACGCTCAAACTGTCTTGGATAGGCCTCTATATGAGTAACAGGGAGAAACTTCTCCAGAAACAACACTGTAATCTGCTCCCATCTCAAAGATGGCAACCCATGATATGATAAAACGTGCATGGTATCACCCTTCGTGCTTTTACTCTCGTTCTCACCAAGCAATGATATAATGAAACATGCACGACATCACCCTTCGTGTTTATACTCTTGTCCTCACCAAGCAATGATATAAGGAAATGTGCAGCATCACCCTTCGTGCTTTTACTCTTTTTCCTCACATAAATAAATGGAATCGACACGGAATGGTACACCATACAACACGGCATCATCCTTCATGCTTTACACTCTTTCCTCACAAAAACAAATAATGCACGACATCACCCTTTGTGTTTTAACACTCTTGCTCACTGAAACAACAATAAAAAACAAGGGGCAAGGTAATAAACAAAATAATAATGGAAATCCCGGAATGGAGTATAATTAAAGAATTAAATCCCAACATCAATAATCTAAACATCGTGGCAAGAGAAAAACTTAATAACTCTTTCTCTTCTTTCTCTTTTATTTCATAACTCACTTTACTACTTGAGCCAATGCTCCAAAGGGCACAATTATTCCATATACTTTCACAATTGATAATACAACTTGAGGCAAAGCTCCTCGATGTTCAAAGGTCACAATTTCCTTTCACAATCTTTTCGCAACAATTAGGAATCATCACCGAGGCATGAAAGTTATAACGAGATCAAGATATTCACAATTTAAAGACTCACGGTCATGCTAGACACCAACGTATAGATACTCGTCACCATGCCTATACGTCGTACTTAAAAATTACCGCATAGCAAATAGGACTCAACTCCTAATCCCTCAAGCCAAGGTTAGACAAAACACTTACCTTAGACTTCCAGACCAATTCAATCCTCAATTACCACTTTCCCTCTCGAATTCAGCTCCAAATCAATTGTATCTGTACAATAATGACTTCAATATATCAATAAATGCGAAACAATGCAAACCCAATGCCTAATTATAGCTTTTCTATCATTTTCTCCAAAAACTCAAAAATCACCCCCGAGACCGCTTGGTCAAAACACGAGGTTCGGACCAAAATCCAATCACCCATTCACCCACGGGCCCGAATGTATAATTATTTTCAAATTCGACCCAAAATGAGGTCTAAATCAAGAAAAATAAAAAAGGCATAATTGCGCCTCTCATGAAGAAAAGGTCAGACGACACAACACCCAGTTCTATTTAAACAATTAAAATAACACAATTTAAGTCATAAATATGTTCAAAATCCCAAAATAAAAATGAACTAGTACAACTTGCAGAACAAACACATCCCAATATCGGGGTGCCACTAGTCATGAGCATCTAAACATGTGTCTAAGAATCTGAAAGAGTATATACAGTCTATGAGTACTAAAAACAGAAAAGTAAGATAGGAGGGAGGAGAAACACTGGGCTGCAAATGCCGAGCAACTATCTAGTGAACTCCGATTGGCTTGCTGGGAGCAATCAAATCTCATTGACGGTATCTGAAGCTCCTGAATCTATACACAGGGTATAGGGAGTAAAGTGAGTACTCCAACTAAGTAAGTAATAACAATAAATGAAGGCTGAGCGATAAGAAATCAGGTAAATCAAAACATCATGCTATAAAGAGGCAGTGTATAACTAATAAAAATGCAATAAAAGAGTGAAATCTTATAGAAACACCTTAGTACAGTATAAGATTCTTTAAAACACCTTTTTAACAGTTAAACAAGTAAGTGAGAAGCAGCTAGAAAAGATAAACACATAGTATTTGCTCCTTGGGCACAATGTCAACAGAATCAGCCCCTTGGGCAATAACATGGAACAACACCAGCCCCTCATGATATATGTCATATCGCAATCGGTAACCGTGCTCACTAGGGGTGTACAGACTCTGGGAGGGGCCCTTTACATCCCAATTGCAATATCAAGCCATCTCATGGCTTAATTAATAGGCTTTCAGCCTCATATCAAGCCACCTTGTGGCGTAAAACTCAGGCCCTCAGACACATAATAATAATCAGTACAATACTGTTTCGGCGTGCAGTCCGATCCCATAATAATCCTCACAACACAGGTCCCCGACCTTACTCAATCAAAAATCTCTAAAAGCCACTCGGGCTTAGTAAAATGTGATGCTCTACCCAAAATATCATTTAAAGTGTTAAAAACAGAGTAAACATGACTGAGTTATGAAAATAATATAATATAGAATTACTGAGTATAGGTATAAAATCAAAACGGTGAGGAAATAGCATTAAAAATCCCCTAAGGATCAAAATAGTTGGCACGAGGCCCAAATATGGCATTCAGCCCAAAGCATGATGATAGAAAATAGTTTACAATCAAATATGCGATAAAACAGTCAATTGGGATAGACTAAGTTACATTCCCCAACAGTGCACGACCTCACACTCGTCATCTAGCATGTGTGTCACCTCAATATAGCACAACGATGTGAAATTCCGGGTTTCACACACTCAGGACAATATTTACATTCATTACTCACCTCTATCCGGTCCAAACTCTAGCCCACGATGCCTTTGCCTCTTGAATCAGCCTGCAGGTGCTCCAAATCTAACCAAAATTAATGCAAAACCATCAAAATATGCTAAGGGAACAAAGCCCACTCGAAAGAAATCAAATTACAACACAAATATCGAAATTGGCCAAACCCGACCCACAGGCCCATAACTCAGATTTCAATAAAAATTACTCAATAGACTCCTTATCACTCCCGAGTTCATTCATATCAATATCACCAAAATCCCAGTACAAATGATCCCTCAAATCCTAATTTTAGATCTCCAATTACAAGCCAGATTTCTATTGCTTAACTCGATACTTCCTTATTCCTTCTTTACATTGGAAATCCATTAGTTCTTTGCTTTCTTTATTAGTAGGCTAATCGGGGACCGGAAGCTCTCACAACGTCAAGGCAGAGAATAACTCCTATTGGAAAAAAGAGAGTTTATGATAAGGGCTAAAAGAGTGGAAGGGAATGAAATAGCAATAGCCGCTACTTCTGTCTACGGCTTCTCCTCTGTTGCGCCGTACTACTTGCTTTGAAACCTATTCGGATGGCGTGACATAGGATATAGTTTTCTCTCTTGTTGCATGAAAGTGCTTGAGCGACGCTCGGTGGATCGCTTCGCTCTTCAAGCTCTGCCCCTTACTCAACTTCAACATCTATAAAAAAAGCCTTGCCTGCCCCCTTCCAGTCGGCCTTTTTCAATGTGTGAACAAGGTCTTTTCGATCAGGCCAAATAATCAATTAGTAGTATGCCTGAGAATGCCAGAAGAATTTCCCCCTCTTTAAAACTGACTAATCAAACAAAGGGGGTAGCTTTTTCTTTTATGAGGGTAAGGAGTTTGGGTTGGTGTTCGGTGTACCACACTTTGGGTACAAGATCGGAAATTCCATTATCTTTTTTACCATCTCCCTGGTACATATTCACTGCGGCACACTGATCCACGTTTACTAGCAATTCCAACTTCATGTTCCCGAGTTGCAGAGAACAATCCAAACTGAGGCAATCTTTCCGGATTCGCTCCGCCTTACAGCCTTGCTTCCCATTCTAATTTCCATTGTGGCACATGTATGGCCCAGTCCATAAGGGCCATGCAGACACTTTTGACAGATACGATTGGGAGGAGCTAATTCAAACCCTCCAGCAAAATAAGAACAACCCCCACGTTCAACCCCCCTTTTTTACCATTAGCAAGGACTTGTTTCAGTTGCATAATATAAGGAATTCGAAAAACGCCTCAAATATTGTCTCTCTTCTTCTTCGTTCTCAAGAGGAATGCATCAACAAAACTTCCCTTCCATATAGATTGTCTTCTTTGCTTCGATTCTGCCCTTAAAGAGCTCTATTTTATTCAGGATCTCTTGCTGCTGCGTCTCTTTCGGATTCGGTTCCTAATAAAAGAAAAAGTTTGTTGGCCTGGCTATTCCGATTGAGAATATGGAAGAGGCTATGAAATAAAAGAAAGAAGGTGAGTTCGAACTCTAACTCAAGAGACCTTACTCAAGAGGGCTTCTCTTCCTGCTTATTAAGGAAAAACCTGTTAATATGAGACCCTTCTTTGCCGGGCTGGTTACTTCTCCTTTATCCCTTGCCTTACTTTTTTGCTCGGCCACTATATGTTCTTAAGTAAGGTTTCCCCTCTTTCCAGAAAACAAAAAAGAATATGTTAATCGTTACCGATATCAGCCCACCACTTTCCCTGTAGGTTTAGCCTCCTTTTTAGTCGCCCTCTACGTCGATATTTTTTTCATTGATATCTAATTTATCTTGCCATTTATTATTTTTTGGTCTTTATTGATTTATAGTCTTGTCCATAAGCAAATCAATGTTCGGCAGCGAAAAATCATCTTTGGGAACATGTCTTATTGAGATTTAAAAAATAGATGCATATGCAATCAGAATAATCTACTGCCTTAATGAAATCAGGGTCTCGGGAGCTAGGATGCATGCCAGTTTCATACGACCAGGTGGAGTGGCACTAGATCTCCCTCTTGGCCTGTGTATAGATATTGATTCATTCACACAACAATTTGCTTCACGTATCGACGAATTAGAAAAGATGTCAACCGTAAAGCGTATCTGGAAACAATGATTAGTGGATATTGGTACTGTCACCGCACAAAAAGTAGCACAAGCAAAAATGGTTGAAAAGTCTACTTTTTGAAATAGAGTGAAACAACCCAAAATCCCAGGAGCTAATCCAAATCACCTGCTCGAAACCAAGAAATTCTATTGATTCTATTCAGCGAAAGGGAAGTTGTCCTTGTATCACGAGTTTTATGCCCCCCACCCCAGGGATCAGTCGGGAAGTCCTCGGGACCTCGGGCTCTATTATTCAGATTCTCATTCTTCAAACATGATCACCCATCTAAGCCACGGATTGTTCTGCGCGTCCATTTTTCAATTTTTTGGGTGCATTGGCCATCATTCGATTCAGAATTTTATTTAAGTAGGCAGCAGCGGTAATACGTAATCTCCCATCACCCCACCCCCTATCCTTTGGAAACCACCTATTCCTCTCATTCACTACCTTCACTAGGGTAAAGATTCATGGTTAGGGAAGGATCAGGTCTTTTCGAGAGCTTAGTGACCTACAAAGAATGCTTTGTGTATTAGGCTTAAATTTCATGATTAATTAGATAGAAAACATATAGGATCGATTATTAAGTCCATATATATTACCTCCAAGTGTTACCCCTTGATTCCCTCTTCAATCCTCTTCAAAAAGATTAAAAATCGCTAAAAATGGAGGAACTTATGCTCAAATTGCGGAAATGATCTTTTAAAATATTCTGCCCAAACATTTCAATCCTTCTTCGCGAATGTGATCAACCCCTCGCGTTCGTGAAGAATTTAGGTTGACCAGAATTTCCTCTCACGCGAATGCGACGACACCCTGGCACACACGATGCCTCAGCACTCAACCCTTCACTGACGCGACATTATCCTCAAGAATACGGTGAACAAGGAGCTCAACCCTTCGCGATCCCGGGACCTCCTTCGCGAATGCGAAGGCCAACTTCACAGCCTTCAAGCCTAACCCTTCGCAAATGCGAAGGCCAATTGTCTGCAACACCAAACAAAAAATATTTGCAATTTTCCACAATTTGAAATGATCTGTTGTACCACCCCAAACTCACCCGAGGCCCTTGGGACCTCAACCAAATATGCCAACATATCCTATAACATCATTCAAACTTGTTCCAACCTTCAGAACGCTCAATACAACATCAAAACACCAAATTCACATCAGATTCAAGCCTAAGAATTCCAAAATCTTCTCAATTTCACATTCGATCAAAAAGTCTATCAAACCAATCCGAATGAGCTGAAATTTTGCGCGCACATCCCAAATGAAACAACGGACCTATTACAACTTTCAAAATTCCATTTCGAGCCCTATATAAAAATGTCACCTATCAACCGAAAAATGCAAAAATTCCAATTTTGCTAATTCAAGCCTAAATCTACTCCGAACCTCCAAAACACATTTTGAGCATGATCTTAAGTCCCAAATCACTCCCGAAGCTATCCGAACCATCAGAACTCACATTTGAGCCCTTTAACACATAAGTCAACATCCGTTTGACTTTTCCAACTTAAGCTTCCTCAAAAGAGACTAAGTGTCTTAAACCTCGCCAAAACCTCTCCGAACTCGAGCCAACTAACCCGGGTAACACAAAATACAGCTGAACAAGGCAATAAGAAGTAGAAAGAGGGAAAACAGAGTGGTAACTGATAAAACGACCGGCCAGGTCGTTAAATCCTTTCCTTGTTAAACAAATGTTCGTCCTCGAATGAGTCAAGAAACATACCTAATGCCTCAAATAGGTGAGGATATCTGCTCCGCATAACCTGCTTGGTCTCCTAGTAGCCTGCTTCATGGCTGACCTCTCCACTTCACCTGCAGTGAAGCTATATCCTTTGACCTCAAATTTCGAACCTGTAGCTCTAAAATAGTTGTTGGCTCCACATCATAAGTCAAATCATCATCTAACTGCTCCATGCTGAAATGCAGAACATGAGACGGGTCCCCAATACACTTCTGGAGCGTAAAAACATGAAGTACCAGATGCACACTCGACAAGCTGGGTGGCAAAGGAAGCTCGTAAGCCACCTTCTCAATCTTCTGAAGCACCTCAAAAGGCCCAATGAACCGAGGACTCTATTTACCCTTCTTTCCAAATCTCATAACACCCTTCATGGGGGAAACCTCTAACATAACCTACTCACCTACTATGTAGGACACATCCCGAACCTTCCCGTCAGCATAACGTTTTTGTCTCGATTGCGCTGTACGAACCCTCCCCTGGATTACTTTCACCTTTTGCAAAGCATCCTAAACTAAGTCTATCCCTAACAGTCAAGCCACACCCGGTTCAAACCAGCCAAATGGAGATCTACAACGCCTATAGATCCATTTGAATACTAGATTGGTAGTTGTTGTTATAGGAAAACTCTACGAGCGGTAGAAACAAATCCCATGACCCTCCTAATTAAATTAAATAGGCACGAAACATGTCCTCCAATATATGAATAGTGGGCTCGGATTGCCCGTCTGTCTAAGGGTGAAAACCTGTGCTCAACTCAATCAAAATACCCAACTCTCACTGCAGAAACCTCCAAACTGCAAAGTAAACTAAGTGCCCCTATCTGAAATAATAGAAACAGGGACACCATGCAAACGAACAATCTCCCGGATATAGATATCTGCCAACCGTTCTAAAGAATATGTCGTACACACAGGAATGAAGTACACAGAATTGGTCAGTTGATCCACAATCACCCAAGTAGCATCGAACTTCTTCAAAGTATGTGGGAGCCTAACTACAAATTCCATGGTGATACGCTCCCACTTCCACTCTGGAATATCCATCCGCATAAGCAAGCCACCCGGTCTCTGATGCTAATATTTCACCTGTTGACCAATGAGACACCGAGCTACAAATCCCACAATATCTTTCTTCATTATCCTCTACAAATAATGTTGTCTCAGATCCTAATATATCTTCATGGCACCAAGATGAATGGAATACCTCCTCCAGAATAAATTCCCGAAGCCCATCTAAATTGAGCACACATATCCGACCTGCATCCTCAACACCCCATCATCACCAATGGTCACATCTCTGGTATCATCGTGTTTAACTATGTCGTTAAGAACAAGCAAATGGGGATCATCATACTGACGCTCTATGATACGATCATATAAGGAAGATCGAGAAGTCACACAAGCCAAAACTCGACTGGGCTCTGAAATATCTAACGTCATGAATCGATTGGCCAAGGCCTGAACATCACCTATAAGAAGTCTCTCGCCAACTAGAATATATGCTAAACTCCCCATACTCACCGCCTTCCTACTCAAGGCACCGGCCACTACATTGGCTTTTCCATATGGTACAATATAGTAATATCATAATCCTTTAGCAACTCTAAGCATCTCCGCTTCCTCAAATTGATATCCTTTTGGTTGAACAAGCGCTGGAGGCTATGATGATCAGTAAACACCTCACAAGACACACCATACAAATAATGCCTCCAAATCTTCAACGCGTGAACAATGGTAGCCCACTCTAAATCATGAACATGGTAGTTCTTCTTATGGGTTTTCAAATAGCGAGAAGCATAAGCAATAGTTATACTCTCCTGCATCAACACACAACCAATACCAACTCTTGAAGAATCACAATACACAGTATATGAACCTGAACCTAATGGAAAAACTAACACCGGAGCTATGGTCAAAGGCAGTCTTGAGTTTCCGAAAGCTCTTCTCACACTCATCTGACCACCTGAATAGAGCACCATTTTTAGTCAACATGGTCAAGGGCAATGCAATTGATAAGAATCCCTGAACAAACCGGTAGTAATAACCCGCCAAATTAAGAAAGCTACGAATCCATGTGGTTGAGGACGATCTTGGCCAACTATCAACCACCTCTATCTACTTCGGATCAACCTGAATACCCATGTTGGACACCACGTGCTCCAAGAAAGCCACTGAACTCAGCCAAAAATCACACTCGGAGAACTTTGCATAAAGCTTCTCCTCCCTCAATTTCTTCAACACAACTCTCAAATGTTCTGCATGCTCCTCCTGACTACGCGAATATACCAGAATATAATCAGTGAAATCTATGATAAACGAGTCGAGATAAGGCCGAAATATGTTGTTCATCAAATGCATGAACATTTCTAGGGAATTGATCAACCTAAAAGACATCACTAAGAACTCATAATGACCATATCGGGTCCAAAAAGTTGTCTTAAGAATATCTCAGTCCCTAATCTTCAACTGGTGATAAACTAAATGGAGATTAATCTTGGAGAATGTCGTGCCCCCTTTTCCCCTCCTCTTTTTATGGGGAAGAGAGGTCCTGGTTTCGACATTCATGGGGGTAACAAATCATTTCCTTTGGGAATTGGATATTTTGAAGAGTTGCCACCTAACGGATTATGGTGCATTAGGGAACCTAGAGCGATTAACTCTTAGATTGATTTGCATTACTACAGGTTTAGGGTAAGGGCTCGAAATAACCTTGAGAGGAAGATGTTAGGCACCCATTTCGATCCACAACTGTGGGTCCCGACTGAACTTATATTTATGAATTATTCTTTTAACAAATAATTAGTTAAAACACATAATTACAGATGAAGCATGTTGGACATTCCATGACTCAAATAATAAGACAAAGAATTTGACCAAGTTGTGTACATATAGAGAAGTAAAGTTTTAGTCAAAGGGAATTTGGGAAGGATGGGTCCTAGGTTGGTTAGCCTATAGGATCATCCCACGCAATGCTCAGTAAACACTTCTCAAGGAGGGGCTATACATGACATTAACGCGTAGTCATCATATCTATATCTACCCATTCCTACCCATGTGTGGTTATTAAAGAAAATGTTGTTTTAGCGATTTCTAGGCGCGTTGTTTCTCGTCTCTTCCTATTGGCCTTGGAGGAATTTAAGACCTCTATCTACAGGCAGTCCCACAGAGACCCTTACGCTTAAAGGTAAAAATACTAGGGCGACAAGCAAGAACACATAGGACTTTAGCAGATAAAAGTAGAGCAAATAAGAGGATCAGTTGTACATCCAGAGATAAGGAATGTGAACAACACGACTCAAAAACAAATAAGGGAAATATTGTTAAACACTATCATAAGACATGATGTCTTGGTGAATATCAAAGCATATGAGATACGTAGTTTTATTTTGTAACTCAAAAGTAGGGGCCTTAGTCAGTTTTCCTACTAATTTTAAGCATGTTAATCATTAAGTAGTACACATAATGAGGCAGTTTCCAGTTTTATAAGTGTTAGTTACCTAAGGCTTGCCTAGGCGTGGGATAATGCACAGTTGTTACCAGAACCATTAAAAGTTCATAAGTCATTTTTGCCTAAGAGCATGTTGTTCTAGGTGTTACAAAAATACAAGCCAGTTTGTTTAATGCAGGATGAGGTTGTTGATACTACTTTTCATGCATCAGTAGTTTAACTAGGCAGAGCTGAGTGAGTATGAACAAGAACCTAAACATGACATCTAATATGCACACATAAGGAATAGAATGATTTATATGCAAGATTCCTAAAGAAGATTTCTAAATGCACAACGTGATTGCAGAATTTCCTAAAAGCAGGATTTCTAAATGCATAAAGGTTACATAAATATTGGGTATGTTATCAAGTGTGCAGGAGTAGCGGTTTTTGTTTTAATGCCCTTTATCCTAGAACAAGATTCTGAGTGATAGCAAGAATGTCAAAATGAGATGCTGAAACAGTATACATGAAACCTAAGAGCATGGTATCGAATACATGATATGCCTTGCACATGTTGGTTCTAAATATGGATTCTATCGTGCATATAGAAAATATAAACCTAAAGCATAGTTTCTACCCATTAGATGTCCATAACATGCATAGCTACCCTCCATTTTAACTATCCATCCCTAGTATCTATTTGCAACAAGTTATTACAGACTAATATTGCATGAATTACATAAGTAGAAAAGAAAAATAGGAAGATACTCTATAGGGAGCCTGAAAGTAAGCCGGGATTTCAAGAGTTTTCGATGCCAAATTGCCTCACAGCCTTTCATATAATCTGGGTGTGTCAGAGTTCCCTAAGGAGCTCAAAGAATTCCGGGCAGTACTCACACCCGGATTTCATAATCATGATTGAGTAAGTGCAGTATGGAAGGGACATCTCTAATATATCAGAGTTCAGAGGGATCTCATAGGGATCCTTAAGAGGTTACACATTATGGGGGCGGGACTTAAAACCTAAGAGTATATGTGTAAGTGCTTGAAGAGATTTAAGCAGGAAAATAGTTTGAAAAGAGACTTATTTGAAATAATTTTGAAAAAACAACAGAGACAGTTTTGAAAAGAGAGTAGAGCAACAGTCCAAATACAGCACCCAAAGCAGGTTAATACATAACCAAGGAACATAGAACCAAGGCAGGTTCGACAACCACAAATAGGGGTAATGGGATTTGGGGACACATATATCACATACGTAAACACATAGTTACAGGAGAACTTAATTACAGAATCAACAATATGCTAAAGGGCTAAGGAACTTCAGAATTAATACAGAATCAGGTTACTTAATGATAACCAACTACTTTGCACAGAAACATTAGTAAGGAAGAGTCACATTGGGGTATATTATAAGAGGGATAACATTTCATAACCATGCTGATCATGGGGGGGGGGGGGGAGGGGGCACATTCAGAAGCATGCTAATGAAGCGAAGAAGTAAACATATTAGTCACAAGTTGAACAAAAACCATAAGTGAAAACAGACTAGAAACAGGAGGAATTGAAGTAAAAAAAGAAACATGTTGTTTTGAAACTTTTAATTGAAATCAGGACATACCAGTAAAGAGGATAGTAAACACAAAGTGAAGAAGAAAGAGAGCACAATAGTCAGCTTTGACTTGTAGCCGGCTAACTTAGAACAGTAGTAAGTAACACAGAAAGTTTTGAGTGAGAGAGAGAGCTTTTGAACCAATGTGTTACTGTCTTTTTGTGTGTTAATGAGAGAGCACATATATATAGTTTGAAACTAGGTATAATAATAAGGTAAGAATCAAAGTCAAGTAGTAATTATGGAACTAGGTATCAATTAGTATAAAATCAATATAAGTACTCCCTTAATTAAGGGAGTGAACTTCAAACGGTAAAGATAAAACAAGGAAAGAGATCATATAAGACTGGAACATAGCACATAAGAAAATATTTTCAGACATAGTAAGTATAGAATAAGAAATTAGGTTAGCTTCAGAAAATCTAATTAAGAAAAGTACTTAATCGACTGACAGCATAATTGACCGAAAAATAAGGCAAAAAAATATCTTAGAGGTTGAAAATTAGTAAGTAAATCATCACAAGAGATTAGTGAAAGGTCTTAATTACAGGAAATAAGTGTTTAAATAGAAGTAGTAATAATTGAGTAAATTAGGGTTCAAATAGGAGTAGAATGATTAAATAAATTAACACAAATTGCTATAAAATAAATGAAATAATCACTGCATAGGCAAGAAGGAATAAAATCAGAAACCCTGATAAGCATATCAAAGTAAAAATCCATAAAGTCAGCAATCCAACTAAAAAATAGTACTAATTAGAGGAATTAACACAAATTTATGTTAATAAACAGAATAAACATAGCATAAGCAAAATCACATGACTTATTTATCCTGCTGCTATGCTTTACCTTGACAAAATTAAAGTAATATCATCTCAACATCAGTGTTTCTATTTACTAAAGAAAGAAATGAAGGGAAACTCAAGTGTCCCACGAAGTCTGTTGTGGTAAAAGGCTTCAATTTGTATAATTTCTAGTACTGTAAATTTTTCTGGAATTACACCATTAACGTGCTTTTGAATTCTAATTAACGAAGTGGTCTTTGCTTAATTTAACACGGATCTTCATTGCTGAGTTGAAAATAATGGCTTCGGTCCGTAGCCGTTATTTGAGCAATATAATTATTAGGTCCCCTTGTTATTCTACTCTCTCTAATAGTTGCAATTTACAAACACTCTTGTGAGGTATGTCGCTCGGACTCTTAAAAAATTTTGTAGGGTGTGCGTCAAATTTTACACTTTGATTGCTAGTTCTCAGGCATGACTTGTCTCGTGATGTATTAGGACTTATGTATATCATTGGTTTTGGTTTTCAGGAAAATCGAAATGAATTTGGAGGAACAATTCTCAGTTTGAAGCTTTAAATTGGAAAGATTTGACAAAAAACTTGACCTAATTATATATGCTCTCGGATAAGAATTAATATGTAGCCCCGTTAGGTAATTTGACAGTTAGGAACGTGATTAGAATTTATTTTGGAAGTCCGTAGAAAGTTTAAGCTTGAATTGGCGAAATTGAGATTTTTGCGTTTTTTGGTTGATAGGTGAAATTATGATATAGAGGTCGGAATTAAATTCTGAGAGTTGCAGCAGCTTCATTGTGTCATTTGAGATGTATATGTAAAAATTTCAGGTCATTCGGACATGGTTTGGTTGGAGTTTTGATCAAAATCATATTTTGGAAGATTTTAGAAACTTAGGCTTGAATCCGATGTGTTTTGAGTGTTTTGATGTTGTTTGAGGTGTTTTGATAATTGGAACAAGTTTGAATAAGGTTTTACGATGTGTTGGTGCATTCCATTGACGTCTCGGGGTGTCTCGGGTGAGTTTTGGGTGGTCACTCGGACAACTTTTGGAGTTCAAAAGTTGCATAAATAGCAGGTTCAGTGTTGTAGAGAATTATCTCTTCACGTTCGCATGAGGAGCCTCGCATTCACATAGAAGGAATGGTGGATGGACAAAATTTAGCCTTCACGTTCGCATGAGAGTCTCGCATTCAGGGAAGGTTGGGAAGCTGTGCATCGCGTTCGTGAGAAAGCACTCGTGATCGCGTAGAGGAAGTGAGTCAGATGGGGTCCAAGGCAATTTGTGCATCGCGTTCGCGTATGGTTGTTCGCGTTCGCGTAAGGTTATTTCGTCTTATATTCGCATTTGCATAGTGTATTATTGAGGTCTTGAATAATTGCTCTTCGCGATCGCGAGGCTTATGCCACGATCGTGATGAAGAAACATGCAGAGCTGGGCAGAATGTTTTAAGTCATTTCATCCACGATTTTGGGGCTTATTTCCCCTATTGTTGATCATTTTGAGAGCTTGTTGAAGGAAACTAAAGAGGGATTCATGAAAAAACATTTGGAGTAAGAATTTCGAACCTAAAGCTCAATTCTATTGTGAAATCTATCTAGGAATTTATGAAAACTTAAGCTAAAAATGGAAGAACTAGGGTTTGGGATTTTAAATCTTTGATTGGGAATTTGGAGGACCATTTGGTGTGACGACCCAAAGGACTATCACCGTAATTTTTCCTTTTCTTTATGCTTCTGAGGCCTTGAAAACCTCCTATTTGATTGCATCGATTTGCGTGCAAAGTCCGAGCGCGAAGCCGAAAAATTTTTATGAGGGAATATTTTAATTATGTGTTAAAAACTATGAAAGTTGGTAATAATATTGCTATAGTTGACTTTGGTCAACATCTTGGATAAACGGACCCGGATTTGTGATGTGACAGTCTCGGAGGATCCGTAGGAAAATATGGGACACGAGCGTATTCCCGAAATCAAAATACAAGGTTCCAGGCCCGAGTACAGAATTTTTCTGTGAAATTGTTTTCTAAAATTGTGTAAGGAGAAATGGAATTGAAAATTGATCAAAAGTAATGGTATCGGTCTCGTATTTTGGTTCTGACGCCCGGTACAAGTCTTAAATGAGCGTTAAGCGGTATCTATAAAGTTTGGTTGAAAACGGACGTCGTTTGAAGTTTCTCGGACTTGAAAATGGAAAAAAGGAATTTTATGAGTAAATGGGTGAAATTATGGTTTTGAGGCTTAAATTTATGTAAGTGATGTTATTTTGGCTATTTGATTGCACGAGCAAGTTTGTAGGATGTTTTTGAGGTGGTGTGAATGTTTGATTTGGAGCCCTGAGGGCTCGGAAGAGTTTCTGATAGGCCACGAGTTCCTTTTTGTTGCATGTTTGGTCTGCTGGTATACGTGGGCCGCAGGCTTCGCAATTGCGAAGCCAAGCTTGCAAATGCGAGATTTCATCTAGCCTGCTCACTTCACAAATGCGAAGAAAGAGATCGTAAATGTGATGGCCCCTTTACCAGCCAGTATTTGCAATTGCGAGGAATTCTATCGCAAATGCAATGTCCCCCAGCCTTAGCCTGTGTTTGCATTTGCGGACCCTTTTCTCGCAAATGCGAGTTCAACCATTTTCGAGCCTAGTTCGCATTTGCCAACAAACTCTCGCAAATGCGAGGTTCCCTTTTTTTTTCTGCCTAGTTCACAATTGCGAACTCTTTCTCGCAATTGCGAGACCTGCGTCTGTATATTTCATATTTAACCGATTATAAAGTTCACTTTTCATATTTTCAAAACCCAAAACCTCCATTGGCGATTTCTCTCGAACCCCTTCGTCCCCAAACCAATTACAAGTCAACTTTTACTAAATTTCTTCAATCTTTAACATCTTTTATCATGATTTCATCTTTAAATCAAAGCTTTCATGGGTAAAAATGGGGATTTGGGGAGAATTTAGGTTTTTCAATAAATTGGGCTTTTGGACCTCGATTTGAGGTCCGATTTCAAATCTAATCATAGATATGATCTCATGGGGGAATGGGTAACCCGGTTTTTGTTCGAACCTCGGGTTTTGACCACATGGGTCTAGGGGCATTTTGGGAATATTTGGGTAAAACTTGAGAATTTCATTCTTATGCAATCAAATATATTTAACTAGCATTTGTTGATACATTTGAGTAAATTGTGGTTAGATTCGACCAGCTTTGAGACGAATTCGAGGGGTAATGCTATTCTAGAGGCGTGAGTTGAGTTGGAAGCTTTCGAGGTAAGTGTTTGATGTTACTTTGTCTTGAGGGAATAGGATTAGGATAATATTTGCTATGTGCTACATGGAGTCGGTGTATAGGTATGGTGACGGTTACCTATGCGCCTGAGTCTAGCATGACCGTAAGTTATAATTGCTATTAAATTGTCGAAAGAAGTGAATAATTGTGAAAATTACTTGTTAAATGAGCTATGAAATGATAATTGAGAAGAAAATGAGTTAAGGAAGGAATTTTGGTATTTTTTCGTTGCCGGAATTTGTTGTTGAATCGTTTCCCTTGCCGGGACTTATTGTAGAGTTGTTCTTCCCTTGCCGGGATATTTTGGGCTTTTAGCTATACCCTTGCCGGGTTTAACTGTTATATTGATGAGCTTCCCTAATGGGATCTTCTGTGGAGAGATTGTTAGAGTTATTCAATTATATTACATTATGGGATCGTGTGGCATGCCGTCCATTTATAAATTATGATTGGGATCGTGTGGCACGCCGACCACGTGATATTGCGATTGGGATTGTGTGGCATGCTGACCACGAGATATTATGATTGGGATTGTGTGGCACACCAACCACGAGATGTTATGATTGGGATCGTGTGGAACGTCGACCACGATATGTTATGATCGGGAGCGAGTGGTGCGCCTGCCACAACTTCTATTGATTATAGTTATTGGTTTAGATGTCGTGCATTGTATATTGAGATTAAAAGCACGAAGGGTGATGCCCTGCAGTTATTGATTCACTGCTTCCTTTATTTAATTATTACATATTCAGTTCAATTTCTTGTTTGTTGAAGTTATAATTGAACTGTTACTCCCCCAGCATGTCCCCTCCCCAATATCTGTTTAAAATCTTGTTCAGTTTCTGTTATTGCAAATATATCTGTACAGGTTAATTGTAGTAGGTCCAGTTTAGCGTCGTCACTACCTCGCCGAGGTTAGGCCGAGCATTTAGCAGCACATGGGATCGGTTGTGCTGATACTACACTTCTATGCGTTTTTGTTCATAGGTCAAGACAGCCTACAGACCGCAGTAGTAAAAAGGGAGCAATCCTTCAGTCCAGAGACTCAGTAAAACGAAACACATTGCGGATTGGATCCCAAAACGGCATTAAAGCCTCGATGATATCCGACCTCAGCTTGACATTCAGCAGATTGACGAGACCCCCCACGATTCTCACCACTATCTTTCTGTTACCTTCTTCTAAATTGTTCCACCACACCTGTAGTTGTAAAGGGACCTCACTAAGGACTGTGAACGGTTCAATTTTTTTGTGCTCATCCTGCACATTTATTAAGGCGATTAAAAAGTTAAAATTTATTTGACTCAAGACAAAATCGACTATATTTTTCTTTTTCCTTTTTCAAAATTAAATGAAAGACACAGTTTTTCGAACACGACCGTTCAACACTTTGGTGATGAAGGTTTTAAGGTTGCATGGGTAAACCGGCCAAAAATCTAAAAATGACCAAAGGTGGCGATTTATGCAAAGTCTGCCCTCATGCGTCCCTTTCGGGGACATTCGGCTATTTTTGGCAAAAACGGCATCACCCGACTTATTTATGACTATTTTTCAAGTTTTTCAATTTAAGGTAAAAGACCCGGTATTGAAAACACGGCCTTTTAGTGTCTCGTGGACGAAGATTTTAAGGCTGTGTCGGCCAAAGGCTATTTATGCAAAGTCAGCCTTCCGGCGTCCCTTTTGCTATTTTTGACAAAAATGGCATCACCCGACTTATTTATGATGCAAATTAAAACTTTGAAATTTTGTCTATTTTTGTAAAAGAGGAGGTTAGACCCAATGAGGGTTGCCTACGTATCTTACACCCTGTGAGAATCAAACCGGCGTAGTTCGGGCCAAGAAAATAAACTAAATTTGAAACGAAGACTCCTTTTCGTTTTTCTTTTCAAATAAATCAAACTAAAAAACATTTTTGTTTCATTTTCTCAAAATTTTGGTAGAGTTTCAACACCACTTAGGATTGGTATTTTCTAAAAATAAGTAATCAACTCTCTACACTACTATTTTCTCACCTTTTCTTTTTTTTTCTGAATTTTTCTGACATTCCCAAGATTCAGAAGCTGGTCAGCATGCAAGTCCGAACAAATAAATACACAGGAAACAAGTAGGATGCATCAAGATGGTCTTTTTCATTTCAGGTTTCTTGTCCTAGACGGACCCAACCCGTGTGTTGAGTCCCCTAAGTCAAATGCACATGATACAAATGATTGTTCCTACTAGGGATTCGGTATGAGGCTATGTTATTCTAGGTTCAAAACCTGGGTGTTTGTTCTAAACCTGGCTTACCCGAGCGGACAGCTCTAGCCGAGGGGGAGGCAGCGTACCGGGAATACAGAAGCTTCACTAGCTTAGCAACATGTCCGAACCTCGTTTTAAATTTGGAATTAGACTCTATACATAAAAGAAGTCATAGGAAATGCACCCTTCTTCATGATTTAGAAGACTCAGAGAGGATATGGGTTTCAGCACAGTTTATATACAATTCACAGAATATCAAGTGGTAAAAGCTGTCAATTAGCACATTAGGCACAGATCATGTAGCAAAATCAGATAAACCCAAACAAAACAATTATTCTACGCTCGAATTCTTGAACCCTGAACAAAATGTTCCGGGTTCCCCATCCACAGCGGAGTCGCCAGAGCTATCACACCTCCTTTTTCACTATACCCGCAAGAGTGTAAAAGAGTTTTACCATTTAAAGGACAATACGAACGGAATTTATTATTAAGATTTAGAGTCGCTATTTGGGAGAATAATGGTGTCCCAAGTCACGTGTTGAATCCCGAAGTGAGAAAAATATGACTCTATTAACAGTCCGTGAACCAGAAGTCAGAGTAAGGAATTTTGTTAATCCGGAAGAATGTGTTATGCCTTCCCGGGTTCCGTGGTTCTAGCACGGTCGCTCAACTATCGTGTGTAGTTTATTTATTTGATTGTATTACATGAAGAACCTATGTACCAGTTTTACTTTTAAACATATTTTGTTTAATAATTGTTTTTTTTATAGAAAGTTGAACATCATTTAAACAGTGCCTTCGGATCGCGTCACATGAAATGCACCCGCAATCCTGAACATACTATATTCAACGTTTTGGGATTTGATTTGGTCACATGAAATGAACACTCGAGTTTAGGGGTATAATTTTATTAAAATCGCACCTAAAGTAGCTAATACGTTATTATCTTTTGGGAAGGCCGTGAAATTTGCTAAACGTCCCATCCCAAATTTCTAAGTATTTTTAGTTAAACATTGAATGAGGGCCCCACAATTTGTATTTTTATTTGGTGAGGCTCGTCTCATAATTTATATAAGGGCCAATCCTTGAGTGACTATGATTTTCTATACTTTTGTCTCTAATAATGAAGGAAAAGTCCTAATTGATTAATATTATAAATTCTGGGCCTCGAGTTCAAATCCGGATTCAAACAAAAGGAGGAACCTCTTAATTTGAATCTGCTACCTAACCCAAAGCCCAAACTTATACTATGTTCAAACTATGAGTGGTAACCTTCAATCCGAGTCCAAATAAACGGACTAATTCAAACGGCTCAATGCTAATTCCTTGAAAGGAAACTAATCGAGCCCGAATGTGAGCACTAAACAAGGCCATGCAATTGTGGCGTCCAAGGCAGTATCGAACCCAAACAACGACAATAAAATGCCATATTTCAGTTCAAATTGGACAAATAATCACTGAAATTTCTTAAAGCTACTCAAAATACTAGTAAGGAAACGTTGACAACTCAAGCCCCAACTTGACACCCAGATTATCTTACTAAATTCACTAGGTGACAAATAAATGGCAAACACTTATTTTACTACACAAAATGGACTAATTAACTTTTGAATTAACTTTATACATTATTAAGTCAGCGTTCGTCCACAGGCCCAATTCGATACCCTTTCTATATCAGTTACAGAAATTGAAATAACTCAGATCTCATGCTTCAATCCTTCCATATTTCAGCGCACAACTATCAGAGGCAAACCTGGAATTGGCATAAAATTGAAGTAGAAGAGGTCAACTACAGCAGTAACTCGAACAGCAACAGAAGTAATCGATTCCCAGTAATATAAACAATGGGTACACCCAAATAATCAACCTAGAAATCCAGAAGTTCTTAAAACCAAACAGAATGACCAAAACTGACTTAAAACCAGTTCGGATAAAAACCAAAGTCACTGAAAACCAACTAGTACACCTCTAAAACTCTCACAATCAGAAATTAAGCTAGAACATGCAACTTATCAATTGAAATTCTAACTTGACTTCAGGAGAATTAATGCAACAATAAATTTTCTGTTTTTGTATTTTTTTTTTGTATTTTTGTATTTTTGAGCGAGCTAAGATCTAAGAAAGTTTTTCAGCTCAAATTGACATTCAGATCTGGAGGACTTAAGATTGCTTTTGGGGGAATTTTTTTGGTTTTCCAACTTTTAAGACTGAAGACTGAAAGCCTTAGCTCTCCAAATCTTCTCTCATATTATCTCCTAATCTCTTAAACTCTAATCTCTCTTAAGCTCTCCAAATGTTCTCCTCAATGTCTATCTGTGTCTCTATCCAAGACTGAGCCCCCATATTTATACCCAACCCTTGTACCCTTTCCAGTCCTTTTTTTTCTTTACAGTTGTAAAAGAAATCTTTTATTATTACCCACATGTTTCTTTTACTTTCCAGCTTGTAATATTCCTCTACTATGTGTATCCCTTTAGCTTTTCATTATTACCCCATGTTCTCTGGTTTCCAGCTGAATAAAAGGGCACTAGCTAATGATATCTCCACCACTATTGTTTTTCCCCACTAATTATTAAACAAATGCATTACTTTAATGGTATTACCAATACCTTACTTGGATAGACCACTCATAGTTGACCATCTCAATTTTTAAATTCCCAAACTACCCCTGGAATCCCTGAAACTACTATCTTATCTTAAACCCTTTTTAATTTGTACCAAAACTCATTAGCTATAACCAAATTCATCTAAATAGGAGAACCTGGATTAATTCCTAATGAATCAGGAACAACTAAAACTGAATTTACACCCAAGTCTAATTTATAAGACTCCAAGCTTAAGCAGAACCACAATCAGATTCAAATCACTAAACTCAAACAAAAATTAAACTCAAACTTGAATAAATAATATTGCAACCAAGATGAAGGATTCAATGATTCATGGAATAGACTAACACAATTCTACATTAAACCTAAATACGAGCAAATGAACACTATAAATACACTTAATGAAAACAAACTGAATTCATATGCAAATTTACGACATAGATGAAACACTTCGAAATAATAGTAATTTGACAAGATTTACCACAATTTTATACATGACTTATTGACGATGACTAGTTCGAATCATTCAATCAAAACAAAAGAAAGAACAAAATCCAGAGCAAACACAAAACGTTCGCTTCTAAAAAATAAAAAAAGGAGTAGAAGATGAATTTACTGAACGAAACAAATCAGAAAGAAAAGGAAAAAATTAAAACATGGTTGTGCTAGCTTTGAACTGGAACCTCTGTTTTTGGTTTGAGATCAAAATGAGCCTTAATCAAATGTTCTCGACTGAGAACATTCGACTAAGGCTGATTATGACCTCAATTTCTTCAAATTTTCCTTAATCCCAGAGTTAGGGTTTCCTGGTCGATTTCTCTGATCAAAGATTCAAATCATTTGGTGTTTATCCGAGGAAAATCGTTAGGATAGTGGGATGGGGAGGCTGAGGTGAAGCTATGGTGCAAAGATGGAGGTCATTGGGTGGATTAGGTTTTTTTGGCTGCTTCGATAAAGATTCGAATAGATTGGTTGGGATTTGGGGGAAACTGTTAGGATAGTTGGAAAAAGGAGGTAAAGGGGGTCCCAGGGTGTGAAGACGGGGTCGTTTGGACGACCAAAACTGCCTTGAGGCGATTTTCGGTGGGCGGAGGGCGGGGACAGAGGATTTTGTCTTTAAAGACTCAGAGATGAAGGGGTGGGGTGTTCTGAGGGGGCGGTGGGGTGTGTTTGGTTACTTATATACGGGGTTAGGGATTTGATCTTAGTTGTAAGATCAATCCAGTTCAACGGCTCAGATCAAACTACTTGATGAAACGAGGTCGTTTTGATAGAGTTGAGACCGGGTGGGTCTTTGGTTGAACTGGCCGGGTTAGGGACGAGGCTTGAAGGTCCTTCGATCAGGAGAGCTCAACGGTTGAGATTTGTTGAGGCTATACGACGTTGTTTGGGCAACGTATCGAGATGGACTGGGTTGGGGGTTCTGGGACCGTTGGATGGGTTTAAATAGATGGTTGTGATTGATTGACGTTGAAACGACGTAGTATTGGTATTATACTACGTCATTTTGATGGGCTGAAAGACTCAGCCAATTTGAACTGGGTACAGGGTGTTTGAATTGGGATGTTTTTGGTGTTTTTGGGCCTTTTTTCCTTTTTGATTAAAGTGACCCAATCCATTTTTTTTTGTTTTCATTTTCCTCCTCTCTTCTTTCCTAATTTAATTTTCCTAATTTTAAAACCAAAAATCCTAGACTATATTGTAAAACCAAAATTAACTTAAAAATACTAATTGACTCTTAATTAATAATTATCCCACATAACCAATTAAAAAGAAAATCACACAATTTGAACATTAAATGCTAAAAATGCAAAATATATTATTTTTTGTGATTTTTGTCAATTTGTAAAATAAACTTAATCACTCCCAGTTGTAGAATTAGATCCTAAGTGCAAATGCAACATATTTTTTCTATTTTTATCAGTTTAACAGATAAGACATGTACAGACGAATGCAAACAATAAAAGAAAAATAGCGCAAAATCAACAAAAATCACAAACAACACAAAACTATCTTATTATAAATATTTGTGGGAGTGGTTCTCGTAGACAAAAATCACGTGCTCACACCCGAGGGATTGTGATGATTTTCAGACTGTGTGCGGTCGAGGGCCATATGTAAGGATACACTGAGTGATATGAGGCTGAGGGCCTAAGATACATTTAAACGCGACGAGGTGGCTTGATTGATGTGAGGTTGAGACCCGAGAGTTGATGCCACGAGTTGGCTTATAGTGAACTTGGGTCGTAAGGGGCTCCTCCGAAGACTGCGCACCCCCAGTGAGCGTGGATACCCATTGTGATATGAGAGTGAGCCCGAGGGACTGATATTATTCTGAGAGTAATCCCGAGGGCTGATATTATTCTGAGAGTGAGCCCGAAGGGCTGGTACTGTTCTGAGATATTTCCGGAGGAGCGAACCTTTATATTTTCATCTTTCCTCTTTACTTGACTTTTTACCTATTATATTGTGGTATGTGTGCTCGAGTGGCAGATTTTCTGTGCTTATCGGCACTAACTGTTTTGTATTCATTTGCATAGCAAAGTTATTTTCAAAGAGGTTTAAACTGAGCTAATATGTTCTAAAGTTTCGCAGCTTCAATGTTTTTTTTCAAAGGGTTTTACACTGCTTCAATAAAGCATGTTGGTTGCTTTACATGATTTCTTACTGGTCAGTTGTTATTTACCTATATTACTCCCTGCACCCTACGTGAAGATGCAGGTATTTATACATCCGGTAGCGGGTTTTGGCTGATCGGAGGCAGAATTATCGGAGTTTAGTGAGATTGCTACCAGCGTTCGCAGCGCCGCTTTTCTCTCTTTTCGTTCATCAGTCCTGTTTTGGATATTTCAGACCTTGTAGTTGCATCTATACTCTAGTAGATGCTCGTGAGTTGTGATACCCCGGTATCGGGCTTTGGGCTGTATTTCGCACATTATAAAAATCTTTGCTTAGATTGTGGTTACTACTCATACTTAGACTGTTTATTAATATTTAACTATTTTGAAAAGACAAAATGGGTTAGTTGGCTGGCCTTGTCTTCACGAGAGGCGCCATTACGACCGGTTCAGGATTTGGTTCGTGAAAAGATTTTCCATAAATAATATATTTTTTAAGGATCTGATAAGGATATGACAACATTCTGGTGAGTTCGTGCAACATAGCTCGTCGGCCTTTTAAGACGTTCTTTTAATAAACTGCAAAGGACCAAATATATTTCTGTACTATGAGAAAATGTTAAATATAACATTCGTTATACTTTTGGTCTAAATATACCCCTGCTGTAATACTATTGGTTTTGTTATACCACCTTTCTGTTAAGTTTGTCCAAGATAGATATTAAATCCTATGTGACACTGATATTTGATGAAGTGAATGCCACATGGCATGCCACTTCAACGCCCTAATCCATATATAAAAACTAAAATTTGAAATACAATATTTTTTTATGGTAGTGGTAATGGTGGCAAATAGTGGTGAGGAGAAGGAAATTTTAGCGGTGGAAATAAATAGAAGGGATGGGAAAAATGGGTTAGAGGCGCTGAGGTAGAAAGCCATGTGGCATTTATCTCATTAAGTGTCGGTGTCATGTAAAATTGGATGTCCAATTGAACAAATTTAACGGAAAAGAAATATATTTAAACCAATAGTATAGTTATAGAGATATATTTGGACGCAAAATATAATAAAGGGTACATTTAAATATTTTTTGATAGAACAAGAATATATTTGACCCTTTTCCGTTTAATAAACCCGTCATTTGATACACTCTCATATCAAGAAAGTATAGTGAATAACGTACGTACGCTCTAGCCCGACTGTTTTTAGCTTTTTTGTCATTACTTTGTTTCATTTCTGGGATGTGTTGCAACGAAATAGACAATAGCATTGTTGAATGGTGAGATAAGATTTCCAGTGGACGACAATGAGAATGACGCTGAACGTTAACTACCAAAATGGTGGTAGGCTGAAGCATATCACTTTAGACAGGGGATATAGACATAAGTGGACTAAGAATTTAAAGTTTATGAATTTTGAATTTACAATCGAACGCATAGCTCTTCGCAGTTAAATACTTATACATATTTAATAGATTTTCTAGTACAAATACATAATCTAAGTAAAAAGTTAATAAATTTGTCCGAACCCGTAGATAACACTCACCCTCCACGCTTGAGTATGGATGAGCAATAATGCAATATAATGAGAATTAGGAGAAGGCTAGCTACATGTTCATATTTCTTCAGTTAGTTAGTATACTATTTACTGTGACATTAATGTTAGTGACAGTATTTTATCTTTAAATAATTCGACTCAATATATTCGGACCAAACACATCGAAATCACAATATTCATCTTGCTCATTTTCTTATCGGCTCTCTCCTTCTATACAGTTGCTAATTTTACGAGACGAGCTATGTGTGTGTGTGTGTTTTTTTTTTTGTTTTACACATAAATTGCTTTAGAGGGAAATGATAACCATAGTATTATAGGTGTCAATTCTTATAAATGAGTTGGTACTAAATAATTCGACTCAATATGTTTTCTTTATGTATCACTTACCATTTTATTTCTTATAAACGAATTCTCAAACTCCGTTAGATGTGGCTGTCTCTATAAGAAGATATCATACGAGAATTAATTGACCTTTGAGTATCAAGAATATGCTTTCCCTACTGAAAAAGTTGGGTTTCTATAAATTTGAATATTATTCGAAGTTATTGGATGTCTCTGATTTGGTTTCTTACAACTACTAATGGAGGAATATAAAAACATACTTTTTTTTGGATGTGATATAAGTAAACCTTTTTCGGGATATCAATTCGCAAGAATCAAATTCTTGCACTCATAAATCACATTCTATATAGATCCCCTTCAACACCAATATATATCTACCTTTCTACAATGGATGAACATATATAGTACTCATCATTTCTTGAAAGAATGCATTTCAATTGCCAAAAGCTTTTCTTTTCTTAATTATGAAAAAGATCGGTAAAACGGACCATTGCATTCACTGTTAATTTGTGATAATGCATATATGCACATAACATAATTACGAAGCAAGAACAACGAATTGTGTACCTGTTACACGTAGCGAAAATCATTGTAATTACTATCAAGTTAATTTCCCAAGTATACTTTGAACCAAAGTTCTAACTTTGATGATTAAATAGTAACAGGGACATCAACTTGTGCCTGTTAACAATAAAGGAAGTTTTGCAAAACCTGCTTCGATCAATTGCTCTAACTCGATTTTGTCTTTCTTGAAAACGAAATTTTTGTTTTACAAACTAGATGCCTTCTTGTTCTTACTATGTAAGTGCGCGCATATAATATACACAATATATTTGTGTGTATGTGTACGTCGGTATATATTTCGTATTGAAAACAATATGCGACAACATTCTTTATTGTTGGGAAAATTTTATTCAAATCCAATGTTAGCACAAGGCAAATGAAGAGTCAATTCCCTGGATAGTCATCCATATTATGGAAATTAATCAAGAAAATCATATTTATATTTTTTAGGACAATAAAATCACTCATGTTTGTCTATATATCTCAAAAGGTCACTACTCACACCACAAAAATCATTTTCTATATCATTTAAAATGCCTATTTATACAAGAATAACCTATTCCCTAACCTACAACAATTCGATCCAAGATTTAAAATATATGTTAAATGACTGTTTTCAAGGATTACTTTTCAAAAGCTTATTTTGATAATGGTCATTAAGGAAATGTAAAATTTAGTAGTAACTAGAAGAGCTACCATAGCGGGAGATTTTGTCAGTTGAGACAAATCATTAATAGAAGTTATGCAATATATTGTGATTTATCACCTATTTTCTTATCAATTACGTATTTTTCAAGTTTTAAAAGCCTCATTTAGAGTTACCTCAATTTACGTGCACAATCGGGGCACGTAGCCGGAAAGTTTAAATATGAATTTTTGTGTAAAATACTAATTGTTGATGTTAAAATGAATAAATTTGACTCCGATCAACATTTTGGATAACCCGGACTTGTAAGAAAATATGGGACTCGTTCATATGCCCGAAATCAAATTCCAAAGTCCCGAGCCCAAGAAATGAATTTTTAAAGGAAATTATTTTTCTGAAAATATTAAGGAAAATTGAAATGAAATTTGATTAAAACATATGGGTATCGGGCCCCTATTTTCGTTTCAGCGCCCGGTACAGGTCTTATATATGATTTAAGGTGTTTCTGTAAAGTTTGGATAAAATCGGACATCGTTTGACATGTTTCGGGCTTAAAGTTCTAAATTTGAAACTTAATGAAGTTTGAGGAAAAACTCTTGATTTTGAGGTTTGATTCATTGTTTTTGATGTTATTTTGGCGATTTGATCGCACAGCTAAGTTCGTAGGATGTTGTTGAGTTAGTGCGTGTGCTTGGTTAGGAGCCCCGAGGGCTCGAGAGTATTTCGGAGGTGCCTTGGAATGGTTTTGGACTTATGAAAATTGCATGTTCCAATTCTGGAATGGTCTTCTTCGCGTTCGCGAGAGAACCCTTGCGAACGCGATGAGCAAAATTAGCTGAAGGAGATTTCCTTCCATGAGAACGCATCGCATTGACCAGGTCATGAACATGAGGCAACGGGGGGTGGGGGGGGGTTATACCTTCGTGAACGCGTCCCTGGCTTCACGAACGCAAAGGCAAAAGTAAGCCTGGGCGGGGGTGGGGTACTATAGCTATGCGGACGCGATCTTAAGTACGCGAACGCGAGGCTGAAGGAGATAACTCTCCGCGAACGCGAGCCGCTGTGTCACGGACGAATAGGTCTTCAAATCTGGACCATCACGAACGCGGGGATCCCATCACGAACGCGAGGGTCCCATCGCGAACGCGTAGGTTTAATTCGCCCGGTTATTTTAAAATTTCCAGATGTGTCATTACAAGATTCTTCAAACATTTCACAAAATCTTTCTTCTCCAAGCTCTTAGGCGACCATTGAAGCGATTCTTCGTCAAAACCTCTTGGGTTTGTAATGTTAGAAAATACGCTTAACGCTAGAGGGGGGTGAATAGCGTTATAATAAAATTTAGCGTAAACTTGCGGAAATTAAAATTTGCATGAAGTAAATAAGTGCGATAAATAATAACTTACACACAGATATATCCTGGTTTACCACAACGTGTGGCTAGTCCAGTCCCCGAGAGACTCTCTCGAGATTTTCCACTAACTTGTCAAGCTTCCGGGTGCTTAACAAACCTTTACAACTTGAGGACGCAAGCCTCAACACATTTGCTCGGAGTTACAACACTCCAAGACTTCAACCAAGGAAACACAAGTTTCTTACAACAAGAGAATCACAATTCTCTTCCAAGTGTACAAACACTAAAACACTCAAACAATATACTCCTTTATGAGTAGGTATGAGTAAAAAGAAATAAGCTCTAGATCACAACAACTTTGGACAAGAATATGGCTCTCAAAAGCTTTATGAAATTAAGTATAAATTGATAAACAAAAGTATGCAAGCTTATAGCAATGTAATGATCAGTTGTAGTATGTTGTTGTGTTTAAAACACTGAAATGAAGCTGTATTTATAGTTGAAAAACTTGGCATTACCGTTGCCTAATTGCAAATTAAGAGTTGCTGATATTACTCACTGACAATCGATTGTCAAACCCCAACAATCGATTGTCTGCCAGTCAGACCAAAATTCAATCCCAGATTTTACGCTTGATAATCGATTACTTACAATCCATAATCGATTACTGGCAACGTTCAAAAAATCCTTTCCAGATTTTACCACAAACAATCGATTGTCCAGAATCAACAATCGATTACTCAGCAACGTTCAAAAAATCTTTTCCGGATTTTAATCAAAACAATCGATTATACAAAATCAATAATCGATTACCCAATAACGTTCAAAAAATCTTTTCCGGATTTTAATCAAAACAATCGATTATACAGAATCAATAATCGATTACCTGAAGGTATTTGAAAATTTTACGACAACGGTCAGCTTCACAATCGATTGCACAAAGTCAACAATCGATTACTTATCAGTTTTTGAAAAACATTTTAAACACTGTCTCTTTGACAATCGATTGTCCAATGTAACAATCGATTATTCAATAAATTTGAAAATCCCTGGAAGACACTGTCTCAACATAATCGATTACCATTAGTTCATAGTCGATTATTCTGAGTTTTGAAAAACTTTGATGGACACTGCCTCAGTCACAATCGATTGTCATTAGTTCACAATCGATTGTCATGCAGGTTTGAAAAACCTTATGCTCACTGTCTTACTCACAATCGATTGTCATTAGTTCACAATCGATTGTCATGCAGTCTTGGCTTAAAACAATCGATTATCATAAGTACATAATCGATTATCTTAGTCCAGATTTTTAAGGCATGTCTAAAAATTATTTTGACTACTATAAATATGCATGATTTAAAATCATTTGACATTAAATTAAATATGCATGATTTTGGAAAATAGTTTTATGAGAGAAGCCATGTTACGAGTCAAGTTGTAGGATCAAGATCATAATTAAGAATGACTCAATTAAACTATAAAACTTTGTCTTGATCTTGAATCTCGTTGTATATCAATTTTGTGCTTGTTTCTTGAACTTCGTCATATATCAATTTTCGCTTCGTTTGTCATTCATCAAAACCTATACAAAAGAACACACGTTTTAGTATATTGCATTGAGAACGTGTTTCCAACAATTTTCCCCTTTTTGATAATGGCAAACATTAAGCGGGATATGCAAGACACGCAATTTATATTGACGATTCAAGACAAATATATACATGCAACAAGTATGTAATTTGTTCCCCCTCAATTTGAGAATTCCCCCTCAATTTAAGCTTATAATTTGAGAGTGCATCATACCCGTTATCTTCCCCCTTTTGCCATTAGCAAAAATGACATAATAATAAGATGCCAAAGATGAAATAAACCTTGTTTATTTATTAAAAAAAATTACAGCAACAGGGAAGACAATACAACATATAAAAACAAACTTAAAAAAACTACAATTATTCATTCATCATCTTCCGCCTCATCATCCGGCGCTGCTTCATATGGAACAAGACCCGCATATGGATAATGAACGTGGTCAAAATATCCATGGATCTCGTGAGTTAATTGACCGAAGGAAGAGGTCAATGAAGCAATTTGGTCGGAAATGAATTGGAGGGAAGGCTCTTGAGGCGGAGGAGCACGACGGGTTGGAGGAGGAGCAGGCGCTACATGATCACCGTCATGATGAAAGGAGGATTCCGAAATTTTCCACTTTTTGGTACTCTTTTTGAGAGTACCATTTCCAGTGACGAATCCGGTGGCTTCAAGAAAGTTCATGATGAGGAGAGCATAAGGAAGAGGCCTATCATCTCCGATAGCGTCACGCATGTGAATTTTTATAAGCCGACACCAATTGATGTTAGCTCCGGTAACTATGGCATGCATGAGCTTGGTGTCCTCTTGGGAAATGGTGGTATGGTTGTACTTACGAGGCTTGAGGACTCGGGTGACGAAATAGAAAATTAACCGGTAATTTGGATCCATTCCCGTAATTGTAGGACGACGGGAGGAGAGATTTGGATCATAAGAAGTAAGACCGATTTGGTGTAAGAGGGCTGTTCCATCAAAAAGGGCTCCGGCCTCTCCGGTGTACCGAAAAATGTCTTCACCATTATGAGGAAGACGGGCAATGGTATGAAGATTTTCATCGGAAAAAAGAATTTGAACACCATTAATGTTGGTGACAAGCTCGCCATCATCATCCTCATGGAGGTTGGAATAAAATGCTTGAACCAATGTAGTATTGATGTAAGGATGGGTAAGGAGTAAAAAGTCAAGAAGTTGAGAATTTTTGAGCATATTTGCAGCAGGCCCAAATGATTCAAGATACTTGTGGGTTGAAAAGCGGGGTGGAAGAATGTCGCGCTTTTCAAATTTGGTTAAGAATCAAGTAAGCTCGATGTCGGGATTAAAATATAGAACGGAACCATCTTGATAGGGATAGTCCGGACGAGGAGGGGCAGCAGAGGCGGATGCGCCGTGCCTAACAGAACGAGAACGTTTTGAGTGACGACCCGACATTTTTAATGAAAGCTGCTGGATTTTGCAAAGGATTAGAGGGAATTTGATATTTTGAAAGCTAAAATTGATGCTTGAGTGAATGAATATGAACATATATGAAGCCTATTTATAGAGGGGAGAGTGGCTTATCATTTATGGAAGAAATCTGCTGAGAATTTAAAGCCAAATCAGTCAGAAACGGTAAAATAAATTCACTGACCGTTAGACAATCGATTGTTGAGATGCAATAATTGATTGTTGAAGAGTTATGACCTGACGTGGAACTGACACAAATTGATTGAGGAGCCAAACGGTAACAAGAGTTTAAATTTCTGACATGAAATAATCGATTGTCAAATGTGGAATAATCGATTGTTTTGGAAAAGCATTGCTGAATGGCTGAGACAGAAATCGATTATGCAATTTAAGGAATCAATTATTAAACAAAACTGCATAATGAACATAAACCATAAACAATCGATTAGTGATACTGCTAATCGATTATCAGCACAGTAAAATAATCGATTATTTGCTTGGAACAATCGATTGTTCTGTGCCAAAACTTTATAATTCACCCTATCTTTTAGGGCGATACCTGCAAAATAGAATTAAACGTCTCCGACGCTCAAGTCAGTAATTTGTAAAGAAGTAATGACTTAAACTAGTGTTGCCAAGTGAGAACGTGAGCTCTTAAGAAGTGTGTCCTAAAGTGTTCTTAAGAGAGTTTCGGGTACTTACCTTTCCTCCGACGTCTCCAATTACCTGTTCAAGAGGGTGATCTTTGATCGTCCTCCACTCATTAGGCATATTCATTTCTTTTTCCAATTGTGGCGCTTCTTCCGTTGGTTGTTCCTCAGTTTCATCTTTATTTTCCTTGGGTGGTTCCTCTTGTGTTTTGTCTTTCAAGCTGTCTAAGATACCTGCAAGATCAAAACCGGAATCCTTTCTCGCCAAGCGAGCATTATTTGCGGAAAATACAACATGAGGGGATTCCTCCACAATTTGGGTTCTTTTATTAAAGACCCTATATGCTTTACTACGTGAGGAATATCCAATGAAAATACCTTCATCCGACTTAGCATCAAATTTACCCAATTGGTCTTTGCCATTGTTATGAACAAAACATTTGCAACCAAAAACTCTAAAATGGGAAATATTTGGTTTTCTACCCTTATAAAGTTCATAGGGGGTTTTCATGAGTATCGGCCGAATTACTACTCTATTTAGAACATAGCAAGCGGTACTCACGGCGTCCGCCCAAAAATGTTTGGGTATCTTAGCTTCGTCGAGCATGGTTCTAGCCATCTCTTCGAGACACCTATTTTTTCCTTTCTACCACCCCATTTTGTTGTGGTGTACGTGGAGCGGAGAAGGTATGCTCGATTCCGAGTTCGTCACAAAAGTCCGCAAAGAGATTGTGATCAAACTCTCCCCCATGATCACTTCTAATTGAAGTGACGGTTGTTTCTTTCTCATTTTGAACACGCTTAAGAAAATATTTAAAATTTTGAAAAGCATCACTTTTATTGGCAAGAAATAAGGTCTAAGTAAATCTCGAGTAATCATCAACAATCACAAAAGCATATCTATTTCTTCCTAGACTTTCAATGCGAGAAGGACCAAATAAATCCATATGAAGCAATTGCAATGGTCTAGAAGTTGAAATAAAGTTTTTAGATTTGAAAGATGCTTTTGTTTGCCTCCCCTTTTGACACGAGTCACAAATAGAGTCATTTTCAAATTTTAAATTGGGAAGACCAACAACTAAGTTTTGAGAAATCAATTTGTTCAAAAGATGCATATTGATATGTGCTACTCTACGATGCCATAGCCAAGTATCATCCTCTTTACTCATTAGACAATCAACATAATCGGGTGAGGATTTAGCAAGATCAACCATATAAATATTATCCACTCTAAAACCACGGAGGATAATTTTGAAATCGCTACGTCTGAACACTAAGCATTCATCCGAATCAAATAAAGCAAGATTTCCCTTGTCACACAATTGGCTTATGCTCAAGAGATTATGCTTTAATCCTTTAACAAGTAATATATGCTTAATAGAGGATTTTTCATCCTTGCCGACCGAGCCGATGCCGATGATCTTTCCTTTATTGTTATCACCGAAGATAACACTTCCTCCTTCTTTGTGCTCTATTGAAGGAATTTGGATTCATCTCCCGTCATATGCTTGGAGCATCCACTATCAAGGTACCATAGTACACTTGATCCCTTCAAGAACACCGACAAAACAAATTAATGTTCTTTAGGTACCCATGCCATCTTGGGTCCTTGAGGGTTAGGCATATTATAATGATGCGATTGAGTAATATGTCTATGACGTGTAAAGCATGCCGGAGCAATATGACCAATACGTTTACAATGATGACAAGTCACAGTTGGGTTATGCATCATTCTAGGTTCATAGTAACTAGACGGATGAAAATTTCTTACTCTATTTTGAACACTATGACTATTTCGCATTTCATGAGAGTTATTTCTCCTACTATGAGCTCTAGGATGGGCAGCATTTTTAGAGTGATTGTTTCTCGGTTGAGGGCCATTGCTAGGTCTTCTAAGGGGTTCAAAATTTGGCCTAAAGTATGCATCATTTCTAGGGTGACTATTTCTAGGTGGTAAGTCATTCCTAGGTCTTCTAAAATGTTTAGCATTTTGTCTAGCGTGCATATTGGCTCTAGAGTTGTTGTTTCTAGGATAAGCATTTCTATTGTTGATCCTAGGTTGAGCTTTAGGTTGTTGGGGTTTAGCTTCAACCTTTTCTTCATTCTTAAAGCCTATTCCATGCTTGGTTGATTTCAAGTTAACAAGAACATCATTCAAGTTTTTGTGCGAAGAATTAAACTTATCTAATGTGCCTTTAAGCCTACTTACTTCATTCTTAAGATGCAAACAAGAAGTGCAATTTCTAGTAGAGCTTTCGGGCTTATCGGAACTTCTTTTTCCAAAAAACTTGTTTTCCTCTTTCAGCTTCTCATTTTCTAAAACCAGTTTTTCTAAATCCTTTTCTTTTAAAGAAAGCTGTTTTTAAAAATCTTTTTCTTTTAGAGAAGCATTTTCTTTTACGCTTTTGACTGTTTTTGAAGCTTTAATAAATTTAGTATATAATTCATCAAAAGCAGTTCGCATTTCATCAAGAGTAAAGAAGTTTTGAGAGGAAATTTGACATACCTCGTCTATGTTATCTTCTTGTGCCATGAGGCAAAGATTTGCTGCTTCGTCTTCTTCTCCTTCGCTTGACTCATCTCCGGAGTCACCTCCCTAAGAAATATATGCGCGTTGCTTTTTAAAAGGTTTCTTTTCCTTTTTGAGGTTTGGGCAATTTGACTTGATGTGCCCGGTTTCTCCGCATTCGTAGCATTTTATTTCTCCTTGCTTTTTCCCTTTGCGTTCATACTCCTTGCGCATGAACTTTTGAAATCTTTTGATAACGAGTCCAAACTCGTTGTCTCCTTCCTCATCAATTTGCGGTTGACTTGTGCTCGCCTTTAGAGCTATTCTTTGCCTCCTTTGATCATCAACAAGAGGGTTAAGAATAGTAGATTCATAGGTCTTGAGATTACCTCTTAATGCGTCAATTGTGACATTTGAGACGCCGATGGATTCTTGGATTGGGTCGGCCTTTGATTGCCATGCCGGAGTGAGACTTCTAAGGATCTTCCGTACAAGTTCTCTATCCGTGAATGTCTTTTTGAGGGCATGTAGATCATTTACGATTATTGAAAATCGTTCAAACATTTCGTCCACCTTTTCTCCTTCCTTCATGTGAAATAATTCATAAGCATGGGTTAGGAAATCAATTATTGCTTCCCTTACCTGATCCGTTCCTTCGTATGTAACTTCTAGCTTGTCCCACATCTCCTTTGCTGTTGTGCAACACGATATTTTCCTGTAATCGTCAGCATTAACAGCACAATATAATAAGTTTATTGCTTTAGCATTATTTTGGACCTTTCGGATGTCATCCGCGTTATACTCATCCTCGGAATTGGGAACCCATTCATTTTCCACCTTCTTGGTTGGAATTTGATTTCCCTTTGTAAACACCTTCCAAAGGTGAAAACTGTTGGATTGAACGAAGATCATCATCCTCTCCTTCCAATACGTGTAATTTGTACCATTGAATAGAGGTGGTCGTGTGGAGCACTGTCCTTCATCAATTCCTGCAAAAGAGTCACGAGTAGAAGCCATGGATGGTTCTCTCAAACTGTTAAGTCTTCAGAGAGTATGGCTCTGATACCAATTGTTAGAAAATACGCTTAACGCTAGAGGGGGGGGGGGGGGTGAATAGCGTTATAATAAAATTTAGCGTAAACTTGCGGAAATTAAAATTTGCAGGAAGTAAATAAGTGCGATAAATAATAGCTTACACACAGATATATCCTGGTTTACCACAACGTGTGGCTAGTCCAGTCCCCGAGAGACTCTCTCGAGATTTTCCACTAACTTGTCAAGCTTCCGGGTGCTTAACAAACCTTTACAACTTGAGGACGCAAGCCTCAACACCTTTGCTCGGAGTTACAACACTCCAAGACTTCAACCAAGGAAACACAAGTTCCATACAACAAGAGAATCACGATTCTCTTCCAAGTGTACAAACACTAAAACACTCAAACAATATACTCCTTTATGAGTAGGTATGAGTAAAAAGAAATAAGCTCTAGATCACAACAACTTTGGACAAGAATATGGCTCTCAAAAGCTTTATGAAATTGAGTATAAAATGATAAACAAAAGTATGCAAGCTTATAGCAATGTAATGATCAGTTGTAGTATGTTGTTGTGTTTAAAACACTGAAATGAAGCTGTATTTATAGTTGAAAAACTTGGCATTACCGTAATCGATTATCATAAGTACATAATCGATTATCTTAGTCCAGATTTTTAAGGCATGTCTAAAAATTATTTTGACTACTGTAAATATGCATGATTTAAAATCATTTGACATTAAATTAAATATGCATGATTTTGGAAAATAGTTTTATGAGAGAAGCCATGTTACGAGTCAAGTTGTAGGATCAAGATCACAATTAAGAATGACTCAATTAAACTATAAAACTTTGTCTTGAGCTTGAATCTCGTTGTATATCAATTTTGCGCTTGTTTATTGAACTTCGTCATATATCAATTTTCGCTTCGTTTGTCATTCATCAAAACCTATGCAAAAGAACACACGTTTTAGTATATTGCATTGAGAACGTGTTTCCAACATGTAATTCTTAGCTCATTTTCTTCCATTTCCTTCAACATTTATTGAAATCCTAGGCTTAAAATCATGAAATTAGGTAGAAATTAGGGAATTGGGTAGAGTTAGGGCTTTTTGTTTTCTTTTTGATTTAGATATCATTTTTTGAGTCGAATTTAAAACAAATTGTATATTTGGGCTCGTGGGTGAATGGGGGATTTGATTTTGGTCTGAACCTCGTGTTTTAAATAAGCAGGCCCGGGGTCGATTTTTGGGTTTTTGGAAAGAATGCTTGGAAAGGTATAATTAGGCATTGAGTTCGCGTTGTTTAGTATTTATTGATGTATTAAGTCGTTATTGTATAGATACAATCGATTTGGAGCCAAATTCGAGAGGAAAAGCGGTAATAGAGGATTGATTTGGCCGTGGAAGTCTGAGGTAAGTGTTTGGTCTAACCTTATCTTGAGGGATTAGGAGTTATCTACGTGCTAATTGTCGAGTAGGATGCATAGTCATGCTGACGAATATCTATACGTTGTTTTCTAGCATGACCGTGAGTCTTTATATTGTGGATATTCTAATTTTGTTGTATCTTTCATGCCTTAATGATTATTTCTATATGTTTTAAAGAGCATGTGAAAAAAATTGTGATCTTTGAACTACGAGGAGCATTGGCTCGAGTTGTAACACGAATTGTGAAAGTATATAAGATAATTGAACCCTTTGGAGCATTAGCTCAAGTGGTAAAGTGACTTTAAGAGTAAGAAGTGAAAGAAAGAGAAAGAGTTATTAAATTATTCCCTTGTCAGGATGTTTGTTTCTTTGATGATTATCTCCCTTGCCGGGATATTGAGATTTATTGATGTTGTTCCCTTGCCGGGACTTAGCTCTTTAAATGTATTCCCTTGCCGGGATTTCTACAATTATTTGTATACTCCCTTGCCCATCTGTTTGTGATTAATGTTTGGTGAAGAAGAGTGTTAAAGCATGAAGGGTGATGTCGTGCACTATTTGCTATTGAGAAGAAAGTGTGTACAACACGAAGGGTGATGTCGTGCCACATGTTGATACCCAATTTTTCATTATATATTTTTATACAAAAAAAATTATATGTATACATATATGAGCATCCCAAAAGATTTGTCATTTAAAAAGATTTTTAGACTAATTTATGGCATATTTTTACACCATAAATCACAATAATTATTCCCAAAAGTCTGCCATTTTAGAGAATTGTTTATTTTATTCTGAAAGTTGCATAAAAAAATAATTTACATAATTTTTGTATAATTTTATGAGTTCATTTGGTATTTTTAAAATTAAATTGCATGAAATTACAATTTTAGCCCATTTTCGGATTTAATAGCAATTTTAATTACAAAATCAATACAAATATTTTTAAATTAACACTTACATATTGTTTGCTAACTCAGTGCTTTTAATTTGATTTTTAACATCTTTTTTTTTATAAATTCAAAAGGGAAAATAACTATTTAAATTTTGGCCTCAATTTGCTTTCAATTTGGACCCCAATTAACCCAATTGAACGACCCAATTACCCGACCCATTTCCAAACCCATCCGGCCATTGTTTTAATCCAAGCCGTTGATCATTTTTATCAACGACCATGATTTTACGATTCCTTTTTAACTTACCAACACCTAACCCTATCTCTCATTTTCATTCTGACTACCGCCCTCAAACCCTCGTCCTCTAAAACTCTCCCTAGCCCCTCCGAAACCCTAGCCTTCTCCCACCGGTTTCCACCATATTTCACCGGAATCCATGGAATTCTCAAGCCCTGGGTGGCCTGTACTCACCTCCATGTGCTCTTGTACACCTGCTACTAGAAGATTGAAGGCATGACATTGAAGGTTTTTGCTCAAATCTTCGCCAACTCAAGTTGCACGGCCATATCCGGTGTGTCCTCGTCCTATGAGCCTATCTCTGGCTCACCTAGCTCAGAGCATACCTCTTCTAGGCTTTCCTCACTTCTAGGGTTTTTCTGAAAACCTAGCCCTTTGAGGTTTTCCTATATTTCTATGGATCCGCTCTAGATCCATGCTTGTTTTAAGATTTTCAAACGATTTCTCAAATCTCTTTCAAAGTTTTCTTTCAAAATTGTTCATCTTCTCCGATTTAGGGTTTCTTTGATTTTACTTGTTCTACAGTGATTTTATGTGGTGTTCCTACTGTATTTGTCCTACTGTGACCCATGTTTGTTTCTACTTTAACTCATGTATGTTTTCTTCTACTATGTTTCCTCCTAACATTTCCTTGCATTTTTCTTTTACCTTGTTTTCCTTTAGTATGTTTCCACGGAACGATTGAGTTCCTTTGGGTTTTTCTGAGTTTGCTCTTGCCTGATTTATTCATTCCTACACTGGATAAACGACGAAAATTTTCTGACCACTTGTATGTGACTTGCATGTTCTCACCTCTGTACTAGTTTGATTTCAATTTGTCTGTATTCATATGGTTCTGACCTTTTTGATAAAAGCTCTTCTACACTTGATTTTTCCACTGATTCTTTACAATGAAAGTACAGTCTTTTTTCACGTTTCACGTGTTCGTATGCTCCTTATATACTATGAATTTCCCCTTAAATAGTTTTTCAACTTTGCATTTAGTTCAATTTCTTCTAAATATAGATTGATTGATTTCTTTCCATTTTTTCCCGTGACTCGACCTACGTAAAACCCTTCTTTTTTTTAAACTTGATTCATTCGTATAAGAATCTCAGACCTTTTGATTTACTGTTTGTTAATTGGTCTTCTTACCTTATTTTGCACAAACCATGTATTTCAAAAACCTTTCCTTAAATAACTCTTATGTATCTACCCTTATTTGTATATTATGCACAATGTTGTTTATTTGGTCCCCTTTCCTTAAATATTTCTCGTCCTTTACTGGTCAAATTAGGGTTTCTTAATTAAAGGAACCTCTGTTAATTAATTGATCTTAATTGATACTCGACTAATTTTCTTTCCTTGCTTGCATGTATGATTTCAAGTATAAATACAGGCTCTTCTTTTTACTTCATCATCGAATTCTGACTACAAATCAAAATCAGAATTCACCTCTTTGTCTTGAAAAGTCTTACTACTACTATTACTACCCTCTATTTCTGTACACTACTACTGAGCATTCTACATCTATACTTCCTGCTGTTCGAACTTCTAAGCACTTGGGGAGTTCTTTGAGTCTCTTCCTGTTTTTCCTGGCTGTCTATTTGCTGTTACTATTCTGCTGTTCCAGAATTTATAACTATTATGTTCTTCTATGTTAAATAGCATCCTTGTTCAATTTCTCTGCTTCTACCCCTTATTTCTTTGTGTTTTTATTTATGCTTTCCTGCACTATGTAATTACCTTCAAGCATGCTATGTCTCTTATGTTATGTTTAATCCTCTTCCCTCTATTCCCCTTGTATGTGAGTATTGTCCTAGCTCATAGCAGCACTATGAATTGTTGTCTGTGATCCAGAACTAGACTCTTTTGAGTCTTTCCTCGATTGCTTTCCCATTCCCTTTCCCCTCAATTTGCTGAGCTCTAATTTGGGTCTGTTGGTGTCCTGATCACCATTCAGACCTGAGTTTGACTCTATAAGAGTCTGCTCTTATCCGTTTGAATCTGAGCAAGAGGTTAGGGGTGTGCCAGTCTATGCAATGACTGGGTATGACCGCCTCCTGCTAAGGTTCCTCTCTCACTTTACACCTACTCCTGGCTCTTAAGTTCTACCCTCCTCTGGTAAGTCATGCTTAGGGACCCTAGAGCTCCCTCTGAACTTGGAAGCCTAAGGGCTGCTAATTCCACACATTGCACTATTCTGTTACAACATTCACTCTTTAGGGTGTAAGCATTGCCTGGGCTCTTGAAGCTCCTTGGAACTTTGAAACACTCTAAGATAAGGCCTTGGAATCTAGAATTCGGATTTGGTAAAACACATGTATTGGATATCAAGATTGCATTAGGCAGTTTGGATCTAGCCGTGGGCTATGATGTATTCTATTTTTTACTTTTGCCTCTGTAATAATAACTTTGTAATAAAACTTTGGGAATATAGTAGTAAAGGTTATGAGAGGGGGTTTTAGTTGTTTGCATGTTAAAGGGTAGAAATCATGCCTATATGACTTTCCTTTAAATCGTATTTTTAAAACAACTTTCAAACTCTCACCCCATTTTTATAAACACTTGACTTCTGAAACATTTCTTTTAACAGTTCCAGCGATTTTCAAAAACTTTCTGAACTTCTGCAGATTTCTGCTTCTTTCAAAATGTGTCTGTATTAGTCCTTAATTAATAATTCGGTAAAATACTACAGATTAACAATTGGATCCAAGTTTCCTAATGTAGACCTTTTATCTAATTATATGTGTTAAATTGATCCGTCCACTGCGTAATTTTAAGTTAAGACCAAACCAGTATATGCAAGACATGCTAAACTATATGTTGTCTGTTTAAAGGGGTTTCTTTTAGCCTTGGTTTGTCTTATTGTTCTTTCCCTTATTTGGTATATGTTTTGAATGACGAATTAGACTTTTTATCCTTTGAAACTCCATGCAAAGCCCCCATCCCTTTCTTCCCCTTTTAGGATTAGAAGTCTTAATACCCCAAGATTGATAGGTTGGGGCGGGTACTAGCATACAATAAGTAAAACGAGACTAATCGCATTTAAATACCTTAACGGGGTGGGAAGCGTAGAATATGGATATGATGACTAGTGTGCCAATATCTCGTGTGAGAATTATTGCTGGGTATTGCACCAAACTGATCCATATTATGTATAACCTTAGGACCCCTTTCTTCTTCTTTAGCGTTCTATCATAGATTAATGTTTTCAACCAAAATTCCTCTTTTCAAAATTGCTTGTGTCTTTCTTCTTTCAAAATTTTCAACTTTCTATGTTTCCTATGTGCAAATTTTGCTTGTTCACGCCTACTCTTAAAGTCTCAATTAAGCACGGCCGGGAACCACACTAGTGGATCTTGAGGTATGCCCAACACCTTCCCTTTGAGATAATCTCAAGCCCTTACCCGAACTCTGGTTTTCTTTCAAAATCTTCTTCTTGTCTTTTAAAGTGTCCTAATTCACAATAAACATTAGGTGGCGACTCTCCAAAATTCATAACCCAAATTCCCCGAAAGGAGATAAAAGAGTCATTTCGCCCATAATGTCGAAACCTGCTTTTCGCCTTTAGAAAAATTGGGGCGTCGACACCGCATGATGTACCATTCCGTACCGATATTCATTCATTATGGTGAGGAAGGAGAGTAACAGCATGAAGGATGATGTCGTGCACAGTTCTATTATAAATATTATTTGGGTGAGGACGAGACTAAAAGCACGAAGGGTGATGCCTTGCAAATTGTTGATTTCTGATTCTTGTTGGTATTCTAGTTTTGTTGCTTCTCTCCTTGATGTTTCCTATTCGTAACTATTATCTCCCATATAGCATGTTCCCCTCCCATATTGACTGGTTATTTTCATGTATTTCTTTTCTGTTGTATATATATTTAAACTATAGATTTATTTGGTAGTTTGGTCCTAGCCTTGTCACTACTTTGTTAAGGTTAGGTTAGGCACTTACCAGCACATAGGGTCCGTTTTGCTTATACTACACTCCATGCTCACAGAAACAGTAGCCAGGGAGCAGTCCTTAGGTCCATGAGATCCCGAGTAGTCCTGCACGCATCCGCGGCCCTGGAATCTATTCTATTTCTATTATGCCATGTTCCCTTTTGTATCGAGACAGAGTTTTATTTTATTATTTCAGACTCTTTGATGTAGCACTCTTAGACAATCTTTGTACGTTGTTACACCAAATGCTGGGTAGAGAAATGTATTGGCTATTGTTCATTTTTATTTTCTATTTCTCTAAGACTTCTGCTTTTATATTCTATTCTGTTGTTTTTATGGTATTTCTAATTATTGATTAAAAATAATTTGTTATCGAAAAGGTAATTAAGGCTTTGCATGCCTAGCTCTCATTATTAGGTGCCATCACGACTCCCGAGGGTGGGAAACCTGGGTTCTGACAAGTTAGTATCAGAGCTTTAGGTTACATAGGTCTCACAACTCACGGACAAGCTTAGTAGAGTCTGGGTATCAGTACGGAGACGTCTGTATTTATCCCCATAGGCTACAGAGTTAGGAAAATCTCACATCCATTATTTCTTGTCGTGCGAATTTGTTCCTCAAATACTAATTGAATTTCTACTTTTTTCCTTCGCAGATGACGAGAACACGCGCTTCCCCATCTACCGCTCTATAGCCCGATCCCCCAGCAGTAGCATCCACTAGGGGCAGACGACGAGGACAAGGCCGTGCTAGAGGCCGCGGTAGGGGCAGAGCTCAGCCCCGAGCAGCGACACCAGTGATGAAGCCTCAGGTTGATTTTGAGGAGGAGGTTCCGGTCCCTGCAGTTTTGGTAGGCCCAGCTGAGGTCCCAGAGGGATTCATTGCCACCCCAGTTCTTCAGGATGCTCTGGTCCGATTGATGGGCCTCTTGGAGAGTGTCAGCCGAACAGGTTTGCTTCATGTAGCACTAGCCGCTTCTCAGGCTGGAGGAGGGGCTCAAACTCCTGCTACACGCACTCTGGAGCAGGTAGCTCCCTTGGTTCAGGTTCCAGCGGTTTAGCCAGCTATAGAAGTTCAACTGGGTGTAGTGGCTCAGACCAGCGACGGAGCAGCTATGTTCGTCGATGCATTATGGATGCTGGATAGGTCAGCGGTGCATCTAGCGAGGATTCCCAGGATTATTTGGATAGCTGTCACGAGGTTTTTCGAAACATGGGGATTGTTGAGACCAATGGAGTTGATTTTTATACCTTTCGTCTGTCTGGTTCCGCCAAGACTTAATGGAGGGATTATTGCTTACCCAGGCTAGCCAGGTCGCCATTGTTGACATGAGAGCAGTTTATAGTGTTGTTTTTGGGGAAGTTTCTCCCTGTTACTCAGAGACAGTCCTATCGGAGGAAGTTTGAGCACCTCCAGCAGAGTTCTATGAAGGCCACCTAGTATGAGACCAGGTTCATCGATCTAGCTCATTATGCTCTTGTCATACTTCCCACTGAGAGAGAGGGGGTGAGGAGGTTTATTAAGGTCGTATTCAGCCAATTCGTCTTCACATAGCCAAGGAGGATGGGATTGAGATCACTTTTTAGGAGGTGGCCAATGTGGCCCGCAGAGTTGAGATGGTTCTATCATAAGGAGGTGGTCATGGGTCGGATAAGAGGCCCCGTCATTTAGCCAGAATCGGTGGTACCTCGTCTGGAGGTAGAGATTCATATGGTAGAGGCCATCCTCTTATGCTCTTTCAGTCAGCTCTCTAGGTCTCGCACGGTACTTCAGGTGGTCGTGGTTCTCAGACACACTATTATGATCAGCAACTTTACAACTGCAGCACCAGCTCCTATCAATGCATAGCCGCTTCAGAGTTTCCGTGGTGTACATACAGGTCGACAGGCCAGCAACATCAGCTTCAGAGATCTTGTTACACTTATGTTGATCAACGGATCATACATTGCCAGATTTTCCCCTCGAGCACCGGGTAGTTCTGAACATCAGGGTTCTCGTGCCATGGTACAGGCACTAGGTATTCCACAGCCCGTCCAGCCAGCTAGAGGTAGGGGTAGAGGTGCTAGAGGTGGAGGTAGAGGTCCCAGAGTTGGAGCGCAAGCTGCCAGAGGTGGAGGACAGCCAGCAGCAGGTCGTCCTAGAGAGGTAGTTCAAGGTGGTGGGGCCCAACCCTGCTGTTACACCCTTCCAGCTAGGCCCAAGTCTGAGGCTTCAAATACAGTTATTATGTACTATTCTGGTTTGTGATAGAGATGCTTCAGTGCTATTTGATCCAAGATCTACGTATTCGTAAGTGTTGTCTTATTTTGCACCGTATCTGGTCATGCCTAGTGATTTATTGAGTATTCCTATTTATATGTCTACATCTGTTGGTGATTCCATTGTGGTCGATCGAGTTCATCATTCGTGTGTTGTGGTGATTGGGGGTCTTTAGACCCGTGTTATTTATTGCTTTTAGACATGGTCGACTTTGATGTTATATTGGGGATGGACTGGTTATCCCCGTACCACGCTATCTTGGATTGCCATGCCAAGACTGTAACCCTAGCCTTACCAGATTTTCCCCATTTAGAGTGGAGGTGGACTCCTGGTCATTCTACCGGCAGTGTTATTTCGTATGTGAAGGCTCAACGTATGGTCGAGAAGGTGTATTTGGCCTATTTGGCTTAGGTTCGTGATTCCAGTGCTGAGGTTCCATTTATTAATTCACTACCCATGGTTCGTGAGTTTCCTAAGGTTTTCCCTTCAAACCTATCGGGGATGCCACCCGATAGTGATATTGATTTCTGTATTGATTTGGCTCCGGGCACTCAGCCCATTTCTATTCTGCCATATCACATGTGCCCGCCAGAGTTGAAGTAGCAGTTGCAAGACTTGCTTGAGAAGGGTTTCATTAGACTCAGTGGTTCGCCTTGGATTGCGCCACTGTTGTTTGTAAAGAAAAAAGATGGTTCGATGAGAATATGCATTGATTACCAGCAGTTGAACAAGGTTACAATCAAGAATAAGTATCCATTATCGAGGATTGATGATTTATTCGATCAGCTTCAGGGTGCCAAGGTATTTTCAAAGATAGACTTGTCGGCTACCATTAGTTGAGGATTAGGGCATCCGATGTCCCTAAGACATCTTTCTACACTCGGTATGGGTATTACGAGTTCTTGGTCATGTTATTTAGGTTGACAAATGCCCCAGCAAATTTTATGGATTTGATGAACCGAGTGTTCAGGCCTTATTTAGACTCATTCGCGATAGCCTTTATTGATGATATTCTGATATACTCTCGTAGCTGGGAGGAGCACGAGAAACATCTTAGAGTGGTTCTTTAGACTCTGAATGATAGTCACATATATGTGAAATTATCGAAGTGTGAGTTTTAGTTGAGTTCATTGCATTCTGGGTCATGTCGTATCAGCAGAGGGTATTTAGGTTAACTCGAAGAAGATTGAGGCAGTCAAGAACTGGCCTAGACCAGCATCATCTACAGAGATTTGGAGTTTCTTGGGATTGGCAGGCTACTATCGTCGATTCACGGAGGGGTTCTCATCTATCGCAGCCCCGAGGACCAGGCTGACCCAGAAGGGTGCCCAGTTCAGATGAGTGTTAGGGGAGCTTTCAGAAGCTCAAGACATCTCTCACTACGGCACCAGTATTGGTTTTGCCCATAGGTTCATGGTCTTATACAGTTTATTGTGATATTTCCCGCATTGGGCTTGGTGTAGTGTTGATGCAGGATGGCAAAGCCATTGCCTATGCTTCGAGGCATTTGAAGATTCATGAGAATAACTATCCAGCGCATGATTTAGAGTTGGCAACCATTGTTCACGCATTGAAGATTTGGAGGCACTATATCAATAGCATGGTACGTGAGTTGTTCACTGATCACAAGAGTCTTTAGTACTTGTTCCAGCAAAAGGAGCTGAATTTGAGGCAGAGAAGGTGGTTGGAGTTGTTGAAGGATTATGACATCACTATCTTATATCACCCGGGGAAGGCCAATGTGGTGGCTGATGCCTTGAGAAGGAAGTCAGCCAGTATGGGCAATCTTGCTTATATTTTAGTCAGTCAGAGACCGGTTGCTTTGGATGTTTAGGCCTTGGCCAATCAATTCGTGATGTTGGATATTTCTGAGCCAGATCGAGTATTAGCTTGCACGGTCGCTCGTTCTTCATTATCGAAGCGTATCCGTGATCGGCAGTTTGATGATCCCTATTTTGTGTGTCCTTAGAGACACGGTGCAATGGAGGTGCCAAGCAGGATGCCTTTAGATGTTGATGGAATCTTGAGATTTTAGGGGCAGGTTTGTGTGCCCAATGTGGATGGGCTTCGAGAATTGATTTTAGAGGAGGCCCATAGTTCCCGGTACTCTATTCATCCGTGCACCGTGAAGATGTATCAAGATTTGTTGCAGCATTACTTGTGGAAAAGAATAAAGAAGGATGTTGTTGCATATGTGGCTCGGTATTTGAATTGTCAGCAGGTTAAGTATGAGCATCAGAGGCCTGGTGAATTATTTTAGAGGATTAAGCTTCCGGGGTGGAAGTGGGAGCGGATCACTACGGACTTTGTTACTGGACTTTCGCTAACTCGAAAGAAGTTCGACGCAGTTTGGTTCATTGTTGATAAGCTGACCAAGTCAGCGCATTTCATTCCTGTGGCAGTCTTCTATTCATCCGAGAGGTTAGCTGAGATCTATATCCGGGAGATTGTTCGGATTTATGGTATGCCAATATCTATCATTTTGGACCGAGGTACGTAGTTTACCTCGTGTTTATGGGGAGAATTTCAGTGAGAATTAGGCACCCAGGTTTAGTGAGTACAATATTTCATCCTCAGATGGACGGGCAGACAAAAAAAGCGGACTATTCAGATATCGGAAGATATGCTCCGAGCTTGTGTTATTGACTTTGGAGGTTTGTGGGATCAATTTTTGCCTTTAGTAGTGTTTGCCTACAAATACAACTACCAGTCGAGGACGAACAATTGTTTTAGAGGTGCAGAATATGACGACCGAAAGGGTCATCGCCTATTTTCTTATCCATTTTGTACTTTCGAGGTCTTGAAAACCTTATTTAGAGTCGCCTCGATTTGCATATGCAGTCCGGGTACGTAGCTGGAAAGCTTAAATATGAAATTTTTTGAAAAATACTAAATTTTGATGTTAAAGTAAATAAATTTGACTCCGATCAACATTTTGTGTAAATGGAGCCGGACTAGTGATTTAACAGTCCTGGAAGGTCCATAGGAAAATATGGGATTCGGGCGTATGTCTGGAATTGAATTCCGAGGTCTCGAGCACGAGAAATAAATTTTTAAAGGAAATTATTTTTCTGAAAATGTTAAGGAAAATTGAAATTAAATTTAATTAGAACGTGTGGGTATCAGGCATGTATTTTGGTTCCCGCACCCGGTACAGGTCTTATATATGATTTAAGGTATTTCTGTAATGTTTGGTTAAAATCGAACATCGTTTGACGTATTTCGGGGTTAAAGTTCTAAATTCAAAACTTAATCAAGCTTGAGGAGAACTCTTGATTTTGAGGTTTGATTCATTACTTTTGACGTTATTTTGGCGATATAATCGCACGGTTAAATTTGTAGGATGTTGTTGAGTCAGTGCATGTGCTTTGTTAGGAGCCCCGAGGGCTCGAGAGTGTTTCGGAGTGGTATTGGACTTATGAAAATTGAAGGTTCCAGTTCTGGTATGGTCTTATTCGCGTTAGTGGGAGAACCCTCGCAAACACGATGAGTAAATTTAGCTGAAGGAGATTTCCTTCCATGCGAACGTATTAACCAGGTCGCAAACGCTAGGCAGCGGGGGATTATACCTTTGCTACCGTGTCCCTGGCTTCGCGAAAGCGATGGAAAAAGTGAGCTAGGCGGGGGTGGGGTACTATAGCTATGCAAACGGGACCTTAAGAACGCAAACACGAGGCTCACTGAGATAACTCTCCGTGATTTGTCGCAAACGCGTAGGTCTTCAGACCTGGACCATCGCGAATGCGGGCATCCCATTGTGAACGCCTAGGTTCTCCCAGTTATTTTAAAATTTTCAGAACAGTGTATTACGGGATTCTTCAAACATTTCACAAAACCTTTCTTCTCCAAGCTCTTAGGCGATCATTGAAGCGATTCTTCATTAAAACATCTTGGGTTATTAATTCTTAGCTCATTTTCTTCCATTTCCTTCAATATATATTGGAAACCCAGGCCCAAATCAAGTAATTAAGGATATAAATTAGGGAATTGGATAAAGTTAGGGCCTTTTGATTTCTTCTTGATTTAGACATCGTTTTGGGGTTGAATTTGAAAATAAATTATATATTTGAGCTCGTGGGTGAATGGGAGATTTGATTTTTGTCCGAACCTCATGTTTTGACCAAGCGGGCCCGGTGTCGATTTTTGGATTTTTTTGGAAGAATGCTTGGAAAGCTATAATTATGCATTGGGTTCACATTATTTAGCATTTATTGATGTATTAAAGTCATTATTGTATAGATACAATCGATTTGGTGCAAAATTCAAGAGGAAAAGTGGTAATTGAGGATTAATTTGGCCGTGGAAGTTTGAGGTAAGTGTTTGGTCTAACCTTAGATTGAGGGATTAGGAGTTGAGTCTTATTTTCTATGTGCTAATTGTCGAATACGACGTATAAGCATGGTGACGAGTATCTATATGTTCGTGTCTGGCATGACCGTGATTATTTATATTGCGATATTCTGATTTTGTTGTATCTTTCATGCCTTAATGATAATTTCTACATGTTATGAAGAGCATGTAAAAGATATTGTGATCTTTGAACTATGAGGAGCATTGGCTCGAGTTGTAGCACGAATTGTGAAAGTATATGAGATAATTAAACCTTTTAGATCATTGACTCAAGTGGTAAAGTGAGTTATAAAGAAAGAAGTGAAAGAAAGAGAACGAGTTATTGAATTATTCCCTTGCCGGGATATTTGTTGCTTTGTTGATTATCTCCCTTGCCGGGATGTTGAGATTTATTGATGTTGTTCCTTTGCCGGGACTTAGCTCTTTAACAGTATTCCCTTGCCAGATTTCTACCATTATTTGTCTACTACTTTGCCCATTTATTTGTGATTGTTTTTTGGGTGAGGAAGAGTGTTAAAGCACGAAGGGTGATGCCGTGCATTATTTGATATTGCGAGGAAAGAGTATAAAGCACGAAGGCTAAGGGTGATGCCGTGCATATTTGTTTACTATACGTTTTATTTGGTGAGAACGAGAGCAAAAGCACGAAGGGTGATACCGTGCATATTTCAATTGTAAATATTGTTTGGGTGAGGATGAGAGTAAAAGCATGAAGGGTGATGCCGTGCAAATTGTTGATTTATGATTCTTGTTGGTATTCTAGTTTTGTTTCTTCTCTCCTTATTTTGATGTTTCGTCTTCGTAACTGGTACCCCCCCCCCTCCCATAGCATATTTCCCTTCCCACATTGACTGGTTATTTTCCTGTATTTCTTTTCCGTTGTATATATATTTAAACTGCACAGGTTTATCTGGTAGTTTGGTCCTAGCCTCGTCACTACTTCGCCGGGGTTAGGCTAGGCACTTACCAGCACATGGGGTATGTTGTGCTGATACTACACTCTGTGCTCTTTTACACAGATTCAGGTATTGGGCAGCAGCAGTAGCCACGTGCCGTCCTTCAGTCCATGAGATCCCGAGCTAGTCCTGCGGGCATCCACAGACCTGGCATCTCTTCTGTTTCTTTTATGCCCTGTTCCTTTTTGTATCGAGGCAGAGCTTTATTTTATTGTTTCAGACTCTTGTATTTAGCACTCTTAGATAGTCTGTGTACGTTGTAACATTAGATGCTGGGTAGAGAGATGTATTGGTTGTTGTGCATTTTTATTTTCTATTTCTCTAAGACTTCCGCTTTTATATTCAATTCCATTATTTTTATGTTATTACAGATATTTTTTTAAAGAAGTAATTTGTTATCAAAAAATATAGTTAAGGCTTGGCTTGCCTAGCTCTCATTAGTAGGCATCATCACGACTTCTGAGGATGGAAAATCCGGGTCACGACATACATAATTTGAAGCTTGACCTCTAATGGACAAAGAGCTAGTCAAACTTTCAAATATTTAGCGCGACGAAATAACATATCCAGTTAAAAAGAATAAAACTAGTATGACTGTGTTGGGACAATATGTTGATAAGATTCTAAAAATAGTGTATATCTTAAAATGAAAACCAAATATATTTTAAAAAATTTGTCTCAAAGCACAAACAAGAATAAGATTGTCAATCACCAGAACCAACAAAAAAAATATCACAAAAGACTTTTGTGACGGCCTTAAAATATGTGATTGTAGATTATTTATGACGATCCTTAAAAGTGGTCACAATTAAAGACTAGAATTGCAACAAGAGTATTAGAGATCACCACTAAAAAAAGGATGCACTTGAGTAGTTTTATTATGCTAAAAATGATTCCAAAAAATGGGTTATTCTTATATAAATAGGTATTTTTAATGACATGGCAAATGATTTTAGTGGGAGAATCTGACTAGGGACCTTTTGAGATATATTTTTTTTTGTGTGAATAGGAACGACGTTTATTTATTAATACTAATATCAAACATTATAAGAGGAGTCATGATCCTGAGGATTATTAAGAGGAGGTAACACATGCATGGCATGTAGGTTACCAAAAGTAGCTAGAGTTCTACAGTGCTTATAGGAAATACATTTTACAGATTTTATACCGCCTTTGTTTTCCAGCATCCTGGTCAAGACAAAAGGTGGAGGAAACAACCAGAAATGAACTTTATTTTAGTACTAAGTTCTCTACTGCATGCATGGCCAGTGAGTGAGGCACTTCATTCCCCTGCCTGAATGTGTGTTGCCTTTCCACGGTGCTCATTTGATCCAGAAGTGACCTGCAGCAACTGAGGATAGAAGTGTAAGTTCTACAACCATCAAGGATGAAAGACAATACCAAGGAAGCCTCTGTCTCTACTATTAATGGGAAGAGCTTTCTGTTGTTAGCGATGCATAGTCCTTTAAATAGAGCCATAAGTTCTGAGTGAATAGGATTTTTAGCCATTATTTTTTAGCTAAAGCCTATAATCTAGTCCCCTTTATCATTTCTTATACCCCGCCAATGACCTTACTTTGGTGGATTTGTTATAAGCTGCATCTATATTAAGTATGAACCAATTAGTGGGTGGTCTTATCCAGGATATATTGAGTTCAATCACTCTATCCCAATTTGATTCCCTATTTGTTAAGAGGGTGTATTCAATAGACTGATCAATGATTTTCCCTAAGTGGATGGTGGTATCGGTGTTATTGATATTGTTATTATTCCTAGTGGTCCAAAAATTTCATATAGCGAAGGGAAAGAGAGTATTCCAATCGATGAATTTAGAAGGAATTATGGGATTAGCAGATTTGAGGTAACTAAGACAATTTTTGCTTGGGGGGTCAATCAAAGCAGTATTAATACCCAAATTATTCCAAATGTTGCGAACATTGTGACACATAAGGAAAATGTGAATCAGACATTCTGGTTCACTACGACAGATGGTGCACTGGGGGTCTATATTGATGCCTATGTGGGAAAGGAATTTTCTACAGGGAAGCCTATTTAGGTTACATAGCCACATAAAATTTGATTTTGTTAGGACATTAGAGATCCCAAACCCAGTTGCTATTTATTGAGTGATGATTTACCCTTTCTAGTAACCATAGCACGATTTGATTGTGAAGGTGCCGTTAGAGCTATACTCCCAAGATAATCCATTAATAGAGCAGTCATTGGGGACTAGGGTTGAGGAGATATTGTCCATAACGTCCTTAGGGATGTCTAAAGAAAGATTTGCTAAGTTCCATTTATTACCTTGTCTAACATCACAAATTCTAAGGGAATTTTCAGATTTTGTTAGGGGACCTATAACATGGCTCCTTAGGGTGCCCGAATTAGTTATCCAGTTTGTTTCCTAAAGATTAAGAGGGGAGTTGTTATTGATGGACCAAAATAGCCCTTTTTGACAAAATTCTGTTGGAAACACGTTCTCAAGGCATTATACTAAACGTGTGTTCATATTTGCAGGTTTTGATGAATGACAAACTATGCGCAAATTGACATATGACGAGGTCCAAGCATGAGCGCAAAATTGATAAATAATGAGACCGAGATTAAGTTTTATTTAATTGTGATCTTGATCCGACAACTTAAACTCAAGACTTGGCTTCTCTCGTAAAAATAGTTTTAAATCATGCATATTTAATTTAAAGCAAAATGATTTTAAATAATGCATATTTATCTTAGCCAAAATGATTTTAAACATGCCTCTAAAAATCTGGACTAAGATAATCGATTATGTACTTATGATAATCGATTATGTTTAAGTCAGCTGCTTGACAATCGATTGTGAACTTATGACAATCGATTGTGTTAGGACAGTGAGCATCAGATTTTTCAAATCTACATGACAATCGATTGTGAACATTATGACAATCGATTGTGATGAGGCAGTGTCCATCAAAGGTTTTCAACGCTCAAAATAATCGATTGTGAAGTTAATGACAATCGATTGTGAAGAGACAGTGTCCATCATATTTTTCAAAGTCACAAAATAATCGATTGTGAACATATGACAATCGATTGTGTTGAGGCAGTGTCTTCCAGACTTTTTCAAAGTTATTAAATAATCGATTGTGAATATATAACAATCGATTGTCACGAGGCAGTGTCTAAATTGATTTTTCAAGACTGATATATAATCGATTGTTAACTTAGTATAATCGATTGTATAACTGACCATTGCCAAAATATTTCAAATACCGTCAGGTAATCGATTATTGATTTTGTATAATCGATTGTTGTAATTAAAATCTGGAAAGGATTTTTTGAACGTTGCTGAGTAATCGATTGTAGATTTCTGACAATTGATTGTTTTACGTAAAATCTGGGAATGATTTTTGAACGTTGCCAATAATCGATTGTTGATCTTAGATAATCGATTGTTAAGCGTAAAATCTGGGATTGATTTTTGGAACGATTGGCAAACAATCGATTGTGGCTTCTTGACAATCGATTGTCACAGAGTAAAATCAGCAGTTCTTAATTGGCAATTAGACAACGATAATACAAGGTTTTTAAAATATAAATACAGCTTCAATTCAGTCTTCTAAACACAGCAACTGATCATACAATTGCTAAAGCTTGCATACTTTATTGCTTATCATTTTATATTCATTTCATAAGCTTTTGAGAGCCAAATTCTTGTCTAAAGTTGTTGCGATCTTGAGCGTATTCTTTTACTCATCTCTACTCTTAAAGGAGTGTCTTGTTTGAGTGCTAAGTGTTTTTGTACACTTGAAGGGAAGTGTTAGTCCCTTGTGTTGTAAGAAGGAACTTGTGTTTCCTTGGTTGAAGTATTGGGGTGTTGTATCTCCGAGCAAAGGTTGTTGAGGCTTGTGTCCTCAAGTTGTAACAGTTTTTTGAGCACCCGTAAGCTTAACAAGTTAGTGGAAATCTTGAGAGAGTCTCTCGGGGGCTGGACTAGCCACGGCTTGTGGTGAACCAGGATATATCGGTGCGTTTGTTCTAATTTATTTACTTATCGCACTTATTCATTTCCTGCAATTTTTAAATTCCGAAAGTTTACGCTAATTTTTATTATAACGCTATTCACCCCTCCCCCCTCTAGCGTTAAGTGTATTATCTAACAATTGGTATTAGAGCCCAACTCTCTGAAGACTTAACCGTTTGAGAGAAACATCCATGGCTTCTACTCATGATTCTTTTGCAGGAATAGGTGAAGGACAATGCTCCACTCGACCACCGCTACTCGATGGTACAAATTATACATACTTGAAGGAGACGATGAGAATATTTGTACAATCAAATAGTTTTCATCTTTGGAAGGTCATAATGAATGGAGAACAAATTCCAACCAAGAAGGTTGAAAATGAATGGGTCTCAAAGTCCGAAGATGAATACGATGCGGATGATATCCGAAAGGTGCAAAATAATGCTAAAGCTATTAATTTGTTATATTGTGCTGTAAATGCTGATGATTACAGGAAGATATCTTGTTGCACAACGGCGAAGCAAATGTGGGACAAGCTAGAAATTACGTACGAAGGTACGGACCAGGTAAGGGAAGCTAAAATTGATTTCCTAACCCATGCATATGAATTGTTTCACATGAAGGAAGGCGAAAAGGTCGATGAGATGTTTGAACGATTTTCAAAAATCGTAAACGATCTACATGCTCTTAAGAAGACCTTCACGGATAAGCAACTTGTCCGAAAAATTCTCCGAAGTCTCACTCCGGAATGGCGATCCAAGGCCGACGCGATTCAAGAATCCATTGCCATTTCAAATGTCACCATCGACGCACTAAGAGGTAATCTTAAAACTTATGAATCTACTATACTTAACCCTCTTGTTAATGATCAAAGGAAGCAAAGAATCGCTCTCAAGGCAAGCACAAGCCAACCTCAAAATGATGAGGACGGAGACAACGAGTTCGGACTCGTTATCAAGAGATTTCAAAAGTTCATGCGAAAAGAGTATGAACGAAAGGGCAAAAAGCAAGGAGATCAAATAAAGTGCTATGAATGCGGAGAATCCGGGCACATTAAATCAAATTGCCCAAAATGCTAAAAAGGAGAAGAAACCCTTCAAGAAGCAACGAGCATACATATCTTGGGGAGGCGACTCCGGTGACGAGTCAAGTGAGGAAGAAGAAGACGAAGCCGCAAATCTTTGTCTTATGGAACAAGAAGACAACAATGAAGAGGTATGTCAAATTTCTTCCAGAAATTTCTTTTCCCTTGAAGAAATGCAAAATGCTTTTGATGAATTGTATAGCGAATTTATTAAAGCTTCAAAAACTGTTAAGAGTATAAAAGAAAATGCTTCTTTAAAAGAAAAAGATTTTAAAAAACAACTCTCTTTTAAAGAAAAGGAATTGGAAAAACTGATTTTAGAAAATGAGAAGTTGAAAGTGGAAAACAAGTTTTTTGGCAAGAGAAGCGCCGACAAGCCCGAGAGTTCTAGAAGTTGTACTTCTTGCATGCATCTCAAAAATGAAGTAGAAAGGCTTAAGGGCACCTTAGATAAGTTTAACTCTTCTCATAAAAATTTGAATGAAGTGCTTGTTAATTTGAAGTCGACCAAGCATGGCATAGGTTTTAGAAGCGAGCCTAAAGAGAAAGTTGAAGCCAACCCCCAACCACCTAAGGCTCAACCTAGGATAAATAAAACAAATGTTCATCCTAGATACAACAAACCTAGAAATGGTTTTCATCAATCGCAACCTAGAAATAATCATGCTAGAAATAATGCACATTCTAGGCCAAACACTAGAAGGAATTTTGAACCTTTTAGAACATCTAGAAATGGCCCTCAACCTAGAAATAATTATTCTAGAAATGCTGCACATCCTAGAACTAATAGTAGGAGAAATGATTTTCATGAAATACGCAATAGTCATAGTGTCGAAAATAGAGTAAACAGTTTTCCTCCGTCCAATTACTATGAACCTAGAAGGACGCATAATCCTAACGTGACTTGTCATTATTGTAGACGAATTGGACATATTGCTCCTACTTGTTTTACACGACATAGACATATCACTCAATCGCATCACTATGATATGCCTAACCCCCAAGGACCCAAAATGGCATGGGTACCAAAAGATCATTAATCTGTTTTGCAGGTGTGCTTGAAAGACAACAATATTATAGTAGATGTACCAAGCACAATACCGTATGGCATCAAAAGGGAAATGACGGTTAGTTACCATATTTTTTTACATGTGAATGATTGATACATCCTAGTTAACATTCGATATTAATTATTTCTGTTAATTGATGTCTTGATAGCCTTTAGTTCAAACAACAAATGATTTCAATTATGGTTCGACCGATTCATGCTACTTGGTTGATTAAATCATAATTATTGATACAAACCAGTATGTGATACGTTTATTGATATATCTTTGCTCTTCATTCATGATTTAATAAACGACAATATTTTAGTATGGTTTGCGAAAACTAGCAATTAGCTTTGTTGATTCATATGTTGAAAACTTGTTGTTAAATAATAATTGGTGACAATTATTTTTTATTGATCCTTGTTAGTTATCTTTTGATAAAGATTCTAATTGTTGATAAGTGTTAACAATTAGTATCCTCTTGATAATTATATCTTTTGGTCTGAATAATGGTTGGCATATTTTTCAAAATTTGATTTACGGTTTCAATAAAATAATATTTGATACATGTGTTATGTTTTCCAACAAATGATTTTATCATTGTATAACAATTGATATATCTATGTTTTGTTGGTATGTCTTGATAAATTTCTTGCAACCCTTATATTGCTCGTTGTCTTCCCTATCTTATTGTGACCTTTTGAAAATGTCGAAAAAGAGGAAGTGTTTAGGCAAGTTACTTCAAGTAAAGGGGAATGCCTTTACATTCTAGTTTGCCTCATTTGAAGGGGAATTTCTCATTAAGGAGAAATAGATTGCATGAATTTTATTGATGATATTATCTTGATGACATTATTGTTGTATTTCAAAATAACTTTCTATGTTTGCAATGTTATTTTTTTTAAACTATGTTGATAACTTTTATGATATTAATATTTTGCATTCCAAAACATGTTGAAAATGATATTGTATTTCAGAAAATATTTTTATTATTTTTGAGCAACTAATGAGTGTTATGCAAGGAATCTGTAAATTGCATTTGAGATGTCAATGATAGACAAGCTTAATTTCTTCTTGGAGCTACAAGTTAAGCAAATGAAAGAGGGAACTTTCATTTGTCAAACTAAATGTGGCAAGGAGTTGCTGAATCAATTTGAAAAGAGCAACACCAAAGCAATGGTCATTTCAATGAATTTATATGACCATCTTGACAGAAATGTGAAAGGTAAGAAGAGCAATACCAAGAATTACACAGGTATGATCGTTCCTCACTTTACCTTATTGCTAGTAGACTTGATATAATATTTAGCGTTCATTGATGTGCTAAATATAAATCATGTCCTAATGAAGTATCTAATTCGGTCAAACGTTGATCTAAATGCATACATTTTAGGTTGCATTTATATTTTGAATATTACTGACTTAAGCATCGGAGACGCATATTTTCTTTTGCAGGTATCGCCCTAAAGGTAGGGGGAATTATAAAGATATGGCACAGAACAATCGATTGTTACAGCAAATAATCGATTATTTTACTGTGCAGAAAATCGATTAGCAAGTATCACTAATCGATTATTTATGGTTTATGCTTATTATGAAGTTTTGTTTAATAATCGATTTTTTAACTGTATAAATCGATTACCGTCTCAGCCATTCAGTACTGCTTTCCTAAAACAATCGATTGTTTCATAAATATAATCGATTATTATCTGAGTCAGAAAATCACCATGCTCACTGTATCACAACAATCGATCATCATAATTCAACAATCGATTATTTTTTGTCAGAAATTCAAATATTTGTTACCGTTTAGGTCCTGCAATCGATTTTGTGTCAGCTCTGAGTTCAAATCAAAATCTGCTCAACAATCGATTATTTCATTTCAACAATTGATTGTCTAACGGTCAGTACAATTTATTTTTTACCGTTTCTGACTGTTTTGGCTCATAAATTTCTGCAGATTTTCATCATAAATGAAATGCCTTTCCTCCCATTATAAATAGGCATCACAAGTCTTCAATTTTATTCACTCAAACATCAATCTTTTCTCCCAAACCTTCAAAAATCTTCCAAGTTTCTTACAAAGTTCATTACTACTTTTTGAAAATGTCGGGCAGACACTCTAAACGTTCCCGTAGACAAGGTGCATCTTCTTCTGCTCCTCCACTTCCAAATTTCCCTTATCAAGATGGGTCTATTTTACATTTCAATACTGAAACCGAGCTTACTAGATTTTTGACAAAATTCGAAAAGCGCGACATTCTTCCTCCTCGCTTTTCAACAAGCAAATATCTTGAATCATACGCCCCCGCTGCAAACATGCTTAAAGAATGTCAACTTCTTGACTTTTTATATCTTACCTATCCTTATATTAATCCTCCATTGATTCAAGCGTTTTACTCAAACCTTCATGAGGATGACGATGGTGAGCTTGTGACAAATATTAATGGTGTTCAAATTCTTTTGTCCAATGAAAACTTGCATTCCATTACCCATCTTCCTCGAAGTGGCGAAAATATTACTCGCTACATTAGAGAGGCCGGCGCCTTATTTGATGAGAAAGCTCTCCTAAACCAAATAGGTATTACATCTTATGATCCTAATCTATTCACTCGGCGTCCTACTATCACGGGAATGCTCCCCGAGTATCGTTTGATTTTCTATTTCATCACCCGAGTCCTCAAACCTGGAAGCATAATCATACCACTCTTTCCCAAGAAGACGCTAAGCTCATGCATGCCATTATAACCGGAGCTCACATCAATTGGTGTAAGTTCGTTAAGATTCATATGCGTGACGCCATCGGAGATGATAGACCTCTTCCCTATGCCCTTCTTATTATGAATTTTCTTGAAGCTTCCGGATTCAACACTTCCATCGGTCCTCTCAAAAAGAGCACCAAGAAGTGGGAAATTTCAGAATCCTCATTTCCCCATGACGGTGATCATACAGCTTCTGCTCCTCCTCCAAACCGTCAATCACGTCAGCCTCAAGTACCTACTCTTCAATCCATTTCCGACCAAATTGCTTCATTGACCACCTCTGTCGGTCAATTGACACATGAGATCCATGGATATTTTGACCATGTTCATTATCCATATGCCGGTCTTGTTCCCTATGAAGCAGTGCCGGACGATGAGGCGGGAAATGATGATGAATAATTTCTTTATTTGTCGTTCTATTTTATTGTTCCCATTATGTACCCATTTTTTATTAATAAATAAACAAGTTTTTTTAATTATTCCATATTTGTTTGCTAATGGCAAAAGGGGAAAGATAACGGATATGCACTCTCAATACTTATCGGCATAAATTGAGAGGGAATTCATATATTGAGGGGGAATAAATTGCATATCCAAATACTTGTTGAATATCTTTACTTGTCTTGACATATCCACATACTTGTTGAATATCTTTACTTGTCTTGATCGTCATTATGAATTGCCTAATATGCATATCCCGCTTAAAGTTTGCCATTATCAAAAAGGGGGAAATTGTTGGAAACACGTTCTCAAGGCATTATACTAAACGTGTCTTCATATTTGCAGGTTTTGATGAATGACAAACTATGCACAAATTTACATATGACGAGGTCCAAGCACGAGCGCAAAATTGATATATAACGATATTCAAGCACAAGACAAAGATCGAGATTAAGTTTTATTTAATTGTGATCTTGATCTGACAACTTAAACTCAAGACTTGGCTTCTCTCGTAAAAATAGTTTTAAATCATGCATATTTGATTTAGAGAAAAATGATTTTAAATAATGCATATTTATCTTAGTCAAAATGATTTTAAACATGCCTCTAAAAATCTGGACTAAGATAATCGATTATGTACTTATGATAATCGATTATGTTTAAGTCAGCTGCTTGACAATCGATTGTGAACTTATGACAATCGGTTGTGTTAAGGCAGTAAGCATCAGATTTTTCAAATCTGCATGACAATCGATTGTGAACCTTATGACAATCGATTGTGATGAGGCAGTGTCCATCAAATTTTTTCCTCAAAATAATCGATTGTGAAGTTAATGACAATCGATTGTGAAGAGACAGTGTCCATCAGATTTTTCAAAGTCACAAAATAATCGATTGTGAACATATGACAATCGATTGTGTTGAGGCAGTGTCTTCCAGACTTTTTCAAAGTTATTAAATAATCGATTGTGAATATATAACAATCGATTGTCACGAGGCAGTGTCTAAATTGATTTTTCAAGACTGATATATAATCGATTGTTAACTTAGTATAATCGATTGTATAACTGACCGTTGCCAAAATATTTTCAAATACCGTCAGGTAATTGGTTTATTGATTTTGTATAATCAATTGTTGTAATTAAAATCTGGAAACGATTTTTTGAACGTTGCTGAGTAATCGATTGTAGATTTCTGACAATCGATTGTTTTACGTAAAATCTGGGAATGATTTTTTGAACGTTGCCAATAATCGATTGTTGATCTTAGATAATCGATTGTTAAGCGTAAAATCTGGGATTGATTTTTGGAACGATTGGCAAACAATCGATTGTGGCTTCTTGACAATCGATTGTCACAGAGTAAAATCAGCAGTTCTTAATTGGCAATTAGACAACGATAATACAAGGTTTTTCAACTATAAATACAGCTTCAATTCAGTCTTCTAAACACAACAACTGATCATACAATTGCTAAAGCTTGCATACTTTATTGCTTATCATTTTATATTCATTTCATAAGCATTTGAGAGCCAAATTCTTGTCTAAAGTTGTTGCGATCTTGAGCGTATTCTTTTACTCATCTCTACTCTTAAAGGAGTGTCTTGTTTGAGTGCTAAGTGTTTTTGTACACTTGAAGGGAAGTGTTAGTCCCTTGTGTTGTAAGAAGGAACTTGTGTTTCCTTGGTTGAAGTCTTGGAGTGTTGTATCTCCGAGCAAAGGTTTTTGAGGCTTGTGTCCTCAAGTTGTAACGGTTTGTTGAGCACCCGTAAGCTTAACAAGTTAGTGGAAATCTCGAGAGAGTCTCTCGGGGACTGGACTAGCCACGGGTTGTGGTGAACCAGGATATATCGGTGCGTTTGTTCTAATTTATTTACTTATCGCACTTATTCATTTCGTGCAATTTTTAAATTCCGCAAGTTTACGCTAATTTTTATTATAACGGTATTCACCCCTCCCCTCTAGCGTTAAGCGTATTATCTAACAAATTTCCACCCTTTTATAAGACTTTTCCAAATAAAGGAACTTTTGTGTTTAGGTTTGTGGCTATATTTTTTAATGAGGTTAATAGCCCAAAGATTAGTAGTATCATTGGCTAATCTCCAAGCAAGATTGGCTAGGAGAGCAAGGTTTTTGTGACGAGCTTTTCTGAGTCCCAAGCCTCCTTCCTGCGTAGGTATACAAACCAAGTCCTAATTAACTAGGTGGAGCTTCTTTTTTTGGTCATTAGTACCCCAGAGGAAATTCCTTTGGATCTTGTCAATAGTTTTTAGGGTTTTGGTGGGGAGGAGAGTAAATTACATGTAATGAGCCTGGATACTTTCTTAGGTGGAAGAGATTAGGGTTGTTCTACCCGCAAGGTTCAGCTTATCACATTTTCAATTAGCCAGCCTAATTCTCATTTTATCAATCACAAATTAGAAATCCCTGTGCTTGGGCGTATTGCTAATTATAGGGAAAGTAAGATATTTCCCGAAATTTTTACACTCTTTTATACCCAAGGTTTCAGAAAAACTTGATTTATTAATTTTGTTACAATTAGCTGAGAATAGAATCCTAGACTTGGATAAGTAAATGGATTGCCCTGAATGTTCACAAAAGAGGTCTAGGACATCTTTAATGGATGAACATGTTTTAGAGTTTGTTTTGCCAATAAGGACCAAATCGTCTGCAAAGAATAAATGGGATATAGGCGGAGTGTTGTTTCCTATTGAGGCATTGTCCCATTTCCTAATATCTACTAGATGATTTATGTAAGTTGATAGCATTTTCATACAAAGGATAAAAATATATGGAGACATGGGGTCACCTTGCCTAATTCCTCTACTCGGTTGGAAGAAGAAAGTTTTGGTTCCATTTACAAGGATAGAGGTAGTATGCGTACTAATGCAAGACATAATAAGCTTAATGATTTTTGGGGGAAATTTAAAATAGATAAGGGTTTTATAAATAAAGGACCATTCAAGCTTGTCAAAAGCTTTTTCGAGATCAATTTTAATGATAAAGGTACCAGATTTAACTTTAGTACTCCTAAAAGAACTTATAAGCTCTTGAATAATAATAGCAATAGGTATGATCAATGCTGAATAGGTTCGTAAAATGATCTAGGACATAGTTCATTATATCCCGATGGATGTCAAACCACATTCCTTCCTTATTTCTAAAGAAACTAATATGGTTTTGTCTTTTTTATCAGTAGCACTAATTTGAAAAAATTTGGTGTTTGCAACACCCTCATTTAACCAATTAACCCTGGCCCAAAGTTTCCAATAATATTCTTCTAATTTAAAGATATTATTGTACTTAGTTAATAGGGAATATTCCAAGTCGTTAAGGAAGGCACTATTACCATAGTTAGAGGAGTTTTGAATTCTATTGATTCTGGATAAGAGAGATCTTTTTCCTTAAATAAGTTTCCAAATTGATCCCTTCCCCGTTGCCTAACATAGTCTGTAAAGGAGTGGATAGCAGGGAGGAGTTCTTTATCCCTCCATTGGTCTTTGGCTATATTACCAAAATTAAGGTAGTTACAGCAAATGCTTTCTAGTCTAAAAATATTTCCAGCACTATGAATTACATTATTTTAACAAGAATGGGCTTGTGGTCAGAGTGGGATTTTGGGAGGTGAGTAATACTTGCCCTAGGGAATTTTTCCATCCACTCCTCATTAGCTAGAACAAGGTCAAGTCGTTCCATAATTAAACCCCTTTTTCTTCTATGGGTTGACCAGGTAAAATTACTTCATTTGAAACCAAGGTCGACTAAATTAAAATAATCAATATTATTACTAATTTTAAAAGCTCAACTGGTTCTTAGTGGACGGCCTCCAATTTTTTCATTAACACTGATAATTTCATTAAAGTCTCCAACAATCATCCAAGGTCGAGTAAAATTTGTAGAGATATGTTTTAGTTTATCCCACATATTATATCTAAGAGAAGATTGAGTGCTAGCATATACAGTCGAGAAAAGCCAAGAAAATTAAAAGGGCGTACCTGGAGGAGAGCATGGATTTCTTGGCCTGTTCGAGTAAAATGTTCCACAGTTATTATATTATGATTGTAGAGTATAGCCATACCCCCTGATTGACCATCTGCAGGGACTTCTATGAGCTCAGAGAAGTTGAAGTCTTCAAGAAGAGAGGCATGCATGTGCATCCTTGTTTCAAGTAGGGCAACCAAGCATGATCTATGAGTATCAAGTAGGTCTCTAAAACTTCGACGAAAATCCTCACTATTTGCACCCCTAACATTCCAGAATATGATTGTAGTGTCTCTATTCATTGGAGGTATTTGGGGATGAGTCGCAGAGGTATCCCTCTCCATTGAATTGTGGCTCCTTCTTCTCGATGGTACCAGTATCACTACATGTTTTCCTATGGTGGGGTCTTGAGGAGGACGTACATGAATTGAGCATTTGTACATGGTACTCGGGCAACTAAAGATGTATTTCTGGCTCAATAGTTTCGGGAAGAGAAGTATTTTTACTTTGTTTAGGTTTGAAAATTTGAAGCTTTGAATACCTTATGGATGGGGTTCTTCTTCTTCCTCTTGAGGTTGTGGAGGGTTTGGTTCTGGTACATTGGATCGCATGTTGTTCTGGGGCGGATTTACAGATGCTAGGTTTGTTGGATTGATGGTTTCCTGAGTTGCATGGTTGGTCCAAGGCACGAAGATGAGATTGGTTGTCATGCACTCTTCTGATGGAAAGAATGGTAGGGTATGGGGGAGGTTGATGAATTGATTGGGTGTCTGGGTGAGGTTCCATTAAGGTTGCATCTCTTGGATTAGAGTGTGGCTCATGTGATGAGCTAGGGGGTGTAGAATATTGTGGATCCAAGTCTGATTTGTGTAATTGGTCATGGCTAGTTGCATGCCCTCCGATATTAACTAAGCTAGATACCTAGAGTTCTGGATGATTATCACCATTTCCTGGCCATTTAGTTGGATATTGAAGGTTATTGCATGGCCCAGTACACCTGCTTCCATCCAAGAAGTTGGTTGGTAGTTCTGAAGTGGTGGTGGGGAGGTGAAGAATAGAGGTTGTGTTTGGAGCTGGTGGGAAAGTGGTGCTGGATTGTCCATGTGTGAGGTCCTGTTGTGAATGGGGATATGAACTAGTCTGAATCTTCTCCTTGTTGTTAGGGGAAGCCTTGGCATTATTTATATTAGGGAGACTTGACTGGTGAAGGGAGTTAATTGTAGAATTTTGTAAAGAGCTAGGTAGATCAGTAATGGATGCTATTTGCATGCTTTATTGCGTATGGAACTTTATAAAATCTTTTGGGGGGGATTGTTGGGTTATCCAGATGTTCAGTAGTGAGAGCTTCAACATTTGCATGTGTATCCAAGTGTTGCATATTTTGAATATGGGTGGTCTTAGTTTTAGGAGAGGTAATTGTATTAGGGGGAGGAGTAGGGATATCCCTGTAATTCTCTTTGCTTATAGTAGTAGAAGGTTCTAGTGATGATTGGGACGGAATTCCCAAAGTTTTCTTATCTATGGACACTTGGCCAACTTTGTCTTTTGCTGTTTGCATGAATTGGTTAGTAAAGATCATGTCTTGATTCTCATCAAAACCACTATCCAAAATCATGGGCTCGTTGGAGTTTAGAAGATCAAAGCAATTTGATCTGCTATTATTGAGTGTATTAGGCAAAGATTTTACCGGATTTTTTGGTTTATAAGAGCTATTAGAGGAAGGTTTAGCAGACATACCTGAGCCAGTGAAATACTTACCTGTGCTAGTGCCAGGAGCAGCGGAACCATTTTCTATGTCTTTTTCATTTGCTTGCTGATTATTAGTAGGTCGTGCAGCTTTTTTCTTTTTACAAAAAGAGACTGTAATCCACTCATTTGGTGCTTCACTTTTATTGGTGGTCTCTGCACTCTTATGAGTTTTTCTAATTAATGTCATTGGGGTGATGGACATTTTGAATAAGTGTATCCCAACTTTCCGCATTAAGTGCAAAGAAAGTTTTCTCCCTCGTAATGGACCAACTGCCTGTAGTTTCCTATTTACACGAATGGTTTGCCAGGCTTGTCTATGGCTACCTCAATACATAAACGTGCATATCTTTCTCTTAGAGTAGAGGATGTGCAAGCATCTATCTTTAGTACTTTACCAATAGCACTGCCAATTTTTCTTACGATCAATGAGTCATAAAATTTTGTTGGGAGTTGTGGTAGACGGACTCATACTGTCGATTTTAATTGTTTAGCTTCACTTGCTACAAAATGAGGTTCCCATCTTTGGATGGACAGGCGGAAGCCATTGATGAACCAGGGGCCATTATTTAAAGCTTTTGACATATCTTATTCTTTTGAAATTTAACAATAAAGTAGTCAGCTCCTAGATCAATTAAGGAAAAGTTCTCACAGGGCTTCCGTAGTTGAGAAATTTTTTAACTCAGGTATTGATGAAGAATACGCTTACCCATGAGCTTGATAATTAGAGAGAACTTCCATGGTTGATAGATTCTATGTAAGTCCTCTTCAGACAGGGTGACTTGTAGATCATCGTTATCTTCAATGCTTCTTTGAAGCGTAGTTGGATGATCAAACTGCATGCATTGGTCTTGAAAATCACGGGCTTGCATGGGTGATGATTAGATTGACAATGCATAGAATCCAGAAGGATTTTCTTGAAGGAGGAGGGTTGTTTACCCATTGGTGCAGGGATGGAGATGCTATCAGCTACTATATTTTTATGATTACTAAGGTTAGATGAGGTTGCGGTAGCGTAGAGCCTCTTAATGGATTGGTCTAAATCTGGTGGTTTTGGGGGAGTTTGAGTAGAAGGAAAGTTATGCAATGGTGATTTTTCCATGAAGGATCAGAACTATTTTTAGAGAGAAGGAAGATCTTCTCACTCTAAAATCTACTAAAAGTTGTTGAAGTCCAAAATATTGTAGCAGGCAAGATTCGAACCCGCGTGAAGTGACAAGAGCAAGAGTTATACTGAGAAAACAAAGCGATTTTATCGTCCTAATAAAAACAAATGACTTTCTTGAATAATTTCCATAACATGAATGACCATTCAGGAAATTGACTCGGCAAATTAATGCAAGATATATATATATATATATATATATATATATATATATATATATATATATATATATATATATATATATATATATGACTAAATAAAAAACAAACTTTAGTCACTTAATCAAGACTAAATAATAAGTATGTTTTTTTTTAATTTTAATTACTTACTCTTAAAATTTAAAAAAATTATTTAATTTGACATAAACAAGTCAAGTAATTATTTTTCCTTATATCGTCCCTACCTCGAGACATAGAGCATCGTAAGTCCTATGGTAGTTATTTGATTTGATTTGTTGAGATAACAGTTTGATCATTTGTGGTGAAAGAAAATCTGTTAAATGCTAGCTACTGGCATATATGCAGCAGAAAAGTATGTCTAAAATAATTAGTAGCTTTTTAACTAGCATCGACTTCCAGATATTTTATTTTAATACTAGCAATAATTAACCATGATTCTAATCTGTTTAGCAAATCTAAGCTACGGATTTAAACTATTACACAGTTGGTGTGGCTGCTATACGCAGTGACAAACTACCATTGAAAAATTCACAAAATAGCAGTTTTTTCAGCTTATTTAAATATTAATCAAGCTAGTGGTCATTTTAAAGTAGATTTAAGCTATGGATTTTGAGCTATTACGCTATCTATGGCTGCCACGACCAGTACCAAATGGACAAAATCACAAATTGACTGTTGTTGTCTGCCTATTTAAATGTTATTCTAGTTGGCCATTGAGATTTGTATCCTTTATTATTATTGTTATCATCATTTTCTTCATCAGTCCACAATGACGGGGAAAAATTTTGGGACACAAAAACGTGATGTGATTCAATAAATAATTTATTACAATTATGTCAATTCCAATAAAATTTTAACAATCTCAAATTGAAGACCCCATAATTATACTCTTTGACAATATCTACTAGCAAAATAACATCCTTTTTTGGTCAAACAATATCATTCATATAGAGATATAGAGGCATATTCCACTTTAAAAATGATAAGTCAAACACAACCATATTAGGTCTATTTTATCCAACTGAATATGTACAATGCACTAGAGACATAGAACTATATTTTGTAAGGTAGAAAATATTACTTAGGAAAATAATTTCCTTAATAAAATCAATTTCTAGTGTTGGGTTATTAACTTTAAACTACTGAAATTATTTTTCGAGATATTTTTCACCAAAGAAAAAATTGATCACATATGTACTTACACGTGAAAAATCATAGCTTAGATGATATCTAAGTGTTGCTCCATATCACTACGTCAATCAATAATTTAAAACATTATTATCAACAAAACTAAAAATTATCATCATATCTTGTTCTTCACCCTATACATTTATAATAAGTAACATGCTTTTACACCTAATGAACATCGGAAAGCGATAAAAAAATTCTTCCATACCAAACAAAAGATGTATTATTACAACTTAGGTTTTCGTTTTCTAGCTCCTCGGAATTTCCGAAATTGATAAATCATTGGCATATAATATTGGTCTAAAATGAGCTTAATATTATTAGTAAGAATTTATGTAGCGAATCATAACTTAAGTTATTGGCATAAAATAAATGTGAAAACATGTCCCTCAAAAATATAATCATGGCCATTTTTGTTAATGCATGAATTCCTACAAGGAGAATCTAATTGAAAGCAATATGGATGCCATTCCTCCTGTTTAAAGGCCAGTGATACTACTTCAATCTAGTGGACTGTTTCTTTACTTAGCTTTTAATTACTTAATTACAATCATTGACAAGAAAATCTATTTTATTTTCAACATTATATTCTTTTGGCTCTTATATCTCAGAAGTCAGCAGGGGATTCCTCTTTCTATATAAGGAGAATAAAAGCAAACACAACTGCCAGCTTACAAACATCAAATCTTCTTTTTTATCATAGAAAAATGGAAAAGACAAATGTTGAAATGGATGAGATAAAGATGGGAAAATCAGTAGAAATTGATGAGCAAAAATGGGTTTATGACTCTTCAGTTGATTACAAAGGAAGAGTTCCACTCAGGGCTTCAACTGGTGGCTGGAAAGCCTCTTTCTTGATTATTGGTAAGAACTCATCTAATAAATGTCACATGCACACACAAGTTTCACTTAATTCCCTCTATGTCTCAATGATCAAGAACAAAAAGTAAACAATTCAATTTGTTTTGTTGCAAAGTTATAAAATTACGGATATATCTTATATCTACGGATCGTATAAAGTTACTGTCATGCGATCAACAGGTCACGTATTCAAGTCGTGGAAATAAACTCTTATAGAAATATAGGAGAAGACTGCATATAATAGAAGGTTAATTTATTTCAAGGTTACCGCTATGATTACTTTTAACCTGATTTGATAGTATAAAAATATTTTACTTTTTTATAAGGGAAATAAACTTTTGCGAAAAGACAAAATAAGACTAAGTTTAATAAACCTTTATGGTGTGATCCACGCATATAGCGACCGATCTACTTTTTTTTATTAAGGTGGTGAAACCACTTTGGAGGAGGAACCAAGTTTAGTGTATTTACTTTATGAATTTGGCTGATGTTTGGTCTTTATTGGAAAAGAAAGATCTCTACATAAAAAGATTTTCAGAAAGCAACTTCCATTAGTCAGGCAAGGGCTGGGCTCTGAACTTTACTGAGCTTGATGCCAGCATTTGAAGCATCAAAAGATGGAGTTAGAATTTTAATTTTGTGTTGTGAATTTTAAAATAATTATTCCAAGTATTAAGAATTGGATTCCAAATTTGATATTTGTATATATTCAATAAATTTTTTAACTTAAATATATTGTTTAAACAAAAGTTATTGAGTCCGAGTTCACTCGTACTCGAATTTCTAGCTCCGCCTTTATTGAGCAGCAGCAGATAACTCATATTCATATATCTTGAAATATCTTCCCCTTGAATATCTTTTTTTTTTTAATAGAGCTGATTATCTGTGGTCATGTTCCTTAAACAGAAAGCTATTGACATGATCTACTAGAGTTTAATGCTTTAACAAATATATATATATATACTGTTTGAATAGAAACTAATGGTCTAGTAGAGTTTGATGGTTTAACAAACTTCATAACTTAAATATATATACTGTTTGAACAGAAGATAATGGATTCGATCAAATCTAGGCTTCTAGCTTCGCTCCCGTTAAGCAAAGCAAAAAACGGATAGGGACTCATATTTATTCCTTCTTGATTTACTTTTGAACAAGTATATTCGACTAAAACAACGATTGGAGAGGGTATTAAGATTAGCATAAGAAGAATTAGGAGCCTATAAACTTGATTAATCAGTGGTTCTCTTTCAGTGAAAATTAAGAATACTGCCCTTTTGAGAAAAGTCCCAATGTAGTGAGAACCACTAAAGAGTTGTATGGTTACTTTTTGGGCACTGAGTTATCAAGATATTCACTTTTTGATAACTTGATAAAAGTTTGGTGTATAACTCATTGGTTCTCTGTAACTCTCTTTATACTGCTATAGTAATCTGAAGAACTGTATTCACCGCATAAATTCCAAAACTAGATTCCTACAATTGCCTAGATTCTACCCAAGGTGTCCAATACCTAAGACAAGGAGTTCTAGGACGCAACAAATAACATTTCTTAATTAGTGAAAAGCATTGCTAGTTGCCACTAGTAGCCTGCTTGGTAAAGTTTTTGTTGCTAAATTACTCCCTCTGTTTCGATTTAAATAACACATCTTTTTAAGGGTGTCCATAGGTTAGGTTGGTTCAAATTTTATAACTATCAAACCAAATTAATTATGTCGGGTTGTTAAATCTAAAGACCAAACCATACCAATAAAACTCTAATTTTTCAATTTCGGGTTTTCTCGAATTTTCGGATGATTCCGATTTTTTCGAGTTTTTTTCCGATAAATCCTTCGTAGAATAAAACCTATGCATGCTCAAAATATTTCTTTAATCCTAATAAGATACAACTATATAGAGTTTTTCCAAGAAAATAATACAGAATATGAGATGTGTCATGACATTATCCTAAAATATTCAACAGGAAAAATAAGAAAATTATGTAATATAAATATTGCTAATTAAAAAGCCATAATAAAAATAACATAATCTAAATGTACTAAGTCATGTTAAATATATAGACTAATAATGGAGTATTAATAACATGACTAATCGCTAAAGAAAATAAAAATATATTATGCATTTTAATCTAAATTATTGCAAAACAAAAAGCAGATATTCAATACATTCTTGTTCGTAATATTAAATTGAATGTTTTTTGTTAGCATTAGTATCAATTTGATTTTGGTTTGGGCTTTTGTTAGAACTATTTAATTTACTAGAATTAATGACTAAGCATTCAAAAGTTCTAAGTCCAACCTTGAAATAATACCTTTAAATGATAGGATTATGAAATTTTTTAAGAAATATATATAAATTACATCACAATAAGTATATTTATATAATAAATATATATATATATATATATATATATATATATATATATATATATATATATATATATATATATATATATATATATATATATATATATAATATTGGGTTGGTTTGATTTCAGTTTAACTTTCTTTAGTTAAAACCAAACCAAACCAATTATAGTTGGATTTTTTTTCCAACACCAAATCAAATCAAACCAAATCATAATCAGGTTTTTTTTCTCAGTTTGACTCGGATTATCGGGTTGGTGCGGTTTGTCAGTTTCCTTTGTACACCTCTATGATCTTCTTTATTAATCTGTTCCAAAAAGAATGACATATTTCTATATATTTGGAAATAATTTAACTTTAAACTTTTTATTTTATCCACGTAATTTATCCTTAATGAAAAGTTGTTATAGACACAAAAATGTCATAGTTCCACAAAGACAACAACAACAACAACAACAACAACAAGAATGGCCCGATATAATCCATAAGTGGGGTCTGGGGAGGATAATATGTACGCAGACCTTACCCCTACCCCGAGGGGCAGAGATGTTGTTTCTAGGAGACCCCCGGCTCAAGAAAGCAACAAGAGACAATATATTAATACTTTTAATAAAATCATAATAAAACAACGTCAATATAAGAAATACGAAATATGTGTAATAGGTGGAAGGTGTTAAAATAACCAGCACATAAAACCCTGCATCCGTAGATGACCAATAGCATCCTAAGACTAACTCCTAACTAGCTGGTCTCACATAGTTCCACAAAGCTTTTACTTATCAAGCTTTCATGACCACATGTTACAAAAGTCCTTTTTTTTTCTTAAACATTATGTCAAGCCAAACTACATCATCTAAATTGAGAGAGTATTTTTTTTTTTCGAAAAGATGAAGTGTTTGAACAAGTTTTTAGAAAAAATAAATTTTTTTAAGAAGAAGAAGTAATTATTGAAAAGCACGAGAAAATAACTTTTTCCCAAAAGTAATTTTTTTTAAAAATACGCTTGAGAAAAATACAATTTGAAGTACTTTTTAAAAGATTGGTCAAACACTTTACTTTTCAAATTAATTAGCCAAATAAAAATTATTTCTCACAAAAAGTACTATTTTAAAAAATCCTTTTGAGAAAAATACCTTTTGAAAATTTTAAAAATTTGATCAAACACGCTGAGACAATATGATACTCGCCCTAATAGTTAGATTTGTAAATTTTTCCAACTTCCAGACCCCGGAGAGTCCTTTTGTACATGAATTCCTATTGTATCTGTTTTTTTTTCTTCTTTTTTTAATTCAGTATCTTTTTCAGTTGCTCTTTTAAATGAAAATCTGTTCTTTTAAGTTTCAGGGTATTAGATTCATATTTTCTTGAATACATCTTATATCCTTTATTATTATGTAATTGGAGAAAACTAATGAGTTGTCTTTGACTGTAACAGCAATTGAATTCAGTGAAAGGTTGAGTTACTTTGGAATAGCCACAAGTTTGATTATATACCTAACTAAGGTTATTCATCAAGACCTCAAAACAGCAGCAAAAAGTGTCAACTACTGGACAGGTGTCACCACTTTAATGCCATTGCTAGGAGGGTTTGTTGCTGATGCATACTTAGGCAGATTTTACACAGTTCTTGCCTCAACCATTGTCTATCTCATGGTAATCACAATATTTAGTGGAGTATATTTATTTTCAATAATCACATTTTAAATATTTTATTTTCAATAATCACATTTTAAGCTACACAAATAGGCCAAATTGACAAGTGTAACTAGGATTAGTAAGGTCCTTGGTGTTACTTACTTACACTTTATTATTTGAAGTTTAAACTTTTAATAAAATCCCATAAAGGCATGCAGCATGGAAGATATTGAGAGAAAAATAAAAAAGGAATCAGCTTCCAAAAGTGAAATAAACCAAATATGATATTAAAAAAAATTGACTACTATTCCTTCTGCTTTATTTTATATTAACAATCTTTCTCTTCTTTTTTCTTTTGGTTTGTCCAAAAAAGAAAGGCATATTTTTATATTTGGCAACTTTTTAACTTTAACCTTCTAATCGTATTCTTAATGACATGCTTTTATAACTATAGAAGTGTCATGACATATTTAAAATTATAAATTAGGGTTGGGCATCGGTTCAGTTCGGTTTTATAGAAATTTGGTTCGGTTTTCGGTTTGTGATTTTAATAACCAAATCAAACTAAAGTATTTACGATTCGGTGCGGTTTTTTCAAAATCTGATTCGGTCCTTTTCGATTTATATTTTCGGTTTTAAACGATGTAAATTTGAACTTCAGTCTAAACTATCCTACGAAATAAAAGTCATATGATGTAGTTCAAGGGAGCATTTCTGTGCAGGAATGCTTAATACTGTCATATAAAATGGAACAAAGGAACAATTTTTTATTTAAAGATGGGAAATGATCTTTCTTGGAAATCCTACTCAACAAACATTGTGATCAAATTATAACTTAGCTAGCACATATTGTGATTCTAGAATCTAAGAGTGCTTCATATAGATAGATAATCAAATCATCATTTGCCTATAAGACCACTAAAAGATGATTTATCTTACCTGTTATTTGTTAAACAGGGCTTGCTTCTGTTGACAATGTCAAGTATGGTACCAAGCTTGAAACCTTGTGGTAGTGACATCTGTCAAGAACCTAGAAAAATCCATGTGGTGATCTTTTTCTTTGCAATCTACTTAATCTCAATTGGAACAGGAGGGCACAAGCCTTCTTTGGAAAGCTTTGGAGCTGATCAATTTGATGATGATTATCCTAAAGAAAGAAGAAAGAAAATGTCATTCTTCAATTGGTGGAGTTTTGGACTTTGCTCTGGTGTATTACTTGGTGTTACTCTTATTGTTTATGTACAAGATCATGTTAGTTGGGGTATAGCAGATTTGATCCTCACATTAGTTATGGCTTCTAGTTTAGTCATATTCTGTGCAGGGAGGCCATTCTATCGTTATCGAAAAGTAAATGAAAGTCCCTTAACTACAATGCTGCAAGTTATTGTTGCTGCAACTAGAAAAAGAAATCTTCCACATCCTTCAAATCCTGCTTATTTACATGAAACTCAAATGTCAGAAGCTAATAGAAGAAGGCTATGTCATACCAAAAGCCTGAGGTAAGATTTCAACTTAGTCTTGAATTGATTTGATTAACATTTTAGTATATACATATATGTTATCTTTTGCCGGAAGGGGAGTCTTGGCGTGAAGTTATAACCACGTGACCATGAGGTCACGGGTTTGAGCCATGGAAACAGACTCTTGCAGAAATGCAGGGAAGGCTGCGTACAACAAACCCTTATGGTTTGGCCCTTCCCTGGACCACACACATAGCGGAAGCTTAGTGCATCTGGTTTGAGCAGCGAAAACAGCCTCTTGCAAAAATACAGGGTAAGGTTGCGTACAATAATCCCTTATGGGTCTGGCCCTACCGCAGACCCGTATGTAGGAGCATAGTATATTGGGCTTGAGCCGTGCAAACCACCTCTTACAAAAATGCAGGATAGGACTATATACAGTAGACCCTTGTGGTCCGGCCCTCATAGCGGGGCTTAATGCATGAAGATGCCTCTTTTATATTATCTTTTGCTATTCTACTTGTAGGTTTCTTGATAAAGCTGCAGTCTTTGATGAGACACAAGATACAATAGTGCAAAAACAGAATCCATGGAAACTTTCAACTGTAACCAAAGTGGAGGAACTGAAGCTACTTATCAACGTGACACCAATTTGGCTAAGCACTTTACCGTTTGGTATTTGTATAGCACAAGCTTCAACATTTTTCATCAAACAAGGCGTGACACTTAACCGAAAGATCACTCACAATTTTGAGATTCCCCCAGCTTCAGTGTATGGCGTTGGAGCTATTGGCATGATAGTAACTGTCACTATCTATGACAAAATCCTCGTACCTATGCTAAGAAAGGCAACAGGAAACGAAAGAGGCATCAGTATTCTTCAAAGGATCGGTATTGGAATGATGTTCTCGATTACAACTATGATCATAGCAGCTTTGGTTGAATGAAAGAGACTAAGAGTTGTTGAGAAAAATCTACTTGAGGGCTCAATTTCGATGAGTGTAATTTGGTTAGCACCTCAGTTTTTTCTCGTTGGTATAGGAGATGGATTCGCGCTAGTGGGATTACAAGAGTACTTCTATGATCAAGTACCTGATACAATGAGAAGTTTAGGCATTGCATTTTACCTTAGTGTGGTTGGTGCAGCAAATTTCCTAAGCAGTATGTTGATCACAATTATGGATCATGTCACAGAAAAAAGTGGTAAGAGTTGGTTTGGAAAGGATCTGAATAGTAGCAGATTGGACTATTTCTACTTGTTATTAGCTACTATAACAGCAATGAGCTTGTGCATATATGTCTTTGTTGCGAGGAGCTATTCCTACAAGAATTTACAAAGCAGGAGGACTGCGAATGTGGCTAATTGCCACGATGGGGATGATCGCGAAGCAATGGCTTAGAAATTTGATCTCTAGTATTGAATTAGTGAAGTCGTGAAGCTGAGAAACAAAGTTACCATGTATCATATTTTGATAACTTAGAACCAATAAAACTCCTTTCATACAAGTGTAATCCTAGTACATTTACTAAATCAATAGTCCTCAAGCTGAGAAAGCAAATTGTTGGCTTGCAAATGCAATTAGTTCCCCCAGAATTAGACTATCAACTTTTATTTGTTGGTAGCCTCATAGTATAAGCCAGTGTCACTCTGGCTAAGGCCCAGACAGTATAGCTGAATCATTTCTCAGACTGAGTAAAAATTGCATGGGATAGCCACTATATAAAATGGTATTTAATTTTTATCCAGCATTTTTAATATTGAACAAAAGTAGTCACTAGTCTATTAAAATTAATATTATAAAAGAACAGTGTTACCCTTTTCTTCCCAAACGAAAATATGCCATTTTCAGATTCTTTCTGAACTCTTCTACTTGTTCCTTCTTCATTTTATCTTCAACGCCATTTTCATCTTTATCTTCTCCCAACTTGTCACAATTAATAGTCAACAGCTGCACTTTCTTTAGGCACCATATCCCAGACTTACTACTTAATTGGAATTCAATTATCTTCTTTTCTCCCAATAGCTGCACATAAACCCATCTTCTTTGTTTACAAATTGAAATTCTTATAAGAAACTATCGACATATATGTTATTTTGTATTTAGTCCTTAATTTAGAGGTACATGCACATAGATTAAGGATAGGTAGTCCTGGACTTCAAGTTTCAAGTTCAAAAGTTAAGGACACTTGATCCTGAATTTAGAATTACAAGTTCAAAAGATAAGGACACTTGGTCCTAAACTTAGACTAACAAGCTCAAAAGTTAAGGACAATAAGTCCTGATCTTACGATTACAAGCTCAAAAGTTAAGGACACTTGGTCCTGAACTTACAGTTACAAGTTTAAAAGTTAAGGACACTTCGTCCTGAACTTAGACTTACAAGAGTAGTCCTCAACTTAGAGTTACAAGCATAGAAATTAACGAGAGGTGGTCCTGAATTTAGAGTTACAAGTTCAAAAGTTAAGGACATTTAGAGTTACAAGTTCAAAAGTTAAGGACACTTGAAGGGTATCTTTGTCCGGGCAGGTAAAATTTATTAAAGCAGTGGCTAAAGATTAAATACATTTTAAACAGTGACTTTAAAGTAAATATATGTATTATTAGTGGCTAACCGTGCACTTCCCCTCAAATGGACCACCACCTCATTATGGAATAGTTAACAATAATTGGCCCAAGTTAAAGGCCTTTGATCCTTTAGCTAAGTAATGGCACATGGTCCATAATCGTGATATACCAGAATTTGTGTGTCATGAGTTATGAACTTACCATAAGACAGTAGACCAGAGGTAGATTTAGAATTTTTAGTACATGAATGCACTCCAAAAAAAAGAGAAAAATATATATTAAGTGAGAATCGTATTTCTCTTAGTAAATAATTCAACCTCCAACCAAACGAATTATTAAAATAACTAATTTTGCAGAGAAACCAGGATTCACGTGTCTCATAATTTTTCCAATAAATTCCCTAGTATTGACTTTGTGTGGGTGTGAGGGGTATATTTGGGGGGGGGGGGGGGGGGGGATATGATATACTAAAATGGATTCAATCAAACCAATTGTTTTGGAACAAGCAATCAAATGTAAGTTTAATTCACTTGGTCAAATTTTTGTGAACATATTTCGTATTGCAAGTAGCAAAATAAAAATACGACGAACTAGGACTATTACTATGAAGATGACAAATTCATTCTACGTACTATCAATAGGATCCAATTGTAACATGTGACACACACATACTCTAGAAATACATAAATCTCTACGGCAAACGTTGATTGAACCATGATCTACTATAGAATGGTACAATAGTCTATCAATAGAAAGAACAAAAGATTTCTGTAGCAAAAAATCATTATTGAAGATGGTCAATGGTCAAGCTAGTGAAAAATTCAAAACCTAACAAACCCAGGACAAGGTAGGTGGTAAGTACGAGGTACAGACAATTGGGCCCACAGCCAGTCACGTAGTGGGCCATATCCAGTTTGTAAAACTAGTTACACTCATTGGGCTTGTTATGGATCCATAGTCTTGTCCCTATCGTCATTTTAACTTGTTGCCTTGACTTATCAGATTTTTCCCGAGCAAAATATAAAATTAATTGTTCGGTCGAAATTAATTGTATTTTTTAGATAAAAAATATATATAACATATGTATACATTATAAATATATATCAACCGTTATTATTTTTAGGAACCAAGGTTATTGGACGACGGCGCAAGACAACATTTATTCTCAACTGTTTTAAGAGCTAAAAGATACGCTTCTCTATTTAAGTACAAAAATTTTCTTTTCCTTTTTCGACAAGGGATAAAGTGTTTTGGTAAAAGGAACACTTCAAACTTCTTTTTTTCTCCAAATCATTTCCCTCCCTTTCTCATTCACACCTCTTTATTTAATTAAGTAAAAAACTTAACAATATATTCTCATACTAATAATGTGACTTTTGTCATATGAATTCATGCATTTGCTTGAGAGCAAAAGATTCGTGGTATTAAACTTGACATGTGAAATAATAATTTCGTATGTTATGTGAAGTCATTGCCAAAATAGTAGAGCTGTGTATGATCAGCTTTAACCCATGACGATGTGAGGATTAATTATTGCATTATTAGAATGTGCTACGACAAGACTAACTTTCCAAGTTGTAGCAATCCTAACCAGCTATATGGGCATCGATGTGATTTCATGCTAAATTTGTTTAGTAATCATGTACTGCATTTGTATTGTATACTCTCTTTTGATAGAAACAGTGATGCTTTTGATTTCCTTTCTAAGTCTTTAGGAGATTGGGACTAGCATTTCGGTGCATTAGGTTCCTTTTACGTGGAGGGTCAAGGAAGGATTGGAGCACAAAAGTGTATTGCACGCAACTTTATTTTTGTATTTCTGCAAAGAACAGCTTTCACGATTCAAATTCGTAAATTTCATATCACTTGACAACAAGTTTTAGGACCGGCAATTCCTAAAAAGTTTCAAATTTGTCATAAGGCGATGCAAAATGATCTAAATAAGTAATTACAAAATCAGCCTACATCTGTCATTATTTGCAAACAGCCCTTCATTAAAAACTACTTACTCTCTCATTAGTCTGATAGGATAGGATAAGAGATAACCACATGCCCACCAGGTGGCTAAGAATTGAACCACCCCTATTTATCTCCTTCCTTTTTACCACCTCTTTATACTTTGTTTGTATCATTGTTGTGAGCACGAGATTTTTAACTTTCACGAAAACTACTTCAAAAAAAAAATTAAAAAATAAAACAAATGTCAATTGGTTACAATTTTTAAGAATTTGGGCGGCATCTGTGGATAGTTATATGCATTTTTTGACCGTAAATATTTATGTGTTCATCTGCGTATTTGTTTTAATTTATTTGATTTTTCAATTATTTTTCAGTTAAATTTCTCATCTTCAATAGACCTTTTTATTTGTTCATTTACTTCTGTCTGTTTGTCATTTGTTGCTGTTATGAGTCACATAGTCAACATGTTTAGAGTCATATTAGGTTTCATTGTTAAAACCACTGAAGTTTTTTTTATAACCTGTTTGTATGATCCTGTTTGTTTGGTACCGTTTGTGTATGGTAATAGATTAAACAATGTCGTTAACTAATTCGCTTGAAAAATAGAAGAAGCATGATAGTATTCCGTTGTTTGTTCATTACATTATGTTATCCATTTGTGGCTTCTTTCTTGTTCTAATTTTTTACCAAATGAACCTGTTTGGTGAATCCCCTTTGAACCAGGCCCCTCGTTTGATCCCTCGTTCTGCATATTTATTCACATAAACCTTACACATGCTTCAATTCTCTTTGAATCACTAACTGGTTTGGTAAGTTGAATTGGTTATAGCTATTGCGGTTTGTTGGTTAACTAGGAATCAGTCAGTATTAGTAAGTTTTGTATAAATTCATTCAGTCCCGTAATTGTCCGACATTGTCGTGAGTTCAAAATATGTCTCCTATAATTATATGTAATTCGTGCTTATGTCTATTGTAATTCAGTATGCGTAAAGTATTTAAATTGTTTTGTTTGGGTTTAATTTAGAAAGTATAATTGGTTTCAAATTTGAATAATATGCACTTGGGTCGGTCAGTTGTGATCCCAGTAGTTCATTGTAACTTTGTTCTAATTATGTCATTTGGTTAATAAGAATTTAATTTCATAGTTTTAGTGATCCATTTGATAGGTTTTAAGTGGATTACAACTGGTATTTTTCTTAATTTAGATAGAGTCCTTAATATTTCAGTGTTTAATTAAGAATTGATTTAGGATAATCTGTCATTAAATTTTGTGTTAGATCAATTATTCATAGTTGATGGGCTACAGGGGTGAGGCAGAACAGTAAAGGAGTTATAGGGTAAAGCACACAGGAATTCCAGGGGTGTTTTAGGAATACAAAGAATAAGGAAATCTAGTTTGACTGAATAGTCTATCCTGTAGGACCCCACCAACTTTAATTTGAACTAATTGGTAGAGGGGGACCACTAAGTAATGAGAGTGTTTTCTTAATTGAAATTAGGAATGGTATAAGTAATTATAAAAGCTAAAAGAATATACATAGAAGAGGGAATATAGAAGCTGGAAAGTAAAAAAGGTGAAGGGTAATACTAAAAGGGTAATAGTAAAGGAATATGATAGCTGGAAAGAGGGTCTGTCTTTGGGTACAAATAGATGCAGACCTGGACAGTTGAAAGAAAAGGAGAGTAAGAGTTGGGGAGTCTTAAAGAGTTTAAGAGAACTTGAATATACAAAAAAATACAGAAGAAAGAGTCCTAGAGAGCTGAAAAGAGGGAGTCTTAGGTTTTGCTTTTGGTTTTTCTTTTAGACCTAAAAGAGCTAGGAGAATTTAAAAAAGAAAAGGGTGTTGTTCTATTGTTTTTTTAGATAAAACTTGAGTACTAGAGACTGATTCCTACCTCTTGCGATTGCTAAACCTAATTGGAAGTCTATTGATTCTGTCTTGAGTTTATCCGCGTTCAATGGTATCTGTTTTGGGGTGCTTGTGTCGTTGTTGGTTTGCAAACTGATTCTGGGCTGTTGGTTGAGTGCTACTTTGGTTTTAATTTGGGTTTCAATTTTTTGCTGATGTTGCTATGCTACTACTCGATTCACAACTGATCTTTCTCTCTTATTTGTTTTTTCAAATACCAGGTACACATTGCTATACTGGTATACTTGTAGCTGAAACTTGAAGCATAAACGAAATGAAGTTTAAAGTTTTGAATTTGTTTAGTTGTAGTTTTGTATATTAAGTTGTATATGATAGTAGTCTTCATTAGAAACATGTAAAGTGATTATTGTGTATAACTGATTTAAGTCTGTAACAGTTTATATGATGAAGTCTTTCTCTCATATGCTAGTTTAAAGAACCCATGGTGTAGTAGTGACATTCTAGAATTTCAGTTTATTCTTTACAAGCATGCTGCAAATATGTATAAGGCCTTAGGGTAACTACTGAATAGTTTGAACTATTTCAGTTTAGCATGTTGTATATCCATATTCACAAAAACTGGCTTCGTTAGATATTACTTTCGTTATTGCTTCTTAATTGTCAAAACAAGTGTAAAGTAAGCAGCATGCACAACGCTAGGATAGAAAAGGCTCAGGCCTAGTTTCATATCATATACAGTGGGCCTGGACCCAAAAATGTTAAATGTTCTGCCTTCCTGCCCCATTCATCCCCATAATTAACATACCACGTTTGCGACACTTAGTCATAATGGGTTTCAAGCATGTAAATATTTGAGGTATTTTATTCTTTTGTTTTGAAGACAAATTTAATAGAAAAAATGTAATAACTTTAGGTTTGCCTTAAAATAAACGAGGCGTGCCTTGCTAAAATAAACTACAAAATACGGGGCCCTCAATGGATGTTAATAATTGCTTAGATTTCAAGATAGGCCATATAGCGAATTCCACGATTTTTCTCAAAATAATAACGCGTTAATATCTTTTGGCACGTGTTTTAATAATATTATCTGCTTAAACTCGGGTACACATTTATGCCTAAATCAAAAACTCAACAAAGTCGGAACACATCAAAAATTGCAGATATATTTATGTGACGCGGTTCGAGATGCATTTTCACGAAGTTGCAATTCCATTAAAAGTAATAATAAAAGCGGTTTAAATTTAATAAAAGCACATAAGTTATAGCATGTTTTAGAAAATCAGATATTTAGCCATTACAACAATTTAAGCGACCGTGCTAAGACCACGGAATTCGGGGGTGCCTAACACCTTCCCTCGAGTCAACAGAATTCCTTACTTAGAATTTCTGGTTCGCACACTTCATTTGGGAAGTCGAATATTTTCCTTGAGTTGGGATTCAAGATAAACCGGTGACTTGGGACACCAAAAGTTAAACCTTTCCCAAGTGGCACTCTGAATTTATTAAATAATCACATTTCGAATATTATCACTTAAATTGGAAAAACTCCCTTGTGCATCTATCCCTTGGGGTAGGCGCGCCAAAAGGAGGTGTGACAATTGTTATCCATCATTTTATAATATATTATATTCTATTATTTTATGATATAATATTTGAATACTTACTGTTTGTTGTTGCTAAATAATATTTGATTCGACTATATCGTACTGTACTCTAACTGATAATTTACTAATGTATCCTCAATTCAGGAATTATGCAAATAAATAATTTATGAAAATCTATTTCTACTAAAATCAAAAATAACTTTCATTAGAAAACAAATGATAAAGAACGATGCTAGAGAAACAAACGAAGGTCGTGCATGGCAGAACAAAGGACAACAATAATAACATACCCAGTAAAATTCTACTAATGAGGTCTGGGGAGGGTAAGATGTACGCAGACTTTATCCTTATCCCGTAAGGGTAGAGAGGCTGTTTCTGGGAGACCCCCGCCTCAAAAGAAGAGATTATAATATAATAAAAAAGCCCAAGAAGATATCTCTAACAACAAAAGAAGCAAGAGAAGTAATAATAATATCTTAAAATACACCAAATAAGTTAAAGGGAGTGCAGTAATACAATCCTATGCGAAACAACAAAATAGTGTGAACACAACATAGACCGCTACCAAAGATAGTCAAAGCTCTATCGGACTACCCGATACAAAGAGGAAAAAATATGAACTATCCTTAGCTTACAACCCTAATACTCGACCTCCACACATTCCTATCAAGAGCCATGTCCTCGAAAATCTGCAGTCGAGCCATGTCTTACCTGATCACCTCTCCCCAATTCTTCTTAGGCCGCCATCTACCTCTTCTCGTACCTGCCAGAGACAACCGCTCACACTTCCTAACCAAAGAATCTATAGTTCTCCTTCTCACATGACCAAACCGTCTAAGCCTCGCTTCCCGCATCTTGTCGTCCATGGGAGCAATGCCCACATTCTCCCGAATATCTTCATTTCTTACCTTATCCAGATTAGTATGCTCGTACATCCATCTCAACATCCTCATCTCGGCTACTTTCATCTTCTGGATATGTGAATTCTTAAGTGGCCAATACTCAGCCCCATATAATATAGCCGGCCTAACCACCGCTCTATCGAAATTACCTTTGAGTTTCGGTGATACCCTCTTGTCACACAGGACTCCAGATGCTAACCACTATTTTATCCACCCACCCCAATGCGGTGCATAACAGCCCTGTCAATCTCCCCATCTACCTAGATAATAAACCCTAGATTACTTGAAACTTTGTCTCTTGGGGATGCCTTATGAGTTGAGCCGCACCATCCCGTCCGCTTCCTCTGAATTACTACTGCATTTACACTCCAAATATTCTATCTTCGTCCTACTCAACTTGAAACCTTTGGACCAAAGCCTGCCTCCACACCTCCAGTCTCTCATTAACACCACCATGCGACTCATCAATCAGAAGTATATCATCAGCGAACAACATACACCATGGCACCTTCTCTTAAATATGATGTGTCAAGGCATCCATCGTCAAAGAAAATAAGAATGTGCTAAGCGCAGATTCTTTGTGTAACCCCATAATCACCGAAAAAAGCTCTGAGTCACCTTCGGTAGTCCTGACCCGAGTCTTAGCTCCATCATACATATTCTTTATCGATTCAATGTATGCTACCAGCACCCCTTTCACTTCCAGGCATTAAAGAAAAGAATCGCTTGTGTATCTACTAATTTTCTACCATAATCTTCAACCTTCATGCTCTTTTATCGAGGATAATATCCTTAGTGAGCTGAAGATATTTCATGTTCTATTTAATCATCTCTCCTTTATTCTTCTTCGGTATACCTTTACCTCTCCTTAGACCTATCACTGCCAACCTCTCGCACCTCCTCGCTAGGGCATATGTACTCCCCTCTTTACATTCCCAAACTATCTAAGCATTTTTTTCCTTATCTTGTCCACCACAGAAGCCACCCTCACCTTGTCTCGTGTATCTTTATTCCTAATTTTATCTCTCCTATTATGCCTATACATCCAAGCATTCTAATCGTTTTCGGGTACTTTAATTTTCTTAAGGTGTGAGCTTGACTAACACTTTGTCCAAAATAGTTGTTCTAATAACTACTCTATATAACTTACCTTTTAATCTTGGTGCCACATTCTTATCACATAGGACACTAGATGCGAGCCTCTAATTATCTAAATGCTCTAATATGATGCATGAAATCATCATTAAGCTCCTCAATTTCTTTGATTATTGACCCAAGATACTTTAAGCTTCCTTTAAGGGGATGACTTGTGCATCAATCCTTACTTCCACATCTATCAGATCATATGGTGTGTCACTGAACATGTATGCCAAGTACTCTATTTTAGTTATACTCAACTTAAATCTTTAGACTCTCGGGTCTATTCCCAAACCTAACTATGTCGCACATCTCATCGACCAATATTATGTCAGATGCAAATAATATTTACCATTGTACTTCCTCTTAAATTTGCTATGTCAATTCATCCATCACCAAAGCAAATAAAATAGGCTAACAGTTGATCCGTGGTGCAACCTCATCACGACTAAGAATATCCTAGTCTCCTCCCACCGTTCTTACTCAGGTCTTAGCTCTAGCTTATACGTCCCTAATTGCTGTAATGTATGTCACATGGACTCTTCTACATTCCAAGAAACTCCATATAAGTTCTCTTAGGGCTTGGCATATGCTTTTTCTAGATTATTGGACACCAGATGTACGTTTTTTCCCTATCTCTATACTACTCCAAATAAATCTCTTAAAAAGATGAATGACTTCCGTAGTTGATCTCACGGCATGAGGCGAATTGATTCTCGAAATAGAAATATTCTTTCCCATCCTCATCCCTACCACCTATCCAAACTTTCATAGTGAGCTTAAGGGCACCTCCAACCTTGCCACCATCCCCAATAATGGTGAAAAAAATGGGGACATTTTGCTCCAACCCTCCCTAATATTTGTAATAGTAATGGAGGATGAATAGTGTTCCCTCAAATATGGGGGTACACTATTCATCTGCCATATTACTATTCATTCATATTTTATTATTATTAATTATTTAATTTTTTATTTTAACTCTTTATATATACTAATTATGTTTATGTAATATCTTTATAATATTAATATTGTATTTTAACTTTGGTGTATAATTTTGATAAACTAATTTTTCGTGCATTTATTATTTTTATGTAAAATTATCGTTATGTAATATGTATTTAATTAATCTTGTATCACAATGATTTCACTTTTATTTGAATTGTTAATTAATCTATAATAATTTTTTGCGAATTATATTATTTAAAATTTTGTGAAATTATTTTAATTATGAAAATTGCAAATTAATAAAAATAAAAGATGAAATTTATTTAATAAAAAATAAAAAAATAAAATTGAGGGGCAAGGTGGAGATGGCGTTATAATTCTTATTCTTGTATAATCAAACTATTATACCCCACCTTCATTGTTCGGACATCTAGACTCTATAGCATCTCCGGGTAGGATCAAGGTAAATAGACATAGGTAACAGAAGAGTCATTATTAACGATTGGTTGAGAAGGAAACTGAATTGCAGCACGTGGGTTCTCTGATGTTTTTAATATTTAGCTGTCTTCTCTAGGCCTATTACTTTACTACAAGTCATAATGGTGAAGCTGAGCCATGGATTATGATCTGACACCACATAACCACATATATACCTTAGACCCCATAATTACTTGCAACGTAATACTACAAGTACTACACCGTCATGCCCACGTACCTCTTTCTGTCTCTCTAATGGAGTAGTCGTAGATTTGTAGTACCCCAACTGCATAAATATATCTGCAACATCTGTATGTGTAGTTTAGTGTGTAAATATTAATGGTACGTTCAGTCAAAAGCAAACACTGACTGCTGCTTAAAGTCTGAAATCCTGAATCCTTCCTACTCTGAAACTAACGCACACTAAATGATTCGACTTATATGGAAGGTAGTGAAATTGTGAGTCCGGAACCACAATGTTGCCATTTTGGATTCAAGAGGCAAAAATAGATGAAAAAATTATTGATGACATTTCATAAATAGCGCATGTTTTAAATGTGCGATACCTTAACGGTCACTTACCCCGTTAAAGTATAGTGCATGTATTGTTTACTATTTGCTGACCGAAAATAATTGGTAAGTATAGTGCATTTAGTATATGTGCTATATGTCTAGTGCATATATAACATGTGCTTTTACCAATTGTCATCCCCTCGCACTGTATATTTGCTTGCTCCAGGGTGAACATTCATCCTTCAAAAAAACATTCTGAAAAAATCAGTCATCAACATCCTTTTTATCTTCATATTCATCAATATTATTTAAATTTACTACAATATCCGATGAGCGAAAAACTATGGTTATAATATATTGTGGTGATGAAGCTGTGGTAGAGAATAACCCGATGCGATATAGTTGTTTTCCATAGAGTATTATTAAGTTGTTACTCACATTGGAGAACAACGAATATGTATCTTTGATATGTTAAAGAATGAGTGTGAGTAAATGTTCAATTAATATTAAGATAACGAGAAGATATACCTATTCGCTTATTCCGCAAAGGGGTTGCTTGTTATGCCGAGTTTAACATTGAAGACGATGAAATTTTGCAAGATTTATTAAGGACTCCAGATGAACACTGGATATCCCTGTATTAACATTGTTGGAAATGTACGTCAAGTCTGAAAACGTCAACAATATTGATGTTCTACAAAATATGGATAACACTCGATCATCTGGTAGTGTATTTTGAGTTTTTTTTATCCTAACATGTTCCGTATAAAAGAATATTACCAGATCTAATCTTATCTCACCGACTAATGAGGAGCGATGACATAGTTTCTCCCAAATACAGCAGCATGGAGAGTCATCAAGTATACATAATTCACACGCCAAGTGGTAAATTATAATTTTTCTTGTTGCAGTGTAATTATTTCTTTTATGTATCATATTTGAACTAGGTATTATATATTTTATTGGGGTTACCAGCCAGATATGGATTTTACAAGTTATGAACCAACCAACAGTTGTAATATACCTTATTTAGGAGGTTTGGATCATGCTAGTCCATTCGCGAGCCATTGACAACTTGATAATGTGCATCCTGGGCTATCTACAAATTATGAATTGTACGTTAAGCGATAAAGTTAATATACTATATTGGGATGAGTATAAAAAAGTCATTATTTTATTAGTGCAGTGAAAATGAGAAACATAACGATCCTGTTCTAACTCAGTTGGGCAATGACGATATGTTAAATTGGGATATGTTAGATGCACATAGTGAGGAAGACGACAGCGATTATGACAACAATGCTGATGAATCTGGAGATGATATATCCTTCCTTGATGAGAACGAGGAATATGAACCACACTACAAAGATGATATTGAGAATGAGCAACCTGATTTGACGAGGGAGCATGATGCTACAGCTAAGCACGCTAAGTATATGCGTACTTCACCTACTGTTAGACCCACAATGTATGAGTCAAGTGTGCCCTATCATTCAAGAAAAATTTCCGACCTTGATCACTTACCGATGTAGATGCCCTCACAAGAGATCTTGATGACATTGGTACAACAATGTGGGATGAATCTAGACCAAAAGATCTTTGTAAGAATATGCTTTTTGGTCACAATTCACGCCTTAGCAGGGTGGTGCGAATTTACAACATAAAAAACGGTCGCCAGATCGAGGTTGTTGAGTCATCTAAGCAAATATTTAAGGTGATTTGTCATAGATAGGACCAAGGTTTTAAGTGAATGTTGCATACGAGAAAGTTAAAAACTAATATGTGGATCTTGGAAAAATACATTGGCAAGCACACTTGTACATTCAATAGGAATTATTTTAACTTGAACATTGATTTGATTTTCTTTGTCTTGATTTCACATATTGAATCGTCCATAAGGTACAAGATGAAAGAGTTTATAACATCAATTGCGTAGGTAAATGGGTGTACTATTACTAAAAAAAAGTGTTTCTCGGACGTAAATGTATGTTTGAGATTGTTTATGGAAATCAGGATAAGTCATTTGCGGCTATAACGAGGTACACAATTCTTTGCAACACTTTAATCTTAGGACGGTTATTGAATGGAAGCACGACCGTAGTCTTGACTTACCATAATACATATTCAAATGTGTGTTCTGGGCATTTAAACCATCCATTGATGATTTTGTTCATTGTCGGCCGGTAATCTCCATATAATTCACACATGTATATGAAAAAGATGATATAAAGATGTTGATTGTCGTTGAATAGATGTTAGTGGAAGATATTTTCCCTTGCATTTGCTATTTTTCCTAATGCATGTCAAGAGATTTGGACACGATCTTTAAACCATTTGAAGCAGAACGTTGTGAAACAACGTTCAGGCATTTGTCTAATATGTGACAGTCACGGTAGGATTTTAAGTTTTGTGAGTACTTTTGATGTGTGGAAGGAGCCATACGCCTTCCACTGTTACTGTGTTAGGCACTTGAAGGCCAATTTTCAATGGGCGCATCCGAACAAGAGCTTACATGATTTTATATGGATGGATATAATAGATCATGAAGAGTGTAAATTTATGATGCAAATGGAATTGTTTAGGTGGAAAGACAAAAGAGCTTATCCTTGATTGATGCAACACGAGCTTAATAAGTGGACTTCTATAAGGACGGCAGCAGAAAAAGTGAAATTTCGACTACAAATGTATTAGGGTCTTTCAATGGGTTGTTGACGTCTTTCAATGGGCAGGAAGAGAGGTTTGCTGATAGATTCTGCAATGCGCCATCCTTATTAGAAGGAGGTGTTCAACTTATACCATAACTAGTAAAAGAGTTTGAGAGTTATTGGAAGCGGTCACAATGTTATATATATTTGCAATATTGCAGCAATCAAAATATTTTTGAAATTTGCACCGATTTACATCAAAACCCTGGTAAGGATACCCACAATATCAATGAGAGCATGCAATTATGTTCATATGGGAAAGGTCGATTTATAACTTTTCATGCTCACATGCCATGAAGTGCTTTCAACATAATGTATTTGCGTGGATGATGCATGTTGATGGAGAATATAATGTGGTTGCATACGCGGACACCTATAGTGGCCACTTTCGGCTAATTGGTTCTGAGCATTATTGGCCGCGAACCATTTGCAATGGTTTGTATCAAAGATTTTTTGTGTCCCAAGTGCAAAAAAGAACGCGAATACAGAGTAAATGGATGTTACTGATAACATATATGCACGTAAATATGGTCTATGTTTCCAAACAGGACACGATCGCTATATATATCTTATAGTCAGTTCAAGACACGGTAGCAATTTAGCTTGTTGTGGTAGTTCATCCCATATTGACAATTTTCATTTGTTTGTAGCAGTATATTTAGAAGGAATAAATGTTTGTCATGGTGTGCTTGCAATATGAATAAAATAAAATTATATTTTCAATAGTGTAGTGCTATATAGGTATCTAACACTTAGCACTAAAAATTCAATTGAAAATATTTAAAAGACTTGTGAAAATAAATAGTGATTTTCATCCGTATCATCGTCACTTTGGGGCACTAATTCATCGTTAGTTTCATCGGTCTCTTTATTGCCATTTTCTTCAACTTCTTCGTCATCGTCTTGTTCATATCGTCCCGGATCGAGAGCATCATAATCTAGCCTCAATTGACATATAATTATCGTATTTTATCTCTATTATCAATGAGACCACTTGCTTAATTTCTATAGAAATGTGACACTCTTATGTCCAATGTTTGCGATAAATGGTAGTCCTTCCCATTCTGCAACTGTTAGGAATATAGGATAATCAAGATCTCTATGCAATTTTTCATTGTCTAATAAAGCCCAATGCTCATCCTCCATTACTTGGAAGTAGTTAAGATCATCCAGTGCATGATGAACGGCTAATTCCTTTTCTATATCTAAAATCTCCTTCATCAAATGTCGATTAACTTCTAATTCATCTTTGTGTGTGTTAGTTTAGAACGTTGCAGACAATGCTTGTAGTACAACTAGACAATCCCAATGACATAATACTTCATAATGCACCTTTTTGAGTATAGGGTAACATTATAGCTTCTCACCCTAAATTCGCATACCTCCAGGTTTTGTAAGATACGCTTCCCCCTCAATAATGTGACCTACAATTTGATGAATGACAAACAATGAAGTCAAGTGTCAAGCAACGATATTATATGACAAACAATCAAGATTGAATGCCGAGAAGCATATTGATGACGGAATTGCATAGTCAAGCCAAAGACGAGCTCAAATGTTCAAGACCGAAGACCCAAGGCATAGGTCGTTAGGTAGAACCAATGTAAGAGCAACGCTTACGTTATCTCGTCTTTTGGCTCAACATAGGTTATCATAAATATGCATAAAATCATTTTATTAAATCATATTTATCATAAACTTATTTCAAAATACTTCAAAAAAAAAATGATGTTAAAGTTTTCATTTTAACCAAAATGGTTTTTGAAGTAAGAGTTCAAATCTGTAACAGAATAATCGATTATCAAGACTGCATAATCGATTATGCTGTAGACCGTTGCCAGTGTTTGAACACTGGAACAGAATAATCGATTATACAGTCTCAGATAATCGATTATTCAGCAGAAAATCAGCTTCTGATTTTCTGAACGTTGGAGAAATAATCAATTATCAAATCTGCATAATCGATTATCTTGGCACAAAATCAGCATAATTGATTGCCAATTAAGCAACGAACATAACACTTCTTTCACCTATAAAAAGAGGTCTTTTGAGCTGATTTTAAAGATACACAACACCTCCCAATATTGATATACATATTGACATTATTTGAGCATCATTTTAGAGCTTTTGTTGAGCCATTTGAGAGACAACTTTGAGTTGTTCATAGAGCTAAATTTGTATCTCTTTATCTACTCTTTTGAGAGAGTTGTTGTTGTAAAATAGAAAGGTGTTTGAGAAGAACATATCTTCTCATTGATTGTCGGGTTCGCTAAGTACCCTAAGTCTTAGTGTGTGAAGTCTTGTGGTGCGGTATCCACGAGCAAGGTGAAGTCTTGGGGTGCGGTATCCTCGAGCAAGTTGAAGTCTTGTAGAGTGTACATCTACGAGCAAGTGTAACGGTTTGTTAGGCACCCGTAAGCTTAACGGAGTTAGTGGAATCTCGAGAGAGTCTCTCGGGGACTGGACTAACCACAAGTTGTGGTGAACCAGGATAAATTCGGTATGTTCTTTCCTTGCTATTTTTATTACCGAATTTATTTTATTCCTGCAATTTTTAATTCCGCAATATTTATCAATATTCTCGTGCCGCACTATTCACCCCCTCTAGTGACGGGTATAAATCCTAATATATATATATATATATATATATAAATATATATATATATATATATATATATATATATATATATATGTATATATATATATATATGCGCTTATTTTTCAAGGAACGTAACATGCCGTGCCACCTGTCATCCACTAATCAATATAGCAACCTAGCATATTTATTTCAAGGAAAAGATCAAGTGTGTTCTAACTTGTTCCATACGGATCTTTTGAACTACCTTCATCATTTTGTGTCTTCTTAAACCACTTATTAAATGCAAGTGGAATTTTTGAAATTCTTGTCTAAATGAATAGTTTGTAAATAAAATTTGGTTCAAATTAAGAAGAACCAAATTGGAGGTAGTTCAACATCATGCATGTGCAATATGAGCTACCTTGTCTTGTCGACCTGAAAAAGTCTATATGGACTTGTACCGTAAAAATTCCACTGTAAGTGGAACATGGCGCACGAACAATACGTATTATGCTGCAGCTTAGAAAATAATACATATTTAATGAGTGTATTTTCTTGCCGACCTAAAAAATCTGCACGTATTTGTACCGTAAAGAATCCATTGTAAGTGAAACATAGCACATGAACAATTCGCGTTGTACAATAGCTCAAAAATAGTATAAATTTAACGAGCGTCTTGTCTTGTCGAATTGAAAAAGCATGTATGAACTCATACCGTAATGATTCTATTATTAGTGAAACATGGCTCATGAACAATATGCATTATGCAACCTAAAATCACTCATTCTAACATATAAGAACCCCATGCATTTTGCATTATTCTTGGGGGACCCTCAAAGCTTTACCAAATAAAGAAAATTATTTTTCATATATTTTCAAGTTCAAGAAATTTGATATGTCTGGACGTGATAAGGTGCCAAGGTGTTACTACGTAAAACATGCAATTTTGAAGCCATGTTGGGCAAGTTGTAAATACAACATGAGTTATTAGTATTCAAATTTATGCTAGTTAATAGACTATCAATAACATCTTCATTAGTAATTCTTCTTGTCATTACTATTTGTTGGACAAAAGTTAATATGATTTTGAAGAATGGTATGATGAACCCATTACTCAAAAATACTATAAATCATATTTTCTTAACCTTTGGAAACGTATCGGGGAGTATGAAATACAGATCTGAAAACTCAAAAAACAACTTGCGGATTGAAAGTGCAAGTGAAAGAGGTAGAAGAAGGAAATATTCGGTTGCAAGAAAAATTTCAGGGGTTGAAGCAAAGAATAACGGCTGATAGGGACTAAACGAACACATGGTTGTTTTAAGTGTACTGTTTATTTATATTTTAGATTTTATGTATTATGTGAATTTTTAATCGTATTTTGTTGCTAATCCGACGTATTTTTTTTGTGTTCTAGTATTAAACTAATCAATAAAACTAAAATGACAAAGCTTATAATATAAAAACATCTATAATATTAAAAGCAATGTTTAATATAATATATACAAAAAAAACTAAATATCAATGTATCCCACAACCGATATGCTTTAATGCATTGGCTGCCTGAGGCATATACCATCCAGACCTGCTATGCTATCCAGATCATCCTCAACTCGTTGCCTCTTTATTTGAGGATGCACCGAAGCATGCTCATCTTGAAGGATAGCAGGATCTGTAGAGGCGTCTGTTAGCTAGCAATAATCTACAAAATATTAGCAAATTTTAGTATATAATATATGGAATAGTACTACAATAGCTTAATAAAATTTATAGTCAAACCGATGTCTCAGCTATCTCTTGATTAAGGTCCTCTATCTCCGGCAATCGTATATCACACGTTGTCATCTCCGTGGTAGGTGATCGAAAAATCTTAAAAAAATTATATAAACAAAATAGATATTATTGTCTAATAATTAAGGTCAAATAAATTTAAAATAATGGTAATACAAACAACCTGCATTTGAGTGGGAACCATGATCTGGGGTAACTCCAAGGTGAACTGGACTAGATGAAGGTTGTTCCGTCTCCACCAGATGTTATTCCTCCCTCGGTGTGCCTGGAAGATTCTCAGTATCCCTTGATGTAGAGCCATAATTCAAACATCTGCCACTATGCACATCCCGCACCGGACGATCCTCTGTAATGTTCGATGCACTTGGAACACCGGGATAATACTTATCCCTATCAAACAACATATTGTTGGTGCCCACAATCATATTGGAGCTATTGGGGTAAACTTTGAAGTCCCTGGTGACAACAATTCAAATGTAGTCATATCATCGCCAGCATCGTGTGCCTCACCAAAGTCACCTGGCAGGTGCTTCATCTGCCACATCTAGCACGTGCTGGGGGCAAGCCTCGCCCATTATAGTAATCAACAGGTGGCACATACGCAGCATCAAAACCTAATCATGCTTCTACTTGTGCAGCTACCAATGAGGCAGTAGCAAGCCGAGAAACCTTAGGGCCCCAATGGTGCACAAATGAATCTCCATCGCCTATATGTTACACCATCTGTAGACCCATCTGGCAGAACCAACGTAAGCCAATAGCCTGTATAGAATATAACATATTAATTAAGGAAGAAAAACAAGTCTATCATGATACATAAGTATATAAATCATACCAGTGCCTCATGCTCTCGACATATGGAATGTACTATTCACCTCCCAATGATCGGGATTGCCGATTAGAGTACGAGTAACACGACAATACCAATCCATGTACTCATTCTCACCATCAATAAAGTCATGTGGAGGATTTAGCGAAATCTTGAACAGTCTCTGTCACACCTTCTTTTTTACACACCACTTAGAGGGTAGTATAAGAGAGTTTTCCACTTTAAGTGACATTATTCGAAATGAGATTATTTATTCATTTAAGAGTCACCACTTGGGATAGGTTTGTTTCTGGTGTCACATGTCATCTATTTATTTTAAATCCCAAATAGAGGAAGATTTTAACTTCCTTGTGAAGTGTGTGAACCATAAATTCTCAATAAGGAATTCTGTTAACCCGGGGGAAGGTGTTAGGCACCCCCGAATTCCGTGGTTCTAGCACTGTTGCTTAAACTATTATAATTGGCATATTACCAGATTTTAATACATGTTTCAACCTAGAGTGCAATTTTAAATTATTTAACGCTTTTAAAGAAAATTAAACGTTGTCTAATGTGTGTTTTGTGATCACGTCACATGAAATGCACCCGCAATCTAGAACACCTTTTATTCAACATTTTCGAACTTGAATTCGGGTCACATGAAATGCACACCCGAGTTTAAGAAGGTAAAATTATTAAATAACGCACCTAAAGAACCTAACTCACTGTTAACTTTGTGGGAGGCCATGAAAATTCGCTAAATGGCACGTCCCGAGTTCTAAAGATTTTAAAGATATAATAAAGAGGACATGTAATTTGTGATTTTATTTGGCGCGTCGCATCTCGATTATTTTTTTAAAGGATGACCTAAAATTCAAAAGGGACATAACTCTTATTATCTAATACGGCTCACTTCTAACCTAATTAATGGGCTCAATTAGTTTGAAATAAACTTGATTAAAGGTTTCCATTCAATTAATTAAAGATTCATATGAGGGGAATACTCATTTCGAACGTAGGATTAACCCATCATAAATGGACCAAGGGCCTAACTAATAACAGATGCGATCAAACATGGCCACAGGATTATTGTATGAAAAATATGGGCTCAAATGAAGCAAGGCCAATGGTGTATTCACAAAAGGGCAATGATTAGAACTTGGCCCCCGTTAGGCCTGTTGCTTGCGATCTGAATGTCCCATACCCAAGACACAATAATATAGGAATAATAGACATTAATACATAAACATGATATCTAATTAACATATTTGAGTTATGATTTAAATCCTTTGACATAAATTAACTGAAACTTCAATCAACTTAATTTTAAAAAAATGCATGGGCCAGGAAATGAACCCAAAGTCGAACAAGGAGAGCCTCCCACAGTGACAGAATCCTTAGCTCGAATCTGGGATTCAACTCACAGGTCAGCTTTTTTATCTTCACTTTTCAATTGCAAATAAATGGTCAAACTACAGTAATTAACATGTTCAAACTAAAGAAGGTACATAAACGATTGAATTTTAAATTTTTCAGATCTCGAAACTCTAGTCAAATGATCTCAAAGCTAATACTATAGAAGTTAAAAGTTGAAACATCGAACCATTTCAAACATCTATTAGCCAGAGAATTAACATTGGTATCAGCACACATATTAGTCCTAAAATCATTTTCAGACTCACACAATATTTCAAATTAACATTTAAACTAACATGATAGAAAACCTTGAAAACACTTAACATGGATTGCTAAAGTTTAAACTATACTAAAGCTAACACTACCAAATAGGATATAAATGAGTTCACCAGTCCATATACACAATTTCTCGAATGTTCGACCAAAACTTAACAGACTACAAGTTAACAAATGAGCATCCTGCATTCTAAACATACTATTACTATAGACAAATGAGCCATCTAGGCAAAAGATCATTATACTTGTTATTGAGTTTAGAAATTCTAAGGTAATTGACGTTGATGATTTAAAGAAAACCATCATTTATTCATGAAAATTCAAACAATTACAATTTTCTTCATCTCATCTTCATCAACCAGGGAGTTTTAAGGATATGTACTTGGAAATTAAAAAGGGGAAAGAGGTGAGGGATCAACAAGCACTTTTGATGTCAGCAACAGGGTTAAGCCAGAAGCAACCAAGGGAAATTAGCTTTTGAAACAAGTTCGAACCAGCAGGACTTTTAAATAATATTCAGCAATCAAAAACCAACCAAAATTGAACCAAAGCCCTTGCAAACCAAACGAAATCAAGCCATATTTAACCCTTTGGATATTTAGAAATGATTTCAAACTTAAAAGCTTCAGGAATAAACTATGGAATGAAGAATTTTCTTTTGTACTTTTTTAAACATCTGTATTTTCTCGAATTTTTAGTTTTTCCCAAAAAATCCGACTTCAATAGCAAGGAAAGGATGTCTTTATAGGCAAGAAAATAGGAAAACCTTAAGGTTTTATTTTTCCCCTTAGGTCCTTAAATTTATGACTTGTTTTCCAAGTTAAATATGAAATTTACTAGCAGACCTCTAGTAGAAGCTTCTGAAAACCGTTACCAAAGATTCTCTATGTACTATTATCCAAACTACCCTTTGTATTCCTGAAAGTTACCTTGATGGACCAACCTGGTTCAAATTGACCCAAGGCAAGTCAGACCTCGCCCTTTAACCAATTGGACTGACTCTTATTTTACTAAATAGTTCATAAAAAGTTTTAAGACTACAACAACCCATTAGCCCAATTAAGAGTCTGAACAAACTAACCGAAATGTAAATATTTTTAACATTTTAAATCCTATTAACCAGAACTAAATTAGTGAACTAAATCAATGGACTACTGTTACTGATTAAAGAAACCATATTAAACTAATCATGCATGAACAAATAATTGCAGAAAAACAAAAATTAACAATGAACAAAAGCAATTTGAAATCAAAACGAACTTATGAACTAAATGAAACTCAAACAGACTAAAAGTAAAGAGAATGTTACTTGATGATTAGCCTGGATATGTAGAAGTAAAAGAAGAAGAAGATGAAGATAGAAGGAAATAAGAAAAGGAAGTGAAGAAAGAGATTCTGAACATACTTGTCTAAGATATGTAAGAGAATTCGGAATCAACTTTTTGAATAGCTTTGTTATGGGTCAAATTAGACCTTAATCGTGTGTTCTTGATGAAAACACACGACTAAAGTCCAAATCAAACCCAAATTTCATCCAACTAATCATTTGGGATTTTTAGGGTTCAGACCTTGGACTTAAGATTCAGGCGGTTCTGAAGGGTTTTGAAGCTGACAGAGTGGGTATTTGGAATGAGTGGGGCTTGGGAATTACTTGGTGTTAGTTTGGTGGTGGTTGGTGGTGGCGTCGCCCCAGAGAAAATAAGAGCAGCGCTAGGGTTTGGATTTATGATCTAAAATTGAAGCAGGTCAGGCCGGATTGATGAAAGGTGAACGGGGATTTTGGAAAGAGGGGGTGAGGAGATGCTCTGGTATAAATTTTGGCATGATTGGCTGCCACCCGCAGTCGTAGGCAATTTCCGGCAGGCAACAAGCGACAGTTGAATGCAGAGCTCAACGTGGTCTCTGAAGAGTTGAAAGAGATGACTAGGGGGTTCGGGTAATGTTTGGACACATAAATATTAATGAAACCCCTAGTTCAAGAACGTCGAATAAAAATAAATCATCAGTTGAGATTCCTCACCACGAAACGGGGTCGTTTTGATTAGAGGGCTACCTAGACCGGGCATCTGGAATGAGTTTGGGCCATTTGAGTGGGTTTGGACGGGTAGAAGGGGAAATTCAATTAGGCGTGGGGAATTCTAATTGATTTGGCCCAAAATTCGATTCTCTTTAACTCTTTTCTTTTTCTTTTCAAATTAAAACTAAAAATCTAATTAACTCTAAAAACTAAATTAACCTAAATTATATTAAGCTTTAATAATAATCAACACCATTAATTAAATACCAATTTAAAGGAAAATTAAAAAAAATTCAAAGATAAAATTAAACAAACAAATAAATCAATTTTGTTATGATTTTTATATTTTTGTAAAATTTTAATTACTAATTAATCTAAAAATATAAAATTAAATCTTAAACGCAAATGCAATGCGTATATTTGTATTTTTTATATTTTTTATTAATTATGCTAAATTAAAAATGCACACAGAAAAATGCAAATAAATACAAAAATTATGCAATTAATTCCTACAAATTAAATAATTAAAAGAAAAATCCTAAATCTAAGAAATCTGTAGGAGTAATTCATGTGGAAAAAATCAAGTGCTCACAGCTGCCGCTCTTTGCTCGGACGTATGAAGGGTTTTCACGCAAAGATAAATGAGCAATTATGAGGGATTTTTGCCTGTTTGGCACTCCGTGAGAAGCATTTTTGAAAAATATCTGATCGAACCTTGCTTCAAAGGTTAGGTACATATCTTTGGATGTAAAGGAATCAGGTAGGTATAGTTGTGAAAGTTTTGGTAGCTGGGACTACCGGGAGCTGTAATTTCACTGCTGATGCTGCTACTGCTTGCTGACCTCCTTATTACACCAAAAGGAAAATCAAAGCTAAGCTAGCTATGCCTATCAACTACGAGTTACAAGATTCGTATATATAAATATCTTGAAGCTTGATCCTGAGTCTTAGCTGAATTAGCTGTGGACCTTGGTTTGAATCTTGATGCTCGCAAGCTGTAGGTGCTGGTTCTTTCTTCAGCATTGGATCAAAGTGGGACATGCGAAGCTTGTGACTTCAATCAAATTTTGAGCAGTCCGCATTCCTTATCTACTTCAGCATATTGAATTCACTTCTTTTGTTATTTTTCTTCTCTTTCTTTATTTTGGATTGAGACTCATCTTTTGGTCATCTCGAATCCTGTTCCTTGAGGTAAAACTTGTTCAGACACCAAAATAAACGAACAAGCAAAATGTTTCTGCCCCAGTTTTCAATAGGAAAACTTCGTGATTTATTTGCAACACAAAATCTAAACTACTTTTCATTGAACGTAATAAAAATCAAGATTGTGTATCATTGGGAATGAAGCCTTGAATTGGGAGAAATACCAGGTTATGCTGGAAAATGGTCGGGTGATGTCGAAAAAGAAAAAGGTCCTCGGGTTATGCCGGGGATATCCATGGGTTATGCCGGAATAAAAGAAAAAGATCTTTGGGTTATGCAAGGGAGATTCGCGGGTTATGCCAGGATAATAAAGAAAAAAGGCTCCTTGAGTTATGCCAGGGAGATCCGCGGGTTATGCCAGGATAAGAAAGAAAAAAGGCTCCTTGGGTTATGCTAGGGAGATCCGCTAGTTATGCCAGAATAAGAAAGAAAAAAGGCTCCTTGGATTATGCCAGGGTGATCCGCAGGTTATGCCGGGATAAGAAAAAAAGATCCTCGGGTTATGTCAGGGAGATCCGCATGTTATGCCGGAATTGAAAGAAAAGAGGCTCCTTGGGTTATGACAGAGAGATCTGCGGGTTATGCCAGGATAAGAAAGAAAAATGCTCCTTGGGTTATGCCAAGGAGATCCGTGAGTTATGCGGGAAAAAGAAGGCTCCTTCGGTTATGCCAGGGAGGTCCATGAGTTATACCAGGATAAATAAAAAGCTCATTGGATTATGCCACGGGGGGTCCGTGAGTTATGCCGGGATAAGAAACAAAAGCTCCTTAGGTTATGCCAGGGAGATCCGTGGGTTATGCTACGGAGGTCCATGGGTTATGCCAAAAGAAAAGAAAAAAGGCTCCTTGGGTTGTGCGAGGGAGATCCGCGGGTTATGTCGGGATAAGAAAGAAAAAGAGCTCCTTGGGTTATGTCAGGGAGATCCGCTGGTTATGCTAGGATAAGAAAGAAAAAAGGCTACTTGGGTTATGCCAAGGAGATCCGCGGGTTATGCCGGGATAAGAAAACAAAAGGCTCCTTGGATTATGCAAGGGAGATCCACGGGTTATGCCGGGATATCTAGGGAATGGGGCCCTATGCTACCATGATTTTGGTTTTTTTATTAGAAAATGCAAGAAAGACATTGGGGAAAATTCCCTTTTTGGTTGGTTCCCTTCTGCAAAGCCGTTTCAGCGCTTGTGCATTTTTTTCCCTTTTGGTTGCACTTGATTTTTTGCACGATTTCTTGAGTTGCACCAATTTCTAGTTTTCAAACAAAGAACAATTGTAAGTTTGAAATGATGGTTGGTTTTGTGGCCTTGATTATCTCAATCGCTTGATCTCGGCCCAGTTCCTGTTGAGAGCTTCTGCTGCTTACTGGTTTTGAAGATGAATCTCTCTCTTAAGCCGAAGGGCTCCACTTTCGGGCTTTCATGACGACTTGCCCGAGTGGGGCTTCGAAATTTTCATTTTATTTTGCTTTTAGGACCTTTGTCCTTGACTTTCTTTTCCTTTTTCTATAACTTTGATTTCAGAGCATCAGCCATCATGGCCAGTCGTGATTGGCGTGATGCACCCGCTGAGGTTGGGTACTTTTCTTTTAGCTTTTTCTAGGCAGAACCCTATAACACCAGTCTTTCCACCTCTTCTTTGTGTTAGTTTTGGAAACGTTAAACCCAATGTGATTCAAGTAAAAGTAAACAAAAGGGCAAGAAAATGAATTCAAAGAGAGGTGTCCCTTTCGGGGAGAACGGAAGGAATTATCTAGGGTGCATGCAGGCTTCAAATAGACATGACATGCTTCTTGGACTGATGCCCAACCCGCACAAACTTTCTAAACTTCTCATAGACTCATTGACCTGTGTTTCAAAAGGCTCCTTGCCAGGATCTTTCAGTGGTGGGAGATGTCTTCCTTTCGTCCGACGGCGCCCTTTGCGGGGTTTGGCCAATCGACCTCTCTCATTTGTCTTCTCACTGTCTCCCGATAGTGCTCTTTACAAGTTTTCACTAAACGGACTCTCTCATTTTCAGTTTCTCTACTCACAGTTGCCTTATGGTGCTCGTAGGTTTTCACTAATAAGACTCTCTCATTTTGTTTCTCTCAGTTTGATTTCATCAGATTCCGATAATGGTGTTTTCCTATTCCAACGCCTTTGCTAATTGATCAGAAGGACTTGGACAAGGTTTGGGTAAAAAGAATCTGGATTGATTTATAACTTTGGAACCGTCGGACTCATTTCCGAACCATTATGTCATCTGCTCCAGTTTTACCTTTTAGGTGGAATTGGAATTTTTGTTTTGGTATGACTGAACCCCAGAAAGAGGTTGCCTACGTATCCTTTTGGAATCAAGTCAGACGTAGTTCAGGAAAATACTTTGTTTTTGTTGTTTTCTGTTTGTTTTATTTTTCTCTCTTTTTTCAACATTTTTAAATCATTTTTCCATTTTTCATTTTTTAATTGTACTTTCGGGTTCCAAAGATGGTAATCAAGGAAAAGTAACCGGCTCAAAGGATTTGCAAAAGATTGATAGTGTTGGATAGTAAGAATGAAAGCCTTCGTTATCCCAATTGAACAAAGTCATTGCTGCAGAAAGCCTAGACATAGTAACTTTTTATTGCATCTGCATTCACAGCTGCTTCGGATCATTTCCTTTGATATTGCCCAAATAAAATTCTTCTCTCGGCAATATCTTTCTGATGATATATGGGCCCTTCAAATTGGGAACGAATTTTCCTTTTGTTTCTCGGTGATGATGAAGAATGCGCCTCAACACAAGTTGTCCCACTTCCAAATTCCTTGCCGCACTTTTTTGTTATAAGCACGGGCCATTCTTTGTTGGTACAACTACCCGTGGCAGACCGCAACAGTCTGATTTTCATAAATTAAGGTTACCGGTTCCAAACGAGTCTTAGCCCACTTACTGTCATCAATCTTGCTTCAACGATGATCCAGATAGCATGATCTCCACCTTTGTAGGTATTACAGCCTCAGTTCCGTAGATACAAAGGTACGGGGTTGGTCTTACCGATGTGCGCATCGTGGTGTGATATCCCAGTAATGCGAAAGGAAAGTTTTCATGCCATTGCCTGGAGCTTTGAATCATCTTTCTCAAAATCTTCTTGATGTTCTTGACTTCTGCTTCAACAACACCACTGGCTTTTGGTCAGTGAAGATAGAGATCCTATGCGTTATTTTAAATTGTTCGTATATCTCTCCCATCAAACGACTATTCAAATTTGTAACATTATCTGTGATAATATTTGCATGAATGCCAAAACGTTAAATAAGATTGGAGTGCACAAAATCTACCACCGTTTTCTTAGTGATTGATTTTAGAGTAATGGCTTCAACCCACTTCGCGAAGTAGTCAATGGCAACCAGTATGAATCTATACCCATTTGAGGCTTTTGGCCCGATCGGCCCTATGACATCCATGCCCCAAGCAACAAACAGCCAAGGTGTTGACATAGGATGTAGTTCTGTGGGAGGTGCATGAATCAAATCATTGTGCACCTGACACTGATGGTGCTTCCGAACAAAGCTGAAATAGTCTTTTTCCATGGTTATCCAGTAATATCCTGCTCGAAGGATTTTCTTTGCTAAAAACATACCCATTCATGTGGGGTCCGAACACTCCTGCGTGTACTTCATGTGTGATCCTTTCGGCCTCTTCGGCGTAAACATGTTTTAACAAGTTGAGGTCAGGGATCCTTTTGTAGTAGACATCACCACTTAATAAGAAACCACATGCATGCCGTCTAATGGTTCTCTTTTGGTCTCCAGTGGCTTGCTCGGGTATTCTTGCGTTTTTAGAAACCGTTTGATATCATGGTACCATGGCTGGGTGTTTGGTTCTTCCTCAACCATATTACAGTACCCGTGCCTTTTCCTGATTTGGATTTCCAAGGGATCAATGTGGGCATTAACTGGGTAGGGAAACATCGAGCCCAGAGTGGCGAGTGCATCCGATAGTTCATTGTGACAATGAAGGATGTACCTGAACTCTATTGACTTGGACCGCTTGCTAGATCTTCCACATATTGCCGAATAAGCTTAATATCTCGAGTTTCCTATTCTCCTTGGGCTTGCCGAATAATCATATATAAGTCTCCCCTAATCAACAACTCTTCAACATTTTGGTTGATCGCCATGTTCATACCTATAATGCATGCTTCATACTCAGTAGTGTTCTTTGTGTAGAAAAATCGAAGCCTAGCTGTGGACGGATAGTGATAACCAGCGGGCGAGATCAAGATTGCCCCAATTCCTACACCTTTTGCATTTACCGCCTAGTCAAAGAACATTTTCCAAGCAGTAGTATCTTCGGATATCGTCTTGATTGAGTTTACTTCTTCATCCGGGAAGCAGGTGTTCAAAGGTTAGTATTCTTCCTCAACCGGGTTTTCAACCAGATGATCTGCCAATGCATGGGCTTTCATTGCCATGCGAGTGACATAGACTCTATTAAATTCGATGAAAAAGATCTGCCACTTTTGACAATGTTCCCATGGGTATCAGTTTCTGGAATATGTATTTCAAAGGATCCAACCTGGTTATGAGGTAGGTGGTGTAGGCTTGCAGATAATGTCTCATTTTTCTGAGTGACCCAAGATAAGGCACAACGAGTTCTCTCCAACAGAGTATACTTAGCTTCATAGCTGGTAAACTTCTTGCTCAGGTAGTAGATCACCTATTCTTTCTTCCCAGTTACATCATGTTGTACAAGGACACAACCGAAAGAATTTTCCAAGACTGTTTGGTACAAGAAAAGAGGCCTCCCTGGCTCTGGTGGGACTAAGACTGGCGAATTTGACAGATATTCCTTGATCTTATCAATATCTTTTAGACATTCATCCATCCATTTGATTGCTGCATCATTTTTCAATAATTTGAATATGGGCTCACATGTGGATGTCAACTCAGTAGTGAACCGGCTGATATTGTTTAATTTGCCCAACATGCTCATCACATCTTTCTGATTTCTCGGAGGAGGCTAATCCCGGATAGATTTTATTTTTGTTGGATCTAACTCGATACCTCTACGGCTAACTATGAAGCCCAAAGGTTTGCCGGATGAGACTCCAAACACACATTTGGCAGTGTTCAGCTTCAAATCTTATTTGCGATTGCTCAAAGAATTTTTGCAAATCTCGAACATGGTCATCCCAGGTTTTAGACTCGTTGATTATTTCACCCACATACACCTCTATCTTTTGATGCATCGTATCATGGAAAATTGCATTCATGGCCCTCATGTGAATCGCCCCAGTATTCTTCAGACCAACGACATGACTCTATAACAGTATGTGCCCAGGGCGTGGTAAAGGAAATTTTCTCTGCTTCTTCTTCATCCATCAATACCTGGTGATATCCTGCGTAACAATCCACGAAGGATTGTATCTCATGGTTGGCGCAATTATCAACAAGGATGTGGATATTGGGAAAAGGGAATTTGTCTTTTACACTTTCCTTATTTAAATCTCTATAATCCACACACACCCGGGTCTTCCCGTCTTTCTTTGGAACCGGGACTACATTAGCTAGCCATGTGGTGTACCTAACAACTCGGATTACCCCTGCTTTCAACTGATTTGTGAATTTTTCTTTGATCTTGTCACTGATGTCTGTTTTAAACTTTCTTTGCTTTTGATAGACTGGCAATCTGGGTACGTTGGAAACTTATGAACCACTAGATGACCCCTGGCATGTCGTCATACGACCAAACAAATACATCTTTAAACTCAAACATGAGTTGGATTATTGCATCTCACGTTTTCTCATCTGTGTGAATGCTTATCTTGGTTTCCCTGGTTTCGTCAGAAGTTTCCAAGTTAACCGGCTCGGTATCATTTAAATATGGATTAGGTTTGTTTTCAAAATTTTCCAATTCTCTATTTATTTCACTAAAAGCCTCTTCCTCATTATATTTCAATTCTTGGTTTATTATTTCAAAATTAGACAGCGTGTTTGGATCTGGGCATGAAATCCGCAAGCATGTCATATTATTTAAAGCCTTATTATTAGAACTGAAAGAATAAATAAAAGATAAAAATAGCAAAATTAGAAAGAATAAAGAAACATGAACAATGAAATATTGATTTCATTTCTTGTAATTTGAAGATAACAAGGTTTATATTTAGAAATTAAAAGACAAGAAACTAATGAGAACATCCGAGTTACACCATGGAATAACTCGCGATGCAAAGTGGCAGGACAGGTCTACTGGGACTCCCGCGTAATTGGGAACGACGTAGCCTTCCAATTCTACAACTTGGCGTTCGTTGCCATATACAGCACCTCAACGGTGCTTGAGCCCTCTCCTAACTGAACCATGTGGGTTTCATATAATATATTTCTTATTGGCCCACCTATTTCTTCAATCTCTTCAACTATAAAGGCCTCATCATCCTCTTCTTCATTGTACTTTGGCTTGACAAAGGTCTCGTACAGATGTGGCAGTGGTTGAGGTAGAACCCATCCATCATTCTTTCTGTCGTCCGCCCATTTTATGTCACCTAGAGTAGGTTGGAAGCCTACCACGAAGAACTTCTCAATTGTAGGAAGGGTAACTAGTTCAACTATTCTTGCAAGGACTTTCCAAGTCTCTTCCTTGGTTTGAAGTCGTGTCGGATCATTTATTTTGCCACCATGATTGAGGCTTTGGAAAGGAAGGGTTGGGGCAAGAGTTTCCTTCTTCATACTGGTCTGCCACCACAACTTCAATGGCCTGATAAACTATGTCCTCGCTGCCTTCTCTCGCTTCAAGACATGGTGCTGAAGGGTCTCGATAAATTGATTGCTTGTCCTCCCCATGGACCATGATTTCTTGATCCTCATGCTCAAATTTTACCATTTGATGAAGAGTGAAAGGTACATCCCCTGCTGCGTGGATCCATGGCCTTAACAGAAGAAAGTTGTTGGATATGTCCATCTCTAGAACTTGGAAAGTCACCTCATGTCCACCAGGCCAATGGTCAGAATTAGATCGATCTTTCTAATTGTTTCCCTTTTAATATCGTCGGAGGCTCGTACGCAGACATTATTGGAACGAATCCTTGAAGTCCCAATTTCCATGCCTTGTAGTGTTGAGTGTGGGCAGATGTCCACCCGAGAACCTCCATCCACCATAACCTTTTTCACGTAGTATCCTTCACATTTCACAGTTAAGTGCAAGGCTTTGTTATGTGCAGCGCCTTCTGGAGGCAAGTCATTTTTGCTGAATCAAATCTGGTTGAAAGAAAAAAATCTTTCCGCCATTCTTTCTAATTGCTCCACAGAAGTCTCAGCTGGCACTTATGCCTCATTAAGGGTCTTGATTAATACCTTCTGGTGTTTGGGGGATTTCATCAACAAATATAGCATGGAGAGTTTTTCAGGAAGCTTTCAAAGCTGGTCAACCACTTCATAATTCGCCATCTTCATTTTTTGAAAGAAAGCTTCCGCCTCTTCGGCACTCACGGGTTTTTTTAGCTGGGAAGCGTTTCCCGGTGGCGTTGTTCACTTCTTCCAAGTTGGAGTACTTTTCCACAAGGTAATTTTCTTGAACCTCTCTTGAGATTTCTTTGCCCTTATACATCACCACTGTTTTATGATAGTTCCAAGGCACCTCAGAAGGATCTTTCATGGGCCTTTATGGTGCGCGGCCAATAACCACAGGCTCACTCAGACTTGGTGGATTAGTTGGACCCCGCACCACAAAATCTCCCTTGGGCTTGTACATTTGGGTAGACTTGTTCATTTTAAATCATGGGAGGACTCAAATTCATCTGCTTTTCCTTGCGACCCCAAGGGACATAGAGAACAACATCTTTGGCAGGTGCTTCCCCAGTTCCTGCTTCAATTTTCTTCTCTGATTTTGAGTGGGTGGCTTTGTTCTTTTGCTCCCCCTTATTCTTCTTTGGGGAAGTTTTCGGTTTGCTCTCTACATCAGCAATGGTGATGATGGCCTTCAATGCCGGGTCAAATTCCTTATCTTTACAGATTATTCTGATTATCGTCCCGTTGTTTGGATCAACAATGGGTTATTGGTCACATTGGGGATATCCTTGTCTCTAAACACTATATTCCTTTGTTCGATCAAATCCTCCACGGCTCTTTTCAAGGTGCAACAATTTTCTACATCATGCCCTTCAGCTATTGAGTGATAAGTGCATCGGGCGCCCCATTGATAGAAGGGTGATTCTGGGTTTTGCCTGTTAGGAGGTACGGGCTGCAGCAGACCCATTTGGACAAGCTTTGGAAATATACTGGAGTAGGATTCACCGATTGGTGTAAAGGTTTGCCTCCTGGGTGGCTCATAGGGAGGGAAGTTGTTTTGTGGAGGACGGGGTTTATAATGGTTTTGGCGAGGTGGCTAGTTTCTTCGAAATGGAGCTTGGTTCCTGTTAGCTTGATGCTGGGGCCGAATAAAAGGTAGAGCATTCATGACCGCATATGGCTGAGGATCATAGGCCATGTCCTAGTGAGGGTAATAATGCTGAGGGGTTCTTTCTGGGAACATAGATCTGGGAGCACGGTGTCTTCTTACACTTGATGTTGCCATGGATGTTTCTTCTTTCTTCTTGCCTTATTCTACTCCTTCAGCCCCACCCTGAATGTCTTGCGGGGTTTCTTTATTAGCGGATTTGCTTAGAATTATGCCATTTTTCAATCTATTCCACCATTTCACCGATTTTTATAGCTTCCGCGAACGGTTTACCTATAGCTGACATCATATTCTGAAAGTAGTCATTTTCCTAAGCTTGGAGGATCACCGTGACCATTTTGACCTCATCCATCGGAGGCTTTATTCTAGATACTTTCTCATGTCAGTTGATTGCATACTCCCGGAAGCTCTCCGAAGGCTTCTTTTTCAAGTTTGCCAACGAGTTTCTATCTGGAGAAATGCCTATATTGTAATGGAATGTTCTAAAAAAGTCTCAAGTGAGGTCGTGCCAGATGTGCCAACGAGATATGTCTTGATCCATATACCCCTTGGAGGCAATACCAATCAGACTTTCTCCAAAATATACCATGAGTAACTCTTCTTTTCCTCCAACTCCTCGCAACTTATTGCAATATTTCTCAAGATGAGAAATAGGATCCCAATGTCCATCGTACTTTTCAAACTTTGGAGTTGTGAATCCCAAAGGCAAGTGCATGTGAGGGAACATGCATAGATCAACATAGGACACACCTTTCTGCCAACTCAGACCCTGTATGTTCTTGAGGCTTTGCTCCAAGTTTCTCATCCTCTTTGCAATTTCTTCCTGTTTGGGAGTTTTGAGAGTCTTTTCCTGTCCCGCAGTGAACTTAAATTGAGGTGGCTGAGGATAAGTATAAGGGGTGAACTGTGGAGGCTCCATTTGGAAGATGGATGTTTGGAATGCAAAGGCCGAAAGATCCAAAGTGGGCCTAGGCAATGCATGTTGTGTTGTGGCTGAGCATGGGGGAGCGGTGAAGATATTGGAGGTTGCTCTGGACATGAACACCTCCTGATCTTGGAAATAGTTCGGGGAATCCGGGATGGCAGTTGGTGGCTCTCTTCCATTCGCCGAAGCATTCCACATTTCCATGACTTGAAGACATAAGATCATCTCTCTTTAGCCACTACAGATTCTGAGGTCGGATGCCCTAGATCGGGCTATTATCTGCGATGGGAACCATTGGAAAGATCATTTCTAAAGACATACCGATACTCCCCTTTGATCTAATAAAGTATGGATGTGAAGACAGGTTACCACGAAAAACCAACCACTGTTTCAATAAAACCTGCCCTGGGTGACAGCAGCAAATAGTTAGTTTGAGATGAATAATAGATATTTAATTGAAAGTTGGGGTGTGATGCATCTATACATTTAAATGGTTTCTACATGTTTTGCAACGGTCGCATGCTTCATCCCGGCTTTTCTGATTTTTTCCAATTTTCTTCCTTCAATTTCCACTCTGCTTTCCTGCTTTTTCCTTTCTTTTGTCGTTTTCTCTCATTTTTCTCATTTTTCTTTTTTTTTTTCATTTTCTTTTCTTATTGGAGTTATTTACAAAATATGGCCGGATACGATAAGGATTGCCTACGTATCACGACGCTGCATGAATCAGATCATTACGTAGTTCATTAAAAATGAATGCGAAAAGTAAAGAAACAATTTAATGGGGAATTTTCAATTTTCATTAATAAAAATTCTATTACAAAATATGTTAACTACTCATTTTCTAGGAAAGAAAAACTACAAAGAGACTCAAAATAAAGGAAAACACAGACTTGATGCTTGAAAAATTAGGAATACATTAAAGTTTCTACTACTGGGGCCGGCGGGCCTATGTGCGATACCCCCTTGTAGTCGCTCCAAATCACCCATACCTTGAAGGAAAAAGTCATCATTGCAGTAAAGAAGGTTGTACAAGTCATATTCTCGCACGCTTGTTATTTCTTGGTGGCATAGTCAGCGATGGACCTAATCCTTTCTCTAATTTGGCCTTTCTCCTAAAATAACTGCCCAATCTGCTGGTTCCTGGCTTCCAACACTTGGGAGTGAAGAAAGTGATGATTTTGCAATTTATGTATGTCTTTCTCCAATTGAGCCATCAACTTAGAACAACGCTCCCTATCATCCTTGAAATCTTTAGCCCGTTGGGATGCCTCATCTTCAAGAGTAGTCACCTTTCTTCTCAGGCTAGTGATGGTCCCTTCATTGTTTCTCTTCATTTGCTGCACAAATCTTGCTCGTTCTTCTGCTTTCTTTGTCCATTATGCTCGGATTTTTGCTATATTATCTTCAGACTTTTTCAGGTCTTCTTGGCACTCGAGGACTTTCTTTTTTAGACCACTTATAAATCTTTCATTAGTCCGACTTCTTTCCGGGTTATTGGCAGCAATTTTTATCTTTCTGATCTGAGCTTTTAGGGCCTCATTTTCCTGGGTTAGTTTCTTCTTTTCTCCCATGTCTGTGGTGGTCTGAACACCATTTTAATATAGAAACTCCATGACTTGCCTTTCTAATTGGCTTATTTGGGCTCGATACTCGTTCTTCTTAGTTAACCAATCCCATTTCACCTGGGACCCATCAGTAAGTTGTTGGACATGTGGTCTCTTTGCAGCCCTTTCAGAAATCTGGAATCTTTTGCCAAACCAATCCATGTACTTAGGGTCCACTTCGCCTCTATCTCGGTCTCGCACTATGGTCTTAGATTCATGAAACCTACACTCATTCCATACTTGGCGAATTTTCCCTTCTGGAAATGCAGCTTTTGGGCACAGTTCAATGACATGTACAGTGCCTCAGTGGCAGGAACCCATCCAAATGCCCACTCAATCTTATCGGCAGTCAGGGATCTCATATGTGCAAGCCAAGCTTCAGTACCAGTAGGCAAATCAATACCTGCTACCCGGGTTTCAAATTCTTCAATGTAGCTCAATCGGTCAAACCATAATTCATGTAACCAATCTGGTGACAGAGGTGTTCTTGCATCCATAACAATAGTAACAAATTGCAACCCTGGAAAAACTTTCCGCCTTCCCGACAGATAGTCAAGGCTCGATAGATTTCATATACGATAAGAGCAAACGCACTGCTGTTGGATTTTTCGATTGCAACATCGATCATTCCCACAAGACCTATGTCTATATTCCTATCTTTTTGTGGACATAGCACAACTCCCAGGAAAGCTACCATGAAATCTAAACCCCGCCTTGCCTCCCATTTATCTTTATTTTTGGCATGGGTTAGCCCAGTGTTTGGCTCTTCAAAACCTTGGGGTTACTATATCGATGGTACAGGAAATGAAGTATGCAATACTCTTTCGATAGATATCCGTCCTGAACATCCCGACTAATATTCAGCAAATCCAGAAATCTGTGGGGAGATACTGGTCTTGGTGCCAAAGGATATCGGCTTCTAAGATTTCCACTCAGGCCCGCATAACCCGCAACTTCCTCCAATGTAGGTGTGAGCATAAAGTTAGAGAAACGAAACACATTGCAAGTCGGGTCCCAGAAAGGTATCAAAGCTTCAACTATATCCAACCTTGGCTTGACGTTCAATACTCCGATGAGACCTCCATGAGCTTTTACCACTATTTCTCCTCTACCCTTTTCTAGATCATTCCACAATATATAGAGCTTCAAGGGGATTTTCTTAAGGAATGTGAAGGGTTCAATTTCATTCGTGCTCACCCGGCACATTTATTAAGGTCATCTAAAGACTTATTTTAACTTAAGAGAAAAAGTAAAATCGTTTATTCAAAATTTTCATTTCAAAAACAAAACCTCGGCGTTGCAGATACAAACTTGTAGCACCTCAGGGGAGAAAATTTTAAGACTGTGTCCGCTAACCTATAAAAATTACCCAAGTGGATGTTCTTGCAAAAATAACCTTCTGACACCTTTTTGGTGACATTCGGCTTATTTTAAAACAAGAGTGGCACCACCTGAGTTATTTTTGAAAAAAATTTAAAATTTTGTTATTTTTGGGCTATTTTTGCAAAAGGGAAATTGGACGCGATGAGGGTTGCCTACGTATCCCACATCCAGTGGGAATCAAACTGGCGTAGTTCAGGTAGACCAACTTTTTTTTATATTATAAACCTTTCTTTTTCTTGTATTTTCTCAAAAATACGGCAGAGTTTCAGTACTATTTGGGTATTAGTTTTTCAAACCAGGTGATTACCCTCACTTAACACTAACATTGCTATTCTCTTTTTAATTCTCTCCCATTATCTATAAGCCGGTCAATATGCAGATCCGAAGAAAATAAATGCATAAGTAGCAAGTAAGATGCATCATGATGGTCTTTTCATATCAGGTCAACTTCCCTAGATGGACCCAACCGTTGTGTTGAGTCCCCTAAGTCAAATGCACGTGATGCAAACAAACGTTCCTTCTAGGGATCCAACATAAGGCTTTGTTTTACAAGGTTTAAAACTGGGTTTATTGTGCTAGACCTTGCTTTTCTGAGCGGACATATCGAGCCAGGGAGGCAGCGTACCGGGAATACAGAAGCTTCGCCGGCTTAGCGACTTGTCCGAACCTCGTTCTAAATGGGATAAGACTCTAAACAGAAGATAAGTCACACGAAGTGCACCTTTCTACATGATTTAGAAGACTTAGAGAGAGGAAGGGTTTTGTAGCAGTTTATATGTACAATTCACCAAATATCAAACTGGTAAAGCATTTAGCACATTAGGATGAAACATGTAGGGAAATCAGATAAAGCCAATCATAAAAGCTATTCTAAGCTTGAATTATTGAACCCTGAACTGAAGTTCTGGGTTTGGATCCCCAACAGAGTCACCAGAGTTATGACACCTCCTTTTTTACACACCACCCCGAGGGTAGTATAAGGCAGTTTTTCCACTTTAAGTGACATTATTCGAAATAGGATTATTTATTAAATTTAGAGTCGCCACTTGGGATAGGTTTGTTTTTTGTGTCCCAAGTCACCTATTAATTTTAAATCCCAAGCCGAGGAAGATTTAGACTTTCCTTGTGAAATCTACGAACAAAAAATTCTGAATAAGGAATTCTATTAACCTAGGGGAAGGTGTTAGGCACCTCCGGATTCCAAGGTTCTAGATCACTAAAACTATCATAATTGGCCTATTACGTGATTAAATACATGTTTCAACCTAGAGTGAAATTTTAAATTATTTAATGCTTTTGATTAATTTTAAGGAAAATTGAACGCCGTCTAAAACGTATTTTTGTATCGCGTCACATGAAATGCACCCGCAATCCGAAACACCTTTATTCAATATTTTGGGACTTGGATTTGGGTCACATAAAATGCACACCCGAGTTTAATAAGGTAAAATTATTAAATAACGCACCTAATGCAACTAACGCGTTGTTAACTTTGCGAGAGGCCATGAAAATTTGCTAAATGGCATGTCCCGAGTTCTAAGGATTTTAAAGATATCATTAAAGAGGGCCACGCAATTTATGATTTTATATGGCGCGGCGCACCTCGAATCCATTTTTAAAGGATGCTCTAATATTAAAGAGGGACATAACTATTATTGTCTAATACGGCTCACCTCCAACCTAATTAATGGGCTTAATCAGTTAAGAATAAATGTGACTGAAAGTTTCCATCCAATTAATTAAAGATTGACATGAGGGGAACTACTCATTTCGAACGTAGGATTAACCCATCATAAATGGACCAAGGGCCCAACAAATAATAGGTGCGATCAAATATGGCCATAGGATTAATGTATGAAAAAACTGGGCTCCAAATGAAGCTAGGCCCAATGGTATGTTCACAACAGGGCAATGATTAGAAATCGGCCCTCGTTAGGCCTGTTTCTTGCGATCTGACTGTCACATACCCATGACACAATAATATAGGCATAATAGACATTATTTACATAAACATGATATCTAATTAACAGATTTGAATTATGATTTAAATCCTTTTACTTAGATTAACTGAAACTTCAATCAACTTCATTTTAAAAATAAAATGTTGGGCCTGAAAATGAACCTAGATTCGAATAAGGAGAGCTTCCCGCAGGGACATAATCCTTAGCTAAAATCTGTGATTCAACTCACAGGTCTGCTCTTTTAGCTTACTTTTCAATTGCAAATAAATGGACAAACTACAGTAATTAACATATTCAAACTAAAGAAGATATATAAATGATTGAATTTTGAATTTTTGCAGATCTTGAAACTCTAGTCAAATGATCCCAAAGCTAAAACTATGTAAGTTAAACACCGAAACATGGAACCATTTCAAACATCTACTAGCCAAAGAATTAACACTGGTATCAGCACACATATTAGTCCTAAAATCATTTTCAGACTCAGACAATATTCAAAATTTAACCTTTAAACTAACATGATAGCAATCATTGAAAACACTTAACATGGATTGCTAAAGTTAAACTATACTAGAGCTAACACTACCAAATAGGATATAAATGAGTTCAACAGTCCGTATACACAATTGCTCGAATGTTCGACCAAAACTTAAAAGACTACAAGTTAATAAAAGAGCATCCTGCATTCTAAACAAACTATTACAATACCAAAATAAGCCAGCTAGGCAAACGATCATTACACTTCGTTATTTAGTTTAGAAATTCTATGCAAGTAATTGACATTGACGATTTAAAGATAACCATCATTTATTCATGAAACTTCAATCAATTACAACATTAATCGTCTCATCTTCATCAACCAGTGAGTTTTAAGGATAGGTACCTGGAAATTGAAAGGGAAAATAGGTGAGGAATCAACAAGAAGTTTCGAATGTCAGCAACAGGGTTAAACCGGAAGCAACCAAGGGAAATCAGCTTTTGAAACAAGTTCGAACCATCATGATTATTAAATAATATTGAGCAATCAAAAACCACCCAAAATTGAACCAAAGCCGCAAACCAAAGGAAATAAAGCCATTTTTTTTAACTCTTTGGATATCCAAAAATGATTTCAAACTTCAAAGCTTCAGGAATCAACTATGGAACAATGAATTGTTTTGTATTATTTTAGCCGTCTGTATTTGCTCTCTTTATTAGTTCTTCCCCAAAATCTGACTTCAATACAAAGGAAAATATGCCTTTATTGGCAAGAAATTAGGGCAACCTTAAAGTTTAATTTTTACCCCTTAGGTCCCTGAGTTTATGACTTGTTTTCCAAGTTAAATATGAAATTTACTAGCAAACCCATACTAGAAGCTTATGAAAACTATTGCCAAAGATTCCTTATGTCCTATTTCCCAAACTACTCTTTGTATCCTTGAAATATACCTTGAGGATCAACCTGGATCAAATTGACCCAAGGCATGTGTCACGACCCAATTCCCAAACCCGGCCATGATGGCGCCAATCCTGAAAACAAGGCCAGCCAACAGAACAACAATGATTTATTTAACAATTAATAACTATAAATAAATGAATGATATGACTTATTAGCAATAATAACTGATATTTATCACTCTCCATAACCCGACCGGGGTATCATAAGTCAGGAGCATCAAAGGAGTAGGAACACTACTATAGGGCTAATAATTTATATATGTAAAATAAAAACCGAAATTCAAAGATGAAGTGCGGTGCCGCGAACGCTGCGGTCACCTTCCTCAACTAATATAGTATGACCTTCAGTCCGCTAATAACCCGCTACCGGGTGAACAATGCCTGCAATTGCATGCGAGGTGCAGAGAGTAGAGTGAGTACTTCCAACTCAGTGGTAATAAGAGTAAATAATAACTGCATGATAGGAAATCAAGTAAAAACACTCCATCATACTATATAGGACAGTACAAACCTTGAGAAAACGGTATTTCCATGACAATCCTTTAGAAAACATCTAGCTCAGTTAAAAACCTCTTTTGAAAATATCCTTCGTGTTTCTTTTTAATAGTTAAGAATATGAATGCGGTATCATGTAGTACAATTCCGCACACAAGTCAGCCACTCTGGCACAACACTCTATTAAATAACACCAGGGTATCTGGTACACTATGCAAGAAATAACATGGATGCCAATGATATGAGAGTGCTAAATGTTATGCCACGTATTAAACACAAGAATCAATGCATGAATGCAATACAATGCACATGACCATTGCGGCGTACAGCCAGATCCATTTGGGTACCTGCACTCATTGTGGGGGTTCAGACTCCGAAGGGGCTCCTACAGCCTAAGCGCAATATCAATATCACACCGTTGTGGCGCGCAGCTCGATCCATCCTCACTCCAGAAATGCATACATAACACTGCTGCAGCTTGCAACCCGATCCATACTCAGTCCAAAAATGCACATAAGCCCCTTCGGCAATAGTAAAATAGCAGTTCTAGCTCAAAACGTCAGTATAATATCATTTAAGTTTTCAAATCATAGAAAGATGACTGAGTCTGCAAAACAGTATTTAAAACCTTGGACCAAGATCAAATACTATGCACAGTAATACAAAAGCAGTAATATCAATCCCTGAAGGATTCAAATAATAGGCACGAGGCCCAAATAATGGCAATATGCCAAATCATGATAGCATCAAGTAGTTTCAGTCAATCACGCATTAAAATCAACAACCGGGACGGACCAAGTCACAATCCCCAACGGTGCTCTACTCCATGCTCATACTTGGCGTGCAAGTCACGACAATGCATCACTATGATGTGCAAATCCGGGGTTTCAAACCCTCTGGATATCATTTACAAGTATTACTCACCTCGAACCAACGAGATCTCTAGCCCGCGATGCCTTTGCCCCTCAAATCGGCCTCAACGCACATCGAAACTAACCAAAAGCAGAGCAAATGCATCACACTATGCCAAGGAAACAATACTCAATCGAAAATAGTCAAAATATAGCAACAATCTCCAAACTAGCAAAACCCGAGCCCCGGGCCTGCTTCTCGAAAAATTATAAAACATACAATACTGGATTCCCCATCTCGCCACGAGTCCATGCATATCAAGAACTCCCAAATTCGAGCTCAAATGACCTATCAAATTCCAATTTGAAATATAAAAACTCAAGCCCTAGCTTTACCCTTTATGATGAATTTCAACCAATTTCCATGTAAAATCTAACATAAACACGTGTATTTCCTGATGCAAATGTTTAAACTCGCCGTTAGCTACCCAAAATCACCCCGAGGCCTCTAGGACCTCAACCAAGGGCACCAACATATCCTAAATTATCACACAAACTTGTTCCAATCATCGAAACACATCAAACAACACTAAAATCATCAATTTACCTCGAATTCAAGCCTTAGTTTGTCAAATTCTTCCGAAACTCTCTTTCGATTAAAAACTCGACCAAACAACGTCCGAAATACTTGAATTAAGCACACACACCCAAAATCACCTAACGGGGCTACCACAATTCTAGAAATTCCATTCCAACCCTCGGATCAAAATCTTACCTATCCACCGGAAATCGCCAAAATTCAAACTTCGCCAATTCAAGCCTAATTCTGCACCGAACATCCAATATCAATTCTGATCGCACTCCTAAGTCACAAATCACTCTCCTATGCTAATCAAATCACCGGGAATCACATCTCATCCCTCTAACTCAACAGTCAATATTCGGTTGACTTTTTCAACTTAAGCTTTCCTTAAAGAGACTAAGTATATCATTTCTTATAAAAACCAGTCCAAACTAACTCTAACACACCAAACACCGCTATTGAAATATGAAGAAGCAAAAAACGGGGAAAACAGAGCATAACACATGAGACGATGGGTCGGGTCATCACATCCTCCCCATCTTAAACAAACACTCGTCCTCGAGAGTACCCAGAGTTCTACTAGAAGCCAACCAATAAATGAATGACCTTACCAAATATATACCCGGGATGATCCCACATCACCCTGACATACACAGGCACCGATAATACAACATAACTTAAATTTCACAGTCCATTGATAATAGGCTAATTTTTTTAGTATAGCCTATATTTTAGCTCAAATAAGGATGGGTTACTATTTTAAATGTTAAACTAAATACAAAAAAAATTGGCTCTAATAGTGACATTAATTTCTCGCATGAGTTCAATAACTTAATGAGGATTTATGATGGAAAACATGTAAAAATTGGAGTCAAATGAAGAAAAGTTGAGCAGCAACATATTACACTTGGGAAAACCCCACTAGCGCCGCGGACGTGCGCTGGTCATGCGCTCCCGCGCTAGTCCAGAAATGTGGGCAGAGTGAAACCTCACTAGCGCAGGACGTGCGTTGGTCATGTGCTCCCACGCTAGTCCTGTCCGGAAAGGGCAATTATTGAGGGATTAATTTGTCATTTGAAAAAGTAGTACACTAAATTATCATAAAGCAAAAGTTCCATTATGAATCATCATCAGATTTTGAGGGGAGCCAAGTGGAAAAAGACTATTCATTTTTGGAGAGAAGCCATTGAAGACTCATCTTGAATCAAGGAGAAAGAGAAAAATACTACCTTGGATCAAGAATTAAAAGTGTTCTTTCTAACCTTCTTCTAGTTGCTTGTTCATAATATGTTTAAGACTTTTATTGTGAGTCTTGTATGATCATGAGTGGCTAAAACACCCATTGTTCTGGGGTTGTGATTAATTCACCAATTATATTTTTTTCTAAGTAACTCGCCTTTTCTTATAATTCACTCATGGTTGTAAATTAATCGATAGATGCTCTCATATAATTCACTCGTCTTCTAGTTGCTTGTTCATAAATTCTCCTAGATTGGCAGGGAGAGAGTAGCAGACACACAGTGCAATAAACTACAGGGGTTCTAGATTTAGATGTCATCTCGGCATTATCAGCACAGATTTCTGCACTGACAAATCAAGTCAGCCAAATGAACTTGGGCATACAACAAGCAGTAGGTACAATAGGTTCAAGCTTTTTGTGAAATATGGGGCGAAGGGCACACGAGCGACATATGTCCTGCAAATCCTGAGTCTGTCTGTTTTGTGGGTAACCTGAACAGGGGCCAACCAAATCAATATAGGAACACTTCCAATCCCAATTGGAGGAACCACCCAAACTTCTCTTGGGGTAGAAACCAGGGCACTCAGAATCAATACAGGCCTCAAGCACCTCAACAACAGCATAAACCACCTCAGGTTGAAAAAAAACAAGCTCTGCAAGTCACCTTGAAGAAATGTTCAAAAAGATGATGATTGAACAACAAACCCTTACCACAACATTGAGAAATGTGGAGCGTCAAATGGGACAGGTTGCTAGTACTCAAAACACTAGACCAACTGAAGCTCTTTTAAGTGACACTTAAGCAAATCTTATGGCACCAGTTAATGCCGTGTCGTTGAGAACTGGGAGAAAACTAGAAGAAGTTCCTCCTAAAAAGAGGAAACAAGTGACTTTTGAAGAAATGCCATCCAATATAGAATCAACATTAGAGAAAGCCAAGGAGCCAGAGAAATCGGATGAAGAGGTGATAGCTGAGAAATCACCACAATTGGTTGCAAGGCCACCACCTCCATTCCCTCAAAGATTGCCGAAAGTAAAGGACAACGCTGCATATAAAAGGTTCCTTGACATCTTGAAGTAGGTACAGATTAATATTCCATTGGTTGACATCTTGCAAGAAGTACCCAAATATGCAAAGTACATCAAGGAGATTGTGCAGAATAAAAGGAGGTTGACCAAGTTTGAGACTGTGGCACTTACTGAGGAGTGCAGTTCTAGAATTCAAGGCAAGCTACCTCAGAAATTGAAGGAACCGAGTAGATTCACTATCCACATTGCCATTGGTAAACATGATGTTGCGCGAGCTTTATGTGATCTTGGAGCGAGCCTAAACTTGATGCCGCTATCTGTGTTCAGACAGTTGGGATTGGGTGAACCATGCCCAACAACAATTATCTTACAGTTAGCTGATCGTTCCCTTGCCCATCCCGAGGGAGTAATTGAAGATGTGCTAGTTCAAGTGGGTTCTTTCATATTTCCTGTTGATTTCATCATCCTGGATTACGAGCCTGATCAGGAACTGCCATTTATTTTGGGGCATCCATTCTTATCCACAAGACGAGCTATTATTGATGTTTGCAAAGGAAAGACAACAATGAGAGTAGGAGACCAAGTGGAGGTATTCAATGTTTATAGAGCATTGAAGTTGCCAACCATTATGAAGAGTTATCCATGATATCTGTGGTGGAGAACGATTCTACATAGTTAGTACCCTATATGAGCTCTTCAGATCCTGTTTTATGAGTTCTGATTGGGGATGCATAAGATAGTGAAGATGATAGAATAAGAGAGATAGAGCAAGTGTTAGATATGTCTTGCAGTTATGTATATAGTTTTAGGAAATTTGAAGAGCTGGACATGCCTGTAACTCGGACTGTCCCCATGCCATCTATTGAAGAAGCTTCGAAGCTAGAACTCAAGCCCCTTCCAGCACATTTATGCTATGCTTATTTGGGGAACTCTGACACTACGCCTATAATTATTTCATCCAGCTTGACTAGCACTCAAGAAGAAAAATTCTTAGAGTCCTCCGCGAGAGTAAAATGGCCATTGGGTGGACTATAGCTGACATCAAGGGAATTAGTCCATTGTTTTGCATGCACAAAACCTTTTTAGAGGATGGACACCGTCCCAGTATAGAGCATCAAAGGAGATTAAATCCCATCATAAAGGAGGTAGTGAAAAAGGATGTGATCAAGTTGCTTGATGCATGTATCATTTTTCCCATTTCTGATAGCAACCGGGTGAGCCCGATTCAATGTGTTCCCAAAAAGGGAGGAATGACTGTCATTGAGAATGAAAAGAATGAGATGATCCCCACTCGCACTATTATGGGATGGAGAGTATGCATTTATTACAGAAGATTAAATAACGCAACTCGCAAGGATCACTTTCCACTTCCGTTCATTGATCAAATGCTAGACATGTTAGCCGGGCATGAATATTATTGCTTTCTTTATGGTTATTCAGGATACAATCAAATTGTCGTATGCATAGAAGATCAAGAGAAGACTACGTTTAGTTGTGCTTATGGCACTTTTTCTTTCAAGCGAATACCATTTGGTCTTTGTAACGCTCCAGCCACTTTCCAGAGATGTATGATGGCTATTTTCACCGACATGGTGGAAAAATTTGTAGAAGTGTTTATGTATGACTTTTGAGTTTTTGGGTCGTCTTATGATGATTTCTTGAAGAATCTAAGCAAGGTACTCACCCGCTGTGAAGAAACAAATTTGATACTTAATTGGGAAAAGGTACGAGAAGGCATCGTTTTAGGTCACAGAGAGTCAGGGAGCGGCATTGAAGTTGATAAGGTTAAAGGTAGAGGCGGTTGAAAATTACCTCCACACCTTTCTATAAAGGGTGTCCAGAGATTCCCGGGACATGCGGGTTTCTATTGGTGCTTTAATAAGGATTTTTCAAAATTTGCCACTCCTATGTGCATGCTGCTGGAGAAAGATGTGGGTTTCAAATTTGATGATGCTTGCCTCAAAGCATTTGAATAACTTAAAAAGAAGTTGGTGACTGCTCCCATTATAGTAGCACCCGATTGTTCTTTACCATTTGAACTCATGTGTGATGCGAGTGAACTTGCTATTGGGGCAGTATTGGGCCATAGGAAGAACAAGGTGTTTTACTCCATATACTATGCGGGTAAAACTCTTAATGATGCACAGCTGAATTACACTACTACTAAGAAGGAATTGTTAGTTGTGGTGTGGGCTTTTGAGAAATTCCGAGCATAGTCCATAGCAATCATGCGGCAATCCGGTATTTGTTCACAAAAAAAGAGTCTAAGGCCAGGTTGATGCGCTGGGTTTTGTTGCTGCAGGAATTTGATATGGAAATATGAGATCAGAAAGGGACAGAGAACCAAGTAGCTGACCACTTATCAAGGCTGGAAAATCATGATCACATGGAAGAGGGTGGACAAATTAAAGAGGTGTTTCCAGATGAGCAACTCTTTGCGATAACCCAAGACCATCCACCATGGTATGCAGACTATGTGAATTACCTTGTGAGTGGGGTTCTTTCTCCTGAAATGAAATTTGAAGCAACAAAAGAGATTTCTACATGATGTGAAATTCTACTACTGGGATAAGCCTTATTTGTACAAGCAATGTGCTGACCAATTGATGAGGATATGCATTACTGAAAAAGAAATAGAATTAGTGTTGTATGATTGTCATGCATCACCGTACGGGGGCCATCATGGAGGGGATAGAACAACTGCAAAAGTGATACAATCCGGTCTCTTTTGGCCAACTTTATTCAAGGACGCACATGCACTCGTAAAGAAGTGTGATCAATGTCATAGAACAGGAACAATCACCAGAAGGCATGAGATTCCTTTAAATAACATCCTAGAAGTTTTGCTTTTCGATGTTTGGGGGATAGATTTTATGGGGCCATTTCCACCATCCAGAGGGAACAAATACATTCTGCTAGCTGTTGACTATGTGTCAAAATGGGTGGAGGAAATTTATTTGCCAACAAATTATGCCATGGTGGTGGTTGCGTTCGTGAAAAAGAACATATTCTCAAGATTATGGACTCCACGTGCATTGATTAGTGATGAAGGGACTCATTTTTGTAATTGATTGTTTAATAACCATCTAGCTAAATATGGAGTTCGCCACAGAGTTGCCACAACATACCACCCGCAGAAAACTGGGCAGCAGAGATCTCAAACAGGGAAGTTAAGCAAATACTGGAGAAAACTGTGAATATGAATAGAAAGTTTGGGCTGCCAAACTGGATGATGCTCTATGGGCATACTGAACGACTTACAAGACGCCAATTGGAGCATCCTCTTACAAGCTAGTCTATGGGAAAGCATGAAACCTACCAGTTGAGCTCGAAAACAAAGCGTATTGGGCCATCAAGAAGCTCAACATGGACCTTGAAGTCGCAGGTGAGAAAAGACTGCTGCAGTTGAATGTACTAGATAAATTCAGGTTGCACTCTTATGAAAATTCCAAGCTATACAAAGAAAGAACAAAAAGATGGCATGACAAACATATAGAGTCGTGTCACTTTGAGCCACGACAACAGGTATTGCTATTCAATTCTAGACTTCAGCTGTTTCCCGAAAAGCTAAAGTTGAGATGGTCAGGCCCTTTTGAGGTGGTAAGAGTCACTCCTTATGGTTCAATCGACTTTTGCGCTTTAAACAGCGACCGGAAATTCTTGGTGAATGGTCATAGAGTTAAGCACTATTGGGGAGGTATGTTTAATCGTGACAAAAACAAAACTGTGCTAGCTAATGAGTGAGCTAAACTAATCATACCGCAACATTAAGTCAGGCGCTGTGTGGGAGGCAACCCACAAGTGTATTGTTAATATAGGTTGTAAATAAGAACGTTATAATATGGCCTTCTTTAGAGTTCAAACAATTAAATAATAAATAACATAAAATAAAATATAAAAAAAAGAAAAACAATCATCACAAACTAGAGCGGGAGCGCATGACTAGCGCACAGCCCAAGCTAGTGAGGTTATATTCTGCCTCATGTTCAACAAATTAGCGCGGGAGCGCATGACTAGCGAACGACCCGCGCTAGTTCCAGGTATTTACGGTGAATTTTATCTTATAAACAATTTCCTCATTCTTCTTCATTCTAAGTATCCCCAAATCACAAACCCTATCTCTTTCTGTCTCAAATGAAATTCCCCCTCCCCTTCCCCCCAAATCTTCATTCTTCTTCATCTTCTTCAACAAATCTTCCCACTTATTCATTCAAACACTCCCCCATCTCTTCTAAAGTATGTTTTCTTCCTCTTCTTCTTGTTATGTAGTTTTAGTTATTTTTTTAATTTATTTTCAGAATAAATTCCTTTTGTATGGTAACAATAGTTTTAATTTTGTTTTTTTTTTCGATTTTCAATTTCTTTTCACACTCTTAGAGTAATGTCTTCATTATTTTTCTTGTTTAGAATTATTATTTTTTATAGAATTATTATGTAACATTATTTAAGGTAGTTTCTTTAATTTTTCTTATTTAGCATTATTATGTAGTATTAATCGAGGAGTTAAACATAAATTGTTGTTTGGTTGGGCTGAGAAATTGAAAAAGCATGAATATGGTGGTATAAAGTAGTAATTTGGTTGGTTCATGGTGAATATATTGTAAAATAGGACTGGTTCAAACTTGAAACTTAATGTTCTCACAGTATGTTTGACAAAAGGCCTCTTTGGAGGAAGTGATATGACCAACTAATTGGTGAATTCTAAGCAGCCCGGTTTGGTCACCCAATTAAATAAGCCTAACACTAAACTACTTGCAGGAACCATGGTCCCTTGTAAACGCCAGGCATCGAGTTCCTCATCCAAACGCCCAGCTACATAAAATGTTGGTGGACGACTCAGAACATCAGTTGATACTAGGCCATTCAACAGTAAACAGTTTGTGTCAGCTAAGGCACAAGAAAGATTCAACAAAAAAGAGGAGAAAACAATAGTGCCGGAAAAAGAAAAGGACGTCAATGCTTGGGCTATGACTTGTCCTAGCATCCCAAATGAATTAAGGCGGCGTGGGCTTTAAATCTTCTTCGAGGAGCCAATCATAGTTAATGTAATGCTAGTGAGGGAATATTACATGATAATTTCACAATTACAATCCGAAAACACCAAGTCAAAGTATCTATTAAAAAAATTCGGGATGTGTATAGACTACCCCCAGCTGAAGAAAATTACATGGACATGTTCCAAGCATACAACAGTAATCTAATACCATGGTCTACGTTCTTTTAAGTAATTTGTCGCCCGGATGCAGAGCTCCAATGGTATAACTATGGGAACAAGTTCCAAGCCAATGCAGTGAAGTTTGAGGCCAAGTGTTGGTTGTACTTCATCAACAGTCGTCTATTTCCTTCCAAGAATTTGTCTGAAGTAAACATCCCTCGAGCCTGCTTAATATAGTGTTTCATGAATAAAGCATGGTTTGATGTGCCACTGTTGATGCATAAAAAAATGTTCCAGAGGGTTAGAATTCAACGCTACGGGATGTATTACCCATCTTTTTTCACCATACTGTGCCTGCAAGATAATCTACCGTACAAACTTACAGTAGATGGAAGACTAGCTAAAGTCAATCCATTCTCGGCTAAACTGGTAACCACAAGTAACAAAGTTGTACATCTTGCGGAATTGGTTGCGAATAATTCTGATGACAGTGATGATGAGGAATGGGATGGCCAACAAAAACGAGCTGACAATGTAGAGATGGAGGAAGATACACACCAGTGCAACCACAATCTTTTGATGCTGAAGGTCCGTTTGGGGCCAGCCGGGGACAGCAAATAGAACGTATGAAGCAGGAAATAATAGAAATTAAAAACTTCAGTGGCCGATCTGGGAAGACGTGTTAATACAATGCAAGAGCAACAAAAGAAAACTGAAAGCCGAATCATGGGTTGGCTTCTTGCACTGGGTCGGGCATGCAATGTAGATGTTGGTTCAGTCTCCGACCAGGATTGACTCTTCGGGGAAGTATTTTTAGCTCATCTCTATTTATACTGAAAGACATGGGGACATGTCTCACTTTAAGTGTGGGGTGGAAGGATTCGCTTGGCCATATGTTTAACTGCTTTAGTTTTGTGTTGTATGGTTGTGGTACTGATTAAACTAGTAGGTTGATGGTTTTGATGATTTTGTTTTAAGTTGTTTCATTTATCTTGGATTGTTGAAATGTTTTAGTTGTTTGGTGAATTATATAACATTTTGGATTGATTGACTATTTCACTTTAGAGTTTAAAAGTTTTGCTGTGTAGTATTGGTTGTGGTATTTACCATGAATTATTTTGTTTTGGATTGGAATACTGGCGTTGCCTGATGACAGATTCTTTTATAAAGGAATTCTTGAGGGACTCAGCTTATAGAAAATAACAAAAAGATTTTTTTTAATTTCTTATTTTTATTTTTTTAGTTTTAAATAAGTCTAACAAAAACCTCCTTGGTTTTTCTTCAAGTCACGGTTCTTTTCCAAGGGATTATCTTGAACCGGGCATAGGTAGATTTTAATCTATATTTTCATTTGCATTTGTAATTTAAAATAAGTGAAACAAGCTAATGAAGACAACCCTTAGCGTTGACACACCTGAACACATTAAACCTTAGAGTGTTACAACTAGTCCTAATTGTCGAATCTCACAGAAAGTGCCTAGAATTGTATATTTATCACTGAATTGCTGCTCGTAATGGAGCTTCTTGATTAGCTAATATGAATAAGTCATATGCTATGTGGGGTGAGAATTATACAGTCCATGCATTGTATTTGTGTCTAGAAATTGCCCGGTATGTGAATTAAAGCGGAATACTAGGTGATGCTCGATTTATAAAATGATCTTAGGCTTTCTTTGACCTTTTTGAGCTTAATTGCTAATCACAAATAAAATTTATCCCTACTAACCCTTTTGAGCTTATAGACTTTTCTTTGGCAACCACGTTACAAGTCGATACCCTTTTGTTCTTAATTGTTCTTGTTTGAACCATTTTTCTTCTTAAAGAACTTTAATTGCTAGAAGATTGTTTAAAGAGTTAAGAAGAAATTAAGTGTGGGGTGAATTTTGAGTAGAAACCATGAAAAGATTAGAAAGTGTACTTGTTTTGTAACACGAACACCACTGGAGGAAATTGATTCAATAAGTACATTGTGTTTTATTCCATCTAGTGGGTATGAATTAAGAGAGTACTTAGAGAAAAGGGGATTAATTGGGTGATATATTGTTTGTGAATAATAAAAAATAGGTTGAAAAGAATAATGACCGCAATTTGTGATGTGTTAAAGTGCTTAAGGGAGTTAGTCACTACTTCTAAATGTATCATACCTATCCCTTAGCCCACATTACAACCTTGAAAAAGTCCTAATTGATTTTGAGTCGAGCTCACCTAAATTAGTAGAGATTTACATTAGGGGCAAGCTTATGGTACCCATTGCATGCACGTGACTTCTATTGAGAGAGTGAGTTCTTTCATTAATGATTTTAAGCATATGACTTGAACGTGCAGAATAAATCTCAAATAATTCTTGTTGGCATGATTATGAGGGCATATGACTTATAACAGATGAGCAAAATCTTGACTTCTATGAAGACTAAGTGGAGGAAGTTTGAACATTGCATAGCACTTGAGAATCAGCTTTCAGGCTAGAAATGTGAAACTTTTCACTGCTAGGTGTCATGTATGTATAATGTTCTAGGTGTAATGCGTTAAGGGAAATGGTTGATTGAAGAACTATCTAAAAAGAGTATTGTGGATTGTTCGAGGACTAGCAATAAGCTAAGTGTTGGGTGTTGATACTAGGCTAAATTGTTTAATATAGCCTATGTTTTAGCTCAACTTAAGGGTTACTATTGTAAATGTTGAATTAAATACAAAAATAATTGGCTCTAATAGTGACTTTAATGTCTCACAGGAGTTCAATAACTTAATGAGGATTTATGATGGAAAACATGTGAAAATTGGAGTCAAAGGAAGAAATGTCGAGCAGCAACATATTATACTTGCGAAAACCCCACTAGCGCAGGACGTGCGCTGGTCATGAGCTTCCGCTCTAGTCCAGTGATGTAGGCTAAATGAAACCTCACTAGCGCGGGACGTGCACTGTTCATGCGCTCCCGCGCTAGTACTGTCCGGAAAGGGCAATTATTGAAGGATTAGTTTGTCATTTTGAAAGTAGTCCACTAAATTATCATAAAGCAAAAGTTCCATTATGAATCATCATCAGATTTTGAGGGGAGCCAAGTGGAAAAAGACTATATATTTTTGGAGAGAAGCGATTGAAGACTCATCTTGAAGCAAGGAGAAAGAGAAAAATACTACCTTGGATCAAGAATTAAAAGAGTTCTTTCTAACCTTCTTCTAGTTGCTTGTTCATAATATGTTTAAGACTTTTAGTGTGAGTTTTGTATGATCATGAGTGGCTAAAACACCCATTGTTCTGGGATTGTGATTTAGCCATGAATATTGTTGTTTGAGATTAACTTGATCTTGATTATAATTCATTCATCTATGGTTGTTTCTTCAATTCCATGTTTAATTGCTTAATTTTTTGGCCAGCAGTGGAGTTTTATCTACTATCTATGCTATGCTTGGAAAAGTCATGTTTAGATTAGAGAAGAATTGAAGAAAACATGATCTTAACCCTTAAGGGGAGCAGATTTGTGGTTAGGATAGGAATATACCTAATTACCTTGCTTAATTAAATATCATGATTTTAATGCGTTCATAATAGATTGATTTCATAGGAATATAGGCGTTAATCTTTTGAGAATAGGCTAGTAGTACTTTGAGAGAAGGCTATGAGAGAATTTATCGATTAATTAACAACCATGAGTGAATTATAAGAACACACGAGTTAATTAGAAAATAATATAATTGGTGAATTAATCACAAGCCTGGAATATTTGTCTTTGTTAATTTAAGTTCAATTCGTTTTTTTTTCTCTCCACCCGGACCAACTCACCGACTCGGCTTCTTAGATTTAAGGTAATTTGTGTATCTACCCCAACGATACTATTGTTCCGTACCTTTATGGAAGAAGATCCCGGAAAGATATGCACCTCTTCAGTAAAAACTCGATCTACTTTCGTTTGGTATTTTGGCCTAAATTCCTTGACTCCTCGATACTCAAGCAAATCCAACTTGATATATACATGATAATTTAGTTCTCATTTAACATTAAAATTAGCATAATTAAACTCTTGAATTTGAACTTAACCTGGCGTAATAACAATATAGGCGTATTAGTGAGTTGTTGATATAGGTTTCTGTGGGTTCGACACTCGACTTATCATTTTATTACTTGTATGACCACGTATACTTGTGTGTGCATTTTGGAGAAACATACATCCATACCATAAACCATAGAACCACATTGCACTTCCGAAATCATACCCAGAATAAACTCGAACCAGCGGTAATAACCCACGTCTGCAACCTCAGGTGAAACCATACAACAAACCACACAATCCAACACTTGAAATGATAGTCTCTATTCACAGCAGTTGCCCAAAATACTCAATTACCTATAGGAACCTCTTATTAGCTAAAATCTTAATCCAACACTTTCATATACTGCCAACGACAAATAAAACACGCGATAACCCGTAGCCATTCCTCAAATCATCCATACATGAAGCCACTTTCCTCTTGACCAGTACCAGAATAGAATTTTGGGTCAAACCTTGATATTACCCTTCCATCAAGCTGAATCGACTCTGTTCATATTCATTTGTGACTCCAACGATCTCCTCGAATCCTACATATCACTAGTGATAAGACATCTCAACACAGGCCTAATCCACAAGTTGCATCATATACGCACAAATAAGAGATGGTCCGAATATACTCAAATCATGACAAATAATTCAAACGAACGAGCTGTACCTCAAGCTCGCCAGTACCATTACAACAAGGCGAAAACCATGTTTCACGTCATATTAATAGAGTACCTGAATCCTCCTCGAAAGGTCATAACTTCACATGGCCTCGCCACAACGCGCGGTCCTATCCGGACATTGTTATACATGAAGCACCTCAAGTCACCATGCTCAAATTAGACAGCCACGCACAGATTGATGTCTGAAACCAAGCAATCCATCGCACCCATGGTGAAGCAAGTAGTATACACCATTCAATTTTGTAAGGACACAACCGATGCATTATTCGCTGAGCAACTCCCAATAGGGACTTTGCTCAGAAACTAGGAAGCAAGGCATACAAAGTAACATATGGAAAATATTGTCAACATCACACTGTTGTGGTTTGAAAACCAATCCAGATAACATACCCGTGGCGGCGTGCCACCCGATCCACACAAATATCTCATATATGGAGATGCACATCGAGCCAAATTTTCTCATTATAACAAAATACCGAGTATCGATCGTAAGCATACTGAATGCATAATGATATCTATAGCGTCGTAAGCTACAAAACTCAACTTCCACCATGAATCTCGATAGAACCGCACTATGAGTGCCCAAATTCCGAAAATCTTAACATCTCACAGCATAGAAAAGGTAACTCATAGATCTCCCCAGATTACTAACAAGATCATTAACAATAGAATCAACCTATCCTTCATCAATACAATTCAAGACGAACCAAGCCAACTCAAGCTAAACACATATCCAATCAGCTTACCGACAAACTCATTACCAAGAAGCTTAAAGCTGCTCCATACACTACTATGACTCATGTTGGAGCCATACGATACGGTGTCCGACACCAAATAATTACTAAAATCCATAGTCTCACCCAGCGATATGCCCGGCCACAATGAACGCATCCGAAAAGTCCCTCAGTACCGGAACCGAATCAATGGTAGAAACCTCTACACTGAAATCCGCCTCAAAGGCCCAATTAAGGAAAGCAATCCTTCCCAGCCTTCCGCTGGTCTGTGGAACACAATTATTAAGCTAGAACATAGTCCGATGCACCTCGCCACGCAACATGTGGCATCTTACGACATAATTCATAGCACAATCGTCTAGAATAACCCAACACTGAGACAATCAGTCTACACCCCAATACCATATCCAGAATCTAGTATACCGAGCAAAGATAGATCCATTCGGGCTTCCAAAACCCCAATAGCCGCTAACGGTACCAGTACATACTATCCACAACCCCTACATAGCCTGAACATGAGGACTCCCAATCTCCAGCTCCATATAGCACAAAAATTATTGTACCTGATCCCAAATTCCGTAGTATAAATACATATTACACCTCGACTACCCAATCATTCCACAAAATATATTTTGAAATTCTACTTGTGCCACCAAAAAAACTCAGATATCAACAGTCGATCTATCAAGAAAAATGCCCCAACACTGCCGAAGTGTCATTAACTTAATCACATTGCCTTTTTTTGAAACATATACCCTCGTCAAATCACTATGATTAGCAACACCATTTCCTTGGTCATACGAGGACCATTCACCCTAATCATGTGAAGATCGATTCTTAAATCACTTGCAGCTGCCCCTGTTGCTTAAGAATTTAATGACTTTCCATTCCGAACCAAGCCGAGCCTTACACACACAAATCTCAATCCTCCACAACCAATCACATCTACCATACTACACTCGAAAAACATGAGAACTTTCATCACCCTTCTACGCCGCAGACATCGACGCACTCAACTAGTTGAGAACTTTTATTGATACCATTTAAAAGAGAAATCATTACACACTCCATGCTTCACATGCCAACAGAAATATACTCATCTTCAAACCATGGTAAAACCCAACAAGAACATCTATGCCAACTCTATTTGTACAAGCTGAACTGCCAGGACTTAATCCTTCTATCTAAACCAAGCTGAGCAAGCTGTCAAAACCCAGGTGCATTGATGCAAAATGCATGAAAAAAATCTCATTACCTCTAGCACATACAAAGGATTACGCATAGCCTTACTATATCGATTCAGTCTATTTTCAAGCTATTCCGTCTATCAAAATTTCTCTTTTTAAATTTCTCCCACGTTGTAGCATCACAATACCTCAATCCAGGTTCACCACAGGAGATTCGAACATAAGACCACATTGTCCAAGACCCATAAGCCACCGAATACTCTCCCAGACGTTCCAAGAAATACCACGATATAGAATACTTTACTTTGAAGAACTTCCTGCGAAATCTGAATTTGTTACCATTAAATTCCAAATACCGATACATATAATCCCATAATCGACACAAGAATACCACAAGCGTTGACATTTTTTGATGAAAACACGGTCTCTGACCACATACACAACCTGGAGACACTCGATTGTTACATGCAAAATCTTGAACACATTAGAACCTTTCTCGAAAGTCATTCACTCCTATTCCAACTGCAAATTACCTGACTTAACGAACAGAACCATTCATGCCTTATTAGCACTCTAACATCGTAGGATATTATCTCATTCCAATACAAATAAACATATTCCTTCTTTATGCATTAAGCATTCTTTATCAACAACAGCTCAAGACATCCAATTATTTCCTCACATCTACGAAGCACCATATAACTTTTAGCTAAATTTTGCTTCACTCGTGCCATCCTCAGCTCATTTTCTGCAACCAGGACTAATCTGCCGACATACCTCGAAACAGAAACAATATAGCACATAACCGTGTGATCAGCTAATCAACTGTAACCTCCCCAACTTGGCCCGTAGCCATATATCAGGACACACTCAACAATTCATAATACCTTTACTCTAATGATACCGCCATGCCATAGTGAGATTAAACTCAAATCATTTACTAGTTTATGACAACACAGATCATCTTAGTACTGTAATTCTCTACAAATCTCGCCTTCGTCCCCCATCAGTTGAGTGTGCACTCTTAAGTGATCCCAGATTCTCAATTCCAACATGTACCCTTCAATTACACATGGGACCTTCTAACACGCGCATAAGGATCATACCACTTAAAGACAACCCGCAGGAGATAACCCACCTGTTTTGCCAAAACTTAGTACTTCAGCATACCTTCCACCATCATATATGCTACCCAGTCAATTTAGCTTTTCTGAGTCTGAACACATATCATATCATGCAGTTTTCACTCCCACTAGGAGACTTGAAAAGATTCTTCACACGCCTATGCTCGGAGCTGCACTTCCACTCACAATGAAAATCATACACTTATTGATTCATCTCTCACTAGCGAACCTTCTTCAACACTTCCAAGTCATATAGACACATCGCACAACACCAACATACTCATCACGCAGCGCCATTCCCACCATTACGGACAATAATGAATATATAAGTTGATAACACTACCTCATAGTATTAGCACCTCGGTGCTCAAGCCATAGGCGAGGATTCGGCCCCAAGTCCTCCAGACCGACCCAACATCAACTCATAGAAATCGCATCTCGCCTCTCGATGGGAGAATCACAAGCCGTCAAAGCACATATAATACTGAGCGCTCATGCGCGCATAAGGACGTAAGGAAGGAATTTCAAGAGCTATACTCCAAGCTAAATTAAGTACGCACAATAAGAATTCCAAGAAAATAAAGTTTTTTCTAAAGGTTCTGCAGCCTCTCAAGGATAAATACAGACGTCTCTGTACCGATCCGTGAGACTCTACTAACCTGCTCATGACTAGTGAGTCCTAGTAACCTAGGCTCTGATACCAACTTGTCATGACCCAATTCCCAAACCCGGTGGTGATGGTGCCTCTCGTGAAGACAAGGCTAGCCAACAGAACAACAATGCCTTATTTAACAATTAATAACTATAAATGAATGAATGAATGATGCGGCTTCTTAGCAATAATAACTGATATTTATAATTGTCCACAACCCGATTGGGGTGTCACAAGTCACGAGCATCAAAAGAATAGGAACACTACTATAGGGATAATAATTTATACATGCAAAATAAACACTGGAATTCAAAGATGAAGTGCGGTGCCGTGAATGCTGGCGGTCACCTTTCTCAAATACCATAGCAAGGCTTTAATCCGCTAATAACCTGCTACCGGGTGAACAATACCTGCAACTGCATGCGAGGTGCAGGGAGTAGAATGAGTACTTCTAACTCAATGGTAATAAAAGTAAATAATAACTGAGCAATAGGAAATCACGTAAGAACACTCCATCATGCTATATAGGGCAGTACAACCCTTGAGAAAATGGTAATTCCATGAAAATCCTTTAGAAAACATCTGGCTCAGTTAAAAATCTCTTTTGAAAATATCCTATTCTTTTATTTTTAGAAATTAAGCTTGTGAATGTGATATCAGGTAGTTCAAGTCTGCGCACAGGTCAGCCACTCGGGCACAACACTCTATTAACAAATAACACCAAGGTATCTGGTACACAATGCAGAAATAGCATGGATGCCAATGATATGAGAGTGCTAAATGTTATGCCATGTAGTACAAATAGGAATCAATGCATGAATCCAATGCAATGCACATGACCGTTGCGGCGTACAGCCCGATCCATTTGGTTACCCGCGCTCACTGTAGGGGTTCAGACTCCAGAGGGTCTCCTACAGCCCAAGTGCAATATCAATATCACACCGTGTGGCGCGAAACCTGATACATCTTCAGTCCAGAAATGCACACATAATATTGCTGCAGCACGGAGCCCTATCCATGCTCAGTCGAAACATGCACATAAGCCCCTTGGGCAATAGTAAAATAGATGTCTTCAGCTCAAAACGTCAAAAAAATATCATTTAAGTTTTCAAATCTTAGAAAGATGGTTGAGTTTGCAAAACAGTATTCAAAACCTTGGACCGAGATCAAATAATATGCAAATTAATGCAAAACAGTAATATCAATCCCTGAAGGATTCAAATAATCGACACGAGGCACAAATCGTGGCAATCAACCCAAATCATAATAGCATCAAGTAGTTTCAGCCAATCACACAGTAAAAGCAATAACTGTGATAGACCAAGTCAAAATACCCAACGGTGCTCTACCCCACGCTCATACCTGGCATACAAGTCCCCACAATATAGCACTATGATGTGCTAATCTGGGGTTTCAAACCGTCTGGATATCATTTACAAGTATTATTCACCTCTAACCAGCGAGATCTCTAGCCCGCGATGCCTTTGCCACTCAAATCGGCCTCATAGCACGTCAAATCAAACAAAAAGCAGAGCGAATGCATCACACTATGCCAAGGGAACAACACCCAATCGAAAATAGTCAAAATATAGCGACAATCTCAAAACTAGCAAAACTCAAACCTCGGGCCTGCTTCTTAAAAATATTATAAAACTCAATTTACTGTATTGCTTGTCTCTCTACGAGTCCATGCATATCAAGAACTCCCAAATCCGAGTTCAAATGACCTATCAAGTTCCAATTTGAAATATAAAAACTCAAGCCCTAGCTTTACCCTTTTTGATGAATTTCAACCAATTTCCTTGTTAAATCTTACATAAACTCGTGTATTTAGGCTAAGGAACTTACCTCCAATCAATCCTCCTTTAATATCTCTCTAACTACGCGAACGCTTGCCTCTTTGACGTGAACTGGCTGAACAACTTCACAAGGCCCTGACTTCCTTCTACGCGAACGCGATGCTTCAGCTGCTAAAACTACGCAAATGTGATCACCTATACATGAACGCAATGCACCGAGCCTTCCTTCGCGAACGCGAAGTCCAAAACAAGCCTGCACTGGTGCTGCAAATTTCCAAGTTTAAAATCACCGTTAGCTACCTGAAATCACCCCGAGGCCCCCAGAACCTTAACCAAAGGCACCAAAATATTCCACAAAATCACACAAACTTGTTCAATCACTTAAATACATCAAACAACACAAAAATCATCAATTCACCTCGAGTTCAAGCCTAAGTTTATCAAATTCATCTGAAACTCTCTTTCGATCAAACACCTGACCAAAATGACGTTCGAATGACCTGAAAATTTGCACACATATCCAAAATTATCTAGTGGGCTACCGTAACTCTCGGAATTCTATTTTGACCTTCAAATCAAAATCTCACCTATCCACCGATAATCGCCAAAATCCAAACTTCGCCAATTCAAGCCCAATTCAACACCGGACCTCCAAAATCAATTTTGATCGCACTCCTAAGTCATAAATCACTCTCTGAAGCTAACCGAATCACTAGAAATCACATCCGAGCCCTCTAACTCAATGGTCAAAATTTGATTGACTTTTCCAACTTTAGCTTTTCTTAAAGAGATTAAGTGTCTCATTTCTTATCAAAACCAGTCCAAACCAACTTTAACACACCAAACACAGATAATGAAACATGAAGAAGCAACAAACAAGGAAAACAGAGCATAACACATGAGATGAGGGGTCGGGTCGTCACAACTTTTAACCAATTGGACTGACCCTTCTTTTCCTAAATGGTTCATAAAAAGATCCAAGACTTAAAAAATTCATTAGCCCAATTAAAATTCTGAACAAACTAACCGAAATGTAATAATTTTTAGCAATTTCAATCCTATTAACCAGAACTAAATCAATGGACTAGTGTTACTAATTAAAGAAACCATATAAAACTAATCATACATGAACGGATAATTGCAGATAAACAAAAATGAACAACGAACAAAAGCAACTTGAAATCTAAACAAACTTATGAACTAAATGAAAATCAAACAGACTAAAACTAAAGAGAATGTTAAATGATGATTAGCCTGGATATGCAAAAGTAAAAAAAACGAAGAAGAAGAAGATAGAAGGAAATAAGAAAAGGAAGTGAAGAAAGAGATTCTGAACATACATATTGTCGACGCCCCATTTTTCTTGCGAAATCATTCGTAATTAGGTATATGAAATTTGGGAGAACAACTTTATTCCTTTCGAAAACTGTGTTTTGGGGTTGAAGAGTCGCCACCTAATGCTTATAGTGCATTAGGACACTATAAGAAGGATTTGAGATGAAGAAACAGAGTTTGGGTAAGGGCTAAAAATTATCTCGAGGGGAAAGTGTTCGGCACCCCTCAAGATCCACTAGTGTGGGTCCTGACCATACCGCAATTGTGACTTCTAATAACAAGTAAACAAATAGAGTCTCAAATAGAGGGGTTTTCACATAATGTTGCAATAAATATGAAAGTTTGTAAGATAAAAGGAGTAAAGAGTTTAGAGATGCAGTTTTGAACAACATAAAGAAGAATAACAAGTAAAAGGGAAAGGGGTTCTAGGTTTGCAAATAATATGGATCACATCAATGCAATACCTGGCCTACACTGCTCGAAAGAGGGGTCACAAATGATATTAGAGCACCGATCATCATATAAATATTCTACCCTTCCACCCCGTTAAGGTATTAAATGTGGAAGGTATCATTACATATTGGATGCTAGTACTCATCTCAATCCTATCAATTTCGGAGGCATTTGGGACTACTAATCCTAAAGGGAAAGGGAGTTTGGGGTCTTTGAGGGTTTTCAAAGGATAAAATTCTAAGGTGACACTCAAAACATGTAATGCAAGTATTGGAAAGCAAATAAACAAATAGGGCTCAAATAGGCCTCCTTAAATCAAGAAAAGGCATATAGTTTAGCATGTATTGAATATACTAGTTTGATCTTAATTAAATTAAGGCGATAAGCGGACTGGTTCACCACATATTTTTAGACAAGAAGTTCGCATTCGGTCCGCTCAGATGCAGTTGTCCATGACTGACCTACTGATTAATTACTTAACCTTTTGCCTATGTGTTGAACAAAACTAAAGGCATGGCACTACTCGTTTCAGAAAATATGCAAATGGACTATGGAAAAAGGTTGCCAATTTAATAGAATAGTGCGTTTTTTTGCAGTCGATATTCTTTAAGCGAATGAGATGGTTCAGAATCTAGATTTTCTATGGGCGTTCTTTCTAGACGTTCACCGATTCTTAACACTTTTTCGGACGTTAGTCAGAGTACAGGGATCCTATGAGTATGGTATCTATATGCAACTTTTATTATTATTATACCTAAAAGTTCTTTGCCTAATGACATTGGTATACGCAGAAATGCAGAAGCCTATATGCATGATGTATATATGATATGCAAAATTATTTAAACATGATTTTATATGTGAAACTCCAAAAATTCAGAAATTAGCCCTATAGGCATGATATCTATATGATATGCATAAAATAAACCCCTTCATTTATTTACTAAGTCCCCTATAAGTTATTACAAATTATTACAGACCAATGAATCAAACTAAAAATAAAAGTACATCAAAATTACAGCTACATCCAAACAGCCTAATGCAAATTTAATATCTAACAATATGAGATGAACCAAACTTCCAGGATCAAGATTTCCAAGACTTCTCTTATCCAGGGTGTGTCAAAGTTCCAAGGAGTTTCAGGAACTCTAGGCAGTGCTTACATCCCAAATACCATCAAAGAACTAAATTAAAGTGCAGTGTGGAAGGGCCAGCCCTTAAGTGTTCAAGTTCAGAGGGAGTTCATGGGTCCCAAAGTAAGGGTCACAAGGAGGGGAAAGAATTTAGGTTCTAGGAACAAGTGCAAGTGCAATAGAGGGGATTAGGGATTGTCAAGGCAAGCTAGTGGTCATGCCCAGCCATATCGTAAGATGGAACACCCCTGGCCAGCCTATCAGCCAACATTCTAAGAGTAAGGACCTATTGAAGGTCATATCATGGCCTGGGTAGTGATTAGGGCACTACCAGACCAAAGCTTCAATTCAGCATACATAGAAAGGGGATGGGGATAGGAATTGGAAAGAGCTTAGGATGGGAGAACAAAAAAGGAACTATAAACACATAAGGGTGAGGCAAAATCTTAAATAAAGGACATACCCATTTAAGAAAGAGAAAATAAAGCAGGATTATTGAAAACAAGCCACTGTACAAGAGAGAATGCTTTATGTGTGACTGTGAGTTCATACAAAAGACTCGAGTATTTGTGTGAAAATATTGAATTCGAAGTGTGTCTAAAAATACAAAAGGGTAGTCCCTTTTATATTACAGAAAAAAAAATAAGAAAGGTAAGAAATAACTTTTAAATCAGTCTCATATGATCTCTCTTCAAGTAAGGGATTTGATTTCAAATGGGAGAACATAATTAAGGAAAGAACATTTTAGTAAAATCCTTTCACAGTAGCATAAAAACGGTAAATACATAGGCTTTATATAAGGAAAGTTGAATGGTATTTGGTTTGTAAAGAAAAAGGAAAGGGAATCAATCAGGCAACCAATAGAAATCGAAGTGACATGCTTAATTCGAATGAACCAAGTCAGGAATAGGTAAAGGTTTCAAACAAAGAGAATCAGTGGCAATCGATCAAAACCCATCAGAGGAATTCAGAATCAATCAATTAGTTGTCAAAAGTTTTTTAAAGATGAGTTTCTCATATATATAAAGTAGACGAATTAAACAAAAGGGGTCGTCATGTTATTTAGCGAAAACGTCTACTATTGAAAGGCTTAGAATCATAAGCAAAAGGGATACGAGTTCAGTTGTAAATTCATAATTATCCGGAAAGTCCAGAGTCCCAAAGTGGAATCCTAATCCAACTTTCCAAAAGGAACCCCAAAATTCTAGGGTTTAAAATCGAATCAAACACAGAGAAGAGAAGGCAAGTCAATGAAAATAGACACAATGATCCGTTTCAGAGCCTCATGAGAAACCAAAACAAATATGATAGTAGGTTTGAAACAATCAAGGAAAGAAAATTGATTTAAGGCATGAAGAACATATTTTAAAAAACTCAGAACTTAAGCAAGTGAAGGAGTGATACAAACTTAAGAACCAGTAGATGAAACACGCTCAGTAAGAACACCACAGAGTCCAGTAAAGCAAACCAAATCAAAGAATTTACAGTAAACACATGTAGTAGAAGAGTAAGGAAAACATAGTAGACATAACATGCGAGACTGGTCTGAGTCCTATAAGATACAAGAATCTTATACAATAGGAAGAAAACAGAAAAGCAAGCACATGTGTGGTGGAAAAGGAAAATATAAGAGCATAACACAGGTAAACACACATATAGAAAAGAACATAAAGAATAAGAAAGATGTTTTGAAAAAATTTTAGAAATCCTAAATCGAAAATAAACGAATTTTGAAAGAAAAATTTGGGGAAAAAACCAAAAAGGGCAGTAGAATGCCGATCTAGCGTAGATATAAGAAAATAAATAGAGAAGAACCTCGAACAACATAAGGCTTCTGAGAGACCCTAGAAATGAGAAAGGCTTGGAAGAACAAGTCATATCTTGGGTCGAAGAGGTCAAGAATCAGGCCTCTAGTGTTTGAATATGCCGTAGCGTGGTCGGAGAGGCCATAGAATTACAAATCTGAGAAGATATGAAAAGAGAATTATCGAGGTCAAACTTCAAAACCTTGAACGCCCAAGGTATAATGGCGGAGAGGGGTAACTATAGACCATTCATGGACTGAGAAGTCATGAATTCCGGTGAAAGTACGGTGAAAGAAGGTACGAGGTGGGCTAGGGTTCTGATGAACCGTTAAGAGAGTTTGAGAGAGGAAAGGGTTTCAAAGGAGGCTACGAAAATAAAATGGGGGGTTAGGGTAGGTCATTCACGGTTAAAAAAGGTGAGGTGTAATCTGGGTCGTTGATCAAAATAATTAACGGCTTGGATTGAAAGGAAGGCCGGGAAGGTTTCTTAATTGGGCCGGGGGACGGGTTTAGATTGGGATTGGGCTGTGAATTTCAAATTTAAATTGGGTTAATTAGGGGCTGATTTTAGGCTATAATTGAAATAAAATAAGGCCAAATGTTAAATAGCCAGTTTTTCCTTTTTATTTCATAAAAATAGTAAAAATGATTTTAATGGAAACTAAAAGTACTGCACCTATTGTATAAATATCAATTTAAAAATACTAAAACTAATTATAATTATAAAATACAATCAATCTTAAAATGGGCTAGATTGCAATTATATGCAATTTAGCTTTTAAAAATACCAAATAAATTCATAAAAATATGCTAAAATCACCTTAATTCTACTTTGGTGTAAATATGAGAATAAAATAAGTTAGCCAAAAATAATAATTTTGAAAATAATTATTGAAATTTGTGTTATTAAAATAGACAATAACTTAGATAAAAATAAAAAAAAAATATGAAAACTACGAAAACTCTTAGGTGTGCTTGTATATGCACATACATGTTATTTTGAAAGTATTCTGTGTATAAAAATGCCTAGAGAAAACTTGGGTATCAACAGCTGCCCCTCTTTACCCAGGAAAGATGCAAGAGTTGTCGGGTAAAGATAAGATGGCCAATTTCTACCGGAAGAGGCGATCTGAAAGGAATTTTGATCGAGCTCTGATTTTTGAGCTGCATGCATATCCCTGGTCTTATAGGAATCAGGCTATATGTAGTTCAGGAACTATTGATGGAATGTGCCGATGGAGATTTGAAAAGGACGGACGTGATGTTTATGTTGAGAAAGGCAGTTGAAACTTGATATGCTGCAGGAATTGGAGCGGGACCGCTCCTGCTGAGATGGCTATTGCTAGCCGGTGTACCTGCAGATGAATGTTGTCTTCGGACGGTTAGGGATGACGTCCTCGGACCATGACATCCTCGGGCCATGAAGTGCATAATAAAAGGTTGGTAGGCTATAAAATGATGTCCTCGGGCTATTCAGATGGTGCCTCCGAACTATGTTGCCTTTTACTAAGTTGGAGATATTTCAGCCCATGAGATGTAGAGGGTGGCGATCTTTGAGCCAATGAAATGCAGAAGGTGGAAATCTTTTAGCCAATGAAATGCAGAAGGTGGCGATATTTTAGCCAAAGCAAAAGTTTAAATGCAGGTGGCGATATTGCAGCCGTGTGAGATAGAGACAGAGCTTGCTCTCGGAAGGAAGAAAGGTAGCCTTATGCAGAATGCAGATGGAGGTAGAGCTTAACCTCAGAAGATAGAAAAGTAGCCTTATGCAGAAAATGTAGATTGAGGTAGAGCTTAACCTCGGAAGGCAGAGAAGTAGCCTCATGCAAAGGTGCAGATGGAAACAGTGCTTAGTCTCGGAAGGCAGAAAAGTAGCCTTATACAAAGATGTGGCTGGAGGTAGAGCTTAACCTTGGAAGGAAGAGAAGTGACCTTATGCAAAGGTGCAGATAGAGACAGTGCTTAGTTTCGGAAGGTAGAAAATAGCCATATGAAAAGATACAAATAATGCAAATGGAGACAATAATTAGTCTCGAAAGGCAAAAAGGTAGCCTTATGAAAATAATGCAGATGGAGACAATGCTTAGCCTCGAAAGGCATAAAGGTAGCTTTATGCAAATAATATAGATGGAGAAAGTGCTTAGTCTTTAAAAGTAGAAAGGTAGCCTTATGAAAATAATGCATATAATGCATATAGAGACAGTGCTTAGTCTCGAAAGATAGAAACGTAGCCTTGTACAATGCAAGAAGTAAAAGGCGGATAGTAAGGAAATCTCTTAGCTAATAGATGATAACTGATAGCTAATTGCATCATTGTGGATACTGGGGATGTTGTGCATGGATACTAATTGTGAGTATGTGATGATTCTGCGAAGTTGCATTCTTGAGAAAGTATGCGTGCATAAATATAGCTAATGATATTGCAAATTGAGTTCTGGCATCCAAAGAAAAATCGTGAGTTTTATAAAAAGGGGGAAGGCTAGTTCGTCTTCTCGTGGCCTTTGCTCTTCCTGCTCATCATTGGGGTGCTAAACAAAGCAATCTCGATAATAATCATGCATGATTTAGTAAGATAATGTAACGTAAATACATAATGAAAAATGATAGTTTTCATTTTTAGATGAACCGACCACTGCGACGCGGTTCAAGACATTGCAACCTCCCTTGCTCCTGAATTATAAGGGTCCTCCTCAAAATTCTACCCTAGATTACTGGACTGGTGCTTCCGACGGCTGCGTGGGTGAATTGCTCAAAACCAACTTCGGAATTTTGAGGTTCCTCCTTAAAATTCTTCCCCATTTTCCAATGGCAGGGAAAACGAAAATTTAATTGAATAGTGACCAAACCCATAGTGCGGCCTACGTATCCCCTCTTAAATGGGAATCAGGTCAGGCGTACTTCATATTATATCATAAAGAAAAATAATAAATGGTTACACATAGTAACGTTTGACCGCATCTGAATTAATTGCTTTCGGCCAGACTTCTTTGTCAATTTCTACAAGTGTAGGGCTCCCCCCAGTGAACCATATACGGGCCCTACCAGTTGGGAGAGAATTTCCCTTTGGCTTCATCTTGATGCGGAAAAATTTTCTTCAACACCAGCTGCCCCGATGTAAACTTTTTGGCTTGACTCTTTTGTTGAAAGCTCTAGACATTCTGTTCTGATACAACTTACCTTGGGAAAATGCATTCATTCTTCTCCCATCTATAAGAGCTAGCTGCTCGTAGCGAACTTTTACCCATTCTGCATCATCCAACTTTACTTCTTGTATGATCCTCAAGGAGGGAATTTCTAAACCAACATATATGGAGTTGCTCCGGTTGATATGCGGACTGTGGTGCAGTATCCCTCTAAGGCGAATGATTACTTTTCATGCCATTGTTTGTGCCTTTTGATCATCTTCCCTAGTTTTTTGTTGATGTATTTGTTGGCTGCTTTTATGGCTCAGTTCATCTAAGGCATGTAGGTTGTAGAATTCTTATGTTTTATCGTGAACGTTTCACACAGTGCTTTCACTAGATCACTATTGAGATTGGACCCATTATTGGTAATAATCGACTCTGGGATGTCGAACAGACAAACAATATGGTCGTGGGAAAAGTCTGCCACAACCTTCTTAGTTACTGCTTCATATGATGCCTACTTTAACGCACTTGGTGAAATAATCAATTGCCACTAGAATGAACCTGTGCCCTTTTGATACAGAAGGCTCGATTGGTCCGATAACATCCATTCCCCAAGTGGCAAATGGCCATAGCGATCTTGTTGCACTAAACGCATTTGGGGGTACTTTAATCATATTCGTGTGTATATGATAGTGATGGCATTTTTGGACATAGTGGACTCAGTCCATTTCCATAGTCATCTAAATATAATCTGCTCGGAGTATCTTCTTTGCTAGGACAAAACCATTCATATGTGGACCGCAGGTCCCTACATGCATTTCCTCTAACAACATGGATGCTTCATTTTCTTTGACACACCTTAGTAGTCCCAAATCAGGAATCCTCCTATACAAGATTCCTCCATTGTGAAAGAAGTTGTTAGACAACCGCTGAAGGGTGTGCTTCTTAGTAGCGTTGGCGAGTTCTAGGTATTCTCTTGTGGTCAAGTACTTCTTGATTTCAAGAAACCAAGGTTTTCCATCTGATTCTTCCATGACATGAGCACAATAAGCTGGCTGATCATAAATCTTCACCGGAATGGGATCAATAAAATTCTTATCCGAATGTTGGATCATGGATGATAGAGTAGTTAATGCATATGCGAAATCATTTTGGACCCTAGGGACGTGCTGAAACTCTGTCTTTGTGAATCGTTTTCTGAACTCCTGCATGTGATGCAAGTAGGGAAGTATCTTGGAGTTTTTGGTTGCCCACTCTTCTCGATCCTGACGTATGAGCAAGTCTGGATCCCCAATCACTAGTAGCTCTTGAATGTTTATGTCAATGGCCACCTTGAGCCTCAAGATGCAGGCTTCATATTCGGCCATATTGTTGGTGCATGGGAATATGAGCATGGCAGATACCGGGTAATGCTGGCCGGTTTCTGATACTAGGACTACTCATATGCCAACTCCTTTGAAATTTGCTGCTCCGTCAAAAAACATTCTCCAACCATCATTAGATTTTGTAATATCTTCTCCAATAAAGGACACCTCTTAATCAGGAAAATACATCTTTAGAGGCTCGTATTCTCTGCCCATGGGATTCTTGGTGAGATGATCTGCCAAGGCTTATCCATTGATTGCCTTCTGAGTCACGTAAACAATGTCAAATTTATTTAGCAGGATTTTCCACTTAGCTAACTTTCTAGTGGGCATGGGATTCTAGAAGATATACTCCAAATGGGTCCATTCTTGATATGAGGTAGAGAAATAATGCCTCAACGTCTGAGCCACCCAAGTTAGGGCACAACAAGTGCGCTTTAGTAGAGAATACCGGGCCTCGTACGGGATGAACTTCTTGCTGAGATAGTAGATGACTTGCTCCTTTCTCCCTTTTTTGTCATGTTATCCCAAAACACAAACGAATGCTCCATCTAATACTGCAAGGTAGAGCAACAGAGGTCTACCTGTTTTGGGCGCAACCAAAACTGGTGGCGTTGATAGGTATTCCTTGATTCTGTCAATGGCTTTCTGACAATCATTAGTCCACTTGGTAGCAGCGTCCTTCTTCAACATTTTAAAGATGGGTTCAAAAATGACAGTGGACTAAGCTGTGAACTGGCTGATATTGTTGAGTCTCCCTAGTAAACTCATCACGTCCTTCTTGTTCTTTGGGGGCGGCAATTCTTGAATGGATTTAACCTTTTATGGTTCCAATTCTATTCCTTACTGACTCACGATGAACCCCAATAACCTTCCGGCAGGAACCCCGAATGCACACTTGGAGGGATTAAGTTTCAGATTGTACCTCCTCTGTCTGTTGAAGAACTTTATCATATCTTCCATGTGATCAGTGGCTTTCTTGGATTTGATGATGCCATCGTCTACATATACCTCAAGCTCCTAGTTATAATGTCATGAAAGATAGTAGTCATGGCCCTCATGTAGGTGGCCCCAGCATTCTTTAACCCAAATGGCATCTTTTTGTAGCAATACATCCTCCACGGCCTGATGACAGCCGTTTTCTCTGCATCTTCCTCATCCATCCATATCTGATAATACCTAGCGAAACAATCAACAAAAGACTGCAACTCATGCTTTGTGCAGTTGTCAATAAGAATGTGTATGTTTGGCAAGGGGAAGTCGTCTTTGGGACTAGCCCAGCTGAGATCGCGGTAGTCGAAATAGACTTTAACTTTCTCATCCTTCTTTGTTACTGGCACGATGTTGGCTAACCATGTTGGATATTCCACTACCCTGAGAACTTTGGTTTTGACTTGCTTGGTGGCTTCTTCCTTGATTTTCAAACTCATGTCAGGTTTGAATTTTTTGAGCTTTTGTTTTACCGGCGGACATGTTGGATCTATTGGCAGTTTGTGAGCTACAATGGATGTACTGAGAACAGTCATATCATCATACAACCAGGCAAATATTTCCTTATATTCCTTTAGGAACTCCGTGTACTCTTTCTTCTCTGATGGCGACAAGTGGATATTGATGCGTGTTTCCTTGACATTCTCTGTATCTCCCAAGTTAACGACCTCAGTTTTGTCCAATTTAGACTTAGGCCTATTCTCAATATCTTAAACTTCCTTGACGACCTCTTCTGGTATATTATCTTCTTCTGAATCTATATCCATTTGTTGTATTGTGTCGTTGCAAGTTATAATCGTCGGTTCATCATCAAGATAAGTAATAGTAATATTGTGTAAATAAAGTAAATGATAGAGAAAAGAAAATATAATAAGAGTGAGATATAAGAAAATTGAAATGCTTTGATTAAAATTCCATAATTGTTTTGAACATCGAAGCTCTTTTCAAAATTAAAGAAAAATATGGAAAGTAAATCATCTAGTAAAAAGTAAAATGTAATGCATGGTGCTTTTGTTTAGCCTTGCTACCCCGAAGTTTTTCGGGCCCTAGTGGTTCTTATTGACCAATTATTGAGGTGTTCTCCTCGGTTCACAGCTTGTATAGAAGGGCCTTCCTCCCCTTCCTCCTTAAAAATAATACAACAGTCCATATCATCGTCCTCTAGAAACAGATTCTTCGTTGTTGCCAGTGCTTCATCTTCTTCTGAGCCACATATAGTATCCAGGTTGGAAAGTTTGCTCTAGACGGGGTATAGGATGCTCCAGCAAGTATTAGGGATCGCGCCTTGGTGGAGACCGGTCATCAAATTCTTTCCAAGTATATTCGTACCCTAAACCAAAAGTACTACCATTGTTCTTTAGCTTGATGGGTTTGGTGATTCCCTGGAGGTTCTTTCCAAGACCCTTTCCAGGCTCATATCCACACCAATTCAGGATACTCTCAATCTTGTTATTCCACCATTTATCTTTGTCCATATAGTTGACCCGCACGATATGATGATAGGTTTCTCCGCTGATTCTCCTTATTTCTCCAATTATTGGGATGGTCTGGCGACTGTATATGGGGTTGCTACCATCGCCATGCATAATCACCTCTTGGTGATTCCACTCAAACTTCACTGCCTGGTGCAGGGTTGATGCTACAGCTCCGGCAGTATGAATCCATGGTCGTCCCAACAACAAGTTGTAGGATGCTTGGATGTCTATTACTTGAAAGCAACATCGAACCAAGTTGGTCCCATCTACAGGATTAAACTGACCTCTCCAATAATGGACATTTGGGACCCATCAAAGGCTTTGACATTGATGGCCTCATCCTTGATCTCACGCAGATTGTTCCCCAATGTTGTGAGAGTTGTCAATAGACAGATGTTAAGGCGAGATCCTCCATCAATCAGAACTCTAGTAATGAAATAATTCTCGCATTGCACGGCGATATGCAACGCCTTGTTGTGTCTTAGCCCTTCCGGTGGCAGCTCATCTTTGTAGAAGGTGGTTTTGTGACTCTCCAGCACTTATCCTACTATATTTGCCATTTCCCCTCCAGTTATGTTGTTGGGTACATATGCCTCTCTCAGTATTTTCATCAAGGCATTCATGTGTGCGTCAGAGCATTGTCGAAGAGCTAGGATGGAAATCTGCGCCGGTGTTTTACTAAGTTGTTTGACGACCGAGTACTCCTTTGCATGTATCTTTCTCCAAAGATCATCGGGCCCGGTTTCAATAGGTCGTCCAGAGGATTTCTTACTGGACTCAACTAGGTGTTCTGGAGTGTAGACTCTGCCTGTTCTGGTCATACCCTGTGCAGCAATTGCTTATCCAGTTTTGGTTCTCTTTCATCCTGGCTTCAGCTATGTAAACCCATGGTATGGCATTCGATTTAAATAGTATTATGTCTGACATTTCTATAAGAATAGGTACCCTTGGTGGCAACACAATAACTTCTAAAGGTGCAGGTGTTTTCGGAACTCCAAACTCAACCTTAATTGGTCGGGGCACCTTGGCAAAGGAAGGTGCCTCAAACTTGAGTGGTATATATATGTTTACTTCATCGTCCCCAGAGGGCTGGTTCTAGACAAAAATTGGGTTATGACTATTGGTTTCTTCAGTTCATCACCCTCAGCGATTAATCCTATCAATCCCTTAGGGTCCCAGTAATCTTCAATCTCGATCATGTGATGCCTCCACCTTGTGGTCAGGAAGAGGGTTGTTGCGAACATTAAGAGCATGCTCCTTTTCTACAATGATCTTATTGTTGATTAGGGTTTGAATCTTGTCCTTCAATGAACGGCATTCGTCAATGACATGTCCCTTCATGCCAAAATTGTACACACAAGCCTTGTTAGGTTTGACCCACTGGGAAGGATTTTCTGGAGTTATGGTAGGGAAAGGGGTGACGTAACTAGCAGCTTTAAATCTCTCATACAGCTGGTCAATCGGTGAGGCAATGGCTGTGTATTTTGTAGGAGGTCTGCTATTCAAATTTGATCTCGGTATAGGGAAAGTTTGGCGAGCAGGAGGTAATTGGTAGTGAGAGGGTTGAGCATTATAAGCTTGGTAGAAAGGTGCAGGTTGGGAGTATCTGGGTGTGGTAGGTTAATATATGGAGGTGGAGATGATTGGTAAACGGGTGGTGGATTTTGGTAAAAGGGTGTAGGTGCTTGGTAATCCGGTATAGGCTGATATGTAAGTAGGGGTGATGGGTAAGTGTGGTATTTTATTGGCGATTTAGTTCTCTGTGCTACCATCATGACACTTGCATCCTTCTTCTTGGACGTACCACTAGACTGTAAAGCCTTGTTGGTGGCCTGCAATGCTTCAAGATTAGTAACCATACCATTCTTAATGCCTTCCTAATTTTTTTCCCTCAACTTGATGTTATCGGAAAATTTATGGCCCTCGATCAGCATCAACCTCTCGTAATAATATGGATGCTAAGCCCGGAAGAAGAATCTGTTCATCGGTTCCTCTTTTAAGTCCGTCCTAACCTTAGCAGCCTCTGATCTCCAACGAGTAGCATACTTGTGGAACATCTCGGTATGTTTTCTTCAAATTCTGGATGTAGAATACGTCCGGTGCATTCTCTATATTGAATCGGAACCTATCCATGAAATCTGACGCCATACCTATCCTGCTTGTCCACTTCTTGGGGCCCTAACTGATATACGAAGATAAATCATCACCTTTCGGACTCCTCATAAAGTGATTCATACGGATCTTCTCATCTTTCCCCACTCCGACTAGTTTGTCGCAATATGTCCTCAAATGGACTCTGGCATCTCTCATGACATCAAACATTTCGAACTTGGGAGGTTTGTACCCCTCCGAAAGTCCAACATCTGGCTGAATGCAAAGATCTTCATAATTCAGCCCCTCAATACCTTTGTTTCCTTCAATGCCTTCGACTCGGCTAGTCAACTACTTGAGTTCCGCGGCCAAGTTTCTGATAAGAGAGTCTTTATCATCAGATACGGGTGCATTTGATATTTGTTGAGTACAGTGCAGTATGGTCTGCACATATATGGGAGTGTTGTGGGTAGGATCATTTGTGGTGTTCAACGGTTTAGGAATGAGTAATGGAGTGTTGTTGGGAATGTGGCATGTATTGCAATGTTGAGTATAAATGGGTTGTTTTGGTGGTTGTGGGATATTCTATGGAGGTGCAAGACTTTGGGTGTTGGGAAAGATGATATCGGGAGTGGTAAGGGAAAATGATAAGTTGTCCTAGAGACAAATTAATTTGGAAAACATATAATGTTAAATGCCTTATTTTATCGATAAAAATAAGACGGATCCCAAAATGACTCTAAATAATAGAAAGTAAAAGGTCACTAATGGTCGTTGGCCATATCATATAATTAAAGCAAAAATAAAAAGACTCCTAAATACTTTGTCCCAGAAGGACCTTCCCTAGATTCGGCATGCTTATCTCTCTCGAAAAGTTTCACCAGCTCGCGTAGTCCTAGCAGCAAATAACCTCGGCCAGATGTCCGCCTGCATTCCTTTCAGCGTTTTGACAATCTTCAATCCTCTTGATGAACTTTCCTTTTAGCTCTACCATACCCCGCTCTAAATACCCTAATCATTTGTTGGCGCTAACAGCCATATGTTTCCACTCTTCAATCAATTTCTGATGGGCTTCTTGTACTTCTCGGTTCTCACTTTCACATTCTCGAATTCTCTTGCACAGTTGGTTGTACTTAACACAGGCCTCATCCTTTTCGTTGATAACCCTGCGACCTCGAATCGTGCTGACCCAAACCATTGTGATTTTCTTCCAAACAACCTGAATAGTGTGGTGCACAACCCGCGTGATACGTGTCTGGCTCAATAGGATCTTTCCCCAAAATCATTTTGTAGTGCCACATGTGCTAAGCTTGGAACTTGTGAGGGCAATCGTCCTCCTGGAAGCCGGCCCTGAAGTGACTCATCTTGTCGACCCTTGTTATGACTTGCTTTCTTCCAGCATGTCTCATAACTCAGAGGGGGAGGTAGGGATAAGCTCCCCTCACACCAATGAGAATTGAGAAATTGTGTATCTCGGGATCGAACAATGAAATATTCCGTAGGGAACCACTCGAACATCCACTGCACCTGGTTTTCTTTTAGATTTTCAAATAACTCTACCCATCCTCCACCGTCCTCTGGCCAAGCGAACATGCTAGGCATATAATTAATATGCCTTGGCTGATGGAAGGCGATGTGATCATCCTAGTCTCTGCATAAGATTTCTTGCCAGTATTCACCTTTCTTGAGGTACTCCATGCTAGAGCTGAAGTAACAAGTTGCAACCCTCAAAATTATTCGCCTTTTGCTAACAGTTGTCCAGGGCTCAATATACTTCAGCGACGATCATAGGCACTATGCTGAAGGGCTACCCGCCAATTCCTTCCATCAAGGTTCTGGTCAACATGACTTGTCTACTCTGGATCCTAGCCTTCTTCACGGGGAAAACTATCATTTCCAAAAAGCAGAATATAAAGACTAAGACCCTCATGTGGATATTCACTAATGAGGTAAGGGCTAATTCATCTGAGTAGGTGCGGTATGACTTGCCATGGTCGTACGTCTCGTACAGATAGTCGAATGTTAAGAGTTTTTCAAGCAGGTTATGCCTAGGTTTTTCTTCAGCCCCATCATCTTAAGAAAACCCCTACCCTTGCGATATTCATGCAAAAGCAAACCCCGATACTTCCAAGGAATACCAGCTAAACCTCCAATTTCCTCGAGCAAATGAGTCATTTCAAAATCCCTGAAGGGAAACACGGATCTGTCAGTATTCTAGAATAGATTTGCAGCCTCTATGGTATTGTTGTCACACTGGATCTCCAGAAGAGAACGCAAATTCACTAAGTACTTGCAAACGAGCGTATGATCACTAGAGTGGAGGTCCTTCCACCAATTTAGCAGCCTTGGGTGGATGTTGGTTACCATGCAAAATCTGGGGATTTCGTGCCTCATTTTCTACAAAATAAAGTGTTATGCCCTTACCCCACTGGACTCGACTATTTAAACCAATAATCAGCATAAAAAGCATTTAGTTCTCCAAATAAATGCATAAAATATGGTGGCATCCGTTTCGGTTTCAAGGAAACACGATGGTCTTTGGACAAAGCTATCTTAATGAGTCATAATATGGATAACATAACTGTCTCGACTAGGTTTGACCATGATGCATGCACAGTTAAATAGAGTAAGGTTTATATACGGTGTTAGACCGGGTATCCTTGAGCGTACAACTCAAGAGGGAAATGCACGGAACAACCGACTACACCGTTAATCGACTGGTTTTACCGCAAATACGCTTTTTCCAAATTTAAAGGGTGATAATATCTGAATAGCGCAACCACTCATTGCAAGCGTTGCTCTGGTATTTGTTTGGAAAGATTGGAATATGATGTTGAATATGCAATTATAAGAATGAAACAGATTATCATGTATTTCCACGGTCAAAAAATAGTGATTACAGTAATTACTCGTAATTACAACAGTATAACAGTAAAGAAGTAAAAGAAAGGAAAGACACAAAGAGCCAAGTTCGTTTCATAGTAAAAGAAATAAATACAGTAAGTAAAGGCAATTTAAAGATAATAAAGTCACAAGTAGCATGCAATGGTAAAAGCCTAAAGAAATCCCCAGTAGAGCCGCCATGTTGTCAACGGTCCCTTTTTCTCGCGAAATCGTTCAAAATTGGGTATACGACATTTGGGAGGGCAACTCTACTCGCTTTCAAGAATTGGGTTTTGGAGTATAGGAGTCACCACCTAATGATTACTGTGTATTAGGACACTTTACAAAGGATTTGAGATGATGAACCAGAGTTTGGGTAAGGGTTAGAAATTATCTCGAGGTGAAGGTGTTAGGCACCCCTCAATATCCGCTAGTGTGTTTCCCGGCCATACTACAATTGTGACTTTAAATAAAAAGTAAATAAATAGATGTCTCAAATAGAGGGGTTTTCACATAATGTTGCAAGAAAGTTGAAAGTTTGAAAGATAAAAGGATTAGAGAGTTTAGAGAGATAGTTTTGAACAGCTTAAAGAAAAATAACAAGTAAAAGGGAAAGGGGGTCCTAGGTTTTCAAATACTATGAATCACATCAATGCATTACCCGCCCTACTCTCCTCAAAAGAAGGGGTCTCATGTGATATTAGCGCACTGGTCATCATATCCATATTCTAGCCTTCCCATCCTGTTAAGGTATTAAAACGCGAAATGTATTGTTACTTATTGCATGCTAGTACTCCTCCGAATCCTATCAATCCCAGAGGCATTTGGGACTACTAATCCTAAAGGGAAAGGGAGTTTGGGGTCTTTGAAGGTTTTCAAAGGATAAAATGGTAAGAAGACATTCAAAACATGTAATACAAGTATTGGAAAGCAAGTAAGCAAATAAGGATCAAATAGGCCTCGTTAAATCAAGAAAAGGCATATAGTTTAACATGTCTTACATATACAGATTTGGTCTGGAATAAATTAAGGCGATAGTGGACTGGTTCAACACATATTTTTAGACAAGAAGTCCGTATTAGGTCCGCTCAGATGCAGTTGTATAGGACTGACCTAGTGATCAATTACTTAACCTTTTGCCTATGTGTTGAAGAAAACTAAAGGCAAGGTATCTACTTGTTTCATAAAAGATGCAAATGTATAATGGAAAAAGGTTTCCAGTTTAACATAATAGTGCGAGTTTTTTCCATTTATATTGTTTAAGAAGGTTCAAAATCGAGATTTCCTATAGGCTTGGTTTCTAGACGTTCACTGATTTTTAACACATTTACAGACGTTAGTCAGAATACAGTGATCCTATGAGCATGGTATCTATATGCAGCTTTTATTATTATTAAAGCTACAAGCCATTTGCCTAATGACATTGGTATATGCAGAAATGCAGGAACCTTTAAGCAGGATTTCTATATGTGAATTTGCAGAAAAATTACAAGTTAAACATATAGGATGATATTGTTTAATCATGATTTCTATATGTAAAACTGCACAAATTCATGAATTAACCCTATAGGCATGACATCTATATGATATGCAGAATGTTTAAACATGATTTCTATATATGAAACTGCAGAAATTCAGAAATTAACCCTATAGGCATGATGTCTAAATGATATGCATAAAGTAAACCCCCTCCCTTTCTTTACTAAGGCCCCCATAATTTATAAAATATTATAGACCAATGAATAAAATTAAAAATAAAAGTTCATCAAAAATTACATCTACATGCAAATAGCCTAATGCAGACTTAATATCAAACAATATAAGATGAACCAAACTTCCAGGATTAAGATTTCAAAGCCTTCTCTTATCCAGGGTATGTCAAATTTCCAAGGAGTTTTAGGAACTCCAGGCAATGCTTACATTCCAGATACCATCAAAGAACTGAATTAAAGTGCAGTGTGGAAGGGCCAACCCTTAAGTGTCCAAGTTCAAAGGGAGCTCATGGGTCCCAAAGCAAGGCTCACAAGAGTGGGGCAGAACTTAGGTTCCATGAACAAGTGCAAGTCCGATAGAGGGGGTTAGGGATTGCCACAAAGGGTGGTGGTCATGCGCAGCCATATGGTAGGCTGGCATACACCTGACCAGCATGTCAGCCAACATTTTAAGAGTAAAGACCAACTGAAGGTCATACCATGGCCTGTGCAGTGATTAGGACACTGCCAGACCAAAGCTTCAACTCATCACACATAAAAAGGGGATGGGGATGGGAATTTAAAAGAGCTTAGGAGCTAGAGGGTCCAGTTCATATCCATGGACAATAATTTCAGGTATTGCCATGTTTTGAACCATACCTCAGCGACACAAGGGAACTAAGGGTAGTGATTCATATAGGAATAGAAACAAGGAAAGAAACAAAGTTTGCAGAGAGTTACAACATATGAACAGCAAACCGAACAAAAAAGGAACTATAAACACTTAGGGGTGAGGCAAAAGCTTAAATAAAGGAGATAACATTTTCAAAAAGAGAAGAGCAAAGAAAGCAGGATTCTTCCAAACAAGCCACAATACAAGAGAAATACTTTATGTGTGATTGTGAGTTCAGACAAAAGACACGAGCATTTGTGTGAATATATTAAATTCGAAGTATGTCTAAAAGTGCAGAAGGGTAGTCCCCTTTATATTGCAGAAAGACAAATAAGAAAGGTAAGAAATAACTTTTAAATCAGTCTTATATGATCTCCCTTCCGTTAAGGGATTTGATTTCAAACGGGAGAATATAATTAAGGAAAGAAAATTTAATTAAAATCCTTTCACAATAGAATAAAAACGGTAAATACATAGGGTTTATTTAAGGTAAAGTTCAATGGTACTCGGTTTGTAAAGAAAAGGGAAAGGAAATCAATCAGACAACCAATAGAAATCAAATGATCGGCTTAATTCAGATGAACCAATTCCGGAATAGGTAAATAGGGTTCAAACGATGAGAATCAGTGGCAATCAGTCAATACCCATCAGAGGAATTCAGAATCAATCAATTAGTTTTCAAACCCTTTTGAAAGAGGAGTTTCTCATATATATATATATATATATATATATATATATATATATATATATATATATATATATATATATATATATATATATAAAGCAGACGAATTAAACAAAAGGGATCGTCATGTTACATAGCAAAAGTCTCTAACATTGAAAGCTTTGAATCATAAGCAAAAGGGAAACGAGTTCAGTTATAGATTCATAATGCGCCTGAAAGTCCAGGGTCCCAAAGTGGAAACCTAATCCAACTTGCCAAAAGAAACCCTCAAATTCTAGGGTTTCAAATCGAATCAAACGCAGAGATGAGAGGGCAAGTTAGTGAAACCAGACTCAAAGATCCATTTTAGAGCCTCATGAGAAACCAAAACAAAATATGATAGCATGTTTGAAACAATCAAGGAAAGAAAATTGATTTAAGGCGTGAAGAACATATTTTAGAAAACTCAGAACTTAAGCAAGTTCAGGAGAGAAGGAGTGATACAAACTTAAGAAGCAGTAGATGAAACACGCTCAGTAAGAACACCACATAGTCCAGTAAGGCAAACAAAATCAATGAATTTACAGTAAAAAAATGTAGTAGAAGAGTAAGGAAAACATAGCAGAGATAACATGCGAACCTAGTCTGAGTCATAGTAAGATACAAGAATCTTGTCTAGTATGAAGAAAACAGAATAGCAAGCACATGTGTGGTGGAAAATGAAAACATACGAGCATAACACAAGTAACACACATAAAGAAAAGAAGAGAGAGAATAAGAAAGATATTTTGAAAAACTTGCACAAACCCTAAATAAAAAACAATTGAATTTTGAAATAAAATTTGAGGAAAACACCTAAAAAGGGCAGTAGAACACTGATCTAGTGTAGATCTGAGAAAATAAATAGAGAAGAACCTCGAAAAAGCATACTGTTTATGAGAAACCCTAGAAATGAGAAAGGCTTGGAAGAACAAGTCAGATCCTGGGTCGAAGAGGTCAGGAATCAGGCCTTTAGTGCTTGAATATGTCAGAGCGCGGCCGGAGAGGCCATAGAACTACAAATCTGAGAAGACCTGAAAAGAGAACCGTCGAGGTCAAACTTCAAAACCTCGAACACCCAAGGTCTAATGGCGGAGAGGCATGAGAATAGACCATCCATAGCCTGAGAAGCCATGAATTCTGGTGAAAGAAGGTAGGAGGTGGGCTAGGGTTCTGATGAACCGTTAAGAGAGTTTAAGAAACGAAAGGGTTTCAAAGGCGCCAACCAAAATGAAATGAGAGGTTAGGATAGGTCGTCCGCGGTTTAAAAAAGAAAGGTGTTATGTGGGATGTTGATCAAAATGATCAACGGCTTGGATTGAAAGAAAGCCCAGGCGGGTTTTTAGTTTGGGTCAGGGGCTGGGTTTAGATTGGAGTTGGGATGTGAATTTAAATTGAAATTGGGTTAATTGGGGGGCTGATTTTAGGCTATAATTGATATGAAATGAGGCCAAATATTAAATAGCAAGTTTTCCCCTTTTTATTTTATAAAAATAGTAAAAATAATTTTAAATGTAAACTAAAAGTAGTGAGCAAATAAATATTGCATAAATATTAATTTAACAATACTAGAAATTTTGATAATTATAAAATACTATCAATCGTAAAATGGGCTATGATTGCAATTATATCCAATTTAGCTTTTAAAAATACCCAATAAATTCATAAAAATAAGCAAAAATCACCTTAATTCTACTTTGGTGTAAATATGAGAATAGAATGAGTTATTCATCAAAAATGATAATTTTGGAAATAATTATTGAAATTTGTATTATTAAAATAGACAATAAATTAGTTAAAAAATCATACAAATTTGGAAAAGTACCAAAACTCTTGGATGTGCTTATATATGTAGATACATGTTATTTTGAAAGTATTTTGAGTACAAAAATACCTAAAAAAATTGGGTATCAACAGTTGTCTAAGATCGGTAAGTAAGAACCTAAAACCGTTCTTTTAAATAGCCTTCTTATGGGTCAAATTAGGCCTTAATCGCTTGTTCTCGATGAAAACAGGCCACTAAAGTCCTAATCAAACCCAAACTTCAACCAAGTGATCGTTTGGGATTCTTAGGTACAGACCTTCGACTTATATTCAGGCGGTTCTGGAGGGTTTTGAAGCAGACAGAGTGGGTATTTGGAATGAGTAGGGCTTGGGGATTATTTGGTGTTAGTTTGGTGGCGATTGAGGGGTGGAGCCACCAACGAAGAAAACATGGGCGGCGCTAGGGTTGGGATTTATGATCTGAAATTCGAGCAGGTCAGGTCAGATTTGATGGAAGGTGAACAGGGATTTGGAAAGAGGGGTGAGGATATGCTCTGGTGTAAATTTGGGCACGATTAGCCGCCGGCCACCGGCGCAGGCGATTTTCGGAAGGCCCCAAGCAGCGGTTGAAAGCGGAGCTCGGCGGGGTCTCTGAAGAGTTGAGAGAGATGACTAAGGGGTAGGGGAAATGTTTGGACATATAAATATTAATGACACCCCTAGTTCAAGACCGTCGAATCAAAATAAATCAATGATTGAGATTCCTCACCACGAAACGAGGTCATTTTGATTAGAGGGGGACCTGGACCGGGCATTTGGAATGGTTTTGGGACATTTGAGTGGGTTTGGATGGCTAGAAGGGGAAATTCAATTGGGCTTGGGAAATTCTAATTGATTTGGCCCAAAATCTGATTCTAAGAAAAATCCTAAATCTAAGAAATCTGTAGGAGTAATTCATGCGAGGTAAATATCACGTGCTCACAGTCTCTGATCCCATCATCTATCTGGCCCTCTAGCCAGGCTAAGTATGCAAGGTCATTTCTACTGCGATCATCTCGCTCGTAATGTGTGGCATACAAACTGGGAGGAGCAGGTATTTGATGTCAGCAACCAAACTATCGCATGGCTCTCTCGCTCGGATGATGTTCGACTATATCGCGACACATCAGTGGGACTTGAGACATCAACACAGCTCGACTGTGTGAGCAATACTCTAGCAAACTACGATGAGTTCATCGCTATATGGCCTCCATATGAACTATTTCTTAAACACAAGTATAGTTAGTAAACGCAAGAGAAATCAATCTTTATCAAACAAACTTAGTCAAATATTTACTTTAGCAGCATATAGTAGATCCGATATATCCCTGTAAAGAGGGAGATGATGTTGAGCCTCGACATCGCATGCGCGACCTCACCTTTCTATCCACCTCCTAGCACGTGGTCGAAGCTCCAGAGGTGGAGCATCTGGATCTAGCAGTCGAGGAGGGGGTCGCATCTACAAGAATCTCTCCCAAGTTCAAACTAAATATAGATTTTGGACTTAAAATATATTACTTTTTACTATATCTCTGATAATCATGAAAAGAACTGATAATATTACCACATGTAGTAGCAGAATAAATCAACCAATGTCTCTCACGCTACCCATCGATGCCTTGCAGAAGTGCCTATAAAGTTATAGAATGCCATCACCCCAACGGTATATGGGTAAGTGATCTAAGTGATCCAGATGATGCAAGAAATGTAGGCTCGGGAAAATAATTCCACAAAATATCATCAAAATCAAAAGCATTAAATGCCACTAAATAGCCTCAACCGGTGAGTCCTCCATAATTTGCTCGTGGAACACCTCCACGTACCGCCTAACAGGTGATAGCTATAATTGACTAACTCTACAAATAGCAGTCTGCGCCGCCGGCTAGAATCTAATGAGCTTCTCCAGCATCCATAAATAGTCATGCCTCATATACTCCCTAAGATCAGCCTTGTAGTGGACAACAAAACCTTCAACTGGAAACTCGAATAATACCTCCACGTCCTCTAGCATGATGGTCACCTCACCGGTAGGCAAATAAAATGTATGCATCTCAGTTCTACAATGCTAAATTAAAGCCGTGATCAGGGGCCAATCGAACTGCAACTGGCAAACCACAATAATTTGGTAAAAACGAGTCCAAGTGAGGCACATAGTTGTACGAGGATGGAGTGGGTGGTCCCTAATAAACTCCCAAAAATATTCAATACGTCTCGTGTAGAAGTTCTAGCAAAGAAACTCTCCATCCTAGATGTATGAAGCCCTATGGCCCGCCTGTAGCAAAAGTAGCTCCTGAGAAATATGTCTAGAATGCACAGATAGGCAATCCATAATGATGTATGTAAATTGAATAATATTAATTAAAATATTATTCTCTTTACTCGTTTGACATCTCGAATTATCTTGCGATATCTTTATATTATTATTTAACTTACAAATTTTTATATAATTAATTAATTTGAAATAAGATTAGGAACCCTGATGGATTCAAGCATGTGAGGAGGAGGAGCCTTGATGCTCCGATGAGGAGGTGCGAGCGGTTAGACTTGGCGGATACGAAAAGAGGTAAAGTACGGCCTAAGAAATATTGGGAGAGGTGATCAGACACGACATGGCGTTGCGGCAGATTTCCAATGACATGGCCCTTGAGAGGATGGTATGGAGGTCGGTCATTAGAGTTGTAGGTTAGGACATTGTGGAGTTGGGGGGAGGGAGAGAGAGAGAGAGGCTAGTCTGATAGGGTTAGTCTTACACTGCTAGTGGTTAATGTTGTGTTCACACTGTCTTTCCATTTTTCATAGCATCGGGACTTATTTTTTGATTTTTATTGCATTCAACTATTTTCTAGTACTTATATGTCTGTTATTATTTCTTTGATTTTTGTTTGATGGTACTAATGTATTGTCCCTTACCTTCCGTTCCCTTCTCGTCTTTTTCATCTTCTTGAGCCGAGGGTATTTCGAAAACAACTTCTTTACGAGGGTAAGGCATGCGTACACTCTACCATCCCTAGTTCCCACTTGTAAAATTTTACTGGATCGATGTTGTTGTTGTAATAATTAATTTGATATAAAGTACTTATTTATATGTTTGTTTTTTGGGATTTTACGACTAAAATTTGGCAATTTTATTTGTACCGTCGACTTTTTATCATTTTTGTTCATCGTTATAAGAATCCTAGATATTTAATGTTTTAAACTTATCGAGATTATTTTAAATATTTTTAATAATTATTTTATATAAACTATTATTGAGTATTTATTTCGTTCATGATCATTTATATGTTAATTTATTACCTTTTACCAAAAAAATAAAGTAGGGTCTCTTTCATGTACTGTCAAATTTTATCAATTTTATTTGTTGTTAAAATAATAATAAATATTTACTTAGTTTGACTTATCGATATAATTGTTAAAGTTTTAATAATTATTTTTATCTAATGTATTATTAATTAGTTATTTAATTTATGTGTTAATTTGTTATCTTTTACACAAACATTCGGCAGTCTCTTTTAGGCTGATAACTAATTATTTTATTATTCACCAGCGAGAAAACACTAAATATTAATTTATTAACTTATCATGCTTTATATGATTCATATCTGATAATACTTTTACTATACGATTAATAATTGATTACTATTTGCTCCAAAATTGATTACTCTAACCAGTTAAGTTAATGACGGCACATAGTTATTGTTCTACACTGAAGAGCACTAAAGGCATATATTTATTGTTCAACTATTATAAAAATATTCAACAACTAACATAAATTATAATGTATTTATTGTTTTACTATAGTAAATGACAATCACAAAAGGACACTAAAGGCACATATTTATTGTAGTATAATAATAAAAATATTCAACGACTAACGCAAAATATTGAATTTATAACAATAGCATAATAAATAATTTTTAAAATTTTTACTAAACATTAATTAAATTAGGGTAAACACAATAAAAAAAACAAAAAAAAGCAAAAAATCATGCAATACATCACTATGGACTAATTTTATAATTAAAAGAGTGTTTCGAAATACTTATTTTTGAATTTTTTTTTGTTCGGAGAAAATTTGTCGCTTTTTTAACCTAATTGAGCACAAATCGCGACCAGCTCTACGAGGAAGCCTTGAATCGTATCGTTTATCGATAAAATAAGAACCAACAATAGATTTTGGGATTCAAAGTTAGCTCAAATAGAGTTTTTGTAAAAAGCAATGGGGGTAACTGTTTTTTAATGCCTACTACTACTGTTGTTGTTTCTTCTGTTGCTGCTGCTACTACTATTATTATTATTGTTGTTATTATTATTATTTGGCTAAAATGTTAAGTACTTGTTAAGCTCAAGAACAATCAAAAATAATATGGGTTAATCGGAATCAAGGGTAATATGAACTAGAGAAAACCGTTTTGTTAAGATATGTGATAATAGTGAAGGTAGCTTAAGATGTAAGAACAATAAAGCAAGTAATGATCGTTTCACAAGAAAGAGAGAGATAGAGAAAGAGAGTTGTATATCCTTAATAACAAGATACACATGAGTCATTTACAAAGGGAAGGTCCCCTTTATATATTAAGGGACCTTCCTCGCAATAATCAAAGAAAAGTACAAGGGGTTGGTGGTCTCAGTGTACGGGAAAGTCAGAACTTTAAGCGACGTCGTCTTGAATCATGTTGCTTGGTCCGTCCGCTTACTGGGGCCGACTTTATTCGCGTTCGCCTAAATTAGGTCATTCTCTACGTCGTAGGCGTACATAGAACACCTAAGAATATAGGGAATCAAATTTGCCCAATACAAATAGTCCCCTCGTTTGTTGGGGAGGAAGCCGAGAGACATCTTCAACGAACGGATATGCGTGCTCGTCCTTTCTACAAATTTGGTCGATTCCCGTCGATACTGTAAAAAAGGGGGCGTGATCATATGCGGAGGGGTTATGCTGTTTACATAAAACCTCCTTTTAGGGCTCCTTTTTTAGGATGACATCATCGATCACGTGCGTGATCATTACCTTTTCTCACGAGGCGGTATAGGACATGACGTGACGTTTTGGTTTCCCGCGCCAGTTTTTGAACCAAGCCTTTTTGATTTCCGTGCACCTCTCCTTATAAATAGGGGAGAGGTTGAATCCGAATCATATTTCGAACTTTTTGGAGAGCACTTTCTCAACCTTTATCTCATCTTTCTCTGGCACCCGTTGATCTTTTCTTTTAAGATATTCGTTCTTGAGAATCGAATCTTGTATCCTTAAAGCACCTTTCTCTCATAACTTCCATTATAACTAAACGTCATCACGATAGTACCAGAGCCAAGGCTGACGCCCTCTCTAGGGCTTTGTCGTCATCAGCTGATGGGGAAGTCGAGGAGGTTATCGCTCCCCTATCAACAGCCAATATTCTTCCACTGGATATGGTTGCACGGAAAGATTTTAAGAACAAGTGTAAGCTTCCCCCTTGGGAACTCAACGAACTGATGCCATCTCATTTGGCTACTCTCAAGGAGTCATATAATATTCCTAACTACATCGAGATGGCTCCCGTCGGTATTGACTATGCCAACGTGCATAGGCCCGAGTATTACACATTCTATGAGTAAGCTTTTTCAATCAGGCATAGCCTCCCGCTTTACCCTTTGGCGGAAGAGCTCTGTCGCTTGTACGGGGCGTGTCTGGCCCAACTTACTCCGTACATATTGAAGGTGTGTAGGATTCTTACCACCTATGCGGCGAAGGCTGAGAAAGAGGTTACCGTTCATCACCTCCTGCAAATGTTCGATGTGAGCTTTATGAGAGGCTCAATGCTCCAGTTAGTACGCTGGGGCAAGAAGAGCTTTGTGTCGCAAGAGGACGACGAGGCCAGTCGCAAATTTTGGAAGAGATTTTTCTATGTGCGTACCGAACACCTGGTGTCCAACCCTGAAGGGTTTCCGGAGGTGTGGAACAAAGCATGTAAGCATTCCTGTATGTAGCTCTTACAACGGCAATCTTATTTTGCTGGATTTCACCATTTTAGATTTCCCTTTGCCTTCATGCTGCGACAGCTCGCCCTCCTCGAAGTATTGAGGACATTAGGTCGTGGGTGCGAGCGTTGATACCATTTGGGTAGGAATGTCGCACCTTGCGGGAATTCCTCAGGATCTATGGCCCGTCAGGTAACGGCCTTGCTTTATTTTTCCTTTCCGTTCTGCCTTGGGGTTTCTCCATAATTTTCTTGCCTATCACATTCATATTTTAGTAGGTCGAGGCGCCTCTGAGAAGGCGCAGAAGAAGAAGAAGAAGAAGAAGAAGAGAGTTGTGGCCGGCCTTTCTATGGCGGCATCTAACCTTGGTGAGGAGGATATGATCCTCGTAGGTACATCCATGGGTAGTGTTTCTCCCCTCTCACGGCAGGAGATAGCATCAGAGGCGGCTCCAGAGTTAGTGCCTGAGGCAGTGCCAGGGGCCATACTTGAGAGAACGCCCGAAGAGATACTGGCGGCTGTGCCTGGGACCGTCCCCGGGGTTGCCGCCACAATAGTGCCCACTATCAAACCGTCCCCTTCTGAGCCTGTCTTGCGTCCAACTGAGGGGGACCTTGAAGAGGAAGAGATGATGGAGAGTAGGAGGCGTCAGATTCTAACCGGCAAGGCTGTGGTTACTCAGACGGAGAAGGATAAACCATCCCGTCTTGAATCTAGGCCAGTTTTTATGGCTGAGGCCATTTGCTCGGGGAGGTCTACTCTGAGGAGGGAAGCCGCAGAAAAAAGGGATGAAAGTGTGGACGTGGCAGGCCCGGAGATCGCTATGGAGGACGAGGGCAGAGTAGGCGGGTCCATGGACCAAGTGGAGATGGTAGCTGGCTGGTCCTCCCGCCGCATAGTGATTCCTAGTCACTACAATTTGTTGGAGACCTACGAGGAGGCGGCCACCAGCATGACACTCCTATGTGCGGGTACTGAGAGCGCGGCCCTGGCAGAGCCTAGTGACTAGGGCTAGGCACGGAGAGTGGCGGGCGCGGCCTTGCACGCACATCTTTTGCCTTGACTGATGATTTTTCTTTTGCATTAGTTGGGGGTGATTTTCCTCGTACTCACCTTTCGTACTTTTTTTTAGACTCTTATGTTGTAGGCGGAGAGGGGTCGACACCTGAATAAGAAGGTGGCCAAATACAATAGGTTGGTGCAATAATATAACAGACCACGTGAGGCGCACCAGACCTTGGCCGATATGTACAAGCAGGACCCTAACTTCAGGGTGGTTCGTGAGGGCCTCGTGCAGTCCGAGGAGCAGCTGAAGAAGAGGGTGGCCGATCTAGAGAAAGTCGACGAACAACTTATGACCGCCGTTGCTCGGACTCCGGAGATGGAGGTATGTATTCAAGCTAAGGAAGATGAGTACTAATCTAGTCCATGTATCATGTCATTCTTGGAGAGTACACGGAGGGGCCGATGTGATACACTTGTACTGCAAACATCTCCAGGGGTTCCCTTTGACGCCTCGTTAAAAACCTTCTTGAGAAAACCCAATTGGGGCAAAACTCTAGTAAGTGAAAAAGAGTACGACTCGGGGGACGCCTTTTAGAAGTGGGAATGTTTGAGGTGAGTGACGTTCCTGTTATTCTGGAGCATTTTTCCCCCATTTTCTTGAGTTGGACTCCTTTCCCGACTTTCGCTGTAATCTTGTAGGGTCCTTCCCAGTTTGTGACCAGTTTTCCTTCATTTGGGTCTTTGGAGGCCAACGTCTTGGCTTTGTGGACGTAGTCTCCTACATTGAGCGGTCTTACTCTTGTCTTTTTGCTGTAATACCTTTCGATTTGTTGTGTTTGGGCTACCATCCTGATGTGGGACATTTCCCTTCTTTCTTCGGCTTCATCAAGGTCTTGGAGTCTGCTGGCGTCGTTTTCTCTTCCACTGGTGTAAGAATACCTTAAGCTGGGTTCGTCTACTTCGACCAGTATGACAGTGTCGGTTCCATAAACCAGTGAGTACGGGGTTTCCCCGGTGTTGGACTTGGGTGTAGTTAATGTGTGCCTACAAGACTTCAGGCAGTAGTTCAGGCCATAGCCCTTTGACGTCTTCCAACTTTTTCTTCAGTATGTTTAGGATTGTTTTGTTGGAGGATACCGCTTGGCTGTTGGTAGCTCGGTGGTATGGCGTGCATAGTATCCTTTTGATAAGCCATTTCTCGAAGAACTCTATCATTTTTTTGCAGATGAATTGACGTCCGTTGTCACAGCTTAATTCTTTGGGGATGCCGAAGCGGCATATGATGTTCTTCCATATGAAGGTGATGACTTCTTGTTCGCGTATTTGCGTGTACGCACCTGCTTCTACCCACTTAGCGAAATAGATAGTTAAAACAAGTAAGAATCGTACCTTCCCTCATCCTGCTGGCAGCGGCCGACTATTTCCATTCCGCATTTGATGAATGGCCAGGGTGAAGTGACGAAATGGAGGGGGTTCCCCAGGCTGATGTATCATTGGGGCGTAATTTTGGCATTATTCGCATCGGGGGACATACTCGACTGCCTCTTTTTTCATAGTGGGCCAGTAGTAGTCGGCGCGTATGATGCACCGCACGAGGGTGCGATTACCGATGTATGCGCCGCAATGGCCTTTGTGTACTTCTTCAAGTACCGGCCTCATTTGGTGCGGCCCTAAGCACTTGGCTAGGGGACAACCAAACTTCCTCTTATAAAGGTCGTTGTTGATCATGCAGTATCGGGCGGCATGTACGCAAAGCTTTTTTGCCTCCTTTTTATCGGGGGGCAATGTCCCGTCCTGTAAATAAGATATGAACGGGTTGCGCCAGTCCAAGTCAGGTTTTAGGAAAGTACCTCGGTGTGGTCAATGGGTGAGTGGAGGAGCGTGACCACACTTTCTTTGTTGAAGTTTTTGGTCGCTGCAGTCAACTTTGCCAGGCTGTCCCTTCGACGTTCTGTCCTCGGGGAATTTGTTCGAAGTGGAATTCGTCAAATGTAGCCATCAGTTTGCGGATTTCTGCCTGGTACTTTTGTAGCCTCTACTCTTTTACTTGATAAGTCCCAGTGACCTGGTTTACCACAAGTTGGGAGTCGTAGCGGTCGAGGATTCGGCGAGCCCCGTATTTGGTGGTCAGTTTCATTCCTGCAATAACGGCCTCGTACTCAACCTCATTGTTAGTCATTTCCAGGCATCGTATGGACTGGCGAATTGTTTCGCCCGTGGGAACCTCGAGAACGAGTCCCCATCCCGATGCATTGGTGGCTTCATCTGTATAATGGACCCGATGATACGCGTTGCGCCTCGAGTTGTGCCTTTGGCAGGACTTCCGCACTGAAAACGGCAATGAAGTCGGCAAAGACATGCGACTTGATGGCGGTCCTTGGAAGGTATGTGATATCATGCTCGCTGAGCTCAATGGTGCATCTGGCGAGTCGTTTTGAGAGTTTGAGTTTGTGTAAGACGCTCCATAAAGGGAAGGTCGTTACTACCCTTATGGAGTGGCACTGGAAATAGGGCCAAAGCTTCCCTGAAGCTACTACCAGTGCCAAAGCTTCCCTGATGCTACAATGAGCGCCAATGCCAGCCTCTCAAGTTGTGGGTACCGGGTTTCGGCGTCCACTAAAGTTTTTCTAATGTATTAAATAGGAGATTGCGTACCTTTATTTTCACGCACCAGGATGGCGCTGACTGCAACTTCCGATACAGCCAAGTACATCAATAGTGGTTCGCCCGGGTTTGCTTTGATCAGCAGGGGTGGCGATAATAGCTATGCCTTCAAACTTCTCAGGGCGTCGACGCATTATTCATTCCATTGTAGTCCTTGGTCTTTTTTCAACACACCAAAGAATTTGTGGAACCTATTGGAGGAGCGTGAGATGAACCTGGAGAGGGCGGCTATTCAACCCGTCAGCCTCTGCGCTTGTTTTTTTCTACTCAGTATCTCCGGGATGGATTTTATGGCCTTGATCTGGTACGGGTTGACTTCGATGCCCCTTTGTGTTACCAGAAACCCCAAGAACTTTCCCGAGGCTACACCGAAGGCACACTTTTCGGGATTCATCTTCATGTCGTATCTCTTTACTAGTTCGAAGGCTTCTTTCAGGTGGTTGAGGTGGTCCTCTTTTTTCAAAAACTTCACTAGCATGTCGTCAATATAGACCTCAATCTTCTTGCCGAGTTGCTCTTTAAACATTGTGGTCACTAGCCTCTGGTACATAGCCCCCGCATTCTTGAGCCCGAAGGGCATTACCTTGTAGCAGTATGTTCCTTGGTGAGTGATAAAGGTCATTTTCTCCTGATCTTCCTCGGCCATCATGATCTGATTGTAGCCGGAGTATGCATCAAGGAAGCTCAGCAGCTCATATCCTGCCATTGGCGTAAATCAATTGGTCGATGTGGGTAGCGGGAATGAATCTTTTTGACATACTTTGTTCAGGTCAATGAAATCAATGCACATTCGCCACTTCCCGTTTTTCTTTATGACCATTACGACTTTGGAGACCCACTTCGGATACTTGGATTCCCTAATGGAGCAATTAGCCAGCAGCTTGTCTACTTCTTCACTCACCGCTTCGTTGATGGAGGCATTGAATTTTCTCCTCGCCTGCCGCACGGGCGGGTGTAGCGGAACGTCATTCAGCTTGTGGGAGGGATTTTCCTTTGGGATTCCTGGCATATCTGCATGGGAAAAAGCAAACAGGTCAGCGTGATCAGATAGAAATTCATGATACTTACTTGGATTTGAAAGACCGCGGCCTATGTACGCTTTCTTGGTGGAATCGATGTTGCTCAGTTGGACGGGGTCGAGGTCTCCGACTGTGGCCTTGATAGCTTCGACTTCGTCGGGATCTTTGATGGTGTCTTCTGTCGGGTGGACCTTAGTCCCCGACAGGGCTGATTGCTATGCCTCCGCACTTGCTCTTTTGAGCTGCTTGGTGTGAGTGTAATCTTGAGCTATTTTGTAACACTCTTGGGCGATGCGTGGCTTGCTCGCATACTCTACAGTCCCCATGGGGTTGTGAATTTGATCACTTGATATAAACTGGAGGGGACTGCCCTCATGGCATGTATCCATGGACGTCTTATGATGGCGTTGTATGTCGTTTCTTGATTAATTACGTGGAAAGTGGTTTCCATCGTAACTCCTCCTGGCAGGAATGGCACCGTTACCTCGCCAGAGGTTCTTTCAACTGCATTGTTAAAACCACTTAGTGTTATGCAGCGCAAAACTATTTTATCCTCGAGTCCCATTAATGCAAGGACTCTTGGATGAATGATACACGTGTCGCTGCAATCATCGACCATGATCCTATTTACCGTAGTATCTACTATGCGTAAAGTAATAACTAAGGCATCATATTGGGGGGAAAAATAAACCGTTGGTATAAGACTTATCGAAGGTGATACTATCTTCGAAGTCGTCATACCATTCATGAGCGATAGTTTGCTTCAATTTGTGAGTGGTGGTGAATTTGACATGATTGATCATTGAGTCATTGTCGTCCCCAATGATCATGTTGATGGTGCGTGTTGGTGAGGGCGGCCTTGGCGGGCTGTGAGGTTGTTCCCGCCCTCATGCGAAGTTGTGTTTTGCTTTGTCACTGAGCAGTTCCTTTAAGAACCCTTGGTTCAGTAGCCAGACCACCTCCTGTCGGAGACCTATGCAGTCTTCAGTCTTGTGCGCCCGTTCCTGGTAGAACTCACATAGGCATTTGATTTTTTGTTGGCGGGGTCGGACTTCATTTTCGCCGGTCATTCTACTTTGTTGCCCAGCTTCTCCAATGCGTACACTACTTCTGAATAAGACACACAAAAGATATGTGCAAATAATGAAGGAGGCATACCTCTGTCATTCCTCAGTAAGGAGACATGTCGTTGTAAGGCATCCGCGTGCCTTGGTGGTTCTGATGATCTGATGTAGGGTTGATGTCTCTCCCTGTTGAGGCGTGGGACTTGTTCCCGTTGTCCCTCATTGTGTCGGTCTCTTCGGATTTCTAGGTTTACCGCTATTTGTTGCCTGGTCGGGCCATTAAGGTCGTTTTTGTCTCCACGTATCTTGGCGCAGTAGGCGTTGTGGATTTATTCCCTTGTGGTGGGGGGATATTTCATAAGATGGCTAAATAGCTTTATGGTTTCTAAAAAGCTACCACTGCCATGCCTTCAGACACGATTGGTAGGCTCATCCTTACCCTATTGAACCTGGCTAAGAACTCTATGAGCCCTTCTCCTGAGACGTGTCTGACATCAAAGATGTCGTTGACCCGCGCTTCTACTTTTTTGGCTCCTGCATAGGTGGTGAAAAATTTATCTGCCATTTCCTCGAACGTGGAGATGCTTTTGGCCGGCAACTGGGACTACCATGTTAGTGCCTCTCCTGTTAATGTTTTTCCGAACTTATTTAGACGTACGGATGGTACTTGTTCTTTTGATAATTCAATACCTTTGACCGCCGTAACGTAGTGGATTAGGTGGTCCTCGGGATTCGATGTCCCATCATATGCCTTCAAATAGGGGGCATTTTGAAGGTTTTTGGGATGGGGTAAGGTGCAGCTCCTTTTGTGTAGGGTTGTTCAATGAACATCCCCACGTCTCGTTTTGGCAGCAACTTAGGTGCACCTGAGATCTTGTCCACTCTTTCTGGGTGCTCCTTCATCTGGCCGCGAAGCGACCTATTTTCGTTTTCCATTTCTTCCATCTTTTTTAGGATGGCTGTGAGCGCCCCCCCCTCCCCCTCGTGAGCTGGAGCATCGGTGGGCATGTTGTTTGTTCGCGTGGCCTCGAGATCATCTTCAGTTATGGCATGGTCCGTCACTGGTGTTGGTGTGCATCTAGTGTTGGGTTGTTTTCTGGCTAAGCTACTCAGAGCACTTGTCAACCATTCTTCCAATAGCCTCTTTACCTCTGATGGTGCTTCTTTGGTTGTAGATGTAGAGGCCTATTTTTACCGTGGAACCACCAGATCTTCAGAAGGGGAAGGAAGGTTTTCCACGCTTATCAGGGTACTAGGTGTTGCGTTTTGACCATCCCCTTCAGTAGCCGCGTTGAAAGAGCCCATAAGATCGGCTCTAGCATCCATAATATCTTTCATTCATGCGTTGTTCTCTACCATTCTAGGTTGTAGAAGGTGGTTTTTTTTTTGAAAGATATCTAGAATCAAACTACAACTTCGATTCACGAAATCCCCACAGACGGTGCCAAATTGTTTGGCTAAAAAGTTAAATACTTGTTAAGCTCAAGAACAATAAAACATAATATGGGTTAATCGGAATCAAGGGTAATATGAACTAGAGAAAACCGTTTTGTTAAGATCTATGATAATAGTGAAGGTAGCTTAAGGTGTAAGAACAATAAAGCAAGTAAGGATCGTTTCACAAGAAAGAGAGAGTTAGAGAGAGAGAGTTATATATTCTTAATAATAAGATACACATGAGTCCTTTACAAAGGAAAGATCCTCTTTATATATTAAGGGACCTTCCTCGCAATAATCAAAGAAAAGTACAGGGGGTTGGGTGTCTCAGTGTACGGGAAAGTCAGAACTTTAAGCGACGTCGTCTTGACTCATGTCGCTTGGTCCGTCCCCTTACTGGGGCCGACCTTATTCCTGTCGGCCTTAATTAGGCCGTTCTCTACGTCGTAGGCGTGCATAGATAACCTAAGAACAAAGGGAACCAAATTTTCCCAATACAATTATTACAATTATTATTATTATTATTATTATTATTATTATTATTATTATTATTATTATTATTATTATTATTATTATTATTATTATTATTACTATTATTATTATTATTATTATATTTATTTTTTACTTGTTCTTTTGTTTTACTTTGATAATAGTAATAATATGAATTGAGCTTTATGAATGGATGAGGATTCATATCCCCGACCCCAACTTATCTCGGATCGCGACATAGTTTTTTTTTTTTTTTGTTATTGTTGATGATGCTTATCAACTACTTTTAATCAGCTAACTTGTCAACTAGGGTCACTAGTATAAATAATTTTTATGTTATGGAACTAAAGTTACATGTTATAAGTAATCATAATATGATATAGTAAAAATATTGTACAGTTACAATAGACATACAGAATTGAACAGAAAAGACAATGAAAATGCATGGGGGAAGAGGATGACTCACGGGTATGCGTGGCTAATGGGTCAACCGGTCCAGGCCGGGTCGAATAGTACCGGGTTCTTAAGGGGCCGGGTTGGTTCGGGTTAAAATTGAACCATACGGGTTACGAGTTGAAAGGGGCCGGGCCGGGCCGGGTTTAGTATATTTTCAACTTTTTTTTAAATTAAGTATAACTATTAAGTTATAATTATGTTAACACTTTGTAATCATTGAATGAAATCATAAATAAAAAAAGATGGGAAAAATTTGCACTTATTGCAAGTCCTACTTTATTTCTCAATTTCAAATTAATAAGTAGAAAATAAAATGTTTACATTTTTTCTAACAAGTAAACTAGTGAAGTAGTAATTTCAAATGTTTTGCATCGCCTTAGCAAGTTCATCATAATCAATATGAACTGATTGACCTTCTTCTGGGGAGTTAAATTCTGATGGGTTTTCATGGGTTAATATATCTCCAATTTTATCGTCTTCTGGGCTATCGACATCTTCCTTTCCTTGATTTCTTCGTTCCGATCTAATCCAATCTCTTAAACATACTAAAACTTCCAAAGCATTGCTTCCCAATGAGTGGCGGGTGTCTCCAAGTTGTTGTCTTGCTTGGCTAAATGCACTCTCCGATGCAACGGTACAAATTGGCACATTCAGCACGTCACGAGCCATAGCGAAAAGAACAGGAAATTGCTTTGCATTTTCATGCCACCATCCCAACAGTGAAAAGTCCTTTGTGCGAGGCTCCTTTTGCTTCTGCAAGTAGAATTGAAGCTCATCAATATTCCTGCTACTGGTTTGAGTGTTAGAAAATGTAGAAAAAATATTAAAACTATCAAGGCCTTCATCATCCACATTAGAAGAACTGCTACATTGCATAGCGAGGTTAACATTGTCAGAAGCACGAGCAGTATTATCACATTCATTTGCATAATAATTATATAGTTGTTGCAAATATTCATTTACTTTGTTCATAGAATCATATAACTTTGGGGTTTCAGATTCTCCAATCTCCATATAAGTATATAAAGCATTCATTAATTAGTGACAATCAGACATTTTAATAGAAAGATTTAAAACTGCACCAATTAAGTAAACTGGAGGAATTGGAAAGAAATATTTTTTGAATTTCGCTTGCATACTTACAATAACATCCATATATTTTTCTTTCTTCTTAAATTCAAATAGTAGCAAAGAAATTTCAGCTATATGTACTAAAGCCGTAGTAACAGTTGGGCAATATGCACCAGAAAACACAACAGTAGCAGTATAAAATTTATGTAAAAATTTAACAACATCATTAATGACATCCCAAGTATCACTTGTTAACATACGCCTAGGATCAGTACAATGTGCATTAGCAACTTCAGTTATAGGAAATCTATATTTGTAGCAACATTTTAAAAATATATATGTATAATTCCATCTAGTAACAACTTCGTCTGGCATGAATCTAGGTGTAAGGTTATACTGCATACACTTTGTTTTAAATTCTTTTATTCTAGATTGTCTATTATTTCCCTGAATAACACCAACTGCTCTTCTAACATGAGTAATCTCAACTGAAAATAAATCAAGGCCACTTTTAACAATTAAATTATAAACATGACATGCACACCTAACATGAAAAATATCGTCAAGAGGTGGTTGCAAATGCAATTTTAAAATTGAAACTGCAGCATTATTGCTTGAAGCATTATCAACAGACAAACACAAAACTTTTTGGTTTAGATTATAAAATTCAACAACATCAACAATTGTACTACTTATAAACGTAGCAGTATGACTCTGATCTTCATCATATTTAAAAGCGATAATACGTTTTTGCATACAAGTATTATCATCTATCCAATGGCATGTAATTGTCAAATAATCATTTCCATTAACAGCATGACCAATATCAGAAGTTAGACATACTCTAGAAGGAAGGTGACTAAACAAATAACGTATGTATGTTTGATATTGTCCATGAAGTCTAAAGATATCTACTCTACAAGTACTTCTAGGGACACCTTTAAATAAAGGATAGTAAAACTTCTATTCCAATTTCATTATCTTCTATTCCATAATCTTCTTGTAATTGTTCATAATCAATCTCTACATCTTGCAAATTAGGCGATGATTCAGAAACATGTGCTATTGGGTCATTACTATTACTACCAGAAGCTACAGGACTACCTCTTTTTTTACTTCCACCCCTACCAGTAACTTTTCTACACGCTCTTTTAGCAGCATTAAACATATTGTAAAAATTAAAATATAATCAAATATGCAATTAAAATATTAAATAAGAGAAAGAGTTGGAGGGAGTGCACTGAATTTGACAACAAAATTGAGCACTTGATTACGCAAATCCGGTGTTACCACGAACAAACTTCAAGCAAGTATTTCAATTTTGAACTTCAAGCTTCAAATTCCGAATGACAAATTGCGATTAATTAAATTCGGGAAAAGAGTAACAAATAAAATATGTAATCTTGCAAATTGAAGGGAAGAGATAGATTGATAATTTGATAATTCAGATTGAGATAAGATTTTTGAGTGAAGAAATGAAGAAGAGATGAGGGGTATTTATCGATTTTAAGAAGGGTTAATATTGTAATTTAATAAATACAAAAAAAATGAAAAATGGCCATTTTTGCAAGAAATCCGTTGGCCAACGGATCTCTAGCCATTGCCAACGGAAATGTAGGCCCCATCAATTCAAAATTAAAAAAAAAAAAGTTACCGTTGAACCGGACCGGTCTGGTCCGGGCTGTACCGGTTCACGGTACTGTTCACCGCACGGGCCGGTCCGGTCCGGTTCCGAATAAAAAAAATGTTAGCGGACCAACCCCCTACCCCCTTTGAACCCAGCCCAACCCGGCCCCCCTACCGGTCCGGTCCGGTCCCAAGTTGTACCGGTCCGGTCCGATCCGATCCCGGGTCAACCCGGCCCGGTTGACGGGTCTACTCACGGGGCATATACAGTGCACCCCTACTGCTACAATACTATTCCAAAATAACCCCCCGAGTTTGCCGTCGCTTGATTCAACGGAGGTTCAGTATTTACTTTACTTTTGCAGTGTTTCAGTCATTTCCAGCTTTTTCTTTCTACTTCCATCAGCAGGCGTCCAGCAAAACCAGCAATATTTGTAAGTATGTAGGCACTTCAAGATATGGAGATAACTCCAAATTAGCAACATTTCCCCCATTTGCATGCCCCAGACCTCAGCTTTTTTGAGAAAATGATTCAATAATAATTTAGTACAATTTAAACTTGAAAAAATTAGACATAAAAAATAATTTTTATTTTATTTTAAAATATCTTATGTGTAAGTGTAAAAGTAAAGATTTTCGAACATTTTGATATAAAGCAGGATTGAGGGCGAGCTCAGTTGGAAAGCTTCCTGCCTTCCCCGGTTAGGATGGGGGGTCCAAATCCCATCAGTATTGTAGCATCCCCTTCGCTGATGATTTTAACTATATTTTTCTTGTTATAAATCACAAAATCAATTGATCTTTTTACCACTTTTCGAACAACTTAATTTGCATATTAATTACTACTGTAATATTTCTTATCTATATATTCACAAATCGCAACGCAGAAGGTAGCCATCTTTTGAATTTTGACCAATAAGTAACTATTCCTAAGGTTTGACTGCTTCCTTTCATTTATATTGTTAACGGGGATTATATGAAGTATTCGACTTGAATATATAAAATGAAAAAAATGTTACAAAACCCCTATCCGTGTATTATTTATGCAAAAATAGAAAACTCCATCCTTCTCTTTGCTTTGTTTTCAAATAATGATAGTGTTCGGATGGATCTGCGTCTTTCAATTATAACAAATATAAATTTTATGGGTTCAAATTTTAAGATTTTTAGTATTAAACTCTTGTTAAGGGTTCATATGTATTATTTATTGTAATTTTAGTATATTCTTATACATAAAATTATGTTTTGCATCGAAAATTATGGGTTCAATTGAACTTGTCACGGACGTGCTATATACGCCCCTGTGTACAATAGTTATTTTATGATGCAGCTAGATACAAAAGGAGGGTGAATTGTGCCTTGCCTAATTTTCGTGTGCCAAAGAACTTTGTTTTTTGACTTTACTGTTCCTGATACAAAATTAAAATTGAAATGCGAAAACAGAAGTACAAAATCAATTTTATGTGAAAATTTTCATTAGTCAGGGGAATAAAAATTACGATCTACCTTCGTATGACTTGTCTCAAAATTTTACTAATTTTAAAGAGCGATTTTAAGTTACAATGCAATAATCAAAAGGATCAACTCAATTTGTAGCTCCATATCCCTTTCCAGATTATAAAGTCTAGCCTTGAAATCTAAACAAAACTCTTCAGATTTGTTATCCTAACAATACACTTATCAATAAGCACAATAGGGTAAACAACTAAAGCACTTCAATAACTTCGCCTCGGGGGCCTAGTTCTCAGTTAAGCAGCATGAATACTTAGAAGTACCTTCTTGTTAGAATTGCTATTTGCCAAAAGTAATTTCAGTGTATGAGTGAAACAATTGTTGTCTTCAATAGCAACAATGATTCTTTATATAGCAGTGAGATTGGCCGAATCCTTTTTAACAATTTTAGCTCTAAGAAAAAAAATTATTCGGTTATCTCGTAAGAAAAATCTTTCCAAATAAAATTCAATTTTATTTATTTAACAGAATTCTTTACGCGTTTTCCTTTCAATATAAGTATTTTTGTAATTGAAACGGTTTGTCGTGAAAATAGGTAATAATTAAATTTGTATGTGATTAAAAGTATATGTGGTGTAATTTAACACAAACAATTAAAACTATAGTAAGCAATTAAATTAACAGGAGATAAAACGCTCAAATCAAATGTGGCGAGGGAATTCAGCCCGATGTTAGATTCGAATGCTAAAGATCCGTTCCAATCGAGTCCTCGGGATAGAGCTCGGTTTCAACTAAATAGATGAACAACTGAAGAAGACTTGAACAAATGCTTTTACGCAAAGATAAGTGTTTTTTGCTTTAATATGTGTGCCAACAGTGACCCAAAAATGAAAAGGTTCCCCATTTTATATAGTAGAAGAGTTTTAACCCTTATATAAGTCTAAATAGGTAAAATTCCCTCCCTTCTTTTTCCCCAAACAAAACATGATTTGTAGTTAATACCTGGCATGATTCGTGCCGCGATATCCAACTAATAGCAGATATTTCGACTCCCCGGTTCGTTGTCCTCTTAAACCATCTTTCTTTAACCTCAATTCTTCATTCTGCTCCAGCTTAATACTTCTCATGTTCGGCCACACTCGATTCCCGATGTATCATTCATCCACCACCGGTATCGATATGTGGGCACTTTCAATCTCATTCGAGCTAGTGACGAATAACGTTGTTCCTCTTTTCTTCACCGGAAAATTGGGGGTAACTCTCTCCCCAATTTCACCCATACACGTATAGTCCCCTCACTTTTCAGAGAGTAGATTATAGGAGCGACGATAAGTGACTAATTCACCCTGATTCCTTCCTTCACACACCATAAGCAAGTTGATGAATCAAAACATCCCACAATCATGTCATTATGATTTTGGACACGCATCAGCCGCCGATTGATTATCCTCGATAGGTACTGAATGTGAACACCATGAATTCATTATTCCTTCCCTATAAAAGCTCTAATCTCCTTTTTTACCTTTTTACTTTCTCATTTTAAGCCTCCTTAAGTTACCTTTGAGTTTTTCATCTGGTTATCTATCCTTGAAATCTTCATAAACAGCTCTTTACGTCTTTATATCTTCATATTTTCTCTTCAAACCTTCATACATTATTCAAATCTTCAAACCTTCCTACCAATTCTTCAAACCTTCATATTCTCAGTTAGATATGGCTAAGAACCCGTTTGACTTAGCTGATTTAGAGTAGATAATAAGCATTGGGTGCTGAAAATACTTTTAAGTGTTGAAGGTGATTAAAAAATAAGCAGTTACGCGTTTGGATAGAAGTACTGAAATTAATAATAAGCGGCTAAAGAACTGCGCATATGAAGAGTTTTGTTTTATAAAGAAGTATTTTAGGAATAGAATAATAAATACTTTGATGAAACCTAGGGAGACCAGCTTATGGATTATAAGAACTTCTAATTTTACTAAGCACGTAGATAAGCCATAAATTCTTATAAGCCAGTTTGACCAACTTATATGCATAGCTAAACACCCTCTAAAACTTCGAAATTAGTACCCTAAAATACTATACGTACGACTTCTTCCCCGGCCGCTAGCATTAAGGCAGCACTTCCGGTAGTAGCCCAACGGACTTCCCCATACAGATTTCATCCCCGAAGGTTGATATATAGATAATGACTACAAGGTCGAGAAAGCCTCTGCACAATGAGACCGAGGTGAAGAAGCGTGGAGGTACATCTGCTCCATCACCGAAGAGACACTTGAAGTAGTCTGAGAGGACTGCAAATGGGAAGGCAAGGACATAGTCATTCTTGGTCCTGACGAGGACATCATGATAGATGTGGAAGGATATTTAAGTATTTACGCGTATCCTTTCACATTTGTCTCGGTTGATACGATAATCCTCGTGTTCTATAAGAGGTACAAAATCTACCTCAGGCAGGTTCATCCGTCTTTTTAGAGAATTGTGACACTTCTCTGTCATATTGATAACAACAAAGGGGAGCATGTGTTCACGGTCAATTATCTGCTCTGAGTTTACAGCCTCGAATCTTCACAGGGGGGCTAATCGAAATTTTCCATGGGGCGAAGGAAGCTCCTTATCCTTCATAGACGAGGACAGGACCGAGGCTGGCAGGGTAGGTTTGTTAGGATAAAGCCGAGGACCTCATTTCTTCCATGTTCATTCCGTTCCCAGAGAAGTGGAACCCAAAACATAAGGTTACTTCTTCTTAAGTCGTCAAAGTACTTCATTGTATCTACTCTTCTTTATGACAATTTATTTTATTTGACATCCATCAGTTGCTTGAGTCCCCAACAACGTCACACATTTTAGGGAGCGGTTTGAGGTCATATGCATGTAACTCACCTATACCTAGCATGAGTTGAGTAAGCTCTTAAAAGGAAAGTGGGTGCTCATTCTCACGGTGAGTAACCCTCTTTTTAGATGAATCTTTCTTTGGGTCATTTTTTAATCTGTCATTGTTATGACTAAGTCTTCTTTTTACCGGATGCCCAATACCTCAAAACTTTTGGAAATCATGATGTTATGGCCTCGATGCCATCTACAATGGCTTGTCGTCGATGCTGCTACGAACGAGGAGGAGAAAATGATGAAGAAGAAAAGATCACTTGAAGAGAAAATGATGAAGAAGAAAAGATCTCCTTAGTCCTCAGACACCTTTGCCAAGGCTAGGAAGAGAAAAGGATTATGCTCATGGTTAGAAAGAGCATCAAAAAGGCTTCTGGTGCCCAGGTCCAGGATTTCAAGGGTTTTCAGCGGCTTAAGGAATTTCCTAAGGACGAAAATGGTATGATCACACATGAGCTGATTGATTCTGACCAGGAGTTAGTGGCTCCATGAGAGGATATTCGAAAGGCTGAGTCCTCCCCTTACCTCGAGGGCTCGAAGAAGAACAAGTAGCTACTACTTCGTCGGAGGCCCCTCCAGTCCAAATATAGTTTCTCCCGAAGATGATTTTTTCATCCACATTTATGAATTGCCACCTTGGCTGAGGGCCACTTTACCGAAGCTTAGGTTGTCGAGGAAAAATCAACCAGCACGTCCCGAGCTATGGATGGTGCCTTCGACTCAATTTTTGAAGTTGCGAACGTCAGCATGTTAGAGGGTTTCTCTGGGTTTGGTCACCTGGAAATGCCAAAAAGGTCGTGCAACTTAAGACAATTGGACTGAGTTCGAGCATGAAACTCGAGAAGCGATTTTCGGCCCCCAGCATGGACCTTGAGCAAAAGAAGATGATCATGCTCACAGTGTCGGCATATACTAGCATGTTGTCTGGACCAGTCGTAGTTGTTATATATCTCTGTTTCTTAGTAACTGAGGAAAACCAAGTGAAAATGAACGAGGTAGATGGGCCAAGTCTTTTCAATAAGGCTCAGCAAGCGCTTAATCGGGTATACCTCCTTACCGTTTCATCTTAATGAGTTCATGCTGCTTTAACAATTTACTAACTATTTTCTGTCTATATCTCAGGCCTTAGTGCTTCACCTTGAAAGATTTTACCAATCCAGGATGGAGGTGAGTCACCTTGAGTTCGAGCTCAAGAGTCAAGGAGTAGGTCCGGCAAACAAAGATGCACAAAGATCTCTAAGAGTAGAAGGATGAAGTCCTTAGGGACATGGTCGACCACTCTACCTTCCAAGACTAACTAGAGAAAGATTAATAGAAGGCTTCAAAAGCGAAATAGGACAATGCCTTTCTAGTTGTAAAGGTAAGAGTCATCGAGATCGATAAAGAGAGGTTAAATAAAAAATACTAACACTACCACCTCGTACGTCCACTAGAAAATAACCTTGATCGACCAGCTTAGGTACGAATGGACAAGGTTAAGGTTTCAGCTGATGGGCTGAGAGAAAAAATAGATCTCCTAGCATTGGAGAGGAATGCCACCAAAGAGGACTTGGTGTCGACCAAGGTGTATCTTCGGGTAGATAAAGAGAATCTCGAAATATAGGCTTGGCTAAATGAGGAACTCAGGGCACCACTTGCCTTGCCTGTCACATAGCGCAACGCTCTCGGTTAAGAATATACTGCGCTGAATTCCAATTTGGTGGTGACTTCGAACGAGGTCTTGGAAACCCAAGACATGTTTGCCCACTACAAGACTAATGTCGAGACAGCCGAAGCCTGGATTATAACGAATGCTACGTATGTGAAATGGTTATATCGGAGGGAGACTCTTGAAGATGTCCAAGCCTGAGGGGTTGACTTAACAAGCAGGGTTGAGGAGGCCACGAGGTTCGAAGCTGACACCAAGGGGGTTACCAGCATGAGGGTTCGAATAGTGAGTTGGGTTCCAATGAAGACTAAGCAGAAAATGCTTTAGCTTGTTGTCTTTTTTCTTTTTTGTATTTGTACATTTTACTATGGGGCCATTTTATCACGCCTCTATAAGTACCTTTTGGCAAATATCTGAAATTTCCCAATGACTATTCATTGTGTCCTTTAACTTTTCAACATTTTGCTTATGTTTAGGACTTAGGATATACAAATCGTGTCTCTGACTTAATATATCATCGATTCCTCAGCATAAAATTTGTTGTAGCTTAAATGGTTCTACTTCTAAAGACTGGATAGGGCTTGGGTAAAGTAACGACTCCAAGTTTCTTTGACTTTGAATGGCCTGATAAAAAATGAAATGAAGTCTTTATTAAACTATTCGAATGATTAGTTTAGACATAGTTAATGTTTGCCCAAGATGGCTCTTTTCATGGCTGTAATTTGAGACCGAACTTGATAAGATCAGATGTAATCCTTTGTGGATTTTAAATGTCTGACTTTACTTTTTATGGGTATGAACTCAGACGTCTCTAAGTCATTTATATATCATAATCGAAGCTCGAATGGCTTTGTATCTTATGTTGGCCGTGTCTTTTCATATTTAGGACAAGCCTTGTAGGCTCAGTGATCTCGGGGTTTAGTATCCCAAATTTTCAAACCTAACTATTTGGCAACAATCCCCGGTTTAGAGTGACCCGTAGGCTTAGGGGTCTTTAGATGATTGGGCAAGGTCTCATGGACTCTTAGTGCCTTTGGGTTCATGCCTTCACTTATGGATGGACCGAAGTCTTAGTAGGTTTAGAACCCAAATTTTATTCTAAGTGAAACAAAGATAACATTGCTTATGTAAGGCAGATTTTCTCACTTTATTACTTCAATTGTAGTGTAAATATTTGAAGGTACAAACATTAACCTCCATGGCAATAACGAACTATCCGCGCACAATTCACTTGATCGTTTGGCCCTAACAACAAATCCTACTATTCAAGCCTTGGATTTTGGTATCTAGTAGAATCGTCTTTAAACCTTCTAAACTTGGATATTCGATTCTTAACTCAAGGCGTGATAGTCTCCTGGTATTCGAGACCGAGTTTTGAGAACTCGAGTACTATTAGTTTGATACGAACAGTCCTCAGTCCCCGGTCCTAGACCGCTCTTCTAAACTAGAGTAGCACGATTATTGTTGCCTTGTTAAAAACCTTTCAATAAAACCCACTTCACAAAAAAAACTTGTCGAAGGGAAAAAAAGTGCAATACGTGCTTCCAGACCTAACACTTATACTTGACTTCGATTGGGTACCTGTATGGGTCAATTTCAAAGTGTAAAGAACATCAAATTAATTTAGGTATTTATACCTCAGCAGTATTATCACTTCAAATGCGCCACATTCCAAATGTTTTGCAGTTGTATGCCATTTTCGGACTCAAGCTGGTACAAGCCTTTTGTGGTTATACCGGTGACATTGTACGGTCCTTCCCATTTCAGGCCTAATTTTCCATAATTCGAGTTCTTGGTATATTGTGTAGATTTTCTCAATACCAGCTTGAAAGTGTCGATGGTTTGCACTTCGATTGTAGTATCTACTCATTTGCTGCTTTTGAGCTGCTAATCAGACAAGGGCAGGGGTGTTCAAAATCGATCCGAAACCGAAAACTTATCTGAAGCGAAGCTTAATGGCTTACTGATAACGGCTTAACGGACGGAGAATGGATTGAATTTTTTTGTTAAGGGCTTATCGGTTTGGGGACGGATTATTTCATTTTCTTAATGGATAATCTGTTAACCCATTAAGAATATATATATATATATAAAACAAGATCAACTATTTTCCGTCTTAAGTTGTTCAGCAATGGATCATGTATTTATTCTCTCCTCCATCATATAATTTCTTTACACAATAACAAAGAACCTTTTCTTGCTCCATAAATCCTAAGATTGGGGCCATATCGCTGAGCAGTGAACATAACTGAAGTTCGATATGCAGTAAGTAGTGGGGCTTATAGCAAAATTTGGCTAAGGTGAACTTGAGTAACTCTGGAAAAGCAAATTGAATGCATCATATTTCCTCTGAAATGTTATTTTTTATGGCAATTCTTGTATGACGAGGAGAATGAGAGATATTTAGTGAATATGTATTTTAGGCCAATAAAACCACCCGATTACTGCCCGATAAAATCTACACCGATATCAATCCGCCCGATATCTTATTGGGTGGTTAACGGATTAATACATTTAATAGCCGATAACCGTTAAGAGTAAAAAGCCACCCAATCCGCCCGATAAGCAGCCCTACTTCCTGCCTTTCGTCCGCTAAAATTAGACTTATGGCCATGGCCTCAACATTTGACATCTTCATAGCATATCAGAACTTTAAACTCAATCTCCTACTTCTGCACTATGGTTTTATTTGTCGACTCCACTTAACCGTTCACGCTCGGGTGATAAGGCATCGATAAATATTTTTGATTTTGTGATCCTTAGAGAACTTATTGACCTTGTTGCCGATGAATTATCTCCTGCTGTCACAAGTGATTTTTGTCGGTATTCCGAACTGGCATATGATATGATTCTAGATGAAGTCAATAACCTCCTTTTCTCTAACTTTCTCAAACGTCTATGCTTTAAACCACTTGGAGAAGTAATCGGTCATGAGAAAGATGTACTGGGCCTTACCAAGTGCTCACAGTAAATGGCCTACAATATCTATTTCCCATCTCATGAATGGCCAAAGAGAAAGGACCGGGTGAAGCAGCTCCCCGGTTAGTAGACCATTGGGGCATGCCTTTGGCGTTCTCCACATTTTTGTACAAAGTCCTTTGCATATATATATATATATATATATAAATACCCATTTCTGATCAATTTTCGAACCAATAATTTCACTCCTCAATGGTTTATACAAGTCCCTTCGGGAACTTCTCTCATCATGTAATCTGTTGCCGCGGGCCTTAAGCATCTTTCTAACAGTCTGAAAAATGACCTTCAGTATAGTTGGTCTTCAACTAAGAAAAACCTGGAAACTTTAGTTCGATGAGCCCTTGATTCTTTAGGATCTGATGGCAGTTTACCCTTCTGAAGGTAGTCCATGTATTTGTTTGTCCAATCCTAAATCAAACTTATTGAGTTAACCTCGGCAGGACTAGTCTGTATCACTGAGCACATCAATTGCACTACCGTTCTGGAGTTTAAGTCATTGAAGTGTAATGATGTTCCTAAGTTAGAGCACCGGCGTCATTGCTCTGATCTCGAGGCACATGTTGTAATGTCCATTCTTTGAGCCGATGTTATACCACTTGTAATTTATCCAAATATCTCCGTATCCGGTTTCCTTTGACTTCGAACGTCCAATTAACATGATTAACAACAAGGAGTAAATCACACTTGGATTCGATCACCTTAGCTCCCAGGCTCTTAGCCAGCTGTAGACCTGCTATAATATTCTCATACTCCTTCATTGTTAGTCAACTTCATAGTTTTAATTAATTGCCCTATTATGTTACCCGTTGTGGGTTTAGTATGATTCCTAACCCTGACCCTTTTGCATTTGAAGCACCATCCACGAATAGGATCCAGACCCCCGATCAAGTCCCCTAGGTAAGTAATAATTCTTTATCGATCTCACGATCAAATCTGGTGTGAAATCTCCACGAAGTCTGCCAATATCTGAGACTTTATTGGAGTTTAGGGCCTGTATTCAATATCATACACGTTACTCTCTATGGCCCATTTTACTATCGAACATGAGAGTTCAGGTTTATGGATAACATTCCTTAGCGAGTAAGAGGTCACGACACACGTAGAGTAACATTGAAAATATGGTTTTATTTTCCTAGATGTGCTTAGAAAGAAAGAGCTAATGTTTATTGGTGTTGATACCTTGTTTCAGAATCACCTAGGGTTCTGCTAACTTAATAGATAGGAAATTGCGTACCTTTTTCTTCCCGAATTAGGATACCACTTACCGCTTCCTCGGATACTATCAAGTAATGGTAAGACTACTCGTTCGCCTTCGTGGTGTGAAATAAAGGAGGGCTTGATAAGTATTGTTTGAGTTCTTCCAAAGACTTTTGGCACTCCTGTTCCATAGTCGCTTTATTTCTTTAGTGACGAGAAAAATGGGTTGCTTTTATCCGATGATCTAGAAATAAATCGGCCCAATGTGGCTATCCATCCAGTGAGCCTCTGAACTGCTTTGACTCTGTCAGCCAAGGTGTTATCTTCTATTGAGTTTATCTTATCTGTATTGGTTTCTATTCCCCGGTTAGATACCATGAATCCTAGGACCTTGCCAGAGCCAAATCTAAAGGCACACTTCTGCAGGTTCAGCTTCATGTTGTATTCTCGTAGTATGTCAAAGTTTTTTGCAAATGTTTCAAATGGTCCGCTGCTTGCAGGGATTTTACTAACATATCTTCAATATTAACCTCTAGTCATTTTCTTATTTGTTCCTCAAACATTCAGGTTTACTAGGCGTTGATATGTGGCATTCGCATTTTAACCCCAAATGGCATTACATTATAACAATAAGTGCCAGACTTAGTTATGAAAGAACTTTTCTCTTGGACACCTGGGTACATCCATATTTGGTTGTGCTCGAAATAGGCATCGAGAAAGCTCAGCGTATCATGCATTATTCAAGTCCTTATAATCTACACATACTCTAAGTTTGTTTCACTTTTTAGCTATGACGACTACATGAGCTAGCTAATCAGAGTATTTGAATTCCCGAACGTAACCTATATTTAAGAGTTTAGATACCTCGTATATGGTGAATGCGTTCTTGACTTCGGACAATGGCCTCCTCTTTATTTTGATCGGGTGGAAGTTCAGATCCGAGCTCAATTTGTGAGTTGTTATCTCTAGTGGGATTCCTTTCATGTCTAAGTGGGACAAGAAAAACTAATTGGTGTTGTCTTTAAGGAAGTCAATGATTTTTTTTTCTTGAGCATGAGGGTTAGTCTCGTGCCCAAGTATACCTTTCAATATGGTAAATGCTCGAACAATATGATTTGATCCAGTTCCTCAATGGTTAACTTGGTGGAATTGGCATCTTCAAGCGCTATAACGGATCTCAGGACCCTAATAACATCTCATTTCTCGGTTAGACGCTCTTCCCGTTTTCCCAGCTCGGTTGAGCTTGATACTTGTGATTTGGTGCCATTTTCTATGATCAGTACCTTACTTTTTGATATTCTGACCGCGAGTGTAGGGTTACCTCTTTGACAGTGAACATCTCTTTTGCTATCGGTTGTTCCCCATATACCATTTTGATCCCACTTGGAGTTGAAATTTCAATTCTAGGTGCAAGGTTGATAGTATTGCCCTCATAATATGAACCCACAAGTCTTTTAAACAAGGCATTGTACCTCATATCCCCCTCGATCACATAAAACTTCATTTGCTGAGTGGTTCCGCCTGTGTTGACCGGTATGGTTATTTACATTTCATTGTCTCACACGTCATATTCAACCTGGTCGTTACTCGAATTATTGGTACGATCTGATCCAACACCCCCGGTTGTTCCACGACTCTCCATTGGATGATGTTGGCCGAGTTACCTGGATCAATTAACACACGCTTAACTTGAAATTTGTTGATGACTACAAATATAATCGGTGCATTATCGTGGGGTTTAATGATTCCCACATGTAATGACCAGGCCATTCGTTTTAAGAATTTGCGTTTGGATCCCCTATTAACTGCATCCCCCATGTTTGTTTATGCTATTGTGAGTTACTGGGAGGATTTAATTGGAGTATCGGAGAGTTTTGGGACACTTAGTCCCTAAATAAGAGTTTAAGTTGTAGAATTTGGGTTTGTAGTTGAAACGGTGTGAATCCGACCTTGGAATGGAATTTCATTGGTTTCATTAGCTCCGTTGGGTGGTTTCGGGTTTAAGGGCATGATCGGATTGTATTTTGGAGTTCCATAGCTAATTTAGGCTTGAAATATCGAAAGTTGAAAATTTTAAGTTTCCGGTTCTATAGTGAGACTTTGATCTCTAAGGTTCAGAATGGATTCTGGAAGTTAGAGTAGCTCCGTAGTGTTTAATTTGATGTGTGTCCAAAATTTCAGGTCATTCGAATAAGGTTTCATAGATTGTTTTGATCCAAAGTGTAAATTGAAAGTTTTTGGAGTTCATTGGCTTGAATCCATGGTTAATTTGATGTCTTATGTTGTTTTACATGTTTTGAGGATTGGTATAAATTTGGATAGTGATATTGAACTTGTTCGTATATTTGGTTGAGGTATCGGGGGCCTCGGGGTAATTTCGGAGCGTTGTCGGAAGAATTGGAAGTGGTTTGAAGCAGCTAAAGTTGCTGATCTCTGTCATAACCGCACCTGCGGTTGGGTCCCACGGGTTTAGAGCAGCAAAAGAGGAGCTAGCATCATCAATGCGGAAAGGAGGAGTACCAGCAGGGACCGCAGAAGCAGGCGCCTCATCGCAGAAGCGGGACCGCATCTGCGTAAAGATGGTCGCAGGTACGGAAGCTAGGATTTAATGATATTGTCATAGATGGGTCTTTGGTTAAGAAAAATTGGGACCGCAGGTGCAGTCCCCTAGCCGCAGAAGCGGATTCACTGGGCAGAACATATTAATAGTTGCCTTCGCGAATTTGAGTTATTTTTCACCTATTTCAAAGGAAGAAGCTTTAGGGAGCATTTTCAAGGGAGATTTTCAGAGGAAGTCATTGGGGTAAGGTCTTTGGTCCTTAAACTCGTTATTGAGGTGATTGTTATCATTGTAAGCATGAAAATTGAAGGAAAATCAGTGGTAAATTGGGGGTTAGAGCTTGGTAGAGCTTTGAGCGATAATTTGAGGGACCATTTGAGGTCCGATTTTGATACTTTTGGCATGAATGAACTAGTGAGAGTATCAGGATTCTAAAAATATAAAATTTACCCGATTCAGAGACGTGGGCCTGAGGGACATTTTGGTCATTTTACCTAATTTTACATATTAGCTTAGAATTTCTTTATAGAATCACTTACCTGAAGTGTTATTTATATTATGAAATTAAATTTAATAAATTTGAGCCATTTGGAATCGAGTACTCGTGGCAAGAACATGGTCTCAGATTGATTATTGAGTCGGTTCGAGGTAAGTGGCTTGCCTAACCTTGTGTAGGGGAAACTACCCTTAGGATTTGGTATTATTTATAATTGAAATGCCTTGTACATGAGGTGACGAGTGCGTAGTCGTACTAATTATTGAAAATTCTATTTTCATTAAGTAATTACAAGTATGTTTCTTTTCCTGTTTATACTACTTGCAATTTAAGCCTATTGTCGGCTTAGGAAAGTATGTCTAAGTGACTTAATTGCATTGGTCAAACTATTTATTTGGATAACGTTCAGCATGCTAGGTTAGAAATACCTATTTTACCTTGGTATGGAACTTGAATGGAACTGTGTATTCTTCTAGTTGTTGTTGTGTGTTTACTTTGGGACTACGGGACTGTACCCAACAGATCCCCCTTATTTTTACTTTGGGACTACGGAATGGTATTCCGGAAGATCCCCATGCACATTTACATTGGAATTACCGGATGTACCCGCTATTCCCCCTGTAATGAGTATTTACATTTGGGACTACGGATCAGTATTACGGGAGATCCCCTCCCATAATGAGTTGGACTACGGGACGGTATCCTGGGAAATTCACTGGATATTTATATTTGGGACTATTGGACGGTATCCTGTGAGATCCCCGATTGTTATCTTCGTGTTGAGTTGTATTTCTTTCTGAGTTTACTTTGCCTATGTAGTAGTTGTTGTTGTTCTCTCTATCTTGTGTTACTTTTACTGTTGTACTTATTTATACTATTTTTGTTCTACACTGCAAAACCTTATAATTTATTTTACCACAGTAGTGTCTAGACCTTCCTCGTCATTACTCGACTGGGGTTACGCTTAGTACTTACTGAGTACCATTATGGTATACCCATGCCCTTTCTGCGCAAGTTTTTCATGTGCAGATCCAGAAAATTCCACTCAGTATTATCATCCTTGAGGCGAGGCACTTCTGTAGAGACTTCGAGGTATATCTGCCGCATCTGCAGACCGATGAGTCCCTTTATATCTTTCTTTATTAGTATAGCTCTTCTGTATTTTCCCTTTGTTAGACATTTCTAGAGTTAGAGCTTCTTATGTATCTCTTAGCTTGTGATTCATGGGGTTCCGGATTTTGGGAAGTATTAGTTTGAGATTCTTGTACAATTAAATGCCACGCGGCATCTTAAACACTATTTCAGTTTGTTATTTCGATTTTATATATTTTCTTTCCGCAAATTGTTCTTTTTCCGTATTTTTTAGGCTTACCTATTCATAGAGACTAGGTGCCTTCACGATATTTCATGGAATCTTTGGTGTGTGTTATCGTTGGTCCTTGTGGAGTGTCTACTCCTCCAATAATCATGTTAATCATATGTTGAGATTCTTCCAGCTTAGTTTGCTTGCTAGCGACCCTATTTTTGAAATAGTTTTTTGCCCCTCACTTAGGAATTCTGGAAGGTTCCCATTGTTGAACAAACGAGCCACTTCTTCCCTTAACTACTGTTCGGTTCTGTGCCCGTGGGTACAGCGATATTTGAATACCAAATTGTGATCCATTTGCACCGGATTAGACTAGTGTGTCCTCGGCCACTTGGTTTCCTTGACGCGACTGATGGCTGACATTGTACTTGTATCATCCATGTTGAAATTATATTATGAGAGCCTTAGGGCATCTCTGACTCTAAGTGGTATGTCGAAACCGTTTATAATCACCAACCCTTAATTGCTTAAACGTTGGTCATTTCTTTTATCATTCCTAGTCAAGTAGTGATTGGGTCCATTTCCCCTTCTGTTAGAGTTGTATGGATGGTGTTAGTCCCAAGATGGCCTCAGCTCCTAATCTACTATTTTTATAGACCTATCATTTGCTCTATTTGGATAAACTGACCCTGAGGGAGCCCCTAGTTGGTTGTCCTCGACTTTGATCTTTGACTGATACCTGTTGTGGACATCATCCCAGGTGACTGCTGGGTACTCTACCAAAATCTGCTTCAATTGTACTCTGACCCAGGTGACTGCTGGGTACGCTGGCCCTCAAATTATAAGTTTCTAATTTTTTTTGTTCTCCTCTATCTTCATTTCATCGAATTTCACCCATTTTGTCAGCACTTCGAGCATTTTCATCACCATAAAGTTTCCTCGAGTCCGGTACTGCCGGGTTCTATGACAATATGTTCTTCCCTCTGAGTGTCCTCTCCAACCCGCTCAGGTTTGGCCACATTGTGTGAATGATTTTGACTCTTCAGTTGTGCTATTGCAACTTGCTAAGCTTGCAAAATCTCAAAAATCAAATGTAAGCATTATCCATCACTTACTCCTTCGGGTGCCTCCCAAGCTGATGATCGAGGTGCTCTGTGAATGTTGTTATCAGTATCAATTAGTAGGTTGATTTTGATAGCAACCTTATAATTGACATCGACTGAATCAGCAATTAGATTTCCATTAGAGACGATAGGGGTTACGTTATTTCTTGGCATCATGTTAATTTGAATGCCCATATGATTTACTAAAGAACTTTTTCTTTACCATGTTCCTTAAACTTGAAGAAAAGAAGCAATAAAGTAAACGCAATGATTTTAACGTAAATAATCACCCGCTCAAAAGGTGCAAAAACCATGAACTACTACGTACGATTTTCACTCTACTAGAGCAATGATCCAAAATATATCACTTACAAGACTATTACTCAATACTCTCTAGTACTACTACTACGACTATTTGATTTACAATCACTCTAGCTTTTAAAGAAAACACTTAGTCCAACTCATTAATGTTTATGACACTTGATTATATCTCGATTTCCTAAAAAACACATTCACTAGACTGACTCAAGAAGAATACAATACTAGTACTCGACTACAGTGAACAACATGTAATTCTTCAGTTTATGTGTAAAAGGAAACGTTCAAAAGTCCAAAATACATACTATTTGAAACGACTGGACTTTGAGATCTTCTAGGAGTCCTATGCATACCCACCTTCTCGTTTTATTATGATTCCTACTGTTTCAATGAGTCCACAACTTTTGGGACTCTTATCTCTCACTGAATTATTCGTATCTTTTTGGGCAACCACACTTACGAATGTAACAGCCTTCTTCCACCAAACTCGGACCTGGATAACTTTGATATAAAGTTACTATCTTGCACAGAAGTACAATCATCAACCATAGGAGTTGGTCCTTTACCCTAAGGAGATGGTTCTTAGAACAGTTAAGAAGCTACTTTGAAGGCTTGGTTCTTCGAACATTTCATCTAAACAAACTTTTTTAATTATCAAAATCTCAATACTCAACAAATTTTTCCTTTTTTCGATGATGACAAAATTTGTACACAGTAGAACTAGGTAATCACAACAAATACCATAGACAAACATACATATTCACAAACCCCAACCTTATCTTCCCCCTTTTGGCATCATCAAAACAAGAAAATAGATGTTAGATAGATGAAGCATCGTTAATGTAAGATGCAAGGCCATACAGGCTACAACACAAGCTTAAAAAATATCAAGGCAAACTGACTAGGCTGAAAATCCAATACTTTGCAAAGCATTAAAGTAGTACAAGAGAAGACATTTAGTAGCGCCAAAAAAAGCTCAATGCCTTATATTAAGCCACTAGAACAAAATAAACTAAGCATCCTGCAAGCTACTTAGACTAAAACACAAGAGAAAAAAAGTTAAAGCATAACTAGGATAGCAAAAGGAAACTAAGGACTCTGGGAAGGAAAATTTTCATGGTGAGAGGTAGAGGGGGTCAATGCTTTCACAAGAATGGAAATATGTTGGGCATGAGCTTCCCAATCTCTTCTGAGGCCTTGCCTAAGATGAGTGTTTTCCTTTCTCAGCTTATCATTGTCTTCACGAAGCTTGGCATTCTCTTTAACAGCCAACTCCAACCTCTTATCGAGTTCTGCTGCCCTATTTCTCCTAGGTAGAATAGAAAATCATTAGGGTCCCTTAGCCTTTATCTACTTGTAACAACACTGATTTAGGGTAGCAGCATCCAAAACATCACTGTGATTTCCTTACTTATGCTCAGGCAAGGCAATGTTAAGGTTTTCAAATTGCTCAGTTAACATAAAACCATAAGGCATAACATGCTTAGTCTTGGAAGTATTTGCTGCACTTGCTCTTGCCATAAGTTGAATCATCAGGCTAGGGAAATTGATAGGTTTGCTAGTTTCAAGCAGTTCCATTACATTCGTGTACAACACAGTAGCTTCATGCCTTATCTTATACCTCTAAAGAATGCAGAAAATGACAAAATGAAATAGCACCCTGTGAAAGGAAGTTAAATCAGTCTTGTACGCCTTATGGGGACCATCTAGTTCAACATTTTGAGAAAATTTTCTTGTGATCAAAATGCTAGTGTCAACATCATTATCTATGGCTAGCCACTTTTTCATGAAGTAATTATCAAATCACAAAGAAGAAATATTCAAAAGAGTCCCTAGCTTCTCATCATCAAACTCCATTTCAAACCCCCTTAAATTACTTTTGGTTGCCTTCCAATCAAATTGGAAGTTTGCTAGAGCTTTACACACATCTTGCATTTTTCTATTCCTAAACTTTGTGAATCTATCAACCACATCAGGCACATTCTTTCTCTTTTTTCCTCTACTGGCCATTGTAGAAGGGGTAGCAATTTTTGTAACTTTGGCAACCTTTCTCTTCTGTGTAGAGCACTTTTCTGGCAAAGTAGACTCAGACTCAAATTCTCAATCAGAATTAACCATAGGTTCCCCAATTGAAACTTTCTTCCATGGCTTCTTGGCACCTCTTAACTCCTTAATGATTTGTTGATCAACAACTTTTCTTTTACTTCTCATAAGAGAGTCCCAGCAGGATGAGCCACTTCTTTCCTTGTTGGGACTACAGGCCTTGTTGCTTTCATAGAAGTCTTCCTGGGTTTTTTCCCTACCTCAGACAATGGCAAGTCATCTTCATCACTATTTACCTCTTACTCTCCAGTAAAAGGAGTTAACAAGGGCCCAAATGCTTTAGTCCTTTTCTCTCCACTTGCTTATTTGGAAGGGGCTATGGCAGTATTCCCAATGGTCATAGAGCCTTCAGATTCCAAGCTCATATTCTCATTCTCTTCATCATTTTCTTTATTTACTCCTTCACTTTCACTTGATTTTTTTAAACCTCACCTTCACTCTCAGAATTACCCTCTTCTTTACTATTATTTTCTTCTTCTGCAAAATCATTTACTTGTTCACCTATTCTATCATCCGTCTCACTCTCCTTCTGTTCTCCAGGGTTTCCCTCATTCTTACTCTTTTTCTCTATATTATCTGTCTTGAGTAGTATGCTCCTCATGACTATCTACATCTCCTTCTTCCTTATAACCGCTATAATCATACTCATTCTCCGTCCAATTTAATGAAAGATTATCAAATTCCTCCTTTTGTACTGGATCTTTACTTCCTTCCCCTTCAACCATAGGCACCACAATTGTCACGCCCCGAACATGGGCCTGGACGTAGCACGACACTCGCTGTGTGACTACATGTGACCGAGCAAACCACTAGCTGAATCAACATGTGGTATCATAACATACTAAATGCAAAATATAAGCCAACACATGTTGATGTACTGAAAGTTCGGACGCTATAAATCAAGGTGCGAAAATACAAATAAAATTTTGAAACATATTTGTAGCCAACATAGCTTAACATAAAAAGCTTAAGACTTAGTGTAACTATTACTCTAGTCCATGAAGCCTCTATTGAAGTACCAAAAACACTAACTATATGTAAATACTAAAAGTCTGTAAAGTAATGATAATGCCCGAAATAGCTGGGATCACCAAATAGCTGATACGAGAATTCTAGCGCTCTGCATCATTGACCTAAAAATCATTACCTGCATTGTGTGATGCAGGCCCCCGGCAAAAGGAACGTCATTACATTTGAATTGAACTTGAATGTAAAGCAATAAAAAGAAAGAATTATAAATGTTGAAACTAAAACTAAGCTGATAAGTGATATGATGACTATTGAAACTGAAACTAAAGTGAAAAGTGGTAACTGAACTGATAACCGAAAAGATAACTAATAACTGAATTGATAACTGATAACTGAAAAGATAACTGATAAATGATAATCGAATAGAATAAAGGAAGTAATGTATGAACACTCCGTTTTCTAAATGATGAACAACCTGTTTATCTGAATAAGCTACGGGCTCGGTCCGAATATGTATGTGCACATGCTACGGCCTCATGCCCAAGTATACGTGTATATAACTACGGCCTCAGACCAAAAATATAAAACATAAACTAAGGCCTCATGCCCAAACATGCATAAAGCATAACTACGGCCTCAGGCCCAAGTATGCATAAAGCATATAAACTACGGCCTCAGGCCCAACTGCAGGTGTTCAACATTAAAAATTTTAAATCAGGAACTGAGAATCATATTGCATACATGATAATGAAACACTGAGTCATATGATATTAGAATACTGGATCACAGTGAGTTGTATAATACTGGAAAACTGAATCACACTAAGTTACATAATACCAGGATACTGAATATGACTAGACTAAGACATGTATTCTTGAACTGATTATGAATACTGAAACTTTAACTGTTTATGACATGCTGAGTAAGCTATACTGAGACTCAAGGAAATCAAACCCACGTCTATTTTGAATACGAACTGATCTCACAATGTTCGGAATGAAAGTCATGAACGAGTTATGAAGCTAGAGAATAGAAGTTCTACAAGTATTCAAGGAACTAGGCGTAACTATATTTCTGAGGCAATTGATGACGTGGTAAAAGAAACGTAATGTATGGAGAATCATTAATATTCCTAGACTTAGAGAGTTAGTCTCACATACCATAACTTCCTGCTCTTGATCATAATACAACATTCACCAAGACTTTCGACTTTAATCTATATCAATACAAGTCAAAGGGATTTTATATTAGCAATAATTCTCATGTTTTGGTCATTTAAGAATTTTCTCAAATACTTGGTGACATAAAGCTTCATAGCCCTTATTAATGGTGTTTATACACCCAGTAAACCATTCTATTGCTTCTAAATAAATTCCATTGTTATAATCAACATTATAATTCATCACCCGTAAGGTAAACAATACACAACCAATAGTCAACACTCAACACCACAACCCTATAATCGTTCATGCTATTCTATCAAACTCATCAATTCATATCTCATGAACTAGGGTTTATCATCATCAAACCAATGCTAAAATCAATTAGAGGGTGAAGACATTTCCTTTCTGGAGTTCAAACCCTTTAAATTTGAGTTCTAGGCTTCCTTCCCTCAACAATGATGTCCCAATCGAATATCTAATGATGTGGAGGATATACCCATGTTAATAAGATATTGGGAAATTAAAATTAAGTTAGAATCTCCATTAGAACTTACCTTGGGTGGTGGAGGGGCCCTTAAGGAGCTAGGTTTTAAGAGCTTTACTTTCTATAGCAAGTTTTTATGTTTTGGGGGTGTGGGGGACGAACCACGCACCTGGAGGCCCAATCCGTGCTACTGGCTACACTAAATGGCCACTACGAAACCCCATTAGCGCAGGCACACTAGTCTCGCTCTAGTGGGTGCACATATAGCGTAGTGTTCTGTAAGACACACATAACCATTTGCACAAATATCCGTTCGGGCTCCATAATATAGTATTGGAAAGATATTTCAAAGGTCTAATACTTTCATGCTTTGAGTTTTCCTGAATTCCTTACATAGTTTTACTAAAAACTAATGGAATACAGACCTTCTGCAAACTTAGTCGATTTTGCCAAATTTGATGCACATCACTTTCCATCTTGATTTTGAAACAACTATTTTCACCTATAATCATCTCGATGAGACTTCTCATGCTGAAAATATAACCTTACTACTCCTTTAGCTCATTCATGCCTAAGTCGAATTTACGGGGTGTTACATTATCTCCCCCTTGGGATCATTCATCCTCGAATGATTATCCTGGCTGTAAGTTCTGCTAACTCCGGACCTTAAACGGGTATGGTGGAAACATGAATTTTCATAAACACTTGTATACCAAACTAAATGAATATATGGTTACTGAACTATTGAGATATTGAACTGAATGACTATTGCATTGACTGAATATTGTCCTGTTATGGATACGTCAATACAAAACTAGCATGGACATTTGAATATTGAACTGGCACGAATATTTGAGAATTGAACTAACATCAATATAAACTAAGTTGGCACGAATATCTAAGTATTGGACTGACATGAGTAGTTGAGTATTGAATTGATTTGAATATCTTAGTATTGAACTGCCTTGAGTATCTGAGTACTGAACTGGCATGAGTATCTGAGTACTGAAAACTTAAATATTATAACATGATGTTAGGATTTATGCCCGTCACTAGAGGGGGGGTGAATAGTGCGGCACGAGAATATTGATAAATATTGCGGAATTAAAATTGCAGGAGTAAAGTAAATGCAGAAATTAAAAGATTAAGGAAAGAACACACCGAATTTATCCTGGTTCACCACAACTTGTGGTTAGTCCAGTCCCCGAGAGACTCTCTCGAGATTCCACTAACTCCGTTAAGCTTACGGGTGCCTAACAAACCGTTACACTTGCTCGTAGATGTACACTCTACAAGACTTCAACTTGCTCGAGGATACCGCACCTCAAGACTTCACCTTGCTCGTGGATACCACACCACAAGACTTCACACACTAAGATTGAGGGTACTTAGCAAACCCGACAATCAATGAGAAGATATGGTCTACCTAACGACCTACGCCTTGGGTCTTCGGTCTTGAACTTTTGAGCTCGTCTATGGCTTGTCTATGCAATTCCGTCATCAATATGCTTCTCGGCATTCAATATTGATTATTTGTCATATAATAATGTTGTTTGACACTTGGCTTCATTGTTTGTCATTCATCGACTTCGTTGTTTGTCATTCATCAAAACCTATACCTGAAAATCATGCTAATACAACCAAAGCACACATATCATGGATAGGATGATTTTCTACAATTTCCCCCTTTTTGATAATGACAAACAACAGGAGATATGCATCTCGGATTCCCCCTAAATTCATGCTATATCTCAACATACAATTCATGCAAACAATTCCCCTTAATGATAATTCCCCCACAAATAAGGCATACAATAAGGTAGATACATTCCCCCTTATTTGATGCATATCGCCTAAACTCTTCCCCCTTTTGGAATTAGCAAAAAGAGTGTATACAAAGGCTATTTTCCCCTTTCGACACTTCCCCATTTTGGGTATATCAATTGTTAGTGTCAAGAATAAAATGTGAAATACAATGAGGAATATACATTGACGATATTTTAAAAAGTCATACCAACATGAAATAATACCAAATGTTAGTAAAAACATAACAACCATAATAATGGTTATTTTTTGCAAATCATATTACTTAAGAGCATATCAACAGTTATTCAATAATATTCATCAAAACATGAATCAATTATCATTTTTAACAAAAATAATTGATACCAATTGTTACTCAAGATAAGGGTTATCAAAACATGAATCAAGAAATAATTAATATCAATCGTTAACAAAGATATATTAATTATTAACACATATCAACTATTATGTTTTTATCAAAAATATGATAACTAACCGAAATTCCCCCTCGATGGAATAAGGTTTCGTGCTTGGTGCATCTACTATGATATTGTAGTCTTCAAGCACGCCTGCAAACGTACCTAAAAATAGGTTTTCGGTACCCAGGCACTTTTGGGTCCTTGGGGTTTAGGCAAATAATAATCATAGTCAAAAGATAAATCTCTATGTTTTGTAAAACATACGGGTGCTATGTGTCCTACCCGGTTGCAATAATGACATATAACATTCGGGTTGTGCATATGTCTTGGTTGAGCCAAAAACGTTCTAGGTGATCTAAAATCGTTATTCTTAGAAGCGTTGAAATTCCTAGAGTTATTTCTAGGTGGCCTAAAATGATTATTTCTAGGCTCATTAATAAAAATCCTAGAATCATTTCTAGGTGGCCTAAAATAATTATTTCTAAGCTCATTAATAAAAATCCTAGAATCATTTCTTGGTTGACCACTATTATTTCTATCATTCTTTCTAACATTATTCTTCTTCTTTTTACGCCTTTTATTTTTCCTAGTCTTTTTCTTCTTAGTTTTTTCAACAGCTTTAGGAACTTCTACACTACGTTTTTCTAGTGTGCTCCTAACTTCTATGTTCTCTAATTTCAAAGAATTACAAGATGAACAATTAGAACTTTGATCAATTGAAGAAGTTTCATTCATCGCCTTAATTTTATTTTTAAGATCAATATTATCATTTTTCAAAAAATTATTTTCTTCTTCTAAAACATTAATTTTAGTCGTGGCCTCTTTGGCGATTTTTGAAGTCTTTTTCAATTCACCAAATAGTTCTTTAAAATCTTCTTGTAATTCTTCAAATGAGTAAGAATTAGAAGTGCTTACCTCTTCTTCTTCATCGTCCATGAAGCATAGGGCAGTCGTTTCATCACACGAGCTGTTCGAGTCCCATGTAACGCGCTTTTGGACTTGAGGCGTACCTTCATAGATGGCTTCAAGTTTATCCCACATTCTTTGGCGGTTGTGCAATAGGAAATCTTCTGATATTCATCCGTATTCACCGCACAATATAACATATTTATGGCCTTGGCGTTGTATTCATTCTCCTCCTTCGGAACCATGGCTTCCCCAGCTTTCTTTGTCGGCATACCGTTTTTAATGATTTGCCACAAGAGAAATTTATTTGATTGGATGAAGATTCTCATCCGCTCTTTGCAGTATGTATAATTTGTTCCATCAAATAGTGGATGCTCAATGGTAGAGTGTCCTTCGCTCATTATTCCTGCATACAACATTCTCAACAAATATATAGATCGTTCTCTCAACCGGTTAAGGCTTTCAGAGAGTTAAGCTCGGATACCAATTGTTAGGATTTATGCCCGTCACTAGAGTGGGGGTGAATAGTGCGGCACGAGAATATTGATAAATATTGCGGAATTAAAATTGCAGGAGTAAAGTAAATGCGGAAATTAAAAGATTAAGGAAAGAACACACCAAATTTATCCTGGTTCACCACAACTTGTGGTTAGTCCAGTCCCCGAGAGACTCTCTCGAGATTCCACTAACTCCGTTAAGCTTACGGGTGCCTAACAAACCGTTACACTTGCTCGTAGATGTACACTCTACAAGACTTCAACTTGCTCTAGGATACCGCACCTCAAGACTTCACCTTGCTCGTGGATACCGCACCACAAGACTTCACACACTAAGATTGAGGGTACTTAGCAAACCCGACAATCAATGAGAAGATATGGTCTTCTCAAACACCTTTCTCTTTTACAACAAGAACTCTCTCAAAAGAGTAGATAAAGAGATACAATATTAGCTCTGTGAACAACTCAAAGTTGTCTCTCAAATGGCTCAACAAAAGCTCTCTAATGATGCACAAATGATATCAAGATGTATATGAATAATGAGAGGTGTTGTGTTTTTCAATTCAGCTCAAAAGACCTCTATTTATAGGTGGTAGAAGTAGTATGTCTGTTGCTTAATTGGCAATCAATTATGCTGATTTTATGCCAAGATAATCGATTATCAGATTTGGATAATCGATTATCAGCTTACCGTTACAAAATCGGAAGCTGATTTTATGCAAGATAATCGATTATTGTGATATGCATAATCGATTATGTTGTTACAGTGTTCAAACGCTTGCAACAGACACAAGATAATCGATTATGCAATTCTGATAATCGATTATCCTACTCTGCGGAAATTTGCAATAAATGGAATTTCCCAGAATAATCGATTATCACTTTTGCATAATCGATTATTCACAACTTACTTCAAAAACCATTTTGGTTAAAATGAAAACGCTAAAATCATTTTGTTTGAAGTATTTGAAATATGTTTATGAAAAATATGATTTGATAAAATGATTATATGCATATTTATGATGACCTATGTTGAGCCAAAAGACGAGATAACTTAAACGTTGCTCTTACATTGGTTCTACCTAACGACCTACGCCTTGGGTCTTCGGTCTTGAACTTTTGAGCCAGTCTTTGGCTTGTCTATGCAATTCCGTCATCAATATGCTTCTCGGCATTCGATCTTGATTGTTTGTCATATAATAATGTTGTTTGAAACTTGACTTCATTGTTTGTCATTCATCGACTTCGTTGTTTGTCATTCATCAAAACCTATACCTGAAAATCATGCTAATACAACCAAAGCACACATATCATGGATAGGATGATTTTCTACACATGACACGTGAAATACTGGTTGTACCACCACTAATTATGCTGGAAAATCAAACTCATAAGCTAATTGACCGATCCTCCGCAAGAATCTATGTGGCCCAATATAGCAGGGACTATGCTTCCCCTTCTTCCCAAATCTCATAACACTTTTCATAAGCGAAACTTTCAGAAACACCCAATCATCAACTTGAAACTCTAGGTCTCTATGATGCACACTCAAATAGGACTTTTGGCGGCTCTGAGTTTTCTAAAGCTCTTAAATCAACTTAACTTTCTCTAGAGCCTGATAGTCCAAATCGGGTCCTAACAACTCCATTTCTGCTGCTTCGAACCAACCAATTGGTGATCTACATATTCGCTCATACAGAGCTTCGTACGGTGCCATCTTTATACTAGGATGGTAGGTTATTATTATCAAGGTTATTAAGAGGAATGTGATCATCGCAATTACTTTTAACATCAAGGATATATCCTCTAATGTTTGAACAATGTACTCTGCCTTACCATCTTTTTGAGGATGAAAAACTTGTGCCTAATCTAATTTGAAAGAAATTCAAAAAGTTCATTTTAAACTAAGCACCACAATCCGAAATGACGAACAACAGAGTCCTATACATCAGACGATTTCCTTAATGTATAACTTGGTATATTCTTCTACTGAATCTGTAGTTTTTACTGGCAAGAAGTGTGTTGACTTGGTAAGTCGATTTACAATCATCCAATCAAATCTGGCTTTTAAAATGAGAAAAACAATCCTATTATAAACTCCATATTTACCATCTCCACTCAAAATATATGTATTCTACGCTAAAACACTAGGCTTTTTGCTGCTCGACTTTCACTTGCTGACAATTCAGATAATTGGCTCCAAAGTCTCTGACGTTCTTTTTCACGTCGTTCAACCAATAAATCTCCTTGGTCATGCTGCATACTTAGAGAACCTGGATGTAAAAAATATCAGGAATTATAGGCTTCTAACATGATCTTCCCTTTTTAAGTCCATCTATGTCTAGAACACACAATATGTCTTAGTACCTCAAAGTACCATCATCTCCTTCTTATTCAAAAGCCATCGTCTTATACTTGCGGATCCTTCTCTTTTTTTTGGGATCTAAATAACTTTCCTTATTTTCTGCAATTCTTTCCACTTTACGTCAATAATGAGTCAATTTCCAACTTACTTCTGAGCTAGGAAAAAACTAAATTATTCACATAACACAAAGCTGATGTATTCACAACTATCATACACAGTCTTAATAATTTAACTGTACTCGTACTATCAGTCTTGGAGAAACCATATTTTGATAATTCCTAAAGGCTATTCTTTTATAGTTTGATCTCTTACTGCTAGCTGATTGTTTTTCCTACTATCACTGTACTTTGGATTAACTTAAACTATTGGGTTCTAATACATGTTTGGTATTTAAAACTGTCATCCACTCACTAGAGTTAACATGGCTAAGTGAATCAAATTGTAGCTCTACTAAATTTGCTGAAATTTCTAATCCACTGTATCAACTCAAAACTTACTTAATATTCTTTTACTAAACACCTGCTAGAATCACATTTTCTTGTTTTACTTTGGATAATTAGAGTAATGAATAAGGTTATTTCTAACTTCACTCATCATCCGACCCTATTCTATGGTCGCATACTATCCCTTTTTTTCTTTCTAAACTATTGCTAGATAACACTTAAGGAACTCATCTGTCTTAAATAAAATTTGAATTTCTAACCCCAAATTTTTTATATAGTACAAAATCATATAATACTATAAACATCCGCAATAATCACCTAGCCACATAACCTAAGGGGGAACGGCCATATTTGTTTATCTTACATCAGTAGCTGCTTCTTATAGTAGCTTACTAACATGGTACTTCTAGTTCTGAATTTGAATAAATCTAAACAACATAAAATGATTCCCTGAATTTCAATGTTGGTTGCTCTTGGTTCTCATTGCATACATCATATCTTCTAGTCATTTGCATGAGTTGTACGAAATCACACCTTTGGTAATAACAAATGTTTCTGACTCATTGGTATTTTACCTTTAGGCTCTTTTCTATCCAAAACTATAGTCACCAATGTTAACGTCTGTCATCTGAACTATCATCATCCAATTTGTGGCTCCATCTCCAAAATTTAAATGAAGTTGTTCTAGGAAGTAGAACACATACGAACACACCACCATGTACAAACTTATCCTTCAAAGTATACCATCATATGATAAATCACTTCCTGTGCCATGCTGCGAGTCTTGGTCTTAATTCGTACCTAAAATATGCGAAGATTTTGCTATAATCACGGTTAATTACATTTTCTCTTAGTACCCATCGGCATCACTGTGTACTCAAAAGTCACCAGAATTTTGATACACAGAAAATTGGAGATCTAGTAAATGAATAACTGATAACTGGCATCCTCAATAACCATAAACCTGCTAATTGAAAAATTGCATAACTGGTAACTGAGGTAAACTAATAACCATAAGTTATCATAACCCTTTTTGTACTTTCTAATAAGGTTATGCATTAATGTACTACCATCCATTGCATAGTGTTAACATCCCATCAAGTCTCATATTTACCAACATGTACTCCATAATTATACCTCAATGGGCAATAATCCTCTCTAGGACTTTCGGTTTCTCCTGTGCGTCGATTGGGCATCCAATACGTTTGGAATTCGATAGGAAAAGAAAGTTAACTATTGCTCTAAGCTTCATGTCATGATCTAGAGTAAGAAATAAGACAATCCTGCATGTCTTGGTAGTTAGTCATTCATATGAGTGGCCGGTACACATATATAAAGGAAACTCCACTAGACATGGCTTCATGGACTCCATAGGCCTCTTGAACCTAGTGCTATGATACCAAGCTTTGTCACGCCCTGAACCTAGGCCTGGACGTAACACGACACTGGGTGCCTGACTACATGTGACGAACGAACCAACTGGTTCGTTGAATCAACATGTGGTATCATAACATACTGAATGTGGAAGATAAGCCAATAGATGTTGATGTACTAAAAGTATGGACGCTATATATCAATGTGCGGAAATACTAATAAAATTTTGAAACATATTTGTAGCCAACATAGCTTAACATGAAAAGCTCGAGACTTTGTCGAACTGTTACTCTAGTCCATGAAGCCTCTTGAAGTACTGAAAACAATAACTATCCATAAATACTGAAAGGCTGTAAAGTAATGATAATGCACTGAAAGAACTAGGGTTCACCGAATAGCTGGTACGAGAATCCTAGTGTTCAGCATCGTTGACATGTACTGTAAAAGGGACGTCAATTCATTTAAGTTGTACTGGTATGTAAAGCAACTGAAAGAAAAAATTATAAATGCTGATAACTGAAATGATTACTTTTGAAACTGAAACTAAAGTGAGAACCGGTAACTGAAATGATAATCGAAAATATAACTGATAACTAATTTAACTGATAACTGATAAATGAACTTATAACTAAAAGAATAACTGATAACTGAACTGAATAAAGGAAGTAAGGTTATGAACACTCCTTCTTCGAAATGATGAACAACCTGTTTATCTGAATAAGCTACAACCTCGGGCCCAATATATATGTGCACATGCTATGGCCTCAGGCCCAAGTATACGTATACATAACTACAACTTCAGGTCCAAATATGCATAAAGCATAAACTAAGGCCTCAGGCTCAAGTATGCATAAAGTATATAAACTACGGCCTCATGCCCAAATACAGGTGTTCAACATTCAAGAATTAAAAATCAGGAACTGAGAATCATATTGCAATACATGATAATGAAACACAGAGTCACATGATACTAGAATAATGGATCACGGTGAGCTACATAATACTGGAATACTGAATCACACTGAGTTACATAATACTGGATATTGAATATGACTATACTAAGACATGTATTCTTGAACTGATTATGAACCACTAAAACTTCAACTATTTATGACGGGCTGAGTAAGCTATACTGAGACTTAGGGAAATAAAATCCAAGTCTGTATTGAATATGAACTGAGCTCACTACAATCGAAATGAAAGTCATGAATGAGTATGAAGCTAGAGAATAAAAGTTCTGCAACTATTCAAGAAACTAGGCTTAACTATATTTCTGAGGCAATTAAGGACATGGTAAAGAAACTTAATGTAGGGAGAATCATTAACATTGCCAGACATAGAGAGTTAGCGTCACATACCTTAACATACTGCTCTTGAGCATAATACAATATTCGCCAATCTTTTAAACTTTAATCGATATCAATACAAATCAAAGTGATTCCTTATTAGCAATAATTCTCAAGTTTTGGTCACTTACGCATTTTCTCAAATACTTGGTGACATAAAGCTTCATAGACCTTATTAATGGTGTCCCATTCTCTTGCTCCTAAATAAATTCTAAAGTCTCAAATGGTTATAATCAACACTATTCTTCATCACCCATAAGGTAAACAACACTCTTAACCAATTATCAACACTCAACATCCCCAACCCTATAATCATTTATGTTTTGTTATCAAACTTATCAACTCATAACTCATCAACTAGGGTTTATAGTCCTCAAACCAAAGCTAGAATCAATTAGAGGGTGAAGACATTACCTTTTTGAAGTTCAAACCCTTTGAATTCGAGTTATAGGCTTCCTTCCCTCAACAATGATGTCCCAATCGAATATCTAATGATATGAAGGGTTTAACCATTTAATAAGATGTTGGTAAATTTTAATTAAGTTAGAATTACCATTAGAACTTACCTTGGGTGGTGGTGGGACCCTTAAGGACTTAGGTTTTTTAGAGTTTTACTTTCTAGAGCAAGTTTTTATGTTTCAGGGGTGTGGTGGATGAAATAGAGCCTTAACATAACCCCCACTAGTGCCCTCACGCACCTGGAGGCCCAACCAGCACTACTGGTCGTGCTAAATGTCCATTTCAAAACCCCATTAGAGCGGGCGAGCTAGTGGGCGCGCATATGGCATGGTGTTCTGTAAAATGCATATAAATGTTTGAACAGATATCCATTCTGGGCTCTATAATATATTGTTGTAAATTTATTTCAAAGGCCTACAACTTTTATGCTTTGATATTTCCCGAATTCCTTACACATGTTCATTAAACACTGATGGAATACATACCTTCTGCAAACTTAATAGATTTTGTCAAATCTTATGCACCTCATTTTTCATCTTGATTTTGAAACAACAATTTTTACCCAAAATTATCTCGATGTGGCTTTACATGCTCAAAATATAACCTTACTACTCCTTTAACTCATTCATACCTAAGTCATAATTTATGGTGTGTTACAACAGTTGGGGTATCTACCTATTTCTCCAGATCATTTGCACCCTTTCCTATTATGATTTCCTCCATTTATAGTTTCTCACTTGTGGCTGGAGGAGTGTCTAAGGGTGAAAGATCTACATTGGATACCAGAACATCTAATTTTGAAGGAGGGGTTTGTACCTGACTTGTAGTGACTAGCACTGATTCCACTTGAACTTCAACTGCCTTGACCATTATGTCTACTTGAGTAGTAGTATCAATCATTACTTTTACATTCTTGACAGATTTTCTTAGAGTAGCCATGACCTTGGTTGACTTGGAGGTATCTTTTTGTAGTAGGCATAGATATATGAGAGATTATTTTTGGAAGTGATTTTGTAGTGGAGATGGGGATAGTGAGAGCAACAGGAACATGGGATAATGATGCATATACAACGGAGGATATCAATGGACAAGGAGCAAGTGTTGGTGATATTCACTTGATCGCTTGACACTTTTCTTTGATTTTAGCTTCATGTTCTTGGATTTTGCTTTAGTCTTGGATGATGATTTGACTTTCGAAAGGGTTTGGCTTCATTTAGGCATGATGATGCAAGAAGAAACTAGATGAAGGGGGAAGAGAGAATTGGTTCTTGATATTTGTTCTTGATTCTTGCTTAGGGTTTGAGATAAGCATTGAGGTCTGAGAAGCTGGTCATAAAGGGCTTTTAAAGACGTTACTCTTGATTTTACTAGAAGAGAGAGGGTGGCCGAATTTGAGTTCTAACGGGACTTTTATAACGATTACTTTAACTATTAGGATTTCAGGAGTAATTAAACTTTAATTTCTCTAGGATCCCCCCATACTCTTTAACTAGATGACAACTACAAGTAATGCTAAGAGGATAAGAAATCTGAGCATAGCAATAATTTTGGATATTAAGTCCCAGTGAATTAAGTCTAGATGGCACGTACCTGAGTCGAAAAACCAACTCCTTAGTGGCTCGTTACTTGTTTCTGTGATAAAGTTTCAGCACTTCACATTAGTATCATGCAACATAGTTTCCAGCCAAATTTTCTAAGATGTTGTGTGTGCTTAATACAAGCACGAGTCACAATAAAACAAATTGTACTTAACTATCCACATTTTATTATACATTTTCTAGCCAACCATTGGGGTTCAACTAGTTGGAAGTATTGATTAGATCTAGGTCTAGTTTGTTCCTTTCAAAGTGATACCTACTCAAAACGTTAGTAAAAATATCAGCAATTAATTCTTCAGTTTTACAAAAGTTAATTGAGGTATTTCCCTTTTCAAAATTATCTATAAGAAACTGATGTTTAATGTCAATGCGCTTGGTGCTCTTATGCTGACATGGATTTTTAGCATTGTTTTTGGCACTAGTGTTATCATTGAAAATGGGAACACGATCAACAAAAATACCATAGTCCATTAGCTGTTGTCTATATCTATATCAATTAAGCGTATGAGGATGTTGCTGCCACATATTCAACCTCAGTTGTAGATAAGGCCACCGTGTTTTGTTTCTTTGTTCCCTAAGACACTTTACAAGAAGCTAGAAAATGAGTTGTTCCTAAAGTGTTTTTCCTTTCAACATGAAAATCTATATAGTTAATATCAGCATAACCAACTAGATCAAAGTTATACCCTCTGGTATTCCATAGGAATAGGTTAGGGGTCCCTTGAGATATCTTAGTATCCTATTGACAACCTTCAGGTGAGATTCCTTGAGATTTTCTTGAAATATTTCACACAATCCCACACTAGATACAATATCAGGCCTGCTTGCTGTGAGGTGCTGTAGTGACCCAATCATTCCTCTTCATAGTTTTTGTTTAACACTTTTCCCTTCTTCATCAATGTCCAGTTTTATTGCAATGGCAATGGCGGTGTGATGGACTTAGAGGAGTCCACGTTGAATTTCATTAGTTGTTCCTTGACGTATTTCTTCTGATATATCATTGTTCTAATAGGTGTTGGCTTGATATTAACCCCAAGAAGGAGTTCAATTCATCCATCATGTTCATTTCGAACTTATTTTACATCATCTCAACAAATTTATTTCACATTTCTTCATTAGTAACCCAAAGAAGATGTCATCCATATACACTTGCACAATCAGAATTCTTTCCTTTTCTCCTAAGAAATAGAGTGTTGTCCACCTTTCCTCTTACAAAGCTATTGGTTAAGAGAAATTTTGAGAGTCTTCGATACCAAGCTCTTAGAGCATGTTTCAGTCCATACAGAGGTTTATCTAACTTGAACACATAGTCAGGAAATTCTTCACTTTCAAATTCAGGAGGTTGTTTGACGAACACTTCCTCTTTTAGATAACCATTTAAGAAGTCACTTTTTATATCCATTTGATACAAGGTGAACTAGAAAAGTCTGTCAGCATTCTTATAGCTTCCATTTCTAGCTACAAGTGGAAATGTCTCATCATAGGCAATACCCTCCTTTTGATTGTATCCCTGATCTACCAGTCAGGACTTGTTCATTGTGATATTTCCTTGTTCAGTCAGCTTATTTCTAAACACCCATCTAGTACCTGTGACAAATTTGTTCTTGGATCTTTGTACCAAGTGCAAGGCCCTACTTCATTCAAACTTATTTAGCTATTTTTATATGGACATAACCCGATTTGGATCCTTTAGAGCGTCCTTGTTGGTCTTAGGTTCGACCTAAGAGAGAAATACTATTAGTGTACATAGATTTCTCAAAGATGACCTGGTTTGCACTCTTGCATTTGGATCAGAGATGATTTTATCAAGAGGATGTGAACTTTGATGTTTCCATGGTCTAATCTGTATACCTAGAAAATATCCACCCAAGTAGTGAACCAAAGGAAAAAGTTCAGTAGGTATGGCTTTATTAGTCCGGTTAGTAGTCAGAGTAGTTCTGTATTCTTCTTGTTCCTCATTATCACTGTCAATTTACTTGTGGTCTCCGGATCCATCTTCATATTGAGGTTCATATTCCATTGGAAATCCATCACTAGTGAGTCATATATCATAGTCTTCATCCTGCAGACTTTTCACAGCCAAATTTTTAGATTCATCAAAGATAACATAAATATTTTCTTCTGCAAACATAGTTCTTTTATAAAAAATTTATAGGCCTTACTATGTTGAGAGTAACCCAGAAATATTCCTTAATCACTTCTATCATCAAACTTACCTAGATCTTCTTTACCATTATTATGCATAAAATATTTTCACCCAAATTCTCTTAGGTGAATGATGTTGGGTTTTCTCCCTCAAAATAACTCATAGGGAGTTGTTCTCAAGAATGGGTCTGACCATGCATCTGTTCAGCAGGTAACAAACAGTATTGACTGCTCAGCCCAGAAACTCTTAGGCAATCCACTAGAAATCAACATAGTCCTCATCATGTATTCGAGGGATCTATTCTTTCTTTCTACAACCCAATTTTGTTGTAGAGTTCTACGTACAGAGAAATTATGGTCGATTAACATGTGAGTTATAGAACTTAGGAAATTTGGAATTTTCAAACTCAATTCCATGGTTCTTATGCTTAACACATTACACCTCAGTTTTTGTTGAATCATTTTAACATACACGAAAAACATCAATGGTTTCATATTTATATCCCAAAGACAGAGTATATGTATACCTGGAGAAGTCAACTACAATCACAAAAACATACCTCTTAACTCCTTTGCTCCTCATTCTCATTGGTCCACATAGGTCTATGTGAAGGAGTTCCAGAGGTTTAGAGGTGCTAGCAACCTTTTTAGATTTAAAAGGTGGCCTTACATATTTCCCTCTAACATGTGCATCACACACCTTGTATGAAGAGAACTCAACTTTTGGTCGACTAAGGACCAAGTCCTTTGTTGCCAATTTGTTGATTTGAAAAAGATCGATATGACCTAGTCTTCTATGCCATATTGTGGATCATCTTCCACTACACTTAAGTATGTACGCTCACTCTGGAGAAGTGAAATAATTGATATCTTGTAAACATTGTTATGTCTCTTACCTTTTAACACAACTTCATCAGTATCAAGCTTAGTGATAGTGTAGATTTTGGAATTGAACTTTACTTCATTTCCTCTTTCACACATTTGAGAGGTACAAACGATATTGTGTTTAAGGCCTACCACATAAAACACATCATCTATAGAATGACATAGTGACTTATCAACCTCGCCAATACATGTTATTTGGCCTTTTTTCCCATTTCCAAATGACATACTCCCTACTTAGAAGGATGTCAGTGAGAGGAAGTTTTTCTTTTCTCCAGTTATATGTTTTGAGCATCCACTGTCTAGATACCAGTCTTGATTGTTCCCTCTCACTTTATATTGCACCAGAAATCACAAGTTTATTTTGGGAACCTAGACAAGCTTGGGTCCATTTTTGTTTTAAAAATAATGAACCAAATCTCTTCTTGCCCAGAAGGGGAGAGGATTAGAAGCTATTTTCTTATTCAACCTAATCAACTTAGCATGTACACGAGGCTTAGCTTTTGGCTCCTCTTCATTCTTCACATTCTTAGCAATACCAAAGATATTTCTAAACTGAGCATGAATTAAGACAGGAAAAGTGTCTCTAAAGTGTCCTACCTTTCCACAATGAGTGCATATTTTATTATCAAAAATTCCTACATACTTTGGATCATACTTAAGAATAAGTATTCTGTAGCCAATATCGGATTTGATAGGGCTACAGTTTTCATTCAGCCAATTCAAGACATCATAAGATCTATGCCATTTTCATAGTCTGGATAGTTCATTATTAACCTTTTCAATATTTTCTTGCAGGATTTTATTCCTACATTCAACATCACAAAGATTATCTTTATCTCTTTTGAAATCTTTTTCAAGCTTATCCTGCATATGACTCATTTTTCCTTTACCATGTATATCAGGAGACTGTTCATTCTTTGAAGTAAGATCAAGAACATGGTTCTTAAGGTCTTTGACATGTCCCTCTAGATTAGCTTTGTTAGAGCTCTTTGAGATCAAGTTTAACGCATGAAATATTTCTTATTAATTGATCATTTCAACTACTCATTTTATCCTTTTCACTCATCATGGTCACAATTATGGCCATCGGTTATTTTTTAGACATGACATGAATGTTTTCTTTCAAGTTAGAGATACTTATCTGGTTTGTTTCATCTTCAGTTTCTGAATCACTAATAGCCATCATTCTGATCACTTATTCTTCTGTTTGGGTTTCTTCAAAAGCCATCAGTGTCACTTTGATGTTTTCATCTCCAAAGTCAACTTTCAACATCCTCCATATATCATGGGCAGAGAATCAAAGATGCAAGAGGACACTTTATGAAGAATATTTCTAGACAAGCTTTTGTAGAGCATGTCCTTTGCGTTAGCTTTTTTCTAGACTATCTGACAATCTTCATCATTGTATTCCTCTTCTCTCTTGTTGCACTTATTGCCTTCATCGTCTACTTTGTTAGGGAGAATTGGTCTATGATTGACAATTACCCATAGGTCAAAGTCTCTGGTCTGAAGAAATGTTTCCATACGTAGCTTCCATTCATCATAATGGTGTCAATCAAAAAAAGGAGGTCTTCCAATGTGCATTCCAAGTTATACTGGACGATCTCTCTCCACAGCCTGGTGTTCATCAATTACAGCATAGAGACTTACAGCCTCATCCTCATTTTGTTTCTTCTTTATCACTTCCATTTTCCTCATAGGCTGCCAAGAAGGCCTGCTTCATTGCTTAATCGAATCTTTTACCTAGGATGTTTCCTTTGTTGGAGCCCTTTCCTCTAATGATTCTCACGTTTCTACTTTTCAGCTTGTTCTTTCCTCCACTCAATTTCCCACATTGGGCAGTCCTCTACTATGTGATCTAGAATGCTACACTTGTAGCACTCATCATAATTAGCCTTGTCAATCTACTTATGCTAACCATTTGTATCTCTCTTAGATGCACTATTGGAGTTCTTCATGAACCTATAAAACTTGGAAAACACTGCTAGGTCAAGATTATCATTGTCAGATTCATAATTATCAGATGCTTTTAAGAACCGAGGCCTTATCCCTATTTGGTTATTCCTTGTAGAGCTCTATCTTTCTTATTTCATGAGCCTTTAAGTTTCCAACCAACTCATCAAATGAGATTTTGTCCACCTCCATAGCTTCCTAGATTGATGTGACCTTTGATTCCTAAAAAGCTAGAAGGATCCTTATAACTTTGTGTCACAACCCGGAATTCCCATTTTCGGGACCATGATGGCGCTTAACATATCACATGCTAGGCAAGACAATACTAGAACAACTTATTCATTTTTCAACAATTTAGAATAAACAAAGAGAAAGACCTGAAATAACTACTGAAATCCAAAGTCAAATTGCGGAAGCTAAAATAGAAAAATGTCTGCTAAAATCCCTAGACCTGGTGTCACAAGTGCACGAGCTACTAGAATAGTACAAACAACGGTCTAAAATAACATAAAAATGTCTGAAAAGAAATTACACAGCCAAATAAAATGGCAAGGGGACTCCAGGAGTTACGGGCACTGAGCAGTTGTACCTCAAGTCTCCACAAGCTGTCCAATCCGACAACGCTAATAACCGCCGCTGGGACCTTTTCAAAAATATGCATAAGAAGTGCAGAGTATAGTATGACCGACCCGATGTACTCTATAAGTGCCGATCCTAACCTTGACGAAGTAGCGACGAGGCTTAGGAAGGCCACTTACACTACAACATGTACGCAGTATATAATAAAGACAAAAAAGGAGATATGGAATGTAATGAGACAGTCAACTAAAGATAATAGCTATAGCCTCAAGAAATAAGATAGTGACATTCAGAATTACCAATCCTTAGAGTTTCAAATGAAGATACTGAAAAGCAACATAGCTCAAGGAAATAGAAACACATAGGTTGTAGCGGTGTGAAACCCGATCCCACGGTTCAACACAATCCTCCTATGTTCTACCATCATAATATCAACAATCAAAATAAATAAATATTACGGCGTGCAATCCGATCCTACCATATAGCAATATTAGTATCACATTTCACCCTTATTTCACTGTATTAAACCACCTTTATTTCAACTACTGCGGCGTGCAACCCCATCCCAACGCATCAGTACAAATTCACCCTTGTTCCACCATATCAATCCACCCTTATTTCACCTGTTTCAGCGTGCAACCCGATGCTACCTTATCAGTACAAATTCATATTTTTCCACCATATCAATCTACCTTTATTTCACCTGTTGCAGTGTGCAGCCCGATCCCACCATATCAGTACCAAATACTCAATGAGGGCAGTCAAATTAATAATTCAAATCACAAGGACATCCATAACAGATGAATATAAAGATGAAGAACACAGTGAACCTTGTACTAGCATGGAAATCTACATATGAAATACTACATGGCGAGACAGTCAAACAAATGATAATTAGAAGATGCAAATACCTCAATTAGGGCAAATAGAAGCAAGTCATGAAAATATGAATAGGTCTCATTTTAACATGAGAAACGACGATTGACAAGTAGGAATTAAAGCACGAAAGGTATTTAGGGATAACAGTCAAGGCAAGGAAGGAGAAAATGAATGAAGAAAAAAGAAATCAGGAGAAACAACTAATTTGGCGGCGTATAAACACTCATCAACTTGCATATACGCCGCAACACATGAATTTCACATAGCCCATAATCCGAGGGTTACTAATTCTCTCAAGTCAAGGTTGAACTCAACACTTACCTCGCTCCAAATATCAATTCAAAGATGAACCATAGCATTGCCTTTCGAACAAGCCTTCGAACCAATAAAGTCTAGAAAATTACCAATCAAACGATTCAAAATAAGCCTTAGGAACTACCCACAGTTGCAAAAGATTCAATTTAGGTTATTGTTGAAAAACTAAAAAAAAGTCAACTCCCAGTCCCACTTGGTCCAAACCCAAATTTCGAATCAAAATCCAATTACCCATTCACCACCGAGCCCAGTTATATATTTGTTTTGAAATCCGACCTCACTTTGAGGTCTAAATCCCAATTGTTTAAAAATCCCTATTTCTACCCAAACTCCCTATTTCCACCATGAAACTACTAGATTTTAGGTTGAAAATCTTCTGAAAGATTAAAAGAAAATAGGTTGGCATCACTTACCAGTGGATTTGGGAAGAATGGCTCTTGTGAAATTTGCCTCTAGGGTTTTCTTGTTTTGAAAACTTGAAAAATTAGAGAAAACCCTTTTTTAATCTATTAGTCCAATCACAGATGTCGTATTTGAGACCTGAGGTTCACAAATACAAACCCCGCAAATGCGAAGAAACAGTCGTAATTGCAAAGTCTTCCCATTTCTTCCATCATTGCAATTGCGATGAATAGTTCACAATTGCGAATAGAGGATTTCCCCCAAATGCGACCAAAATGATCGCAAATGCGAAAAAACAGTCGCCAGGTGAACTTCGCCAATGTAAGTACTGGGTTGGAAATATTTTGCAAATGCGAACGCAGACCTCGCAATTCCTACATCTGAGGCATGCACCAGAAATAGCTCCAGCAACTATTTTTCCTAAGTCCAGTTTCACTCTGTAGCCTAACAGAAACTCACCTGAGTCCTCGGGGCTCTAAACTAAACATGCACAAAAGTCAAAAAACATTACTCGCAAGATCAAATCGCCAAAATAACACCTAGAACTATGAATTGGACACCAAACCAAATGCAATTTTCAAGAAAACTCATGAACTTTTATTTTAACAACCGAGCGTCTGAATCACGTCAAACCAACTTTGTTTCTCACCAAATTTGACAGACAAGTCATAAATATATTAATAGACCTATGCTGCATTCTGAAACAAAAATACGGACCTGAAATAAATAGAGTCAAACATTGGTCAAACCTTTAGATTCATTAAGCATTTAAACTTTCAAATTTCAACAAAATGCGATAACTCGAGCTAGGGACTTTCGAATTCGATTCGGGACATACGCCCAAGTTCCAAATCATGATACGGATCCATAGGGATAGTCAAAATATAAATTTGGGTCCGTTTGCTCAAAAATTAGATCAGTGTCAACTCAAATAGATTTTTAAAGAAAATTTCATATTTTATCAATTTTAAACACAGAAGCCTTCCGAAAAAACATCCGGATTGCGCATACAAATCGAGGAATGCTAAAATGAGGTATTTTAGGCTTCAAACCACAAAATTAGGTTCTAAAATTGTAGATGACCTATTGGATCATCAGACTTTGCTGACCAACTCTTCTGAGGTAGGCACTTTTCCAAGTAATTTCAGTTCATTAGTTAATATGTTAAACCTAGTCATCATCTCCTGGATTGGCTCAGACTCTTTCATGGAGAAGAGTTTGTAGTTCCTCATAATTAGTTCTATTATTGATATCTTTACTTGGTTTGTTCCTTCATGAGATGTTTGGAGTGCATCTCATATCAGCTTTGCATTAGATCATGCAAAAGTTCAATTGTACTTATCAGGACCAAGTCCACAGATAAGGATTTTCTTAGCCTTTTGATTCTTCTCCATCATTCAGAAATCTGCTGCACAAATTCAGAAGGGTTCTTAGGAATTATTTCATTTTGTGCATTTTGTTTAGTAGGAGTCAATGGACCTTGGTTCACTATGGTCTGCATTTCATTGTCTTCGGATGTCAGGAAGTCTTCCATTATTGTTTCCACCAACTGTAACATTTTCCATTAAACAGGGATGGTTTGGTTTTTGATTGTCCTTCATTTATTCTGAGTGGAGCACTCATCTTTCTTACAAGATATCTTAAGGTGTTAACCGTGTGTGGGGGTGAACCTGCTCTGATGCCAATTGTTAATTTGAGTGTCTGTATGATTTACTAAAGAACTTGGTTTTTTACCATGTTCCTTAAACTTGAAGTAAAGTAAACACAACAAATTGTACATGGAAAATCACCCGGCTCAAAAGGTACAAAAACCAAAAACTACTACGTGGGATTTTCAACTTCAACTCCACTAGAACAATGACCCAAAATGTATCTATTACAAGATTGTAATTCAATACTCTTTAGTAGAAGTACTACGATTATTTGATTACAAGTAATTTTAACTTGAAAAGTAAACACTCACTACAACTCAGTAATTATGTGACACTTGATTACAACTTGATTTCCTAAAAAATTCATTCATTAGACTGACTCAAGAAAATACAATACTAATACCTGACTAGAGTAAATAACATGTAATTCTTCAGCTGATGTGTAAAAGGATAAGTTTAGAACTCCAAAATAGATAGTATTTAAACGTCATGACTTTGAGATCTTCTAGAAGTCATACACATAGTCAGCTTCTCGTTTGATAGGATTCCTACTATTTCAAGGAGTCCACAAGTTTTGGGAATCTTGTCTCTTATTGTATTATTCGAATCTTCTTGGGCAACCACCCTTATAACATGTAGTAGCATTCTTCCACCACACTCGAACCTTGTAACTTTAAGATAAAGTTACGGTCTTGCATAGAGGTACAATCACCAACTAGAGGAGTTGGTCTTTTACCCTTAGGAAGTGGTTCTTAGAACATTTAAGCATCTATATCGAGGACCTAGTTCTTTGAACATTACATCTAAACAAACTTTGTTGATTATCAAAATCTCGATAATTAATGTTGTTATTCTAATTGTGCTTGTCTGACTCAGCGCCAACACTTACATGAGCAGATTGGGAATTTAACATATTGAATAATCCTGAAATCAAACTTCAAAGAGCAAGTGTAAAATAAAGTGAGCTATAAATATTCATATTATATCACAACTATTACCCTTAGCCTCACGGTGGACATCAAACTACTTACCATGAAAATGGATAACAATTAAATTCTCACGTGGTTAAAAGGATATGCAATTTAATTTAATACAAATGATCAAAAAATATTAAGAAGTTGATTTAATATGAGACAAAATGATCAAAAACAAGTGTGGCGAGGTAGTTGAGCCTATGTTAGATTCAAATGCTGAAGATCAGTTCTAATCGAGCCCTCAGAATAGATTTCGATACAACTAAATAGATGAACAACTGAGGAACACTTGAACAATTAATATAAGACAAAGATAATTTTTTTTGTTTTGATATGCGCGCCAACAATGACCCAAAGATAAAAAGGTTTCCCTCTTTATATAGTAAAAGATTTTTAACCCTAATACAAGTCCAAAATAGGTAAAAATCCTTCCCTCCACCCCCCTCCCCCAAATAAAACATTATTCGCAGGGCATGATTCGTGCCATGATATCCGGCTAATGACGGAGATTTCGGTTCTCTATTTGTCCTCTTTAACTGTCTTTCCTTTAACCTCGATTCTTCTTTTTGCTTGAGCTTGATTCTTCTAATGTTAGTCCATGCACAATTCTCGGTGTGTCATTCATCCCCCCATGTTCTCTATGTGTGGTCACTTTCAGTCTCATTCGACCTAGTGATGAATAATGTTGTTCCTTGTTTCTTCAATGAAAAATCGAAGGTAGCTCTATTCTCAATTTTACCTGTACACATATATCTTTATAGAAAATGAATCCTTCCAACTAATATACTCTTTGTATCCCATGAATAAATTCTTTAGAAAAGGTGGCCATCATCAAGAATTGACTTTCAGCTCTCAAACCAACTTGCACTAATCAAAAACTTCTAACTTCTAATCAACAGACTTCAAAAGAGCTAGTTCTTTCGCAACTGTTTACTAATCTAAAAATCAATTTAAGCAAAGGAGAACAAAAATTAATTTGTTAAGACCTTAGAATGATGAAGTTCTCTTGCAAATAATGTTATAGGGTTGTCAAACGTTACATTTCACTTTGTCTCTATTACTTACTGAGAGTGACAGATTAAGTAGAATGTGTAGTGAAATGACACCAAAAAATAAAAATAACACTGTTTCAATATTCTTTATAAGTAGATGCATGAATTAGCTTGAGTCGTACTAGGCACTATCCTAAGAAACTATTTCAGCAGTGTGAAATATTTCTCCAGGATTAAACAAGCTTACCTCAATTTTATTAGAAGGAATCAGCAAAATATTTATATTAAAATAATCCAACAATATTAAGAAAGAGAATAGGACAAAGAAAATTTATAAGAAAAGTTTGAAATAAGAGAAGCTAAGAGAAAGAGAGAAGGCTAAATAGAAAAGCACTTCTGATGGGTAGATCATTATGCATCCAAATGATGGCTATTTATAATTGCAATTGCATGTAAATTTGTTGTGCATAGCAAAAATATGGCTGATCAATTTTGTCACTTGGCATAGCCTTCTAGAAGCCTAAGGCACTTGTCCAAAGTCTTTAATATACTGCCACAGCCCCCGCTATTTTAAAGACCCAAAAGTAATCTTGATGCATTTGTATGGTCCAAATGTAATAATTTTGGTATTATTTGGACTATGAACCAAACTTAGACCAATAAAATTTAACTCACTGAACTATTGGTAAAATGTAATCTTTCTATGAACCAATAATTCCTATTATAAGTTAGAGATTTTATCAATCACATTTTGATCCTCGGTAATTTTGTTGTTCAATGGATTTTGCGCTCAATAGGCCATGCTCATGCTTGGTTATTCATAAAAGCTCTAGAGATTAGGCAAAATCTCATAGGAGCGGCATACTCCACTCCTAAATAGGTGAATTCATCAAGTATATGCTACTTTTAAATACACCATTCATAAGGATTATGGATTTCATTAAGAGTTATAACTTAGCATCTCAATTAGTAGCAGTCAAGCACACTCTTTTATACTTCAATGACCATACGGACTTGTTATTGTCCATATGAACCTACTTCATAAGATCTCCAATCATATAGGTTGGGCTACCATCTCTATTGACTACATGTAGGCCTTAACCCCATCTCTTTTGAGGTTTGAAGAATTAATTTTCTTCTATAAGTTTAGTCAGAGGATCAGCCAAATTTACTTCAGACTTGACATAGTCAATGGAAATTATTCTATCTCTCAGCAGTTATTTTATGACATCATATCTCAATTTCATATGTCTACTTTTACAACTATAAGATTTATTCTTTGTTATAGCTATTATCGCCTGTCAATCACAATGCATAGACATAGGATGAAATACATCCTTTATTAAAGGAATATTAGCTAAGAAGTTTCTTAGCCACTCAACCTTAGAACCAACTAACTCCAGAGGTACAAACTCTGATTCCATAGTCGATCTAGCAATAATCGTCTGTTTAGCTGATTTTCAAGATATTTCACCACCACCAAGGGTGAATACATAACCACTAGTGAATTTTGTCTCATATGAATCAGAGATCCAGTTTGTAGTACCCTTCTAAAGTAATAAGAAATTCACTATATAGGATACTATAATTCATGGTTCCTCTCAAATATTTTTTTAGTCTATCTAATACAGACCAATGCTCTTTGTTGGGATTATGAGTATATCTACTCACTCTATACACACAATAGGCTATATCAGGCCTTGTAACATTCATTAAATGCATCAAACTCTCAATAATCTAAGCATATTTAGACTGAGCAACTAGGTCACTATTATTCTTTTTCAACTGAGAGTTAGCATCAAAATGAGTGCTCATCAATGTGATATTAAAATATTCAAACTTCTTAAGAAGTCTCTCAACATAATGATCTTATTACAACATTATTCCATTTTCACTCCTTATAACTTTAACTCCCAATATTGTATTTGCTTCACCCAGATCTTTCATATCAAAATTAGCGGACAAAAATAATTTAGTACTTTGCACAATATTTAAACGTGTACCAAATATAAGCAATTCATCAACATGCAGACATATTATCATATATTCATTATCTATCACTATAGTATAAATACATTTATTCACCTCAACGGAAAAAAAAAGTCTCTCAGTAAGATTTGTTCAAATTTCTCATACCATTACTTAGGAGCTTGGTTAAGGCCATAAAGATATTTACATAATTTACAAATTTTATTTTCTTGTCCAGTAATGACACAACCTTCAAGTTGAACCATATAAATTTGTTCTTCTAAATCACCACCTAAAAAAGCTGTTTTGACATCAATTTAGTGGATAAAAAGCTTACGGATTAAAGCTAAGGCAATTAAAACTCTAATAGAAGAAATTCTAGTCAATGTACCAAAATAATCTATATTTTATTTTTGAGAAAATCCTTTTTCTACTAACCGAGTTTTATATTTATTTAAAGATCCATCAAGATTAAATTTCTTTTTGAAAATCCATTTACAACCAATACGTTTTGCGCCAGGAGGTAAATCAGTTAAAATCCATGTATTATATTTTTTATTAGAATCAATTTTAATTTTTATTGCATCTTCCAATAATTAGCTTCTGAAGAAGTTATAGCTTCGAGATAAGTTGTTGGTTCATTATCCATAAAAAAAGTTTGAAAATTATTTCCACATAAAAAATATTCTTTTCTAGGCCTTTTGCTCCTTCTCAGTTCCTCAATAGAGGTAATTTCAATATTTGTTTCAACAAGTGTATTAGAAACTTTTTTATAAAGTGGATAAATATATTCAAAGAACTCAATATTCTTTGTCTCAATTATATTGCAATCAAGCACATCACTTTTTAAAACAAGAAATCTATATGCAACGCTATGTTCAACATATCCGATAAGCATGCAATCAGCAGTTTTAGAACCTATTTTCTCTTTTTAGGTTCAGGCAAAAAACTTTAGCAAGGCACTCCCACACTTTTATATATTTTAACTTAGGTATATAACCCCTCTACAATTCATACGGAGTTTTCCTAGTTCTTCTATGTGGTATTCTATTTGACATGCAGATAAAATAGCTTCACCCCACAAATTATTAGAAGCATTAGAACTAACTGACATAGAGTTCATCATCTCTTTCAATGTTCTATTTTTTCTTTCAGCTACTCCATTTGACTCAGGTGAATAAGGCAGAGTTACTTCGTGAATAATTTCATTATTTACACAAAATTTATTTAAAGATAAATATTCTACACCTCTATCTGATCTAATTCTCTTTATTTATCTGCTAAGATGATTTTCGACCTTAGTTTTATAAGAAATAAAAGCGTTAAATGTATCATCTTTATTTCTATGCAAATACAACTTAGTATATGAAAAATCATCAATGAAAGTCACATAATATCTTTTACCCTATGTAATCAAAGTCTGCTTCAAGTCGCCTAAATCAATGATGATTAAAGATAACAATTCAATTTCTCTAATTACAGAAAAACGGGTTTTTCTAGTACTTTTGGCTTCAGTATATATTTCACACTTGTCAATATTATTTGAGTCTAAACTAGATATTAATCCGAGTGACTATAATTTTTATATATATGTGATATTCATGTGTCCTAATCTAGCATGCCATAAAGAGATAGACTCAGCCATATAAGCAAAAGCATATACATTTGCATTGATAACATAAAAAACATTAAGTACAAATAGTTCTTGTGTGACGACCTGGCCAGTCGTCTCATAAATACCGCTCTGTTTCCTCTGTTTCTACTTCTTTATACTTCATTATCCGTGTTTTGTTGTATCGGCTTGGTCGGATCGAGTCCGGAATAATTTTGGGAAGGTTTGAGGAACTTAGTCTCTTTTAAGTAAGTTTAAGTTGAAAAAGTCAACCGTTATTAACGTATGCGTTATAGGGATCGATGTGACTTTCGATGGTTTGGTTAGCTTCGATAGGTGATTTATGACTTAGGAGTGTGATCGGAATAGGTTTTAGAGGTTCGAAGTAGAATTAGGCTTGAATTGGCGAAGTTGATATTTTGCGATTTCTGGTTGATAGGAGATATTTTGATATTGGGGTCGAAATAGAATTTCAAGAGTTTTTGTAGCTTCGTTGTGTCATTTTGGATGCGTATGTAAAATTTTAGGTCATTCAGACGTGGTTTGGTTTGGTTTTTGATCAAAAGCGTATTTCGGAAGATTTTAAAAACTTTGACTTGAATCCGATGTGTTTTGGGTTGTTTGATGTTGTTTGACATATTTTTATGATTGGACCAAGTTTGAATAAAGTTTTGGGATGTATTGGTGCCTTTGGTAGAGGTCCCGGGGGCCTTGGAAGAGTTTCGGGTGGTCATTCGGATCATTTTGGAGTTGAGAAGATAGTAGAAATTGCAGATTCAGATGATGCAGAAATTTGCCCTTCGCAATCGCGAGGGGGGTCCTACAATTGTGCAGAATGTTTTGAGGAAGATTCTGAGTTTTTCTTCATGTTTGCAAAGAGAGGCTCGCGATCGCATAGTATGGGAAATTTGTTCATCACGAACACGGGAAAATAGTCATGTTCTCATATAGTTAAATTGAGGAAGCTAAGTTCTGTGCTTCGCGATGGCAATGAAGAAAATATTCCTAGGCAGAAATATTTTTACGTCTTGTCCATGAGGATTAGGTTTATTTCCTCCATAGTTGGCCATTTTAGGAGACTTTTGAAGGAGATTGAAGATGGATTCAAGGGAAATAGTTGGGAGGTATGATTCTTGGATTAAAAACTCGATTATTATGAGAATTCCACCTAGAAAATCATGAACCTAATCCTAAAATTGAAGAACTAAGGCTTGAGAAATTGGACTTTTGATTTGGGATTTCAAGGACCATTTAGTGTCGGATTTGAGAACATTTTATATGCAAGAATTCTTGGGGAGATAAGGAATCTATTAATGTAAAAATTTTTGAATTTTGAGACGTAGGTCCGGGGTTTGGGTTTTGGTAATTTCAGAATTTGTGTAGCATTTTGATTGTTTTCATTTGGGCTTTGTTCTCTTATCGTATTTTGACGTCCTCGTTCTGATTTTTGGATAGATTCGATGCGAGTAGAGGCCGATTCGAGGGGCAAAGACATCGCGGAATATTATTTTCACCGGTTTGAGGTAAGTAACCATTGTAAATATGGAACTGAGGGTTCAAAAACCCTGGTATTTTACTTTTTTTATAAATGCGGTGTCACACATGCTAGGTGATGAGCACCGATAGGGATTATGACTCGGTCCGTCCTGTAGCGACTATTAAGCCACGTATTTGATTTGGAAATGTTATATTAATCCGTATTTTTTATTCTTATGTTGTACTATGGGTTGTACGTCATGTCTGGAGCCTTGTGCCGACCTGTAGACACTCTTAGGGGCATTTTGAGTGTTTTTCCTCTCTTTAATTGCTAGAAGCATATCCTCAGTCATGTTTAATCTGCTCAAATGTTTAAAACTGGTTTTATTACTCTATTCCTAATTATGAGAACTGTTTGGGCTGAGTTCCCTAATTTCTGTTATTGTGCCCGAGAGCTGTGAGGTTAAGGACTGAGAGAGGTTGAGAATCCAATTGTGAGGATATTTATATATATGTGAGTTATGAATCGGGTTGCACGTCGTAGCAATACTTATATGGATCGGTCTGCACGCCACAGCAATATATATATTGGATGGGAATGCACTCTGCAGCGATATGACGCTTGGGCTGTAGGATCCCCTCCGGAGTCTGCACACCCCCAGTGAGCATAGTTGAATAAATACTATGGATCGGGCTTCACGCCATAGCGGTTACTATGATTTCTATTATTATGAGTTACTAATGAGCTAATTGCTGAAAATGAGTACTGAGTGACGAGAGTTGTGCCACGAGTGACTGGGAGGTTTCCAGAGGGGCCATATTCTGAGTGATTCCTTGCCCGAGGGTCCCCATCATGATGTTTCAGTGTTTTCACTCTTCTTTGAATAAGCATCTGTTGAATATTTTGCTAAGTATCTGATTTCAATGTTTAAACTGGAAATGATGATTTTATGACAGAACTGATTCTAAAGTTATATGTTTTTGAACTGCTCGTCCCTACTTTCAGTTCTTATTTACTTTAGTTACTTACAGAATTGGCGTACTCACGTTACTTCCTACACCTTGTGTGCAGATCTAGGTGCCCGAGCGGCTGAGTGAGGGCTTTCAGCTATTTCAGTATTTGATGGAGACTTCTAGGTAATTGCATTGAGTCTGCAACCCTGTTTTCTCCCTCCTATCTTATTATTTTTTCGCATTTTCTAGAACTACAGATGTATTAGGTATTCAGACTTATTATAGGCTCTAGACTCGTGACACCAGATTGTTGGGGCTATATATGAGCACAGAATAAAGAAAAGAGTAAGAGACTCTAAGAAAGCAAACTATATCATAGATACGAAAGTTTCCCTACAAAGGGGCTAGCTTCAACAACCCATAAGGGATGGCTTGCCAAGCTACACAAACAGTTAATTTTTTTATATTCGTAAAACTTTTCCTTATAAAGGGGCTGGCTTCAACAATCCATAAGGGACGGCTTGCCAAGCTACACAAGTAAAAAACATTTTTACTATAACCAATGTTATCTGTTTATAACTCAGAAAACTTTCGTACTACAATAAGCTAACTTTTAATGAGTATTCCTACTTTATTTTCATACATGGACTGACTTACAAAGAATTTAGTATTTAAAACTTGTGTTAGAAAATGGACTAAATGTTAAAGGAAAATGGTTTGTGGCTCGTTGATTAGTAGGCTTGCTAGTAATGTGAATGACCGGCATCATGACAAGTTAGTATTAGAGCCTAGGTTAAACAGGTCTCACGAGTCATGAGCCAATTTAGTAGAGTCTCGCATATCTGTACGGAGACGTCTGTATTTATCCTCGAGAGGCTACAGAACCATTAGGAAAAATTTCATATTCTTGAAATTCTTGTCGTGTGAATTGTTAATCTGAGTGCTAAAATTTTGTTATTTCATTCTCTCATAGATGGTGAGGACACAAGATACCGGGAAAGAAGGAGGACCGCCAGTACCACAGCTGGGGCTACTAGAGGCCGAGGTCGCTGTCGTGGCTGTGGTGGGGAAAGAGCAGCCAGAGCAGAACCAGTGGGTCCACCTGTTTCCCCAGTTCCTGATCAGTTCCTAGTTATGGACGCCACAATAGCACCAGTTCAGGCACCAGATGTGCCTATCGTGATTCCAGGCCTTCAGGCGGCCTTAAATCAGATCTTATCAGTGTGTACCATTTTGGCTCAGGCGGTCTCAGCTACTACGACCTTAGCTACTTCTCAGGTCGGGGGAGGCACCCATACTCCCGTTGATCGCACACCTGAGTAGGTGGTGCAGGGACTCCAGACACTGGGACACCTCCAGCCCAGCCAGTTGCACCAGCTCAGGAGTTTGTAGCACCAGTTATGCCAGATGATGAGTGGCGCTGACTTGAGAGGTTTGGAAGGCTCTAGCTTCCGTCATTCAGTGGTGCAGAGGAGAGGATGCCTAGGGTTTCTCGGATAAGTTCCAGCGGATGCTTCGTACAGCAAAGATTCTTGAGACTACTGGTGTGTAATTTACTACCTTTCATTTTTCTGGGGCTGCCTTTACTTGGTAGGAGGCGTATGAGAGGCGTAGGCCTGTTGGTGCAGCGCCCCTTACTTGACAGTTATTCTCTGTTCTCTTCCTGGAGAAGTATGAACCACAGTCATGCCAAGAAGAGTTGCGCAGGCAATTTGAGCAGCTGCGTCAAGGGGAGATGACAGTGATGCAGTATGAGATGTCATTCTCTAAGTTAGCTCGACATGCAATTTGGTTGGTTCCCACCGATCGAGAGAGGATCAGGAGGTTTGTTGATGGCCTCACATACCAGCTTTGGATTCTCATGACTAAAAAGAGGCTGACAGGTGCTACCTCGAGGAGGTTGTTGATATGGCCCGTGAGATTGAGTCGGTTCGCCTACAGAAGTGAGAGAAGAGGGAGGTCAAAAGGCCTCGGGAATCTGGTAGCTTTAGCAGTGCTCCTTCGATGCGTCAGTTCCAGCAGGGTAGAGGCCTTCCCTTCAGACATGCTCATTCAGCTCGCCCAGGTTACCACGGAGCATCATCAAGTCATATCATCAGTCCAGGGTTTTTCCATGCCAGGTTCTCTGCTAGTCCTTCCGGTGTTGGGGTTCCCTTCAATTCCCATCTTCAGCATCGGGGTTTTTTTATAAGTGTGGAGAGTTTGAATACATGAGGAGGAAATGTCCTCATCTTTATGATAGTCAGTTTTAGCAGAGGGGTCAGCCCATGATTTCTGCTCCAGTTACTTTGCCACCCGCCCATCCAGATAGGGGTGGAGGTCAGGCAGCTAGTGTCTTCCTAGAGAGGGACGTCGATCAGGTGGTGGTTAGGCTCGTTTCTATGCCCTCCCAGGTAGACCAGATGATGTTGCTTCAGATGTCATTATTTGTAGGTATTGTTTCGGTCTGCCATGGAGATGCATCTGTATTATCTGATCCTAGTTCTACCTTTTCTTATGTGTCATCATATTTTTCCTGTTATTTGGATATGCCCCGTGAGTCTCTTGTTTCTTCTGTTCATGTATCTACGTCGGTGGGCGATACTGTTATTGTTGATCATGTGTACCGGTCGTGTGTGGTAACTATTGGGGTCTGGAGACCCGAGTGGATCTATTAATATTTTGTATGGTAGATTTGATATCATATTGGGCATGGATTGGCTATCTCTGTGTCATGCTATTCTATATTGTCATCTAAGACAGTCACATTGGTTATACTAGGTGTGCCACGGATAGAGTGGCGAGGTTTGACCGATTATGATCCCAGCAAAATGATCACATTCTAGAAGGCCAAGTGTATGGTTGGGAAGGGATGTCATGCATACCTAGCCTTTGTGAGAGATGTTGGAGCAAAGGCTCCAAGTATTGATCTGTTCCAGTTGCGAGAGATTTTCCCGATGTGCTTCCTGTAGACCTACCGAGCATGCCACCAGACAGGGATATTGATTTTGGTATTGACCAGGTGTCGGGCACTCAGCACATTTCAATTCTGCCGTATCGTATGGAACAAGCGAAGTTGAAGGAATTGAAGGATCAGCTTCAGAAACTCCTAGATAAGGGGTTCATTCGGCCTAGTGTGTCACCTTGGGGTACGTTGGTTCTGTTTGTGAAAAAGAAGGATGGCACAGTAAGAATGTGCATTATATAAAGTCAATTGAATAAGGTAACAATTAAGAACAAGTATCCTTTGCCTCACATTGATGATTTATTCGACCAACATCTCTTGGAGAGAGAGTGTTCTCTAAGATTGATCTCTATTCGGGTTATCACTGGTTGAAGATCAGGGATCCAGATATTCCTAAGATGGATTTTAGGACCCGATATGGTCATTATGAGTTCTTGGCTATGTCTTTTTGGTTGACCAATGCCCCCAACCTTATCTTGATTCGTTTGTCATAGTCTTCATTGATGATATTCTGGTATATTAGTTAGGAGGAGCACGTGGAGCATTTGAGAGTTGTATTGCAGAGATTAAGGGAGGAGAAGCTTTATGCAAAATTCTCCAAGTGTGAGTTTTGGATCAGCTTAGTGGCTTTCTTGGGGCACGTGAGAGAGGACATTCAGGTTGTTCCGAAGAAGATAGAGGCAGTTCAGAGTTGTCCTAGATTGTCCTCAGTCAGAGAGATTCGCAACTTTGTTGGTTTGGAAGGCTATTACCGCCGGTTTGTTTAGCGATTCTCGTCTATTGCATCGCCCTTGACCAAGTTGACTCAAAAGGGTGCTTCATTTTTATGGTCGGACGAGTGTGAGGAGAGCTTTCAGAAGCTCAAGACAACTTTGACCACAGCTCCAGTGTTGGTTCTACCATTACATTTAAGTACATATATCATGTATTTTGATGCTTCGAGAGTTGGGATTGGTTGTGTGTTAATGCCGAAGGTAGATTTATTGCTTATGTTTCTCGTCAATTGAAGCCCCATGAGAAGAACTACTATGTTCATGATTCGGAGTTAGTTGCCATAGTTCACGCATTAAAGATTTGGAGCCATTACATGTATGGCGTATCTTGTGAGGTGTTAACCGATCATCGCAGCCTTAAGCATTTGTTCAAGTAAAGGGATCGTAATTTGAGGCAGTGGAGATCGGTGGACTTACATAAAGATTATGATATCACTATATTGTACCATGCGGGAAAGGCCAATGTGGTGGCCGATGCTTTGAGCCGAAAGGCAGTGAGTATAGGAAGTTTGGCATATATTCCAATTGGGGAGAGATCTCTTGCAGTTGATGTTCATGACTTGGCCAATCGATTTGTGAGGTTAGATATTTCGGAGCCCAGTCGCATTTCGGGTTGTGTGGTTTCTCGGTCTTCCTTATATAATCGCATCAGAGAGTGAAAATATGATGATCCGCTTTTGATTGTCCTTAGGGATAGAGTTCAACATGATGATGCCAGAGATGTGACCACTGGTGATGATGGAGTGTTAAGGATGCTGGCCGAATTTGTGTGCCCAATGTGGATGGGCTTCGGGAGTTGATTCTGGAGAAAGCCCGTAGCTCGCGGTATTCTTTTCATCCAGGTGACGCAAAGATGTATCAGGATTTAAGGAAGCACTATTGGTGGAGAATAATGAAGAAATATATTGTGATTTGTAGCCCGGTGTCTCAATTGTCACCAGGTGAAATATGAGCATCAGAGATCAGGTGGCTTGCTTCAGCAGATGGATATTCCTGAGTGGGAGTGGGAAAGGATCACTATGGACTTCGGTTTTTGGACTTCCTCGAACTTTGAAAAAGTTTGATGCTATTTGGGTGAGTGTGGATCGGCTGACCAACTCTGCACACTTCATTCCTGTGTGTACTACCTATTCTATAGAGCGGTTGGCATGGATTTATATCTGAAAGATTGTTCATTTGCATGGTGTTCCAGTTTACATCATTTCAGATAGAGGGACTCAGTTTACTTCGCAGTTTTGGAGGGTCGTGCAGAGAGAGTTGGGCACTCAGATTGAGTTGAGTACAGCTTTTCATTCTCAGATGGACAGGTAGTCCAAGCGTACCATTCATATATTGTAGAACATGTTACGTGCTTGTGTCATTGATTTTGGAGGTTCATGGGATGAGTTTCTACCTCTAACGGAGTTCACTTGTAACAACAGCTACCAGTCGAGTATTCAGATGGCTCCATATGAGGCTTTGTATGGGAGGCGGTGTAGATCTCCAGTTGGTGGGTTCGAGCTCGGTGAGGCTAGGCTATTGGGGACTGTTTTGGTGCAGGATGCTTTGGAGTAGGTGAAGGTGATTCAAGAGAGGCTTCGTACAGTGCAGTCAAGGCAAAAGAGTTATGCTGACCAGAAGATTCGAGATGTGTCCTACATAGTTGGCGAGAAGGTAATGTTGAAGGTTTCTCCCATGAAGGGTGTTATGAGATTTGGGAAGAAAGGGAAATTGAGTCATCGGTTCATTGGGCCTTTTGAGGTGATTAATGAGGATTGGGGAGGTGGCTTAGAATCTTGCTTTGCCACCCAGGTTGTCGAGTGTGCATCTGGTATTTCATGTATTTATGCTCGGAAAGTATATTGGGATCCGTCTCATGTTTTCAATTTCACCTCGGTTCAGTTAGATGATGATTTTACCTATGATATGGAGCCAGTAGCTATTTTGGGTCGTGAGGTTCGGAAGTTAAGGTCAAAGGACATAGCTTCAGCGAAGGTGCAGTGGAGAGGACGGCCCGTGGAGGAGTCTACCTGGGAGACCAAGTGGGAGATGCGGAGCAGATATCCTGACCTATTTGAGGCTTCAGGTATGTTTCTTGACTCATCCAAGGATGAACATTTGTTTAAGTTGGGGAGGATGTGATGACCCGGCCAGTCGTCTCATGAATTACTGCTCCATTTCCCCCATTACTGCTTCTTTATGGTTCGTTATCCGTGTTTTGTGGTATTGGGTTGGTCGGATCGAGTCCGAAATAATTTTGGTACGATTTGAGACACTTAAACTCTTTCAAGGAAGTTTAAGTTGGAAGAGTCAACCGGATGTTGACTTATGTAATAGAGCGCTCGGGTGTGAGTTTTGATCGTTTGGTTAGCTTTGAAAGGTGATTTATGACTTAGGAGTGTGATCGGAATGGGTTATGGAGGTTCTGAGTGGAATTAGGCTTGAATTGGCGAAGTTGATATTTTGGTGATTTCCGGTTGATAGGCAAAATTTTGATATAGGGGTCGAAATGGAATTCCGAGAGTTGAAATAGCTTCGTTTTTTCATTTGGGATGTGTGTGTGAAATTCATGTCACTCGTACATGGTTTGGTTGGATTTTTTATCCAAAGTGTATTTCGGAAGATATTAGAAACTTAGGCTTGAATCTGATGTATTTTGGGTGATTTGATGTTGTTTGAGGTATTTTGATGATTGAAACAAGTTTGAATAAGGTTTTGGATGTGTTGGTACCTTTGATTGAGGTCCCGGAGGCCTCGGATGGTCATTCGAATCATTTTGGAGTTGAGAAGATAGCAGAAACTGCAGCTTCAGATGTTGCAAATATTTTCTCTTCGCGATCATGAGGGGAGCCCTGCGAACGCATAGAAGGTTTTGAGGAAGCTGCCCAATTGTTCTTCGCGTTTGCGAAGAGATGCTCATGATTGCATAGTATGGGAAAGTTGTTCATTACGAACGCGGGAAGGTAGTCGCGTTCACATAGAGTTAAATTGGGGAAGCCGAGTTTTTGCTTCGCAATCACGATGAAGAAAATATGCCTGGGCAGAAATGTTTTTAAACTCGTCTTGTCCGCGAGGATTGGGTTTATTTTCTCGATTATTATGTGAATTCCACCTAAAAAATCATGATAGCTAAGCCTAAAATTGAAGAGCTAGGGCTTGAGAAATTGGACTTTTGATTTGAGATTTGAAAGACCATTTGGGGTCGGATTAGAGACCTATTGATATGTATGAACTCGTGGGAAGATAAGGAATCTATTGAAGTGAAAATTTCTTAATTTGGAGACGTGGGCTTGCAGGTGGGATTTTGTAATTTCGGGATTTGTGTAGCATTTTAATTGTTTTCGCTTGGGCTTTGTTCTCTTAGCATATTTTGACGTCCTTGTTTCTTTTCTGATTTTGGATAGATTCGACGCGAGTGGAGGCCGATTCGAGGGGAAAATACGTCGTAGAGTAGTATTTTCACCTGTTTGAGGTAAGTAACCATTGTAAATCTGGAACTGGGGTACAAAAACCTCGGTATTTGAGTTGTTTTGATAAATGCGGCGATGCATATGCTAGGTGCCGAGTGTGTGGGCGTGCACCAGTAGGGATTGTTGCTCGGTCCGTCCCATAGAGACTATAAGCCGCGTATTTGATTTGGAAATGTTATATTATTCCATATTTTGGATTCTTATGTTGTACTATGGCCTGTACGCCATGTTTGGGGCCTTGTGCCGACCAATAGACAGCCTTAGGTACATTTTGACAGTTTTTCCTCCCTTTACTTGCTAGAAGCATATCCTCATTCATGTTTTATCTGCTCAAATGTTTAAAACTGGTTTTACTACTCTACTCCTAATTGTGAGAACTGTTTGGGCTGAATTCCCTAATTACTATTGTTGTGCCCGAGAGACTGTGATGTTAAAGACTAAGAGAGGTCGAGAATCCAATTATGAGGATATTTATATATATGTAAGTTATCGATCGGGTTGCACGCCGTAGAGATACTTATATGGATCGGGCTACATAACACAGCGATATATATATATATATATTTGATCGGGCTGCACGTTGCAGCGATATGAAGCTTGGGATGTAGGAGCCCCTCCGGAGTCTGCACACCCCTAGTGAGTGTAGACGACTATAAATTACGGATCGGGCTTCACGCCACATCGGTTACTATGATTTCTATTATTATGAATTAATAATGAGTCGAGCGCTGAGAGTGAAAACTCAGTGACGAGAGCTGAGTCACGAGTGACTGAGAGGCTGCCCGAGGGGCCATATTCTGAGTGATTCCTTGCTGGATGGGCTATGTCATGATTTTTCACTGTTTTCACTCTACTTTGAATAAGCCTCTATTGAATAAGTATTTGATTTTAATGTTTTAAATTGGAAATGATGATTTTATGAGGGAATTGATTTTAAAGTTATATGTTTTTGAACTACTCGTCACTACTTTCTGTCCATATTTACTTTAGTTACTTGCTGATTTGGCGTACTCACATTACTCCCTGCACCTTGTATGCAGATCCAGGTGCCCGAGTGACCAAGTGAGAGTGAAAACTGAGTGACGAGAGCTGAGTCACGAGTGACTGAGAGGCTGCCCGAGGGGCCATATTCAGAGTGATTCCTTGCCCGATGGGCCATGTCATAATTTTTCACTGTTTTCACTCTACTTTGAATAAGCCTCTGTTGAATAAGTATTTGATTTTAATGTTTTAAATTGAAAATGATGATTTTATGAGGGAATTGATATTAAAGTTATATGTTTTTGAACTACTCGTCACTACTTTCTGTCCATATTTACTTTAGTTACTTACCGATTTGGCATACTCACATTACTCCCTGCACCTTGTATGCAGATCCAGGTGCCCGAGTGACCAAGTGAGGGCTTTCAGATGTTTCAGTATTTGACGGAGACTTCGAGGTAGCTGTATGTCGTCCGTAGCCCTGTTCTCTCCCTTCTATCTTATTATTTTTATGCATTTTCTAGAACTATTGATGTATTAGATATTCAGACTTGTATTGGAGGCTCTAGACTCGTGACACCAGATTATTGTTGTTGTGTAGTTATTTTCATTTTGACATTCCGCATATTTATGTTATTTTAACACTTACAATGAATTTAGTATTTAAAACTTGTGATAGAAAATGGCCTAAATGTTAAAGAAAAATGGGTTGTGGCTTGTTGATTGGTAGGCTATCATAGTAATGTGATAGGTTCCATCATGACCGGTATTTGGGGTCGTGACACCTTGGTTACTATAGCATCTTCCCATAAACAGATTATTTTTGGTCATTACGATCTTATCAGATAGAAATGACTTTGACTCTGGCTCTTCCTAACAAGGATACAGAGATCAATTTTGCCCTCATAGTAGGAACATGTAGTACATCAATAAGGGCTAAAGTTTTTTCGAAGTGAGTTTAGGAGAAATTTACCCTTGCCCAAGACTTTGGTAGTACTTGAGTCACCAAGGTAGATCTTTTCTCTATCATCCTCTACAGGAGCATAAGGGAAAACTGCTTCTCAATTTGCACAAATGTGCCAAGTAGCCCCAGAATCTATCATCCTTTCTTTTGCATGTGCTACAGTATTTACTTGAGAAATAACAGCTGCAATAATATCACCTCCTTCAACTAAGTTAGCCTTAGGATTGTTAGTTTATTCTTTGTCATTTCTTGCTCTGTACCTGTACTGTAAGGCATGATTGCCTGGTTTTCCACAAATAAAACAAGAGCCCTTTTTTCCTTTTAAGGTTAGAATTTTTAGGCTTGTAAACTTGAGACTTATTCCCGTATCTGTTGCGGTTGTTGTTGCTGCTTTGCACTAGTTTGCTATGAGTTGTCTTCAATTAGGAGTGATTTTATTTTGTGTCTCACACAACTTATACTAGTTGTGTGAGACCTCTTTTTATCTCACATATTTGTGGACCCATATATTACACATCTGGGTCCACAAAAATCTGGGACCCACGCAGTTGTTAGACAAAAAAGTGGCCTCACACAACTAGGGTCAGTTGTGTGAGACACAAAATAAAATTTTTCCTCCATGAGTCAGGCAGCTTCTCAATTAGCACTCCAACAGCAAACTTCTTTTGCAAAGACATCCCATCAGCCTTCAACTCTTCTAATAATTTTTTAAATTCGTTGATGTGTACGTTTATTTCTTTATCATCTCTCATCTACTAATGATAAATTTTCCTACTACAAATTGTTATTTTGTAGCATCTTATGGCCCGTACTCTCTCTTATGTGGATACGCTATCCCTTTCGGCTATGGTATGGGAAGGGGAGGTGAGATCTACTCATTGATTTTATATTAGATGAGCAGCCGTACTATGATCGTTATGGAGACATGGGCCCACGCGCTACACACAAGAATGACATCTTATGCGGTCGGTAAACTCTTTCCTTTCTGCGGGCAGCCTATCAAATCGGATCACTTATTTTTTAATATGTCGTTACATCATGTACATGTATTGAGTTTTCCATTAGTCTTGTTATCCAGGAACTTGTTCAGAAATACCGTAATGAAAGGAACATAGGAGTTTGTCGCTAGATATTTGACCAAATAGGATCGTCCAGTTCCTATAGAACCTATCACTAAAATACTCTTAAAGTGTTGTTGCATCGAAATAGATAAATGTTGACTAATCTGGCTAACATTGAACTTGGTAAAATAAAATGTTTGAATAATTGAAAAATGAGATTATTCAGGAATACACATTGAATGCTGAGATTACGCATTTAATTTCTAGTAGTATATCCATAATCAAAAAAGTGTTTGTGATTGTTCCAGAAGAATGAAACAAAAGATATGGTAGAGCTAGGACAGTTATTGTATGTCGGATCACTAAGGCCAACTTTCGTCCCTGCTCGACGGGTGTGTCTTGCAGTCAAGCTCCCTTCTGCCTTTGCACTCGAGGGCCAATCTCCGTCCGGCCCGAGGAAAACTTTGCATGCTTCAGTTAGCTTTTAGGAGGCCTACGCCCTATAGAAATTGTCTACCTGAGACTGTCCCTTGGCTCGTAGGTCCTGACATAAGGTTAGAATTCTAGTCGTTCCAGAGTGGTATCTCATTGATGGCTAGGGCCCCCCAGGAGGGAGGCCTTCTTCTCCTTCCACCTAAGAGGTTCTTTACACCCTTCCCTCACGGTACTACTTCACTATCAGTCACCCAGGAGTATTTAGCCTTGCAAGGTGGTCCTTGCTGATTCACACGGGATTCCACGTGCCCCATGCTACTCGGGTCAGAGCATAAGCTAGTGATGCTTTCGGCTACTAGACTTTCGCCATCTAGGGTGCAACATTCGGGCTGCTTCGCCTAGCAGCACGACGCTTGTATTGCTCTCCCACAACCCCGTTTTCACGATTTAGGCTGCTCCCACTTGCTCGTCGTTACTACAGAAATTGCTTTTGCTTTCTTTTCCTCTAGCTACTAGGATGTTTCAGTTTGCCAGGTTGTCTCTTGCCTGTCCATGGATTCAGCAGCAGTACGAAAGTTTCCCTATTCAAAAATTTCACTATTCTGAAATGTTGATTGTAATGGTAATTAAGGGGTAAATCCACTGAGTATTCAAATTTTTAAAGTCTTTCTAATTTATATAAGAAAGGAACTGATGTATACACAGGGAAAGCCGTGTGCAATTAAAAATGCAAGCACGGCTTGGGATGGGTCTTTACTTGTTTATTTAATTTAAGATTAACATTTATTTTATTTCACAAGGAACTTATCTACTCCATCCGACTAGTTCCGGGTTCGAATCCCGGGCAACCTACTAGCATATCGAAATTCTAATTCTCTGTAGAGAAGTACGTATTTTTCCAATCAACTTCATTAAAAATTTAAATAGATCTACAAACACCTTGGTTGATACGAGTATATAAGTCATGTAATACTGTTGAATAACAAGCTCCCATATAGCTTTTGCTTGTTTATAACTGCAAACACGTCAAACAGTTCATTAGAAATAGTTTGCAATATGGTATGACGACATGCATTGTTGGCGTGTTGCCATGATTTCACTATTTTATTATCAGCGTTTGCATTTTGTTTGTGGATGCAGCAATGCAAGTGCAATACCATGGACATCAAGTAGTGAGAAAATACGTTCTTGGCAACGCTTGAAATTTTCATAGGTAAAATTTTCAATATTTGACACAACTGGAAATGGCCTTGCATATGGCAGTGCAACTGAAGCTGGAGCAGCAAACATAACGCCAATATTGGCGGTATCTATAGTATTTTCAGCATCAGTGTTATTTGCCATAGTTTCTTAGATTGTAGGAAAACGGCACCGAAAAATAATAATAATAATAATAATAATAATAATAATAATAATAATAATAATAATAATAATAATAATAATAATAATAATAATAATAATAATAATAACAATAATAATAATAATAATAATACTGTTTCAATATTATTTGTAAGTAGACACACAAATTAGCTTGAGTCGTGCTGGGCACTGTCCTAAGAAACTATTTCAGCAGTGTGAAATATTTCTTCAGGATTAAACAAACTTACCTCTATTTTATTTACGGGATACAAGAATTAGCAAAATATTTATATTACAATAATCCAATAAGATTAAAAAAAATAGGAAGAAGAAAATTTATAAGAAAAATTGGAAATAAGAGAAGTTTATAGAGAAAGAAAAGAAGGCGCTAAGTAGAAAAACATTTCTGATGGGTGGATCATTGTGCAATCAAATGATAGCTAATTATAATTATAATTGCATATAAATTTGTTGTGTATGACAAGAAAATGACGATCAAATTTGCCACTTAACATAGCCTTCTAAAAGGCTAAGATACTTGTCCAACGCCTTAAAATATTGCCAGAAAATGACACCAAGAAATCACACAATTTGGTCAGAACAGAATCCAAACAAAAGAGTTAACATGAAGTCAAGGAACTAAAAGAGACAAGCCGTACTAAATGAAGGTAGCTCACCATTGTCGTGGGTTGGGTCTAGTTGAATTGTCACTATATTAAAAGGTAGTCACGGGGGAATTGATCTCAGCTAAGCAAATTCCATTAGGGTTTCCACTTTGGTTTTATGCTTTGGCCTTTGGATGAAGCCAAAAGGAAAAAGAATGCTTTTGGGAATTTTACTCTTAATTGCTGGAAAACCTTCAAACATACTTTCGTATGATAACTAAGATTGGAAAATTAACCGAAATAAACTTTGCACTTCTAACTTTTCAAAAAGGTGGTTTAAAAAAGAAAGAAAAAATTTTAATTTCGGAATACTATAACTTTCTCTCCCTATATCTTTCACTTTTCTTGCCTTTTCCTTCTACTAAAAGATTAATACTTTCCTAATTTAGCTTTCCCCGCTCACAAAGTTATACCCTTTTTTAAGTAAAATGCATGTCGAAACATAATTTTTAATTTCAAATATTAGTTTTTAACTTAACTTTAAATACTATATTTTTAAATTATAATTTTTATATCCAAACGCCTCCTAAATATCTTCCACACAAAAGAATAAAATAAACTATCCCTCTCTCATTTCCACAAATTTTCCTACTTTTACCTTGTGTTCAAAATTGTACTCGGCCCAGCCCCAAGTTACAAAGGACAGGCATATATACTCAATTGTGAAAGGACACTTTCTCTTTACGTGCTACATGTAAATCACTGTTTGCCAGACTCACAATTCAATTGATCTACTGTGCCAGCAAATATATTTAATTTTACCTCCAAAGTAAGGACTCCTTTTATGAGATAGAGAGAGTACCTTTCTACTGAAAAAGTAATTTGTCTAAGCTAGTTAGTGAAAGATATGCCCACCAAGGAGACCAACTGAAATATTTATTTATCTAAGTGACATGATTGTCTAGATATTTTTTATATTATCAGTGGATGAAACTTATTCATTTATATATATAATAATAATTTTTAGTTTTTTCTTTTTCCAACAACTATTAAAGGTAACAAAGCTAGAAAAATGAATTCAACCTTTAAAAGGAGTAGTAGTTTAATGTAATTTTATTGAGTAAATATGCTAAGCCGGTCAAGCTCAGCTTATCATGGATCTAATTAAATCGTAAACATTGAAAGTGTATTGTGTAGGAGTGAGCAAATTTATCAGACCTTCCCTAAAGAGAGAACTTTTTGTAGAAATTGGAGTACTGTCTCCGGTTCACACAAAGGCGGACCCGAACATGACGGAGGCACCACTAGAGGTATTCATGGTTAGGTTTGGATCAATTTTTCTATTAAAAGAAAGGAAATCAGTTTTGAAAGTATTAGAACCAAACTAAACCAATTAAGTCGGTTTTTATCCATTCGGGTTTTGTCGATTTTTCAGTTTTTAGGTTAATTATTGGTTCTTTCTTAAATATGAGACATACACTATCAAACGCATTCCAGCGACTACATTTTCAATGTAACACTATCAAATCAGTTGTTCTTTGAAAAATTTATTATTTACCAAATAATAATTAAATTAAATAATAATGAATAATTTAAATACGTCAATCTCACATTACAAGAACAGAACTTCCTATAAAACAATGATTCAACTCAATTAAGAGTTCATACTATATTTTGCCTTGTATCAATACTACATTTTGTCTTATAAATAAAAAAGTTCTGCTATTTAAGTTATAATAAGATTTCAAGGCTTACTGCTTAGTGTCGCTACTATGAGAACAAATATTAATTACATTAAAACAAGTTTAAAATTTTACTCTACTCTGTAAAAATTCCCTAATTTGAAGTTTTTGTTTGACATGAAACACTTCACTCGAAAAAAAATTCAAAATAATATTATTACATATTGTGTACAAGTATTAAAGAATTCAAAGACAGAGAGCTGGATTGATTTTGTTTTTTAGTTTGGAAAAAGATAAAAGTTAATATACAAGTATTAAAGAATTCAAAGACAAAGAGAAGTGGGATTAGTTTGTTTTTTAGTTTGAAAAAGGATAAAAGTTAAGACTTGTATTGAAGAATAAAGAATTAGTTGACTAAAATAATTTTATAGAGTTGAGAGGAAGGTTTCGAACTAGCATCTTTCAAGCGGCTGAAAAGCTTCAGCAAGCTGCAAAACCAACTAGTCTACTTTGCTTTTGTTTACTAGGGAGCCTGACATATTATATATTGTGTCACCATGTATATATAAATATATAAAAAATATATTTACAGTATTTTTTCTGAGTCTAACGGGTTCATGTGACTCCCCTATCCCGAAGGTAGGTCCGCTCCTGGGTTCACAATAATTGATTTTATATATATTGCATAAATAACACCAGATAGCCGTTTTAAATGGTGTCATTGTTTACTCTAATCGTTTTTGGTTCTCATAAGTGCGTAGAGAATTGTCCTTACAAAGTTTTCATTGAAGCGGCTAACACTTCAGACTTACATAGGTCCTAAACGTGTCGTCACGTAGATACACGGTTTAATATACCCCGTATCAAATTTAGAAATTATTAAAAAGCCTTAATGCTTTATCCTTGGTACTGAACATTGTCTCATCATGAGAATACCAAAAGTTTAGTTGATAATATTGAACCATCATTAATGACTTTGTGTGATCTTCTTAAACCTAGATCTTGGAATCTCCAGTCTTCTAGATAGAGTTACCGACACTATGACTTATTCTTGGCCACAGTCTCATTTTCCTTGATGACTTCTCAACTACCTCTCTAGTTAGGCCTTTTATAAGTGGATCCAACACATTATAAATTGACTTTACATAGTAAATTGTGATAATTCCTCTATAGAGTAATTGTCTAACGGCTTTATGTCTTCGTTGTATATGACGAGATCTACCGTTATATATAACGCTCCCAGCCCTTCCAATTTTCGCGTGACAATCGCAATATATATATATTGGTGCCAACAATTTGGGCCAAAATGAAATATCTTTCACGAAATCGTGGAGCCATTCAGCTTCTTCACCGGCTTTATCCAAGGCTATGAACTCAGACTCTATTGTAGAGCGGGCAATACAAGTTTGTTTGGATGACTTCCAAGATACCTCCCCTTCATCAATAGTCAATACATATCCACTTGTGGACTTAGAATCAGTTGAACGAGTGATCCAGTTTGCATCACATTATCCCTCTATCACTGCAGGATATTTACTGTAGTGCAAAGCAAAGCCCTGGGTATATTCTAAATATCCCAAAACTCATTGCATCGCCAATGAGATTGGCCTGGATTGCTCATGTATCGACTCATTTTACTTATAGCACAAGCTATATCTGGTCATGTACAATTCATGATGTACGTAAAGCATCCCAACACACGAGCATAATCCAATTGTGATATGATTTGGCCTTTGTTCTTTGCTAATGCAAGATTCATGTCAATTGGAGTCTTTGCAAATTTAAAGCCCATGTGCTTGAATTTTCAAGTATTGTCTTAATATAATGAGATTGTGACAATGCCTGACCTTGAAAAGTCATATGGATCTTTAACTAGAATTAAATCATCTTTACCCAGAATTAAATCACAGCTCCTATGTCTTTCATATCAACCTTGCTAGTTAGTATATATTTAGTAGCATTTATGTTGGCAATGTCATTACTCATTATGAGCATATCATCCACATATAAGCAAACGATGACTATGTGATTTGAAATATTTTTTATGTACACACATTGATCACAACTTTAAACCCATTTGACAATATTGTTTGGTAAAATTTCGCATGCCATCATTTGGGTGCTTGTTTTAGTCCGTAATGGGACTTAACAGGTCTACAGAGCTTCTTTTCTTTACCTGAAACCACAAACCCTTCAGGTTGTTGTTGATACTTAATTTTTTTCTCTATTTTTTATATGCAAAATACCTTTCAAAATAGTATGTATATGCATATATAAGTATTTTCCAAGAATACATTACTTTTTTTTAATCTTTCAAGATTTTTAAATCAGTTTTACTGCCCTATTTTATCAAAGAAAAACCTACTAAGTATTTCCAAATTGGTATATTGGTAAGTGATTTATTGTATTCTTATATTTATACTAAAATATAGCTAGTATGATTTTTGCAGAGTTTTACAAATTTATTTAGTATTTTTTAAAGCTAAATTACAATATTAGCCTATTTTAAGATTTAATTGTATTTATACTTACAAAATTGACTCCAGTATTTTAATTTGATATTTATATATTAGTAATTATCTTAGCACCTTTAATTTGTTTCCTGAAATTACTTTACTATTTTTTATAAAATAAATAAGGAAAATAGCTATTTAAATATTAGCCTGTTTTATTTCGATTTTGGTCAGATTTGGCACCCGTAACCCAACCCAATTTAAATTTCAATTGGCCAGCCCAATTCCTATAATTACTGACCCACAGCCCATTTAAACAACCCGCCCGGCTCCCCGTTTAATCCAGGTCGTTGATCAAAATAGTCAACGATCACATTTCATAATTCCTCAATACCCCCAAAACCCTATTCATTTTCCATCCCAGCCGCCTCTGAAACCCCTACCCTCCCCCCCCCCCATTCTCTCAAACTCTCTCGAAGCTTCTCAAACCTTAGCCGCCTCCCACCATTTCCGCCCTGAAAGCAACCGGAATCCATTGCTTCCAAGGCTATGGAAGTCCTATATTGGCCTCTTGTAACTCCTACACGCCTAGTTTCTGAAGACCTAATGCTAGACAATGAAGAAGCTAGGTCCAGGCTTCGTTTGATTCAAGCACCATAGCTATCTCTGGCCTTGCTCCGGCAAACCATGGTTGTTCGAGCCTGACCTCGACCTCTCCTGCTCAAATCAACGACTTTCCGAGCTTTTCTCACCGTTTGGGTCCCTCTGGAAACCTTAGCTTTGAGGTTCTTATGATCTCTTTAGATTTGTTCCGGACCTATGCTTTCCTTGAGCTTTTAAACGATTTTTCTGGCTTTTCTTTCAAAAACAACTACTTTCAAAACTATTTCTTTTCTGATCTAGGGTTTTCATAGGGTATTTACATGTTTCTCTGACTTTCTTTTTCTTTTTAAGTGTTTTACCTCTACTGTTCTTGTATTTTTTTCTATGGTGTTCTTGTATGCTTCTTCCACTGTATTCTCCTATATTATACTTGTGTCTTTCTCCTACTACGTCTTCCTTTACTATGTTCTTAAGTAATTTTTATTAAATTCCATCCATTGAGTTCTGGTTAAGTTTCTTGTAATAATTCTTAAGATGTTGCTCCTACTGTTCTTATCAATTTTTTCATTATGTTTGTTTCTTCGACTCTGGTTTCTTCAAGCTTTTCTACTGTGTTTTTCATGTTACTTTTCTATCATGAGTTTTTGTTACTGAAAGAATCATGTTAGAAGTTTCATTTCTTTTCTGAGAACTCTGAACCTGTTTCGATTTAATTACTTGCTCTCTCATCTTTTCACTCGATAAATGGTGAAAACCCTATAATATGGGGGTTCTTCCAAGTTTGGCTATGTGATTTGCTTGAACTAGGGATTCATTTCAAAACCCTAACTCTTTCAGACCAATTTCGAGTCTCTGAACTGAGTTCGGACATCCTTGTTTTCATATGATTATGACTTTTTGCTATACTCTTCTAAGACCATTTGCATTGGATCTTTTGCATGCTACTAGATGTTATTTCTCTTCTATATTACTGACTTATGTGACAAACCATTATCTACTAATTTTTGCAAAGGCATGACATCTTCTTTCAACTCAATATGTTTGTATGTTCTTTATATATGAAGAACTTCCCTCTAAAGTGACTTTCAAATTTGTGATCAATTCAAACTTCCTTCTAAGCAAGTCTGATTGATTTATTTCCACTGTTTGATGATTTCCTTGTGATTCGACTTAAGTTAAAGAACCTTTTCTCATCTTTTCTGACTCGGTTCATTCACGGACCAATAATTGTAAAATCTGAGACCCTTTGATTTACTGGCTACTAATAAATTTTCTTACTTTATTTGTACAATCGTGTATTTCAAAATTATGTCCTTAAATGACCCTCTTATGTATCTTCCCCTAATTGCCTAGTTTATACGAATTTCAGGATTGATTTCTTTTCTTAAGTAACTTTTACCACTTTTAATTTGAATTCCTTAATGAAATCAAGTCTTGTGTGATTGATTCATAATTGATATTTTGTTCCTTAATTGTTTCCTTACCTTATTTCTGCATGATTTTCACAATATAAATGCACAACTCTTTCACAAACTCAAACACATTCACAATTATTCTGAACTCACACTCACACACAATAATATTCTTTCTTCTTATCTGCACTCTGGCTTATTCACAAGACCTACTGCTTTTCTCTATTTTTCTTGAAACCGGTATGTCGTGATTTAAGCTTCAGCATCACAATAATGTGTCTTATTTATAGCTTCTGTATCCATGTTTACTTACTGCTTCTGTAGAGTTAAATATTCAAACTATCATGCCGATTTCTCTCTGCTTGTTTCTACTATAAATCGCTACTCCTTACCCCCTTATGTGTTTTATTGTCCATGAATTAAACTGGATCCTTTGGGTTCCCATCCTCTAAATAGTATGTTCTAACAAGCTTATGGGTATGCTAGCACTCCCTATTGCTGGGTATGCCCACAACCTACTCTTGCCTCTTTCAACTTTCCTATTTCCCTTGTACCCCTAGGTGTGTTTACTTGTAACTGTTTACATTTCCCATTCCCCCCTTTCAGAACTCTGTTTATGTACTTACACTCACTATTAGTCTCTAAGTTCTGCCTCCCTCTTGTGAGCCTTGCCTTGGGACCTCGAGTTCCCTCTGAACTTGGAAACTTGAGGGTTGGCCCTTCCACACTACACTTGTCTTAATCTAAAAATGCATTTGGGTGTGAGCATTGTCCGGGGTCCTTTTCAAGGCTCTTAGGAACTTTGACACATCTAAATGGGAGAAAGGTTTTGGAACATGATCTCTTGGAGTTGGTTTACTTCATATTTAAAACAGGAAGTCTTAATCAGGCTCTCCTTGGTTGTATTTTCAAATTTTTAATTTATTCTTTTATTTTTATTTTGGGTTGTAATAATTTTGTAATAAAAGTCTTGGGGATGGCTAGTGAAGAAGGGAGGGGTAACCATGTATGCAAAGGGTAGATATCCTATCTATAGGAATTTCTGAATTTCTGCATTCTCATATAGATATCTTACCTGTAGGAATTTCTGAATTTCTGCACTCTTATATAGATATTCTGCCTATAGACATTCCTGAATTTTGCATCTCTCATATAGATACAATGTCTGTTGGAACTCTGCATTCTCTCACATAAATACCATGTCTATAATTTGGAAATCTGAATTCTGCATATGCATATAGAAAATATTCTTACAGATCTTTTTGAATCTTGCATATCCATTCTTCATTAGGCAATCATGTTTATAGGTCTTAATCAGTTAACTGCAATTAGATATCATGTTCATGGGCTTTAAACAAAACCCAGCACCTAGATACCATGTTCATAGGGTTTCTGCATTTTACTATGTCGATAAAAGTGTTTAAAATCAACAAGGCATAGAAGGCATGCCTACTGGAGCTATTAATCAAGTCTGAATCGCTTCACTCACTTATAAGTCTAAAACCAGTAGTAATGACGTACCATCAGTTGCAGAACTTATGATCTCTTGCTAAAACTTGCCTTTCTATAATAAATGACAACTTTTCCTAAATCAGTATGTATTCAATTTACTTCATTCTTTCTGAAATCGGTAGATATCATGCATATATGATCCTCATCCAATACTTAGGTAAGCCTTGGGGCTAAAATTATAAAGTGAACCAGATTTTATTAGCTACAAGCAGCAGGTAGGCCTGATTCGGGCTTCTTTTATGAACTATGTAATAAATCAGTCTGCCTCAACCTTTAAGTTTTAATCAGACCCTAAACAGTATGTGCAAGACATGCTAAATTATGTGTTTCTCTGTCAAATGAGGTATATTTGAGCCTTTTTCCTGTTATGTGCTTCCCCCCAACTTGCTATACGTGTTTTTGTATGTCGCCTTAGAATTTTTGCCTTTGAAACTATAAACAAACCTAATATCCCTTCCCTTTAGTATTGGTAGTCCCAAATGCCTCCGGAACTGATAGGACTGGAGGGTAATAACATACAATAAGTAAACGAGACAACTCCGCATTTTAATACCTTAACGGGGTGGGAAAGGGTAGATATGGATATGATGACCAGGTGATAACATTATGTGTATCCCCTCACTGAGGAGTGATTACTGGATATTGTGTGGAGTGATCCATATTGTTTATAAATCTAGGACCCCTTCCCATTGTTTCTTTGTTTTTTTACTTCTTCTCCAAATTTCAAACTATTTATCTAAGCATAATTAGTGTCCTTTTGGTTCTTTCTAACTTTGCTCATTTTTAACCATTATGTGAAAATACCCTCTTACTTGGAGTTTTTATTTGCCCATGTGTTATTTTCACTTAAATCACAATAATAGTTTGGTCGGGAACCATACTAGTGGATCCTGAGGGGTGCCTAACACCTTCCCCTTGGGATAATTTTAAGCCCTTACCCAATCTCAAGTTACCTAAATCAAACCCTTCTTAGTGTCCTAATGTACTTAAACCATTAGGAGCGACTCTTCAATTCAAACCCAACTCTCAAAAGGGAACGAATTGTCCTCCCAAAGGTCATAAACCCGATTTCGCAAGAAAAAGGGGGCGCGATAGTTGTTCCATGTAGATTTCGTCCTCCAACTCTCCATCTAAGAAGGCTGTCTTAACATCCATTTGATGAATTTCAAGACCATAAACTGCACCTAATTCTACTAACGTTCGTAGGGACGTAATTCTTGTAACTGGAGAGTATGTATTAAACTAGTCAAGACCTTCTCGTTGTCGATACCCTTTGACCACAAGTCTTGCCTTATATTTGCCAATAGTGCCATCATCTTTTATTTTCCCCTTAAAGATCCATTTAGAACCCAATGATTTATTTTCAGGAGGAAGATCAACCAATTCCCATGTATGGTTGCTCAATATGGATTATATTTCATTATTGACTGCCTCTTTCCATAACAATGATTCCGAAGAAGACATAGCTTCTTTAAATGTTTGAGGCTCATTTTCCAATAAGAAAGTCACAAAATCTTATCCAAATGAAGTAGACGTTCTTTAACATTTACTACATATTGGATCCTCCTGGTTAAGTGTACTTTCTTTTGTTTCTTCCCGGGGTCGTTTATATCCTTCACCAGTCGACTCACATTCCTTTTTATACGGATATATATATTTTCAAAGAATTCAGCATTATCTGATTCTATAACCGTATTATTATGAATGTCGGGATTTTCTGATTTATGAACCAGAAATCGATATGTTTTACTGTTAGTCGCATATCCTATGAAAACACGATCAACGGTTTTAAGTCCTATTTTTACCCTTTTGGGTTTAGAAACTTGAACTTTTGCCGAACACCCCTACACTTTAAAATAATTCAAGTTGCACTTCCCTCATTTCTATTTTTCATATGGAATGAATTGTGTTTTGTTATATGGTACTCGATTTAGTATTCGGTTAGCCGTAAGAACGACTTCCCCTCCCCCTCCCCCCCACAAGTTCTGTGACAAACCGGAACTTATCAATAATGCGTTCATCATCTCTTTTAATGAATGATTCTTTCTTTTAGCAACCTCATTGGATTGGGGCATGTAGGGGGCGTTTTTTATGAATAATTCCATATTCTAAACATATTTGTTCAAAGGGATATTCATCTTCACCAGCCCTATCACTTCTTATCATTTTGATTTTCTTGTTATGTTGTGCTTCAACTTCATTTTTTGTAAACTTGAATGTGTCTACTACTTTATCTTTACTATTAAGTAAGTCAACATAGCAATATTGAGTATTATCGTCAATAAAAGTTATGAAATACTTCTTTCCACCGCGAGACGGTATTGACTTCATGTCACAAATATCTGTGTGAATTAAGTCTAAAGGATTTGAATTCCTTTCAACTAACTTATAAGGATGTTTAACATACTTAGATTCCACACATACTTGATATTTTGATATGTCACATTCAAACTTAGGCAATACTTCTAAATTAATTACTTTTCGTAAGGTTTTATAATTAACATGACCCAAATGTATATGCTATAATTCATTTGACTCAAGTAAGTAAGAGGATGTTGAAATTTTATTATTATTTTTAACAACCATTACGTTCAACTTGAAACGGACCTCAGTGAGGTAACGTTTTTTCTACAAACATCTCGTTCTTACTTATTACAACCTTATCGGATAAAAATACACATTTAAAACTATTCTTAACAAGAATTCTAGTAGAGACTAAATTTTTCCTGATCTCAGGAACATGAAGGACGTTATTCAAAGTCACCTCTTTGCCGGAAGTCATTTTGAAAATATCTTCCCATATCCTTCAATCTTGGCCTTTGCAGCATTTTCCATAGAAATCATCTCATCGGGTCCAACAGGAGCATAAGTAGAAAAAACTTCTCTAACAGCACAAACATAGCGAGTGGCTCCAAAATCAATCCATCACTCTTTAGGATTGCCCACCAAGTTGCATTCGGAAAGCATGGTACACAAGTCATCAACATCATCATGCTTTTTAACCATGTGTGCTTGACCCTTCTTCTTGTCTTTCTTTGGAGCACAACGCTCTGTAGATTTGTGTCTGTCTTTTCCACAGTTGTAGCTTCCACTAAACTGCTTTTTGCTTGGGTTGTATTTCGATCCAGAAGCCTTCTTCCTCTTTTTCTTTCTCTTCAACAATATTTCCTCCCATTATTGTTGAGTTTCCATGACCTCTTTTTTCAGTAGCTTAATTGTCGTCTTCGATTTTCAACCAAACAATGAGATCTTCAAGGGACATCTCATTGCATTTGTGTTTCAAGTTATTTTTGAAGTCCTTCCACAAAGGATGTAACTTCTCAATCACTGCTGCTACTTGGAATGCTTCATTGATGACAAGACCTTCAATCAAATTTTTGTTAGTAAAAATACTAAGATTACTACTTTCAATATCAATATTAATTTGATTTCTAACTTCAGCAAGGAGATTGTGAATAATCACTTGTAATTCTTAGACTTGGGTAATAGCAAATTTTCTATTTACCATTTTGTTGTCCAAAACTTTGCAGCAACGAACTTCTTCAACCCAGCATCTTCGGTTTTGTATTTCTTTCCAAGCGCAGTCCACAATTCTTTTGATGTTTCCATGCAACTATAGACGTTATACAAAGCATCCTCCAGTCCGCTTAGAATATAATTCTTGCACAAAAAATCTAAATGCTTCCACGCATCAGTCATAAGAAAGCATTCATTTTCAGGATTTTCATCGGACAGTATAGGAACATCTTCCTTGATGAACTTCTAGAGACTTAGAGTAGTCAAATAAAAGAACATCGTTTGCTGCCAGTTTTTGAAATCATTCCCAAAAAAAATTTCGGGTTTCTCTGCGGTGCCAATGCTTCCGGTGTCGTTCGGCTCCTTGAGGTATTGGCAGTCACCATTGCAACAACTTGGTTCACATTATCATTAGTCATTTCTGTAAAAGAATGACATAAACGTTAGAATTACGTAGATTTTAATCTCCAATTGAGTACAAAACCACAAAGTTTTACTCTCCAGAAATAGTGAGTACAAATACAGAAATATATTAAATTCCTTAAGCTTGTTAGTAAACTGTATTTGTAAATTAATTCTGGAAAAATAAAGAATAATATATAAACCGAATAGTAAACGAAATAACAAAAATCAATTCGAGCCCGCTGAATTCAGAGTGTTTCCATAAGGAATCTAATCCCCTCCTAGTACCCAAGGTTATGGATTATTTTGTCCCATGATAGAACAACTACACATTGGTATAGACGTACTCCAAACCCCAGTGTTTCAACGAACACAAAGTTCGGTAGCAAATCACATTTACTATTGCTTTTTTTGATGTTTAACTAAAATTCTAAGCAGAATAGCCTTGTATTTATAGCTAAAGTTGTGCTAATATATGAAGAGGTGCAACTCTTCAGAATGACTGTTTATGCAACACGGCCACAACATAAATGTCATTGCATAAATGGCTATTTACTCAACAATAAAGAGGAAAAATAAAGAGGAAAAATTGATTTTCAGTTGCACAACTGAAAAATGGATTGGAGGATTTAATATTAATAATTATTTTAATATTAATATTCTGTTATTAAAAAATATTTAAATAATATTTCGTTTAATAATTTTACTATTAACAAATAAACTTGTTCCAAAAAATTAATCAATCAATCATTTGACCAAATCTAAATTCGAAGCCGAGCCAAGCGAGCAACGATGACGATGACGTCGGCGCAAAGCTTGCCTTCTTCTCAACTCTTTAAGAGCTAGAAGAATAGTAATTGCTTATATACCCATAAACCTAATACTTAGGGTATTAATGTATAAGTATTTCTTCTTATTTTTAGGATGGTTTTGTAATATATAGTAACTTTAGGGGTGAATGCTTTTATATTTGCTGAATGTTTTTTTTATATATTTAACTTATATTAAAAGAATTAAGTACTTTTTTTAATAAAATTTCATATTTTACATAAAAAATAATTATATTTAATTATTGCCCGTAACAATTGTAAGCATTTAAATTTATTTAATTTCAATTCATAAAGTAATTTGGACCATATTAAATTCAAGATATTAGTCCAAATAAATATGGTGGCTAATAAAATTGGGCTAATTATTCAAATAAAATATATGTCTTGGGCCAATCCATTTAATTGGACTATAAATTAAATGATAAGCTCACTTCATTAGCCAAGGCCCAAATGGCTATTAGCCTATCTTAAAGCCCAGGCTTATGCCACGTGTCCAGTGATGTGACAATCTAAGTCAAAAGGACGAGCCAACAAAATCATGCCATGTGTCAAGTGATGTGGCAATCCAAGACAAGTAAATGAGCCAATGAAATCATGACATTTGTCAAGTAATGTGGCAATCCAAGCAAAATGAAAGGGTCGATTGAATCAAGCCCAGTGTCTGAATGCTATTAATCAGTTCAAACAGACCAATCAAATTTCGGATCCACACTACTCCCTGCAACTATAAATAGAGGTCCTCATAAAGCTAGATGACACCAGAGTTACGAACAAGAAGCAAGCAGATAGCTCGTGGATCAAACACCGCAGATTTCTCTACAAGCTACAAGTTCAAGCACTCAAGCTACAAGTTCAAGTTCAAGTTCAAGATCAAGAACGAAGCCAAATCAAATACCCAGGCGTTCAAGATCAAATTACTTGTTCGTGATTAAACACAAATTCAAGTTCAAGGATGAGATTCAAGACCAAGCTTTACAAGCCCTTGAATCAAATCAAAGTCAAGCTCAAGATACTATACATTCTTGAAGAATCGGAGGAATACTATAGAGATTGTAACACTTTCATTCATTGAAATCAAATACTACATTTGTTACGCAATTTTCCCAGTCCTGATTATTTATTTTTCTCGATGCGAAAATTTGTTGTTACAAATTTGTGGTACGCCCAAAGGGACCATCTCTACCTCTCATCTCTTCAAATTACCAAATTTCAAAAACACAGAAATGGCTCCTAAGAAGATCAACTTCAAACTCACTACTGCTAAGGCTACGGATTCCAAGTTTTCATCTGATGTGGAAAACTTGATGGATGCTACTGTGGAAAGCGTAGGACCTGTCACTAGGAACAAAGCAAACTTGCTGGGACAAAAAGCATTTCAAATGTCGTCTGCATTTGTTCCTATATTTGATCTTCAATCCTCAAAGGGGGAAAAATCCTTTTCGACTGAATTGGAAGAAGGGGCGAACATTGCTAAAATTGTTGAAAAGACATTGGTTCTACTTAGTCCTTCTAGATCTAAGAACATCATCACACAGGGTGATGATGATGTCTTGATCACTGAATCTGCTCCAAGTACTCCATGTGAGTTGTTCCACTCAAAGTATGGTGTAAGAGAAAATTCATGCTTTACTCCACCATCCACGACGGTTATCCAAGCAATGGTGACTAATACCTCAACTGTTGTTGAACAACTCACAAATTTAACAAAGGCAATTGAAGGGTTAACAAAGCATATGCAAGATCAAGATAATCAGATTGTCAAGCTGACAGATAGAGTTGAAAGCATGATGGATGGAGATTCAAGTCATGCACCTGCAAAGCTCCTAATGATGAAAGATAAGGGAGACCCATCTACAAGGCAGACAATGGCTCCTAAAGAATTTTAGATTTCATCTGACGGGGTTATTCCCATTGACCAATTGAAAGATTTTATTATGGGAACCATAAAAGATAAGTACGATGTTGCTGCCAAGTCTTCTCTCGCATATGCTAAGCCATACACTGCGAGAATTGATAGTTTGAAGATGCCTGCAGGTTATCAACCCCCAAAGTTTCAACAATTTGATGGTAAAGGAAATCAAAGAAACACATTGCACACTTCGTTGAAACTTGTAATAATGCTGGAACCTATGGATATTATCTTGTCAAGAAATTTGTCCGTTGCTTAAAAGGAAATGCTTTTGATTGGTACACTGATCTTGAGGGTAATTTCATTGATAGTTGGGAGCAACTTGAACATGAATTTCTTGAACAAGAAATTTGTCCGTTGCTTAAAGGGAATCAATGAATGTTAATGCCTCGCCATTAAAAGTTACTACAAAAGTGAGTAAGAAGCAAAGTTTGAAGACAACATCCTTACAGGATAAAGTTGGCTGAAGGTTAACTCTGAAGGAAATACAAGCGAAAGAATATCCATTCTTGGACTCGATGTCCCAGAAATTTTTGAAGAACTCCTTGAGTTGAAACTCATTGAGTTACTCGAAATGAAGCGACCAGACGAAGCTGGAAAGACTAATGATCCAAATTATTGCAAGTACCATCGGTTGATTGGCCACCCTATTGAAAAGTGCTTTGTCTTCAAGGAGAAAGTCATGGACTTGGCCGCTGAAGGAAAAATCTTGCTTGAAGATGAGAAGGACAGCTCAAATCAAGTCTCTTTCGCTTTTGGTTCACTTGATCCCATTTTCCTTTGCAATTTTGTCGAAGTACATGAATGTGATGACATCCAAACTTCATCATCATCAAATATGATTAAATTTGGTGACTTTGAACCTATCGATGTGAGCAAACCATTGCTTCCCCCTATGGCGTATAAACCTATAGTGGAGGAAAGATCTCAAGAGAAAAGTGAATCACGTGATGATCAAACTGATGATGAAGGTTGGATTCTTATGACTCGAACGGAGACGCTGCAAGACAAATTCACAAAGGGAGTCAAATAAGCAGTTTACTAGGGTAAAAATGGTGAAAAGAACCCAGAAGAAAATGATAAAGAAGAACTGGAAGAAAACAAAAATGGCGGAGAATCACTATCAAAGGCTTCGTCCAGTGACATTGAAGGAATTCCTGCCAAGATGGATACACCCGCAAGCTTCTTGTGAATATATCAAGACCTCATGTTGTAAGATAGATGAAGAAGAGACAAAGAAGGAGGATCCATCATTGCTACCACCTTCCTTGCCTGAAAAACTCACTAGGAATTCTGAAGAAGTGGACGTTTGTTATGCAAAATCACATTTACTGATGATGATATTTTGCTTGGTGAAACATACCATAATCGCCTCCTATTTATGGTTGGCTTCGTGCGAGAGCAGAGAATAAGTAGAATCTTGATTGATGATGGGTCCGGTGTCAATATTCTCCCAATTCGTACTGTCAAAGAGCTTGGAATACCGATGGAAGAACTATGTGAAAGTCGTTTGATGATTCAAGGGTTCAATCAGGGGGGGGAAAGAGCTATAGGGGCTATCAAATTGGAAATAAATATGGGAGATTTGCATTCGAGTGCATGGATGCACGTGATTGATACAAAGACCTGATATAATATCTTGTTAGGAAGGTCATGGATACACGATAACAAAGTGGTTTCATCCACCTACCATCAGTGCTTGAAATATTGTGAAGGTGGGGTCGAAAAGAAAATAGTTGCTGATGATAATCCCTTTACCGAGTATCATACTTTGCCGATGCAAAATTCTACTTAAAGAATTACATCTCAAATGAGGTTAAGGTTGATGATATGATATTGACCAAAAGTGTTGCATAGAAGGTTGATGCAAAAACTAACAAGGAAAATATTACGGTTTAAAAGAATTAGGTATTTCATGATAGGAACAAGATGAATGAGGCATCTTCAAGTAAGAAAGTTACTCACATTCTTTGTTATGCCCCAAAGGCAAGGATAGTAGAAGATCCGTCTTCCAAACTACAAGGTAAGGCGTTAGGAGACTTAACCCTTACTATCAAGCGAATTGACGCAATTAAGTCGTTTACAAACTTGATTAAATGGTTTGTCAAATCATCAAACCACAATTCGCTTCCAAATCTAGCACTTCCTAGAAAGCGCCCAAATGAGGGCTTTGACCCAAACGGCTACAAGTTGTTGGAAATGTTGGAAACACGTTTCAAATGCAATATACTAAACGTGTGTTCTTTTGTAGGTTTTGATGAATGTCAAACAAAGCAAAAAGCGATATATAGCAGTACTCAAGGACAAGCACAAAATGGATGCATTACAAGAAGCTCAAGACAAAGTTTAGAAATGTTATAATTGAGTCAATATTAATTGTGATCTTGATTCCTCAACTTGGCTCATAACATGGCTTCTCTACTAAAATTATTTTTCCAAAATCATGCATATTTAAATTAAGTGTCAAATGATTTTAAACTATGCATATTTACATTTGTTAAAATGTTTTCCAAGCATGCCTCAAAAATCTGGGCTAAGATAATCGATTATGTACTTATGATAATCGAGTATCTCTAAGCCAAGACTGCATGACAATCGATTGTGAATTAATGATAATCGATTGTGAGTAAGTCAGTTAACATCAGGTTTTTGCAAACTGCATAACAATCGATTGTGTACTTATGATAATCGATTGTTAACTGAGGCAAAGTTTTCAAAACTCATAAAAATCGATTATGAACTAATGGTAATCGATTAGAATGAGAAAAATGTCTCCCAGTGATTTTAAATAAAATGATAATCGATTGTGGCTTTTGATAATCGATTATATATGAGACAGAGAGTTTTGAAATTAATTAATAATCGATTATTCCATTTGATAATCGATTGTTGAAGCTGACCGTTGTCATATATTTTTCAATTACCTTCAGGTAATCGATTGTTGATATTTAACAATCGATGTTTTGCGTAAAATCTGGAAAAGATTTTCTGAACGTTGTTAAAATAATCGATTGTTGATTTCCGGACAATCGATGTTTTATGCCAAAAATTGGAAAGGATTTCTTAACGTTATAAATAATCGATTATTGATTTGAAGTAATCGATTGTTGACGTAAAATCTGGGATTGAATTTTTAATCTGATAGGCAAACAATCGATTGTTTAGTCTTGACAATCGATTGTCACTGAGTAATTTCAGCAATCCTTAATTGGCAATTAGACAACGGTAAGACTGAGTTTTTCACCTATAAATACAGCTTCAACTCAGTGTTTTCACAACAACAACATATACACTTTGAGTATTTTCATTGCTAAAAGCTTTCTTACATTGATCATCATTTTCCATTCATCCATAAAGCTTTTTGAAGAGCCATTCTATTGAGCTAAGTTGTTGTGATCTTGAGCGTACTATTTCTACTCATATCTACTCATTAAGGAGTGCTTTGTAAAGTGAGTGTGTTTTGTGTTTGTAAGAGAATTGCGATTCTCGTTTGTTGAGGAACTTGTGATTCCTCGGTTGAAGTCTTTGGGATTGTTATCCCCGAGCAGTTGAAGTCTTTGGGATTGTTATCCCCGAGCAGTTGAAGTCTTTGGGATTGTTATCCCCGAGCAGTTGAAGTCTTTGGGATTGTTATCCCCGAGCAGTTGAAGTCTTTGGGATTGTTATCCCCGAGCAATTGAAGTCTTTGGGATTGGTATCCCCGAGCAATTGAAGTCTTTGGGATTGTGATCCCCGAGCAACTAGGTGAGGCTTGTGTCCTCAGCTGTAACGGTTTGTTAAGCACCCGTAAGCTTGACAAGTTTAGTGGAAATCTCGAGAGAGTCTCTCGGGGACTGGACTAACCACGTTTGTGGCCAACCAGGATACATCATTGTGTAAGTTTATTCTACTGCACTTGTTTTAATTTCTGCAAAGATTTTAAATTCCGCACTAAAACGCTTAATATTTTTAAAACGCTATTCACCCCCCCCCCTCTAGCGTAAAGCGTATTGTCCAACAGGAAAAAGCTGGATATGATCCCAACGAACCATCCAAGTTGGGAAAGCTCCCACCTGAAACTTCAAACCCTACTCAAAAGACGATGATGGAGAAAGGGTACCCACTGAAGCAATCACGTGAAGGATTGGGATACAAACAACCCCCGCCAGATCGTATCTCCATTAAAAGGGCAAGTTGTAACTACATTCCTACTAAAGAAGTGTCTACGACACTTAATAAGAATCCTTATGTGTTTGATCGACGTACGAAGCCAAGGACCTCAGTCTGTGATAGGTTGGGACCACTGAAGAAGGAAACAAGCGTCATGGAAGTGATAAAAGGGGTGGAGCACCCATCTTCGCTAAAAAGGAGATTTCCATACACCTCAAGATAATGGGAATTAATACTACCTCATCACATTGGACAATGAGAGAATCATTCTCACAGAAGAGGAATTACAAGAGAATTCAAGAAGGCCCCTGCGAATGGATAAATTACAGTTGGCCTCTGTGACGACCCGACCCGTCGTCTCATGAGTTACTAGACCGTTCTTCCCATTTTATGCTTTCTTATCTTTCATTATCGGTACTGGGTGTATTAGAATTTATTTGGAGCAATTTTGATAAAGAATGGGACAATTAGTCTCGTTAAGGAAAGGTTAGTTGAGAAAAATCAACCGGGAGTTGACTTGTGAGTTAGAAGGCTCGGAATTAATTTTTGATAATTCGTTTAGTTCCAGGGGATGATTTAAGCTTAGGAGCGCAATTGGAAATAAGTTTGGAGGTCCGGTGAAGAAGTTAGCCTATTTTGGCGAAGTTAGTATTTTTGGCGATTTCGGATTGATAGGTGATATTTTGATCCGGAAGTCAGAATGAAATTCCGAAAGTTATTGTAGCTTCATTATGTGATTTGAGATGTGTGCGCAAAATTTCATGTCATTCGGAGGTGATTTGGTCGGATTTTTTATCAAATGCGTGTTTCGAAAGTTTTTTGAAAAACTTAGGCTCGAATTCAATGGGAATTGATGGTTTTGAATATTGTTTGAGATCAACTTTCGGAGAGAAAAGAGGTTTACTAAATAAATTAATTATACATGGTGCTTGTATCATCTAGGAGGAGCTACGGACGGTAGACTGCCCGCCTCGACCGAATTATAGTAGATACCAACCAACATAAATGTACATGTGCACCGGAGTTGTTTATTATTATGGTTTCGCCCCTCTTTCCCTTTATTACACTGATTACATGAGAGCTTATGTTTAATTTTGGTGAGATGGCTACTTATCATGGAAAATAGGAAATCAAGTAAATATATCACGGAAAATATCAAATGACAGACACACGTCTGCCAGACTGCAACTACTCACAGTCCATTTTAAAACGTCGTTTTAGCTCTGAGATTTCTCATTGTGTAGTGGTCGTAAAAGGCCACTACACTAAATGTATTTTCCCGACAAATTACTAATGGACTCGCAGCAAAGACCCTTCTTATAATCGGATTTAGTTTATAATTTTTAGAACCTTCCCGAATAATGGAATTGAGTATTCAAGTTTTCAGGACTCTCCTAGATAATGGAATTTAGTTTTTCAAATTCTCGGAATCCTCCTGGAGAATGGAATTAATTTTAAAATTTTCAGAACCCTCCTAGATAATGGGATTTAGTGTTCAAGTTTTCAGGACCCTCATAGATAATGGAATTTAGTTTTAAAAATTCTCATCACCCTCCTAGATAATGGGATTTAGTTTTTAAAATTTTCAGGACCCTCAGAGATAATGAGATTTAGTTTAAAAAGCCAAAAAATACATACGAGAGCCCTGTGATTAATGTATATACGAATAAGGAATCGTAGTAACCACCCCGCCATGACCGAATTATATTTTTTGGCATTTTACGACCATAAAATCGGAATTCTGTCTGATTCCCATATTTTCGTATGCTATAACACACGCCTTCCGCCGCGGTCCCGAGCCCCCGGACCCGAATCGCCTAAATTTCCCCGAAATATCAAATACGGCCTAAGGAACTGTAGCCACCGCCCCGCCATGACCGAATTATATTTTTTGATATTTTATGACAATAAAGCGGGAATTCCGCCCGATTCTCATATTTTTGTGTGTTATAACCCTGTGATTCGTATATACATTAATCAAAGATAGTGAAGATGCAGTCTGCTCGCGTTACCAAGATTAAAATTTGCATAAATGACGACATACTTGAGTAATATGGGAAACAAACGACATCGAATTTTTGTTATGTCCAAAGTCATAAAGCAAGCAGTACTCTTAATGTCCTGGCCTCTAAAAGAGATAGGAATCTTTAGATCTTAAGAACATTAGCAAGATTGGAATTCGGAAAATCGAAAAGCCACATAAAAAGCAAACACAGAACGGAAAAACATAACCTAGAAATGTAAATTGAAAAAAAAATGGAACATGGAAACAGGGAATATGACAAAGGATTGCTGTTTGAATTGAAGCTCCTTGACTGCTTTCTAAAGAGTCAAACGATACATGACCTTCATAGGCACAAAATTATCCAACTTTCAGCAACTTTTACTGCATCTCACTTGCAACAAATTAAATTCATGGATAAGGCAACTGAAGGAATCTGATGAAAATATTCTTTAAAGGAGCTGCTTTCACCAAATGGAATTGTAAAGGGATAAGAAAGTCACCCCATTTTGTGACCCTAGAAAAGCACCCCCCCCCCCCCCCCCCAAATGCAATCCTCAGGGCACAAGCACAAAAAAAATCGCAGGATATGCCGATTCTCCTGGGGTTTATTCCATCTCTTAAACTGGGAAGTGACGCTTTATAAAGCATGTAGAGCTGTATTGTGATGAAGCAGAAGCAAAAAATCGAGAAAGAAGAGTTGGTGAATGGTAATACTAATTCTTGAATAATAAGCGAAACAGTGGTAGGGCTACTCTCTATTGGCATGCAGTTATATGTGTGGTGATTCAACTTGATATCATAACATATTTCATTGACATGCCAAAGGAGAGCTGCCCTGTTACTGTCTCTACTTAATCCTAACATGCACCTCCGCATTTTATACTCTCATGCAAAATGTATTGCTGTATATACTACTTGTCTTAATCGTCTACTCTCTCCCCTTCATATTATTTGGGTAGTTTGACTCGGCATGGAATTTAAGAAAAAAGAAGAAGACTTTGAAAACTTTTGGTCTTAAAAAAAATAAGGGGTAAAAAGTTTGTGGGGTCATACCATTTGTGGCTATACAAGCTTCTCACTAAGGGTAAAAATGGTAAAATGAATAGTTTAAAGTTGAATTATTTCCAAATTTAGAAATGTGTCATTTATTTTGGAACAGACCAAAAATGAAAGTACCTCAAACAATATGAAACCGAGGGAGTACAATATATATACTACTTGTCTTAATCATCTACAATATTGGGTTTTCTCTATGGTTACTTAATTTATCTACAATAATGATTTAGTTTAAAATTTTCAGCCGAATTTTAGGCAAGTTTAAACTAAATCTCATCATCTCTAAGGGTCCTGAAATTTTTGAAAACTAAATCTCATTATCTAGGAGGGTGATGAGAATTTATAAAACTAAATTTCATTATCCAGGAGGGTCCTGAAAACTTGAACACTAAATCCCATTATCTAGGGGGTTCCTGAAAATATTAAAATTAATTCCATTCTCCAGGAAGGTCCGAAGAATTTGAAAAACTAAATTTCATTATCTAGGAGGGTCCTGAAAACTTGAACACTCAATCCCATTATCCGGGAAGGTCCTGAAAATTATAAACTAAATCCCATTATAAGGAGGGTCTTTTTGCTATGGGTCTTAGTAATTTGTCCGGAAAATTACTAATACATTTAGTGTAGTGGCCTTTTACGACCACTACACTAAATTACTAATACATTTAGTGTAGTGGCCTTTTTAAAATTATGGACTTTCAATGTCCCTAATTTGTATATACATTAATCACAGGGCTCTCGTATATATTTTTTGGCATTTTACGACCATAAAATTGAATTTTTGCCCGATTCCCATATTTTTTTGTGCTATAGCCCACGCCTTCCGCCGCGGTCCCTAGCCCCCGGACCCGAATCGCCTAAAATTTTTCCGAAATATCAAATACGGCCTAAGGAACTGTAGTCACCGCCCCGCCATGACCGAATTATATTTGGCATTTTACGACCATAAAACCGGAATTCCGCTGATTCCCCTATTTTCGTGTGCTATACCTCACGCCTTCCGCCGTGGGCCCGAGCCCCCGACCAGAATCGCCTAAACTTTTTCCAATACATCAAATACGTCCTAAGGAACTGTGTCACCGCCCCTCCATGACCAAATTATATTTTTTGGCATTTTACGACCATGAACCGGAATTCTGCCCGATTCTCATATTTTCGTGTGTTATAGCATACGTCTTCCGCCGTGGTCCCGAGCCCCCCGACCCGAATTGCCTAATATTTTCCAGGGATATCAAATACGGCCTAAGGAACAGTTGTCACTGCCCCGCCATGACCGAATTATATTTTTTGGTATTTTACGATAATAAAGCCGGAATTCCGCCCGATTCCCATATTTTCGTGTGCTATAGCTCATGCCTTCCGCCGTGGGCCCGAGCCCCCGAACCTGAATCGCCTAAAATTTTCCTAGAACATTAAATACGTCCTAAGGAACCGTAGTCACCGCCCCTCCATGACCGAATTATATTTTTTGGCATTTTACGACCATAAAATCCCACTCGATTCCCATATTTTCGTGTGCAATAGCCCACGCCTTCTGCCGTGGTCCCGAGCCCCCCTACTCGAATCGCCTAAAATTTCCTCGGGACATCAAATACGGCCTAAGGAACCTTTTTCACCGCCCCTCCATTACCGAATTATCTATTTTGGCATTTTGCGATCATGAAACCGGAATTCCGCCCGATTCCCATATTTTCGTATGCTATAGCCCACGCCTTCTACCGTGAGACCGAGCCCCGGACCCGAATCGCTTATATTTTTCCCAAAACATCAAATACTTCCTAAGGAACCGTTGTCACCGCCCCGCCATGACCGAATTATAATCCCATACCCACGCCCTTTCTGGGCGCACGACAGTCCCACTGGATATGACCTCTCACCCTGCAATTATAACACACCGGGATGTCCAAATAGCAAGTCTCCATGTGGAACCTCCCGCACTTGGGTTAACAAGCCTTCACCATTCATCTTTATATAAATGTAGAGTGTTACACCATCCTTATATATACTTAGATCAAACAAAAATAACTCTCTTCATTCTACTGCAAACAAGCATACATGAGTAACTTGTGAGGGGCTTGTTCGTTGAAATCATAAGACTACGATTCGAGTTTGGAATATCTTTTTTGGAGGACGTAAGTTAAAATGACAAGCGTCCTAAAGTTCAATTGATGATACCCAAATCAGTGAGACCAGTATGATGAGTGAAAATGCGGCCTAAGGAACCGTTGTCACTGCACCGCCATGAGCGTAGGGAAAGGGTAGTTTAGAAATTATAATGGGTATAGGACCTTCTAGAATAGGACTTTAGTGTAGATTTTAATATACTAAGGGCAGTAACTTGGGTAGCAAGCTAGAAATAGAAGGGTCAAATTGAAAAGAAAGAAGGACCTATAGTATAATTAAATATTTCAGGAGGTTGCAAATGGTTTTATAATTTGTGACTGTTTCATTTTTGACCGTGGCATAATGTAGTTTGGTGCATTCCATAAATCGATTCCCATATTCCGGGTCTAATGAACCTTCACATATTATGGAATTACCCAATTGAACACAAATAATAAGAACTTTACTAGAAATCCATAACACGACAGTCGTCTGTCCTTTCGGGGCCTTGTGTGGTTCATGCCACCCATGTTGTTGTAATTTGGAGTCTTGTATCCTTTTGTAAAGGCATAGCCGGGGCCTCATCGCCGGCAAATGTTGTATTATCTTTCTTTTAGAGGCTCCGTAGGCATGGGTATGTGGGTTAGAACTTATGTACAGAGGTGTATGTTTTGGGCGCTGTAAACTTGTACACCACATCCCCTGTTAATCATAATGTATGTTTTATATAAGATGTTCCCTGTTAATCATAATGTGTGCTTACAAAAGAGAAATCATATGTTCTTTCAATTTCAATTTGGTATCTTTTGGCGAATTAACAAAGAATGAAGTGGGGTAACGCGCGGGAAATAGGAAAGGCACCCAGGTCCACTCGATCGGGGATACCCGATTGAGTGTCGGTCCTGCCCTTGGATTTGGGGCATGACAGAAAGAAGCCAAGTCTGGAACCTGGTTCCAAGACATAAGGGTACGTCAGTCATTGGGACAAAATGGGTCTTCAGAAACTAGCTGAATGAAGATGGAACAGTTACAAGAAACAAGGCAAGGTTGGTGGTTCAAGGTTATAGTCAAGAGGAAGGCATTGATTATGATGAGACTTTTGCTTCAGTTGCTAAACTTGAAGCAATCAGACTCCTCATAGTCTTTGCAGCACATATGGAATTCACCCTTAATCAAATAGATGTGAAAAGTGCCTTCCTAATTGGCTAGCTCAAATAATAAGTGTTCTCGTTAAATCCAGTATGATCTTTCGATGAATAGATCATTAATCATATGAAATGCCCAATATCAGACATGACATTCAATCCTTTGTCAACTCTCGGACATGACATTCAATCCTTAGGCCGTATTTAATGTTCCAGGAAAATTTTAGGCGATTCGGGTCTGGGGGCTCGGGACCACGGCGGAAGGTGTGGGCTATAACACACGAAAAATATGGGAATTGGACGGAATTCCAGTTTTATGGTCATAATTTTTCATATAAATGTTAGATGTTGAATTTTGGGTCTTGTCCTAAGGTTATGTACTAAGGATGAGGTGAAATCCTCAGTTACTTTGAAGGAACAGTTATAGGAATTTCCTTGAAAAAGGTTTTATCCGACCTAGTGTATCACTTGGGATTCTCCTGTGTTATTTGTGAAGAGAAAGGATGGTTCTATATGTATGCGTATTGATTACCGCTAGTTGAATAAGACTATAAGCTTTATTCAACCATTTTCCAATCCCTAAGTATGGCTTACCATGTGGGGTATGACATAAAGAACTAAGAATAAGTGTAAAGTGGGGGGATTAGAGGAAGACCAATGCAAAGAATGGTCATACCTAGTCATGGGTGGGACTGGCACACCCCCGATCCTTTACTTGATTCAAATTAATAAAAGAGCAGACTCTCATAAGTCAGATATGTGTCTGAGTGGTGATTAGGACACTACCAGACCCTAGTCCAGGCTCAACACATAAAAGGGGGGGTTACGATAGGAAGGAGGGGGAGAAGAAGATGGGAAAACGTGGGACAAGGAAGGGAGGACAGGGATCTGCTAAGATATTATCTAGAAGGATTCAAAGCAATCAACGTGGTTGTACCTATTTGGTCTTAATCCATATTTACTGACATTTTGAGTTGAGAACTGCTATTTTACTATTGCCCAAGGGGCTTATGTGCATTTTGGGACTGAGTATGGATCGGGCTTATGTTCTTGATAGTCACAAGAATTTCCGTAGCCATTTTACTTCAAGAATAATAGAGCCCATTGAAGAGTGGAGGCCTTGCAGTAGACTGTCCTTCCCAGTTCCCAGGTGGTGCACTCATGTTGATCTTTTCCCTAAGGTGTTAACCTCTTCAAGGATAACATGCTCTGATACCAATTGATGTAAATAAATGTCAATAACACACAAGAGGGGGGTAATTTGTGTGGTACCTAATTTTCACGCTAGAAGAACCTGGTGCTTCTAAGTGTTCTAACTACTACAGATTGCGGAAATATAAAAACTGAAAGTAAAGTGCATAGCAATTGGTGGATTGGAATTTGCCAAACAACCCTATAGTTATCCCCCAAATATAAATAAAAATAAGGACAGTTTGTATAAATTCCATTTGAAGGCTCTAATCTTTCTTAAAATTAAAGTGATCGTTTGGTGGTGCACAACAACGTCCACAACCCACGATAGAGTTGGATTCAGAAGTTGGCCGTGAAGATGATCCAAGGATTTACACCATAAAATTCAATAATAGTCAATTGTGGGTCACTTTGCAGAGTGTTACATTCATCAAATATAAGATGTACACTTTCTTCTACACAGAGCTGGTTATGAGATATAGCTAGCGAGACACACATCCAGCTTGAAAAGGAGTTAAATGATATGAAGACTAGACTATGTGGTGAACTTCAGAAAAATTGACAACTTAAAGCTGAATTGGAGAGAGTAAAATTTATCTTGAGAAATCTCTAAAGTGGACTTGGTCTTCAGATTCTGTCACTGCCATGTATTTGAAAAATAGCAGAAATAGGCATGGAATCGGGTTCCAAAGGAAGAAAACTCTTTACAACCCTCAATGCAAATACGTCACTTTTTCTGATACTGATTGTGTACCCACTGTGGGAACAATGGGAACTTCAAAGAAAAATTCCATGCCAGAATTGAATCTGTTCAGAAAAACAAGGTATTTACTGTTGGATTCAACAACCCCATACATACAAAATAAAATGGGCAAACTCGGGATATTTTGAAAGGGAAACAGTCTACCGTAATGATATCATAGTGTAACTATAGGGTTGTCGGGCAATTCATAAAGTAGCAACACGAAGGTTCCCCCGGACCTTCAAATTCAGTTTCATATAGAATTGTTTCAACTACAGTATCTTTTAGTCGTCATACAAAAATTCAAAATAGTGTTCCTAACGATTGCTCTATCAATCAATTATTGTTTTTACGGGGAATGAATAATATAGACATCTTTAACTACTCAGAGTAAAATCATTTATGGAATATCATTACTTTGATGTATCGTTACTTGGATCATGTCAAAAAAAGGAAAGATTAACCTTAACATACCTAAGATAATTCTCTTGACAATCCCGCTAACACATGACAATTGCGACAAACTCGTGATGACTAGAACAGAGTAAAAAAAAATCGTATGACATACTTAAGAAAAATTGTACCTGCTCCCTTAAAATTATAAATCCCACGTTGCTATAATATTGTAAGGTTTCGTGTGAATTCCTAGTTTGAGAATTCATCCATTGATGTACTTAAAATACTAATCCATATCCATTTTTGTGAATTAAGGAGATTTTCTTAATACCATTTTTCAACAAAAAAATGAGATAATGAATACATATATCTTAAATGGATGCCATCTCTTCCTTAATTATAAACATAGTTGGCAACTTGCTGCCATGTATTCTTAATCCCACGTAGATTGATGTACCTTACTAATTATTCAAGATTCTTACTTAATTATTTATCCATAAATTACTAATTAATTTGTTGACTTTCTACTTAAATCAATAATTAACTAATTATCTATCTAATTAAAAATTATCTCAACTTACTTTAAATTTTACTTATTTTTAATACACTTTATACACTGTACTATTACGGTCATGCGGTACCATGTAAAATAAATTCATAGACTATAATTTCAATAAAACATCCATGTAAAAATAAATATATGTTCTCAACTTATAATTTTTTAAATCTCATATAAAGTGTACAAATTTTCATACACTTAATTCTTAAAATGGTAAAAAGATAACCTTCTTTTCTTGTGAGAAAATAATTTCTATCTTTACAATAAAGAAAATATCATAAACTTTCTTATATTATGTGTATAATTTATAGTATTTTCGAAAGTAGTAATATTAATATAAAATTATATTTTTCAAACCTTTTTTTCTTTAAAAAAAAAGTTTCACTCAAAATACCATATCAAATATATATAACAATATCAAGGTTGTTAAACTTACTGGGTGCAAATCCTTCCCCCCCCCCCCCCCCCCTTAGAACATTTGTCCTCGAATGATAATTCTTAGAGATTTACAACCTTTTGTACTCGATTATATTTTTCTTTGAAGTATTGACTATTCATAACCTTTTGTACTCGATTATGTCGTATCTTTTTCACCTTTACCTTACTTACTTTTTAATCTTGCATCGTATAAGATGTTTCTTTCATAACCTCCCTTCCACATTACGTCTTAAAGCTCTATTGTGATACCTGTACCTCTGGTGCATACAAACTCTAGCAAAAGCTTCATACTGACTTTTTACGACTCAGCTATATGGCACGATTTGAAATCAAAAGAAGGGTAATATTTCCTAAATGTCTTATATCCTCTCAATAATAAATATGGCGCGTAACATACTCATAGGTGAGAATCTACTAGCCACGGCTTTGTAGACTTCCTAGGATACGATCCGCTTTTATACCACTTTGTCATACCCCAAACTTGGGGAAGCATGGCTGGCACCCGGTGCCGCGCTGGCCCGAGCAAACTACTCTGTAACTTATAATCATTCGACCAAAACTAGAACATACATAGGTCGAGTTAGCTGAACTCACTTCTTTTGTAACTATCATGGGCCCGTATGGTCACAACTCATAATGTACAACTTTAAGTGAAAAATAATGTATCACTGAACCATTTTTCTTAAAACATGAATACATATGGACTGTCAAGACCTCTAACATACCGTACAAACTGAACCTCTGGCTACAAAGCCTCTAAGGTTATTCGATATCAAATGGGACAAGGTACATGCCTACTCATAAGTCTGTAAAAAAACTCGGACACAATGACTCATATGCTCGGTTGCACTCCGAATGAGGTGGAGTCTTACTGATCTTCGCTGAATGCAAATCACTTTTATTGTGAGGGCGCATCAATCTGATTATCTATACCTGCATGCATGAATGTAGCGTCCCAACAAAAGAATGTCAGTACGAATAATGTACTGAGTATCTAAGGTAGAACTGAAACATAACAATAAGTCAACATTAATTAAAGACATATAAGAATGAATCTTAGAAGTCCCACCTTATCTGCATACTTATCATACTTACATATATAATGCTTCTCTTTGAGACTATTTCAATTATCTATATCTTATGATGCATGACTGCCCAACTGATCAGTGGTAACTGATCGACCGACCGTAGCGTGGTGGTAAATGCATGACTTCTCGACTAGCCATAGCACGATGGTAAATGTGTAATTGGCCAACCGACCATAGCTTGGTGGTAAATGCATGATTTTCTGACCGGTTGTAGCTCGGTGGCAAATGAATATGCATGAATGCCCAACCTGTAACGACCCGACTGGTCGTTTTGAGAAATTAAGCTTCGTTTAGTGGCATAAGGTCAGAAAAAACTTTGGAAGATAAGTATCATCTTACGTGCATGGTGAAATTTAGCCTTCGGATGGTTGAGAGTCAAGTTTTGGAGAAGAAACCTTGTTTTGGAAGCTAGAACGGAAAAGTTGATTGGAATTTGGACTTTTGGGTAAACGACCCTGCAATGGTTCGTGGATGATCTCAACAGCTTTGTATGGTAATTTTGAACTTAGGCACGCGTTCGGATTCAGATTTGGAGGTCCGCAGAGTAAACCAAGGTATTTCGGTGAAAGTTGACTAACAGAACACACGAAAATGCTGGACTTTTTCATATGAATGTTAGATTATGATTTCTATCAATCTAACATTAAAAAATGGATCTAATCTTTCGATAGAGACTACAAGATATGTGGTATCCGACTGTTTCCATGACACAATGTTAGATGTAACAGTCAAAAACTCAGGAGGTTCAACAATTTCGAGCATTTATCCCCTCTTGCTAGCAAGCGCAGATGAAGATAGATGCTCCAAATAAAGAAACAAGTATAGCTCTCAGTATCTTAGAAGGATCAAATCTTGAAGATGATGAAATGTATATGATAACCATGGATTTCAAGATGTATCTTATGAGAGGAAAGTGTCCTTCAAATGGCTATGAAAACCGGGAAGTATAAAGTTATATTTTCAAGCTGCACATGAAATCATTATATCCATCTATTTTGAGCTTCTGAAAGGATGGGCTGGCTCTGATATCGTAGTATATGGAACATAGTAAGAGACTCCAAGAAAGCAAACTAAATCATAGATACGAAAGTTTCCCTACAAAGAGGAGGATTGTTACTCTCTCGGTCTCTACCAAATGCAATATGTTGTTCCCGCCGGTGGAACTTGATAATTATCTGAAGCCTTTGACTTCAGAGAAATATTGGTAGTAATGGTATAAATGTAGTTTGTGGTATTAAAATACCACAAACTAGACAAATGTCTGGCGGAATATGAACAATATTTATATTTCGATACAGATCTCACGTTCGCATAGAAGGAGTTTAAGGGCCCCTGGTCAATAATCTTCGCGTTCGCGACCTGGGGGAAGCGTTTGCATAGTGGGACCTGGATGTGCATCACGTTCATGGGATGGGCTTTGCATTCACGTAGTGTAAAGTGGCCGGTGGAATTTTGGACATTGCGTTCGCGTATAAGAAAAAGTCAGCTGATAGAAGAGGTTTCAATATCATTTCATCCGCGGCCCATTTGTTATTTCCTCCATTTTTGAACCACCTCAAGAGCTTTTTGGTAAAATTTGAATAGGGTTTTGACGGGAGTCGATTGGAGGTAAGTTTCGTGACCTAGAAACGCTATTTTTTTGAAGATCAACCTTTAATTCTTGGAAAATTGGGTGAAAATTTTAAGAATTGGGGCTTGGTTTTTGAAACGAAAATTTGGGATTTGAAAGGGCATTTGAACTCAGATTTTGGTAAATTTTATATGTACGGACTCCTGGAAAAAGGATGTATCCGGTGATTTGAGTTTCATTTTTTTAGAAGTGGGCCCGGGGCTCGTGTCACGACCCAAATTGGAGGGCCATGACTAGCACCCGACCATACTTGCCGAGAACCAACGTACATTTTATCTAACCTTCTTTATTATCTCTTAAGGCTGAGGAGATCAATATGAATGGTAGACATGGATCATGGACAACCAACAATAAAATATGATGGAATGAACCTACATAACCATTCCCTCAAAATTATGTGCAAAGTTTGTAAAAGCTTGAGGATGTCGACGTATGTGTTTATTTATGTGAACTATTTGTGAATTCTTGTGATTGACGTGCCTTGAACGTTGTTGGTTAAGTCTCCCGATATGATGGTGCAAGTAAATGTCAACAAACCAAATGTGGGTGTTTGAATGTGTTTGTATGGTAAGTGTTGTGTAACAAATGTTGGAAAGAAATCATAATTGAAGCTCTAATCTTTCCTTCAAATCTTTCAGTTTATTGCTTCTATAGAACAAACATGCATCGTGCAAGTAGCGCCGCAATGTGCCTCTATAGATCTTCATGAGATATACCCGAATATTGCTATGTTGACTAAATTAGTTGTACCATGTACTGTTTGAGTTCAAAATGTCCTGTGATCTCGAACTTCACAATAGTCTGAGTCATATTAGCAAGATCGGGCATTGCAGCTTTTATCACCGCCTCTACATTACCTGTCATCTCTATTAGATGTGGTTGAACTACGATGTCCAACTCTCTTTCAATTCTAGTTCTAGCTTTGACTTCCCTCCTCACATTGTGAAGTGCCCGTTCAATTTCAGGATCAAGAGGAAGAAGATTGATTGCACTTCCACTCTTCCGCATTCAAGAGAAGAGCTTGTCTTAACACAAACAGGTGAACTGAAGATTAAAATTTGAACAAATAACTAATAAAAGCTTAGGCCAGTCAAGTAATTAATTTTTAAGTCTCCAGCAACGGTGCCAAAATATTGTTTCTCCCAAACGCACATGCAAGTATATGTGATCTTACAAGTAATAAAATGATAAGTCAGAGTGTCGAACCCGCATAGACTTATATTAACTACCCATTAACTCACCAATATTGTCATTCAATCAAGCCAAATTCGAGAATGTGATTATATTAAACTACAATTCGAAAAAATAACTAAATTATGAAGCAGTAAATTGATTATTATGTGTTCAATAAAGGCAAATATTCCAGGGTTGGGATCGATTCACCAATCCAATTGTGTTCTAGTCAAATTTTCCTCTCATACAATTCACTCATAGTTGCTAATTCATCGATAATTGCTCTCATAGCCTTCTCCCGAAGTACTACTCGCCTATTAAAAGTAGATTAACGCTTATATTCCTATGAAATCAATCTATTAAGAACATAATAAGATTATGATATTTAATTAAGCACGGTGACTAGGTATATTCCTGTCCTAACCACAACCCCACCCCCCCAAGGTTTAAGATCATGCTCTCTTCAATTCTTCTATAATCTAAACACGGCTTCCCAAGCATAGCATAGATAGTAAATAGAACCTAACGGCTGGCCAAACAATTAAGCAATTAATCACATAATTGAAGAAACAACTATATATTAGCTTCACAATAATTTATGCTCGATTACTGATGTTTAAGTAAAGTGTCCTAATGTACTAAATCCTTATATAATTGATTTGGTATGCTCTGTGATTTTGTGCCAATATTCAAATTATTTATTTCTTTAATTACTTTAGGTTTTGTGATTTTGCAATTGGGTCCGAGATCCTTTGACTGATTTTCAAACTTATACTTTATTTTTCACACTATTGTACCCTCTTTCCTTAAATACAAATTATGTATTTGACCCTATTTTGTATACTATATGGTCTCTTTACCCTAATTAGCCTATGTAAACTAATTCTTTCTTCCTTATTCTAGCATGACTAGTTAATTGAACTAGACCCCTTAATTAATAGAGTTAGGTTGTCCTGATTGATGCTAATTGGTCAAAATCTCCTTTTTATCGAAGATGGGTGCTCCAACCCTTTTATCACTTCCATGACGCTTGTTTTCATTCTTCAGTGGTCCCAGCCTATCAAAGACTGAGGTCCTTGGCTTCGTAAGTCGATCAAACACAGAAGGCTTCTTATTAAGTGTCGTAGACACTTCTTAGCAGTAATGTAGTTACAACTTGCCCTTTTAATGGAGATACAATCTGGCAGGGGTAGTTGTATCCCAATCCTTCACGTGATTGCTTCAGTAGGTACCTTTTCTCCATCATCGTCTTTTGAGTAGGGTTTAAAGTTTTAGGTGGGGGCTTTCCCAACTTGGATGGTTTGTTGGGATCATATCCAGCTTTTGCCAACAACTTGTATGAGTTTGGGTCAAAGCCCTCATTTGTGCGCTTTATAGGAAGTGCTAGATTTAAAAGTGAATTGTGGTTCGATGATTTGACAAACCCTTTAATCAAGTTTGTAGACGATCGTCAATTCGCTTGATAGGAAGGGTCAAGTCTCCTAACGCCTTACCTTGTAGTTTGGAAGACGGATCTTCTACTTTCCTTGCCTTTGGGGAATAGCGAAGAATTTGATAAGGCGTAAAATGCCAAAAAATATATACGAGTGCGTACTGCATCTTCACTATCTTTGATTAATGTATATACGAAACATGATATGCAAACTTTCGCCTCATGAAGAAAGGGGTTCCTTTTGAATGGGACAAAGCTTGCAGAAATGATTTTGAAAGTATTAAGTCTTAGCTGATGAAACCTCCAGTACTAGCAGCCTCTATACCTGGAAAGCCGTTAATATTATACATTTCAACACATGAAAGGTCAGTAGGAGCGCTTCTCGCTCAAGGAAATAATGAAGGTAAAGAAAATGCACTTTATTACTTGAGTAGGATGATGACGCCAAATGAGCTCAAGTATTCCCCTATTGAGAAGTTATGTTTGGCACTTGTCGTCACTATTCAAAAACTGAAGCATTACTTCCAAGATCATGTTGTGCGACTCATCTCAAGAGCGAACCCTATCAAGTTTGTCACGTTTAAACCAGTTCTAAGTGATCGGTTAGCAAGGTGGTCCCTCCAGTTTCAACAATTTGAAATTGTGTATGTTCCTCAAAAGGCAGTAAAAGGACAAGCATTAGCAGACTTTTTAGCTGACCATCCGATTCTAGATGATTGGGAGTTGTCTGATTAATTTCCCGATGAAGATGCAATGGTCATAAAAATTCAGCCTCCTTGGAAGATGTATTTTGATGGAGCTGCACATCGTGAAAAAGCTGGCGTTGGGATAGTGTTTATCACTTCTCAAGGAGAAGTTTTGCCCTATTCTTTCACTTTGACACAACGGTGCTCCAATAATGTTTCTGAATATCAAGCGCTCATACTTGGGCTTGAAATGGCTGTGGATATCAAATAATTGCAATTACAAATTTTTGGAGATTCCGAGTTAGTGATCAATCAGATATTGGGTAGCTATGAGGTCAAGAAGCCAGAGTTGGTACCATATCACATATATGCTCAAAGATTGGTAAGTTCGCTTGGAGAGGTAACTATTCAACACGTGCCGAGAAAGGAAAATAAGAGAGCTGATGCCTTAGCAGCCTTAGCTTCTACATTATCTTTGCCTGATCAGACACAAGTCGTTGTTTGCCAATGATGGGTAGTTCCTCCACCAAATGACTATGATGAAGAAGAAAGGGAAACTGAGCATATTGCTTGTGTTCTTGAGGTTGAAATTGAAGACTGGTGACAACCATTAATAGATTATCTTTGTTACGGTATATTGCCAGAAAATCCCCGAAGGAAAACGGAAATCCGAAGGAAAACGGAAATCCGAAGGAGAGCCCCTCGTTTTCTTTATTACAAGAATACACTCTACAGACGATCATTTGATGGAATGCTCCTACGTTGTTTGGGGAGTGACGAATCCCTTCAAGCATTGCAAAAGGCACACTCTGTAGTATGTGTTGCACATCAATCTGGGCCAAAACTTCATTTCCACATAAAAAGAATGGGGTATTATTGGCCAACCATGGTGAAAGATTGTTTGGATCACGCTCTGAGGTGTAAAGCTTGCCAATTCCATGCTAACTTCATACATCAACCACCTGAAGTATTACACCCAACTGTTGCTTCTTGGCCATTTGATGCTTGGGTTTGGATGTTGTTGGTCCATTGCCAAAGTCTTCTGGTGGACATCTATACATTTTGGCTACGACTGACTACTTCTCGAAGTGGCCTGAAGTTGTTTCTCTTAAGGAAGTAAAGAAGGAAAATGAGGCTAACTTCATCCGAGTCAATATTATCTATCGCTTTGGCTTTCCTCGATATATATTAACAGACAATGGTAAATCATTTGATAATAAGTTGATGAATAAAATATGTGATCTTTTTGGCTTCAAGCAACACAATTCCTCCATGTATTATGCTGCTGCCAATGGACTTGCTGAAGCATTTAACAAGACGCTCTACAACTTTTTGAAAAAGGTTGTCTCTAAGTCTAATAGAGATTGGCATGAAATGATGGAAGAAGCTCTTTGGGCATATAGGACCACATATCGCACACCAACGCTAGTGACTCCTTATTCGCTTCTTTATGGAGTTGAAGAGTCCTTCCACTTGAGCGTCACATCCCATCGTTGAGGCTTGCCATTCAAGAAGAACTCACTAATGAGAAAATGCTCGGTTACGCCTTGAAGAATTGGAAGCTCTTGATGAAAAGAGGCTAGAAGCTCAGCAAATCCTTGAATGTTATCAAGCTCGCCTGTCTCGATCTTTTAACAAAAGGGTATGCCTCAGATCTTTCCAAGTGGGTGACCAAGTTCTTGTGGTCAAAAGACCTATTATTACCTCTCGTCAATCTGGGGCAAATACTATGCTAAGTGGGATGGACCATACATCGTACAATAGGTATATTCAAGTGGCGCTTATAAGATAGTTGACTCGGAAGGTTTACGGGTTGGCCCCATCAATGGGAAATTCATGAAGAGATACTATCCTTGAAGAAAACAAACTACGCTCTTTGACGCACGAGCATAAACTGCATGTTACTCCTGGCCCGCAAGAGTATAAACTGTGCACGGTTCAAAAAAAATGTCCACTAGGTTGAAAACCTCGAAAGAGGCAGCTAAGGCAAAAGCTAGGACAAAAAAAAAGGTCCTCTAGGTTGAAAACCTCGAAAAAGGCAGCCTAAGCAAAAGTTAGGACGCAAAAAAAAAACCTCATCCATTTCGAACTACGGAATGACTTGATCCTCTTCACCGAGGTACGTAGGCAGCTTAGAGTTTCATTCTAAGTTCAGTCATATGAGTTAAAAAATACTTATTACCCAAGGCATTTTTCGAATGAGGTATGATGGAATATAATTCACTTGATTGACACTAGAAAATTAGGTGTACATATATTCTTTCGTTGAACCCTATGTCTTGATTTGATGGCTCAATGGAGGTAAGTCCTTCATGTCAAATTGAGATATTTGATGGAATGATGATAGGTTCTTTAATAAGAGGCTAAGTATTCAAGTTAAAGACTTCGATTTCAAGTCAAGTTGATCACCAATTTGAAGTGTTCAAACCGGCTAATTCTTTAAATTAAAGTCTGCAAGCATGTCAAGGCTTCAAATCCATAAAGCACTAAAATGGGGGAGTCAAGAAAAAAGGAGAACATTAATGAGAACACACAATATAAAGTGAAGCAAAATGAGTTTTATTGCTCATGGGAACATCTACTAAACAATCAAATGCAAGAAGAAAGAGAAAAGCAACAAATAAAGTAGTGTTTATAGCCTAATCTAAGCATAACTTATAGTTGGGCAAATCATTGAGCATAGCTTCCAAGTATTTCTTCTTCTTCTCCAAATCGGCCAAGTCATCAGCAGTCAACAAGGCAGTGCAACATGCGTCATACTCCTTTCTAGCAGTTGAGGCTCCTAACTTGGCTTCTTCAACTTCTTTCTCAGCAACTTCTAAAAAGGCTTCTAAGCTCTTCTCTTTGTCACGGAGCTTCTCTATCTTCTTTTTCACTGTAACTAGGGACTGGCGAATAGATGACACTTTTCTAACCTTCTCTTCTTCTTCAATCATGGCATTTGTAAGGTGTACTTCAATATCTGCTCTTGCATTCTCTTCAACCTTATCAGATAAATCCGACCGTATTTTGTTATATGAAGCAGCAAGCTCAAAAAGGGACTCTAATAGGTTTCTCAAAGGGGAAATATCCACATCATCCCCATTCATTGCCTCAAGGATCACATTAGTATTTTCTTCAAGCTCAGATACATTGTCTGCAATGCTGCCTTTCAGCTTACGCAGAATCAATGTCCAAAGCATCAAGATAAACTCCTTTCGAATATCCAAGACAACCTTCTTTCCATCAAAAACTGAAGCTACAATTTTTGGTCGTTCAAGCAAATCAAAGCCCAACTTTGCCCTAATTTCATCATGAGAAATAGAAGTTGCCTCTTGATCTGCCTTAGCTGTGGAAGATGATTTTTGTGGGCTCGGTCCTGCTACAGACTCACCACTATTTTCTGGCCTTACTCGTTGCAACACTCCAACGTTGTTAGCCTAAATAAAAATAATAAATAAATAAATAAATGTAAGAACACTTTAGCAAAGTCATTTGGCCATGGATAACAAAAAAATAAAAAGTTTATGTTTGCTTTTACCTCCTTGTTCTGAGCTGTTAGTGTTCTTGAAGGAATATCAACACTTTGAACCTCTATAACCCCTTCTGGATTTGGCCTTTTCTTTTTCCAACATTGATCTCCCTTGCTGCTATCACTCTCCTCTTGGGACAGGCGCTTTTTAGAGGCATCAACAACTACACCAAATGGAATAAGACTTTGGTCAGCTGGAGTATGGATCTCTTCTCTTTGAACTTCTTTGTGTAGCATGGGTCTGTTGCCTGCACGCGTCACTGTAAAGGAGGAAGCTTATCAATCACTAAGACATCCTCGTTGCGGTCTTGAATAGCATTGCTGATTGGCTCAACAGTAATCATCAAATATTGTAAGTGGTCTTCAAGAAGGCTTCCATGCGCCCTTGCCCGCCAAGATCTATAGTTAGACGATGTAAAATTCTTCATGTTAGACCCAAAAGGAGGAAATACTACCATTGACTTAGATCTAGTCAACACACAAATCTGCGCAAGTCTTAACCCTTCTTCTAACAAGGCCTCAAGAAAATCTTGCTCCAAACGACCAGGGGTGTCTTGATAAAAACCAAATTGGCGGCTGAATTGATGAGGGCTGTAAGGTTCAATAATAAAGTTGACTCTATCCCTCAAAGGAAGATAATTCGAGCGAATACTCATAAAGAAATTTAACTCGGACTCATCTGCCTTACCATCATCATAGTAATGGTGCGGACCAGATCTACGGGGCATTATCGAAGTCCAAATGATGTTTTCTCCATTATGAATACGTTTCCTTGCTTTCTCTTTCCCAAAGTATCTAGCAGCACCTTCCCCCGAACATGCGGCCATAAGAGGAATGACTGGACCCTTTGTATATGGAAAATGAGTCTTAAAGTATTGGGCTAACCAACCATACACATAATGAGCAGGAAAATAAGTTTGAGCAGGATCAAGCAATGAGTATTTTGAAATCTCGCTCAAACCCTTATATATTCTGGCTAAGACTGGGACTGCAAGGCTGACTCTTCATTTACAAGCAAGATGACACGCGATTTTAAAGGTCCCAGGACGAATAAAGTCACCATCTTTTGAAGGGAGCACAAAAATACATAACCAACAAGATAGAAAAGCAGCCAAGTATGTCTCGTCTTTCTTGTCATCCATACCTCATAGCTTACGAAATAAAGCTTCTTCAACAGTCGACTAATTAACTGCGTCCTCTATGACCCGGATAGGATTGTGCGTTGATCTCAAACAAGCAGACTTCTTTTCTTTCCTTAAATGAAGCTGACCATACTTCATTGTCTTCCTGCACCAGAATTCTACCCATTGTTTTGCAGAAACCTTTGGATCATTGCTAACTCCCTCTTAGAGCCGATTGAAGGCATCAAACAAATGCTCACAAGTCTGGGGAAGAAACCTTCTCCCTTTGTCATACGTGCCTGTAAGTTATTCAATATTTGGCACAACTTCCTCATAAGGAGATCCTGCTATAGGCAAACCACCGATCTTATACAAATTCCAAAACGATGTGGATAGTTCTCCAGCAAAGGTAAGCAATGTGTTGGTAACAGGGCACCATGCCTCACAGAAAGCCTGCATAATGTTCGTATTATGATCATATGTGAAGAGTGAAGTAATACGGCGTCATAAACTCTTGCACCCTCCAGTGACAAGCGGCACCTACTTAAGACGTTTTTTGCCCATTCCCAGTAGCTAGGAAAGTAATGAAATTCACCGCTGAACGGCAAATCATTGCCCCAATAAGTTTCTTTGTTAATAATTCAACGCCCTAGGCATGGTAAGGTACTCGCAACATTCCAAGCATGATGAGTACTGGTGCAAAGCATCCATGTTTTTGGATGACGACTATTATATTCAACTGTCTAGTCTGCCAAATAAGGAGGGTCCCTCAAAGGTACCTACAAAGCTGCAGCATATTCGCGGATTAGTGACCTACCAACTGGTAACCCTATCCCGTCATTGCTTCCCTTATGGTCCGAAATAATAAGTCATTGCGAATTGGAGGAAGAGATTCTTGAGTCTTTGAAGTAAACCATGTTTAGACTGCAAAAAGAGAGAAAAGTATTTATTAGCACTTAACTTAGAAAATGTGATATTCATGGCCTTAAATTTATGATGTAATATGTCATATCTCAAGACTAATCCTACCAAACATGGAAAAGGCAAAGTCTTTGGCTTGGACCGTGTATTGGTCTTTGCCATAGATAAAGAAAGTAAAGCTTTAAAATAAAGTAAAGTCTTTGGCTTAGTAGGTGTAATGATTTATGCCTCAGGTAAAATGAAGTTAAATTTTCAAACAAGACAGAGTCATTAGCTTAGACGGTATAATGGTCTTCGCTTCAAACAAAATAAATCTATGGCCTAAGCGGTGTAATGGTCTATGCCTCAGATAAAAGGAAGTTAAATCTTCAAATAAGATGGAGTCATTAGCTTAGACGATGTAATGATCTTCGCTTCTGACAAAATAAATCTTTGGCCTGGATGGTGTAATGGTCTATGTCTCAGATAAAATGAAGTTAAATTTTCAAACAAGATGAAGTCATTAGCCTAGACGGTGTAATGGTCTTCGCTTCAGACAAAATAAATCTTTGGCTCAGATGGTATAATGGTCTTTGCCTCAGATAAAAGTAAAATCTTTGGCTTAGACAATATAATGGTCTACGCCATAGATAAAGTGAAGTCAACTCTTCAAAAAAATACAGTCTTCAGCTTAGACGGTGTAATGGTCTTCGCTTCAGACAAAGTAAAATCTTTTGTTCAAACAGTATAATACTTTTTCGCCTCAGATAAAGTAATATCAAATATTCAGAAAAAAGTAAAATCTTTGGCTTAGACGGTGTAATAGTCGATGCCTCAGATTAATTGAAGTAAAATCTTCAAACAAGATGAAGTCATTAGCTTAGACGGTGTAATGATCTTCGCTTCAAATAAAACAAAATCTTTGGCTTAGACAATGTATTTGCCTTCATTTAGAAAGAAAAAAAAAATAAAGTCTTCAATTGCGGTCTCAAGACGGGGACGTTAATCACATCCCTTCACATCCCAATATCAAATCCTTGCGGTATGATGAAGTCTCGATTTGCTCGAAACTTCTCTTGCTGACTGTATTCTAAAGGAAAGGGATAAAAGAGAAGTCAGTAAAGTAAATGCAGATTACAGAAGGTCTTCTTGCTATTAAGACATGAAGTTTGCACTGTGTAACCTATAATGATGCATTCTGTGAAATCACATGAAAGAAGAAGGCATTAAACACATATTCTTGGGTCAAAAAAAAAATTTTGATGAGTCTTTTCTTCACCCTTGTGCGCACATGATTGTTTCTAAAATGATTGGTGTAATACTTATTCCCGTACCTACATCAACAGAATTGCACTCATCTGTAGGAGTGAAGAATTAAGACCTTTGGCCCTTAATAGAAATTTATGATGAAAATGTTAAAGCCGCATAAGGGAATACTTGAACCAGAAAGTGAGAATGCACAGGTCACCCACAACTCTAATAGAACTCTAAGTAAGAAAGATAGCATGATCTTAATCAAAGACGTGCATTACCGTGGAAGTTAAGAAAATTAGTTGGAGTATACCCAAATCCTACATGGCTCGGTTTTAGCGGTGATGGAAATCTTCTTTTAGTGCAAATTCCCACCAGAAGCCTACATCTCATAAGACATATTTCTTGGGCCATAATTATCATTATGACTTTGTGATGTTAAACCATTTTGGCCCATGAACAATTCGTTTAATTTGAACAAAAAAAATGGTTATACAACTAACCATTTTAACACATATTTTGGTTCCAAAATTGGGAAGATAAAAGGACACGAGGTATATTTTCTTCCGTAATACTTCAAGTATTGTCTTTTAGGTCCAAGCACATTTTATACTACGACAAGACTTGAAGTTGGGACATTTGTAAGTATTTAAATTTATTTAATTTAAATTCATAAAGTAATTTGGACCATATTAAATTTAAGATATTAGTCTAAATAAATATTATGGTTAATAAATTGGGCTAATTATTTAAATTAAATATATGTATTGGGTCAATCCATTTAACTATAAATTAAATGATAAGCTCACTTCATTAACCAAGGCCCAAATGGCTATTAGCCCATCTTAAAGCCCAGGCTTATGCCACGTGTCAAGTGATGTGGCAATCCAAGTCAAAAGTACGAGCCAACAAAATCATGTCATGTGTCAAGTGATGTGGCAATCCAAGACAAGTAAATGAGCCAATGAAATCATGACATTTGTCAAGTAATATGGCAATCCAAGCCAAATGAATGAGCCAATTGAATCATGCCAAGTGTCTAAATGGTATTGGTCAGTTCAAACGGAACAATCAAATCGCGGATCCACACCACTTCCTACAACTATAAATAGATGTCCTCACAAAGCTAGAAGACACCCGAATTAAGACAAGAAGCAAGCAGAGAGCTCGTGGATCAAATACCGCAGATTTCTCTACAAGCTACAAGTTCAAGCACTCAAGCACTCAAGCTACTAGTTCAAGTTCAAGATCAAGAACGAAGCCAAATCAAATATCCAGGCGTTCAAGATCAAATTACTTGTTCGTGATCAAACACAAATTCAAGTTTAAGGAGGAGATTCAAGACCAAGCTTTACAAGCCCTTGAATCAAATCAAAGTGAAGCTCAAGATACTTTACATTCTTGAAGAATCAGAGGAATACAATAGAGATTGCAACACTTTCATTCTTTGAAATCAAATACTACATTTGTTACGTAATTTTCCCAATCCTGATTATTTATTTTTCTCGACGCGAAAATTTGTTGTTACAACAACAAAATTTTGAGATTATATATTTACTTATAATATTAACTATTAAGTAAAATTATCCATATCCTTATTTGTAATTTAATACTTAAAAGCACTTGCTTGGCCAAATATAAGTTATTGCTCAAAATTATTTTTCAGAGTGATAAACCAAAGACAAACTGCTTCTTTCTAAAAGTAATTTTTTCAAAAGCACTTCTCAAAATAAGTTGATTTCTCCGGCTTGGCCAAACATGCTATTAATCTCTAGTCTTTTCCTTAAATATCTCAATTATTAGGTTTACCAAATTAATACTATAATCCATAGCAGCCAGTTTCTTCGAGTCCGAAACTTATTTGATGACAAAATAGACCACACGTTTTTGCTGATAAAAAAGGTTACTTTTCTAACTATTTCGCAGTATTTTACTGCGAAATGGATTAACGGAAATTTTACCGTTAAGTCAATTCGCAGTAAAATACTGTGAAATATTTAAAAATTAATTTTTCAAATTGCAATTCGCAGTAAAATACTGCGAATTGGCTAAAAGCTGGGCCCAGGCTGTATTTAAAGTAACATTTCGCAGTAATTTACTGTAAAATACCATATTTCGCAGTAAATTACCGCGAAATGCTATTTTAAATACCGCCTGGTCGTCTTCCTCAACTCCATTTTTAAAAGTCCCACTACCCTGGTCCTCCCCCAACCCGATCATTTATTTTAAAAAAAATGCCCACCCGCTCCACAATGAACGCGGATTGTAGGTCCCACATATCAAAAGAAGGTTCGATTTCGTGTTTCGGATAGAAAATTTTGAAGTCAAAAAAATTATATCGAGGTATTTCTATTTAGTTTATAGCGAAACTCGTATATTCATGTATATTCATATTGCTTGGTATGTTTACATGTGAATTTATATTATGTTTGTGTTCTTTAATATACCCGGATTGATTTATTTGATACCCGAATTTATGTTATATTTGTGAACAAAAATGGTACTAGATTGTTTATGTTATTTATTTTATTTTTATATTGTAGAGACTTGTACTGTAGTAAAATATAGTTTCTTTTAGCGTAGTAAAGTATAGCCTTTTAGCGTAGTAAAATTTAGAGCCTTGTACCGTAGTTAAATATAGATCATTGTAGCATAGTAAAATTTAGTGCTTTTTAGCGTAGTAAGGATAACTCGGTGGTACCCGACATCAAAAATCAAGCCTGGAACCTTTACATAATTATTTACTCCAATTCAAAAATTTATAATTCAAATATCTAAGGTAGGAAATTTCTAAAAATATTGAAATTGAGAAGAATAATATTTTAAGGATAACTCGGTGGTACCCGGCATAAATAATCAAGCCTGCAACCCTTACCTAATTATTCACTCCAATTCAAAAATTTATAATTTAAATATTTAAGTTAAGAAAATTCTAAAAATATTGAAATTGAGAAGAATAATATTTTAAGGATAACTCGGTGGTACCCGGCATCAAAAATCAATCCTGGAGCCCTTACATATTTATTCACTCCAATTCAAAAAATTATAATTTAAATATTTAAGGTAAGAAAATTCTAAATATATTGAAATTGAGAAAAATAATATTTTAAGGATAACTCGGTGGTACCCGACATCAAAAATCAAACCTGGAACCCTTACATAATTATTCACTCCAATTCAAAAATTTATAATTTATATATTTAAGGTAAGAAAATTCTAAAAATATTGAAATTGAGAAGAATAATATTTTAAGGTGAATAGTAGAACAACATTTTTATTTAAACGGGTTAACAAAAACACAAACACTACAAATAAAAAGAAGATGTAACAATATTGCGAAAATTTATTTTATTTCATAGTGAAATACACACAAGTACCTTCATGAATTATAAAAAAACAACAGACAAACAAACTACTAGGGGTATCCTTGACTACACCACAAGGAAAAACATAACAGGCCAACATAATAAATACATGCAATAGGAAAATGACACTTAACATATACACGCCAATGTTTAGTCCTAGATACCATTTATTATTCGCTCTAACCACTTAAATCGTTCTTCTATTTGTTCTTTTTCTTCTTCTTCTAATTCTTTCACTCTCGCCTTCACCTCCGCAAATTTTCGTTCATATTTTTCACTACGTTCCTTGTATGCTTGACAATTCCATTATGCTCTCCAATTTTTATCTTCCAACTCCTTCACTTTCTCCCTCATTTCTGTAATAATTCTATCTCCCTCATTTTGCATTCTCACATGGAATAACCACATACCATGAAGATCCTGGAATCTCTTCCTGTAGCTTTCCTGAAAACATGGCTCCTCAGCCCATTCATCAAATTCACAAGTAGGTTCGTCGACTTGCTTGTACAATGTGTTCATACATCACCAGAAGCGGCGTCCAGCGTCACCCCCTTCCCACAGATAGTCTGTCATGCATGGTTTTCCACAGAAGCCAATTGGTGGACGACCAAGTTGAGCCATTTAATGAAATATTTTTGGGAAAAATTTTGAGCACGCAAAATAACTACAATAGGCCCATTATTTATATGTGAAACAACATAATGTTCAGCAATACGTAGTATTTTACTACGATTTAGATGCACATTCTTCGGGGAAAAACATATTTTTTACAATGGCTTTGAACCTTTTCAAAACGACGTGACAGCTCAACAATACGTAGTATTTTACTACCGCCTCAGACACTGGCTGAAGGACATTTACGACGGTTGTGTCCTGTTTGCGAGCATATGCCATAATTATGCGCGTAAACTGTTTCACCGACATCCATTTGGTTTCGTATGCGCGTTCTCTTTTTGACTTGCAACTTGCGCAAATAGTCCTTGTTACATACCATCTTAAAAGGTTCCGGCGGCCAATAATGCTCAGCACCTAATGGCTGCAACTTTCCACTATATGTGTCTACACATGCAGCAACATTGTATTGCCTATCAATATAGTTTTTTGCCCCATATCCAACTTGCTGGAAGCACTTCAACGCATGTGTGCAAGGCATGTGGTAGATGGTCCATTTTTCACACGAACACAACCTTCTATTTTCATTCAACGTATGTAGATTATTCCCACGGTGTCAGCTGATGGATGTCTTAACTTCAAATACACCCTGTTCGTGATCGTACTGAAGAAATGAATGCCATTGTGATTGCCTCCTCAACCTTTCAAATCTTCTCATGGCATTGGCATAAATTCAACACCTCAGTCCATCAATGCTGAGGCGGCTGCATGCCTTTCAACAAACCTCTCCGCGCTCTGTTTGAATGTCATGCGAACCATGGCAGTGACAGGCAGTCCATAGGCAGATTTCAACAAGCCGTTGGATGACTCCGACATGTTTGTAGTCAATGTTCCCCATCGTCTCCCGCCATCAGCATGCAATGTCCACATGTGAAGCTCATGCCCCATTAACCAAGTATAGGCTCTTGGTTCTATCTACCGGAACGCTTTCATGCGCCGAATGAACTTGCATTGTTGGTGCTCAGTTGCAGCCATCCACATTAAGTACTGCAAGGTCTTGTCAGAAAATTTCTTCTGAAAATTGGCCTTCAGGTGCCGCACACAGTAACGGTGGTATGCATATGGTTCCAGCCATGCAGGCAAGTGAGGCACAAAACTTAAAATACCACCGTGCCGATCAGATATTAGACAAATACCTGAATGCTGTTTGACAACGTGCTCCTTCAAGTGGTTCAAAAAATGGGGTCACGCCTCTTTGCTTTCGTTGGCACATATGGCAAAGGCTAATGGAAGTATTTGACCGTTAGCATCTACAGCAACTGCAATCAAAAGCTAAATATCATACTTTCTGTCAATTGCCGGTTTAAATGACCAAAACACATAGTTGAAAATATATTCGGGTCTGTCCGGACTCCGCTCACGCCTCCATTCAACAACAGTACCGGGGTTAAAGTGTTGCAATGCGGCCATGTACCTGGGCAGATTTGAAAAAGACTTATCCCAATCGCCATAAATAAGTTCAATTGCACGTTTGTGACCGAGATATGCTATTCTTTTAGTTATAGTACAACCATACTCCTTATGGGCAGCTGTGATACACTTATTAATCTTGAACCTAATGGACATTTTCAAATTTGGAATCAGGAAAAGAGAAATCAAGTCGACATCCAAGTTGAAGTGATTTGTATGTGTCCATTTCACATATGTGCTCACTAATAAATTTAACCACTTTCCACAAACCTGATTTATTCTTGGTGGCACGCAACATCCAGTGACAACCCATAAAAAATCTACGGCATACAGCCTTCCATTTATCCGTAGTTGACTCAACTACAGTCATCTCACGACACTCTTTTATGCTGTAGATTTTTACAGTCCTAATTAGGCGAGCTTTATCAGGGAAATACATCCCTTAGTCAAAAAATATGGCCTGGACTCATCCCACATTTATGATCGAAATTCATCACCTTCACTTGTGAGGGCATCCATGTTCGGCATGCTTGGAAAATTATCAAGGTAGGGGGATATTCCGCTCATGAAATGGCACGTGGGACTCGTACACTCTTGGTCGCACAGGAGGTGGAGGAGCATGATCCCTCGCCAATTCAGGTTCAACATTCACTTCCTCCTCCTCATCACCAACCTCAAAAGGGAAGGGTGTGTCATCCACAGACTCATCCGCATTATTATCGTAGTCACTATCATCTTCCTGACTCCGTGCATCAGCCAAATAACGAGTGAATACGTCATCTATGGGAAGCTCTATGAGGTCAGGAGCTTCAAGAAGCTGGTTTTCACCGCACAAAAAGAACAACAAGATAAGTTACCTAATACTCCGAAAACATATTGTAGATATAGCTATATTTCTTTACTTACAAGTCGTATTGTCTTGACAATTCTTGTTGGTAATGATACCGAATGGACCACCGTGATCCAATACTCCACAACTAGGAATATTCCAACTAGGGGTCGGCTCATAACTCGTAAAATTCATATCCGGACGGTACCCCCTATGAAAAATATGACCATTAATACAAATCAAATTCAAATGTAAAATAATCAGCGTAAAACCGTAGCAAAATTGAAGTTTACCTGTCCTCTTGTTGATTATATAAAGTCGATAAATTATTTTGTGTCTGCTCATTCGCTGGTGGTGACAAGTTTAAATCAATGCAAACTCTTTCTTCACCAATCTGTTTGGCAAAAATTGCTCCAGAATAACCACCCGATGATTGGGGGCTATCCATGCTACCCATACCCTCTTCTATCTTAACGTACATTTTCAATAATTTTATTATAATAATTTCCTGTATTCCTCCGGAATCCGCAAAAAATCTCTAAGGGTATCATCATCATCATCGATGTTAATCTCCGAATAATAAGCATACCCCTGCGGAGTCACAGAATACGGAAATCTACCGGTTACTTTGAAGTTAAGCGAACGCCTCCTCTCACTCATTTTTTTACGTAACAATGATACCAATGTATCGTACTCCATATTAAGTGGCAATTTAACGTGACACTGTGGAGGTGAACTATACCTCACAGAGTTATTCTCCAGCGCAACCTCACCACTCCAATAAAGAGAAACCCTTATTTTTTGTACGTCAGACATTATAAGAAAGATTGATAAGAAGAAGAGAGAAGTTTATTGAATGAATGTTCACGAAGATCAAACGCCTATAAATAAGGCAAGTCCGAGGTCGGGGTATAGAATTTTTCAAATGAATTCGCAGTAAAATATTGCGTTTTATAATTTTAAATTATTGCTATCGTGTCAGTTAAAAGAACCCGTCCAGGCCCAAAAAACAAGGTACATTTCGCAGTAAATTACTGCGAAATGTATCTCTTTTTTTGGCATGGACAGGTGATTAATTAAAAAAAACATAAAGAAAATTCGTAGTAAATTACTGTGAATTCTATTATTTATTTATTTTTAACTATTTCGCAGTAATTTAAGTCCAAAAAATTATCATTTCGGTTCCGGACTCCAGTTTCTTCTCTCCATTAAAAAAAATTATGACTCCCCAAGTCGTGTTGGGATTGCAAGGATCTAGCTATATGCCTGCTAAGGAAAGAAAGCCCGTCAAACCCCTTTCATTGGTCAGTCTTATGAAAGTAAGTACAGTAACTGTTTATGACCAAGGAATAACATAGAGATTTAAGAAAGAGCCTTGTTTATTCCTTCAGCATCAGGGGCGTAGGAATTTTTTTTTCCAGTATTATAATTACATAAATAATAATAAATAAGTATTAACCTAATATCATTTTTCCACAAGTTAAAAGCTGTGGCACAATGATTTAATTGAATATTATTGCAAATGAAAGTATAGATACAATTCTCCTTTGCCTCAAATTTTCAACAAAAATGCTCGCTTAAAGATGTTAAAAATTGGAATGTGTAGTCTTGAACCTAACAGGCTACGACCATTATATATACGCCCAAATATGAGCTTGACTAATGGACCAAGAAGTAATCTTTGTTAGAAAGCTGTGTTATTATTATATAAACAACAACAACAACTATCCAGTATAGTCCCACAAAGTGAGGTTTGGGGAGGGTAATATGTAGACGGGCTTTACTCCTACCCAAAAGAACAAAGAGGTTGTTTCCAATCGATCCTCGGCTCAGTGTGTTATTATTATATAATTGTTTTATATTTGCAGAATATTAGTATAAATATAAAATCCGCTTCCACCTATGTGCATCCACTCCTGTTTTGCACAGCTCCTCTCTCTGTGCTCGAACAAAGGTGGATAAACTTTCTTGTTACTTATTTAACTCGATTTCCAATTTTTGACACAAAATATATGTATTATTAAAAGTCCAATTAATATGTATATTTAAAAAGTATAATATATCCATTGATAAAATTTTAAAAATTAGAACAATCAAGTTTAAATTGCCTAGACAGTAAACAATGCATTTCACAACCACTATACCCATCTATATATGATTGAGTGTAACAGTGAATTCTCTCGACTAAGGTGATTGTCTTTTCTATTTCTCTCTCTGCCAATATTTTGCAGCCTCAACTCAGACTGAAAGATATCAGTATACTGTCATAATCCACAATAATACTACTAGTACTACTATTAATAATAACAATAGCCTTTCACTTCATCCAATCACACCCACAACATCTCTTCATTCACTGTTCCTGATTTTCACTTCTTTCTTTTCTATTCTTTTCATCTATCCTTCTCCATCCTTTCATTTCCTTCTTTCATCTGCCTTTACAGAAAGAAAAAAAAGTTAAAATAGAAAAAAAAAATAGAGTCTTGTTATCTTTCTTGTTGTAGTGATGGCTGAAGGATTTGAACCATATCATGTCCCACAACAAAGTAGAAGAGATAAACTTCGAGTTTTAGTTGATGATAATCTCCAACTACAAAATTATGCTCCTTATTACGATCCATCAATTATACCATCAGATTTGCCAACTTTTCAAGAAATTAATGGCACCCCATTTCTTTATACACCTCAAAACCTAAGATTTCTTGATCAATCTATCCGTACTAGTGGTGAAATTATGATGCATAATAGTAGTAATAATAATACAAATGGTCAAGGTTTATCTTTGTCTTTGTCATGTCTTCATCACAACAGTACTACAAATCATGACTTGTTGTCGAAGAGTAGTTGTGTTCCACTTGGACCTTTTACGGGGTACTCTTTAATTTTAAAGAGATCAAGGTTTTTGAAACCTGCACAATTGTTGTTGGAAGAATTATGTGATGTGGGTAGAGAAAAATTAGCAGCTGATGATTTTACTTTAATAGATCCTATACATGAGAATATTGTTGTTGATAGACAATATTGTAGTAATGGAGATGAGCATGGGAAGAAGAAATCCAGGTTAATTTTGATGCTTGATGAGGTACCTCCTACTCATTGTCATTACTATTTTTTTTCCATCCGTTCTTTCGTCAGGGGCTATCGAAAACAGATTCTCTGCCCATCCAAAAAAGGATAAGGCTGCGTGCATCTTACCTTCCTCGGTCCCCCCGAATAAGGATAAGGCTGCGCGCATCTTATCCTCCTCGGTCCCCTCGAATAAGGATAAGGTTGCGTGCATCTTATACTCCTCGAACCCTGTTTGTGGAAAATTACTGGACTTGTTGTTATATGCTGTTGATGAGGTACCTTTAGTATATTTAGTCATGAGGCTTCTTTTGGCACTATTAAATGCTTTTGTTAATTTGAATTAGGAGGTAAATGTTCACATTTTCTTGCTTATTTGTGTTTTTCTTTTCTTTTCTATATAAAAGTCGCAAAATTTTATTGTAGTAGGGGTGAGAATTACTAGCTTCTTTTTGCGATGTAAACGTTTTCTTTGTTTGGCCATGACTTTGTCACTTGCAAATAAATACTCAAAGTCTTTTTTGGAAAGTTAAACATTTAGCCATATAGTATACAGATACTGAACATTTGTGAAGTATTTATAAACTTGTTGGCGAAATATCTAAAACTGAAGGAGCATTTCTAGTGAAATAATGTTTTTGCTTTCAATTATATAGAACTTTATTAAATATTTTGAAGTGATATTTATTTTCAAACACGACTTTCAACTTCTAAATTCTCTTTATCAAATTCCATTTCAATTTTTTTTTTCTTTCATTTAACCAAACAGTGTCCCCGTACTAAATTTCTTCTAAAGGACTGCTTTGCACTTTTATATTATGATTCTTTATGAGAACTGCATACTTTTCTTTCACTATAATATAGTTGCAATTAAATGGAGAGAAGTTCTTTAAAGTGATGAATTATCGTTCAATAAAATGTCCGTACAAGCATGCACTATTAAATTTGGGGTATTTATTTAGATGCTCTGTAGTAATGTAATTTATAGTATATGGTTTTGTCTATTTGTGCAACCTAGCTAGATGCCTGTCATATAGGTGTACAGGTTCTTATAGATCACTAAGTTATCTTTACGGAAAAGGTGCTTCAGGGAATATATGCACTAAGATTGGTTCCTTAAGTATAGTTCCCCACTATATTAGATCATTAAGAGCTTGTTGGTACAGGTAATAAGAGATGATTAATCCCGAAATTAAATTTGAGATGAGTTTATATTATATTTATTTGGGATAAAATTATAGTATTAGGGATTGTTTGGTATGAAGAATAAGAAATAATTAATCACGTGATTAAATTTAAGATGAGTTTATTCTATGTTTGGTTGGGATAAAATAGTGGTATAACTAATATTCCGGATTTGTAATATTTTTTCATCCCTATGAAAAGGTGGGATAATTAGTCCTAGGATAACTAATTCCGGGATAACTATTCATGGATAACTTGCTTTCCAACTAGTCGTTTGGTTCGAGGGATAAAAAATAATTAATCTCGGGTCGTAATTTAAGTAGAGTTTATCCCATATTTAATTGGTCTAAAACAACAGTTAAATTAATCTCGAGATAGTAATTTTGGGATTGTAGCGTTTTTTATCCCCATGAAAAGATGAAATAACTATTTCCGTAATAAATAATCCTGAGATAATTGATTCTGGAATAACTTTTTTCCAATTAAACGACCCTTATAATGTTATTTTTATTCTTATGAAAGGGTGAAATAATAATTTCAAAATAATTAATCCTAAGATAATTTATTACCCAACAAAACGAATGTTGAAAGAGTTATAATTGGTGACGATGTTAACTAAACTTTGGCTTATTGTTATTGGGTAGAAATCAATTCTAAGGAATCCATTTAAAAGGAATTATTCTAGGAGGAAAAGTTTTTTAAAGTAAATTAATGGTACCGATAGTTTCTTAAGTACCCCTCTCTCTCTCCTTAGTTTTCTCATATTCTCTTTCTTTTAATCATTTATTATTTAATCTTATTTTCTTCTCTATGTAAGATATATTCAGCCTTTTTCCCCCTACCATTCTATTGTTCTTAACACCATTTTTTTGCTTCGATCCTAGCAGCTATTGAGTTTTAAAAAAATAAAGCTCCACAGTAAAATAAGTATTTTAACCAATGTGTAAAAGCTACTGTTAATCTTTTCAAAAAGGTCATGCCAAATTGCCAATATAACTATTGATATTAGATTTCTTCAGGATATGAAAAGCATCAAATGTTGCATGAGAAAAACTGTTTTTATTTCTTGAACTTTATAAGATATACAGTCCCTGATAGGCGTCGCTCTTTTCAGTAAAGATTTAATTTAAATACACCGAAAGTATAAAGAATTATTACACTATAGAGGGTTGCTTGTTCACATGCTAGTTATATGGAAATTATAATGCCGAGATTGTTCATGTAGGGATTAATATATAATAAAGGGATTGTTATGCAGTGATTAATAATGAGGAGATTGTTATACATGAATTACTTACTGTAAAATGATATCTTTTTTCTTTTAATAGTTTAATCCCATAATTGCTAATACATGTGTTCTTATTTAACATTTTATCACTTATAAAAAACAACAACAACCCAATATAATTCCATTTAGTGGGATTTGGGGAGGGTAGTGTGTACGCAGACCTTACCCCTACCCCTTGGGTAGAGAGGCCATTTCCAAATAGACCCCCGACATCATTCCCTCCAAGAACTTCCCACCTTGCTCTTGGGGAGACTCGAACTCACAACCTCTCGGTTGGAAGTGGGGGTTGCTTACCATCAGAGCAACCCCTCTTTTCATTTTATCACTTATAAAATAATACATAAATTCATGTACGGCTTACTAAATACTGTATTATTGTATCCTGTATTTTATGATGGGATTAATTATTCCAAACCATCAATCACATGACCGCTTGGTATACTTTAACCACTCCAACTTATTTGGGAAGCACATTTGTTGTTGTTATAGTGTATTTTAACTCATTGTAGTAGGTAACCTATCTTATTTTTTATGCTAGTTTCTCTTTTGTGGCCTGTAGTTATCTCTACACTTAGGACGTGTAGGTATATAAAAGTTAAACTCTTTGGATAAGCTTTTATGGGAAGCTTAGTAATTAAATGAAACAAAATATTTGTGATGTTTCTCAACAACTCCCTTTTGATGCTATTAACAGGTATTCCAAAGGTATAAGCAATATCATCAGCAGCTACAAATGGTTGTGACATCTTTTGAATCTGTTGCTGGACTTGGGAATGCAGCACCCTTTGCAAATTTAGCCTTAAAAACTATGTCCAAACACTTCAACTGTCTTAAAAATGCCATCACTGACCAACTGCTATTTACAAACGAATCTCGTCATGGTCAAATAAATAGTGAAAAAGATCTAATTCCAAGAGTTGGTAAAGGACTATATTGCCATAAACCAGATAAAATCCACAATAATGCTGGATTTGCTGATAGGACTCAACCTGTTTGGCGACCACAAAGAGGGCTTCCTGAGCGTGCAGTGACCGTTCTTAGGGCCTGGTTATTTGACCATTTTCTTCATCCGTAAGTTTTATGAATATGAATTAATAGCTACTCTCTCCGTTTCAATTTATGTGAACATGTTTGATTGGACACGTAATTTAAGAAAAAATAAAGATTTTTGAAATTTGTGGTCCTAAACAAGTCAAAAAAAGGGGTCAGAGTATTTGTGTGGTTATAAAAGCTTCTCATTAAAGGGTAAAATTATGATTTTAAGCTAAATTATTTCCAAATTTAGAAAAATGGTCATTCTTTTAGAAACGTACTAAAAAGAAAATAGGTTCACATAAACTAGAATGGATGGAGTACCATCTTCAATTCAGAGGATATAACTTCATATACACTAACAGTGCAACGAATTTTCACACTAATAAGTATCTTTTAGATGATTTGATGGTGAAAGTCAGTTTTTTCTTCTTGTGAAACATTTGTTTTTGAAATTCTCTGGAGATTATTCATACATCTTAACGGATGCAATCATATCGAGATCTGTCTCTCACAGCTTTGACTCGTTATATTGATATTGCTGTGTCTCTTATAACATTTGACTCATTATATTGAGTTTGTTATGTCTTTTATAACTTTTGACTCATTATATTGAGATTGTTGTTGCTGCAGTTATCCCACGGACACTGACAAAGTAATGTTAGCCAAACAGACTGGCCTCTCAAGGAATCAGGTTTGTTTATCTCGAGTGTTTCTGTGATCGTGAAGGAATTAATATAGGAAAGGGAATATTATAAGGATTTACAAAAGGCGTAGCTAGGATTGTGAGTGAATTATAACATAATGGGAGCGTAGAAACTATAAGACACTGGACATATTTCATATATTTAGTGTTGGTTCCAACATATTGATCACTTTGAATTCTTGTATACAATAACAACAACAACAACTACCCAGTATACTCCCACCAGGTGGGGTCTGGAAAATTCTTGTATACACGTAAAAACAATATATTTACACCATCAGTGCAATCTAACTTATTGAATATAGCATGTTAGTTACCGTTTTTATCAGGTGGTTAATTGCTATGCTATACCTAATACAAGTTGTCATGAATCAGGTTTCTAATTGGTTCATCAACGCAAGAGTAAGACTGTGGAAACCTATGGTGGAGGAGATACACATGCTTGAAACCAAGGAAGCTCATAATAAAGATTCTCAAAGGGATGGACAAAACAGCAACAATAACTCCATCGAACATTTTCCTACGAGTAATTCGCATGCAGCATGTGAAACTCCATCTGCTTCTGCACCAAGATTACAAGACACTCCATCAAAACGAACTCGAAATAATTTTCCAATGGGAAACGCGGATTCAATAAGTTTATCTTATGGCAATTTGTCAACTGGAACTGGTGGCGTGTCCTTAACCTTGGGCCTTCATCAGAATACTGGGATTGCTTTATCGGAACCCTTTCCGATTAATGCAGCTCGGCGTTTTGGTATTGATGCAAATAGTGACAGGTTTATGGTAGGTGGATTTGAAGAACAAAATGGACAGTTTGGAAGAAATATTGTTGGTGGCCAGTTTTTGCATGATTTTGCTGGTTGAAGAAGATTTTGAACTTCATCATTTCATAAACCTTCAGTTTATCAATTGAACACAGAGGCTTCAGTTTGATATTCAGAATCGCATGACCATCTAGGGTTGGTCCTTTGGAGGTATATTTCAACCGTAGACACATTAAGTAGGATCCCAATTTCTGATGCATATTGTTTATAATTGTGATTAAATATTTGTTTATAGTTCGGTCTTTTCACCTGTTTCAGGTTATGTAAACGTGTTCATGCATTGTCATTAGTGACTTGTTCATGGTTTTTCTTGAAATCAGGGGAAGAAATGAAATTATATTTTAAAAAATGAAAGTTATTAAGGAGAAGAAATTTTGCTTGTTTAACTTCTATATGTCGACAATATAAAAATTCTACACTACAACAAGATGGATTAGGAACCTGAAAGTATAAGACATGTTACTTATACAACAAGTTGAAATACATAAATTAAAACTATTCATATTGTAAGTATATTTAGTTAAATTTCTCTTCTTGTCTTTTCCTCCTTTAGATATATTGTTATACTACTTCACTGTTTTTGTTATCTTTTTTGGATCCAGACCCCACCTCCGGGACTATACTATATAGGTTATTGTTTTTATTGTTGTTGTTGGTTCTAATTTAGTAGCGGAGATAGAGTGTCAGGATCGGGGTTCGGCCGAACCCTTATAACTTTGATTCGAACTCTGTGTTTGTTTTACAAAATTCCTTGAATATGTATAAATGATTAATTTAGAACCTAGTAACTTTTAACGATTAAAATTTTGAACTCATAAGTTTAAAATTCTGACTTCGCATCTGGGTTACTTTCCATGATGGAAGCTGCTTTATGCATGGCCTGTTGTTTAGTGTGTACAAGTTATAAAAGGGAGCTTTGGAGCAATAGTAAAGTTATTTTCGTGTAACCTATAAATTACGAATTCGAATTACAACATTAGGTATATATTGATATATCACGATAAGTTGCCTATATCAAGTGAAGTCTTTTCCTAAGTCTTGTATGAATACAAAATAATTTGTGCGCAAAGTTGTCTCGTCTTTTTATTAGTGTATACAAGTTACGATTTTTTTTCCTCCAGATATAGTTTTAAACTGTTCTTTTTATCTTTCTTCTTGGTTAAATGAAGGAAGCTGCTTTATGCATGGCCGCTCTTTGTTCGTTTAGATGCATGTCTTCTTTTTTTTTGGCTGCTTTCTAAGGAGCAATCATTTCAGACTAGTTTGTACATGTTTTTTTAAACTAAGTTCTGTACATATTGTCTTCTTCCTAGAGAAATTAGGGAATCTTTGATATATGTTGCAGTAGTTTAAATCTTTTTCCTAGTGGTGGGCCTTTTCTCATTATATAATTCAAAATTCTATTATCCTGAAGTAGATGCAACAGTTCTTTTGTTTTTGATATTTATCTGATTAAACTTTTTTAGCATAGATATCCACTATTATTTTATTTTATGGCTGAGACTTGACATGCTTTATAATGATTTATTTCTGTACAAGTTGCACTATAATAATTTTTGTTTCTTGTTCTGCTTTTTCTTTATTCAGGGCAGTAAAAAGTATATAGTAGCTTAAAACATTACAACGGCCAGAATTTTGAAGATAAACTTGGAAATGTTCTGTTCTTATCGGTTTATGAAATTCATTTGGTAAGGTAAGTATTAGATGATGTAATTAACAATGAAATAATGAAAATGTGATCACATTTTTGTGGTGTAAAGCAGTGGTTTTTGATGCTTTTCGAATTCCGTGTATCAGTCTCAGTTTTAACTAGCAGTGATCTTCATGATTTATGGCTTCTGATTCAATTGTTATGTAGTTAGATCTCTCCATTTTCAAGATTTTTGTTTGTTTTTGTTGTAATCAACTTTGGGAAACAAGTTATCCCATGATTAATTTTTCTGGAATTAGTTATAGTAAGATTACTTATCCCACCCTCACATAGGGTTAAAAAACACTACAATCCCCGAATAACTAATCTCAGAAGTAATTAAACCACGATTTTATCCCAACCAAACATGTGTTAACCCATCTCAAATTTAATATCGGGATTACTTATCCCTTATACCTTGTAAAAAACAAGCCTTATCATGTATAAGTTATTCTGATACTATTTTTAATTATGGAATAACTTTTCGTAACGATCCGACCGGTCTTTTTGAGATTATAGCCTCGATCCCCTATTAATTGCTTTCCCCGTATCTTTTTCTATTTATATAACTTGCCGGGAGGTTTTCTTTTGGTTCTTGGAGTGTTTTGGGACGCTTAGTTCCTAAACGGAGGCTTATGTCTTAGAATTTGGATTGGTGACGACTTCGGAATAGAGTTTCGTCAATTCCGTTAGTTCTGTTGGGTGATTTTGGGCTTAGGGGCATGTCTGGATTTTGTTTTGGAGGTCCGTAGTTTATTTAGGCTTGAAATAGCGGAAGTTGAATTTTTGGATATTTGGATTGGTAGTGAAATTTTTTATATCGAGATCGAAATTCGATTCCAAAAGTTGGAGCAGGTTCGTAATGTCGATTATGAAATGTTTGCAAAATTTGGGGTCAATTGGACGTGATTTGATAGATTTCGACATCTATTGTGGAATTTTGAAGTTTCAAGTTCTTTAAGTTTGAATTGGAAGGTGATTCATGATTTTAGCGTTGTTTGATGTGATTTGTGGGCTTGACTAAGTTCGCATGGTGTATTAAGATTGGTTGATATGTTTGGTTGAGGTCCCGGAGGCCTCGGTTGAGTTTCGGGTGCTTAATGGATCATTTTTGGACTTTGGGAGTTGCAGATTTTCTGATGTGTTATTGCAGACAAATCATTCATCTCGTTTGCGAGGGAAATCTCGCGTTCAAGTAGGTTATCTGAGAGGCCAACTGGGTTTTTTCTTCACGTTCGCGACGTTTTCGTACGTTCGCGAAGTTATGGAGCACCAAGGCTACCTGTTCGCAATAAGGACCTCATGTTCTCGTAGAGTCAACGGTCAGATGGGCTCCACGTATAATAGCCCACGCGTTCGCGATGAGTGTCCTGCGATCGCGTAGGGTCATGCTAGTTGAGTTTCGCCTTCTCGAACGTGAAGCACGATAGTACTTTTTTGGACTAAAGCAACTTGTCCTTCGCGAACACGAGGCTTTGACCACGTTCGCAAAGAAGGTTCACATGGGCATTATTAAACATTTTTAAAACGAGGGCTTGACTGCTTTTATCAATACTTGAGTTTAGGAGCTCGAATTTGGACGAGGTTTTGAGAGATTTCAGAGATATCAATTGGGTAGCGATTCCTAACTCAATTTCAGTTATATCCCACTAATCTATCATTAATTTTATCATATAATTTCGGACTTGTGGTGAAAATTTGAAAAAAAAAATTAGGGAAAGTTCTTAGGCCGAATTTTGGGGTTTTGATCGAGATTTTTTATCGGATTTGAGTATATTTGATATTTTTAGACTCGTGAGTAAATGAGTGTTCGTATTTTGTGACTTTTACCTGATTTTGAGACGTGGGCCCAAGGAGGTTTTTTGGACGTTTTTCTAATTTCTTGCTTTAGCTTTGAATTCATTAGCTAGATTAGTTTCTTGTAGCTATATTTACGTTATGTAATTGATATGGCTAGATTTTGGCCATCCGGACCCGGATATTCGTGGAAAGAGCATTTTTACGGATCGATTCGAGCTTGGTTCGAGGTAAGTGACTTTCCTAAAGTTGTGTGGGGGATCTTCCCTAACGATTTGGTACTATTTTCGATGTATGAGCGCCTTGTACGTGAGGTGATGAGTGCCTACACGAGCTATTTGTTGCAAACTCTATTTTCATTAAGTAAAATATTTGTGTTCCTTTAACTGAGCTACATTAGCATATGTAATTATCCTATTTAGTCTAGAAAATCATGTCTATGTACCTTAATTGCTCACCTGAATCCTGTGCAACATGCTTAGTAAATTTCCTGATTTTTCATTGTCTTGTACTTAGTCTAAATTGGGTGTTTTCTTGCTATAACTGTTATTTTCGTTGTTTGAGCTAAATATTTACTTTGGGACTACGGAACAATAATCCGAGAGATCCCATGCATATTTATTTAGAACTACGGAACGGTATTCTGGGAGATCCCTCAGCACTGCATATTTACTTTGGGACTACGGAATGGTGTTCCGGGAGACCCCTCTGCACATTACATTAGCGAGTACGGGACGGTATCGTGGGAGATCCCCTATTGTTATCTCTGTGTTCTGAGCTGTTTTTCTTCTATGCTTACATTCTTATTAAATTTCAGTATTTATTTTTACTATGATAATTCATTCTGTTATATTTTATTATATATATACCAGTAGGGCCATGGCTTGGTCTCGTCACTACTCGATCGAGGTTCGGCTTGGCATTTACTGGATACAGTTATGGTATACTCATGTCCTTCCCTGCAGATGTTTTTTGTGTGCAGATCCAGGTACCACTTATCAACAACATTATCAATAAGGCGAGCCAGCTGTAGAGACTTCAATTTGAATCAGTTTATTTTTGTAAGACTGAGTAGTTGTGATTGTTGGTGTAATTTTGTCCGGGGATTTAGGAGGAATTTGATGTGGATTTCCTGAATTTTGTTATAGTGAGATGTTTCTCATTCTCTCTCTAGAATATTTTTTTTTTTTTGAAAAATAAACTTGTTCATTTATCATGGTTAAATAAAATCTAAAAGAATCAAATAGTAGTTTAATAGTATTAAGATAAATAAATTATTTAAATATTAACTATAATCCGCAAAATTGATCATTAAGTTATAAATAACTACATTATATTGTTCTCCGTTATTCTTATTAAACGTAAAAAAATTTAAATTTAACGTTTTGAGTATGGCTATTCGGGATCTTTACAGAAATTGCCGGCCATTTCAATTGTTTAATTTTAATAACCGTTATACATACATACATACAAGTTGATTCTATTTCGACTCTTCCTCAGAGAAAGACGATCAAACAATTCCCAATCATGGTCCTTGCGGATCGGATCATCCATATAATATACAAAAAGAAATTCCAAATATTTGAGATCTTTCTCTTTGAATAAGATCTCAATTCCAGCGACGGTTTCATTAGAGTAAATCCCAACATTGAGTCGGTTAAAGAGAGCAAATATAATGAAGAGAATTAGAAAGTGTAAAACAAACCATTTGAGGTGTCATTACAAACTACAAAGGAACATCGTGAGATATTAATCGAGGTCTCCAAGTCAAGCTCAAAAAATAAAAATAAAATCTTTAATACATTCAAGAGAGCGATTTTTCCTTTTATGAGCTTTATATGACGTGTATCTAGACTAATCAAACTAATGAGTACGAGATACCAGATGATATATTTGCTTTAAAAAAGAATGATGCTATATTTAAATTTACAATAATAATCAACATATAATTTTTTTAAGAAGAAATTAAAATAGTCGTCCATTTAACCGTTTAAACTAAAAATAATTATTGAATATACAAGGTAAAGTGGCGCGAAAAAGGTAGCATACGCGAAGTTAGCAGGAAGCTCAAGCGAGGAGGAGAGGAGGCGAACAAGGAGAGGTGCAGAGTGGCTAGGAAGGAGGCGAAGCAGGCGGTCACGGAGACTAAGAATGCAGCGTTTAGCCATTTATACGAGGAATTAGGGTAGAAAGGAGGGGACATGAAGTTGTTTAGGCTGGCTAAAGCAAGGGAGAGGAAGGCCCGAGATCTGGACCAAGTGAGGTGCGTCAAAGATGAGGATGGTAGAGTTTTGATGGGAGATCCTCAGATTAAGCAGAGATGGCAGACGTACTTCTACGGTCTTCTAAATGAGGAGGGGGGCCGGGATATAGCGCTAGGGGACTTGGGGCATTCGGAGAGTCTCCGATATTTTAGGTATTGCAGGTGCATTAAGGTTGACAAGATTGTAGGGGCTTTGCGTAAGATGAGTAGGGGTAGAGAGACCCGGCCAGATGAAATTCCGGTTGAGTTTTGGAAGTATGTGGGTAGAGCAGGATTGGAATGGCTGACTGGGTTGTTCAATATAATATTTAGGACGAAAAGGATGCCGGAGGAATGGAGGTCGAGTACAATGGTTCCGGTGTTCAAGAATAAAGGTGATATTCAGTGTTGTAACAATTATAGGGGTATCAAGTTACTTAGTCATACAATAAAAGTCTGGGAGAGGGTGGTGGAACTGAGGGTGAGGAAGATGACATCTATATCCGACAACCAGTTTGGGTTCATGCCAGGCCGCTCCACCACGGAAGCTATCCACCTTATTAGGAGGTTGGTAGAACAGTACATGGATAAGAATAAGAATCTGCATATTATGTTTATGATAAGGTCCAAGAGAGGTGCTCTGGAGATGCCTTGAGACGAAGGGCGTGCCGGTAGCCTATATAAGAGCGATCAAGGACATGTATGACAGAACTAAGACTAAGGTTAGGACTGTGGGAGGCGACTCGGAGCATTTCCCAGTTGTCATGGGATTACGCCAAGGCTCTGCGCTAAGCCTATTCCTATTTGCCTTGGTGATGGATGCTTTGACACGCCATATTCAAGGGGAGGTACATCGGTGTATGCTGTTTGCTGATGACATCGTTCCAATTGATGAGACGAGGGCAGGTGTTAACGAGAGATTGGAGGTTTGGAGACAGATTCTCGAGTCTAAGGGTTTCAAATTGAGCAGGTCTAAGACAGAGTACATGGAGTGCAAGTTTAGCATTGAGTCGAGGGATGTAGGGGGGGACGTGAGGCTTGGGTCACAAGTCGTCCCCAATAGAGAACTTCAAGTACCTTGGGTCAGTGATTCAGGGGGACGGAGAGATTGATAAGAACGTCACCCACCGCATAGGGGCGGGATGGATGAAATGAAGGTTGGCGTTTGGAGTCTTGTGTGATAAGAAAGTGCCACCAATACTCAAAAGTAAGTTTTATAGAGCTGTGATTAGACCGGCTATGTTGTATGGAGCAGAGTGCTGGTCGGTTAAGAACTCCCATATCCAGCGGTTGAAAGTAGCAGAGATGCAGATGCTCAGGTGGATGTGTGGACACACTAGGATAGACAAGATCAGGAATGAAGATATTCAGAGGAAGGTGGGAGTCGCTTCTGTGGATGACAAGATGCGGGAAGCGAGGCTCAGATGGTTTGAGCACATGCAGAGGAGAGACATCGATGCTCCGGTGAGGAGGTGCGAGCGGTTGACCGTGGTGGGTATGAGAAGAGGTAGAGGGAGACCTAAGAAGTATTGGGAAGAAGTGATCAGGCTGGACATGGTATGTCTGCTAGGACATGGCCCTTGATAGAAAGGCATGGAGGACGGATATTAGAGTTGTAGGATAGGGGTAGTGGTGCTTCCTGTGCTGCATACCGTGGGTGAGGAGAGCTTGGATTAGGGTTGATCCTAGATGGCTTGTAGTTTGTGTTTAACCCGCACTGTTCTTGAGGTTTATCTTAGATGCTTTACACTCTGGTTACTATTAGTGTATGTCATTCATCTTTTGTTTTTCTGTACTTCTGTTACTAAAACGATTTTTACTGGGGTTACTAATGAATTTTCTTTTCTTTTCTTCTCTTATTTTTCTTGTTTTCTTTTATTTTCGTCGTTCTGAGTCGAGGGTCTATCGGAAACAGCCTCTCTGCCCTAGCGGGATAGTGGTAAGGTCCACGTACATATTACCCTCCTCAGACCCCACTATGTAAGTTTTACTGGATAGTTGTTGTTATATATATGTGTGTATGTATGTGTGTGCTGGCTAAAAAAATAATAGTGGATCCGACTGACTACTTGTGTAAAGATCTCAAATTTTAACTTGGCATGGACCGGTGCTAAACCCATAAATAAGCTAAGCAGCTCCCTAGGGCTCTCAGGTTGGCCCTTCTTGTCTTCTTTGGACACTACCACCTTTCTGTTCTGGAAGCTTATACTGTACAATGGGAAGTACTTGAAGCAAAATGGCACATTAGGCTCGCCCAGAATAGCTTGAAATTCAAAGGGAGCAAAGTGCACATATAGTTATTTTTAGGGATGTCATTTAGAACTTATTCAATACTTAATTCTTTTTCTAAAATTTTCAGTTAGAAACCTTAACTTCGTAATAATTCAAAACATTTTTATTCTAAAAATTTAAAAAATTGAAATTCAGAAAATATTGGCTAATTCTTAAATATCAACACTTTAGAGTCACTACCTGGTGGGTGAAATTTAAAAACAGTCAGATTTAATAGCGGTAACTGAAAAATAGGCACATTTTCAAAAGTACTCGAAATTTAGCCACTTTTTATCTAAAGATAAATCTGAACGAAAACACTGTTCAAAATCCGAAAATATTCCAACATAATATACTGGAGTTCCAATATAATATATTGGAGTTCTAACATAATGTACTGGACTTCCAACATAATATATTGGTAGTTCATACATAGATGCTCCAATCTCTAGTATATTACGTTGGAACTTTCCGTATGTTGGAAGTTCATACATGGGTGCACCAATCTCCAATATATTATGTTGGAACTTTTCGCGTTGCGGCAAAATAGTGGATATTTTTTAATAATTTCACAAATATTAGTTATTTTTTAATTACCAGTCTGAAAACTGGCCAGTCCGTGTAATTTTTATCTACATAGTGTCATTTCTACAATTATTCACCCCCCCCCCCCCCCCCCCCGCGTCCCTCAATATTTTATTTCAAAACTTTTTCATAAAGTACTATCTTTTAGTAGTAATTAGCTATCTATAGATACCATTTGCTATATTATGGATTATAAATACCTTTTTTGTGGTTATAAGATGTATTTGATGTATTTAAACTGTTGTATTCATGAATACAGTAGCAAAAATAAGCATGAATAAGGGAAGTCCAGCTAATCAGTTATGGTTCGACTGTATTCATGGAGTAAAATATGATATTACAGCTGGAAATATTATTGTATTCGACTGTATTCACAGTGTGACATAGGGGTTTCACTATTTTTAAAACAAATACATTAAAGTCTTCTAATATAACTCAACAAACTCAATTATAACACATAAATTTTATATTTTTAGTTATAAAAAAGATTTTCAACCGAAAAATACCCCAAGAACATAGTAAACTTCAGAGAAATTATATAATACATCTAAATATATAAATTATATTAAATAAAAAAAATATGAATATATTCATGGCTTAGCGAGACAGTGAATACAATAAAATATATAGAATACAACAGAATATATTTAAAAAAGACAGTGAATACAATGAAATACAACGGGATACATTGAATTACAATGAAAAGAAAAAAGACAATGAATACAATGAGACATATAAAAATACATTTGTTATAAAATAGAAGTCTATTTAGAGTGAATGTCTAAGAGTTTTAGCTTGAAGCTAAGTCATTCCTCTCCCTATAAATAAAGGGGTCTTCTACCATTGTAAATAACCCCAAGTATTAATAAGAATACTTCTCTCTCTCCCTATTCTCTCTCTATATTGTTCTTGTTCTTGCATTATTGTTCTTGTCTTTATATTATTTCATAACACGTTATCAGCACGAGACTCTACCGCAACTCCCCTGTCCTCCTCTAAGTTTTGTTACAGTCAATATGTTTAGTCAGTCGTATCTCGAGTTCCTTGTGACACAATACTCCTATTACTTCTTGTTCATGATCAAATATGTCACCTGTTTCTTATGCTGAAAAGGAATGGCTTTCCTTAGTTGCCGTCCACAGTGTAGCTTGGTTACTTTCTTTTATGCTGCTAGATTTGGATTTGATAAGTCCGACAGACAAGTTAGACTTCTTATCAAAGACTCACGACATCCAGGAGGCCATCCGTTGGTTCTTTGCTTTGTTGATTTTCAGGAGACGCTAACTAATTGAGTAAAAACTTTTGGGATTGAGCATAATAATTGTCAATTGTTCTATGAACTTCCTTCATGATTAAATTCTGGATTTAAGGTAAGTATTTTACTTTTCTCTTTCAAATTCTTGAAATTTTATAACTTGATTTTATATGCAAGCAAAGACAACAAAGTTTGATTATAACTCTAATGGAGTTTGTAAGAAATTATAACCACATGAAGTGGTAAAATCTCTATGTCCTGCCATGATTAAATTCATGTATGATTGTGGGCAAATAATTGAAAATCCGTCCCATTGAATTTGCTCCATTCCCTTTAGAGAATGTGGAAGCAGTATATGATAAGTCTGAAAGAAGACTAATTACCGTAAAGGTATCAATGGATGTGGACATGGCAATAGACGAAGTTATAATCGTCATTATTGTGGTAATGAGAACAATAAGGATTCTCAAAATAATCTTTCACTTTATGAAAGTAATATTTGACATGAGATTGTGTAAAGCACATGATTTTGATCCATTCCCTGAGTGAATGTGATAATTGTAATAGAGCCCGTAAGTATGAACACGCTCTTGATGTAATTTTGGTTTATGTCTGACATTATGAAAAGAAAGTTCGTTGCCCTTGAAATTTCGGGCAAGAACTATATGATATGGGTGTTGGATACTTAAATCCATTTTGGATGCTATGGGTCTTGGAGACGCCATTAAAGACAGAAATAATGCATCCACCCAAAACTATGCTAAGGCCTTGTTTTTCTTGCGCCATCACCTTGATGAAGGTTTGAAACTATGCTAAGGCCTTGATTTTCTTGCGCCATCACCTTGATGAAGGTTTGAAGATTGAATATCTCACCGTCAAAGATCCACCTATCTTGTGGAATGGCTTAAAGAAGAGATATGACAACCTGAAGTTGGTCACTCTGCCACAAGCACGATACGATAATAACCCAAAAGCAAATAGTTTATAAACTATATATTATCGTTGCGGTGAAAACGGGCACTGGTCAAAGGCTTGCCGTATACCATGACATTTGGTTAACCTTTATCAAGCATCTCGAAAGAGTAAACGCCCTGAAACGAATTTTGTCTCTGACGACAACTTTGACATCACCCACTTGGATGTGGCAGACTTCTTTGAGCAACCCGAGGGGAAGATAGACCACCTAATCGGTGATGGATCCGTGATGAAAGAAGATGGAGCTATTTGATTTTATTTTACTTGTTTGTATTAGAATAAACTAATAGTCATTAGTATTAGCTCGTATTGGTTAGTTCATGATGCAATGTTAGTATTAGTTCTTTAGAATGTATCAATATGCTCAAATATCAATAATATTTTTACTTTCCAGTAGAGGTAATCGACTAACCTGAAAAACTAGTCGGTTATCTCATATTTCGCATAAAACTGCAAAACAATCGATTGTCAATGTTCAACAATCGATTGTCTTTAAAACAGTGTGTTCTGGAATTTTTTAAAAACAGTCAACAATCGATTGTCTATGATTAACAATTGATTGTCTTTAAAACAGTGTGTTCTGGAATTTTTCAAAAACAGTCAACAATCGATTGTCAATGTTTAACAATCGATTGTCGTTAAGACAGTGTAATCTGGAATTTTTCAAAATAGTCAACAATCGATTGTCTATGCATAACAATCGATTGTCTTAAGACAGTGTGCTCTGAAGTTTTTCAAAATAAGCCAACAATCGATTGTCTATGTTTAACAATCGATTGTCAATGTTCAACAATCGATTGTGTGTGTTTAACAATCGATTGTCAATGTTCAACAATCGATTGTTTGTGTTTAACAATCGATTGTTTGAAGAAAATGTTTAAACTGAAATTTTCAAACTGCAAAGTAACCAATTATGGATAACATATCTGATTTTGTTAGTCAACTGTTAGCAGCAGATTTTGAAAATATTATGTGACACAAACGAATTGAACTTATTTATTCTTATGTTCGTGTATTTCTTTTATATGTCAAACCATGGGAAGTAAATTGATTGAAGGCTCCGGAAGAGCAACTGTAACTCTGCCCAAAGGCATGACGTTTATCTTAGAGAATGCAATATTCTCCTCCAAGTCTAAGAAGAACTTGTTGAGTTTTAATGATATCAATCGCAATGTTCTCCTCCAAGTCTAAGAAGAACTTGTTGAGTTTTAAAGATATCATTCAAAATGGATATCATATTGAGACAATAGATGAGAATAATCTTGAATTCTTCATGAAAACGAGGCTGCCCATTTCGGTTTGGGTTCACGCCATTTTGCATGCAGCAATGCTAGTTCGTCGGCTGCCCACTTTGGTTTGGGTTCACGCCATTTTGCATGCAGCAATGCTAGTTCGTAGGCTGCCCACTTCGGTTTGGGGTCACGCTATTTTACATACAGCAATGCTAGTTCGTCTCTGACTGACGAATTGACACAAATATTCCCCGTTGCAATTGGTTTTGGGTCATGGACCCAATATATCCCATTTAAGAATCTTTGGATGCGCAGTATATGTGCCTGTAGCACCGCCATCCCGCACCAAAATGGGTCTGCAAAGAAGGTTAGGAATATGTGTTGAGGTTGAATCGCCCTCCATTATTCGCTACCTCGAAACATTGACAGGAGATTTGCACGATTTGCAGACTGTCAATTTGATGAGACACTTTTCCCAAAATTAGGGGGAGAAGTTGGTGAAACCAAATGGGAAATTTTGTGGAAAAATGCATCATTATCTCATCTTGATCCACATACCTCTATTTGTGAAAGAGAGGTACAAAAGATTATCCATTTGCAAAGAATAGCAAATCAAATGCCTGACGCATTTATAGATTTGAAAAGGATAACAAAATCACATATCCCCGAAGTGAATGTGACAACATCTGATTCACGAATACATATTCATTATTGGAAGAATATGAACATGAAATTGGTATTGAATATACCACACTCACTCCTAGAAGGAGGTTTGAGATGATACCACACTCACCCCTAGAAGGAGGTTTGAGATGATATATGGCATGAATGATTGTTGGTCACGTACCTATTGTACGCCAAAGTATTTTGGAAATATGACTATTAAAGGACAACGATAATGCAAGAAACATATCTTGCATATAAGTTTGACATGACCATAATGGTATAACTTTCTCTTTAAGAAAGATATTCACCACATGGATGTTGATGAATCTGTGGTAGTACAAAATTAATTGAGAGCTTTAGAAGAGCCAATTATTACTATGTTGGAGAAACACAATTGAGTATTGTGCTGTAGTAAGTCTCAAAGAAACTTATTTAGTTTCCAAAGTACACGCGAAAGCGATTGATTATATTGAGACTATAAATAAAGGAAGGCTTTGATATCTCCTATTACTACAACTTGTAGCGGGGTAATTTGCATATGAAAAGCTACCCGCTTTGTTCTCCAGTTTGTACTACACAAAAGAAAGAATGCCACAATAAAGTGGATATATATTGGTATAAAAACCCATGTCATAATAAACCTGAAGTTTATTGATAAGTGCACATGTCATGGTGTAAATTTGAAGTTTACCAATATTGATAATTTATTCAGTTGGCATTCGTGTTAGCCATCTCATTTTAAGTATGATGTGCAAATTCACATAGGTGAATATCAAAGAACTAGAAAGTTCTTTACGAATTCTCTTGTATCACTTGTTCTCATTAATGAACTGACCAACTAAAGAGTTCGGGTTGAAGCCCATAAATTCTGGAAATATCAAAGGTGAATATGGGCCCATTCACCTGCCATGTATACCACATATGATGCATCTATGAAATGGTTACATGCGCAATTGTTGTTGACCCGCAGCCTGGCCGGTGCTTGCGAGGTAAATTGCTCAGTAATCTAACTTCGAGCATAATTTCCAGATTTTCTACTCAAGATAGTTCATCTTGATAAGTTGGTTTATATCAAAGTTGGTTTAGCAAGATAATTATTGAGTGCTTCCACTTAATAGCTAAACTGTTTCTTATGAGAACAAAGTTATATATATCAGTTTGATATAAGTTGTATACGAGAGTATATTCTCCCCTCACAAGTGGTTCAGAGTCAGGAACCAAATAATTTCATCTTGTTATTAATGTGCTGTGTATATTGAAATGATAATGCACAAAGATGATTTCCCAAAGATGAGGAAACAAGTTAGCTTTTCTAACATAAGGGGGAGACATGATAAACACTTGAGAAAAGGTTACATGGGATGAATTACCATTTGTATATGTATATCCCCGAATATCATGATATGAACCTGAAGTTCATAAAAGGATAATTCAATGGCAACATATTGCAAAGCATGCTATACGCATTTGCTGACCCAAAGAAAGTAACTAAATGGAAGAGATACAATTCAAGAAGAATTGATTCCATATGAAAGACATGTAGTTTTGAACCTATAGTTCAAATGCTTGAAAGTATAAAAGTCAAAGGTATGTATAGTCAGTTTTCGATATCTTATTTGTCTAGCATGACATGAAAAACTTGATATGCATCTAAAGTCTATTATATGGCTTATATGACTTGACTTGAAAGATTTAAGTTGCTTGAAGCATATGCAATTCTTGGTCCTGAAGTACCACATCCTTAGTACAATTTGTGTACATATGTATCTTGCTATTATAAGCATGATGGCATTGAGAATACATCTATGGAGATATTGAAGAGTTATTTCACGACATTATATGAAGATGTTCATATCTATCAAGAATGATGATTCCAAGGTACGGAATATTTATTCAAGTCAATATGGTTGATTTGTCAAACGTCTATCAAAGATCGTTTTGAAGATGATGCACAAGATTGGAATGCAAATGCTCAAGGATATAAATTGATGTACTCATAGGGGGAGTTAATGCGCGTTGCACTCTTTTTCCCTTACAAGGTTTTGTCCCACTGGGTTTTCCTTGCAAGGTTTTTAACGAGGCAACCAATAGGCGCATATTCAAACATGTGTACTCTTTTTCCTTTCTTTAATTTTTCCCATTGGGTTTTGGTTTTAAGGTTTTATGAGGCACATTATTGAATAGACATTCAAGGGGGAGTGTTATAAAATAGAAGTCTATTTAGAGTGAATGTCTAAGAGTTTTAGCTTGAAGCTAAGTCATTCCTCTCCCTATAAATAAAGGGGTCTTCTAACATTGTAAATAACCCCAAGTATTAATAAGAATACTTCTCTCTCTCCCTATTCTCTCTCTATATTGTTCTTGTTCTTGCATTATTGTTCTTGTCTTTATATTATTTCATAACAACATTAAAATATATTAATAGAAAATCAAGTTGGTCAAGCCCAAACTCTTTTTGTTGAAAAACAAATCCTAATTTTTGGTGAATTCGGAAGCCGGAGATAAAAATTCCTTATATTTACAAGGTTCCAATTTCCAATGGACCTAGGTTAATCGGCCATCTTTAAAGTCCATCACAAAGAAAAGCCCAACCTAAGCAGACGCAGTAAACAAAAAAGAGCATAGAGAGATCAAGAAAAGAATATTCTCATAAAAGAAATAGGAAAAGTAATTACTCCACAACAACAACAACAAAAATTCTCATAAAACAAAGACTAGCACTTTCAAACCAGTCTTCTTCCTTAGGGGTTTCCCTAGGGTTTAACCAAATATCAGATGATTTAAGAAAAAAATTGAAACTTTAACATAAAGAAGCAATCTTTTTGTTATTAGATCAAGAATGGAAGCAAGAGTAGGAGTGGAGGGTGGTGCAAGAAAGTTTTTACAACAACCCCAAAAGTCACAACAACATCACCATTATCACACACAACAGCAACAGCAGCCACAGCCTCAACCTCAGATTGGTACTGTTCCTCAGCTTCTTGCTGGTGGCATTGCTGGTGCTTTCAGCAAAACCTGCACTGCTCCCCTCGCCCGCCTCACCATTCTTTTTCAGGTGATTTTTCTTTTTCCAGAAACACCCTATTTCTTGATTTTTATTTTGGATAAATAATTGGTGATATATGGGGTTGAAAATATCGAACCTTTTTGCAATTTATTACGAAATGGAAATTGGACCTATGAAGTTTTGAATTGTATGGTTTGATTTTGGTAGTATAATTTGGTTATTCCAAGACAAGCGTGGGGGTTGCAATAAAGTTGTGTGAGGGATGAAAAAATCTGTGTGTTCATTTAACTAATTTTAGTGAATTGAAAGCTTCTGTTTTCTTATATTTTCTTAAATATGTGGTATGCAATATCTAAAATTCTTGTTTACAGCTGTTTATCTTGGGGTTTCTTGGGATATAATGTTGGTTTGAATTGCTTAAGATTAAAAAAGGGCCAGCTGCACCAAGCATCTCACGTTCACACAAGGTCCGGGCCTAGGCTGCACCCTAATGCAAGCATCAGTTCCTGATTTCACGGCTCGAAATCCGTGACCTATAGGTCACACGGAGGCAACTCCCCCTCTTTAACTGCTTAAGATTACTATAATAAAGTAATAGTAAAACTTAGAGCTTCGGTTTAAAGTGATGAGTCAACAGTTGTCTTTGATATCCCTTTCAATTCATTGATGGAATGTTTTCAATTCTTAGGTTCAAGGTATGCATTCAGATATAGCAGTATTGAGCAAGCCCAGTATATGTCGTGAGGCATTGCGAATAGTCAACGAAGAAGGATTCAGGGCTTTCTGGAAGGGGAACTTGGTCACTATTGCTCACAGGCTACCATATTCCTCAGTCAATTTCTATTCTTATGAACGCTACAAGAGTGTGAGTATATAACTGTGCCTATATATAAAGTTTGGCTGGAAATATTTGCAATCGCTTCTGAAAATTATTATGTTTGGCAGCTATTGAAAACAATTCCTGGCCTGGATGGTATAGGGGGAAATGCAGGTGCAGATATTTTTGTGCACTTTGTTGGTGGTGGATTGGCTGGAATAACAGCAGCTGCTGCCACCTACCCGTTGGATCTTGTCAGGACAAGATTAGCTGCACAGGTATAACTATGTAACAGTGCTTTCTAGGTCTCGTTGATCAATTGAACTGCAGAGCAGGGTACACTAGTTTTATAGTCTCTAAATCATATCTTGGTTTCATGTATTGTTTGATTATTGGAGCATCATGCTGTTTTTGTGCTTAGATTATACTTAGATGGTTTAGGGACAATATGCGCTTCAAATGTCATGCTTTCTATCTGTTGTACTTGTCTCTAATAGCGGATCCAGGAATTTTACTAAAAGGTGTCAAAATATTTAAAAAAAGAAGGTAAACACACAAAGAAAAGAAGGGAAATTCAACATATAGAGAGTGTGTGTATATATAGGGTTTTTTTTGACCTAGCTAAACAGCGTATTTTTCGGCAAGAAGGTGTAATTGACACCCTTAGCATAAGGTGGCTCTAACACTGCTTGTCTCTATGTGTGTGGGCAACATAAAAAACGAGTAGCTTCCACTCTAATAGATTAGATTGTGGCTTTTTATTTGTTCCACAAAAATGACTTAAGCATTTCATTTATCTGGTTTGCAGAGGAATGCCGCATACTACCAGGGCATCTGGCATGCTCTTCGTACCATTTGTAGGGATGAAGGCGTTTTTGGGTTGTACAAAGGGCTTGGTGCTACGTTACTGGTCTCTGCTTTTCTATTCTACCTTTTCATATGTATTGATCAATCCCTGGCTTCAAAGTATTTTATGATGCTAATTAGGTATTTGCTTTGTTGCAGGGTGTTGGACCTAGTATAGCAATAAGCTTTTCTGTCTATGAGGCTTTGAGATCTTACTGGCAGACTCAAAGGTAAATGCCACGACGTTTTGATAGCCTACCCTATTGGTAGACATTCTGTCATTCTTGACTAAACGTTATCTTGTCTTTGATTTTCTGTTTTCTCTCAGGCCCGATGATCCTACAGTTGCAGTCAGCCTTGCTTGTGGAAGTCTTTCAGGAATTGCATCTTCCACTGGTCAGTAGTTTGTATCGATAACTTTAGCTTATTATAGTGCAATCATTTTTTTTTTTGGATTCTACGCTACGTTCCATTTTTTGACTGAAAACTATGTGGATATTTGTGACCATTTAGTGAAGACCTCTAGTATAGCTGTCCATCTTGCCGCTGCCTGAATGTAGCGGGTTCGTGGCCCACAACAACGAACCCAGTGTAATATGGGGAGGGTAGTGTGTACGCAAACCTTTCCGCTACCTTTAAGAAGGCATAGAGGCTGTTTCCGGGTTCGAAGCCAATGCTTAAAAATGCATTGTTGGAGGAGTGTGGGGAACAACTTGGTTATAAGTGAACTACATAGGATACTTGAATGAAATTGCAGTTCTTAATCGCTCTTTTGTAACTTGTTAATCTGCAGCAACTTTCCCTTTGGATCTCGTAAGGCGAAGAAAGCAGTTGGAAGGAGCAGGAGGACGCGCACGTGTGTACAACACTGGCATAATGGGGATATTTAAGCACATAATCAAAACTGAAGGCTTACGTGGCTTGTACAGAGGAATAATGCCCGAGTACTACAAAGTAGTTCCCAGCGTGGGAATTGTGTTCATGACGTACGAGACCCTGAAGAAGCTTCTATATCAAGGACCGTTTGATTCTTGACGTTTTTTCAGTTCTGCACTTCTCCAGTTTTCTGATAAAAAAAGCCACACAAAGTTCAGTTTTGTTTGAGTTAGTAGTTAGGAAGAATTGATAAAGGTAATTAGTATTAATTAAAAGAGAAAACATTTACACGGTAGCAAATTTTGTGGTTGCTGCTGTTAGACTTGCCTTTTGTTGTATAGCCATTGAAAATCACTAAGCGTCCCACATACATTGCATCTCTAGATTTTACCTTAGGATAGTTAATTCTTAGGATTTTACCTTTTCTTTGTCATCTTAGACGATTGTATCACCCATACAATTTTGTTTGTGGGAACCTTTTTTTTCAATTTTAATATGAGAGGACTGAAAGTTGGCTCTTTTATTCACTTGGTTGCCTTGTTGTATGAAGCCATTTGTTTCCGGAATTCTTGTCTCTCAAAATTAGAGTTTTTGGCAAATATTGTCCCTAATCTTCCAGGTTAGGTATATGTTGGTCCCTCAAATATAACCCTAAATATATTTAGTCCCTTAAGTTTGCGAAAGTAGAGCATCTTTAGTCTCACTAAAAGAATCTGTCCAAGATCAATTACGGGGTTGGTGTCACGACCCCAAACCCGATCGTGATGGCGCCCGGCCGTGAGGCTTGGCAAGCCCAACCAAACCACAACCAAGAATGACATTCCAGCCTAAAAGAAACAATTTAAGATAACACAGCAAATTTAATATCAAACTCTCAACCAGGGATAGACAATACCAATGAAAATACAACTGAGCAAGAACAATAATCCTCCCAAAGCCGAGGAGTCACGAGTACAGAGCCTCTAACAAAACATGATACAAGTCTGAACGGAAATGATACCAAAGTCTGACAAAATAACACAAAGAACAGACTGATAGAGACAGAGTAGGTGGTCCTGCGGACGCTGGGCAGCTACCTCAATACTCTGAATAGCTCGGGTAATCAACAGCAGCAACACTAGATCTCTGGAGCACCTGGATCTGCACACAAGGTGCAGGGAGTATGAGGTGAGTCTACCAACTCAGTGAGTAATAAGCATGTATAAAAACCCGAAGATAAAAAAATACGATATAACACAAAATGAAGCTATCTAGCAGTTCTATACAGTACCAGCCTCAGAGATATACATATAAAGCAACGGTAAATAAATGCATGAGATGCATCAACACTGCGGAACGTGCAATCCGATCCATTTGGGTACCTGCACTCACTGTGAGGGTTCAGACTCCGGAGGGGCTCCTACAGCCCAAACGCCATATCAATACAGTGCCAATAGTTACCACTGTTTCCATTACAATACACAGTGCCAATAGTTACCACCGTTTTCATTTAAAAACGCGGTGCCAATAGTTACCACAGTTTTCATTTAAAAATACGGTGTCAGTAGTTACCACCGTTTCCAAGAAATAATATACAGTCCATAAAAATAGTGGGATAATAATCGTCAGCCCGAAATATCATTTAAGAATCATTTGAGTTTTCAAAACATAGAAATACGGTTGAGTTTGCAAAAATAGTGTTAAAACCCTGGACTGAATTAAAATAATATGCAAATCATGCTAACTCTGATATATTAATCCTTGAAGGATTCTACAAGTCGGCACAAGGCCCCAAACATGACATCAAGCCCTGATATCATCAATATAATATGCGAAACAATCGCCAACATAGCACAATTATCCCTCGGATTGGACCGAGTCACAATTTCCAACATATACGACCCCGCACTAACCATGGAGTACGTGTCTAGCCTCATAATAGCGTCACAATGTGATATACCGGGGTTTCAAACCCTCAGATCATCATCTACACCCATTACTCATCTCAAGCCGACCGCAAACTAGCTCGAAATGCTTTTTCCACGAGAATCAACCTCCGCGTATGCCAAATCTGATCAAAACCAATAGGAATACGTCCAATAGGCTAATGGAACATAATCCAATCGAAAGAACTCGAAATACACCAAAAAATACGAAGTTGGCAAAACCCGAGCCCCGGGCCCACTTCTCGAAAAATTACAATATTAACATTTTCAGAATTCTCATCTCGCCATGAGTCCGTACATATAAAATTATCAAAGTCGGAGTCCAATTGCTCATTCAAATCCCCAATTTTTATTCAAAATTCCAAGCCCTAGTCCTTCCCCAATTTAATTTGATTCTAGAAATTTAAGGGCTAATATCATGTTTAAAAGGTGTTTTGAGTCCATAAAACTTACCTCTAATTAATCCTCTTCAAATCCCTCTTTAATTTGCTCCAAAAGCTCACCAAAATGTCCAACAATGGAGGAAATATGAATAAGCTCGCGGAAGAGATGTTTTACACTTAACTGAACTGCCCAGGTGCCTATCCCTATGCGAAAGCGAAGCACCATCGCGTTCGTGATGACCGAAATTCCACCTGCCAAAAACTGCCCTTCGCGAACGTGGCTCAATCATGCGAACGCGAAGGCCCTGGGTTCAACACCTACGAGAACGCGGGCCCTAAATGCGAACGCGAAGACCAAATTCCAGTCCTCCGAAATTTCCTCTACGCGTTCGCGACTCACCCATGCGAACGCGAAGAGTACTTCTCTGCAACACCAACAGCTGTGCACCACCTTTCTTCCAAGTCCATGAATAGCCCGGTTAACCCTCCGAAATCACCCCGAGGCCCCCGAGACCTCAACCAAAGGCACCAACATGACCATTTACCTCATTCATACTTGTTCGGACCATAAAAACACTAACATTAACATCAAAATCACCAAATTCCTCAAATTCAAGCCCAAGTCAAACTAGAACTTTTTCAAATTCGCATTTGATCCAAAACCCGACCTAAACACTTCCAAATGATTTGAAAATTTGCATACATATCCAAAATCACCTCACAGAGCTACTGCAACTATCGGAATTCCATTCCGACCCCCGGATCAAAATCTCACCTTTCAACCGGAATTTGCCAAAATTCGAACTTAGCCGATTCAAACCTAATTCTACACCGGACCTCCAAATTCAATTCCAATTTCGCTCCCAAGTCATAAATCCCTCGAAACTATTCGGATCATCGGAAATCCATTCCGAGCCCTCTAACTCACAAGTCAATGTCCGGTTAACTTTTCCAACTTAAGCTTTCCTTAAAGAGACTATTTGTCTCAATTTCAACCAAACTCTGACGGAATCACTTCAAACTCACCAAACACATATATCAACACATGGGGAAACATAGTACACTAGGGCTGAAAGACAAAAGACGAAGGGTCGGGTCGTCATATCCTGCCCAACTAAAACAAACGCTCGTCCTCGAGCGGGTCAAGAAACATACTTGGAGCCTCAAACAAATGAGGATATCTGCTCCCCATCTCCTGCTCGGTCTCCCAAGTGGCCTCCTCCACGGGCCGACCTCTCCATTGCACATTCACCGAAGCTACGTCCTTAGATCTCAACTTCCGAACCTGACGACCCAAAATAGCCACTGGCTCCACATCATAGGTCAAATCCTCATCCGGCTGGATCGTGCTGAAGTTCAATACATGAGACGGGTCTCCAACATACTTCCTGAGCATAGAAACATGAAACACTGGGTGAACCCCCGACAAACTGGGTGGCAAAGCAAGCATATAGGCCACCTCCCCAATCCTCCCGAGTATATCAAAAGGTCCAATAAACTGGTGACTCAGCTTCCCTTTTTTTTCCAAACCTCATCACGCCTTTCATAGGCGAGACCTTCAACAGAACCTTCTCTTCCACCATATAAGATACTTCCCGAACCTTACGGTTCGCATAAATCTTCTGATGCGACTGAGCCGTACGAAGTCTCTCTGGGATAACTTTCACTTTCTCTATGGCATCCTGAACTAACTCTGTCGCCAATAGCCTAGCCTCGCCGGGCTCAAACCAACTGACTGGAGACCTACACCGTCTCCTATATAAAGCCTCATACGGCGCTATCTGAATGCTGGACTGATAACTATTGTTATTAGCAAACTTTGTAAGCGGCAATAACTCATCCCAAGAACCTCCGAAATCAATAACACAAACGCAACATATCCTTCAATATCTGTATAGTACGCTCGGACTGTCGGTCCGTCTGAGGACTGAAAGCTGTGCTCATCTAAATCTAAGTGCCCAACTTCCGATGAAAAGTCTTCAAGAACTGGGAAGAAAACTGAGTACCCCTGCCTGAGACGATAGAAACTGGGACCCCATGCAACCGTAAAATCTCACGGACGAAAATCTCTGCCAACCGCTTCGAAGAATAGGTGGTACACACCGGAATAAAATGCGCAGACTTGGTCAGTCTATCCACAATCACCCAAATAGAATCAAAGTTCCTCGAGGTACGAGGGAGATCACTCACAAAGTCCATAGTAATCTTCTCCCATTTCCACTCTAGGATATCCATCTGCTGAAGTACACCACCTGGTTTCTGATGCTCATATTTGACCTGCTGACAATTGAGACACCTAGCCACATAACTCACAATGTCCTTTTTCATTCTCCTCTACCAATAATGCTGACTCAATTCCTGGTACATCTTTGTGGCACCCGGATGAATAGAATACAGCGAGATGTGGGCCTCCTCTAGTATCATCTCTCGGAGCCCATCCACATTGGGCACGCAAATTCGGCCCTGCATTCGCAACACACCATCGCTACCAATAGTCACATCTCTGGCATCATCATGCTGAACTCCGTCCTTCAGGACAAGCAAATGCAGGTCATCATACTGGCGCTCCCAGATGCGATCATACAAAGAAGACCGAGAAACCACACAAGCCAACACCCGGCTGGGCTATGAAATATCTAGCCACACCATCCAATTGGACAAGGCCTGGACATCAACTGCAAGGGGCCTCTCCCCAACTGGAATGTATACCAAGCTACCCATAATCACCACCATCCGGCTCAAAGCATCGTCCACTACATTGGCCTTCCTCGGATGATACAATATGGTAATATCATAGTCCTTAAGTAACTCAAGCCATCTCCGCTGTCTCAAATTCAGATCTTTCTACTTGAACAAGTGCTGAAGGTTGCGATGATCCGTATACACCTCACAAGATACCCCATATAGATAGTGCCTCCAAATCTTCAAGGCATGAACTATAGCAGCCAACTCTAAGTCATGAACATGGTAGCTTTTCTCACGGGGCTTCTCGGAAAGCATATGCAATCACTCTACCCTCCTACATCAGAACACATCCAATACCAATCCTCGAAGCATCGCAATATACCGTATAAGAACCTGAAGCTGCTGGCAATACTAACACTGGATCTGTAGTCAACAATGACTTGAGCTTTTGGAAGCTTTCCTCATACTCATTAGACCACACAAATGGTGCATTCTTCTACGTCAACTTCGTCAAGGGCGAAGCAATAGATGAAAAACCCTGAACGAACCTGCGGTAATAACCCGCCAAACCGAGGAAACTCCAAATCTCAGAAGTTGAGGACGGTCTGGGCCAACTCTGCACCGCCTCGATCTTCTTTGGGTCAACTTGAATACCATCACTAGACACCACGTGTCCCAAAAATGCCACGGAACTGAGCCAGAACTCGCACTTGGAGAACTTTGCGTACAACTTCTCCTCTCTCAACCTCTGCAATACCACCCTCAAATGCCGCGCATGTTCCTCCTGGCTACGCGAGTAAACAAGAATATTATCAATAAACACAATCACAAAAGAATCCAGATACAACCGAAATACCTTGTTCATAAGGTGCATGAATGCTGCTGGGGCATTAGTCAGCCCAAATGACATAACAGAAACTCATAATGCCCATATCTCATCCTGAAAGCTGTCTTCATGATATCAGAATCCTTAATCTTCAACTGGTGATAGCCTGAACGGAGATCAATCTTAGAGAATACTTTTGCTCCCTGAAGCTGGTCAAACAAATCCTCAATACAGGGCAGTGGATACTTGTTCTTTATTGTCACTTTCTTCAACTGTCTGTAATCAATGCACATTCTCATTGTGCCATCCGTCTTCTTAACAAATAACACCGGTGCACCCCACGGTGACACACTCGGATGAATGAACTCCTTATTTAGGAGTCTTGCAGCTGCTCCTTTAACTTCTTTAGATCTCCTGGTGCCATACGATAGGGAGGAATAGAGATGGGCTGAGTGCCCGGCACCAAATCAATACCGAAGTCAATATCCCTGTACGGCGGCATGCCCGACAGGTCTGCTGGAAATACATTAGGAAACTCCCTCACCAAGAGAACCGAATCAAGACTAGGAGTCTCAGCTCCCACATCCCTCACGAATACTAGATATGATAAACATCCCTTCCCAACCATATGCTGGGCATTCAAGAAAGAGATTACCTTGCTGGGTACATAATCCGTTGAACCACGCCACACGATCCTCGGGATACCCGGCATAGCCAAAGTGACTATCTTGGTGTGACAGTCTAGAATAGCATGGCACAGTGATAGCCAATCCATGCCCAGAATAACATCAAAATCCACCATGCTCAATAGCAGCAAGTCGGATCGGGTCTGCAGACCCTCAATAGTAACAAGACAGGACCGATACACGTGGTCCACAATAATAGTATTACCCACCAGGGTAGATACATGCACATGCAACTCTAGACACCCTCGGGGTAGTTCCCAAATGATGAGCAAAGTAAGCAGATACATAAGAATATGTAGACCCGGGATCAAACAAAACAGAAGCATACCTGTGGAAAACTGAGATAAAACCTGTGATCACTACATCTGAAGCAACAACATCTCTCCTATCTGGGAGTGCATAAAAACGAGCCTGACCACCGCTCGATCGCTCATCCCTCCCGGGGCGGCCTCTAGATGACTGACCCCACCCCTAATAGACTGGGATGGTGCTGAAGTAGATGGAGAAGAAGAGGAGGGCTGATCCCTATGCTGAAACCTACCACCACGAAGTCGAGGACAATGTCTCTTCAAATGACCAAACTCCCAAGACTCGAAACAATCGCCTGAAGCTGGAGAAGGGGACAGAAGGGAACCCCTCGCCGTAGATGAACCCTGGGCTGACGAAGCGGGTGCAGAACTCTGAGCTGGGAGGGCACTGAGTGAAGACTGGTCCTGCTGGTGACCCTGACGGCCACGAACGAAAGAAGCTCCGCTTACTCTGGGCGGCCTGACTGAGAAGGTCTAAACGAGCGACCTCTGCCCTGATGAAACTGGCCCCTAGATGGAGCGCCACCATAACTGCCCGAACCTTAAGGCCTCTTGGCCTCCCTCTTCTCTCGCTCCTGACGGCGAGCCGTCTCAATATCGCGGGCTATATCCACCGCCTCCTCAAAGGTATGACTCAGGACCCTCTCTCGAGTGATCAAAATACGAATGGGATAAATGAGCCCGTCGACAAATCGTCTATTCCTATCCTCGTATGTCTGGACCATCCACGTAGTATAACGAGCTAACTCTGCAAATCTCATCTCATACTGCGTCACAGACATATCCCCCTAGCGAAGCAACTCAAACTGCCAGCGTAACTCCTCCCTCTGCGACCGAGGTACCCACTTCTCAAAAAATATAGTGGAGAACTCCTACCAAGATAACGGTGCTGACCCTGCCGGCCTACACCGCTCATATGCCTCCCACCAGGTGAAGGCTGCTCCTGATAACTGAAAAGTGGTAAAAGATACCCCATTAGTCTCCAAGATCCGTGATGTCCTTAGCATGCGTCGACACTTGTCGAGAAAACCCTGGGAATCCTCGCCCGGAACACCGTTAAAAGTTGGAGGTGAAAGTCTGCTAAACCTCTCCAGACGACAGTGCTTGTCATCTGGCATCACTGGTACCCTATGACCCTGAACGGGAACAACTGGCTGAACATGGGCAACTGGCTGAACTGGTGGTGCCTCTGGGGTCTGCAAACCTTGTGCACCCTGCTCTGGAGTGCGAGCTGCGGGGGTCTGATGACCACCCCCGGTCTTAGAAGTGGCCTTTGCAGTGGTAGCTGATACCACCTGAGCTAACCCGGTGCAAACGGATAAGATTTGAGCCAACGTCTCCTGGAGACCAGGTATCACAATGGGCACTGCCGGTGCCTGAGTAGGTGCTACTAGAGCCTCAACAACTAGGGGCTAATCCTGAACATGAGCAACATGTGGGTCAACTGGTACTGCCCCTGCTGCTCTACCACGAGCACGGCTATGTCCGCATCCACGGCCTCTAGCTGGTGGCAATGGTGACCGTCCACCTCGTTCGGTAGCACGAGTTCTCGTCATCTGTGAGAGAATAGAATATAGAAGTTTAGTTCTCGGAACAACAAAACCACACGAAAAGAGCTCAAGAATATGAAGTGTTTCCTAAAGGTTCTGCAGCCTCCCGAGGATAGATACGGACGTCTACGTACCGATCCGCGAAACTCTAGTAAACCGGCTCATAACTCGTGAGACCTAGCAACCGAGGCTCTGATAGCGATCGTGATGGCGCCCGGCCGCGAGGCTGGGCAAGCCCAACCAAACCACAACCAAGAATGGCATTCCAGCTCAAAAGAAACAATTTAAGATAACACAGCGAATTTAATATCAAACTCCCAACCAGGGATAGACAATACCAATGAAAATACAGCTGAGGAAGAACAATAATCCTCCCAAAACCGAGGAGTCACGATTCCAGAGCCTCTAACAAAACAAGGTACAAGTCTGAACAAGAAATGATACCAAAGTCTGACAAAATTGCAAAAAGAACAGGCTGATAGAGGCAGAGTAAGTGGTCCTGCGGACGTTGGGCAACTACCTCAATACTCTGAATAGCTCGGGTAATCAACAGCAGCAACACTAGATCTCTGGAGCACCTGGATCTGCACACAAGGTGTAGGGAGTATGGGGTGAGTCTACCAACTCAGTGACTAATAAGCATGTATAAAAACCCGAAGATAAAAAAAACACGAAATAACAAAAATGAAGTTATCTAGCAGTTCTATACTGTACCAGCCTCAGAGATATACAGATAAAGCGACGGCAAATAAATGCATGAGATGCAATGCAATGCATGAACACTGCCGAACGTGCAGCCCGATCCATTTGGGTACCCACACTCACTGTGGGGGTTCTGACTCTGGAGGGGCTCCTATAGTCTAAGCGCCATGTCATACGGTGCCAATAGTTACCACTGTTTCCACTACAATACACGGTGCCAAAAGTTACCACCGTTTCCATTTAAAAACATGGTGCCAATACTTACCACCGTTTCCATTTAAAAATACGGTGCCAATAGTTACCACCGTTTCCAAGAAATAATATACAGTCCAGAAAAATAGTGGGATAATGATCGTCAGCCCGAAATATCATTTAGGAATCATTTGAGTTTTCAAAACATAGATATACGGCTGAGTTTGCAAAAATAGTGTTAAAACCCTGGACTGAATTAAAATAATATGCAAATCATGCTAACTCTGATATATCAATCCCTCAAGGATTCTACAAGTCGGCACAAGGCCCCAAACATGGCTTCAAGACCTGATACCATCACTATAGTATGCGAAGCAATCGCCAACATAGCATAATTTATCCCTCGGATTGGACCGAGTCACAATTTCCAACATATACGACCCCGCACTAATCATGGAGTGCGTGTCTAGCCTCATAATAGCGTCACAATGTGATATACAGGGGTTTCAAACCCTCACGTCATCATCTACACCCATTACTCACCTCAAGCCGGCCGCAAATTAGCTCGAAATGCTTTTCCCTCGAGAATCAACCTCCGCGGATGCCAAATCTGATAAAAACCAATAAGAATACACAATATTCTAATGGAACATAACCCAATCGAAATAACTCGAAACACACCCAAAAACACTAAGTTGGCAAAACCCGAGCCCCGGGCCCATTTCTCAAAAAATTATAAAATTCATATTTTCAGAATCCTCGTCTCGCCACAAGTCCGTACATATAAAATTCATCAAAATCGGAGCACAATTGCTCCTTCAAATCTCTAATTTTCATTCAAAATTCCAAGCTCTAGTTCTTCCCCAAGTTAATTTGATTCAAGAAATTTAAGGGCTAATATCATGTTTATAAGATGTTTTGAGTCCATAAAACTTACCTCTAATTAATTCTCTTCAAATCCCTCTTTAATTTGCTCCAAAAGCTCACCAAAATGTCCAACAATGGAGGAAATATGAATAAGCTCGCGGAAGAGATGTTTTACACTTAACTGAACTGCCCAGGTGCCTATCACTACGCGAACGCAAAGCACCATCGCGTTCGCGATGACCAAAATTCCACCTACCAAAATCTGCCCTTCGCGAACGCGGCTCAATCATGCGAACGCGAAGGCCCTGGGTCCTACACCTACGCGAACGCGAAGACAAAATACCAGGCCTCCCAAATTTCCTCTACGTGTTCGCGACTCACCCATGGGAATGCGAAGAGTACTTCTCTACAACACCAACAGCTGTGCACCAGCTTTCTTCCAAGTCCAATAATAGCCCGGTTAACCCTTCGAATCACGCCGAGGCCCCCAATGTCACCAACATGAAAATTTACCTCATCCAAACTTGCTCGGGCCATAAAACCACTAACATTAACATCAAAATCAGCAAATTCCTCAAATTCAAGCCTAAGTCAAACTAGAACTTTTCCAAATTCGCATTTGATCCAAAACCCGACCTAAAACTTCCGAATGATCTAAAAATTTGCACATATATCCAAAATCAACTAATGGAGATACTGCAACTGTCGTAATTCCATTCCGACCCCCAGATCAAAATCTCACCTATCAACCGGAATTTGCCAAATTCGAACTTAGGCTCTTACTCACAAGTCAACGTCCGTTTGACTTTTCCAACTTATGTTTTCTTTATACAGACTATTTGTCTCAATTTCAACCAAACTCTGATCGAATCACTTCAAACTCACCAAACACATATATCAACACACGGGAAAACATAATACGGGGATAACGAGGCTGAAATACAAAAGACGACGGGTCGAGTCGTCATAGTTGGTTTCGCCACTCACCGTCTTTTTAAGTTATTATCGAAAATATTTTATAAACCAACATCCACTAATATAATAGAGCTGGTAAATTTAAGATTTTAACGTTGAAAATTTTACTTTTAATAATTTTGGTTGATTTTTCCAAAAAGAAAAAGTTAAAATTTAAAAATAAATAGAGTTGCCAAGATCATTTCTAGGCATATTATTGAAGCAAACTAGATTGTATTATCACTTTTAGCTCGCGCTAGAAATTATGTACATGTAATATCCAAAAAAGTATATGAAATTTGTATAATTATCGTATATTAACATACAATACATATATATATATATATATATATATATATATATATATATATATATATATATATATATATATATATGGACTTTTTCCTATCTATACCATATATCAAACCTTATTACCAAAAGTATTCATAGTTTGTTATTTACCGTGTTGTCTCCATTTTTTCTACAAATTATATACCAATCCAAAATAGGTAGATTTTTCCATAAATAACGTGCTAAAATGAAGCACCTGATCTGCGTGATTCAGTCAATATTAAATACAAAATTTAAACGGAAGGAGATCTCAAAGTTCAAAAAATCCGTTCTTCCATATATTTTCCACCATTGATAGCCATTAAAAAGTTTGGAAGCTTTTGAATTCAAATTTGGGTTTTCAAAAATCATTATTTGTTTGGATTGGATGTTGTTGTAAATAATTCGGAATATGTTTATGAGTTTATATCTCAATTTTGAGGGGTTTTGGTGAAGATTAGATTTGGTTTTAACTGAATTTCACATTGAAACTCGTCGAAGAAGAAGAAGAAGAAGAAGAAGAAGAAGAAGAAGAAGAAGAAGAAGAAGAAGAAGAAGAAGAAGAAGAAGAAGAAGAAGACGAAGAAGAAGAAAGAAGAAGAAATATTTCCAGAAATTGTAGATAAGTTTTAGATAAGTATAAATTATAGATAAATTGTAGAAATGTAGATAAATTGTAGATAAATTATAGATAATTTGTAGATAAATTGTAGATTGGAAAGACTAAAACTTCTACAAGTCTTCTACAATTATGTCGAAAATACCAATTATGCTACAATTGAAATGTGAATTGGGATATTAAAATTCAATGTATTTAGTTTGTAGATATCTTGTAGATAAAATTTCTATAAATAAACTGCAAATCAGTTTACATGTGTATAAAGCAGTATTTGTTTTTAAGAGTATCTACAAAATTACTACATTTATACTACAATTAAACTATAATATTGTGTTAAAAAAAAATGTTGGCAACAAAATTTGCTCTTCATCTAAAACAAGTTTCCAGAATTCACTATCCTCCGATGAGGACTTCTTCTATTCAGCTTCGACGGGCACCCTTTTATAAATAATAAAAATCACAGATTGCACCAATAACACATACGAGGAGGATGGTGTATTCGAGCTACAAGAAAGAATGACCACAGCGGGTTGACTTTGAGTTATAGTTTGAAACTATAACTGAAGGTAAATCGTGGTGGTGGGGGTGGGAGGAGAGAGAGGCGGGTAAACAAAATAAAGTGAAAATACTCCTAAAATTACGCCTTGAATAAATGAAGCAATAGTTATACCCATAATTTGAATTATGATATATAAATGGTAATTTGGTATGCTTAAATGTAATTAAAACAATCCTTGAACAATGAAGGTAATAAGGTTTGGTATATGGTATAGGTATGTAAAAATCCTACATATATATATATATATATATACACACACACAAAATAACATACAAATTTTACATATTTTTTCAGCTATTATTTTTACAGCGGCTATACAATGTCATTTTCTCATTGAAAACTGGCACAGAAAGGGATATTTTCAATGTTAAAATTTTAGAAGACATTATCTAAAAATGAGAAATTAAAGTGATAATTTGCGTTTTCCAATAAAAGGAGAAGAAACGTTTTGCTTCGGAGCAAAAGATTCGCTTCATGAATCAGAATTGGTTAACATTGTTAGTTTTTGAATAACATTCTGCCAGTGAGACTAAAGGTGCTCTACTTTAGTATACTTAAGGGACTAAATAAGCTCAAGTTATATTTGAGGGATTAAAATACACCTACCCTAAAAAATAAAGGACAATATTGGTCAAAAACTCCTCAAAATTACCTGAATCTGGAATAATCCGTTATAATACAGGTAGGAAAAAAATAACGCCAACTATTCTTTTTATGATGCAACTATTCTCAATTTTTTTTAAATTGCTAAGACACACAACATACTACCTGAGATCTCCATTTATAAAAGATGTGCGAGTATTTATCATTCACTCCATTTATAAAAGATGTGCGAGTATTTATCATTTACTCCATTGTGTATAGAATATAATTTGCAAAGATATAATGTTTAATCCTGTTCCTAAGGATACCCTTAAATTGTAATAGAGAACGACCATTTCGTCATCTGCCAATATTGTATTTACACAATGTTAGAATTTAGGTGGAATAAACCATAAGATATTCTCAGAGAATAAATAATCTTCGTGTTCGATCAAGTCTATCACATGTGACATTGGGCAAGTTGCATCAGGAGCTAATTAGAATTGGCACGCTACAATCTCAAACAAAAACTGCTATTCTTCAAAAGTAACTTTGCGATAATTACTCACTACAAAAATTTCCGGCAAAAGCGATCAAAAAATAGCGATTAAATTTGGTCTATGAGAAAAAGCGATCAAAGTTGATCGTTAAACTAGCAAAAATAATAAAATAAATTGTGGAAACAAAATAGCGACCAAGGTTGGTCGCTAAAATAATAAAAATATTGACTGGCTTGATCAGACTTGCCTGGTCAAACTTATACTGAGATTAGCGACCAAAGTTGATCGCCAAAGTGGGACCCGCTTACAAAATTTTACTAATTATATCATTATTTTGAAAAAACTATAAAATAAAGGTATAAGTAATATAAAATTGGCGATCAAACTTGGTCGCTAAATAAAGGAAAGAAAGGTAGAGACCAATTTTGGTCGCTTAACTGGGTCCCAGTTATTCAATTTTAATAATTATATTATTAATTTAATAATTATATTGGAATATAATGATTTAAATTTAGCGGCCAACTTTGGTCGCTAATCTAAATTCATGAATAAATAGCGACCACAATTGGTCACTATTCTGGTCAACAATGGTCAAAATTAAAAATTACTTTTGTGTTTACTATGCAAATAAAATAAATGTAAGTCGTTAATACTTTTGTAATACAAGGAATGAATAGTACTACGAAGCGGGCGTGTGTGTCTATATATACAATATATGTACTTACGCTATACTATGCACTAAGTATAAGTGTATGAGGTAATACCGTATCAAATACAGCTTACATATATACATAATATGTACTTACGTTATACTATGCACTAAGTATAAATGTATGAGATAATACCGTATCGAATACAACTTATATGTATATAATATATGTACTTACGCTATATTATGCACTAAGTATTAATGTATGATGTATTACCGTATCGAATACAGCTAATATGTATATAATATATGTACTTACACTATACATGCACTAAGTATAAGTGTATGAGGTAATATCGTATCAAATGCAACTTATATATATACAATATATGTAATTACGCTATATTATGCTCTAAGTATAAGTGTATGAGGTAATACTGTATCGAATACGACTTATAAATATATATATACACACACACACACACAATATATGTACTTACGCTATGCTATGCACTAAGTATAAGTGTATGAGGTAATACCGTTTCGAATATAGCTTATATATAGACAATATATGTACTTACGCTATACTATGCACTAAGTATAAGTGTATGAGGTAATATCGTATCGAATACAGCTTATATATATATACAATATATGTAATTACACTATATTATGCTCTAAGTATAAGTGTATGAGGTAATACCGTATCGAATAATATATATATATATATATATATATATATATATATATATATATATATATATATTTACACACACAATATATGTACTTACGCTATACTATGCACTAAGTATAAGTGTATGAGGTAATACCGTATCGAATACAGCTTATATGTATACAATATATGTACTTACGCTACTATGCACTAAGTATAAGTGTATGAGGTAATACTGTATCAAATACAGCTTATATATATATATATATAAAAATATATATATATACACCTATATATATATATATATCTATATATATATATATATATATATATATATATATATATATATATATATATATATACGATATATGTACTTACACTATACTATGCATTAAGTATAAGTGTATGAGGTAATACCGTATCGATTGCAGCTTATATATATATATATACACAATATATTTAATTACGCTATATTATGCACTAAGTATTAATGTATGAGGTATTACCGCATCAAATACAACTTATATATTCAATATATGTGATTACGCTATATTATGCACTAAATATTTGTGTATGAGGTATTACCGCATCGAATACAGCTTATATATATACATATACATACATATATATATATATATATATATATATATATATATATATATATATATATATATATATATATATATATATATATATATATATATATATATATATATATATATATAAAATATGTGCTTACGATATATTATGCATTAAGTATAAGTGTATGAGATAATACCGTATAGAATACAGCTTATAAGTATACAATATATGTACTACGCTATACTATGCACTAAGTATATGTGTATGAGATAATACCGCATCGAATACAGCTTATATATATATATATATATATATATATATATATATATATATATATATACAATATATGTACTTACGCTATTCTATGCACTAAGTATAAGTGTATGAGATAATACCGCATCGAATACAGCTTAGATATTTACAATATATGTACTTACGCTATCATTGTAGCTAATGAGATCAACAATTGATCAAAGACACACCTTATCAGGTACTGTATCAGAGTTATTCTCCGTATCCAAGCTCATCCCAAGTAAGAGTACCGCGAAGAGGTTGACGATATTATTAGATATGCAATGGAACTTCCACCAAGAATAACTAAGATACAATACCTGGTAGAATGTGCCTTTAATTGTATTTCTCATAATAGAGACAATGATGATGAGAAGGTAATGTCATGTATTTCAAATAGTGATGGTGTAGGTAGGAATTTAGTATTTCCTAAGTAGATAAAAGAAGAGCTTATAGAGTAATTCTGTACTTCATTTTCCATGAGGAAAAGAAGTTTGATTTAGAGTGACAAGGATGATGAAGACGGAATGTGTTCTGTTGGTCCTGGCAGTTCCCAAAAAATGGGGATCGTAAGACTATATGATGACAGAGATCATATGAAGTTTTGTTCTAAATTTTCTTTCAAGTCTGATCCAACAAGTTTAATGTAATAATTGTATTTGTTCGGATTCAGACACTGATTTGACCAATAAAAGTATGAAAATACTCTTAAAAAATGTTTTCAGGGTATTTCCATACTTTTGTTGGTCAAATTAGTCTCTGAATCCGAAAAAATATCACAATTATCACATTAAACTTGGTGGATCAGACTTGAAAGAAAATTTTGAACAAAAGATCCTATAATCTTTGTCATCATAAAGTCTTATGATCCCTGCTTTATAGGAACTGACATGACCAATGTAAAACATTCCGTCTTCATCTACGTTGTCACTATCAATCAAACTTCTTTTCCTCTTGGAAAGTGAAGTAGAGAATTTCTCTATAACCGCTTTTATCTACTTAGGAAATGTTAAATCCTACCTACACCATCACGTTTTTGAAACACATGTTGTTGCCTTCTTATTATCATTGTAGGTAATGAGATAAACAATTGATCAAAGACACACTCTGTCATGTACCGTATCCAAGTTATTCTCTGTATCAAAGTTCATCCCGAGTAATAGTACCACAAGGATTATCACCAAAGCAACCAGACAACTTTAGATGCCAATGAAGCAACATGAGCTATTCAATGAAACTCGTATTGTAAAGAAGAAGAAAGAGACTGATTCAGAAAGGAGGGTCGAGCCTCGACTACATACATGTAGGTTTTTTACTTTACGTTAAATATTTTTATTTGCCTTTATATATATTTTGAAATACTAATTCAATATAATTTTTCATACAGGTTCAATTCGCTTCACAGCTGACGTGGGAGAATTCATACTCAGTCAACCACCTAATGAACCGAGCGAGGCAATCCAACTTCAGACAAGGATGCTGAAAGAACAATCCTTCAGTACTTTATGTACTATTGTGTTAGTTCTAATGTGTTAGAACTAATTTATTATTATGTTAGAACTAATTTACATTGTGTTAGTACTATTGTGATTGAACTAATTTACGTACCAAATTAGTATTGTGTTAGTTCTCTTTAGTTCGAATGGGCTTGTAATAAGCCTTAACTTAGTTTTGTTAGCTTAATGTATTGGTTCTATTGAAGTTGATTCTTTGTTGCTTTTAATTGCTTTTTATTGTTGTTGTTGTTGGCATAAAATGTCTATTTAGGAAATTGGTATGACTAGCAGGTGGTGTAGCTGCAGAAACAGGTTGTTTCTGGCAAAATAATACGCAAAAAAGCGACCAAAGTTGGTCTCTATTTGGTCACTTTTCAAGTACAATTTTTTTTCTAGAGAATAGAGACCAAGTTTGATCGCTATTTTCCCAGATTTCTTCAAAAAGAGACCAAGTTTGGTCGCTATTTCTTTAAAAACAACAAAAATTCTGGTGATATGGTCGCTATTTATTAAAAATAAATTAAATTTATGTATTTAGGGATCAACGTTGTGTAAGATATATGGATTTATATCTAGATATATGGACTTATATCTACATACATATGAACTATATATGGATAAATTATATGTTATGTGCTATCTTTTGGTTTGGCCTAATTTTGTGGTCTTATGGACATTATGTTTAGGGGGCCAATGTGTTGTCATATAAAGTGTAGGACTAATGTATAGATACCCAAAAGGGTAACCTTGGTTAATGATGGGCTAACTAAGGTTACATATATGTAACCATGGTTATATGCTTGTGACTCTTGAGTTATGTAACTCTTGTGACTCTTGGGTTATGTAACTCATGAAGTTATAAAGTGGGGGTTATGGTTCCCACACTAGTGCAAGACAAGACTCTTCTTCCTCCCATTGAATCAAGAGCCAAAATACTCCATTGTTGTCTTGCAAATAGTGTGGAAAACCATAAACCATTTTGATCATTGTCATAACACTATTATTGTGAACCTTTCATATATTGTTTTAGTCTTGTGGATTCATACTTGTGGTGATATACAACTTCAAGAAAACTTGAAGGAAGGCTATTGGAGTTCACAAGAAGATAAGGACAATCATCAATAGGAGGTTCAACATTTCCACATATGGATTCAGGTTAGCTTCGCTCATGTAGTTTAATTCCGGATTATTCAATATGAAGGTTGTTATATTTAGTTAGAATAATAATCCTAACAATTGGTATCACAGCCACCCTTCATTTTTGGATAATTTGGATGTTCATAAGATTCATGTTATGTTAGGATTCATGTTTAAGTTTAATTAGAATTTTGTTTATGAAATTCTACCATGAAATAGCATGATTTTATGAATGTTATGTTTTGTTGTAATTTGATGTTTTAATATCATGTTAAAACATTGTAAATAGCATGATTTTAGTTGGTTAACAACATGTTTTTTTCTTTTAGGATTCATGTTGAAAATCATGTGTTATTCAAAAAAAATTTTTTGGTCACTGCCTCAAGACAATCGATTGTTACCTTACACAATCGATTGTCTTTGACGTTTAAAATTCTGGCAGTTTTTTGGAACACCAGAATAATCGATTGTATATTCTATTCAATCGATTGTTCTGGTCCAGTGAGTTGAAACGTTTTTTATTTATACCATACAATCGATTATCTATTGTAGACAATCGATTGTAATGGTCCAGAAACTTAAAAATTTTTTTCAAAACCAAAATAATCGATTGTCTGATTTTGACAATCGATTATGTTGGTCCAGTAACTTATCAAATTTTCTTAAAACCACAATAATCGATTATATGGTTTTGACAATCGATTATGTTGCCAAAACAATCGATTGTCTGGTTTTGACAATCGATTGTGTTGGTCCAGTAGATGAAAATTTTTTTTTCCATGCCAAAGATAATCGATTGTCTATTGCATACAATCGATTATTTTTGTCCAGTAAGGTTAAAAACGTTTCAACTCTCTTAAGTTTCAGTGAATGTTAATTGTTTTAAAGTCCATCAATTCTAAATTTATATGGAATTGTCCTATAAAGTAAACAACAATTAATATTCAAGTGTTACATATCAACATATGTAACATATTAAGTTGAGATTCATAATAAGGCTTAAGGAACTAAAGTTTATAGCATCTAATATTTTAATTATTCAATTGAAGCATATGTTGCCAAAGTAACCTCTATTGTGTAGATTGATTAATTTTAAAATATAAGATGACTGTGGATGTTAGTCTTTCATGCGTTTAACACCGGCCCAAAGGAAGGTGTTATTTGGAGGGAATTCGAACATGCTTGTGGTGGTAAATATGAGACAATTATTTGGTTTTCCATGTGAATATTAAATCGGCCCAAAGGAAGGTTTAATATTTGACAGGAGTTTATTGTCTATGTTTGATCACTACACCAAGAGTACCACTTACAAGTTGTTTTTCTGTCCAAAGACTAAAATCAATGTTGTGCTAGGTATCTTGTAATGGGAATGCCTAATTTTGAATCTATAAAGTTAAAGTTCAAGTATTTGTAAGCATGTATTCAGTAATCCTTTTGTTCTATTTTCAGTAAATTCTTCTGCTTCTACGATCTCTGCCAACATCAATAGCATCCTTGTGCTTAACGGCACTAACTTTAAGGAATGGAAAGAGAACGTCATGATCGTTCTCGGTTGCATGGATCTTGACCTTGCTCTTCGGATTGAGCAACCTACTCCTCTTGAGGATACATCCTCTCCTGATGAAAAGAGAGCGATGGAGAAGTGGGAACGCTCGAATCGCATGAGTCTAATGATCATGAAACGTGCAATTCCAGAATCATTCAGGGGCACTATGAATGATGAACCTAATGCCAAAGTTTTCCTTGAAAACCTCGAACAGCGTTTTATTCAAAACGAAAAGGCGGAAACAAGTACACTATTAAGTAAACTTGTTTCCATGAGGTATAAGGGCAAGGGAAACATTCGGGAGTACATTTTAGAAATGTCTCATCTTGCTTCGAAACTTAAGTCACTCAAGCTGGATTTACCTGAGGAACTGCTTGTGTACTTTGTTTTGATATCTCTTCCTGCACACTTTAATCAGTTTAAGGTTAGTTACAACTGGCTGAAGGAGAAATGGACTCTTAATGAGCTCATTTCACATTGTGTGCAAGAAGAGGAACGGATAAAGCAAGATAAGACTGTCAGTGCTCATTTGGCATCCTCTTCTAAGGAAACTAAGAAGAGGAAAGGTAAGGAAGTTGCGGTTGCAAGGCCCAAGATTAAGCAACATAAGGAACCTAAGGTTGAAATCACTGAATTAGGTTGCTTTCTCTGTAAGGGGACTGATCATGTGAAGAAAGATTGTACCAAGTACCATGCCTGGCGTGCGAAAAATGGTACATTTCTTTCTCTTGTTTGTTCGGAAGTTAATTTAATTTCGGTACCTAAGGATACTTGGTGGGTAGATTCTACTGCTACTACTCACATAAGTATATCAATGCAGGGTTGCCTGAACTGCCGAAAACCAAATGATGGTGAAAGATACATCTATGTGGGTGACGGCAAGAAGGTGCCAGTTGAAGCTATTGGCAAATTTAGGCTGTTGTTTAAGACCGGTTTTCATTTAGATTTGGATGAGACTCTTATTGTACCGTCTTTTAGACGGAACTTAATTTCAGTTCCCCAATTGGACATATCTGGTTATAAATGTACATTTGGGGATAATAAAGTTAGTCTCTTTCAGAGTTCAAATCTTATTGGTACTGGTGTTTTATCAACATTTGATAGCTTATATTTGGTTGATACAATAACTTCAAATAATGAAACTTTGCATACAAGTTTAAGTGGTACCAAAAGAAAATTAACTAATGAGAATTCTATTTCACTCTGGCATAAACGTTTGGGTCACATATCTATTCAAAGAATTCAGAAACTCGTGTCAGATGGAATTCTTGATTCTCTTGATTCCTCAAATTCGGATATTTGTGTTGAGTGTATCAAGGAAAAACAAACAAACAAGACGAGATTAGGTGCTAAGAGAGCTTCGGACGTCTTAGAATTGATACATACGGATATTTGTGGGCCATTCCCTACTCCTTGTAGGAATGGTCAACAATAATTTATCACATTCATAGACAATCACTCTCGTTATGGGTACCTATATCTTATTCATGACTAAGCATTAAAAACTGCAACTTATATTCTAAATAGAGTTCCAACTAAAGCTACAATCAAAACCCCTTATGAACTTTGGACTGGGCATAAACCCAGTATTCGGCATTTTCACATTTGGGGTTGTCCAGCTGAGGCAAGGCCTTATAGGCCGAATGAAAAGAAACTGGATGCTAAGACGGTTAGTAGCTATTTTGTTGGATACTCTGAAAAAAATCCAGGGGTTTTAAGTTTTATGATCCCACTTCTAGAACTATTTTGAGACGGGTAATGCTAGGTTCTTTGAGGATATTGAGTTTGGGGGGTGGGAAGATAAAGTTGTTAGAGATTTTGTCTTTGAGGAAGAACATGTGTCTTTCCCTCAAGTTGTTGATCTTGGTCTTTCTGACTCGGATCACACAACTCCAGTTCAAGACAATCTCGAAAATCTTCCCCATCAGGACCCTGATATAACTAATGAAATCAAACTCAACAACCTCAAGAAACTGAAATGCCATTAAGGAGATCCACTAGAGAGAGGAGAAATGCAATTTCGGATGATTATGTAGTATTTCTCCAAGAACAAGAAAGTGATATTGGACTTGAGGAAGATGATCCAATCAACTTCCGTCAAGTCAATAAGTGTTCTAACTCTCAAAAGGGGATTGATGCCATGAATGATGAGATGAAGTCTATGAGCGATAATGACGTTTGGGAGCTTGTTACATTGCCCGAAGGTACGAAACCTATTGGTTGTAAATGGATTTTTAAAACCAAAAGGGATTCAGGGGGCAATGTTATTAAGTACAAAGCTCGTCTTGTCGCAAAAGGCTACACTCAGAAGGAAGACATTGATTATAAAGAGACTTTCTCTCCAGTTTCATCGAAAGACTCTTTCAGGACTATAATGGCATTAGTAGCACATTTTGATCTTGAGCTTCATAAAATGGATGTTAAGACAGTTTTTCTCAATGGTGACATTGAGGAAACTATTTATATGGTGCAACCTGAAAACTTTGTTTCGGATGAATCGGAGAAGAAGGTTTGCAAATTAAAGAAATCCATCTATGGGCTCAAGCAAGCTTCTCGTCAATGGTATTATAAGTTTCATGCAGTCATTACATCTTTTGGTTTTGAACCGAATATTGCTGATGACTGTATATACCATAAGTTCAGTGGGAGTAAGTATATTTTTCTGGTTTTATATGTCGATGACATACTGCTTGCCTGTAACGATATAGCGTTATTACTTGAAACTAAGAAATTTCTTTCAAAGAAATTTGAAATGAAAGATCTTGGTGAAGCTTCTTTTTTATTAGGAATTCAGATTCTACGAGATCGCTCCAAAGGTGTTCTCGGTCTGTCACAAAAGGGCTATATCGATAAGGTTCTGAAAAGATTTGGTATGCATGATTGTAAACCAGGCAACACCCCTGTTGCTAAGGGAGGCAAATTTAGTCTCAAACAGTGCCCAATTAATAATTATGAAATTTCGGAAATGCAGAAGACGCCTTATGCTTCGGCTGTAGGTAGTCTGATGTATGCTCAGGTATGTACACGACCTGATATAGCATACATTGTTGGGATGTTAGGCAGATATCTTAGCAGTCCGAAAATGGACCATTGGTTGGCAGCCAAAAGGTCATGAGGTACTTACAGAGAACAAATGATTACATGCTTACATATCGGAGTTCGGACCAGCTTGAGATCATCGGGTATACCGACTCCGATTTTGCCTTTATGTTAATAACAACAGTAATTTGACGAAAGCAAAACATAAGGACGTCAAATTTCGGGATGTTAAAGAAAGAGTACAAAATGGACAATTGTGCATTGAGTACATAAGTACAAACTCCATGCTTGCGGATCCGCTCACTAAGGGATTGACACCAAAAGTATTTCATGAGCATATTGCTTGTATGGGTGTCAAATCAGATAAGGATTATGTATTTTAGTGGGAGTTTGTATTGCACATTTATTTATTGTTCATTATATTCAGAAATTCAGTAATTCAGTTATATCTGCGCAGATATTCAGTTTTAAAGTTTTTGTACTCTTACAGTTTATGTTTGATCTCAATAAAGAGAACCAGTTGGAAATAGACATTCTATTGACCACACTTTATGTTATTTCCATGCTACATACCTACACTTGATCCATGTCGTTGGTTATATTGATATACGTGATCTATGATTGATTCTAGTTAAGAATGAGTAACTAAGAGCTCTTAGGTCGTATGTTGGTATGATTGATGGACGGGATTGTTCATGACAATTTATTGTGATAGCAATTTTGAGCTCATAAGGTTATAATGTAACATATAATGCTAAGGTTTGTGCATATGTATGTGTATCTCGTCCAAGTGGGAGATTGTAAGATATATGGATTTATATCTAGATATATGGACTTATATCTACATACATATGAACAATATATGGATAAATTATATGTTATGTGCTATCTTTTGGTTTGGCCTAATTTTGTGGTCTTATGGACATTATGTTAAGGGGGCCAATGTGTTGTCATATAAAGTGTAGGACTAATGTGTAAATACCCAAAAGGGTAACCTTGGTTAATGATGGGCTAACTAAGGTTACATATATGTAACCATGGTTACATGCTTGTGACTCTTGAGTTATGTAACTCTTGTGACTCTTGCGTTATGTAACTCATGAAGTTATAAAGTGGGGGTTATGGTTCCCACATTAGTGCAAGACATGACTCTTCTTCCTCCCATTGAATCAAGAGCCAAACTACTCCATTGTTGTCTTGCAAATAGTGTGGAAAACCATAAACCATTTTGATCATTGTCATAACACTATTATTGTGAACCTTTCATATATTGTTTTAGTCTTGTGGATTCATACCTGTGGTGATATACAACTTCAAGAAAACTTGAAGGAAGGCTATAGGAGTTCACAAGAACATAAGGACAATCATCAAAAGGAGGTTCAACATTTCCACATATGGATTCAGGTTAGCTTCCGCTCATGTAGTTTAATTCCGGATTATTCAATATGAAGGTTGTTATATTTAGTTGGAATCATAATCCTAACACGTCGATCGCTAAATTAATAAAATAAATAAATAATTGAAATCAACTGCACCACATCCTTTGGCGGTGACCTTGCTGCCTTAGTACTGTACTGCCAATTTTTATGCAAAATTCAAAATTTATTGCTTCCCTTTACGTTTAAAAAAGAAAAGATAAAGAAACTACTCGTAACTCGTAGTAATAAATATTCAACAAAATAGAGAGAGCACCAAAAGCAGTGGTTTCAGGGAGAAAAATGTTAGATAGGAAGAGAAAAGCCTGGAAAAATATTTGCTCTTAAGTATTAAGCATTGCTTGGACCGAGTTAAGTAAAGACTGGCTATGACACTCATTACTCTTACTCTTGGCCTCTATGTTTACTCTTCTGTTTATTTAATAAAAACAGCCATCTATAATATTTTTTTCATTTTTGAAAAAACAAATTGTCAGTAATTAAGCAATATTCAGATGCTGACTACTGATTGTGACATACTAGCTTTTTATCTTTTTTTTTTTCATTTCCTTTATAGTGGCATTTCAGTGCGATCTTACTACATGCAATCATCCACCTAACTCTTTGGTTATTCAATATCTGTAAAACATCTGATTTTTCCTAAAGGAGCATCTCATGATCTTTCCCAAGTTCTATTTTTGTTGACAGGATTGATACAGCTCTGTCCTCTTATTCAAGAAACATATATATATATATATTAAGTTGCAAAAGTTGATAAAAAGAATAATATATACGTTAATTTTGATGTGATGTATACCATAAGGAACTTTTAATTTATGCTAATGTCTTTTCATTTTATGGTAAGAATAAGTTATTCTCTTTTTTAATTTGTGCTAAGGTCTTTACTTAGCTCAGATTAATAGTATCATCTCTAAACTATGCTTGGTCTTAATTACCCCTCTTAATTTGGTTTTTTGAGGGTCACTACCCTCTGGACGCTGATGTGACAAAAAGTGTAGGTGCACTCGTCTTCAATATGGATATTTTATGTCTATGTGACATTTTTTTGAAAAAAAAATATTTTTTATCTTTTTAAAAATATTCTAAGATAATTTTTTCGAATAAATTTTTTAATAAAACTTGACTATAACTACATTATGTTGGCAAAATATTTTTATTTGTCCAAAAATAATTAAATTTAGTTAATCTTTTTTTAAATTTGACCAAAAAATAAAAATTTATACAATTAAAATAAATAGTCAATGCATCTAAAAAGTTATACAAAATACATAATTAAAATAAATAATCATTTCATCAAAAGAAGAAATAAAAAGAGTGTACAATTGCAACTCTTTATATTTCTTCTTTTGATGCAATGACTATTTATTTCAACTGTGTATTTTCACCCTCACCGTAATTTATATATATATATATATATATATATATATATATATATATATATATATATATATATAATAATAGCCATAATAATTAATTTCAAACTATCTTTTATTACTTTTTAGATACCTTGACTATTTATTTCAACTATATAAATCTTTATTTTCAGGTCAAACTCAAAAAAAAAAGATTTTACTAAAACTTTAATATTTTTGGCCAAATAAAAATATTTAGCCTAAATAATATCGTTCTATCCAAGTTTTAATATAAATTATATTCAAAAAAATTATCTAAAAAGTAATATTCTTCAACGGGTAAAAATATTATTTTTTTTAAAAAAGGCACATAGATAAAAATTCCTCGTGGCAGGTGAGTGTACCCACATTTTTTACCACATCAGCGTTTTAGGGGGTAATGATTCTCAAAAGATCAAGTTGAGGGAGGTAATTAAGACCAGACATAGTTTGAGGAGAATACTAATAATCTAAGCCAAATTTATGGGTGATTTAAGGTATTTTGCCTAAAAAAAAAAAGATATACGTTAATTTTGATGTGATGTATACCATAAGGAACATTTAATTTGTGCTAATGTCTTTTCATTTTCTTCCTATGTGCCGAGGGTCGATTGGAAACAGCCTTTCTGCCCTTTCGGGTAGGGGTAAGGCTCGTCTACATATTACCCTCCCCAGACCCCACCCGATGGAAGTATACTGGGTAGTTGTTGTTGTTGTTGTTGTTGTTGTTGTCTTTTCATTTTCTGGTAAGGTACAAAGTTATTCTCTTTTTTACCTTCAACGTGTTGCCAAGGAATAGTTGACAATTTTAACCCAAACTCATTTTAATCCGTCCAAAATTAGCTCAACTAGCTCATTTGATGCCTCTACTTATGATGTGCTTCCATATAAGTGCGACTTTTCATAAGTTGTTCTTTATGTCGCCATCTGCAGTGGCGACTTACAGTGACGACTTTTGTGGCGACCTTTTTAATCGTCATGAAGGGTATTACTTTGTGTACCTAAAATCTATTTTGTGGATATTTGTTTACTTTTTTCTGGCTATGTCTATCGCCGCAAAGCTATCTCCCAGCATATAATCAATTGAGCTATGAACTATATATAAAATGAAAGTTCCCTGAATTTAGTTTCCAAAACTTCAAATCGTGTTCCTAAAATAGTCTTTATATAAAATTTGATTTTACATATGTAATTACTTCAAAATATCTAACAATAGCCTTCTTATATTTTAGAAGAGCATCGTCTGCTACCCAACATCAAACCCCCACTCTTTTCATACAGTTAAAATTTCTTTATAACAATTTCATTCATTCCAATATTTCATGACCGCTATAATAATATAATACTACTGAAGACATAACATATAACATAATAAAAAAATTATTATAAAAAAAACTTGGCTATTATAGTAAATGTTGTTATAGAGGATGAGCAGTGGGGGAGCTAGGTGGCGGAAGAGGAACCTTGACTTCTTCGCATTTTAATTTTTTTGAATCCCTTGATAAAAATCTTAATATGCCATTAAAAATAACTGTTATAGAAAGGACTAATTGTATAATGATAAAAATCACGGCCTCAAGCCTTCTTCTATTTTCCTTTTACTTTCCTCATCAAATTTACAACCACCAAATATAAGATGGAATAACACATGCATAGCTTGACACTTACATCCTTAATCTCAAGATAACTTACAAAACAAGAAATTAAAAGATGATGCAGCAAAAGAGCCCCTAATGAGTCATTGTCTATAGACGAATATGCTAATGGGTTAGAGCCGATAAAATTCATCAGATAGGATGCTTCCCATTCTCTTTCACTATATTCATCCAATCCAAAGAGACCCCACATGTCTTCCCTCTTGAATTCAAGATGCTACAAACAATGGCAATGGGGTTTGGCTATATAAAATTTTCACTGTTTATGTCACTACAATTAAATCCCAATATGTGTGTCACCTAAGCCTATGGCAGGTATATATTGTCTGTTTTGGCCCGAGCGACCTCCGTATTTGTTTCTTGGACTACGTCATTATCGAGCCCAAAATCTAGCGTTCGTACAATGGGAACTTGTCTTGTACCTTATAAAGCTCTTCACTTTCCTCTCCCATTCCGATGTGGAATTCGCCTAAAATGATATGTAGACTCCCCTTTTCCAGAAGCTTGCCAACATAAAAAAGCCTGCTAGTCCTACTCTACCTGTCCTCATTAGCCTGTCCTCTGTCATAGGTGTCTCACTGTGTCACGTGCCTAGGGGAGCATGTGCGTTCCGATATATATTATAAGAATTTATCATAAATTCACTAGTTTTATGTAGGGCAGATGCACATGGGAGGGGGTGGATTCATGTAAACCCATCCTCCTCTTCTTAAATTATATATAATAGTGGTGAATTTCAGTTCAATACTTAAATTGATATGCATAAACTCAAGCCCAAGTGAACAGTTTAGTGTATTGGTAAGGAGGTGCACCTTCTACCTTTTAGTCTATCGATGTATTCTTTCTTCTTTTAAATTATATTTTAATTAATACATAGGGTTAAATCCCCATGCGCTTGCTGTTTTTTCTATTAAAGTATTAAACATACTGCTTTTGTTTCATTTTTCCTTTTTTTTAGCTGTTACATGTTTTTTTTTTACTTTCTTTCTTTAGTTTTTCTTTTGACTTTTAAAATTCCTTAACCAAAAATATAGTTTTCAGACATCCTTTTGGAAATTCATATTTTCGATTCTCACTTTGCATCCATCCTCTTAAAATTCTGGGTACGTTTCTGATTTTAGAGTGACACCACTGTATGAGCAATGTTTAACCAAAAAATTAATTTTGGTCAAAATTTGAATTTTAGAGAAGAAATCGGGTTACTGATAATCAAAGAGACCGAAATATAATTGGCTTTCAAAGAATGAGAATAAAGCAATACAAAATTATATTTCACTATGATCTCCAGAATGTTCTCTGTGTCTCTACAAATGATAAAACTTCCTCCTTTTATGGTTGACAAGGAGTAACGGATTATTCTAAATAATAAAGAGCATTTAATGAGATGTTACATAATCATTGCTATTAAATAAAACGTATCAAGTATTTAATAATGAATGTAGACTACTTTTTGTCTTCAGATTCGTGTCTTCAATGCACTTTTTAGCCGTTGATATTGAATGCATTGGATAGACACAAGAATCGTATCTAAGGTTCATTCTCGTGCATGTTTCCTTTTCTTCTACCGTGCATGTTATCCTCCGTGCCTTTTAATCATTTATTGTTCTTTGATTGTTTGACTAATCCACGTGTCATGCCACGTCATCTTTAATAAAAACTCAATTTTTTCCCAATAGAGATAGTCCCCCCACTTTTTATTTATTTATCAATTAAATAATTTGGAAGTGGATTCTGAAAAAGAATTTTTGTCACAATTAATGCTTGTGTTAGTATCGACGTCTTTTCTGTCTTTCTCATTTAATACCCTGTACACGTGTCGTCTTCTGGTTGGATCTGCAGTTTTGTTCCCATTTTTCTAGGCATGTTCAACTTCCTCTGTTTACGAAGTGATGGTTATCCTTAATATTGGCTTTCCATCATTACTTCCCTTAATTTTGACGGTTATCCCAATATAAACTTTTAATTCACACTTCTTTGTCTTCCTTTTCATCAACTTCCATCTAGCATTCGAATTTCCTTTCTTTCTTCTTCTTTCTTCAAAACCATCCTGCAATGGCATCTCCAAACCCTAATCCCGGAAAGGTTTTGCTTCTTGATCAATTTCCTAATGCACCTTCTCCCATCAGACATTCAAGAGGCAGAGGAGGAAAACCCCGAAGTGTGGGATCTACACGAGGAGGATCAACTAGTTCTGGAATTAAAGGTTCTTCTTCTAAAACTCCATCTTCAAAAGGTAAAGAAATTTCGGAGCCTTCTCTAGAGCCCACGGTTGAAGAGATTATTCCAAACGATTTGTCTTTTGCAAGTGACAGAACGTCCCTTCAAAAACAAATTGCAAGAAAGTGATGCTTATCCCTCTCTTATAAATGAACTTAATATTCCCACCGTTAGGAAAGAGTGCAATTCGAAAGAGGGCGTCGTTCGTTTATCAATTGCTTCTATTAACCAAAGAATTTCATCATATAGAAATGAGTATTCTTATGTTTGTACCTACCCCTTCACTTAGGGTTTAAACCTGCTATAGACCCAGTTATCATAGATTTTTACAGATTTTTCAATATTTGCTTAGCCCATGTTGGACCTTTGGTTTGGAGGGCTGTAGCGTGCTTAAGGTTTTTGTCTACTAAAGCAAAAGTTAATTTCACCTTCCCCCATCTCATCCACTTATACAACCCTAGTCTGCTACGCCATGGGGTTTTCACTCTAACTGCAAGGAGCAAAAAAGTTTTAGTAAACGTTGATGACAATAAAGTTCGTGGGTGGTATCTGCGCTATATTGGTGTTCGCAGAGTGGACTTATTGGGAGAATCAAACATTCCCTTCCCCGAGATGTGGAATTTTGCACGTAAGTTTTTGTTTTACTTTTCCCGTGCCTATTTTATGAGATTTTGATCTTCTCTTTAAATTTATCCCCTTTTGGGTTTTTTGTAGCAACCATGGGAGATGTGGAACCCGTTCCCAATTTTAGTGGTTGGGTAGACTCAATTTTGAAAATTGACCCTAAGGAAGATAGGACTTGGAAATCTATCTCTTCCTTACACAGATGGACAGTAAAAACACACTGTACATATTTCTTTTCATATATACTTTCTAGATACGTATATAAATTTTGATAATGAACTCAAATCCTTCTTTTTATCAGGATTTGGAATAAAAGGAATGATAACAGAGGTTGCTATAGCCATGCGTACAACTGCCAACTCTGCCCTTGGTTTGGATAAGACTAAACCTCTTTTAGCCAAAAGAAATGCTTTAGCAATGGAAACTGAATGCTTATCTTCAGAGTTAGAAGTTGATAATGCTTCATGGGGTCAACTTAAGAAGGATAAAGAAAATTTGGAAGGTTCTTTATCTAAAGCTAATGAAGAAATTAATGAGTTAAAGGCTCTTCTGAAAAAAAAAGTATGCAAACGAATTGGCAGAGAACTTATCTCGTGCTCAGAATGATTTAAGGATTTCCTCCGACACGATTCATATGTTGGAGGGTTCTCGTGTAAACCTTCAATCTTTCCTTGATTTCCACTTATCTGAACATGAAACAATGAAGAACACTTTAGCTACGTGGGGAAAGGATTATGAAATCTTGGAGAAGGATTACAATTCCTTGGCTGAGAATTTTAACTATGAGGTCAACTGGTCCTTCTTGAAATCTCGTCGTGATACTTTAATTGAGGCCTCTCAGGAAAAATTTGACTTGCAATCTGAGTTAACCAAAGTTTTAGACTTGGTTGAGAAGAATAAACAGCCAACCAAAACTCCTTCTCCTGACCAGGTAATTGACATCTCTTCTCCAACAGTGGAAACTCCCGGGGTTGAAGAGCCTTTGAACTTAGAAGCAACAACTGAGGTTACAATTCCAGTAGACGAGGGTAACTTATCTATAACACGACCTTTAGGAACAGAAATCCCCGTGTCTACTGCTTCTTATGAAGTTTTAGCCGAGCCTAATGAAGCTGCGACTCCTACCGCTCCAATCACCTCAGTGACCAATGAAGATGTTTAACCTTACCTCTTTTTTGTTTGATTATGATGATGTGATGAAGTCCCCAGTTTCTATAATGGGGCATCTATTTCAGAAAAATGTATTGTAATAACCAAGTTTTTTCCCTTAGCTTTTTATGTTAAGAAGTTTGTATAATACTTCTTCATTTTATCCTTGTCTACTTACTGCTTTAATTTTTGCAGAGTGATTTTACCTTACTCTTGCCAATTTTTCTTGTTAGGACTTAGAGAATAAGTTAGCATTTTTTTATCCTTTTCATAAAATGCTTTCATAATTCTTCTCATGTGTTACAAACATGAGGAAAAGTAAAAGAGGGCCCTTTTATTTATTAACACTTAATGAAGAAGACGTCTCAACTTCATAATGTTGTTAATATACGATGAAAGAGATAGAAACATACCTGTTTCACATAAAACAACTTCTGTAAAGTTTTTTATTTATGAACTTTGATAAGTTTCTTGAGTATTACATGTACTGAAGTACATCTATAACTTTCTCGCAACTGTTTTCTTTTAACAGATTTACAAAATATACACGGTTTTTTTATATAACCTATTCCGATACATAGTCATGTTCCTGCCTTTACATTCTTGGGAAGAGTTTAAGCAATGACTTCATCTTAGATTGATACTTGAATTCTCGTAACTTGAGTTGACTTGAAAATCTTAAATTTTGCTCTCTCGTATCTATTTCTGCAGATACTTATATGTATATAGTACGATCCCCAAGCGTTTGAGCGGTGAAGTATGAAGCCTCGCTTGTATATTTGCTCCCAATCTTTGGTACTTTTCTTGAAACAGAAAAACATACGGTACTCGGAGGTGTGATTATAGATGAAGATTGCCTAACTCGTGTGTATTTCCATCAGATTATTGTAACCCTGGGCTAGGAATTTAAGGGTTTTCCAATTTTCCGTGCAGGCTGTGACTCGTCATTTGGCACGAGTTAGGGTTTTGCCTAGCATCTAAAATCTTTTGTATAATTTTATCAATTCAAAGAAAAAAATCTAACTTGGCGATGCCTGACCGTGGGTACTTTCTTTAGAAGTAATATCTCTTTAAATGAACAGCATTCCAATGTGAAGGTAGAACCTTGCATTCCATTGTCTCTAGCTCGTATGCTCCTTTGCCCGCAATTTCGCGAATTCGATAAGGTCCTTCCCATGTTGGACTTAGCTTTCCTGAACTAACTGACTTTGTAGAATGGAAAACCTTTTTTAAAACAAAGTCTCCAACTTTAAAAAACCTGAGGCGTGCTTTCCTGTTGTAATACCGTTCGATCACTTGCTTTTGAGCTGCCATCCTTATCAACACAACTTCTCTTCTCCCTTCAAGTAAGTCAAGATTTACTCGTAACTCTTCATTGTTCGAGTCTTCTTTTGCTTGAATACGTTTTTACTAGGTTCACCTTTCTCAACTGGTATCAAAGCTTCTGCACCATTGACCATTGAAAATGGTGTTTCTCCTGTACTTGTTTTTGCCGTCATTCGATATGCCCATAATACCGCTGGTAATACTTCAGGCCAATTGCCTTTTGATTCTTGTAACCTTTTCTTTAGGTTGTTCATAATTACCTTTTTGTAGACTCTGCTTTCCCATTACCTACTGGATGATATGGTGTCTACATAATTCTTTTGATTTGCCAATTTTGAAAGAATTATGTGATTTGAGCTCCTATAAATTGTGGTCCATTATCACAAACTATCTCCTTTGGAACACCAAAGCGGCAAATTATATTTCTCCAAATGAAATATTTAACTTCTTTCTCTCGTACCTGTTTAAACGCTCCTGCTTCTACCCATTTAGTGAATTAATCAGTAAGTACGAGTAGAAACTTTACCTGACCTTTTGCCTGAGGTAATGGTCCTACGATGTCCATTCCCCATTTCATGAAGGGCCACGGAGCTATGACAGGATGTAATAACTCTGCTGGTCTATGCATGTTATTTGCATACCTTTGACATTTTCCACATTTAGATACGAAATCAATTGCATCTTCTTCCATTTTAGGCCAGTAATATCTCGCTCAAATTAATGTTTTAACCAGTGATCTGCCTCCTGCATGATTTCCATAATGTCTCTGATGTACTTCTCTCATCATATATTCTGTTTGAGAAGGTCCGAGGCACCTGGCTAATGGTCCACCAAACATTTTACGGTACAAGTTTCCTTGATACAAGCAGTAAGAGCGGCATTCTAACTTAATGCATGAGCCTTCACCTTGTCTTCAGGTGCGGTTCCGTGCTGCAAAAAAGACACGATTTCGTCCCTCCAATCCCAAGTTAAATGATTAAAATTTACCTCATTTTCGTCAGGGTCACGAACAGAGTGAAACACATGTATTATTGAGGCATTCACGTCTTTTGCTATATCTGCTGGAGATGCGAGGTTGGCTAAAGAATCTCCTTCCAAATTCTCTTTTCTTGGGATTTGCATCACTTTCCAAGTTTGGAACTGTCTTATTAACTCCCGTACCTTTTCGAGGTATTCTTGCATTCGAGTTTCTCTAGCTACGTAAGTCCCCTGTATTTTATTGACTACTAACTGTGAATCACTTTTGATTACAATTTTCATGATACCAAGTTCTAATGCTAGATCCAAACCTGCAACCACAGCTTCATATGTTGCTTCATTATTAGCTACAGGGTGATATTTTATAGCATGTCTAATTGTTTCACCCGTAGGTGGTATAAGAAAAATTCCTAAACCTGCCCCCTTTACATTAGATGAACCATCGGCAAATAATAGCCAAGTCCCCGGATTAGCTTCGTTAAAAACTTGTAACTCTTTTTCTGCTTCTAGATGTATGTTATGACTAAAATCAGCTACGAAATCAGCGAGTACTTGAGATTTGATAGCAGTTAGAGGTTTGTAAATTATTTCGTACTCACTTAGTTCTATAGCCCATTTTGATAATCTTCCTGATAATTCATGTTTGTGCAATATATTTATTAAAGGAAAAGCGGTAACAACCTCAATAGGATGACATTGAAAATAAGGTCGTAGTTTTCTAGATGCCATGATGAAAGCTAATGCTAATTTTTCTAGTTGTGGATACCTTGTCTCTGCATCTAATAAAGTTCTACTCACATAATAAATCGGAGATTGCTTACCTTGGTCTTCTTGTACTAAAACAACACTTACCGCTACTTCTGATACTGCTAAATAGATGAGTAACTTTTCACCTTCTTTAGGTTTATCAAATAAAGGAGGATTTGATAAATAAGTTTTCAAATCCCTAAGTGCTCGTTGACAATCTTCATTTCACTCAAAATGGTCTTGCTTTTTGAGCGCATAGAATAATCAGAAGCATTTTTCTGATGATTTTGAAATAAACCTCCCCAAGGCCGCTATCCTTCCTGTTTACCTCTGAACTTCCTTTTTACTAGTAAGGATGTTAGGTATTTCTTCAATTGCTTTAATCTGGGAAGGATTCACTTCAATTCCACGGTTAGAGATAAGAAAACCTAAAAATTTTACGAGATGCAACTCCAAATGCACATTTTTCAGGATTGAGTTTCATATTAAATTTTCACAAAATTTCAAAAGTAACAATTAAATGAGAAATATGGTCATGGGAATGCTGGGTTTTGACGAGCATGTCTTCTATATATACCTCCATTGTCTTTCCCAAATGTTCTTGAAACATTTTGATAACTAACCTTTGATAGGTTGTTCCAGCATTTTTTAGACCGAAGTGCATTACTTTATAAAAGTAAGTCCCCCGGTCTGTGATGTAAGAAGTTTTTTCTTCATCACCGGGGTCCATTTTAATTTGATTGTACCCCGAATATGCATCTAAAAACTTAAAAGTTCATGACCTGCAGTTGCATCAATCAATTGATCTATGTGGGGTAAAGTAAAAGAGTCTTTTGGGAAAGCTTTATTTTGATCAGTGTAATCTACACAAACTCGCCACTTACCATTCTTTTTAGGTACGACCACCGTGTTAGCTATCCAATCAGGATATTTTACCTCACGAATGGACCCGATTTTTAACAACTTTTGGACCTCATGTTGAATTACTTGATTTTTGAAAGCTCATTGCTTTCTTTTATTTTGCTTAATTGGGGTTAAAGATGGTTCTTCGTTAAGCTTATGAGTCATCACATCCGGTGGAATAACTGTCATATCAGCATGGACCAGGCAAAACAATCTACGTTAGCTTTTATAAATTCAATTAACTTGCCTCGCATGATGGGATTTAGATTGGCTCCCACGTTAATTGTTTTCTATGGCGATTGTTCAAATAACATCACAGCTTCGAGTTCTTCTATCGTTGTTTTAATATTCTCGTTTTCTTCATGTTCTTAAATTACATCGGGACTCGAATCTAAGTATGTTGTTTCAGTTGAAGTTTGATTGATGATACCTTCAACTATTTTCAATAATTGCTATTTTTTTTACTTGCGACTCGTATCTGTTATTGCATTGATACTATTGGCTATTTGTTGATCCCCTCGGATTTGACATATTCCCCAAGGTGATGGAAATTTAATGACTTGATGTAAGGTTGATGGAACAACATCCATATCATGGATCCAAGGTCTCCCCATGATTACATTGTATGTTATTTCTAAATCCACTACTTGAAACTTAGTTTCTTTAACAACACTTGCAGCGTATGTTGTCAGAGTTACCTCACCTTTTGATAACACGCTTGAATTGTCGAAGCCTGATAAAGCATACGCTTTTGGAATCATCTTGTCTTCAGCTTGCATTTCTCGCAGTACTCTTAGTAGAATAATATTTACAGAGCTATCTGGATCAATCAAAACTCTTTTTACATCAGTGTCAAATATAATTAAAGATATTACCAGAGCGTCGTTATGCGGTGTAGTCACTCCTTCCGTATCTGCATCATCAAAGCTTATACTCTCATGTTCTAAGGTTTTCCGTACTCGCTTGTCATGTGTGATCGTCATTTTGGAAACTTTGTTCGAAGCTGTATATGTTACTCCGTAAATATCTTCTCCTCCACTGATGACATTTACTATCCTCTTAGGTGAAGGTGGTTTTGGTGGCTCTTGCCTATTTTTCATGTAGGCTTGCTTTCCTTTTTCACTTAACAGCTCTCTGAGGTAGCCTTGTTTCAGCAAATGATCTACTTCACTTTGTAAATTCTACATTCTGAAGTTTTATGCCCATGGTCATTGTGAAATTCAAACCAATGGCCTGGGTTTCGTCTGTTTGGGTTCGACCGCATCTCTTTTGGCCACTGTACCTTAAATCCCATACTCCCTTAGAACAGCTAGAAGCTCGGAATTAGTTACACTAAACTATGACAACAAATCGTGCCATTAAATTCCTATCATCATCCCGTGGCTCTTGGTTGTTTCTATCACCTTTGAATTTGGATGAATATCCGGTTCCCCTATCACTCGACCTCTGATCATAATATTTATTGTTTTGCCTAGAACGTGGGTCTCTTCCTGCAGGTCCCATATATGGATCGTACCTGTTCTTACCTGACCTTTTGTCGGCTTCAGACCTTCGAGATCCGCTTCTATCTTCTTGTTGAGGTTGAGATACGATATCCTCTTCAATTCAGAGATTCGTACTGTACCTGTTATAAACATCATTCCAAGTAGTTGCGGAAAATTCTCGAAGGCTTTATTTAAGTCTTCTCGTGGCTTCTGAACTTTTGTCATTCAAATTGCTAGCAAAAGCTATTGCAGCCCAATTATCTGGTACATGGGGCAGCATCATTCTTTCACATTGGAATCTATCAACGTAATCTCTGAGCAATTCAATGTTCCCTTGTTTGATTTTGAAAATATCCTCCATTCTCTTTTCCACCTTTTGAGCTCCCGAATGTGCTTTTATGAAAGAATCTGCAAGCTCAGCAAAAGAATTTATAAAATTTTCAGATAAGAGAGAGTACCAGGTTAATGCTCCCTTGGTGAGTGTTTCTCCAAACTTTTTGACCAACACTGATTCTATTTCTCGTTTGGTTAAATCGTTTCCTTTCACTCCCGTTGTAAATGCAGTTATGTGATCACAAGGGTCCGTTGTACCATCATATTTTGGGATATCAGGCATTTTGAATTTTTTTGGTATCGGTAAAGGAGCAGCACTTGGTTTTCACGGTTGTTGCGAGTATTTATCCACGTCTACTCCTTTTATCACAGGTGGAACTCCAGGGATTTGCTCAATACGCTCGTTCTGCTCCTTGAGTTGTTTCTGCAAGGTTGATACCAAATTTTGAAGATGAGAATTACCTGTATTACCTGGTTCTCCATCTTGTGAATCACTAGGAACTGTTCCATTGCCAGAATCAACTAGACCAGAGCGAGGGTTTTCTAACGTGTTATTATTTGGTGTTGCTGGTGCAGCAGGCAATTGATCAACTAGGGCTCGCAAGGCTTTGTTAATTCGTGAGTCGATTATTTTCTTTAATAGTTCATCTCTTGTTTCGGCCCCTCCATCATCATGTTCAGACATATCGTTTGGAGTTCCTTCACGAGATCCACCTGAAGAAGCTTGAAGGTTAACATTATTGAGTTCCTCATCATCAATTTATTGGTTCAAATTTGCCTGGTTGTTGTTGTCGTTGTTGTTCGACATATTAACAATAAGATTGAATGTTGATTTAGCAAGAACAGATTATCAAATTCCCGGTAACGGAACCAAGTTGTTTAACCAAAAAAATATAATTTTTGTCAAAGCTTGAATTTTAGAGAAGAAATCTGGTTATTGATAATCAAAGAGACCGAAATATAATTGGCTTATAAAGAATAAGAATAAAGCAATAAAAAATTGTATTTCACTATGATCTCCAGAATGTTCTCTGTGTCCCTACAAATGATAAAACCTCCTCCTTTTATAGTTGACAAGGAGTAACAGATTATTCTAAATAATAAAGAGCATTTAATGAGACGTTACATAATCATTGCTATTAAATACTGAATAACTAACGTATCAAGTATTTAATAATGAATGTAGACTACTTTTTGTCTTCAGATTCGTGTCTTCAATGACCTTTTTATCCGTTGATATTGAATGTCTTGGATAGACTCGAGAATCGTATCTAAGGTTATTTCTCGTGCCTGTTTCCTTTTCTTCTACCGTGCATGTTATCCTCCGTACCTTTTAATCATTTATTATTCTTTGGCGGTTTGATTAATCCACATATTGTAGAACATCACCTTTAATAAAAACTCACTTTTTTTCTTAATACACACAAGTTAACACACTTGGAAGTATTTTACGGCGACAATTTTGAAATCTTTATTCATTCCGGTCAAAAGCAGTCAATGATAGGAAGAGACATCATTGTCTCAGGGAAGGAAGGATCCCATCTTATCATTGGCTTAAAAAGGAACAGAATCAACACTAAATGATTCCAAGTGACAGCACCTTATCATATACGACTATAGCTTTATATTATACCAACCCAACCCCACATACTTGGAGAATTTTATTATATGTTAATTAACTTTATGAGGCACTATAAATTGTTGCTTCCCATGCATATTTCTTCATCAACCCTTCTCAAAACAAACTAGCTAGCTATTGCTCTTAATTTCTTTCACAATTTCCTCTTCTTATTCTTTTTTGAGCAAGAATATTAATTTATGCTGTGTTAGGCTATGGTAATCTGTATCCTGAGGTTTAGATCAGTTTCTAATCTACTGCTTCTAGCCCTTGGGATGCAGATTACCTTTACCTCACTAGCACTACACAAATCTTACTTTTCCTCACTGAAATATTGTGTTGCATGGGATTGCTACAACTCATGGTAAAATCTTTCGTTCACTAATATTGAACTATTATTATATTTTTCTAACTTCTGATGTTGATTTTGGATTGTGCATCTTGGAAATTAGATCCCCTAGAAGCTATTGTCTCTTTAAAGCAAACCAGAGTAATATGATATGGTACTAGAGCTAGATCCATGCATGTTATTGTATTACCCCATGTTGGGCTCCTTGGTATGTTCACTACTAAAAAAACAAGAATTAGTAACAGACAAACTCTATAACTAAGTAGAAAAATCTGTTGCTAATCTCATCTAGCAATAGATCGATGATAGATTATGAAGAAATTGTTAGCTACGAGCAATTTAGTGATAGATTAACGACGAAATTTGTAACTAATTCTAATTTTTATTTGTAGAAAGCAAACTAGTGTAACATATAGTAAGAAAGCAAACTAGTGTAACATATAGATACTTCTTTTCTTAATGACACGATTTCTTCTTTTCTTAATGACATGTATTCTTCTTTCATGATTTTTCTTCAACTTTTTACAAAATAATAATGAGTACGAGATTAAGAACTAAAGTGAAACCATAAAAAAATAAAGATGCTTTTTATAAGAAGATAAGATATGCATTTGCAATAGGGATACATTTAGCATTTGTTTTCATTTAGCGGGTGGATTTTTAACGGGTTAGGTTGGGTGTATGGATGGATTTTCTATGTTTTATTTGGATGTTAATTATTTTATTTGGTTTAAAATAATAAATAATCCATATGGACTGTTACATCATATTTCGCTGAAAAGTTTGATAATTCCGATTGAGTGGCTATTTATGTACAATAAAAATAGTTGAGTGAATTCATGCAACAAATAAAAGAAAAAAAACTTTATAGTTGAGTGATCATTCGAGTAATAAACTCTCTTTTTACTAGAAGTTTTCAAATCAAACCATAAAAGTGAACCAACACGACTAAATAACTAAAATGTATTTGGTTTGCTTTCATTTGGTATATACTGAACGAGAAAATCGAATCAAACCCCCATATAAATACATTTATTTTATACATATTTTAGAATTTTACAGAGGATTTTTGTTCCTATCAAGAGATTACTTATTTTTAAAAAAGTACAATTATAGTGTATTAATTTTAATTAAATTTAAATAATGTTTGATTCTAATGTGCATGATCACTTTTCTTATTAAGTGTCTTAAAATGTTTCAGTCTTTATATTCTTTCATATATTCACCGGTCAAGATCTATTAAACTCTTATATTTTTCTCGATTTTAAGATATTATTTTATTGGTAGTTTTCAAAATTAAAAGTGAACATATTTGGGTTTCATATTGATCTTTACAATAACAAAAAAAAATTTAGTATGTTCCCAACAGGCTGGGTCTACGGAGGATAGTTTATATGCAGACATTTATATCGATCTTTGTATTTAATAATTTGAAATTTAGGGTGTGTTTGGTATGAAAGAAATATTTTTAATATTTTTTTAATTTTTGATTGGCTTCAATATTTTGGAAAACATTTCCTCATGAGCTCATTTCTTCCAAGGAAAAATATTTTTCAAATCTCTTTATCAACCTTCCCACTTTATTCTCATCCAAAAAAAACCCACCCCACACCCCCATCTAACCCACACCACCCCTACCCCCAACCCTCGCCCCCCATTCTAAATAAAAATATTATTAATAGTATTTTCTTTTCATGTTATACATAGATTTTTTTTATTTCAATAAATGAGTATTTTCTTTTCATGATATAACGAAATATTTTTTTCATTTTAACAAAAATGTACTTTCTTTTCATGATATAGAAAAAGTATTTTCTTTTATTTCAATAAAATGATTACTTTATTTTTATTTTGTAGAAAGAGTGATTTCTTTTTTTTGTCCAAAAAAGAGTATCTTCTCTAGAGTTAGTATTTGTGTGAATTTTTAGAAGAATAATTGAATTACTGAAGAAAATAGAGTCCTAAAAATATTGAGTATTTGGGGGAGGGGGGGGGGGGGGGGCAAGGAAACATAGGGACTTGGGGAAAAAGAATGAGGAGAGTAGCATAAAATAAAATTCCTAAAAAATATTTTCTATTGACCTCTAACGAAACATTGGAAATTATTTTCTGGAAAACATTTTCCACTCACCAACAAAACAAGAAAAAATAAGTGATAAAGCCATCCAGACACACCCTTAAGCTTGAAAGCTTTTCTTGTCGTTGATTTGCCAGAAACAATCTCTCTACCTTCACAAGTAGGGCAAAACTACATTTTGCTAAGGGTGGTCAATTAACCACCCTTCTTTAAAATATTACGAAAAATAATATTATATATATAATGAAAATATTAGATTTTAGATGTACATAACATATATTGAACACCTTTTGTCAGAAATTTTTCTTATTTCTTTCAAGTCTAAACATCCTTAGAGAATTTTCTTGCTTCGCTACTGTTCACAAGTTAGAGGTAAGGTTTGACGGCACACTATCCATTCCAGACTCTACTTTATTATTATAAGATTAAAAGTTATCATCATGTGTTGCATAAAAAATTCTCTTACAAGGATACTTTTGTGGTTCATATGTTCGTTAATTTGTTCGTTTCTTACTAACATATCAAAACTATATCCATAACTCTAGCAAATATAAAAGACTAATCTCATTCCCCACTAATTAGCAAGTGTAGAGATGAATTATTTGCACTGTATGGCTTACTTGGAGGTTAATCTTTAAGTTTCTATTCGCCTATTAGTAGTGGCAGAGCCACTCATTGACAAGGGGAGTCAATTGATATTTTTTCGTTGTAAAATTACACGGTATAAATGTATGGGTCAAAATCCGATTCCATGATAATTATGGAACGAATCCATTCGTAACTGAGTAATAAAGGGTACGGCCATTTATTAACAATGATACCAGAAGGTTACCCGATTCGACCAATGAGGCCATGGCCTATACGCCATTGCGAAGGCGCCTTCTCAACGTGGTCACGACCACCAGTGCTAGCTCGCAAAGCCCACCGCTATAAATACAAAGAGAAAGAACCCTAAAGGGGGAGGGTGCTTCTTCTTCTTCCCCACTACTTCTCAAGAAGAAAGGGAACATCATTGTAAGGTTCTGAACTTCTCCAAGGAGAGGTAGACCAAATCAATATTATCAATAAAAATCTCTCTTTATATCTCTTATTAATACAAAAAGCTTATTTCTTGTTCCTTTTATTCAGACCTTTGATTTATTACGATCTGCTATGATTGACCCTCGAATTATTTTGATTGTTTTATCCTTATAAAGTGGATGATAACTTTGATCAAACAATTTGGCGCCGTCTGTGGGGATTTCATAGCAGAATCGCGTAGTTCATCCTTGGACCAAAAGGAAAGAAAATACCCGAAAGGAAAAGCAACTCAACCCGAACGAGTCAAAGCGGCACATCTGGTAGAGGGAACCCGAAATTTTTGACAAGAATCTAAACCCCTCATCACTCTGCTTTAAAAAAAAGAAGAAGGGGAAGAAGAATAAAGATGTAAGACCCCCCCCCCCCCCCACAGGGAAAACACGTACAAGGTACTCCCACATCCTTAAACAGGATCCCGCCGAAAAAAATGGAACAAAATCATCTCGGAATGAGAATCATCACGGGGCAACCCGCGCAAAATAATCAAGAAAACACCGCACAAATGGCGCGAGATCTCGAATAAAAACCTATCTCTAAATCCCCATACCCATTACAATTGGTCGTGCGAGGGAAGTAGATCCGGCTGAAAGTTCAACTACAAGTTGAATCGAGACTCAGGTTATGTGCCTTCGCCATCAAAAATTACAAGTCGAACTGGGACTCAGGCCATGCGCCTTCGCCATCAAAATTACAAATTCGACTACAAGTCGAACTGGGACTCAGGCCATGCGCCTTCGCTATCAAAATTTACTAGTTCGAGGCCATTAAAATTTACAAGTTCGACTACAAGTCGAGCTGGGACTCAGGCTATGCGCCTTTCCCACCAAAAATTAGAAGTTCAACTACAAGTTGAACTGGGACTCAGGCCATGCGCCTTCTCCATCAAAATTTACAAGTTTGACTACAAGTCGAACTGGGACTCAGGCCATGCGCCTTCGCCATCAAAATTTACAAGTTCGACTGTAAGTCGAACGGGGAATCAGCCATGCGCCTTCGCCATCAAAATTTACAGATTCGACTACAAGTCGAACTGAGACTCAGGCCATGCACATTCTCCATAAAATTTCAAGTTCAACTGCAAGTTGAACCAAGACTCAGACTATGCGCCTTCGGCATCATAATTTACAAGTTCGACTATAAGTTGAACTGGGACTCAGGCCATGCGCCTTCACCATCAAAATTTACAGGTTTAACTACAAGTCGAACTAAGACTCAGGCCATGCGCCTTCGCCATCAAAATTTACAAGTTTGACTATAAGTTGAAATGAGCCTCAGGCCATGCGCCTTTGCCATCAAAAATTACAGGACCACGTTCTTCCTTTACAAGTTCAACTACAAGTTGAACTGGGATTCAAGCTATGCACCTTCGTCATCAAAATTTATAAATTTGATCACGGTCGAATCAAGGCAAAGACCATACGCCTTCGCCAGCAAACCTCACGAGCTCAATCTCGCTCGAGCAACAAGGCTAGATACCCTCGCCCTCAAATCTAAAGAGTTCAACCGCGTTTGAACCAGGACTCAACCCGAGCACCTTCACCAATCGAACGCAGCAAGGTCTGTTCTTCAATGGACGAAGACACAAGTTAAGCACCTCGCCATTCAAGTAAATACGTCTAAATCAAACTACGATTCGGTCCATGTAAAGTTTGGCCCCGGTCGAATTACAAGGCCACGTTCTTACCATCACGGCTAGTAGTTCGACCACGCCCGAACTAGGCCTAAGGCTAAGTGCTGCTATCGCCAAATAAGGGCTACAACTCGCTCATACCAAGTAAAACAAAATGATAAGCAAAAAGAATTTACTCATGGCAAAGACCACCGCAGCTAGCAGACAACCTAGTTTTTGACTAAGTCAAGCAAACGACTTGATGACAGTCAAAGTCATCTACCTGGCCAAGGACATTAACGTCATCATGGCCAAGTCCATTGACTTCATTACAACCAAAGACTTAGGGGGATTAACACGACTGCTATAGAAACTCTGAGGTAAACCCCCCTCCCCCATGAACACGTGCAAAAGATAACTTGGAAAAAACAAAAGCACAAAATAAACGAAAGGCAGATAAAGGAAAATAAAGTTGCATATATTTACAAGAGTTTACAACGGGTCATCCCCGCTTACACCCGGCCAAGGCAGGTAAACAAATACAATGTTGGCCAAACGGCAACAAAATCAAGGGAAAGGAACGGAACAAATCCTTTTTACTCGACGTCGTTTGTGCCACAATAAACATCATCAGCGCCTCCAGCGCAATCATCAACCCCGGCATCGCGCCGGCATCGCCGGGTCAAAGCCACAATCAATACGGGCTTCACAAGCCCTCTGACGGGCTTCCTCAAAAGTAGCCTCCGGGATGATGCCGTCCTTCCACAAGTTCTTGTACACATTAAAGTGGGCCTCAGCAAACGTCTAAAGCTCACGGGCCTGGTTGGAAGAGGCAGCCTCCAAGGACGTAATCCGATACGACGTAGTTTGGGCATCTCGTAAATAGACGCCAATGCGGTCCTCTAAAATCCCATTCGAAAGGCCACAACATCCCTCTCCATCTCCCGTTCCCTTTTGAGAATGCGATCGCCGTCTCCAATGCCCCAACCTTCGACAAGGCATCCCTTGCTTGCATTCTCAAGGTAGCGACCTCGGCCTCCAAAGCAACCACCTACCCGGTTAAACTCTCCGATGCCTCTGCTGCCCTGACCCGACTCTGGCGCTCCCTCTCGGCTGCAGCCCTCCTTTCGGTCTCCACCTCCTCATCTTTCTGACGAAGCTACCCCTTTAGGGTATTTATCCGGCCAAGGATTTGCTGCATTTGAAGCTCTCACCTCGCCAGCTCATCGACCATGTCCTGGCTTCAGGGGTCATTCTTCAAATGCTCTTGCATCTCGTGGAACCGATCCCGATAGCGGTGGTACTTCTCAAACATTCGCAAAAAGATCCCCGAGTGGACGTTGGATCGGCCCTCCACCTCCAAAAGATAAGTCTACAAAGCAAAGACAATGATTAAAGTGGAAAATGAAAGGCAAGAAGAGAGTGGAAGAAGGTCATCATACGTGCCCTAAAGCCCATCACGACTGCCTCGGTCATCAATCTGATATCTGTAATGCCCCTCAACAATGTGCTTTTGATCTCTGAGAACAACATCCTGAATAGCGGCACCAAGTTATCCTTTTAAAGCAGCAAGTTCTGCTCCGTGGGAATCTCAACTCAGCGAAACTGGCCCTCTGCACGCACCGTCGAGTTGGTGAGGCCTTTCTGGAACATGCGGATGTCGTCAGGATCCAAGTCAGACTCGAAGTCGTACTCTTCTCCTGTGATGCCCCTTCTTACCTCCACCGACCTAGAAGTTAAGGTTCCTTCCCTGCCAATAAATTGGCACTTGTTTCTCCAACAAAAACAATTGATGAGGAACTACCTCCCCTCTCAACAACTGGAACTATCAAGTGTGTTGCTGAAGCGACAGTATCATCACAACTTGAGCCAACCGGGGCAACCCCTAGTGTTTGTTCTCCCTCATGGGTTGGTGCCGCCACCACATTCCGCTCCACTTCCGATGGTGGAGAACCCAAACTTATCACCACCGGAGTAGCCGGCGTAAATTCAACCCTACGCCTAACCAGCAGCCTCTACTCTTCCTCCTCATCCTCATTCAAATTGGACTCTTCCCTAGGACGCACGACCCCCGAGGACTCTTCAACTCAAGGCACAGTCCATGCGGGGGAATGAGATGCTAAAGATTCAACGAACTTTGCTCTTGGAACCGGACGTGGCACCGGCATTGTAACGAGTCGGATAGTCGCACCGACCTACGGAAGGCTAGCTGAGGATCCCTCACGTGGCCCTGATCACAGCAAAACAAAGTTGAAAAGAAAAGAAAAATGGAATAAAACAAGAACAGGACAAAATAAAGTCACAATTCTCACCAGTAGTGGGGCTACGGTCCTGCCTTTCCCAAAAAGACGCCCACGTGCGAATCCCCGTTGTATGAGGCAGCACAACCTCGACCAATTTGCGAATTCCGGTTAGAGGAGCCATCAACGGCATTTCAGCTACAAACATGAGAAGAATTAATACTCATAGGAGCAGGGCTTAAGGAGGGACCAAAAGATGAATTTAACAAATAAAAGACTTGCATGCATGGTTCCAAGTCTCTGGGAACTCAATCGCGCACGCCAACAAATGTTCAGTCCTGATGTAGTATAAATGCTCATAAGGGCGAGAGTTGACCTTGTAATCTAATTCGACAGTCAAACCCACCGTCCCACGAGGGACTGCCCGAATCATGGTACCACGGACCCTCTAAGGCGTAGAGAGTCAACACGTGCTGCAGTGTAACCTCCCTTCAAGCCATTTCTGCATACTTAATAAACAATGTAAGAACCTTTTAAAGAGACGGAACGAGCTAGCCCGGGAACACCCTGTAATTATAGCAGAAGTCGACCACCAATATAGGAAGAGGGAGCCCGAATCCCAACTTGCGTAGAAGACACAATACCCTCTATGGTCGATGTGGACCCTCTCCTCGCGTCTAGCAAGGGAAATGTCGGCGAAGCGGGGGATATCCCACTGTTCTCATAACTGGGAAATACCCACTTCCCCCATCAATGGGGCCTCATCCACCTGATCTTCCCCCGCGTCACCGGTGAAGTCAGTTGCCGGACCTCCAGGCAGGGATAGAATATCGTTCGCCGACGGAACCCCATCGATCTCCGCTGATCCAGTGGCTCTCACTACAGTAGATTGCCCTTCAACCACCGAAAGAATATCTGGAGTGTTATTTCGAGAACTACTTGCCATTGTTGATTGGTAGGAAAGGATGAGATTCGACGAGAAAAAAAGCAAAGATGGTGCTAAATGAAAAACAAGGAAGAAGATGAATTAATGATAAAGGAAATTCCTTTAAAAATCCCACTTAGACAAATAACAAAAATTTGAGAAATGAATAACACATCTCCCTATTTATAAGCAACACAAGTGGCCTTTACGAATTCCAATAGCTATCATTAACTACTTGACCAACCGCAAAATAGTTCAGTTCTACAGAAACGTGCGTCATTATGACAGATACCACGAAACGACTCTTCAGTCGTCAACTGACGTTACACTTTCAGAATGGTCATAACGACCTGAAAGTATTGGAAGGACGTTACATTTGACTCTAAATTTTTGGACGTTGTCAAAACGCGCGCGACTCGACAGTCGAGGATAACGATTACACTTTCAAACAAACAGGAGCTCGACCCCACATGAAATAAATCAAAAAGCTCAGTGCCTTCGCCAAAGTGAAAAATCTGAACTTCCCTAAACAACAATGCACTAATGTCTAGATAATGTTAGCACCTTACGAGGTAAAAGGTCGACGGCACAAAATCATAGCCTCGGTTAAAACGTCATTTGAACATCTCTAGTGTAAAAACGATTATGCCCATCCCCAGAATATAAACGACTACGGCCATCTACAGTGTATAAACGGCTACGACCATCTCCAGCGTATTTGGTCATCCCTAGTGTATAACGGCTACAACCACCTTCGGATTCGACCAAGACACCATTCGACCCCCATCTCTGAATTTCTTGAATTACAATGATAAAGTCCACCCATTGAGCTTGACCAGGGAACGACCCTAATGAGCGGAGGGACTAACTGACGGAAGTAATCCACTCTTAAGCCTATTTGTGTGTAATAAAGGGTATGACCATTTATTAACAATGGTACCTGACAGTTACCCGATTCGACAAGTGAGGCCACGACCTACCCGCCATTGCGAATGCACCTTCTCAACGTGGTCACGGCCACAAGTGCTATCTCGCAAAACCCACTGCTATAAATACTAAGAGAAAGAACCCAAAAATGGGGAGCGAGCTGCTTCTTCTTCTTTTCCACTACTTCTAAGGAATAAAGTGAACATTATTGTAAGGTTCTGAACTTCTCCAAGGAGAGGCAGACCAAATCAATATCATCAATAAAAAGCACTTCTTATATCTCTTCTTAATACAAAAATCTTGTGTCTTGTTCATTTTATTCGAACCTTTGATTTATTACAATTTGCTATGATTGACCCTCGAATTATTTTGATTGTTTTATTCTTATAAAGTGCATGATAACTTTGAGCAAAACAATAAATATGTTAATTTTTTAATTTTATATGTATATACTATACGTTACTCCCTTTGATGTTCTTTTTGTGCTTGCTTATTTATACTTTGACTCCCCTTATTTAAAATTAAGGCTCCGCCACTACCTATTAGTCTAGTAAACGAAGGATTCATTTCTTTCTCTCTCTCTCTCTCTCTCTCTCTCTCTCTCTCTCTCTCTCTATCTATATATATATATATATATATATATATATATATATATATATATATATATATATATATATATATATATATAATTGTTTCTCCCCCTTTTCAACTTTGAAGATCATGTTGAAATTTTTTAAAATCCATCTTCAATGTATATATATATATAGATAGATATTGTTTGGTACTACGTTTAAATAAATCTTTGAAGATGAATTTTAAAAAAATTGAACATGAGCTTCAAAGTTGAAAAGGGGGAGAATCCGAAATTCAAAAATAGCCTGATTTGCAAGTGATCATTCAAAAATCAGCATAATTTCAAAAGTAATCGAAATTTAGGCATTTTTTATGTAAAAATAAATCTGAACAAAAATATTGTTCAAAATTCAAAAAATACTCCAACATAATATACTGGAATTCAGTATAATATATTGGAACTTTAGTATAATATATTGGAGTTCCAGCATGAGTGTACTGGAACCATTTTTTTTAAAAGGTGGGGGCGTGAGGCGAGACGTTTTACCTCAGACTAGACGAAACGTAAGCCCTGAGACATGGAGTGTAAGTCCCACAGATCTTTGAATTTTACTAATTTCAAAAATTTTATGATAGTATAAAGTAAAAAATATTTATAAAAATTACATTAAAATCACAAACTTATAACAAATAATCTCTTTAAAATATTTACAAATTTTAACTCAACTATGAATAATATGAAAAGTATGACATATATCATAATACGCAAATTAGCTACAATATTGTTATAACTGAAACATCAAAAGTATTCAATACATTATATATACCTTTTAAGAAGTGATGAATCTTGAAAGAATTTCGATAAAACCTATTTTGTTGACAAAAAAATTTAGGCTTTTCAGGAGAAGAAAAAAAATATTTTAAAATAAAAGCAACGCCAAATTTTTAACCGATGAATAAACCTGGACCACGTTACATTATGCGGAGAATGTCATTCTTCATGTTAAATTATTTTTTTCACAGTTTCGATTAAATTTAATGACGAAAGTATATTTAATTATTCGATGGAGACCAAAAGATTCACTTTTGGCAAAATTTAAAGGTCTAACCTAATCAGAAAGAGATCATTTTTGTCATTTCTACCTGCACTAATTATTGGCAAAAAATTACATTAGATGATCAAATTTCTTTAACATGTACCATATTCTTTCTGTCCTTTGTAAAGGAAGAAGCACTCGGAAAGGATATTTGTTGATTTGACAAATCATAAGAGATTATCTCATTCTTACGCTCCTTTCGGTGATGAATATTTTGGATGCTTTGCTTTATAAAACCTTAGATTAGAGATGGATATGATTATGAAACTTAAAAAAATGAGTTCAAGCTCAGTTTAAACACGAAGTCCTTTTACTATTGGTGGCGAAGCTAGAAAATTCAATCAACACTAAAGATAATGTTGACAAAGAAATAATTAATTCTCTCTTACTTTTCTAAAATAAAAAGTATTTCAAAATAACAATTTTTAGTATACATGACAACTAAATGACTAAGATGGAGTATTATTTCCTAGTCTCTGAAGTCATCAATGTGTAAGCTCATTCCATACTGAAACAATTATCTGAGAAAAATTAAAGAAATCACCAATAAGGATTAGAAGCAACTTCTGTTCGTATTAACTATAATTCAGAACTAAGCTTTCATAACAGAGAATTGACACATATGGAAGGAAGCCACCTGGATGGCAATAATGGGAGTCACAAGCTAGGTTGCGTGGACTTTCCAAAATGATGCCGCACCCATGTCAGGTCCTCCAAAAATACATTATTTTGGGATGATCGTCCGACATGATATTTTAAGAGTCTCCGAATAAGAAAAGCTCAATTCTAGATTAATTCCTAGTCTTCCTGTCAGAGCTCATCTTTACTGTTCAAAAGGTTAAATAGGGTAGGCCAAAAGAAAACTACAATCGAAACGCTTAATCCTTTTTCCTCATACTTTGAGATGCTCTTCAATGTAGCAATAGCTGATCAAGGAACGAGGCTGCTCGTCATAGGCATAGTTTTAAGCCGATACAATTCCATTCGTATAAATAAAGTTGCTTTTATCGCTTTTTGCTCAAGTTGTCTTTCCCTATCTTCCCTAACATTCAGAACAATTACATTTTAAGTTGGGAAAATAGTCAATAAATGGTGAGTTAATGTGAAAAGTGAAAACATGCCAAATTCTATAATCGCGCTTCTATTTCAAAACGAGCTCTACTTGGAGGAAGCTGAGAATTTCTAATCGTACATAGGCAAACTTTCACAATAGTCTTGACAAAAAACAAACGGAAAAAGGTCAAATATATCTCTGTACTATCGAAAAAGGTTTAAAAATACCCTCCGTTGTACTATTTGGTCATCTCAGCCCCTATCGTTATATTATCACTCAAATATACCCTTCAATTGGACGGATTGCCATGTGTCCTCACAAAATTAAAATGAGCCATCCCTTTTTTTACTCGCTTAATTTATTCTCTACCCATAACCCGGCCCAAAGATACACCTTTTCCAGCTTCATTCTTGTTCATAAAAGAAAATAGAGAAGCGAACAAAAAAACAAAATCTATGACCATCATCAAAGAGCAAGAGCATCCTCAATCGAATCGGCATCGACAGCTATTCCGACGTCTACAAAGTTTGCAGCCAATCAGACTCCGTAAAAGAAAGCCACCGATTACAAATCCGCCTCTAGGGAAATCGACTCCTTGCAAACCCTTCAGCATTAACCAAACTTTCTCCGGTTGGATCCCGTATCCTAATTGTATTGGGAAAAAATTAAATTTGCATATTGAAGGTGACGTGTTGAAGCTGACATGTTGTGACACGCGTATCAGTCAAACGGTCAAAGCATTATTATCAGCTACGAGGCACGAGCGGTAACAGATACGGGAGAAGAAATCTAAAGAGTCACGAGTTGTTATTCAAATAACACGAGACTCGTACCTATTCAAGTCATTTAAAGATCGAGGATCGGGAGGAATTAAAGGAATGAATATGATAGCACGGAAGAGGCCAAATTCAATATTAAATGTCAAAAATATATGAGAATTTGTATTTAATATAAATGATTGAGTAATGTTTCTTTTAATATCATTTATTGCTCATAATTGTCTCATTAAGACAAAGGCATTACACATTCTCCTTGAATCAACTATAAAAGGAGAAGGTCAGCACATTTGTAAGGACACGAAATACTATTGAGATATCACTAAAATACAAAATTATTTACTGTTTTACTATTGCTCTAAAAAATCTTTTATTATTGTCTCTTGATTATCAGTAACCCGGTTTTCTCTTTATTTCTAGCTTTTATCAAAGACTCAGATTTTTGATTAAACAAATTGTTTGCGTTACCGGGAATTTGATAATCCAATTTCCTTCTATTATAGCAAACAACAACAACAACAATACAACAACAGTGGCAACACCTTGGGAAACCATGAAAATCAAATCCACCAAGATCAAGGATATTTACAAAATATTAACATGGTTCCTTCCCCCCAAGATTCGCCACGACAATCTCGTGAAGGCTCTTCTGCTCCTGAATCTCGTATTGATAAACAAGAGCAATCTGAACATTTTGAATGGGTAGATGAAGCTTTACAAAAAGTAATTGATGCACGGGTTAGCAAAGCTCTTCAGGATCTAGTTAGCGATTACCTATTGCACCACCCACATCTACGCCTAATAATAATACGTTGGAGAATCCTCGTTCTGTGCTCATTAATTCTGGAAATAGAGGAACCCCCAGTGAAACACATGAGGGAGAACCAGGTAATTCAAATAATTCACATTTTCAATTAGTACTAACCTTGTAGAAACAACTTAAGGAACAAAATGAGCGCATCAATCCAATCCCCGGAGCTCCGCATATAATCAAAATAGTAGATGTGGATAAATACTCACAACAATCTTGGAAACCAAGTGCTGCTCCCCTTCCAATTCCTAAAAAATTTAAAATTCCTAACATCTCAGAGTACGACGGCACAATGGACCCACGTGATCACGTAACTGCATTCACTACAAGAACAAAAGGCAAAGACTTGACCAACCAAGAAATTGAATCAGTATTGGTCAAGAAATTTGGAGAAATACTCACCAAAGATGCATTAACCTGGTATTCTCTTTTACTTGAAAATTCAATAAACCCTTTTGCTGAGCTTGCAGATTCTTTTATTAAAGCACACTCGGGAGCTCAAAAGGTCGAGAAAATAATGGAGGATATTTTTAAAATCAAACAAGGGGACTTAGAGTTGCTCAGAGACTTTGTTGTTAGATTCCAACATGAAAGGATGACTTTACCCCGTGTACCTGATAATTGGGAAGCAATAGCTTTTGCGAGCAACCTAAATGACAAAAGTTCAGAAGGCACGAGAAGACTAAAAGAAAGCCTTTGATATTTCCCTGTAACTACGTGGGATGACGTTTATAATAGACACAATATGAAGTTGTGAATTGAGAAAGATACCGTACCTCGGTTTCATCATGAAGAAATGAGCAATTCCAGGAGATCAGATATCGAAAAAAGATCAGGTAAAAGCAGGTAGGATCCATACATGGGACCTGCGGTAAAAGACTCACGTTCAAGGTCAGATAACTAAAGGTACGATCACAAACCTAGAAACAATAATTCTAGTCTTCATCAAGATTTAAAAATGAGCAAAGCATATAAGAGTTACAAGATGGTGACAAAAGTTTAAAGGCGAGATTCGGTGGTTATAATTTCAATGTCACTGCCTCCAAGCTCGTCGCTGTTTTGAGAAGCATGTGAGATAGGGTATAGTGGCCAAAGGAGATGCAATCAAATCCAAATAGGAGAAATCCAGACCATTGGTGCGAATTCCACAATGATCACAGGCATAAAACTTCAGAATGTAGATTCTTTCAAAGTGAAGTGGACCATCTATTGAAACAAGGGTATCTCACTGAGTTATTTAGTGAAAAAGGTATGCAAGCCTATATGAAAAATAGGCAATAGCCACCAAAGCCCCTATCACACTATAGAACCATTAATGTTATAAGTGGGGGAGAAGATATTTATGGTGTAACATATACAGCTTCAAATAAGGTTTCTAAAGTGACAATTACACACGGGAAACAGGTAAGACAGGTTTTAGAAGACAAAAGTATCACTTTCGATGATGCAGATACAAAAGGAGCGTTAACCCCCCACAACGACACACTGGTAATATCTTTACTTGTACATGACACTAATGTAAAACAAGTTTTGATTGATCCAAGAAGTTCCGTAAATATTATTCTACTAAGGGTATTACGTGAGATGCAAGCTGAAGATAAAATGATACTGCAGGTGCATACCTTGTCCAGGTTTGAAAATTCAAGTGTGGTAACAAAATGAGAGGTAATTCTAATAACTTTTGCTGAAGGTGTTGTTAAAAGAACCAAATTTCAGGTAGTAGATATAGAAATGGCTTATAATATGATCATGGGAAGACCATGGATCCATGGCATGGATGTTGTCCCATAAACTCTACATTAAGTCATTAAATTCCCATCACCATGGGGAATTTTCCAAATTCGTGGAGATCAACATACAGCCAGGAATATTAATGTTGTAACAGATACGAGTACCGTAAATAAAGAGAACTAGCAATTACAGGAAACAGTTGAGGGCACAAGGTTCAAACCTCAACTGAGCAAGACAGACAGATGTAGACTCGAGACCTGATACAATTTGAAGAGCCTGAAGAGAATTAAAATATCAAAATAACAATTGAAGAACTCGAAGTTGTGATATTATTTGAGCAATGGCTTAAACAGAAGGTTTATGTTGGAGCCAATCTAAGCTTAGACATGTGAGGTATGTTAATTGAATTTCTAAAAGCTAACGTGGATTGTTTTGCTTGGTCCCATGCTGATATGACATGGATCCCACCGGATGTGATGACTTATAAACTAAATGAAGACCCATCATTCACACCAGTAAAGCAAAAGAAAAGAAAGTGAGGAGCTTTCAAAAGCCAGGTGATTCAAGATGAGGTCCAAAAGCTATTAAAAATTAGGTCTATCTGTGAGGTAAAGTATCCTAATTGGTTAGCTAATACGGTTTTAGTACTTAAGAAAAATGGTAAGTGACAAGTTTGTGTACATTATACAAATCTTAACAAAGCTTGTCCAAAAGACTCTTTCCCTTTACCTCATATAGATCAGTTAATTGATGCAACTGCAGGGCATGAACTTTTAAGTTTTTTAGATGCATATTCAGGTTACAACCAAATCAAAATGGATCCGAGTGATGAATGGAAAACTTCTTTAATCACAGACAGGGGGACTTACTGTTAAAAATTGATGCCCTTTGGTCTCAAAAATGCCGGAGCAACCTATCAAAGGTTGGTCACTAAAATGTTCCAGGAACATTTAGGATGTTCGTCAAAACGCAACACTCTCATGATCACATCTCTCATTTATCCATTACATTTCAATTTTATGAAATTTTAATATGAAACTCAATTCAGAAAAATGCGCATTCGGGGTCGCATAAGGTAGGTTTTTGGGTATTCTTATTTCTAACCGTGGTATTCAGGTAAATCCTTCACAGATCAAAGAAATAGAGGAAACGCCTGATGTACTAACGAGTAAAAAGGAAGTTCAAAGGCTAACGGGAAGAATTGCAGCTTTGGGGAGATTTATTTCCAAGTGTTTAGAAAATTTTTTTAAATTTTTCTCGGCATTCAAAAAGCAAGATCATTTTGAATGGAAAGAAGATTGTACAACAAGCACTTAGAAATTTGAAAGCTTATTTTTCAAAACCACCGTTATTGGCAAAACCAAAGGTAGGAGAAATTACTTATCTATTTGGCTGTATCAGAAGTTGCGGTAAATGTTGTTTTAGTCCGTGAGGACCAAGGTAAACAATCCCCTATCTATTATGTAAGCAAGTCTTTGTTAGATGCAGAAACACAGTATCCACAACTAGAAACATTAGCACTTGCTTTGATCATGGCATATAGAAAATTAATACCTTACTTTCAGTGTCATCCTATTGTTGTAGTTACTGCTTTTCCATTACGAAGCATTATGCATAAACATGAATTATTAGAAAGGTTACCAAAATGGCTATAGAATTAAGTGAATACGAAATCACTTATCAACCTAGGATTACTATAAAATCTCAAGTATTAGGTTATTTCTTAGCTGATTTTAGTCAAGGGATGCAAATAGAAGCAAAAAAAGAATTACAAGTTTTAAATGGTGCAAACCCGGGGACTTGAATTTTATTTACTGATGGTTCATCAAATGTAAAAGGTGCATGCCTAGGGATAGTTCTCATACCACCTACGGGTGAAACCATTAGACAGACTATAAAATATCATTCTATAACTAATAATGAAGCAGAGTATGAAGCTATGATTGCAGGTTTAGAATTGTCACAAGAACTCGGTATAACACAGATTATAATCAAGAGTGATTCTCAACTTGTGGTCAATCAAATGCTAGAAACTTATACGGCTAGGGAAACACGAATTCAAGAATACCTAGAAAAGGTATGGGAACTAATAAAGCAATTTCAAACATGGAAGGTAATGCAGATCCCAAGAGATGAAAATGTGGAGGTAGATGCTTTAGCTAATCACGCATCTGCAGCAGACGTAGCGAACGACACAAATGCTTCAGTCGTGCATTTATTTCATTCCATCCTCAAACCAGACAAGAACGAGGTAAATTTTAATCATTTAATATGGGATTGGGAAACGAAATTGTTGCTTTTCTACAACACGAAACCGTACCTTATGACAAAAGAAAAGATCATGCAATTCGCAAAAAAGCTGCTCATTATCGTTTACATCAAGGAAATCGTTATTGGAAAATATTTGGTGAACCTTTAGCAAGGTGTCTCGGACCTTCCCAAACGGAATACGTTATGAGGAAAATACACGAAGGACATTGCGGGAATCACGCAGGAGGAAGGTCATTGGTAAAAATATTGATAAGGGCAGGTTATTACTGGCCTAAGATGGATGAGGAATAAGAAAGTTTCGTATCTAAATACGATAAGTGTCAGAGGTACAGTAATAATATGCATAGACCAGCAGAGCTATTGCATCCAATCGTAGCCTCGTGGCCCTTTATAAAATAGAGAATGGATATCATGGGTCTATTACCACAAGAAAAAGGTCAGATAAAGTTTCTACTCGTACTCACTTATTATTTCACTAAATGGGTAGAAGCATGAGCGTTTAAATAGGTACGGGAAAAAGAAGTTAAAGATTTCATATGGAGAAACATAGTATGCCACTTTGGAATACCAATGAGATCGTGTGTGATAATGGTACACAATTCATAGGAGCTCAAATCACAAAATTTTTCAAAGCTGGCAAATCAAAAGGATAACGTCCACACCATACCATCTAATAGGTAATGGACAAGCGGAATCCACGAACAAGATCATTATCAATAACTTGAAGAAGTGGTTACAAGATTCAAAAGGTAACTGGCCTGAGGTATACCTAGGGTCTTATGGGCTTATCGTACAACAATAAAAACAAGCAAGGGAGAAACACCATTTTCAATGGTTTATGGTGCTGAAGCCTTAATTCCAGTTGAAATAGGAGAACCAAATACATGGTTCGTTCAAGCAACAGAAGAATCAAATAATGAAGAGATGCAAGTTAACCTTGATTTACTCGAAGGAAGAAGATAAGCCGCACTAATACGAATGGCAGCACAAAAGCAGGTCATTGAAAGATACTATAACCAGAAAGCACGCCTCAAATTCTTCAAACTTGGGGACTTCGTGCTTAAAAAGGTTTTTCAGTCTATAAAAGATGCTAATTTAGGAAAGCTGAGTCCAACATGCGAAGGACCCTACAGAGTTCGTAATATTGCAGGAAAAGGATCATATGAGTTGGAGACAATGGATGGGAAAGCTCTACCTTCACACTGGAACGTTGTCCATCTAAAGAGATATTACTTCTGAGAGAATACCCACGGTCATGTATCACCATGTTAAAATTTTTATTTGAATTATTAAAATTTACTAACGATTTTAGATTCTAGGCAAAATGCTAACTCGTACTAAATAATGAGTCACGACCTGCATGGTAAAATGGAATATACTAAATTTCCCGGCCCAGTATTACAATTATTCTGATAGAAACACAAAAGGGTTAAGCAGTCTTCATCTAAAATTGCATCCCCAGGTCCCGTATATTTTTCCTTTTCTCAAGTGCAAGAAATTAACAAGTGCTCGAGGTCTCATACTTCATTTCTCAAACATTTGGGGGACTACATAATGTACACAGATACGTGTGGAAATCAAGCAAGATTTACAGAAAAGATCAAAGTTTCGAATTAGCAAGTGCAAAATCTAGGAAAACTTGATATTCATCATAGTGTTCTTTCCCACAAAACACTCATCATAGTGTTCTTTCCCTTGAGAACAATGAAGTCACTTCTCAAACCCTTCTTAATGTTTCAAAGGTAAAGAAATATGATGTATCCTAGAAATAGTTAGGGTAAATACTATGTATCAAAGCGGGTTATAAAGAGAAAACCCAGTTTCAATTGTTCTTATTTTTGTAAAAAATCTATTACAAGAAAAACAATTACGAGAAATCTGTAGATGTAATTCAAATACATATAAAGTTTTATTCAAAAACATGTCAAGGTTCATAAATAAAAACCTGTCAAAGTTATTTCAAACAAAACATATGTGTTCCTATTTCTTTCATCGTATTATAACACCATTATGAAGTTGAGACGTCTTCTTCATTAAGTGTCGATATATAAAAGGGACCTCTTTCGTAAACCTCATGTTAATAAGTCATGAGAATAATCATAAAGTATTTTCAAAGGATAAAAATGCTAAGCTATTCTCTAAGTCCTAAAGAAATGAAAAAGGAAAGAAAGAACATATAGAAGTACTGGAAAAACTTCTCAATATAATTAAAAAGACTAAGTAGAAACTTAGTCAACAAAATGTTTATATAAGTACCCCATCATGGTAACTGCGGACTTTTTCCAAAAATCCCTTAAAAACTGACCAAGGGATAAACCACCATTCAACAAAGAAAAATATAAAAACAAGTTCAGAAATATAAACTGGTCACTGAGGTGCTGAAACATCAGAAGTTATGATATTAGCTTCGTTTTAAGGAACAACAATAGACATGGTATCAACTTCTGAAGAAGTAACAGGTATGGTGTCAGCTTGACTTGAAGTGATTGGATCAGTGAGGGCAGCAAGAGACACATGAGCTTCAGCTTCTGTTGACCGAGTCATGGAAGTTTCACCCTCAGGAACTTGAGCTGCAACTTTTTCAACTCCGTGAGCTTCAGCTGTAGCTTCTTCATTTACAGATTCTTCAGCCAAGTGAGTCTCAATTGCCGGAGAAGGAAGATCAAGTGGTTGTTGAGTCTTTTCAATAGCATCTAAAACTTTGGCCAGTTTTGATTGCAAATTAAAGTTTTCTCGATTGGCCTCGGTTTAGGCATCACGACGAGAGTTCAGAAAAACCCAACTCACTTCCAAGTCTAACTTATCTTTGAGAGTTTCATAATCTTTTTCCCACACAACAAGCTCCTTCTTTAGCTCCTCATTTTTAGCTAAGCCTGAATCAACAGAAGCACGAAGGGAGGCATGAGAACTCTCTAGAGAACGTACTTTATCAGAAGAGGTTCTTAAATCATCTTGAGCTTAAGTCAAGCTTTGTACCAATTCTCCTGCATATTCTTCTTTTTTGCTCAGAAGTGCCTTAAGTTCTCTAATCTCTTCACTTAATTTTGACAACTATTCTGAAAAGGAACACTCAAGGCGCTCCTTATTGGCTTGAAGAAGCCTTGACAACTGCTAATTGAGAGGTCAGTGCTCGCTTCTGCTGCTCTAGGTGATCTCTACTCTCTTGCAATTATTCTATAGTTCCTTGAGCATTTTCAAGCTGCTCCTTCCAATTAGCTGCTTCTAGTTGGGATCCCTTAGCTATTCTCTCAGCCTCGAGGATAGATTTTTCAGACTCACGGGCCTTTTTTTCCAGAATAGAAATTCTTCCCATCAATTCTGTCTCAATAAGATTAGCCTACAATGGTAAAATGAAAGTAAGAATCTAGAAATAAAAAAACTTGTAAGTAAATAAAGGAAAAGTAACTTTAAATTAGAATGAACTATGTCATTCATCAAAGTTAAGCAGTTGTAGCGGTTCATTTTCTTCTATTCAATATCTCCAATTAAAGGCTCGAGCAGACATCTGCTCCGCCATATTTCCTTCGAAGGCTGTTATTGGAAGGAACATCGATTGTCACGCTCCTCATAGCCATACTTCTACTAGTAGAACTCTCTTCTGTATGATAAACAGTGGAAGAGGGAACTATGGAAGGAGGAGCGGTGGAAGAAGTGAAAATTGCAGGGGTCGAAGTTGAAATAGTAGAAACAGGTAAGGGAGCAGGAGCAGATAAAGGGGCAACGAAGCACTTTTAGGCAAGGGAGAAATAGAAGGAATGGGAAAAGAGGAAAGAGGAGGTTCATCTAAGACCGGACCTAACTCACCACTTCTGAAACCACTAATAAAGAGACATTGAATGGACTCATTAGTGTCTTTGGGGATGGCCTATTCATCAGAAAGAATGTGAACAGGTTCGGCCGAAGAGGCACGGGCTGGAGAAACTTCAGTCTCATCTTCAGAAATGATGCGTCTCCTAGCTCTTGGCCTAGTTATCAAAGAACTATCTTCATCTTCATCTTTCTCAGAATCCTTTTCAACTTTCCTCTTCAACAACGTAGCTTGAGTTTTTTCCAAAGCGAGTGTAGTTCCAGAAGAGCTCGAGTAGCTATAGCCATTTCAGCAGTCATTCCTTTAATAACAAATCCTGATAAAAAATAAGGATTAAAAGTAGAAAAGAAGGAATTCAACGTACGGAAAAGCATAAAAAAAATGCATGCCGTGATTTTTTACTTTCCAACCATAGAGATTGGAAATGGACTTTCAAGTTCTTACCTCCATAGGCACGGCTCTCAATATTGAATCTACCCAATCAAGGAAATTAGGAACGAGTTTCACAACTCCCATGATTACTATAAAAAAAATTAATTTAAAGAATGCGCTAAAATTATTAAAACGAGGTATGGAAAGAAGAAAGACCTACGTGCAAGGTTCCATTTCTCAGGAAAGGGAATATTTGTTTTCACCCACTAAACCAACTGCGGGCACTGCAACAAAACGAGTATAACAACCACAATCTTTATCATCTTCAGGGCTTACCAATATCATGTTTCTCCTTGCAGCCAAGGTAAATACATTATTGCGGAATAATTTTGGGGAATAAAGATGAATAAGATGAGGGAAGTTAAAATCAACATCAACCTTAACTGACAAATGCCTTAAGCAAGCCACTGTTCTCCAAATAAGTGGGCCAATTTGTCCTAAAAAACTTTAAAAAAATGACAAAGATCAAGTATTACTGGATCAATAGCAGGAACAAATCTCAAAGTGAAGGGGTAAGTATAAACAGAAGAAAATCTAGTCCTATAGGAAGATGTTCTTTGATTTGGATTAAGGATTACTATAAGAACGTCACTTCTCCAACGACAATCTCTTCGAACAATAGGGATCAAAGGTTCAGTAATTAGAGAGGGATAACTGTCGGCACGATCTAAACTATCAACCTGTTTGCGAAGAGATTTTTTATCATGCTCAAAAGATAGATCATTAGGCATTATCTCCTCAACTAAAGGTTCATGAAGAGGCTCTGAAGGTTCTTTTCCTTTAGAAGAGGATTTCTGAGAGAAAGAACATCTAGTTCTAGAAACAATGCCAGGACTAGAGGAAGGTGGAGTGGAACCAGAATCGCCACCTCAAACAAATCCTAGACTATGAAGCCTACCTCCTCTATCCCTTCTGTGTCTTACAGGGGCATTGGGAAAGCTATCCAGAATTGGAGACTCTTCTAGGGTTAGGATTTGAAGATGACATGGCAGAAAAAGACGAATTAAAGAAGAAGTAAAGTTGAAGAGGAAAGTACTTAGTAAAAACTTTATGAAGAAGAAGACAAGATAAAAAGGGTTGAATTTATTAATGAAAACAACCATCAAAAACAAGAAGTATAATGATCTATAATAAATCCAACTATCTCTTCGTGAATAGTGGATTCGTGAAAGCCTCAAAAAAAGGCTGCAAAACTGTAAAACTAGTGGGAGAATGACACATGTATAAAAGCATTAAATAAAGAAGACAATTGAAGCGTCAATGTTGTCATATCATTAATAATGACAAAAATTTCCTTTTTAATGAGATTCACTTCTCAAATATTTAATTGATAAATAAATGAAAAGTGGGTGGGGGGGGGGACTATCTGTATTGGGAAAAAAACTGAATTTGCATATTGAAAGCGACATGTTATAACACGTGTATCAGTCAAACGGTCAAAGCATTATTATCAGCCATGATGCACGAGCGGTAACAGATACGGGAGAAGAAACCTAAAGAGGCACGCATTGTTATTCAAATAACACGATGCTCGTACCTATTCAAGTCAATTAAAGCTCGAGGATCAGAAAGAATTAAAGGAATGACTCTGATAGCATGGAATAGGCCAAATTCAACACTAAATGTCAAAAACGTTAGAGAATTTTTATTTAATGTAGATGATTGAGTAACATTTCTTTTAATATCATTCATTGCTCATAATTGCCTCATTAAGACAAAGTCATTATACATTCTCCTATAATCAACTATAAAAGGAGAATGTCTGCACATTTGTAAGGGCACGAAATACTATTAAAATATCACTGAAATACAAAATTACTTACTGCTTTACTATTGCTCCAAACAATCTTTTATTATTGTCTCTTGATTATCAGTAGCCTGAATTTCTCTTTATTTCTAGCTTTGACCAAAGACTCAAATTTTTGATTAAACACTAATAACACAAGACCTTAAAAAAATCTTAATAGTACATGCTGCCAGCTTCATTGTTCTGCAATGTTTAATTTATACTCCTTCTCTTAGGATTATTCAGTTGGGTTTAACGAGTTCACTAATATAATAAAGAAAGAGGAATCTGTCTAATTGTTTTAGTTCCTTGTAAATTTTGGATCTTCAACATAATAAAATGAAAGGTGAATTTACTTTGATTTTGATTCGTGGAATTTGGTCACTGCTGAAGTCCCGAGTTCTATTGGGAATTTGGAGATTGGAGAAACTGAGAATGAGGAACAATTTATTTGGAGGTTCACTTCCGTTGCAGTAACTTAGGCTCTTGATCTTGAAGGAAATCAAATAACGGAGATATTCTAATAATTTTCAGGTGAACTTAGAAGCTTGAAGATTTTAGTAGATCGAATCAATTTTTTGGCTCCATTCCTTCTAGTTTAGAAGTTTGACTAATCTTGAAAATCTGAACTTGGGAGGAAATAGTCTCAATGGAAGTTTGCTTGAGGAATTAATGGGCAATTTAAACATATTGAGTCTTAGTGGAAACAAATATTCTGGCAGTATGCTAGTTTCTCCATCATTGGTTGATCTCATTAACTATAGATGTTCTTGCTTGAGCTTTTAACAACTTTCAAACTATTATGGGTCGGGTTTTGGGTAAAGGTTAAATAAGCAGGTAGAAAAGGGGATGGGTCATTTTAATTTTGTGAGGACATTAGGCAAACCGTTCAATTGAGGGGTATATTAGAGTGATAGTATAACGCTAGGGACCGAGATAACTAAATAATATGACGGAGGGTATTTATAAAACTTTTTCAATAATACAAGAATATATTTTGATCTTTTTTCGAAAACCAAATCTAGTATTTTGCAGTATTTGCATTCTTGTTTATGGGAACTCTAGTATATAAGCAAATTAGACTGATTTTCTTGAGCAAATACGTGGTTGGACATACACAGCATCCAGTCAATCTTAGACTCTAGATTTTCTTCCTTTTAGCGAGACAGAGACTGGACCTAGTACCAAACAGCAAGTCCAGCCATGAATTTGCTATTCCTTTGGCTTTAAAATGTCATAGAAAGGAATTTGGTCAACATAATCATCTAATTGAATATTGAACTGGAAGTAGTACTTTTCTGTATTTCTAGTAGTACCCTAGTCATCACAAATGAATAGAAAGTTGACTCCTAGGGAGTTGCTCCTTTCTTTCTCGCTAGGGGGTGCGGACACATCTGCGCGAATTACAGGTGAGGTGACAGTTACAAAAATGATGGGAAAATTAACAGAAATTCATGAATGGATGTAGACCAATCGGGCATGGATAATCATCCCGATCCTGGGAGAAATGACAATCATTCTCAAAAATCAAAAAGATTGAGCCGAGGAAAACCCTATGAGTCACTGAAATGACGGCAGTATTGTCCTTTTTCTATCAATAGAGGGAGCAAAAAATGGGCTTTGCGCCCCTTTACAATATGAAGAAAGAAATAAGGGTCGAAGTTTAGACCGCTCACATGCAGGGGCACGATTTGATGTTTGTGGATTCAGGTTTTAAATTGCGCCTAATAATTTATACGTCTATAATAACATTTTAAAAATAAATACAGAGTTTAAACTAAAGTTATTGTGATCAGTTGAACCCGCAAATCTTATGCTAGTTTCGCCTGTGATAGCTGTTTTTGTTGATATACTGTCTTTTTGAATGGGACACCATGGTATCCTTGCATATAGGGGTGTGCATTAGAATCGGTTTATCGATAAATCGAATTGATTATTTGTTATCGAAATCGAAAAAATCGAAACCTTATTTAAATAATAACGATAAACATATGTATAAATCGATAATCGATAAGTAATTATCGATAAGGGTCAAAATTGAATCGATAAACCGAATGCACACCCCTAGACTGTAGACACTTGTAAAATGAGTAATTACTCATTTGTGTAGATTAATATAACATACAGAATATATATATATATATATTCCGCTACTATTTTAAAAGCGGATATACAATATCATTTTCCCCAATCTATATCGTTTCTTTTACCATATGTCCCTTGATATATTATTTCCTCTATCACATTTAAGGAATGATCATATTTAATGACAAATGATCATATTTAATGATCAAGCGAATGAAGTTTAAATTAATGAAAAACAAAATTAGCCGTGATGATGTATTTTGTTTTGTTTTACTTTTTTACACCGTTGGAGTGTTGGTGACATACATTTGATCCCTTACTTTAGTTTTGTTGCATGTGCTTGTTGATACAATTTTTATGTTATAAATAGTGTTCATGTTATTTTAACTTCTTTTTGTCCATATTAGTTAGGCGCGTTTATAGCGATATACTTTTCGTGGAATCCCGCAAATTTTCTTATTGGTATAATCGATAAATCGAAATCGAAAAAATCAAAATCTTATTGAAAAGATAACGATAAATATATGTACAAATCGATTATCGATAAAGGTCAAATCGAATCGATAAATTAAATGTACACCCCAACTTGCATATTGCCCTAGAATAGCCTCTTTTAAATGTTAACCTTACCTTTCCACTTTAAAGATACCATAAATATGCTATAAAAATTATTCCTAGACACCCAAAATCTGAAGATAAATTAAGATATAAATCATATCCCTGAATCAGACTTAAGTGTATTAAGTAATCGTTCAAATCAAAACTTGAGGAATAACAATTAACTTGCAATAATTTCAGCAAATAACATAATGAGCAGAACATATTCTTGCACATATAGCAATAAGACAGAACAATAAGTGGCACAAGAAGGAACTCATGTTTCCTATCATATTAGACTCAAATCATAAAGACGAATATTCTATGCCAAAACTTCCAAAAAAGATAAACTCTTTTTTCACTGTAAACTAACTATTCTAATTAAATGACCAAAAATGTCTAACTCATACATTGCTATTTTCTTCATTCTACTAAACCTAATACAGGTTCTCATGCGCCAAGAGTTCTAAAAAGAACAAGAAAGAATGGCCTGTGCTAGAACCTAAACTTGAAAAAAGGTAAACAAAGTTTAGAACATTAATAATAATTAAAAAAAATTAGCTTTCTTTACAAAAAGCTGTCTTTTCCACAAACTGTTAAAAAATCCTCAATGATTGGAACTTGAACTTTGAAAAAAGCACCAGTTAATGACAAGAAAACCCCTTTTGTTTTCTCAGCCTTTGACCAAAATCAAAAAAATTCAAAAAACCCAAATTTTCCAAGAAATGAAATTATTTCATTTTCCTCATTTCGACCGGAGCAAGAAGATACTGAATTCTTGACCCGGACCTTCTTCCGGGTTAATCAAATGAAACGACTCCGAATCTGCACCACCAATAACACATTCGTAATTAGCTCTCATGTACAACACCTCTTCACATTGATCAGTACTACCCGAAACCGAACCCGAAGGAATCACACCCGCCCCGACTGTCATGTTCTGCATGGTTTTAAGCATGTTTCGGGTCTGTTGGGTCACCCGTCTTTTAATCGCAAACCCGATTTTACGTCCATTACAGAAAAGAGTCCACATAGGAATAGAATGAAGCGGACAAAGATTCAGTTCTGATGACGTGTCCTTGAACTCAAGAGCAATACGTACAAGTCCACTTTGCATTTCTTGAATAAGTGTAGTGGTGGGGATAGAAAGTTCTAGAAGAAGAGAAGGTTTCGTGTTGAGACGATCGTGCTGTACACAAAACCACACGTGTCCCCCGCGGCGTTGGCCGTAGATAGTGCCGATCACCATTGTTTTTGAAGAGCGTGGAGGAGCAGAAGAGATAATGCTGTTTGATGGGGTGGTTGGGGTGGTGGGATAAGAATCTTGATCTTCATGTAATTTTTTCTCTTGCTTTGGGTCGTCAAGATCGTCACGTAAGGAGGTGCTGAGGCGTTTTTTGGGTGCAATGGTGAGTAGGGGTGGTGGTGCTGGGGAGGTGGGGTTGGTGGTGAAGCATGGGAGGAGGAACCGACGGAGAGCGTCGGTTTTTGGCATAGCTAGCTTTTTCTATTTGGATCAAGAAATGCAGAAAAAATGAGAAATGAAATTTTTTGCGTAAGGCTTTTAGAAAGGGTTGTGGCGTAAGGAGTGTATATATAGTGTATAAGATATGATGAAAAATAGAGAGGGAATTGAAAGAGCGGGAACTGATGTAGCCGTTACATTCAGAAAAGAAAGAGGAGTGAGTGAATCCATTAAAGGGAAGTTTTCCCCTACCAATGTTTCTAGTCTAAACTTAGGGTCCGTTTGATCATAAAAAAATACTTTTTATTTTTAATTTTTTAAACAGGTTTTGGTCGTAAAACTTTAGAATTTCATTTAAAGTTGCATTTCAGAATTTTTTGAAATTTGAAAACTATAGAAAAAATTATTTTTTTCAAAATTTTCACTTTAAAGCACTCAAAATTTCAAAAACAACTTCGAATTATATTCATATACAAACACAACTCTAATTTTTAAATACCATTTTCAACATAAATTTGTTCTTTTCTACTTTTTTTTAGAGTGTCCAAACGCCCACTTAAACATAACCAATATTAGCGCTTCAAAAAGTAATCATGTATACTAAGCTCCGGATTATGTGCAGGATGAAAGATAAAGTCGGACCATATTAGATTTCAAATACAAAGTTATATCTTTATATTTTGTAAAAGGCTGTTTTGTGACTTGAACCGTGATTTTTTGGTCATACGACGGTCACTTTTACCCTTGTATCAAGGCTCCACTTGATCCAATATTAGCACCAAACCATGTTAATTGTAGAAACTTACTATTTTGATGATAATTTATGTAAAATTTTATAATTCAGTGACAGAGTAAATGCAAATAATTTATGTGTTTTGTACAAACATAAGGATGAGTAAGGTTTGCTGAAAGGTGTTGGCTGCTCTATTTTTGCTATAGTATTTTATAATAGTAGAACAGAGAGCAGAGAGACAAAAGAACAGATTTTTATGTGGACAAACAGAGAATTGAAGGATTCAGTTTGTGAAGAAAGATGCAGGTTTTGACCCTTTGACCAAAGTAATGATTTCAGGGTTTTAGTAGAACGAGAGAGAAGCAGAGAACAACGTGGGAGATAAAAGGAGTATTTAGAGGTGGGGGCTGGTCAAGATACTTCAAATTAAAAGGGGTAAATACAGCTGGATTCTGATTGAATTCTACTACCATTTGTTTCCCTTTAAGGCAGAAAACTGCATTTCTATTCTTTTTTAGCTGAAAGAGGAATCTTTACCCCTTTAATAAAAGTTTAGAGGTGAAGTCCTATGGTGGAGGAAAAAGGGATGTCATCAAGTTTCTGTTTTCATGGATTGATTTATTGGGTTAAAGAATTGATGGTAGTGTATAAAGCAGTGTAACTATGATAACCTTATTCTTGTGTATTTATTTATTTGGCTGTTTTGTGCATTTCTCGATTATTTATTAAAAACCTATTACCACTCTTCGGCCACAGAGGCAGATTCAAATTTAAACTTTGTGGATTTAAGTTTGGGATTATGCCACGTGTCAGTTGATTTACCTAGTTTGAAATCTATTATTTGTACTTATTACAAGGTGGTATTCGGTTTTCGAAGGTGATAAAATATGTTATTTTAAATGATCGCACAAGGAAGCGATACGTCGACCCAAGAACAGAGGATAGCTGAAATTGAAGACAACTATTCCGTCTGTTACCAGAAAGAATGGTCCTCATAAAAATGAAATAAATGTGTGTCACCTAGTAACATCTAGTGAAAAATATTCTACAACATTTAGTGCAGTGCTCGTTATGGAGAATTTGACATTCATGTCTGTCGTTACAAATTCTTCAATGGCTCTCATAATTGGCATTAAAGAAGGGTTTGATCCCAGAACATTTCCCTAGAGACAGCTATAAATAATGAGCTCTATTATCATTGTAAATGACACGAATTTTCTGGAAAACTTACGCTACACTATATTCAAAGCTTAATACAATTTTATCTTCTTGCTTTTTATTTTATTGTTATTGTGCTCGAACGCCCTACTTCCGGAACTACCCTTTCTGCTATTTCGTCTCCGTCTCAAGGCTAAGTATCGGATATTTATCTAGTTCTTCTATTATCTACGATCAAATTAATTTACTTGTCTATAAAACACGCATAAACTCAATTATACCTTTTTACGGATAAACAGAAAGCCAAACAAAATTTTTTATCACAAGTTTTTATATGCCTTTTAAACATTTTGAATTATTAATTATTATGGCTTATAGCATTATTTATATAGTTTTTAAGTATATAAATTCTATTTTAAAAAAATTATGTACAAATTGACTGTCAATTGTCAAATTAAATTAAATAATTTGACTCTCGAAATCTGAGTTATCCCACATAAACTTTGACTGGGAAAGTATATTTTTTAAAACACATGTAGTATAAGATTTGAGTCAGTGCTATAAGTTGGGATGAGACAAGAGGGGTTGCTCTGATGGTAAGCAATTCCCACTTACAATCGAGAGGTTGTGAGTTCGAGTCTCCCTAAAAGCAAGGTGAGAAGTTCTTGGAGGGAAGGATACCGGGGGTCTATTTGGAAACAGCCTCTCTACCCCAGGGTAAGGGTAAGGTCTGCATACATACTACCCTCCCCAGACCCCACTAAATAAGATTATATTGAATTGTTGTTATTGTTGTTGCTCTAAGTTGGAATGAAACCGTAACCTACAGGCTACAGACTAAAGTCTGCCTTGAATCAATACATATAACGAATAACTTTCTCTGTCATACCTAAAATAAGAAGAAATCACCTAACATTATTTTGTCTTGATAAATGGTTGAATCCTAATCTCTCGTAATTTATTTATCCTACTGACGCTCAAGACACACTTTTGGTGCAATAACCTTCCACTAATGAAGTAGTATGATGCCATAAGTATCATAAATGGAAGTAAATGGAGTTTGTTGAGTCTTGACTGGCTACAAAGACCAAACTATAGAGGGACATTAATAATGCTTTGGTTCTTGGAATTTTTTTTGTCATGAACTTTGGCCACTGAAAATGAAGATCAGAAGATGTTTTTATTGGGTAAGGGGTGGGAGGAATGGAATATTTTAATGGAACTTTTAGGGAATTGGTCCATACTTAGTGCCTCATTCTTACCTGATGTGTAATGACTTAGTGTTATGATGGATTATAGCGAGACCCATAATCTACAATTGTCAAATTGTGACAATCCTCATGTTATTAGTGATTTTTTGGTGTGTTTCACGCAACAGATATTAGTTATGTGAGTTTTTTTTTCTATGTTAGATATTTGTGGACTCATATCTTAATATATTTGGGTCCACAAAATTCTGGGACTACAAAGTTATGAGACAAAAAAAAGGCCTCACACAACTAGTGTTAATTGTTGAAGCACAAAATAAAACTTTTCTAATAGTATATATATACGTAGACTTTATCCCAACCTTAAAATAATTGAGAAATTACTTCCGACATACCTTCAGCTTAAGAAAAAGAAAAGAAACAGTGGAAACAAGTAACATCAACAAATAGGCCAGAGAGATAAAACAACAATCTCTAAGTCAGAAGTAGATGAGAAGAAGGGATAACAACAAAAAGGAGTATCAACAACAGGATACTAAGAGGCCGAAAACCGAAGCGGACGAAAATAGGAAAACAACACAAAATACTAGCAATCTGAGACAAAAAACTACCATACTAACTCTAATACCTTCGGTCCCTAACAGAGATATGCTCGACTACCTATTAATATTTTACCTAATTCTTGACTTCAACACACTCCTATCAAGGGCCATGTATTAGGAAGAGTGGAAACTATTTCAAGGAAATATTTTATTTGATGAAATCATTCTTGTTTGGCTATCTGTAATTATGAAAAATTTATTTTAAAAAATTCATCAACAGGAGAAAATTCACTTTTAGATAGAAGTTACATGTACTACTCATCAGTCATCACTTGTTTCGATTAATATTCACAAAGCGCTAGCATTTTAGCGCAAAAATATCACAGAAATACTATTCTTCTATTGTGTATTGCTATTTTTAAAGTCACTACATGTAGCTACTGTTAACTGTTATATACTCAATCAAACATAAAGTTATAAATTATTTTGGTAACATCCAAATTATACTGCAGTTAGAATCAAGGAGTAAAATGATGTAAAAATGAGCGTTAACCGAATTCCTTCATAATCCAATAGACACAGGAGGAGAAGAGAAGAAAAAGGGCAAATAAGTTATTATTTTATTTTCATAATAAGAAATCTCCGAGGATCACTTGGCGCTCGTTTCGAAACTCAATTCATAATGGGCCTGCTCCTCAACTCTAATCCACTCAACTACTACCAGCTTTTTTTTCCTGCGGTACAGCGTGAACGGGTGCCATGCATCTAACTCACGCATCACATGTTGCGCTCTCACCACTAAACCATAAGCCTAAGGGCAAACAAGTTTTTGTTATTGGTCTAATAAAAACTCTAATCAACAACTACAATACAACAAAGATGGAATTATTAAACTAGAAGCACAAACAACTGACGACGCGAGTTGGCTCAGTAATAAGTCACCTCCATCTCCAACCAGTTAGGCCTTGGTCTCGAGCCAAGTTGGGGGTAAGTGAAGAGCCAGTGTCGACCCCCCCGAGAATGGCCGAAAGAGAAGAAGCACAAAGATACAATTACTGCACACCGCTCCACCTCGCCCAATCCACAAACTGCATTCCTGCATATATATTGTTGGCAAATCGCACACCAACTGTGAATGCCATTGCAACAGGCGGAAACTGCTTTCCTACCGGAGAGGATTCCACCAGACGTTCTAACCCGGTTACAATCTGTAACCTGGTATTGGAAGAAACTCCAAGGAAAACACCTGCACATAACGTATCCAGTAACCAAATCAGAGCTGGTATGCAGACAAGACCTTCATCTTAGATTGAGGTTGTTCAAAATAACAACGCTTGCAATGATGATGCACCAAGAAAGCTGGAATGCAGCCTGATTCAAGAAATACTAGGGTACAATATGTATTTTTAAGACTTCAAGCCTAAAAAATTTCAACCTTTACCAGATGTAAGGGAAAGTTAATTTGGTCGATCTTGTAAAGAAATGTGTGCTCTCAATATCTTGACTGAGTCATCACTCTCAGCTTTGAATGTTCAGTGACATCAATAAGCATTTACACATGCTCTATAGGGAGCAAAGATCCCACTAATAAATATTGCACATCCTGTACTACTATATCATTCTGTCCTATGCGCCGAGGGTCGCATGGAAGCAGCCTCTCTGCCCTTTTGGGTAGGGGTAAGACTGCCTACATATTACCCTCCCCAGACCCCACCTGGTGGGAGTATACTGGGTAGTTGTTGTTGTTGTTGTTGTTGTCTGTACTACTATATCATTTCATGCAATATCATCATTGACTTAGTTCATTTGGTGTAAAAATTGCTATACGATGCAGGAAATCGTTAAATAACCAGAAGATGGTCTCAACGGAAGTAGTTCAGCATTCCAATGGATTCAATGATAGTATACAGGAACAATTGAAAAGAGATAAACAGGTGTCAGATAATATAAAGCAGGCAGCATACTTAGTATAGCTGGTGGATAAGGGTTTTGGAAATCATTTGCTTTACGAACTTTATTATCAAAAGCAGTAACAATTAGGAATGAAGCCAATAATGACGGCATACCCCAAAGTAATGCACTCTTTACAAGAGGTGGAACAGGAACATCATCCTCCGATTTCTTGATGCTCCTGATGAAGAAGCATGTTAGTGAGAAAGGAACAACACAAACACTAAGTTAAATGAAGTATAACATCTACTTTGATCAACAACAAGAGCAGAAAAACTGCATAGGACTCCCCTCAACCGCTGGGGTACAACGTACAATCATGAAAAGTAGAATATAGTATATTGATAAAAAGTTGTGCTGAACAAATATTCCTTAAGAACTTAGCTTTCAAGGTTCTACTTCTGATATTCATGTATTTTCTATGTAATATCATCCGCCACTCTGATTTGCTGATATTCTCAGTGTTATTACTGTTCAGAAGAACATTACAACACACTAGGCCAGTATTACTAACTGACCATAACAACGTATCTGTTCTGTTTCGTGTTGTACTACTCCTTTTCTGGATAGGAATTTATCAGGGAAAGGAATTTAGCTTAACATTAACGAGTTAAAAAATAGCTAAAGAGAGACTTATCAGATAAAAGAAGTAGATACACCTACTTCGGTGCTTATGGGTGTGAGAAAGCACGGGAGAAGAATATAACTAAGATTAAACATAATGCAATGAGCCCTATATATAATACTAATAACCTAGAGTTCTACTATAACTAGAGTTCTACTATATTTACATATCTAACACTCCCCCTCAAGCTGGTGCACATAAATCATATGTACCGAGCTTGTTACATATGTAGTTTAACATCGAACCCAGGTTTCTAGACCAGAAAGCATCGATTCCCAAAGACATCGTTGAAAATTTGCTGAAACAGACGAAGGAAAACTGTTTTTTTTTTTCCGGAAAATCACTGTAGATGCCGGAAAAACTTCAAAGTTGTCGGAATTGAAAAGTAAAAACATGAGTAGGCTCGGAATTTGAGGGCGATGATACTGTGCTGAAGAAACTTTTTGAAATTCTGGCCGGAAAGTCTCTGTAGCTGCCGGAAAAGTCGCCGGAAAAACTGAAAGTTGTCGGAATCGAACGGAACAAGGATGGGTAGGGTCGGAAATTAAGGCCGACCAAACTGTCCTTCTGGAGCGAAGCCAAAAACTGGCCGGAAGCAGCCCCACGCGCCGGCGCGTGATCTGACGCGCCGACAGCTCTGGCGGCGCGTGACGGGGAGTCTGCCGGAGAAATTTCTGGGGTTTGGTCGGAATTCTATTCCGAGTCTTGTGGTGGTGTTGGTTTTTGCACAACACTGATAATTAGTGACTTTGACGTAATTAGTCACTTAGGTCACCGGAAAATTGCACGGTGACCGAGTTATTTCTTCCCGGATGTCGTTGGAATGACGCACAACGATAATTATGTCACCAAAGCTCTGATACCATGTGAGAAAGCACGGGAGAAGAATATAACTAAGATTAAACATAATGGAATGAGCCCTATATATAATACTAATAACCTAGAGTTCTACTATAACTAGAGTTCTACTATATTTACATATCTAACAATGGGGTTAACCAATAAAATGCACGAGGTCCCCTCGACTTTTCATAATTCAATCACTATCTGCAAACCTGACTTCTCCTTATTCTTTTTCTTGTTTTCAGAATAAGTAAAGAAGACACCATCGAAGACTAGATGAAATATATTATTAGCATCAGACATTAGTATGATAAAAAATTGCAATCAAAGCATTAAAAGGCCTTTTAGCACTCCCCATTTACAGATCTTTTCCTCTTTCCCAAGCCAAATACAATTTATCCTGGTTCAGCCACGAGCTCAGCTGGCAAGCAAAAGGTTGACCAAATTAAACCTCTGTATACTTTTAATTAACACTCTTCTCCCAGTACAACCCCTTTCTGCAGCATCTGCATTCTGGCTTGTGAATGTATCCCTACTCGAGTTCCTAAATTTGAAAATTGAAATTAGACGGTCCTTCTTTTGATAAGAAGAAATTAGATATCTGATCTTCCTCCCTTGGGCATCTATCACTTTCAAACTGTTCCGGTACTACTATCTGATCAGATCTTAATGCAACCTTAAAATACCTCTCAATCTTAAAATTGTCTAATGCTGGACTTGTGCCCTATAACGATAAGGTTTTTACAAACCCGAGCTTCTAAGTTTGATCTAAAATAACTCTGGATGTTAACATAATTGACAATCGCCAAAGATGCATACTCTTTCAGAATTGAAAGGTTAGAGATGGCCTTAAACAAAATAGCTTTGACGATTCATTACATTAGAAAGTACTTTGGCTTAACACAGCTGAAATTTACTTTTTGGTTTTAATACTTTAAGCATCTCCACCCAGCCTTTATTGGCTTCGAACCAAATGCTCTGCCCTTTTCTCTGTGACAAAATAAAAAAGAGTTTATCTCTTCCATTTTGAATCTACCCACAATCACCTTACACTGTCCCCTCCCCAAAAACGTCCTTAAGGCCTTTTCCGTTGACCATTTTCCTCCACCAAATTGTATAACCATTGTCTCTCACACATCCACAGTCCTCAAATTAGCAAACAAAACCAGAGAATGGCAAGATAGCCGTTAAAGCCAGATTAGCAAAGAACTGGTGGGAAAAAAGGGGAATGGCTTCATGCCGAGATTTACCTCCTTAATCCTATTATATCAAACACCTAATACTAGTTTATGAAAAAGCAACAAGAAAATTAATTTCTTCTTTTTCAGAAGGAAATGAAAAATTTAATATCTTGACACTCAAATATACATATCTAACTAGAGAAATAGAATACTTATTTACAACAACGCGACATACTAGGGTTTGAGTATCGAAATGGAAAACTCTGGTTTAGGGATCTCTACTAGTATGAGTATTGGGTCTCAATGAGTCCCAAGTTCAAAATCCAGGAAGGAGCAAGTCAGAAATTTAATAAAAATATCTCCACAGCAGCATCAATGTAAACTAAATCAGAAAAAGGAAACAACAAAAGTAATAGCAAGAATAATAGCATCAGTAATATCAGAGAGTAACACACCGCTTGGCAGTCATTATCATATTTGCAATTCCTTGGCCAATGATACCACATCCAAACCCCACGAATCCATATAGAATACCCTAAAGAAAAATAAAGAATTTAAGATACGTAATAGAATGTAGTTATGAAAAGAACAGGAGAGAATGACGTGTGTATACAGAGACACTGTGATTCATACATAGAATATACTTCAGTTTTACCTTATAAAAATAAGCAGCAACTCTCTGATTCACTGTAAATCTACACCCTGGCCTTTCGGCTTCAAAGACACTGCAGCCAGATGAGTATTTCAAGTGAAAATCTTCTAAATAGTGCTCCAATATTTTTAATGCAATAATATCAGATGGCAAATATAAGTCAAAACCTGCTTGGAAGCGCTCCATAAGCTCTCTGCATACGACCAACAAACCCTTGAGATACAGATGGTTGTCCAATTCGAGCATATGGTGCTAGCAAGCCAACTAAAGCTACATTGACAGCAACCCCGACCAACATATCTGCAGCATATAGTTCAAATTCCGCCCAAAAATCTTTGCCTCTCTTTTGAACTTCCGCAACAGTTGCACAAGTGGTATCAATCACTATCTACATCACAAAACCAAAGAAACCCGTGAATTCAAAGTCGAAAAGCATATCAAGTATAAATATCACGATGAAACAAGCATTACCATGAGCAGTAGGTAAGGTGTCACAAGTACAAGTTTAGCATGCTTATACAACAGTCAACAGGAAGCAGTAATAGCTCCAAGCAGTGTTATCAAAGCGTGCTTAAAGCGCGCTTACGCCCTGAAGTAAGGCTCAAAACATGTTGAGCACTTCGCCACACTTAATGTGTGCTTCAGTGTTGGTATCAAGGCTCTAGACATACTTTTCCTTGCCAATGAACGTAATCGTGAAGAGGTACACCAAACAATTGATATTTCACTTTATCGTAAATTTTCTTCAATTTCTTTGTCTATATATTTGGTATTTATGCTTATAGATATTAGTCTTGGACTACACATACATATTTGTAGTTTTCTCAATTTGTGCCTTTTTCCATTAAAGCCCACGTTTTTATTTTGTGCTTTGCGCTTAAAGCCCCAACTGACCTTAGAGCTTTTTCGTGCTTTTCGCTTTTGATAACACTGGCTCCAAGCAGTAAGTTATGCAAACATAATCACAGACACGACACTAGGCACACTATATGCACTAGCCCAATGTGCAACTATTTCTACTGTATCACAGATCAATGAGTTAATTACAAAATAGCAATATCAAAATCAAGCTTAACACAAACCTCGGTTCCAACTTTGAAAAGAAATGATGGATCGGCCAACATTCTGTTCCGCAGCATAGAGCATGACCTCATTGCAGCTCCCATCCAAGCTGACCCCTACATTCACAAAAACACAAACTGCCAATCAAAAACTATCAAAATGCACATTTTCAAGAAATCTTTTTGTAAACTGGTCAATCAATTTCAAGAACAACAACAAAAACTACGCCTCAATCCCGAACAAATCCTCACTGACCTCGTTACTCCATTTAAATCAACTCATGTCAATATTTATACAAATACAGCTGAATCATTTTCACCTAATTAAATTTTACCTGCAAGTCCAAATATCTAAGCAGAAGTAACTTTCTGATCCCAACACTCTTTGCAGCCTCTATCATATCAGCAGGAAGTGTTGCTCCACGAGCCTCTGCCTCTCTCATCACATCCTCAAACTTCAGTAATGGCCCAAATTCCTCTTCTTCCTTATCACCTTCCCCATTGTCCCCTCCCCCACCACCACCACCACCACCCCCACCACCAGGGTATTTCCCATTCCCACCATCCCCATTATCAGGAGAAGTATTATTATTCTCTTTGACTATTGTTTTTACACTAACACCAGATGTTGAATTACCCTCTTGGGGATTCAATGAACTATTGACCAAGAATCTTGACTTGTAATTGTTCTTACAAACCAAATAACCACTTTTGCTTGTACCCACAAAATCTTGGATCTTAACAAACGTAAAGTTTGGATCTTTAACAGACCTAGTTGTAAAGATTTCATTTTTCAGAGTTGTAAAGTGAGACAACCTAATAACTGAAGAACAACTTGCCATTTTTCACCAACCCCACAAATCTATAGCTCAAATTAATAGAAGAAAAGTCGACAAACTTTCTGGGGTTTCACAAATAAAGCCCAGAATTGAATGAATGCAATCTAAGGAACATAAATGTAGCAAATTTGATGAGACTAAACTAGGGTAGCTCTGCTTATTTAGTCACAGTCACCTAGTAGGAGTTTGACAAGGAGAGTACCGGGAGGGGGGGGGGGGGGGGGCGCATGTGAGAAAGTATATAAATGAGATTTTTCCTTGGAATGACTGAATTTGTGATACAGAGTAAGGTAATTTTGGGATAAAATTTAGTTTTGTATTATTCCTTGTTTCGTTATTAAGTATAGAATAAGTTATTTCAAAATTAAAAATGTTATAATTTCAAAATAAAGCAGAAAAATTAAATATCATGATTAATACAATATAATGAAACAATTAATAAGAACTAGTCCTAACAACTAATTTCGGTATATTAATCCCATTATAGCTTGTCCTCGGACCAAACCCGTAAAGGGTTCTTAAACTGTACTGTCAATTTCACCTCTAGGAATTGAAATTTTTTGGAATAGTTAATCCTTAAAATAGGAACTAATATTTTCTGTAATTTAATATATATATATATATATATATATATATATATATATATATATATACATGAGTGTTTATCTGTAAAATAATATAAATTTAATTTATAAATAAGTGAAACAATTTGACCCAAAAAAAATTATTAAGTAAATAAAAACAAAAAATTTATGAAACAAAATTAAAAGAAATATGAGTCTGGTTTATGCGCTTAGTCTTTCCGATAGCAAAAATACGAACAATATTGAGGGCATAAGAAAGGAAGTAACTTCATAATTGGAGAGCATAACATAGCTTTTGGCATACAGAACATTTCGTCTCCACCAATGTTTTAAAAGGCGTAGCATTAGGCGAGGCGTTTTACCTATGACGAGGCGAATTGTAAGTCCTCTAATATGGGGCATAAATAGGGGTGTATATGGATCAGGTTGGTTTGATTTTTATCAAAACCAAACCAAACCAACTATATCGGTTTGAATTGGTTCGGTTTTATCGGGTTTTGTCGGGTTTTTCGGGTTATCGGGTTTTTTGTTAAATAAATATTATTTCAATCTTACTTTGTTAATATTATAGATAAAGATTTGATAAGTGAATATATGTTTAGTAAATATGGAAAAAAATTGACAAACATATGATCTATTAAAATATTCTAATGAGAGAATTTTTTTCGTAACACATGATAGTTATTTTCTTAGTCGTCTAATAATAATTTTTCGTTAATTTACGCTTTCAAGTTTAATACATGAGAGGATCCCAAATATTTCTATATTTTATAAAGAAAATTCACTATAAAGTCTTAAAAATATAAAAAAAATTATATATTAATATGTTGGTTTGGTTCGGGTTTTTTTACTCATTACCAAACCAAGTCAAACCAAACCTAGTCGGGGTTTTTAATCTGTTTGGTTTGGTTTTTCGGTTTGGTGCGATTTTCCGTTCGGTTTGAACACCCCTAGGCATAAGTCTCACGGATTTTTAAATTTTACTAATTTTAAGATAATATAAAATAAAAAATAATATAAAAATTATATTAAAATCACAATATTATAACAAATAATATATTTAAAATATTCGTAATTATAATTCAACTATGAATAATACGAAAAGTATGACATATATCATAATACGTAAATTATTGTTACAACTCAAATATCAAAAGTAATGTATTTGATACGAAATCTTATATGTATCTCTTAAGGAGTAATAAGTCTTGAAAGAATTTTGATATAATAATTTAATATTTTTCTTAAAATACACTTTTTATTTGAAAGAGAATTTATATAAAAAAATATAATTCACAATTTAAATATGATTCTCTAGCATTATTTTTTCGGTTAAGGGTCAAATATATCCTTGTACTATTAAAAATGGGCCATATTTATCCTCCGTTTGAATTCGTTATCAAATATATCCCCACCGTTATACATTAGGGCCATATATATCCCTCAGCCGTTAAAACACTCTCCCATATATTTAAATTACGGCTAAGGGTCAAATATATCCTTATACTATTAAAAATAGGTCATATTTATCCTCCGTTTAAATTTTTTATCAAATATGTCCCCACCGTTATATTTTTATCAAAACAACCTCCCATATATTTTTAGTAGCACGTGGCATCTTATGATTGGACTAGACGACCCGCCCCACTCCTTTAATTAAACTCGCCCCGACCCAATGAAATTTAGTCTTCTTCTCCGTTCATTCCCTTCAATACTAGGTAGTGATGGCCCATGTTAGCATGTGCCCAATAATACAAAGGCTATAAACTCTATTTTTATATAAAATTATAGTTATATAAATTGGCTCATGAAAATGACCCTCAAAATCAGATAAGACGAAAATATATGCTAATTGTTGGATATTAGTTACATGCATCAATGAATAAAATGTCCACTCTTGAATGTTGCGCGGTCACTCTTTAATGCCATGAGAGTACTCTTTCTATATTGAAAACATAATTATTATTCTTCTAATGATATCTGGTGAATCTCACTCCCAACCCATGAAGCTGCAGATGGAAGTGTGAAACTATATTTCTGTGCTAGCTTTCTTTTATTTTGTACTTTTCTTTTTCCAAATTGGCATCTTCATGTAGAGTTGCGGTCTGTTAAGTTTTTGGCTTCTAGACTTACTAAATTTCTCGCATATCGTATAGCTGCAAGTACATGAATTATAAAGGAAAAAAATAGAATAGCAATAGTAGTACTAGTATCCGATAAGCATTCAAATAGATAATAGTTTAGAAATCAATATGGCGTTGTACTACATAAGTTATGCAATGAACCAGACACAAAAACTACCCATTTAGTAAATAACATACTCAATTTCTTCTTTTTTTTTCCGGTGCATCTCATATTTATGGCACAGGATTGTTATCACTCCCTACTTTTTAAGGCACCCTCAAAAAACTTTTTCATCAAATAGCAAAGAAGCATGCATTTTGTAGAAGCATAAGCATATTGAAGGGATTGAACGGAGAAGAAGACTAAATTTTATTGGGTCGGGGCGGGTTTAATTAAAGGAGTGGGACGGATCGTCTAATCCAATCATAAGATGCCACGTGCTACTAAAAATATATGGGAGGGTGTTTTGATAAAAATATAACGGTAGGGACATATTTGATAAAAAATTCAAACAGAGGATAAATATGGCATATTTTTAATAGTATAAGGACATATTTGACCATTAACCGTAATTTAAATATATGGGAGAGTGTTTTAACGGCTGAGAACGGTGGGGACATATTTGATAAAGAATTCAAACGTAGGATAAATATGACATATTTTTAATAGTACAAGGATATATTTGACCCTTAACCGTTATTTTCTTAAGTTTCAACAAATTAATAAAGTGACATATAATTCATCATATACCATGCTAACTAGTTATTAATTTGCAAATATTTACTAGCTAATAATGATCTATTAAATTAATAAGTATTATATCTCGAAAACGTGCAAAAAATATATTTTAGTTTTTTTTGAATATGGACTATTAAATAGTAAAGACATAACAAAAATTAATAAATAAATACCTTTTATATGAAAGATTTAGTAGAAATTAACTATCATAGCAGTCTTAGTGAATAATGTGCAATAACTTTTATCTTAATTATGTCATAAAATTCTCTCAACTTAATAATTTATGCTTAAGAAAAAAATAATTTTAAATAGTCAACGATTTATTAAAAAGATTTGAGGATTTACAAGATTAGTTACATACAATTTCATAAAGTTTTATTAGGTGAGTCCAATACGTTGGGTGTTAGGCGTGTCCGGAACGTAAGTCCTGATGACGGAGGCGTAAGTCTCATGGAATTAAGTCCCACACATAAGCCCATAGGCATTTTACGAGTGCTCCACCCCTGGGCGAACCCCCGGCAAGTCCCAATTCTGCCTTTTAAAATAGAGGTCTCCACAAAATGATATTAATTCTCTTATTTATTACCTTATTTAGGGAGACGAGATCCCCAATTTAAACTCATCTTAAATGAGAATAAAATCGTCACTGATGGTTGCATAATGGTTGGCTATAAATGCTGATATTTTCTATAATGGCTGTTCATTAAATATTATCCGGTATCAAATCTTTGATATTTATTGTCAGCTACTCCGCTTTTAAGATTCATCCAGCACCGGTCACATACTCACATCCGGTGCCAGTTATCTGCTGACTCACGTTCCACGTGTCATGACCCTCATCATTCATCTAACTGTCACTAACCAATTTTACCCCATATAGATAATTCCCTACTTTTCGGTGACGCAATTGAGTATTACCGGAAAGTAGATAAGATTCTTTTCTTGGCAGAAAAGTTCCTTAATGGTCTTTGACACTTGAAAGGACGCACGTCTTCTCACATTTAATAACCCAAACACTTGTTGTCCTATGATTTAGCAAATATTTTGCCAGCTTTCGAGGTGATCATGACCATAATTTTTGCCATCTGTAACTTCTCTACTACTCATCATTTTTACTCTTTACTTTCACAACTCCTTCTTCTTCTCTGAATCTCCTCAGAACTTCCTTCTGAAACTCTAGTCTTCTCTTTGGTGGAGGTCCGAAGAAGAACAAAACCAAAAAGGTTGAAGTCGAGTCTGAACCTCCAACTGTAAACACCATCATACTACTTCACCTTAGCACAACATCTGATCTCCAAAAATAAAAACAACCTACAAACTCCAAAAGTGAAAGTTTTGGCATGTTCGTAGATACGCAACTTCCATTCGTCCTGCTAGCATCCCTATTGTGAATGAAGAATGTAACTGGAAAAATGTCGAAATCCTCTCCCCCGATGAGGTAGAACGAGTCACTTACTCCAAGGCAGGGTTCACGTATGTTTATACATACCCTTTCACCTTGGGAGCGGTTGAAGGAATTGACACCATAAGTTCATAATCCTCGAGTTATGCCACTGGAACCAAGTCTGCTTGGAACAAGTTGGTCCGTCCATATGGCGTACGGTGGCCTGCCTCCGCCGATTATGCTCTAAGATCGGGAAAACTTTAACTCTTGTGCATATGATGAACCTCTACTACCCAAAGATTTTTAATGTGTAGGTGTGCTAGACTTTAGCAAACTTGGTTATCATGCCCTCCTTACTAGCATTGACGATGACAACAACTGTGGATGGATAGAACTGTTCGTTGTCGTTGCTACCATGGACATCATCCCGACCACAACACCAGCCTTTCCCAAATCCTAAAATCTTTTCCATAAGACTTCGGGTCTCTATTTCATTTCCATGTATAAAAGAAAACTTCTTTCTTTGTTGACCTTCTATTTCCTTCGTTCTAGCTACTCATTGGGAACCACCATAGTTCAAGGTATAGCCAAATGAGTCTAGAAAATTATGGATATTATTACTCCGAAATTCCGACGATGGAAATAAATGGCTCCTTAATATGGATGGAAAATCAAGAATAACGGTAAGCAAAAATTCTTCTTTATTTAGATCTTATCCGTACAAAACGTCTTAGGAACAATCAGTTAGCTACCAGTTTTCTTTACACAGGACTTATGAAGGGCTTTGTGTCGTATGCCCCAACATCGAGGATCTTGGTGACCTGGAGGAAGCCGAACATGTGCTACAAGATGTCGTTGACCGGAGGCAAGATCACGCAGCTGCTTCCGGCGAAGGTGCCTACTCCAGGAGTCCCCAGCCAAAAAATAAATATTCAAAGATGAAGTGAACCTCCTAGGTTGGGACTCAGTAGAAAAAATCAAAGAAAAAACCAACTGGACCGGACACAGTTGTCCTCGATGATGAATAATGGCCTGATGATGAAGAGACCCCCCTTTAAAGAAGAAAAAGATCTTCGTCAGCTCAACCGGGTGCTCAGCAGGAGAGCTTCGCACGTCAACACCAGAAGGAGTTCGGGGACTCTAGGAGGAAATAAGTTTGCCTGCCACATGTCAGACCTTTGCTATCGGCCATTTTTTCTGACTTATCGGAGGAAAGTTTGGATCTAGACTCAGTTCGTGGAACTCCACCTCTAATAGAATACCTATTATATCTGCATGTGACCATACAAAATAAGCAGGGATAATAACAACAACAACAACCCAGCATAATCCCACTTAGTGATGTCTAGGGAGGCTAGTGTATACACAGACCTTAACCCTACCCGGGGGTAAGGACTTGGGATGCTGTTTCCAAATAGACCCTCGACATCCTTCCCTCCAAGATCTTTCCTCATTGCTCCTGGGGATACTCGAACCCACACCCTCTCGGTTGGAAGTGGAGGTTACTTACTATTAGAGTAACCTCTCTTGTCTAAGCAAGCAAGGATAGATTTAAGGAAATCTGTAAGTTTTAACGTGATTTAGGGACTCAACCCCGTTCCTAAATGGAATTTCCTTTCCAAAAACTCTTTGAGCAAAGACACTTACCCAATCTCTTCTGCAGTTGACTTGGTCGCATATGTCTCCTCCAGTATTTGAAAAGACCTCCAGTCCCATGGATTGATTTTGGGAACCTAGCTTCTTTAATATTTCTCATGGCTGATACCAGTTCCACCAGGCTGGTATTAAAATTGTAATCGGGCAACTGGGGATATATTGAATCCCAGGACCCTGGTACCTTTTTTTGTGCAACGATCAGTTACTCCAACCACGACCCATCCTTATATTGGAAATGACCATATCCGATGACTAGAATCCTTTATTACCATGTCATTGATCTGTATCAAAATCATTTTTCAACTTATCTTGGTTTTGATCACGATTCCGTCCTTTGAAAGACACTTAGGAACCAAGTTAATCATCCTCAATTTTGATCTTTGACTCGTAGTGATTTTGAACATCTGCCCACGTGGTTGAATGAAATTCGAGCAAGCTTTCCTTTAATTTTCATAAGGCATCGGAGCTCAACGGGTTGAGATCCTTCATAAATGCCTTTGCTACCTACTCATCCAGAACCGCTGGTAACAATATCCTTCCTTTCTGGAACGGGATCACAAGCTCTCGCGAAAATTCAGTTTTTCCTTAATATATTTTGAATATTTCCACCTCCCTTGCTTGGACAATTGTTCCAGCCTGAACTTTAATAAACGAATATGCAAGCTTTTAAAAAGAGTCAATAGAATATTCTGGTAAGAGAGAACACCAAGTCAAGGCCCCTTCGTAAATAACTGATTCGATATCATGCTGGGCCAAGCCGTTCCCCTTTACTACCGTAGTGTAGGTCATGATGTGCTCCTGTGAATCCGAGGTCCCATCATATTTTGGTATATTTGGCATCTTAAACCTCTTTGCGACCAGCTCCGGTGTCACACTTGGTTCAAACGACAACTATGTATACTTTTTCAAATCCGGTCCCTTTAACACCAGTGGGGCTCCTGGGATTTGATCCATCCGAGCATGAAATTCATTCGCATTTTGATCCATTCATTCATTGACTTCTTTTATTAGTCTCATGAGCTCGATTTTGAAAGGGTCATTTAAGTTGTTATTCCCATATCTACTCCTAGTACCTCTTGATTCATCGAAACTGATCTCCTCACTTGGAGTGTCGTTATCAATCATTTGAACCATTTTATTTGTGGGAACACCGGGAGGAATCAGGGCTCTTTCACCCCCATTATTGGAAGTACCCAACAATGCTTGTTTTAATTCCATTGTCACTTGATCTTGCCTTGAGAGATTGTCCATGTTTACTCTTTGTTATTCTCTCAGAAGTTTGACTGTTTCAGCAATGTGTTCATCATCCGCACCAATAGGATTTGGGCTCCTTACCTGACGACGATACTGGCCTTCGGGAACAGGGGTTGTTTCATCCCTTTCGTTGCAAGTTTCGCTGGTTGAATCATCATGCTGGGCCATTTCTTCCTGTTTATTGTGTGATCCAACATTGAAGATATTGTTGCCATCATTAGCTACCATATAGATTTTCCTTTTACTACGAGACGACTCAAATTTGTTAGTAACAAATGAATGAATCAAAATAGTTATGCAACTATCTATGTCCCATGGTGCGCGCCAAACTGTTTACTCATAAAACGGTAATGTTGAATTTGTTATATAGGTAAGTGAATTAATTTGATCCAAAAAATATTAAGTAAAATAAGAACAAAAATATTATGGAACAAAATTAAAGGAAATATGAGCGTGGCTTATGCGCTTAATTTTTCTGAGAGCAAAGTATAAACAATATTGAGGGCATAAGAAAAGAAGTAATTCATATTTTAGAGAGCAACATATAGCTTTTCGCATAAGAATATTTCGTCTCCACAAAATGATAATAATTCTCTTATGTATATCTTTATTTAGGGAGATAAAATTTCCAAATCAAGCTCTTTTAAATAAGAATAAAATTGTCATTATGATTGCATAACGATCAGCTATAAATGATTATATTTTCTATAACAATTACTCGTTAAATGCTATCCGATATCAAATTTTTGAATATTTATTGTCAAATACTCCATTTTCGATATTGTCCAACACCGATCACATACTCACAGCTGGTACCAATTATCTAATGATTCACCTTCCATCTATCTTTAATTCTTCGTGCCACCTCATTATTGGTTCAATTATCACTAGCCAATTTTACCCATAGTGTATTTTTTATATATTGGCTAACGGCTTTAGTTATTTTTGGCTAACTGCCAAATCTGTTAAAAGCTTAAAAAATCTAATAGGATTTTTTTTAAGGGGCTTAACGTGGTGCGATTCAATTTTGTCCTAGCAAGTAAATATGAATGATTATACATAAGAAATTCTTCCAAAATTCTTTTTGTTAAGTATAATATAAAAAATGAATTTTTGTTTTAGTGATTTTGCGAATTGATATAGACAAAAGGAGTGCCTTCTTAATTGTTTTTGTAAAACGTTAAAGAACGTATATTTAAAAGGCATCTCTTTGTTAAGTGATTACCAGTGTCTTCTTAATTGTTTAGTTTTGATAAAGCAGAACGCTAAAGAAAAGGATTTAGATAGGTAATTATCAGACAGAGCTTCCTTTTAGATTTACCCATTTTAGTTTTAAATACTATTCATTTCCACGAATCAGATTATTTTAAAATATTTGATATATTAAATAATTAATTCGTTATTTATTATATTTTTTAATCTATTACAGTCTCAGTTAATGTTATGTTAATTAAGTATTTTTCAGAAAAGAGATAAATGATAATTTAAACAAATATGATAAGATTGTTAAAATCTTAAAGAAAGTGTAAAAACTTTAAAAAAAAATAAGCGGCGGCACGTTTGAATTGCCATGAGGTTAGGGTTTTGATGGTTTTTATTTTATTTTTATTTTAAGTAATTGCTAATACATGTTTTCAAGGTTTGTACACTTGTCAAATGAAACCTTAGATTATTGTTTCAAAGTTGTGGCAGTTTCCAGGAAACTATTGAAGTGTTGAACTCTCTCTTGGAGTCAAAAGAATCTCTTTTCCTAATTTCCGGAATTTAATAAAATTTGTGTCTGTTATGCATAATTTGTACATTGGATGCCATATTGAATGCTATATTGGATGCTATATTAGATATTCATATTGTAAATAGCTTAAAGATTAAATCTCATATTTTATGTCTATCATTTTTACTTTTTATTCTTATAAAAGGCTATGTAATTACAATGAAAATATACGCAAAAGTGAAAGAAGAAAGCTCTTCTCCTTATTTCTATCTCTTATTATTTATATTTTACTGCATTGCTTTTATTTTATAGCACGCCATCAGCACGAAGCTCTAATTTTATTCTTAACTCCCACTAAGTTGAGCCATATTTTATTAAAGTATGTACGCAATGACCTTTCATGCATAAATATCAAAATATGGCACGGAATGACCCTTCGTGCATGATCACTCTTCCTCACCAAATCAACAGTCATATCCAATAAGGGTGAGGGAAATAGAACAATAGTAATAAAAGTCCCGGCAAGGGAGAACAATAATCAATAGATAAGTCCTAGCAAGGGTACCACAAACAGCTCAAATATCCATGCAAGGGAGAATACATATAATATTTAAATCCCGGCAAGGGAGCAAATACAACACTTTCTCTTTTGATTGCTTATTTCTCAATAATCATATTCTCATTCGTGCAAACGCTCCAATAATGTACCAATCAAAATTCTTCCTCAAACCTTTCACATTATATGAAACTTATCAATTAAAAAAGGAAGAGGTATCACAAATATCCAAATAAAACACAATTAAGACCCACAGTCGTGCTACACTCCGGTGCATAGATACTAGTCACCATGCCTATACACAGTACTCCACATTTGGCAATTAACAAATAATACTCTAATCCTATTCGCTCAAGCCAAAGTTAGATCAAACACTTACCTCGGTTCAAAGAATAGCAATTAACTCTATAATACCGCCTTTCCTCTACAATCCGACTCCGGAACAATGATATCTAGGCATAATTAGTTCAATGATGTCAATAAGGACTCAAAAACATAAGCCCATAGCCTAGAAATGAAGTTCCTAGCATTCTTCCAAAAATACCAAAATTCGACCTCGGGCCCACATGGTCCAAATACGAGGCTCAGACCAAAACCCGATCACCCATAACCCACGAGTTTAAATATATAATTTATTTTAAGATTCGACCCAAAATTGAGGTTGAATCACCCAAAAATCCCCAAAGCCCAAAATCTAACCCAAACCCCCAATTTCTACTTAGAATTCATGATTTAGGGCTAGGAACTTAGTGATTAGATTAAGAAATTAAGAGAGAATGATGCTAAAACACTTGCCTAAGAAGCTATGGAGGAAAAGGCTCTTCAAAATCTTCTATGGGGTGTTAGGGCGGAGAGCTCATGTGAAAATAGTGAAGAAATCTCGAGCTACCATTTTGTTTTTGAGCCCTTCACGTTCGCGAGAATGGGGCCGCATTCGCGAAGGGTAGATTGGTCAAAGCATCGCAAACGCGAGATGCTAGTCGCGAACGCATAGAAGAATGGGGTTGGGGTTCAGGATTGGCTTGTATGCGAACACGAGAGGGGGCTCACGAATGCGGTGAAGGGAAAACCAGTGCTACGCGAACGCGGGGACTTATCCGCCAACGCGAAGAAGGGAAAGCCTACTGGTACGCAAACGCGAGATGAGTGGTGCGAACGTGAAGAAGGAATTTTCTGAGCAAAAATTGCTGAAAAATCTGCTACATCTCCTAAGTGTAGAACACCTCGAGCCATCCCTAAATCACTCCCGAGCCCTTGGGGCTTCTAAACAAACACACACACTAACTCGATAACATCCTACGGACTTACTCGAGCGATCAAATCGCTAAAATAACATCAAAATCATTGAATCAAACCCCAAAATCATCATCTTTATTTCAAACTTCTGAAACTTCTAACTTTAGATATTTAGGTCCGAAATACGTTAAACGATGTCCGAGTTTGATCAAATTTTGCGCTTAACACATATGTAAGACCTGTACCGGGCACCGAAAACCCGATACCTATATTTTCTAATTCATTTTCTTTTTAAATTTTCATATCATTTTTAGAAAAATAATTTTTTTCAAATATATTTGTCCCATATTTTTCTACGGACCCTCCGGAACCATCATATTACGGGTCCGGGTCCGTTTACCCAATATATTGACCACAGTCAACTTTAATAATATTAATATTAAAGTTCATCAAATTATCACAGAATTTATATTTTTCAATATAAAAGATTTCCGGCAGTACGACCGGACTGCACACGCAAATCGAGGCAACTAAAAGCAAGGTTTTCGAGGCCTCGAAAGAACGGAAAAAGGGATAAATCCAGTGATGACCCCTTTGGTTCGTCACAATATTAGGTGTTATTGGTGCTTTTTGTTGAAGTCCCGGGGGTCTCGGGATGATTTCTTTGGTTGACGGGAATATTGGAGAAGTGATGCGGCAGATAAAGTTTTTCTCTTATGGTATTTTTGCTTCTGCGACTTGGGAATCCCAGAAGTGGAGCCGCATAAGTAGCTAAAAGGCCGTAGTAGTGGTTTATGCCTGTTCATTCAGAGACTGCAGAAGCGGTCTGAGACCCGCAGAAGCGGAAGTTGGATCTTTAGTGGATGCGCAGAAGTGACTTACGTTCCATATAAACAGGACCGCAAAAATGGTCCCTTGACTGCAGAAGTGGAAACCACTATGCAGATATACCAAATTCGAGGGCTTAGTTTCAAAAGTTAGAAAAATAAATTTGGACATCGGGAGAGGGTAATTTTGAGTGGGTTTTGAAGATAAGATCATTGGGCAATGTTTTCCTAATCCTTTTTATTTATATTCCATCAATATATAGTTAAATCCATCATTTAAATTCAAATTGAGGATCAAAATTGGAATAAACCTCTTAGGCCGAAATTCTGAGTTTTGAACGGGTTTTTTGTATCCTTTTGGGAGATTTTTGTATGGTTAAACTCATAAGAGTACGAGATTTCTGGAAATGTAAAATTTATCTGATTTTGAGATGTTGGCTTGAGGGGAATTTTGGTTATTTACCTAATTTCGTGTCTTATCTTTGAATTAAATAGTAGAATAAATTGCTTGAGATATTATTTACAATATGTAATTGAATTGAATAAATTTGGGCATTTGCAATCGGATACTCGTGGAAAAAGTGTGATTTCGACTTGATTTTTGGAGCCAATTCGAGGTAAGTGGCTTGTTTAACCTTGTGTGAGAGACCTTTCCCCTTAGGATATGATATTTGGTAATTGAGTGTCATGCACATGAGGTGAAGAGAGTGTACTTGAGCTAATTGTTGAAAATACTATTTTTACTTAAGATATTGAGACTGAGCTTCTTTCATATTTGCTTTATTTTACTTGCAATTATAACCTGTGCTAAACTAGAAAAGCATGTTTAGATGATTTAACTTGCCTAGTTGCTTAAGTTGACTTGACAGTACTACGTGAAACATGTTAGACTAGTACTACATGTTGCTTGTCTTTTGTACTTCATTTCTAAATATTTTTTGGTTGTAGTTGCACATTTACATTGGGACTACAGATGTGGGATTCCAGTAGCTCCCCTCTTTGATTGTTTACTTTGGGAGTACGAGTTAGGTTCCTGATATATCCCCCTGCACTTTTACTTTGGTACTACGGGCTAGATTCTCGGTAGATCCCCCTGCACATTGATAGTTAGACTATGAGACGGTATCCCGAGAGATCTTTCGGAATACATATATAATGGACTACGAGATGGTATCCCGGGAGATCCACCGGACAGTTGAGAAAGGACTACAGGATGGTATCTTGGGAGATACTTATTGGGTAACTTGGTATTGAGCTGTACATTGATGTGTTTACTCTGTTCATCGCTTATTTGTTGTTGCCTTGTAAATTCTGTCTCATTTCACTGTTGTTCACATTATTCCATCCGTTTTCATGCTGTACATACTTATTATTTTATTTTATCTTAGAAGGGCCCTGACCTTCATCGTCACTACCCCACCGAGGTTAGGCTTGGCACTTACTAAGTACTGTTGTGGTGTACTCACGCCTCTTATGCACATGTTTTTCATGTGCAGATCCAGGTACCTCCAGAGGCGCACTATCCATAAGGCATGGAGATCTACAGAGACTTCAAGGTAGATCTGCCGCATCCGCAGACCGAAGAGTCTCCTTCTTTATTTTATCTTTAGTATTTAGCTTGCTCTTCCTTCGGCTGTTTAGAAATTCTGGGGTTAGAGCAGTATATTATGGTTCCGTTAGCCTGTGTTGCCCGTGAGTTTCCGGGTTCTGGGATATTGTTACAGATTTTGTGATATTGAGTTATCTATGTTGAGCGACAATTACATATAGTTTTCTCATAGCTGTTGATTTTAAATTCTTTACTTCCGCAAGTTATTTTATTCTGCATTGTTAAGCTTACCTAGTCGTAGGGACTAGGTGCCATCACGACATGTTCACGGAGCGCGAACTTGGGTCGTGACAAGTTGGTATCAGAGCTCTAGGTTCATAGGAGTCATAGAACACAGGACGATTTATTAGAGTCTCGCTGATCAGTACGGAAACGTCTGTACTTATCTATGAGAGCCTGGGTAACTGTTTAGGAAAAATATTCCCCTTATTGATTTCCCTGTCGTGCGATATTGTTGACATCGATTCTAAACTTTTGCTTCTATTATGTCCCAGATGGTGAAGACATGTGCTACTCGAGATGATTAGTCACCCGCATCCCCTACTGCAGTCGTCAGGGGCCAAGGCCGGGGTAAAGGCCATGGACACGCATGTGGTGCAGCCAGAGCACCTACGCAAACTACTGCTGAGGTACCGCCAGTAGATCCAGCCAGAGTTCAGGCCCCTAAACGCCTACTGCCACTACTACTCCAGCCCTTCAGAAGACATTAGCTCAGTTCATGTCTATGTACACCACTCTGGCTCAGGCAGGGTTGCTTCCCCTTGCTGCAGCCACATCCTAGGCAGGGGGAGGAGCACAGACTCCCGCCGCCCGCACTCTAGAGTAACGAGTGCATGTTAAGCAGGTCTTGGAGATCATTTCTGTGCACCCTGGAGTACCAATTCAGCTCGAGGATGAGGCAACTGCTTCTGAGGATGAGCACCGGAGGGTTGAGAGGTTCAAGAAGTATGATCCTCCTGTATTCAATGGCTTAGCGACAGATGATGCCTTGGAGTTTCTTGAGAAGTGCCATCGTATTCTTTGCAACTTGGGAATAGCCGGATGAAACGGGGTTTCTTTTACTAATTTCCAACTTCGGGAAGCTGCCTATGATTGGTGGCGCACATACGAGTTAGACAGTCCAGACTAGGCTGCTTCACTAACATGGACCCAGTTCTCAAATATGTTTCTGAGAGAGTTTGTTCCCCAGAGCCTCAGGGACGCATGACTTGCATAGTTTGAGCATTTGCGCCAGGGTGCTGTGATAGTTTCAGAGTATGCCATCCATTTTACTAGATTGTCCAGGCATGCACCAGCCTTGGTTGCTACAGTCCGTGAGAGAGTTTTCCGATTCATTAAGGGTCTTATCCCACCTATCATATATAGCATGGCTCGAGAGTTGGTGATGGACATTCCTTATCAGCAGGTAGTGAGAATTGCTAGGAGGATCGAGGGTATGCTCGCTAGGGAGAGAGAGGCCAAGAGGCCTCGAGAGTTGGGTCATTACTCTGGTGCCCGTACCCCAGCAACAGGTCAACATGGTAGGCGTAATATGGGTCGCCCTATTCATTCAGCTCTTCCAGCAGTGAGTAGTGCTCCAACTCCTCCTAGATCTCAGGAGCCTTACTATGCACCTCCAGTTTCTACCGCGCCTCTTGCACGGGGTGCTTTCATAGGACAGTCTAGCAGACCTGGCCCTAGCTAGTCACAACCACCACGTACACGTAGAGCTTGTTTCGAGTGTGGAGATACATTCTATATGGTTAGGGACTTCCCCAAACTTGGTAGGGGTGCATCTTCACAGACTGCTCAGCCACAATGTGCTCCTCAAAGTTCTCAGGCCATGATCATAGTTCCAGTTTCTACCCCATCTACCCAGCCAGCTAGTGGCTGAGGTCAGGGAGGTAGAGGTCACCCTCGAGTGAGAGGCCAGGCCAAATATTATGCTATTCCTGCTCGTACTGAGGCTGTTGCCTCCGACTTTGTCATTATAGGTACTATCCTACTTAGTCACAGAGAGTCTTCACTTTTATTTGATTCAGGCTCTACTTAATTCTTATGTGTCTTCTTATTCTGCTTTGCATTTGGGTGTACCCTGAGATTCCCTGAGTTCTCCTGTATATGTTTCCATTCTTGTAGGGGATTCTCTTGTTGCGGACCATGTTTATCGGTCATGTTTGGTTACTATTCTTGGTTTTGAGACCAGGATGGTTTTATGTTACTCGGTATGGTTGATTTTGATATTATTTTGGGCATGGACTGGGTGTCTCCCCATTATGCTATTCTTGATTGTCACGCCAAAACCGTGATGTTGGCTATGCCAGGTATTCCACGTAAATAGTAGAGTGGTACTTTAGATCACACTCCTAGTAGAGTTATCTCTTTCCTAGAAGCTCAGCGTATGGTTGAGTAGGGGCGTGCAACGTATTTAGCCTGTGTAGAGATGTCAGTGTGTATACCCCTTCTGTTGATTGTATCTCAGTGGTACGAGATTATCCCGATGTGTTTCCAGCTGATCTTTTGGGTATGCCACCTGATAGAGACATTGATTTTGGCATTGATTTGTTGTCGAGCACTCGATAAGTTTCCATTCCTCCGTACCGTATGGCTCCTCCTGAGTTGAAGGAGTTGGAGGATCAGTTACAGGAATTGCTTGATAAGGGTTTTATTCGACCCCGTGTTTCACTATGGGGTGATCTTGTCTTGTTTGTGAAGAAAAAATGTGGTTCTATGCACATGTGTATCGATTATTGTTAGTTGAACAAGGTCACAGTGAAGAACCATTATCCTTTAGCTCGTAATTGATGATCTATTTGACCAACTTTGGCCGCACATGTGTTTTCTAAGAATGATTTGTGCTTAGGTTACCACCAGTTGAAGATCAGGACTCGGTATAGTCATTACGAGTTCCTTGTTATATCATTTGGGATGATCAATACCCCAGTAGCTTTTATGCATTTGATGCACAGTATGTTCAGGCCATATCTCGACTCATTCGTCATTGTTTTCATAGAAGATATTCTCTTATACTCCCGGAGTCGGAAAGGTCATGAGCAACACCTGAGGATTGTGTTTCAGACGCTGCGAGAGAAGAAGTTATATGCAATGTTCTCAAAATGTGAGTTTTGGTTGAGTTCTGTGGCATTCTTGGGCCACATGGTATCGAGTGAGGGCATTGTGGATCCGAAGAAGGTGGAGGCCGTGCAGAATTGGCACAGGCCCTCCTCCACTGCATAGAATTCACAATTTTCTTGGCTTGGCGGGTTTTTAATGTCGTTTTGTGAAGGTGTTTTCATCAATTGCAGCTCCCATGACTAGATTGACCCAGAAGGGTGCTCCATTTTAGTCTCAGAGGAGTGTGATGCAATCTTTCAAAAGCTCAAGACAGCCTTGACGACAACCCCTATTTTGATATTGCCTACTGGTTCAGGATTTTATACAGTTTATTATGATGCCTCACGGCTTGGACTTGGAGCAGTGTTGATGCAGGACGGTAGGGTGATTGCCTACATGTCCAGACAGTTGAAGATACATGAGAAGAATTACCATGTCCACGACCTTGAGTTAGCTGCAATTGTTCATGCGTTGAAGATCTGGCATCATTGTTTGTACGGTGTTGTCGACGACCCATTTTTCTAAGAGTCAAAATCGGGTATACGACATTGGGAAGACAACTCTATTCCCTTTCGAGAATTGGGTTTAGAAGTTGAAGAGTCGCCACCTAATGATTATAGTGCATTAAGAGACTTTAAGAAAGAATTGACATGAAGAGCCAGAGGTTGGGTAAGTTATCTCGAGGGGAAGGTGTTAGGCACCCCTCAAGATCCACTAGTGTGGTTTCTGACCATGCTACAATTGCGACTTTAAGCAGACAAGTAGAATAGAAAAGGATTTTCCACATAGTTTTGCAAACAAGTTCAAGAGTTGGAGTAGAGAGTTTGGAAAATTAATTTAAAGAAAACTTATAAAATTAACAAGTAAAGGGGAGAGGGGTCCTAGGTTTGCAAATAATATGTATCACATCAATGCAATATCCAGCAATCACTCCTCAAAAGAGGGTTCGCACGTGATATTAGTGCACCGGTCATCATATCCATATTCTACCCATCCTACCCTGGTAAGGTATGAAAGCACAGAAAGTTTCATTATTTATTGCATGCTAGTACCCGTCCCAATTTTATTAGTCCCGAAGGCATTTAGGACTACTAATCCTAAAGGGAAAGGGATTTAGATCCTTTTGAGAGTTTTCAAAGGACAAAATACTAGGCGTCAATCAAAACACATAATGGAAGTAAAAGGGGAATCAGATAAGCAAGTACGGCCCAAGTAAACCTCCTTGAATCAGATAAGACAGAGAGTTTAGCATGTCTTGCATGTAAGGGTTTGGTCTCTAAAATTGAAGTGACAAGCGGATTGGTTCAACACATACTTTTAGATAGGAAGTCCGCATTAGGATCGGTTGAATGCAATTTTTAAGGACTTCAGCTTTGTGTTGGATAGAACTAATGATTTCGAAAGGCGAACTGGTTATGAAGAGTTACCAGTTTTTATCATAGATAAACGAGTTTCAGAAAAAGAATGTACCATTTTGAAAAAGATTTAAAAGAAAAGAAAGGAGCTTTAGAAGACATGCAGACTAGTTGAAAAAAAAGAGTTTCACGAACCTTATCAGAAAAGAGAGAGTATCAAAAAATTGTATTTTGGCTTAGAAAATGTTTGTTAACTTACGAGGTTAAGAAAATCGCAGAAGAATGCCAGTTTTACCAAAGTATATATTAATTGAAACGGTCGGTGCTGTTTTGAACAAACGAGACCCTTCCGACTAGAAGTTCCTATAGGCATGCTTTCTATAAATTAACTAATTTTAATACTTTTTAATAGGAGTCTTACAACATGGTATCTATATGCAACTTTATAATTAAGCCTACAACTTGCCTAATGGTATCATTATGTTCAGAAATATAAACCCCTATGAGCATGGTATCTATATGCATAGTTGCAGAAAGTTTAGAAGTTAAATCCTATATGCATGGTCTCTACGTGTTAAATTGCGCAGTTTAGAAATTAAACCTATAGACATGATTTCCACCCTTTCGTGCATGACAAGTAACATCCCTCCCCTTTTCAGTAAAATCCCATGAGTTTATACAAATAATACAGACCAGTAAAAAATAAGACAAAAATTAAAAATACATCAGAAATTACAGCTACATCCGAGCAACCTAACTCAGACTTAGTATCTAACAATATGAGATTGAACCACTTCCGAGATCCAGATTTCCAAAGCCTTCTCTTATCTAGGGTGTTTTAGAGATCCAAGGAGTTTCAGGAACTCTAGACAGTGCTTACACCCAATATGTTAATTAGAGAGAGTTATAATGTAGTGTGGAAGAGCCAGCCCTCAGGTGTCCAAGTTCAGAGGGAGCTCATGGATCCCAAAAAAAGGCTCACAAGAGAGGGTATAATTTAGGTTCTAAGAATGAGCGTAAGTGCAAGAAAGGGGGATGGGGAATGCCATGGCAGGCTTGGTCATGCCTAGCCACAAGGTAGGCTGGCACACCCCTGGCCAAGCCTGTTCATCCAACAAATAAGAGCACATACCTATTGAAGGTCAGACTATGGTTTGGGCAGTGATTAGGACACTTCTAGACCAAGGTCTCAAACTTAGAATACACATAAGGGGCAAAAGGAATAGGAATTGAAAGAGTTTAGGACTCGGGGAGTCCAGTCCATATACATAAACAACAATGTCAAGGGTTGTCATGTTTATTGAACCATAACTCAGCAGACAAAGGGTTCAGGGATGGGGATTCATATAGGAGCAGGAATAACGAGCTTGCAAAAAGCAGTAAAATAAACAAAGAAAAGACTAATGCATAACACATAAGAGAGGAGCAGAATTTAAATAATAAGAGACATACCAATTGCAGAAACGTAAGCAGGATACTTGCAGCCAAAACACAGTCAGAGAAGAGAGCTTATGAGTTCAGAGAAAACTCGAATGCTTTTTAGAAAACCTAAGTGTATTTGAGAGAAGAAGTGGTGGCTTATGATGTGTGTTAGAACTTGTTTTTGAAAGAGAAAAGGTACATGTATTTATAGTTTTGAAAATGAGTAGGGAATAAGGTAATAAATAAAGTTTCAACATAAACATGGAAATAAATACAGTCAGAATCAATTAACACAAGTATTTACCTTTAATCATGGGATTACTGTTCAAACAGACACTAAAAGGAATAATATAAGGAAAGAAGATCAATCTGTAAATAGAATGATTGTTACCATAAAAGAGGCAGTTAAATCATATAATAAGGGATTAAGTCTAAGTACAGGAATGTACTTATTTTTGGAAAGGGTCTGGTAAGGCCAAACAAAGAGGGAGAATCAAACCCTTAAGGGGCGAGTAAAAAACAGAATGTCATAAGGAAAGGTTTTTGAAACTCAATCATGAGTTTAAGAATCAATCACATAAGGGACTTAATATATAAATGAAGTGCACAAGTAATAGACATGTGAGGCAAAGCTATGGCGAGAAGGAACATCATACGATAATAGCATAGAGCAAGCACTCATAGCATGATAGTCACGTAAGTCAGGTTTCAGTAATTTACTGGTAGAGAAAAAGGTCAAAAGAATGAGAAGAATCAAGTAAAAACCTTTATGAAAATATAGTCGAGTTTGACAGATAGTAGGAACTCAGAACAAAAAGGAATCGAATAAGGAAGAGAGATGCTGAAATAAAGGGAATCAGGCTGAGCAACTTCAAACAGATGAATTGCACAAATAAACTCAAGGGACTTCAATATGCCCCAAAGAACTAGGGTTTTCAAAATTAGTCGAGTTTAGAGGTGATAAACAAGTGAACCCAACTAGTGAATTTAGAATCTCAAATAAACCCCCAAAATTAGGGTTTTCAGCGCTAATCAGGTGTAAACAAGGTAAATCAAACTAATACAAACAAACAGACTAAGAAACTCAAACAAAATTCCAAAAACAATTAGGTTTCCAACATGCTAACTCAAATAGAAAAACAACACAAGCAAAATACAGCAAAACATGTCGAGAATCAGAGAAAAGATTCGAAATAACTTAACATGAAAGCGTAGTTGAAGAATAATGAGTTTTGAAATCAAAATTAAAGAAACTTTGAGAAAAATGCTTAGCAAGTTCAAACACACATATATCCGGAGCAGATCTGAAATAAAACCAGAGGAACCTTTGAGATTAGGGTTTCATATGAAACCCAGGTGATTAGAAAGGCTTTGAAAACCATCGATCTAAGAAGAAAAGTTGAAGGTCGAACTCAAATAGCCATGGCTGGCCGGACAAAGGTTGAAGACAATCTGAGAATAGTCATCAAGCAAAGGCTTGGTCGAAACCCTTAAAGATATGGTCATAGAACCTCATAAATGAGCACGTAAAAGCCATGAGAGGCTGGTATAGGCCTCCGATGAGCTTGGGAAGCCATGTATTAGGGTTTCAATGAGAGGCGGCGACAAGGGTTTGAGGTGAGTTGAGAGAAAGAATGGATTCAAAGGTGGCGGCTCTGAAAGAATTAGGTAGGGTTTTGGTTCGTTTGGATTAAAAAAGGTAAGAAGCAACAGTATCCGTTGATCTAAATGATCAACGGTAGGGATTGAAGGGGTTATGGGCTAGGTCGGTTGAATAGGTGCTGGATCGGGTTAGAGTGGTAATTGGGCTGGGTAATTTGGGCTCAAGTTTGGGGTTGAGTTAGGTTAAATTGGGGTGCCAAATTGGCTGAAATTGAAATATAATCGAGGCTAGATTGTAAATAGCCACTTTTCTCCTTTTATTTTACAAAAATAGCAATAATAATTTCAAAAACAAATTAAAAGTACTGGACAAACAAATATTCTATAAGTATTAATTTAAAAATGCTGGGGTTAATTTTGTAATTATGAAATGCTATCAATTATAAAATAGGCTATAATTGCAATTAAATGTAATTTACCTTTAAAAATACCAAATGAATTTTTAAAAATATGCAAAAATCACCGTATGTGTAAATATAAGGATAAAGTGAGTTATTCATCAAAAATAATAATTTTGGGACTAATTATTGGATTTTATGGTATTAAAATAGGCAACAAAAAATTGGGGAAGCAGACATTGACGGAGGGCGCACGTTAGCTGAGCTATTTGCTCTCAGCGCACGATTGAAAGGTTGCAATTGTGCCGAGAAAAATGGCTCGTCTCCGGAAAAATGCAATCCCTGTTCCTGTGCAGATCATTACTCCTGCTAATGGTGTTACAAAGGAATTAGAACCGCTCACTTTTGGTAGCTTTCTTCCACAAATGTTCCAACTAATTGAGTAGATCCATGAAGATGGTGGTGCTGAGATGATATGCCTGAACAAGTGAGGAAAATGGAAGGAAACTCAAATTTAGCTGTGCGTTGGTTACACTTCTTAGGATCTAGTGGTTCCGAGAAACCTACTCCATCTGCTGCTGATATTGTCAAAGGTAATCATAGCTCACAAATGGGTATAACACTCTCGTTTGTTCCCCCTACTGAAATAGATGGTAAGAAAATTGTCAAATTAAGTGAAGATGACTTGAAATCACAAGTTGATTACTGGAAGACTTCCTTAATTGGGTACATTATTGGTGAGACGCCATATGAGAAAACCATGGACAATTTTGTGTTGCATGTGTGGAGTTTTGTCTCTAAGCCTCAGATACTAATTCATTCTGAGGGGTACTGCCTTTTCAGATTCAATACTATAGAGGACAGAGATCAAGTTATTCAATCAGGTCCTTATTCTTACAGGAATAAGCCAATGGTGCTGAAACCATGGGAGATTGATTTCTCTTTCCAGAAGGACATGCTGAGTATAGTGCTTGTGTGGATTAGATTTCCGTGGCTACCTGTAGGCTATTGGTCAACTGATGCATTGAGCAAGTTGGCTAGTGCAGTGGGGAAACCCTTGTATACAGACAAGTTCACAGCCCATTATGAGAAAATATCTTATGCTAGAGTGCTAGTGGAGGTTGATGCTGCATACCCTCTACCAGATCAGATAGAGATTGAGACTCCTTTTGGGATGAAAACTCAGATGATTGAATATGAATGGAAGCCTATCTATTGCAATCATTGTCTGAAACTTGGCCATGATGCTATAGATTGCTGGTATAATACTAGCTTTGATGAAGAACATGTGCTGGATGAAGGGGGAAGCCAAAGAGACAGAGGATCAGAATGAAAAAGTATGTTAAATCAGTAAAACAAGAATGGATGGTTAAAAAGGATCGAGATAGAATAGAGCTAGATGCACAGGAGCAATTACCAGAACAATCAGCTAATAAGGAAACTGAGGGGTTGGGGGAAATCACAATTACAATGGTGACTACTCAACAGGATGCAAAGCAAAGTACTGACATTCAGGAGCAGAATGAAACAGTAAATAGTGAATCTATTTACAGCATTGATGAAATGGAAGTAATTAGCAGAAAGGGCAAGGCAATTGTTGAAGTGCTTGATGCTGGAAGAAGGGGACAACAGATTGACCCTGGGCCTTCTCAGCACCTAAATCCCAAGTAGATATGATTATTGTCACTTGGAATATTAGGGGGCTAAACCTAGCCCATAAGCAGAAAAAGTTGAAGACCTTTCTTGCTGTCAATAAAGTAGATATACTGGGTTGTATATATACTAGAGTTAAGGAACATAAAGCAAAGAAAATACAAGGGAAGATTGCAAAAGGCTGGAATGTCCAATGCAATTATTCAAATGCTGTTAATGGGAGAATTTGGCTTCTTTGGAAACTTCATATCCATCTTCAAGTTTCCCAAGTGACTGATCAATTCATTCAGTGCTTCATTGAAGATTCCAGCAGTCAATTCAAAACTCACTTCTGTGTCATTTATGCTTAGAATGATGGCAACCTAAGAGAACAGTTGTGGAGTGATCTGAGGCAAATACATATATCTGGCCAGGACAATTGGCTACTGAGTGGGGATTTTAATAATGTATTAAGTGCTAAAGATAGAACTGTGTCACCTGTATCTGATGCTGAAGTTAAAGGTTTTAGAAGTGTCATTGATGACTTGCAGCTTACTCCTCTCAGGGCAAGAAGTTGGCATTTCACTTGGACAAACAAGCTTCATCAAGGGTATATAGTAAGATTGACTGGGCATTAGGCAACTATCAGTGGATACAACAGTATGGACACATTGAAGCAGATTTTATGAATCCATCAATATCTGACCATTCTCCTATCCTTATCAAATGTGATGGCCAGAAGTTGCTTCATCCAAAGTCTTTCATAATGTTTATCATTGTTATGAAGTCCCCTCAGTTCCAAAATATTGTACAACATGTCTGGAAATAGAATTTTGTGGGTGCACCTATGCAGCATATATGGAGTAAATTAAAGAATATGAAACAAAAACTAAAGGAGATTAATGCATATATGGCTTCATATAGGCAAAAACTTGTACATGCTAGAGAGAAACTTGAAATTATCCAGAACCAGCTGCAGAAATCTCTATTACTGCAACATCTGTTTAATGAGGAAAAAGCAGCACTTGAAGAAATCCAGAAATGGAGTATTGTGGAGGGACAAATAATGAGGCAAAAATCCAAAGCTTGCTGGATCGAATGTGGTGATGCCAATACAAAGTACTTCCATGCTCAGTGGAAAATCAGAACCTGTCAGAATAGCATAACCTATATATATACTGATACAAGTTTAAAACTGACAGATCCCAAGGCACTGGAACAAGAGTTTATCGGTGTTTTCCAATCATTGATGGGAGATTGTGCTGGCGAATTACCTTGTGTAAACACAACTATCATCAAGGAGGGAACTTGTTTAACTCTACCACAACAAAGAATGCTGATACAGGAGTTTACAGTGAGAGAGATCACAGAAGCAATAATGGAGATGCTAAAGGATAAAGCACCTGGAGTGGATGGATTCCCTGTGGAATTCTTCACTAAGAACTGGGAATTAGTCAAGAGTGATATATTTGCCGCTACAAATGACTTCTTTTCCACCAAGAGAATGCCTCACATGATTAATACAACAGCTATTGCACTTGTCTCCAAAGTTAAAGCTCCTACAACTATTAAAGACTACAGGCCCATAGCTTGCTGCACCACCTTATATAAGATTATATCCAAAGTCATTACTAATAGAATGAAGAGTGTTATTGGTGATCTAATTGGACATGCTCAATCAACTTTCATTGAAGGAAAAAGAATAGTTGATAACATTCTACTTAGCCATGAAATCTTCAAAGGTTATTCTAGGAAAGGAGTGTCTCCCAGATGTGTATTGAAAGTGGATCTGAGAAAGGCTTATGATACTTTGGAATGGAGTTTTCTTAAGCAGGTTCTTATTGATTTAGGTTTTCCTGCTAAATTTATGCAATGGATTATGGCATGTGTTACTACTGTCTCTTATTCTCTAGTTCTGAATGGGGGTTTAACAAAATCTTTCAAAGCTAAGAGGGGTATTAGGCAAGGTGACCCTATGTCACCTTATCTATTTGTGATTGCTATGGAGTATTTAAACAGGGAACTGGGGCAGCTGCACAAGAATGGTGATTTCAATTTTCATCCTAAATGCAGGAAGTTTAACAATATTCATGTATGCTTTGCTGATGACATGTTAATGTTCTATAGAGCTGATATTATCTCTGTTAGAATTTTAAAGGAGGCTTTCCACAGATTCTCTGAAGCATCTGGCCTGCAAGCAAATGTTAACAAGAGTGCAATATATATGGCTAGAATAAGGCTGAATGACAGAGAGGTAATTCTAGGAGCACTGGGTTTTATTGAAGGAGAGCTGCCATTTAGATATCTGGGGATACCCTTTGACTCCAAAAAACTGGCTATTTGTCACTATCTGCCTCTGATTGAGAAGATAACAGCCAAGATAACATGATGGTCTGCAAAATTGCTCTCTTATGCTGGAAGATGTCAGCTGATCATAGCTGTCATATTTGGAGTTCAAACCTACTGGGCTCAAATTTTCATTATGCCTAAGAAAGTGATGAAAATTATTGAATCTATCTGCAGAACTTTTTTGTGGACTGGAAGTGCTAATCCATCCAGGAAGGCACTAGTTGCTTGGAAAGGGTATGCAGACCAAGTACAGCAGGTGGACTGAATATCTTAGACATGAAGACATGGAACAAAGCAGCAATCTGTAAACATCTTTGGGATTTAACTAGAAAGAAGGACTGCCTTTGGATAAAATGGGTACACAGCTGCTACATTAAACAGGAAACTATTGAAACAATGACTACGCCTAAGGCTGCTGCTTGGGTTGTAAGGAAAATTCTGGACAGTCGAGATGCTATTATAGGGAATCAGTTGCTTTAGGGGACTTTGTTTAGCAGACTGCAAGGTATGTGCAAACTCGATCAATTTCAGATTAACAAGATGTATCTCACTTTGATTCCTACTTTTTGCAAAGTTGAATGGAAGAATCTGCTACTGCTTTCCAATGCTCATCCTAGACATCGATTCACTTTGTGGTTAGCTGCACAACAGAGGCTACCAACAGTGGACAGACTGCAGAAAATTGTCATCCAAGTGCCTGCAACATGTGTATTCTGTAAGCAGAATGTAGAATCCTTTAAACACTTATTTTTTGAATGCACAATTACGAGACATCTGTGGACTAGACTCTGTCTATGGCTGGGGCATCACAGAATAGTTGGAGACTGGGCAACTGAACTACAATGGGTTAACAGTAAAGCAAAGAGCAAAATGGGGTTAAATGCTATAACAGCTAGTGTGTTTATCAGTACTATTGCCCTAATCTGGAGGGAGAGAAACAATATCTGATTTGAAAAGAAAGCCTATGAGGAGAATCAGATTTGTAGAAAAATTGTTTGACATATACATATTCGAGGAAGCAATTGTAGTCGATGGCAAAATGGATTGAGGTAACTTAACAGTTTTCCAATAGAATAGTTTGTACTAGCTAACTTCTATACTTAGTTGTAATTAGTCAAGAGTAGTTAGATACTTAGTAGAGATAATTGTGATGTAAAGGAGTAGTAGCAAGTCAAAGCTACTACTTTTTTTTTGGCAATCCACTAGGCAATGCCTAGGGCTAGATTTTTATTAATATAAAAAGAAAATTACAACAGATAGGTGAAATAAAAATAAGGGAGTCGAACTCGCCGGAGATGTTATACTAATAACAGAAACGGTCTAACCTTACCGTATTCCTCCTATTGAGGCTTAAAAAAGTCATTACAAACACGCCATGAAATGGCTAACAGCTATGATCATCACAGTTTCATATAGCAAATTCTATGATGATATGATAAACGAGGATCGGTCACAAGAATTTGTCAACAAATCTGGCTGCTTAATTTCGTCTGGACTTTGAGACAATTGGTGGAGCGACCTGTTTTTGTTTTGCGACTCTCATTGGGAGCTTCCTCATTTTCTGATTCTGTTCAAAATAGTTTTTTGAGACAAACTGTTGAGCGTTATGGTTCAAAGCTACTACTAGAGCTCTACCTTGTACATTTTTTTGATATTAATGGATACAAAATTTTAAATAAAAAAAGGCAATAAATTGGTTTAAAATCATTAAAAATACTAAAACTCTTGGGTGTGCAGATATATATATATATATATATATATATATATATATATATATATATATATATATATATATATATATATATATATATATATATATGCTATTTTGGAAGTATTATGAGTACAAAAATATCTAGGGAAAAATTGGGTATCAACAGCTGCCCCTCTTTACCAGAGAAGCATGAAAGTGTTGTTGGGTAATGACAAGATGGCCAATTTTGACCGCAAATTGTGATTTGAAAGGGATTTTGACCGATCTCTAGTTTCTAGCTGCCTACATATCCCTAGTCTTACTGGAATCAGGAATATGTAGTTCAGGAACCATTGACGAAATGTGCTGATGGGGATTTGAAAAGGACAGACGTGATGATTAGATTGGAAAAAATGTTTGAAGTTTAACAGGCTGTGACAATCGGAGCGGGATCTCACCTGCTGAGACGGCTACTGCCAGCCGGTGTACCTACAAGTAATAAATATGAGTGTATATCATGTGTGAATTTAACTGTAATGCAAATACCCATTGGACCATGAATTTTGTCTTTGAACGCTTAGGATGACGTCCTTGGACCATGACGTCCCAGGCCATGAAGAGCGTAATTAAAGATTCGCAAGCTATAAAATGATGTTCTTGGGCCATGAAGATGGTTCCTCCTAACTATGATGCCATTGAATAAGTTGGCGATCTTTCAGCCTATGAAATGCAAGAGGCGGCAATCTTTCAGCCTATGCAAGAAATAGCGATATTTCAGCCAGTACAGAATTTAAATGAATATGGCGATGATGCAGTCGTGCGATAAAAGTAAAGAGGCAATATTTCAGCTATGCAATATGGAGACAGGGCTAGTCTTGAAAGGCAGAAGAGTAGCTTTATGCAAATGATGATAGAGGTAGAGTTTAACCTCGGAAGGCAGAAGAGTATCCTTATGCAAAATGCAGATGGAGACAGAGCTTAGTCTGAAAGGCAGAAGAGTAGCCTTATGCAAATTATGCAGATGGAGACATTGCTTAGTCTCGAAAGGCAGAAGAGTAGCCTTATGCAAATGATTATGGAGGTAGAGCTTAAACTCGGAAGGCAGAAAAGTAGCCGTATGCAAAATGTAGATGGAGATAGAGCTTAGTCTCGAAAGGCAGAAGAGTAGCCTTATGCAAATGATGATGGAGGTAGAGCTTAATCTCGGAAGGCAGAAAAGTAGCCTTATGCAAAATGCAGATGGAGACAGATCTTAGTCTCGAAAAGCAGACAAGTAGCCTTATGCAGATAATGCATATGTATGTAAAGCTTAATCTCGGAAGTCAGAAAAGTAGCCTTATGCAATGCAAGAATGTAAAAGGACGCATAGTAGTAAGATCTCTTAGCTGATGGCTGATTACAATATCGTGACTGCTGGGATGTTGTGTACGGATAACAATTGCGAGTAAGTGATGATTCTGAGAAGTTACATTCTTTGGAAAGTATGCATACATAAATAGACTTAACGGTACTGCAAGTTGAGTGCCTGCATCCAAAGAAAAATCATGAGTTCTGTAAGGGGGAAAGGTTAGTTCGTCTTCCACTAGATCCCGACGTTGTGTATCATTGGGGTAGCATCACTAAGCAACAACGATTCAGAAAATAGTTATGTATGATTTAGTAAATATAAAATATAAATATATTATCGAAAATAGTTTTCCTTGATGAACCAATGACTGCGACGTGGTTCAAGACATTGCAACCTTTCTTGTTCTGAAATTTTGAGGGTCTTCCTCAAAATTCTGCCCCAGTTTACTGGGCTGGCACTTCTAGCGATGAATGGACTAAAAATCAACTTCGAAATTTTGAGAGTCCTCCTCAAAATTCTGCCCCAGTTCCAATAGCAGGGGGGAAATTGAATTTTAATTAAATTGTGACTGAACCCATAGGGTTGCATACGTATCCCCTTAGTCTGTTGAAGAACTTTCTTAGGTCTTCCAATATGATCCGAGGCTCTCTTAGATTTGATAATGACGTCGTCCAAATAGACCTCGATTTACTTATGTATCATATCGTGAACGATGGTAGTCATGGCTCTCATGTAGGTGGCACCAGTATTCTTCAAACCAAAGGGCATCGTTTTGTAAAAGTACATTTCCCACGGCATGATGAAAGCCATTTTCTCTGCATCTTCCTCATCCATCCATATCTGATTATGTCTAGCGAAACAATCAACAAAAGACTGCAACTCATGCTTGGGGCAGTTGTCGATGAGAATGTGTATGTTCGGCAAGGGGAAGTCGTCTTTGGGATTGGCCCGGTTAAGATTCTGGTAGTCGACACAAACTCTAACTTTCCCCTCCTTCTTTGGTACTGGCACGATGTTGTCTAACCATGTCGCATATTCTACTACCCTGAGAACCTTGGATTTGACTTTCTTGGTAACCTCTTCTTTGATTTTCAAACTCATGTTGAGTTTGAGTTTCCTGAGCTTCTGCATTATCGGTGGGCATGTCAGGTCTGTTGGCAATTTGTGAGCTACAATGGATATACTGAAACCAGTCGTATCATCGTACGACCAGGAGAATATGTCCTCATACTCCTTTAGGAATTCTGTGTACTCTTTCTTTTCTGATGGTGACAGGTGAACACCAATGCATGTTTCTTTGACATTCTTTGTATCTCCCAAATTAACGACCTCAGTTTCGTCCAAGTAAGATTTAGGTCTATTCTGAAAATTCTCCACTTCTCTATCGTCCTCTTCTGAATCTATATCCGTGTGTTGCGTTGCCTCATAGTAATAGTAATGCTATGTAAATAAAGTAAATGATAGAGAAAAATAATAAGTGCGAGATATATGACAAACTAAAGTGCTTTGATTAAATTCATAAGTATTTGGAACATTGGAGGTCTTTTTAAATTAAAGACATTGCGGAAAGAAAATCAGCTAGTAAAAAGTAAAATGTGATGCATAGTGCTTTTGTTTATCCTTGGTATCCCGAAGCTTTCCGGACCCTAGTGGTTTTGATTGACCAATTGCTGAGGCATTCTACTCGGTTCACAGCTTGTATAGACGGGCCTTCCTCGCCTTCCTCCTCGAAAATAACACAGCACTCTATATCATCATACTCCAGAAACAGGTTCTTCATGGCTGCTAATGCTTCGTCTTCTTGTGATCCATATATGATGTCTGCCGGTTGGAAAGTCTGCTCCAGGCGAGGTATCAGATGCTCCAGTGGATAGTAGGGGCCACGCCATTGATATGCTCAAATTACACTTTAATAAATAGTGTTAGGCGGTCGATGTCAAATATAATAACCCAACAAGGCTGGGGTTGAATCCCACAGGGAATGGGTATTAAAAGGTTATTTGTTCAGTATGTTGCTTGACTAAAGTTCGATCTCTATTTAGTTCATAGTAACAAGAGAGAATGATTTATAGTAACAAAAGTATGTATGGTATTTGATTTGAAGAAGAAACTAATTTCAATAATTAATGAGTAAACAAGTGGATTAAAGCAACCAAGGTTGTGTCCCCTTTAATGAAGTGTATTGTCAACAGGTGTTAATATGATATATTTCTAATGGAAGGTTATTTAGATATGCAAATGATGTCTAAGATACTACCTACTATTTCCCTAATAAATGAGTAGTATTTTCTCTTTGTAATTTTCCCAAATATAAAAGAGTTGCAATTAAGTATCATCAATAAATGTCAATTAAAACCCACTTATTCCTAACCGATTTTATAAAACAAGGTTTAAAGCCTTGAGTCATTGATATTTACTTCTACAAAATTCTAACCCACTTTCCCAATCAAAAGAATTTAATGGCTTTTGTTAATGTTTGCAACCACCAACAATAAATGAATAATGAGAAGTAAATAAATATCAACCAACCAATATACATATATTCAATGTTAAACACCCATTAACATAACACCCATTTAGAGTCCACAACCTTAGTATTTAAAGTTAGGTACACATGCTAAAACACAAAAACCAACTAATATTAAATGTCATAAATGCTTACAAAAAAGAGAATCTTCACCCAAAAGCTTCCAATAAGAGGGAATATTAATGTCTTGGAATGTAGCTCAAAATAAGACAAGATGAGCCCACAAAAGGCTTCTTAAAACTATTTATAGGGGGACCAAATTCGGGACAGAAAATGGACAAAATTGCCCTTTCAGGTCACATCTGCGACCGCATTCTTGTCGCAGAACAAGTATGCGGTCCGCATATTAAGCAGATTCTCCGCAGAATCAAAACCCTAGTTGTCAGGTTTGCATCACATTTCCATTCTGTGGTCCATATTTGAGTTATGCGGCAGCAGATTGCATCGCATCTTTGACCCCAAGGTTTCTTTCTTGTTTGTTCTGCGGTACATCTGCGGTCCACAGGCTGATTCTGCGGTTGCAGAGTGCGCCGCATTCTTGACGTGAATTTTAGCGCCAGACTCTGTTTTGCTTTGTGATTTGATACACTGAAATGCGGTCCGCATGTGAGATCTACGACCTCAGAATGGGCTGCTGATAAGCCTTTGTGCAATATTTAGCTCTTTTCTGCTCTTTTTGGTTCCATTTTCATGTACTTGAGCTTCCCTTCCTCTTATGCTGTAAAAACAACAAATCTACATGAGTCCCAGTTATAATTGCATTAAAACAAGATATAATCTAAGCAATTAGTATTGAAATGTGCCGAAATTCTCCAGCACATCAACACCCCCAACTTAAAATCTTGCTTGTACTCAAACAGTTAAAACATACTTAGCCTATTTTAAAATCTATTTACAAACACGAAACTTTAGTTACTCATGTACTTGTTCATTGCTAGTCCGTCAAGCATGCATTTACAGTTGCTTTACCCTTCCTACATTCGTAGTATGTACAGAGAAAACTAATCAACATGTGAACTATGAGCCTCAAACAGTGCCATAAGATGTTACCCTCTGCTGAGTGCACTTTCATTTGACTCAAAAAGCTCAACTTCTGTTCAACTCCACAGTTCATATACCCTCACCAGAAAGAAAGTCCCAGAATCACGATATTTACAAGGATGACAAAAAGGGATCATTTATAAACACACTCACTCTCAGAAGGAACTTCAAGTGTTACAACAGGTTATACCATAGGCTTGCCCTTACTTTAATTCTTCGCTTGTTCAAGAATGTTCTGTTGGAGGTCTCATAAGGGCTTTTCATCTTGTATTGTAGGTTTAGGGATGGGTTAAATAAACATTTGGGTATAAGTGACTTCACCCTCTTTGAACACTAATAACATTTTACCATTCTTTTGCACTTCTTTTCAAACCCCCATATCCCTGTTTTCATCTAGCTTCCGGTATAGAACTACCTTACATACCTCTTTCAATTGTTGTTCAAGACTCTACATTTTGTAAACATACAAGTTTTTTTTCTTTTTAACACTTTTTCTTTTTGGAGCTTGAACAATTTCACAAACTCTTTTGAGGCATGTTGTCCTAAACTCAACGTACAACCTTATCGATCTCCACTTTCATCTTACTCCCAACTTAGGCTTTTAGCCTTATTCTCAATGTTCAAAGAGGGACGGGTTCAAGAGATGGAATTGTTTTTCAAAACGGGAAAGGTTTGTAATGAGTTGACCAAAGAAAGGTTTAAAGGCTCAATTTGGGTACTAGTGGTATCATTTATGCAATGTGTAGGCTTGAAAGGCTAAAGAGGTTTTGCAAATAACACAACAAATTCCTAATATCATTCTTCCAACCAAACATACTATCATTAGCATTGGAAGACTAACCGTACAAGTTCTAGATGATAGAAGTGAACACAAGAATTATGTACACACATAGAACTCACACAAGATGGCACATGAACTGCTTTATTCACATAATTTGACACTTCCAAGTAAACACTCGGCAACTCAAAGCTTTCGTCATACACAGGTATAAATCTAGGTTGGCATAGAGTCATAGAGTGAGCTCATATTCACAAAGTTGATCACATAGACTAATTCCCTTAAGAAAGTCGTCAATCCATCTATCATTGGGAAAAGTCGACAAAAATGACTGTAGAAGGGTATGTGCTATGCACAGATAGTATGCTTGATACTAGGCAATTCCACCAAACTAGTCAAAAATTTACACCTATAATCCTGATTCTACTATTACACTATTGGAAAAGAACCAGAAAAAGAAAAACCAAGAGGAATTGATTCCTAACCACTGATATTAACACAAGCGAAATAAACCCTGATATTAACAAAAATGAAATAAACACTGATATTATGACAGAGCACTGATATTACAACAGCAATAACAGACAACATCACAGCACTGCTCATATGCCGAAGTTATACCAATGTATACAGATATACGATATGCATAAGTGCATGAGTTTCCAGCTATATAGATAAAAAGTCATACAATGCTACCCGCCACCCCCAACTAAAAATGATGCATTGTCCCCAATGCATATAAATAAAGAGTAAAGTTAGAGGGGTAGCTCCACACTAAGTGCTATGTGAGTCGGTAGCCAGCTGAGTGCCGGAGGGATCACCCTCTGATGTGGCTAGAGGAACTGACGATGGCTCAGTCTAAGGTATGATCTCCTCCGCTGGGATCTGATCTGAGGCAGGGGAGGGAACTGGCAGTGCAGCTGGAATTGGTGTGGGAGATCTAACATCATCTGCTGGCACCTGTGAGCTTATGGATGCACCCACTGTAGATGGGGAGGCTATAGGAGCTGTAGCATCCCCTCTATCTAACACAGATCTCTGAAGGGCAATCTGTATCTCTGCCCTTTCTACGTCGTCGGCAGCAGCATCCTCAGCCTCTGCATCCTCAACAATCTTCTTTCCCTTATCCTGAGGGGCTTCATCATTGGAAAACTCTGAAGTGTCATCTTCATCCTCATCATCATCCTCTTTGTCACCCTCCAATTTACCCGAACCTCCGGTCTCCTCATCAAAAGGAATGTCAATACAACCAGTGGGAGCTGTGGTGTGAGAACCTCTGGGGGTAGGAAGCACATGATCAGACATCAGAGTAGAGAAATCGTGTCCCAAGTCTGGAAGAGTTGTGCCTGCACCCTGATCATCTTCCGAGGGAAGGAGGGATGAAAGATCGAATTCCAAATTTTGCATCGTTTGGAACTCAATCTTCATAGAGCCAACCTCCTTCTTGAGTTCAGGCAGTCCACTCAGCTCACCTCTTTCTAATTTCTCCACCCGAAACTCAATTTCCTTAAACGCTCCGAATATGCTGATTGCTTTTGCTGAATATCTGTCACGACCGCTTTCATGAGAGTGAGTTCTTGCTTTATCAAGTTAGGCAAAGTCTTTAGAAGTTGGTCAACTTATGCATTCGCATTTTGGGCATATAAACCAAATCTTTGAGACTTCTAGAGTAGCATTTGGGGCCTGAGCAGTGGTAGGTCGAGCAGAGGTGGGTGTAGGTGCAGTTGGAGGAGTGGATGGCTCTGCAGCATCAGTCGAAAGAGTCACAGAAGGCTGGAGTGGAGGGAGATCCTCCTGAACTATCACCTTTGGAGGCACCACAGCATCACCAAGACGGTTGCTATCAATAATCCCTGACTCTCTACTCTTTCTATCTTTCCGTTCATCCACCGGGACATTTCCAGCTTGGCACAGTGTAGTGATCAATGATGGGAATGGAAGAGATGTAGCCTCTTGCATGGCTCTTTTGCCCATCTTCTGAAAAATGATCGACCGCATATCTATCTTGATGCCTTGCATGGTGCAGGTTATCAAGAGACCCTTCTCAATGGCAATCTCCATTTCGTTCTGAGTAGGGATCAATCTGGATGCGAGGAATACAAGCTAGAAGTGTCCCTCCCATGAGAAGCTCTCCTTGTATATCTTATTCCCTGGGTTTATCCATGCAGGTGTCCCATTGTCAATGACTGAGGCAATCTACCTACGCTCACCCTCTTTGTTCGCTAACTTGGCATCATACACTGCTGTGCCCTCTTCCTAGTCTGGAACAAATAATTTGTTTATTGCTTTGGCAATTCATTTGACTTGGAATCCCCGAACTTCCACTTGCTCCAGATACATCCGATGGCGCTTATGGTGCTTGGTTCTAGATGCCCCGTAAGATGCATAGAACTCGTGCACAATAAATTCGTTGTACTAAGTAGGTGGTTCAGTGAAAGCAAACCATTTCCTCCGCTTTATGTTAGCGAGGATGTGAGGGTACTTCTCCATTAGCCCATTCAGGCTCAATTACTTCTCGGGTAGGAGCGATCTCCTCATGAGCCCTTCTTTGTACCTCTCCCTAGACCCCTCGACTCCCCAGTGGAGATGATCTTCAGCACCTTTAGCCTGTTGCTTTCACCTGGCTTCAGCCATTATATCAACCTCAGGGCGAAGCCCCTCCTCATCAGATTAGGAGGGGTGTTGCTGTACTGGTTCAAATTTCTGTCTCTTTGCCATTGGAGGCTTAGTCTCTACTCGTCTTTGTGAGGGAGACATATCTGCACAAGGGTGGAATAGCAACATCAAGACCTTGAGAGAAATAACAGAGGAATTTAAAAAGAATACTTCAAAATGCGGTCCACTCTACGGTCGAAGAACCAATTTGCGGACCACAGAGTCACTGCAGACATGCACGCCCAACAAGTTGGTCAATCTATGATGAAAAATGCGGTCGCATAACCACTATGCGGGCCACATTATCATCGCAGAATGAACATTTTAGAATGCCAATTTAACAAGCTCTCTGATCCGTTGTGCGGTAGATAAGCGGACCGTAGATCAATTCTACGACCGCAATCTCCACCGCATTTTCACTATTTTCCTCAAAAAATCAGAGAGTCGATTGTACCGTCATTCTGCGGACCACATTTCAAGTTTGCAATCACATAATGACCACATTACTTCATCTTCTCCAGTTGACCTAGGTTAGGTCTGCGATCATATTGCGGTCCGCATATCAGACATGCGGATCGCAGAACTCATCGTTCTCAACAAAAACCCTAGTTTTATATAATGGCTACCCTATTTTTGTTCAACCCCACTCCCCACATCATGATTAGCCTAAAATTGACCACATTTAGCAAGAAACAACTACACAAAATAATTAGGACCAAACCTATGCACACGAGTTTTGAATGAAAGAGAAGGGATGAAATTTACATACCAGACTCGGTGCACTGATGTCAAGTAGAGAGTTGTTGGTTAGTTTGGTGATTGCTATTACCTCGGTTCGACCAGATTTCCTTGCTTTTTTCTAGTTTTCCATTTTGTTTTAATTTTTTCGTTTTCGTCTTTTATCTTTTTTTTTTGCTTTAAATCAAAGGATATAGGGGGACATACATGGTAAATTTGCGATGCACTCTGCAGCACCGCGTAGCACACTATGCGATCGCATATGTGTTATGTGGTGTGGGTTATGAAGAGAATTATAAGGCCTCGAATGCGGTCCATTATGCAGTGGAATATTCAATAAGCGGACTATAGAATGCTCATTTTTGCCGCATTTTCAACTGCCATTTTTGGCTTCTCTCTGATTGTGTCTGCGGTGGATCTGCGGACCGCAGATCGATTCTGCGATCGCATTTCCGCCGCAATTTTCACATTGTGCTTTTCTTTCACTTTCTCATGCATTTTGACAAGTGTTGAGATCTTTTGAACCCCCTGCACTCCAACAAACATTTTAAACATAAAAAATGAAAAATGCAAAGACAAAAAAGGTGTTACCACCTATGGGTTGCCTCCCATGAAGCACTTGATTTTACGTTGCGTCACGACGGGATTGATGTACCTTCGATTTAACTCAGTGATCGGGAAAGGACCATCTTTGAGAGCCAGCTGCTCCACCAAATGTTTTTCACCATCAATTCCCAAGTAATTCTTGATGCGTTGGCCATTTACCTTGAATGTACGGATACGTCTGTTGATTCTAATTCCACCGCTCCAAACTGGGAGACATTTACCACTTTGAAGGGACCAAACCATTTTTATTTAAGCTTGCCCGGAAACAATTTGAGCCTCGAGTTAAAGAGCAAGAACAAATCACCCGCCTTGAACTCTCTCTTCAAGATCTTCTTTTCGCGGACAAACTTCATCCGCTCTTCGTACACAGCCACACTTTCATAAGCATGGAACTGGAATTCCTCCAGTTCAATGAGTTGTGTCAACCTCAAATTTTTAGCCTCAGCCCATTCCAAATTCAACTTCTTCAACGCCTACATGGCTTTGTGTTCCAATTCCACGGGTAGATGACACGCTTTACCGAAGATGAGCCGATAAGGATAAGTACCAATTGGAGTTTTGTAGGCCGTACGATATGCCCACAATGCATCATCTAGCTTCCTTGACCAGTCGGTCCTCTTTGTGTTCACAATTTTAGCTAGAATATTTTTGATCTCCCGGTTAGAAACCTCAACTTGACCACTTGACTACGGATGATAAGGTGTGGCCACCTTGTGCTTGACACCATATTTCTCAAGTAGCCTCACAAGCACTTTGTTACAGAAATGAGACCCACCATCACTAAGAATGGCTTTAGGAGTGCCAAACCGAGTGGATATGTTCTTCTTCAGGAATGCGGTCACACTTCTTGCCTCATTGTTTGGTAAGGCGGCGAATTCAACTCATTTGGACACGTAGTCCACCGCCACTAAGATGTACTTCATCCCACAAGAACTTACGAAAGGACCTATGAAGTAGATCCCCCACATGTCGAAGATTTCTATCTCCATCACAAAGTGCATTGGCATTTCATGCCTCTTGGAGATGGAACACTTGTTGTTGGCATTGGTCACACGTCTTGACCATTTGATTGGCATCATGGTAGATGGAAGACCAATAATATCCACATTGAAGAACTTTATATGCCGTCCGATTTCCTCCATGGTGACCCCCAACCGGTGAGTCATGGTATGCCCTAAGAATTGGCATAACCTCTTCTTCGGGAATACACCTCCGGATAATATTGTCAGCACAGACACGAAACAAGAATGGCTCCTCCCAATAGTATTGCCCGCAATCTCTCAAGAATTTCTTCTTTTGGTAGGATTCCAATCCATCAGGGATAAGGTCACTCACCAAATAATTAGCAATGTCGGCATACCAAGGAGCAAAGGTGCTAGACAATGTCAATATGTGCTCATCCGAGAATGCATCATTGATTTCAATATCCCCCTTTGGTCTTCCTGCTTCTTCCAACCTTGACAAATGATTTGCCACTTGATTTTGCATTCCCTTCCGATGTTTGACTTCAAAGTCAAATTCTTGTAACAACAAAACCCAACGAATCAATCGAGGCTTTGCATATTTTTTCCATGATATAACGAAGAGCTGCATGATCCGTGTAAACTATCACCTTGGACCCCAAAAAATATTCCCGGAACCTTTCAAAGGCATATACAATAGCAAGAAATTCTTGCTCAGTGACCGTGTAATTCATTTGTGCCCCATTGAGAGTATTACTTTCATAATACACCGGGTGAAGAATTTTGTTGTAGTGTTGGCCAAGAATTTCCCCAATGGATATATCACTGGCGTCACACATAAGCTCGAAAGGAAATGACCAATCAGGTGTATAATAATGGGTGCCGTGGTATGCCTTTCCTTTAAATCCTCGAATGCTTTAAAACATATTTCATCAAACACGAACTTGGCATCTTTTCCGAGGAGTTTGCATATGAGGTTAGCAAATTTGGAGAAGTCCTTGATGAAGCTCGATAAAACCCGGCATGCCCTAGAAAACTTCTAACACCTTTCATGGATGTTGGAGGAGGAAGCTTTGAAATGATTTTGATTTTTGTCCGGTCAACCTCAATGCCATGCTTTGAAATTTTGTTCCCATGAACAATACCTTCATCAACCATGAAGTGAAACTTCTCCCAATTTAGCACAAGATTGGTTTCTCTGCATCTCTTTAGCACTTGTTTCAGGTTGCTAATACAGTGCTCAAATGAATCACCTACCACCGAGAAGTCATCCATGAAGACTTCAAGAAAATCCTCAACCATGTCAGAGAAAATGGACATCATACATCTTTGAAAGGTGGCCGGAGCATTACATAAACCAAATGGCATCCGGCTAATAGCAAATGTAATATACGGGAAAGTGAAGGTGGTTTTCTCTTGATCCTCCAATGCAATATTAATTTGATTATAACCATAATACCCATCAAGGAAACAATAAAAAGACCCTTCCTGCTAGCCGATCAAGCATTTGATCAATAAAAGGCATAGGGAAATGGTCCTTGCAAGTTGCACTATTGAGTTTCCTATAGTCCATACAGGCTCGCCATCCTGTGAGGGTTCGTGTTGGGATGAGTTTATTTTCTCATTTTTGATCACAGTCATGCCACCCTTTTTTGACGGCTCACCCATGAACTATCCGCAATGGGGTAGACTACCTTGGCATCCAACCAATTGTTTATCTCCTTCTTCACGACCTCTTTCATTGACGGGTTCAACCATCTTTTATGCTCCACGCTTGGCTTTGTCTCGCTCTCCAATTGGATTTTATGTTCACAAATTCCCGCAGGAATCCCACGGATGTCCGCGATAGTCCATCAAATAGCTTGCCTATGTTCCTTCAAGACCTCCAATAATTGATTTACCTATACATAATTTAACAAAGACAAAATGTTTACGGGTAAAGTATCATTGGAGCCAAGAAATTTATACCTCAAGTGCGGAGGAAGAGGTTTGAGCTCTAGTTGTGGTGGATCAATGATTGATGGCTTTGCGAGGGTGTGGTCCTATTTTCCAAGTCAAGAGAAAGCTTTGCTGGCGAGTAGGTGTAGGATCCAAGACCCTCCAATGCATTCACGGACTCCATGTACCCTTCCATGTCTTCACCATCAAAATTTACCAAGATGGCCGCCAAGGCCTCACCAAGGCATTATTCTTCCATTTTTAACTCGATGGCATCTTCAACTTCATCTACCACTTCTATCACGGAAATTCTCTCATACTCATGGGGTAGCTTCATCCCCTTGCTCGCTTGAAAAGTGACTTCTTCATCATTCACACGGAACTTAATCTCAATTCGCTCCGAATCCATGAGTGCTCTTCCCATAGCTAGGAATGGTCTCCCCAAGATGATAGGGATATCCTTATCGACATCATAATCAAGAATCACAAAGTCGGGGGGCAAATGAAACTTCCCAACTTTCACAAGAACATCATCAACAATTCCTACTGGTCGCTTGATGGATCGATCGGCCATTGGTAACCTCATTCTTGTTGGCCTTGGCATCCCTAGTCCCGCTTGCTTGTAGATGGCAAGCAGCATCAAATTAATGCTTGCCCCATTGTCACAAAGATATCTTGCAAAGTCACGCTCTCCTATGGTACATGGGATAGTGAATTCTCATGGGTCCTCTTTCTTTTGTACTGGGCTTGTGGCTATGATGGAGCTCACTCGATGAGTCATTTTCACTACCTCATTCTTTGTGGTCCTCTTTTTGGTGATCAAATCTTTCAAGTATTTGGCAAACCCTGGCATTTCTCCGAAGGCTTCCAAGGAAGAAATATTCACCGACAATTGCTTTAGGATATCATATAATTTCTCAAGCTTGCTATCATCAAAGGAGGAGGAGATATAGGAATGGGGGGGGGGGGGGGGGGAGATTTTGGTGTCTCCTTCTCCTTTTCCTTTACCTTTTCTGGGATCATTTCTTGCACGCTTTATTCTTCCGACACCCTTTCAACTTCAATAGCTTCTTGTTCTTCGGTGTTGACTCCTTGCTCAACTTCTTCCCCAACAACCTTATGTTCAATGCCCCCTTGAAATACCTTCCCACTTCTAGTAGTTATTGCCATGACGTGAGAAGTTGAGCCACCTCCACCACTTTTCGGGTTCGCAATGGTATCACTAGGTAGTTGCCCTTTTTGCTTTGGGTTTTGATCTCTTCAAAGGTCTCTCATTTTCATCTCTAGCTTTTGAATCGATGCGGTGTGAGAGCTAATAACTTCGGTCATGCTTCTCATGGATGCGTCTGACTTCTCTTGATTTTGCAACACGCTTGCAAGCATGCTTTCTAACTTGGATTCACTTGATGACCCTTGATTTGCATATTGACAATATGGTGGAACATAGGGGTTGGAGCTCCGATTTGCAAAATTGTTGTTTTTGTTGTTGTTGAAATTTTCTTGGTGCGAATTACCTTGATCATTTCTCCATTGTTGGTTGCCTTGCCCTTGCGAGTTTGGCCTCCACTGGTTTTGTTGCCCTTGACCATCGTAGGGTTGTCTTTGATAGCGTCCTTGAGGGTTGTTAATGTAATTTGCCTCCTTGAAATTTTCCTAAATGTTGAGTTGGACATCTTCCACTATGTTTACTTTCTTCGTTTGACTCTCGGTAAACATATTTGTTAGCACATTTACATTTTTAGCAAGCCCGACAATCACTTGGTCTCTTTCCTAATTTTCCTTGATCAAAGTTGTCAAAGAAGGGGACCCATACGAAATTCCTTTGGTAGTATCTTCCAAATGCCATGCTTGGTTGTGCTTTGCCATCTTGTCCAGAATTTGAGTCACTCTAGCAAATGATTTGTCCATGAAAGATCCGTCAGCTGCATTCTTGGCGATGACTTGGTTCATAGGATCCAAACCCATGTAAAATTTTCCAACAACATGGAATCCGGGAAATCATGGTTTGGAGACCTCACCAAGTATAATTTGAAGCACTCCCATGCCTCATGCAATTGCTCCCCATTCATCTGCTTAAAGAAAAGAATCTTGTCCCGCAATTAAGACTTTTTGCTCTACGGGAACCACTTAGATAGAAACACCCGAACAAGCTCGGGCCAGGAATGGATAGAGTTAGGAGGTAGATTTTGGATCCATCTCCTTGCATCCCCAGCTAAAGAATACTTGAAGCATCTCAACCTCAAGGCATTGTCGGATACATTATTCTGCTTGTGCTTTGTGCACACACCCAGGAAATTCTTAAGGTGTTGCGTTGAATCATCATCGGTGGAATTTCGGAAAAACCCTTCTGCCTTAAGCATCATGATTAAACCATAATCCACCTTAAATGTAGCCACACCAATGGAGGGAAGCACAATGGAATCGGTGTCCTCAATGTATTCTTTGATGTCTGTAAAAGGATTTTCTCCCATTTCTCCCTCCACATTATCCTCATAATCCGACATGTTTCCTATCGACACCAAGCAATGCAAGCAAAGTGTGATAGAATAGAAATAAACTTAAGTAAAGTACACACTAAATAGTAATTTCAAGAACCGTATTCCCCGGCAACGGCGCCAAAATTTGATACGCTAAAATTACACTTTAATAAATAGTGTAAGGCGGTCGATGTCAAATATAATAACCCAACAAGGTTGGGGTCGAATCCCACATGGAATAGGTGTGAAAAGGTTACTTGTTCAGTGTGTTGCTCGACTAAAGTTCGATCTCTATTCAGTTAATAGTAACAAGCGAGAATGGTTTATAGTAAAAAGAGTATGTATGGTGTTTGATTTGAAGAAGCAACTAATTTCAACAATTAATGAGTAAACAAGTGTTTTAAAGGGTGTTAATATGATATATTTCTAATGGAAGGTTCTTTAGATATGCAAATGATGTCTAAGATACTACCCACTATTTCCTAATAAATGAGTAGTATTTCATCTTTGTAATTTTTCCAAATATAAAAGAGTTGCAATTAGAATCATCAATAAATTCCAATTAAAACCCACTTATTCCTAAGTGATTGTATCAAACAAGGTTTAATGCCTTGAGTCATTGATATTTACTTCTACAAAATTCTAACCCACTTTCCCAAGCAAAGCAAGAATTTAATGGCTTTTGTTAGTGTTTGCAACCACCAACAATAAATGAAGAATGAGAAGTAAATAAATATCAACCAACCATTATACATATATTCAATGTTAAACACCCATTAACATAACACCCATTTAGAGTCCACAACCTTAATAATTAAAGTTAGCTACACATGCTAAAACACAAAAACCAACTAAATATTAAATGTCATAAATGCTTATAAAAAAGAGAATCTTCACCCAAATGCTTCCAAAAAGAGGGAATATTAATGTCTTGGAATGTAGCTCAAAAGTAAGACAAGATGAGCCCACAACGGCTTCTTAAAACTATTTATAGGGGGACCAAATTTAGGACAGAAAATGGACACAATTTCCCTTTCAGATCACATATGCGACAGCATTCTTGTCGCAGAACAAGTATGCAGTCCCCATATTAAGCAGCTTCTCCGCAGAATCAAAACCCTAGTTGTCAGGTTTGCATCGCATTTCTATTCTGCGATCCGCATTTGAATTATGTGGCAGCAGATTGCATCGAATCTTTGACCCCCAGTTTTCTTGTTGTTTGTCCTGCGGTACATCTGCAGTCCACAGGTTGATTCTGCGGTCGTTGAGTGCGCCGCATTCTTGACGTGAATTTTAGCTTCAGACTTTGTTTTGCTTTGTGATTCGATACACCAAAATGCGGTCCGCATGTGTGATCTGCGACCGCAAAATGGGCCACAGATCAACCTTTGTGTAATATTTAGATCTTTTATTCTCTTTTTCCTTCTATTTTCATGTCCTTAGGCTTCCCTTCCTCTTATGCTATCAAAACAACAATCTACATGAGTCCCAGTTATAATTGCATTAAAACAAGCTATAATCTAAGGAATTAGCATTGAAATGTGCCAAAATTCTTTGGCACATCAGCCATGGTGGCGACCAATCATCGAACTCCTTCTAAGTGTATTCATACTTTAAACCAAATATAGTACCATGTTTCTTTAGCTTGATGGGTTTGGTGATTCCTTGGAGGTTTTTGCCGAGTCCCTTTCCAGGTTCATACCCACACAAATTCAGGATACTTTCGATCTTGTTATCCTACCATTTATCCTTGTCTACAGAGTTGACCCTTTCAATATGGTGGTATGTTTCTCCACCTATTCGCCTTCTGCCTGCAATCATCGGGATGGTCTGGCGACTGTGCATAGGGTTGCTACCATCACCATGAATAATCACCTCTTGGTGATTCCGTTCGAACATCACTGCCTGATACAGGGTCGATGCTATAGCTCCAGGGGCGTGGATCCATGGTTGTCCCAACAGCAAGTCGTAGGATGTCAGGACATCTATCACTTGAAAGTCAACGTCTAATCACATTGGTCCCATTTGCAACCATAGGCTGATTTCTCCAATAGTGGACCTTTGGGACCCATCGAAGGCTTTGACGTTGATGGCCCTATCTTTAATCTCGTGCATGCTCTTTCCCAACATTCTAAGAGTTATCAGCGGACATATATTGAGGCTGGATCATCCGTCAATCAGGACTCTAGTAATGAAATAATCCTTGCATTGCACGATGATGTGTAGTGCCTTGTTATGACTAAGCCCTTCCGATGGCAGCTCATTTTCGTGGAAGGTGATTTTGTGGCTTTGCAGTACTTGCCCCACCATGTTCACCTTTCTCCTCCAGTTATGTTGTTGGGCACATAAGCTTCGCTTAGTATTTTCATCAAAGCATTTTTGTGTGCTCAGATCTCTGCAGAAGGGCTAGGATGGAGATCTGCACTGGCGTTTTGTTCAACTGCTCAACGATCGAGTACTCCTTCGCTTGTATTTTCCTCCAAAGATCATCATGCCCAGTTTCAATAGGCCGTCCAGAGGCTTGCTTACTGGACTCAACTAGATGCTCTGGAGTGTAAACCTTGCCTATTTTGGACATACCCCGTGCAACAACTGCTTCTCCCATCATGGTCTTCCCTTTCCTCCTATCTTCAGCTGTGTAATCCCATGATGTGGCATTTGAGTGGAAAGGTGTTATGTCTGACATTGCTACAGGAATAGCTACCCTCAGTGGTAACAACAACTTCAAAGGGTGCAGGTGCTTTCGGACCCCCAAACTCAACCTCAATGGGTTCAGGTGCCTTTGAAGAAGGTGCTTCAAATTCGAGAGGTATAGACATATTTACTTCATCGCCCCCAGAAGGCTGATTCAACACAACAATTGGTTTAAGTGTGACCACTGGTTTCTTTGGCTCGTCACCCTCAACAAACAATCCTATCGACCTCTTGGGGTGCCAGTCATCTTCGATCTTAATCATGTGAATGTCTCCATATTTGTGGTCAGATAGAGGGTTGTTGCGGACACTAGGAGCAGGCTCCTTTACTACGATGACCTTATTGTCAATTAGGGTTTGTATCTTGCCCTTCAATGAGCGGCATTCGCCAATTATGTGACCATTCCTGCCAGAGTGGTACGCACATGTCTTATTAAGGTCGACCCACTAGGAAGGGTTTTCTGGAGTTATGGCAGGGATAGGGAAAACGTAACCAACACCATTAAGTCTCTCATATAGCTGGTCAATTGGCTTAGTGATGGCTGTATATTGTCTGGGAGGTCTGCGGTCAAAATTTGGTCTAGGTCTAGGGAAATTTTGGCGAGTGGGAGGTGATTGATAGTGAGAGGTTTGGGCATTATAAGTTTGGTAAATAGGTGCAGGTTGAGAATATCTGGGTGAAGTGGGTTGACATATGGGAGGTTGAGATGATTGGTATACGGGTGGTGGATGTTGGTAAGAAGGTATGGGTGCTTGGTAATTCGGGATAAGATGATATGTGAGTGGTGGTGAGGGGTAAGTGTTGTATTTTAGTGGTAATTTGGCTCCCTGTGCGACTATCACGGCACTCACATACTTCTTCTTAGACGTTTCACTAGACTGTAAAGCCTTGTTGGTGGGCTGCAATGCTTCAAGATTAGTAACCATACCCTTCTTAATGCCTTCCTCAATTCTTTCTCCCGACTTGATGATATCGGAGAATTTCTGACCCTCGTTCAGCATCAACCTCTCGTAATATTGTGGATCCTGAGCCTAGACGAAGAATCTGTTCATCTGTTCCTCTTCTAGGGCTGGCCTGAACTTAGCAGCCTCTGATCTCCAACGAGTAGCATACTCGCGGAATGTCTCGGTTGGCTGTTTCTTCAAATTCTGGGTGTAGAATACATCTGGTACATTGTCTGTATTGAATAGGAACCTATCCATGAAATCTGATGCCATACCTACCGAGCTTGTCCATTTCTTGGGGTCCTAGCTGATGTACCAGGATAAAGAATCCCCCTTCAAACTTCTCATGAAGAGTTTCATGCGGATTTTCTCATCCATTCCAACTCCGACCAACTTATCACAATAGATCCTCAAATGGACTCTGGGGTCTCCCATGCCATTGAATATTTTGAACTTGGGAGGTTTTTACCCCTCCGGAAGTTCAACATCTGGCTGAATGCAGACTCATAATTCAGCCCCTATATATCTTTGTTTCCTTCCACGCCCTGGACTTGGCTTGTCAACTTCTTGAGTTCTGCTGCCAAGTTTCCAATAAGAGAGTCCTTGGCATCAGACTCAGCTGCACTTGAGATTAGTTGAGTTTAATGGGGTACAATATCCACGTAGATGGGAGTGTTATGGAGGTGGTTATTTGTGGTGTTTAGTGGTTCAGGAATAAGTAGTGGAGTGTTATTTGGAGTGTGGCATGTGTTGCAGTGTTGAGAATGAGTGGGTTGCATATGTGGTTGTGGGGTGTTTTGTGGAGGTGCGAGATTTTGAGCATTTGGAAAGTTGACATCAGGAGCGATGAGAGAGAATGATAAATTTTCCAAGTTCCGAATTTGATCCAGTTCTTCTCGGAACTTCAATAATTTTTGCTCAAGTTGGGCATTCGTTTCCTTAGCAACCGGGTACCCTGAGCTGTTAGAATATACGCTTGACGCTAGAGGGGGGGGGGGTGAATAGCGTTATAATAAAAAATAATGTAAATTTGCGGAATTAAAAATTGCAGGAATAACGTAAGTGCAGTAATTAAAAAGATAAGGAGAGGACACACCGAATTTTATCCTGGTTCACCACAACACGTGGTTAGTCCAGTCCCCGAGAGACTCTCTCGAGTTTTACACTAACTTCATTAAGCACCGTTACACTTGCTCGTAGATATACACTCTACAAGACTTCAACCTGCTCGAGGATACCGCACCTCAAGATTTCAAACCAAGGAACTACTTTTCCTTCTTACAACAAGGGATTAGACTATCCCTTCAAGTGTGTACAAACACTTAGCACTCACTTAAACAAAACTCTCTTGAAGATTAGATATGAGTAAATAAATACGCTCAAGAACGCAACAACTTAGTCAAGAGTTTGGCTCTCGAAAACTTATGAAATGAATATAAAATGATTGCAAAGAGAGTATGTAAGCTTTAGCAAGAATGTAATCAGTTGTTCTTGTTAGAAGAGTGAATTTGAGTTGTATTTATAGTGCTCAAAACACCCAAGACCGTTGCTTAATTGCCAATCACAAATTGCTGATTTTGTGCTAGGATAATCGATTATCTGATTCTGCATAATCGATTATCTGCCAACGTTCAAAAATCAATCCCAGATTTTAAGCAGAATAATCGATTATCCAAATCGTATAATCGATTACCTGACAACGTTCAAAAATCAATTTCTGATTTTAAGCAGAATAATCGATTATCTAAATCGTATAATCGATTACCTGACAACGTTCAAAAATCAATCCCTGATTTTATACTTGACATAATCGATTGTCTGATTGTACATAATCGATTATTTTTCAGCGTTTGAAAATATTTTGGCAACGGTCTTTAATATAATCGATAACCAGAAAGCTATAATCGATTATTTTGCTACTTTGAAAAATCTGATGCTCACGGTCTCAACATAATCGATTAGTCTAAGGCACATAATCGATTATCTTGTTGCTTTGAAAAATCTGGTGAACACTGCCTCAACATAATCGATTATCATAAGGTACATAATCGATTATCTTTCAGCTTTGTAAAATCTGGTGTACACTGCCTTAACATAATCGATTATCATAAGGTACATAATCGATTATCTTACAGCTTTGTAAAATCTGGTGTACACTGCTTTAACGTAATCGATTATCATAAAGTACATAATCGATTATCTTTGTCCAGATTTGAAAGACATGTTTAAAATTCATTTTGGTTTAAAAGAAATATTGGAAAATCATTTTGCTTTAAAATACAGATGCATGGTTTGATAAAAATGAGTTTACGAGAGAAGCCAAGTCTTGAATCAATTGTCGGATCAAGATCACAATTATAGAACGACTCATGTATAACTTTGTTGCTTTACTAAATCTTGATCTTTGTTTCTCTTGTGCTTGGACTTCGGCATATGTCAATGTTCCGTTCACGTCGGTTTGTCATTTATCAAAACCTACAAATATGAACACACGTTTAGTTTAGTGACTTGAGAACGTGTTTCAACAATTTCCCCCTGTTTGATAATGGCAAACCAATATCGGGATATGCATATTAATTAATTCATAATGACGATCCAAGACAAGTATATATGCAACGAGTTCCCCCTCAAGTTATGAATTCCCCCTCAATTTATGCCAATGTGCATAGCCCATATCTTCCCCCTTTTGACATTAGCAAAAAATAACTAACTCTTTATTGATTAAACAATATTGCAAATACATGAGAATAAAACAAAGAGACAAGACATTATTCATTGAATCGGGGAATAATCGATTGTGCATTTGAGATAATCGATTATTTCAGGAAATGTAATAACGGACATCCGAGACGGTAATAGAAAAATCGATTACACTGTTTTAAATAATCGATTATTTTCACACAGTGACTAAACACCTGAACATAAATGTCAACATAATCGATTAGGGATATGTGATAATCGATTTTTATATTTAACAGCTAAAATCCCGCAAAGCCAAAACTGTTAGATAATCGATTGTAGAGTTGTATAATCGATTATGTCAATTTTCCAGCATAATAAACATAAAACGTAAATGGGGAATAATCGATTATTGACTTTAGAGAAATCGATTATTCTGCACCAGTGTCTGATAATTCCCCCTCTCTTTGGGGCGATACCTGCAAAAAAGAATTAGGTGCCTCCGACGCTCAAGTTAGTAATCGTTAAAACATAAAAATGCAATGTCGGCCAATTGATTTTTGGTTTCAACAAATTCAATTTCGACATCGCCCTTGAGAACGTGATCTCTTATAAAGTGATGTCTAATTTCTATGTGTTTTGTTCTTGACTGAAGAATAGGATTCTTCATCAAGCTTATGGCGCTAGTATTGTCACATCGAAGAGGGACATGATCGATACTAAGGCCATAGTCCGAGAGTTGTTGTTTCATCCAAAGGATTTGAGCGCAATAACTCCCCGCGGCTACATATTCAGCCTCGGTTGTGGACAACGCAACAGTAACTTGCTTCTTGCTAAACCAAGAAACTAAGGAGCTACCGAGCAAATGGCAAGTGCCACTAGTGCTCTTGCGGTCCAATCTGCAACCTGCAAAATCGGAATCGGAATAGCCAACAAGTTGGCATGAAGAATCTTTGGGATACCATAGTCCCACATTTATTGTTCCAACAAGATACCTCATAATTCGTTTTACCGCAGTTAAGTGTGACTCCTTCGGACATGATTGATATCGAGCGCATAAACACACGCTAAACATGATGTCCGGTCTACTAGCAGTAAGATAGAGAAGAGATCCGATCATACCTCGATACTTTTTGATGTCTGCTTCCTTACCATTCTCATCTTTGTCAAGATGGTCGGATGTACTCATTGGGGTGGACATTGCTTTGGCGTTGCTCATTTCAAAGCGATTTAGCAACTCCTTGCAATATTTGGATTGGCAAATGAAAGTTCCCTCTTTCATTTGTTTCACTTGTAGCCCCAAGAAGAAGTTTAGCTCACCCATCATCGACATTTCAAATTCGCTAGTCATTAACTTAGAGAATTCCTCGAATAGAGAATCATTAGTAGCACCAAAAATAATATCATCGACATAAATTTGAACTAATAGAATGTCATTGTTTTTATTTTTGATAAAAGTGTGGTGTCAACTTTCCCCCTTTCAAACTCATTGTCTAAGAGAAATTTACTTAGACGTTCATACCAAGCTCGAGGAGCTTGTTTAAGACCATATAAAGCTTTCTTAAGCTTGAAGACATGGTCGGGAGATGTAAAATCTTCAAAACCCGGGGGTTGGTCAACATACACTTCCTCTTGAATAAACCCATTGAGGAAGGCACTTTTGACATCCATTTGAAATAATTTGAAATTCATAGATGATGAAAAAGCAAGTAATAGACGAATGGCTTCTAGGCGTGCAACGGGTGCATAGGTTTCTTCATTATCAATGCCTTCTTCTTGATTATATCCCTTGGCAACTAGCCTAGCTTTGTTTCTAGTGATTATACCATTTTCATCTAATTTATTCCGAAAAACCCATTTCGTGCCAATTATGGTATGATTATCGGGTCTTGGCACCAATTCCCAAACATCATTACGTTTGAATTGGTTAAGCTCCTCTTGCATTGCCAAGGTCCAATGCTCATTCCCAATTGCTTCAGAAATGGTTTTAGGTTCTATTTGTGAAACAAAAGCCATATGTCCTACAGTATCTTTAAGAAGCTTTCGTGTACTTACCCCTTACTCGATGTTGCCAATTACCTTGTCAAGAGGATGGTCTTTAGACGTCCTCCAAGCCTTAGGCATCATCGATTTTTCTTCTTGTGGTGGTACTTCTTCCGAAGGTTGTTCCATGACTTCATCTTGAACTTCCTTTGGACCCTCCTTTTGTACCTCGTCTTGAAGATTGATTTTCTTTAAAGCATCTTCAAGATCAACACAAGAATCCTTTCTCGCCAAGCGAACATCATTTTCACAAAATACTACATGAGGAGATTCCTCAACAGTTTTGGTTCGATTATTAAACACTCTATATGCTTTGCTACGTGATGAGTAACCAAGAAAAATTCCTTCATCAGATTTCGCATCTAATTTCCCCTAGTTATCTTTTCCGTTGTTGTGAATAAAATATTTACAACCGAAGACTCTAAGATGGGAAAGGTTTGGTTTCCTTCCCTTATAGAGTTCATAGGGAGATTTCATGAGTATCGGTCTAATGATAGCTCTGTTTAAATAATAGCTTGCGGTACTCACGGCATCCGCCCAAAAATATTTGGGAATTTCGGCCTCATTGAGCATGGTTCTAGCCATCTTTTCGCGACATCGATTTTTACGTTCTACCACTCCATTTTGTTGTGGTGTACGTGGAGCCGAAAAGGTATGTTCAATACCGAGTTCGTCACAAAAGTTCGCGAAGAGATTGTGATCGAACTTCCCCCCCCCCCCCCCCATGATCACTTCTTATGGAAGTGACGGTTGTGTCCTTTTCATTTTGAACACGTTTAAGAAAACTTTTAAAAGCTTGAAAGGATTACTTTTATGAGCAAGAAATAACGTCCATGTAAATCTAGAATAGTCATCAACAATAACAAAAGCATAAATATTACCACCAAGACTTTCAACACGAGATGGTCCAAAAAGATCCATGTGAAGAAGTTGTAAGGGTCTAGTGGTTGAAACAACATTTTTGGATTTAAAAGAGGCTTTTGTTTGCTTCCCTTTTTGACATGAATCACAAGTAGAGTCTTTTTCAAATTTCATGTTTGGAAGACCAAGTACTAAATCTTGTGAAACTAGTTTGTTTAAAAGATTCATATTTACATGAGCTACTCTACGATGCCATAACCACATGTCGTCTTCTTTACTCAAAAGACAATTCACATAACTTGATGAAGAATTTTCAAGATCAACCATATAAATGTTATCCATTCTAAAACCACGAAGAATAATTTTAAAATCACTACGACGGATAACTAAGCATTCTTCGGAGTCAAACAATACAAGATTTCCCTTGTCACATAATTGACTTATGCTCAAGAGATTTTGTTTAAGACCTTTAACAAGCAAAATATGCTTAATGGAGGAGGATTCGTCCTTACCGACCGATACAATGCCGATAATCTTTCCTTTGTTATTGTCTCCAAAAATAACGTTTCCTCCTTCCTCGGGTTTTAGTTGAAGAAATTTTGATGCATCCCCAGTCATATGTTTGGAGCATCCACTATCAAGGTACCAAAGTACACTTGATCCCTTCAAACACACCAACAAAACAAATTAATGAGATTTTGGTACCCAAGCCATTTTGGGTCCTTGTGCGTTAGGTGTAACATATTGGTGTGATTTCCCTGCAGTGAAATGTCTATGTCTAGTGAAGCATGCGGGAGCAATATGTCCAATTTTATTGCAATAATGACAAATGACATTCGGATTGTGCATTCTTCTAGGATGATAGTAATTTGGGGGTCTAAAATTATTCACTCTATGTTTAGGAACATAGTTTTGATGTAGTTTTCGAAAATCTTGTCTAGGTGGTCTATACATGCCAACGTTTCTTCTAGTGTTTACTACATTTTTAGAAATATAGTTTTGATGTGGTTTTCGAAAATCTTGTCTAGGTGGTCTGTACATTCCAATATTTCTCCTAGCATTTGTTCTAGAATGAGATGCAATTCTAGGATTAAAAATTCTAGGTTGAGTGATGACATTTATTTTGTTTGGCCTAAGTTGAGTCTTAGGTGGTTTAGGAATGGACTCAACTTTATCTTTTGGCTCGTGTTTGAAGCCTATACCGTGCTTAGTGGATTTCAAATTTACAAGCACTTCATTGAGATTTTTGTGTGAAGAATTGAATTTGTGCAAAGTGCTTCTAAGACTTTCTACTTCTTCCTTTAGAGATTTGCAAGAAGTACAATCCTTATTTGAGCTTTCGGGTTTATCGGCGCTTCTTTTGCCATAAAACTGTTTTCCTCTTTTAATTTCTCATTTTCAAGAGTAAGTTTTTCAAAATCCTTTTCTTTTGAAGAAAATTGTTTTCTTAAATCTTTTATAGATTTAGAAGCGCTAATAAACTCTTTATATAACTCATCAAATGCATCTTGCATTTTTTCTAAAGTGAAATAGTTCTTAGAAGAAGTACATACCTCATTTTGATTTTCTTCGTGTGCCATAAGACACAAGTTTGCAGTCTCGTTTCCTTCTCCATCACTTGACTCGTCTCCGGAGTCGCCTCCCCAAGAGATGTATGCTCTTTGTTTCTTGAATGGTTTCTTCTCCTTTTTGATGTTTGGACAATTTGATTTGATATGCCCGATTTCTCCGCATCCATAGCACTTCAATTGGTCGCCTTGTTGCTTACCTTTTCGTTCATACTTCTTTTGCACGAACTTGTGAAATTTCTTGATAACGAGTCCAAGCTCGGCATCTTCATCACTTGACTCCTCATCGTTTTGAGGTTGAGTAGTTGATGCTTTGAGCGCAATCTTTCTTTTCCTTTGATCATCCAAAGGAGATTTAAGAATAGTTGATTCATAAGTTTTAAGATTACCTCGTAGTCTGTCGATGGTGACGTTTGTGATGCCGATTGATTCTTGGATAGCATCGGCCTTGGAACGCCATTCCGGAGTGAGGCTTCGTAGAATTTTCCGGACAAGCTCCTTATCCGTGAATGTCTTTTTGAGGGCGTGTAGGTCATTAACGATTTTTGAGAATCGTTCGAACATGTCATCTATCTTCTCGTTTTCCTTCATGCGAAAAAGTTCATATTCGTGGGTTAGGAAATCAATTTTAGCTTCCCTTACCTGGTCCGTAACTTCGTAGGTGATTTCTAATTTGTCCCACATTTGCTTGGCAGTGGTGCAACATGATATTTTTCGATTTTCATCAGGGTTCACTGCACAATACATCAACGGCGTCGTATTCATCTTCCTTTTTTGGAACGAGTTCTTCTCCAACCTTTTTGGTAGGTTGTAATTCTCCATTTTTGATAATTTTCCACAGTTGGAAGTTGTTTGATTGTATAAAAATCCTCATTCTATCCTTCCAGTAAGTGTAGTTGGTGCCATCGAAAAGTGGTGGCCTTGTGAAACATTGTCCTTCACCTAGTCCTGCATAAACACTACGAGTAGAAGCCATGGAAAGTTTCTCTCAAACTGTTAAGTCTTTCAGAGAGTATGGCTCTGATACCAATTGTTAGAATATACGCTTAACGCTAGAGGGGGGGGGGGGTGAATAGCGTTATAATAAAAAACAATGTAAATTTACGGAATTAAAACTTGCAGGAATAACGTAAGTGCAGTAATTAAAAAGATAAGGAGAGAACACACCGAATTTTATCCTGGTTCACCACAATACGTGGTTAGTCCAGTCTCCGAGAGACTCTCTCGAGTTTTACACTAACTTCGTTAAGCTTACGGGTGCCTAACAAACCGTTACACTTGCTCGTAGATATACACTCCACAAGACTTCAACCTGCTCGAGGATACCGCACCTCAAGACTTCAAACCAAGGAACTACTTTTCCTTCTTACAACAAGGGATTAGACTATCCCTTCAAGTGTGTACAAACACTTAGCACTCACTTAAACAGAACTCTCTTGAAGAGTAGACATGAGTAAATAAATACGCTCAAGAACGCAACAACTTAGTCAAGAGTTTGGCTCTCAAAAACTTATGAAATGAATATAAAATGATTGCAAAGAGAGTATGTAAGCTTTAGCAAGAATGTAATCAGTTGTTCTTGTTATAAGAGTGAATTTGAGTTGTATTTATAGTGCTCAAAACACCCAAGACCGTTGCTTAATTGCCAATCACAAATTGCTGATTTTGTGCTATAATCGATTATCTGATTCTGCATAATCGATTATCTGCCAACATTCAAAAATCAATCCTAGATTTTAAGCAGAATAATCGATTATCCAAATCGTATAATCGATTACCTGACAACGTTCAAAAATCAATTTCCGATTTTAAGCAGAATAATCGATTATCTAAATCGTATAATCGATTACCTGACAACGTTTAAAAATCAATCCCTGATTTTATACTTAACATAATCGATTGTCTGATTGTACATAATCGATTATTTTTCAGCGTTTGAAAATATTTTGGCAACGGTCTTTAATATAATCGATTACCAGAAAGCTATAATCGATTATTTTGCTACTTTGAGTAATCTGATGCTCACTGTCTCAACATAATCGATTAGTCTAAGGCACATAATCGATTATCTTGTAGCTTTGAAAAGTCTGGTGAACACTGCCTCAACATAATCGATTATCATAAGGTACATAATCGATTCTGTTTCTCATGTACTGATTGTCTTTCTACTCTTCTCTTTCGCATATGGCGAGAACACGTGCTTCCTCTTCTATCGCGCAACAGCCCGAGCCCCCAGCAGCAGCTCCTATCAGGGGCAGAGAGCGAGGCCGGGGTAGAGCTCAGTCCCGAGCAGTAGTCCCAGAGGTGGTGCCTCATGTTGCCTATGATGAGGAGTTTCCATCCCCAGCAGCTCTGGTGGTCCTAGCTCAGGTCCTAGAGGGGTTCACAGCCACCACTGCTCTTCAGGATGCTTTGGTCAGATTGGTGAGCCTTAGGGAGAGCATCCCTAGAGCGGGTTTGCTTCCTGTAGCACCAGCCACTTCTCATGCTAGGGGAGGAGTGCGGACTCCAGCTACACGTACTCTGGAACAGGTAGCTCCTCTAGCTCAGGTTCCAGCAGTTCAGCTAGCTGTGACAGCCCAACTGGGTATTCCATCTAAGACAGGCGATTGTGCGGCGATGTCCGCGGATGCTTTGTGGAAGCTTGATAGGTTCACCAAGCTCTTCACCACCACCTTCAGCGGTGATCCTATGGAGGACCCCCAGGACTTATTGTTTAGTTGCCATAAGGTTCTCCGGACTAAAGGTATTGTGGAGACCAATAGGGTTGACTTCGCCACATTTTGACTAGCAGGATATGCCAAGACTTGGTGGAGGGACTATTGTTTATCTAGGCTAGCAGGGTCGCCATCATTTATTTGGGACCAATTTGCGGAGTTGTTTTTGGAGAAGTTTCTCCCAGTTACTCAGCGAGAGGCTATACGTAGGGAGTTCGAGTGTCTACATCAGGATACTATGACAGTCACGCAGTATGAGAACCATTTTATTGATTTGGAACACCATGTTATTATTATACTTCCACCGAGAGACATAGGGTGCAGAGGTTTATTGATGGGTTGATTTAGCTGATATGTCTCCAGATGGCTATGGAAGCCGAGAGTGTCACACCTCCTTTCTGTGCCCCACCCCGAAGGATAGATGCACAAGGGAGTTTTTCCAATTTAAGTGATAATATTCGAAATGAGATTATTTATTTCAGAGTCGACACTTGGGAAAGGTTTGGCTTTTTGTGTCCCAAGTCACAAGTTTATCTTGAATCCCAATTCGAGGAAAATATTCGAGTTTCCAAATGAAGTCTGCGAACCAGATATTCTAAAGTAAGGAATTTTGTTGATCCGAGGGAAGGCATTAGGCACCCCCGAATCCCGTGGTTCTAGCATGGTCGCTTAAATTGTTGTAATGGCTAAATATCTGATTTTAAAACATGTTACAACTTATGTTCTTTTGTAAAGTTTAAACTGCTTTTATTATTATTATTAATAGAATTGCAACGTCATGAGAATGCATCTCGAACTGCGTCACATGAACGTATCCACAATTTTTGATGTCTTCCGACTTTGTTGAGATTTAGATTTGGGTCACATAAACGTGTACCCGAGTTTAGGAAGGTAAAATTAATTAAGACGCATCCTAAAGAGACTAGCGTGTTTATTATATTTGGGTAGAGGCTGTGAAATTCATTAAGCAGCCAGTTCCGAAGTCTAATCACTTATCACATCCTTTTAATTGAAGGCCCCACAATTTGTAATTTATTTTGGGCGAGGCACGCCTCATTTCATTTTAAAGGATATCCTAAAGCGACTACGTTTTCGATTTCTTTACGTCTCTAAAAATGAAAAGCAGAAAAAACATCATATATTATTTACATGCTAGAGTTATTATAGTTAAGTTGTGAACATAAGTTGTTAATGCTAAAAGATTGAACGCATACATAGGCAGGAGTTTAACAGTTTTGGGCCCAGTTCCAATGCGAATAATGTGAAACTAGGCATGGGCCATTCTACTATAATTTTGGGACCTAACTACATTACTCTACACATACTTGATATTAGCAAATGGGGGCAAAAACGGAAATGTTGTCTAACTACACAAAGTTTTGCAAATTGGTTATGCCATCTATCTACTGAAATGACTTGAGCTCTCTATTCATCAATTACCTAAATTTGTTCATGCGTCTAAATAAGATGGACTGAAATGATAGAGATCGAATCACTATGTCATTAACTCGTTTAAACTAGCATACGAGAGAAAAGGTCTACGATCTAGACTATTACAGATTAGTATTCAGTTATACATAACAACTACTAACATGAATCTAGTGAAGACTAATAACTACACATACACAACCTAATACACGAAATACAACTAAACAAATTCTGAGCTATAAAGCTCCCTTTTTATTCATGCTTCGAACTTCAGCTACATTGTGTACCACTGTAATAGTTGTGTACCTGGTATTTGGGGGAAAAAAGAAAGAGATGAAGATCAGTATTACAATAGCACAAGCACAGCAGATTTAACAACAAACAGTTTCAGCAAAACCAGTAGAAAGAATCCCAGGAAAGATTGCAAATTAGATAGGAGGAAACCCAAGAGATCAATGTAACACTACTTGGACACAAAATAACTCAGCAACACCCAAATGAGTACCAGAAGCTAAACACTAACAGAAAACCAAGAACTTACACACCACAAATCTAATAACACGCACGAATGCACTCACAGTTAGGTTTAGAGTTAGACAGATGCAAAGAATAGTGTTTCTAATTGCCAACAGTCAAAGAAAACCAACTGAACTTTTAAGTAAAAACTCATCTTAAAGTCACTCTTTAATTCGGAAATTTAGTTCAACTTTCAACCCCACCCTCTATCTATTTCTCTGAAAATTCTTTTAACCTTTGTGATTTTCAAAAGACTCTCTCAAAGAAGTTATCAAAACAGTGAGGTTTTTGTTCTGTTTCTTTTTTGAATCTCTCTTAGACTTCAAAGAACTTCCCCTTCTTAGTCCCAAATGAACTCTATTTATATCAAAGGTCGTGTCCTTTTGTAGTCCATTTCCTTTTACTTTTACCTTCTTATTATTACCCTTTAACTCTTTTACTTTCCATAACTATGTGTCACTTTTTGATTTTATTATTACCTACTATTGCTAATTTTTAATTAGCAGAAGCATCTTTCATTACTTAGTGGTCCTCCTATCAATTAGTTCAAAATTTAAGCATATGAGGACTTTACTGGACAAAATACTCAGTCAAACCATTTTTCAACTTCTGAACTTCCCAAATTATCCCTGAGACCCCACTGTTATTTACCCTAGGATTCCCTACTGTACATCATCAGCTATAACCAATTCTTAATACCAATCAAAGAATTAAATCTATTATCAAAGAAACAACTAACTACTGAGATAAAAAATGAACTGAAACCATTTAAAATTATAAGATAAAATTCAATATCAATTTTAGTTTGGGTAATTAGATTGGATAGAATAGTACCAAATGAGCAGGGAACCAATCTTTAAAACAAACAAATGCCAAAAAATGCAGGATCAATTCATAACACCTTTGACACCAAATTTCGGATGAGAATTATTTAATTATAAACATGATTGAACTACTAAACAACAAACAATATGAAATAGTAAAATGGGGATTTCAGTGGTATTTGACCAAACAGAGGTTATAAAGAAAATCCTACTAATCGACGAAACTATTCGAATCAATTACATAGTGTATACTATATATGTATCAATGGACAGAAATAATCCGACCAAATAAAAGGTCTACTGAAGATGGAGAAAATTGAGAGAAAAAAATTATAGAAAAATCAAAACTAAACTAACATGTAAACAAACATTATTAGAACCCAAATAAAATTGAAGGAAGAAGAAAATACCTCAGAACTTAAAGAACACAGATGACCCAGCCTCGAACCAAACTTCAATCATTTTGAGGTTGAACAGACTCTTAATCGGCGTGTTCTCAGTTGAGAACACCTAGATTAAGGTCTATTAGACCTCAATCTCCCATTGATCTAAATGTACTCCCAATTTTTGGATTTCTAAGGTTCATACGGGTGATTTGGGGACTCGGGGTTTTCTAGTTAGATTCGAACCAAACCTTTGTCGGTTTAGGTATGATGGAGGTCAAGGGATTGTTTGGTATCAATTTGGGGGGGGGGGGGGTTGGTATAAGTTGAGTATGGGCTCGAATCTTCAAATGAAGATTCGAGAAGGTGCAATTTGATTCGAGGTTAGGGAGTAGGAGATTTGGGTTTAGGGAGTGAAAGAGGTTCTCTGGGATCAAGATGGTGGTCGACGACGTAGTTGCCGCCGATTTTATGGTGGATGGAATCTATGGAGGCTAGGGTTTGGAGGGGGTTCCGTCTTAGAGGTTTGAGAGAGATGGAGTGAGATGGGGTGGGGTTGGCTATGAGGGTGTGAGGTGTGAGAGGAGGCTTTTATACGGGATAAATGAGTTGATCCTGGCCGTTGATCAAGAGTAATCAATGGTCAGGATCCCTTCCTAAGGGGAAATCGGCATCGTTCACTTAAGTGAAGACTGGGTCGGTTCGTTGGTTAAATGGGTCGGATATCTGGGATTGCTAGAGATCGTTGGGTTAGCTTGGATGAATGACCCAGATCAAATGTCTATACACGACGATGTTTTGATTAATGAATGGCTTCATCTAGACCGTTCAATTGATCTGATCAATGGCTCACGTGGGAGATGACCATACGACGTCGTTTGGCCACGGTCTTTGAAAGACCTGGTCTTGGACTGGGTCGGGCAAATGAATTGGGCCTAATTCTTGGGTTAAAATGTGAGCCCAAGTCCAATTTTTCTCTTTAATTTCAGCCCTTTTTCCTTCTTTCCTTTAATTAATAAAATCAAAACAAATTACTATTAAAATCAAAACCAAACCACAAATATTAATTAATACTTACCACAATTAACACACAAATTAAACATTTAAATCACACAATGAAAAGAAATGCATATTTTGTTGTTTTATTTTAACCAAATTATGGTTCAATTAATTCCTAAATGTACAATTAAATTCTACATATGCACGCAACATATATATATATATATATATATATATATATATATATATATATATATATATATATATATATATATTATATTTTTAAATAATAAAAATAAACATTCAACAGACAAAACTATAAATAGCTATCCAAGATGCCATGCAAATTCTCAAGATTGTACACAAAGATAATTTATTTTATTTTTTGATTTCTTTTGGATTATCGTGAAGCAAAAATCACGTGCTCACATCTGCCCCTCTTTGTTCGAAAACACGAAGTGTTTTCGTTCAAAGATAAAGTGAGCAGATACAAGCTACTTTTGCCCGTTCGAGTACTCCGTATGAAGCATTATTTAAAAAAAGATTTGACCGAAGCTTTGCTTTGAAGGTTTCCTACATATCCCGGGCTAAACAGGAATCAGGTCAATGTAGGTCGAGAAGTTTTGGCAGCTGGGACTACCACGAGGCTGTGATTTTACTGTTAATATTGTTGTTGCTGCTATTACTTTTTGACCTCGTTATTACATCAAAATGGAATATTAAAGCTAAGCTAGCAATGCCTATCAACTATGAGTAACAAGATTCCTATCTATAATTCTTTCTAATCTTTATCTTGAGTCTTAGCTGATCTCGCTTGTAGACTTTGATCTAAATCTTGATGCTCGCAAGTTGTAGGTGCTTGATTATTTCTGCTACATTGAGTGCCATGAGATTAGCGGGTGACTTTAATCAGATTCTGATAAATTCGCGATCTTGTTTGCTCCAGTATTTGAGATCATCTTTTTTTTGTTCTTTTATTCTTTTCTTTATTCTGGATTGAGACTCACGTCATAGGTCATCTCGATCCCGGTGTCTCGAGGTCAAACTTGTTCAGACAACAAACAAACAAACGAACACAAATTTTCTACCCCAGTTTCACTTAGGAAAATTTCGTGATTTAATTTCCATAAAAATCTGCGGAGATGATGAAGGGATTGGAGTCTCAATGTTTGCAAAAGGAAAAATGCTCAACTCAGCGATTGGAGCCCTAATATTGGCTAAGGAAAACCGCTCAACTTAGGGATTGGAACCCTAATATTGGCTGAGGCGACTAGGGAATGGAGGCCCTATGTCTCAAAAGGCGCAACTCCGGGATTGGAGTCCTAATGTTGGCAAAGGCGACTAGGGAATGGAGGCCCTATGTCTAGAAGGAGCAACTCAGGGATTGAAGCCCTAATGTTGGCAAAAGTGACTAGGGAATGGAGTCCCTATGTCTAAAAGCGCAACTCAGAGATTGGAGCCCTAATGTTGGAAAAGGCGACTAGGGAATAAAGGCCCTATGTCTAAAAGAGCACCTCAAGGATTGGAGGGAACTAGGGAATGGAGGCCCTATGTCTAAAATCGCAACTCAGGGATTGGAGTCCTAATGTTGGCAAATGCGACTAGGGAATGGAGGCCCTATGTCTAAAAGTGCAACTCAGGGATGGGAGCCCTAATTTTGGTTGAGGCGACTAGGGAATGGAGTCCCTATGTCTAAAAGGAGAAACTCAGGGATTGGAGCCCTAATGTTGGCAAAGGCGACTAGGGAATGGAGGCTCTATGTCAAAAAAGCTTAACTCAGGGATTGGAGCCTTAATGTTGGCAGAGGGGACTAGGGAATGGAGGCCCTATGTATAAAAAGCGCAACTCTGGGATTGGAGCCCTAATGTTGGCTAAAGGGAAAAATGCTCAACTTAGAGATTGGAGCTCTAATGTCAGCTAAATGAAAAAAATGCTCAACTTAGGGATTGGAGCCCTAGTGTCGGCTAAGGAAACGCTCAACTCAGGGATTGGAGCCCTAATGTCGGCAAAGGAAACGCTTAAATAAGGGATTGGAACCCTTATGTCGGCTAAGTAAGAAAACGCTCAACTCAGGGATTGGAGCCCTAATGTTAGCTAAATGAAAAAATGCTCAACTTATGGATTGAAGCCCTAGTGTCGGCTAAAGAAATGCTCAACTCAGCGATTGGAGCCCTAATGTTGGATAAGGAAATGCTCAACTGAGGGATTGTAGCCCTAATGGCAGCTAAAGGATAAAATGCTCAACTCAGGGATTGGAGCCCTAATGTTGGCTAAAGGGAAAAATGCTCAACTCAGGATTGGAGCCCTAATGTTGGCTAAAGAGAAAAATGCTCAACTTAGGGATTGGAGCCCTAATGTAGGCTAAGGAAAATGCTCGACTTAGGGATTGGAGCCCTAATGTCGGCCAAGGAAAATTCGCTCAACTTAAGGATTAGAGCCCTAATACTGGCTAATAGAAACATTGGGGCTAGTATTGGGAATTCTAACTACCTTCATTTGGGATTCTCTTTTTTTGTTGTGTGTGTATATATATATATATATATATATATATATACAAAGCGAGAAAGATCTTGGAGGAAACTTCTCTTTTGCATTGATTATTTGCTGGAAAGCTGCTTCAGCACTTGCGCGTTTTTCTCTCCTTTGGGCTACACCTACTTCTCGCATGGTTGATTTTGATGGTACCTGTTTCAACTTTTCAAACAAAGAACAATTGTCAATTTGAAATGGTGGTTGGTTTGGTGGCCTAGATCTTTCCAATTTTTTGGTCTCGGCCTTTCTCCGTTGAGAGGCTCTATCATTGATTGGCTTCGAGGGCGACCCTCTTTCAGACTGATAAGATTCAAACTTCAGGATATCATGACGATTCACCCACATAAGGCTTAGGTTTTTCCACCTTATTCCGCTTCTAAGACATTTGCCTTTGACTTTCTTTCTTTTCTATGTCATTCGCTTTGGAGGTGATCGAACGTCATGATCAGTCGGGATTGAAGCAATATACCACTGAGGCTGGGTATATTCTTTGCCTCTTACCAGACAGAGTTATGTGAAACCAGTCCTGCCACCTTTTCTTTGAAACAAGTTTCGGAATTTTGGTTAAACCGAAAGGGATTCAATTATAGGTGAACAAAGAGAGGGAAAAAATGTATCTGGAATAGAAGTGTCCCTTTCGGGGAAAAGAAGAACTTATCTGGAGTTTATGCTGGCTTCAAACTGACATTACATGCCTTTTGGACTGGATGCCCGATCCACAAGAACTTGCGTTTTCTCATGAACAAAACAGATCTATGTTTCCAAACCAGGGAACCCTGCTAGGACCTTTAGTGGTGAAATCCTCTTTTCGGTCGATAGTTTCCTTTGCGGGTTTTCGCTAGTCGACCTCTCTCATTTCTCTTCTCACCATCGCCTGATAGTACTCTTTGCGAGTCTTCACTAACGGACTCTCTCATTTTTATTTTCTCTACTCCCTTCGCCTTATGGTGCCCGAAGGTTTTCACCAATAAGACTCTCTCATTTATTTCTCTCAAATTAGAGTGCATTGGCTTTCAACAATGATATTTCTTAGTTTCCATGCCTTTGGCCATTGATTTGAAGGACTTGTACTCGATTTTGGGTAAAATGAATTGTGGACAAAATTACAACTTTGGAATAATTTGCTGGGTTCGTGGTCGAACTGATCCTAACATCTGCCCCAGTTTCACTTGCGGGGAAAATTGGATTTTTGTTTTGGTATGACTGAACCCCAGATAGAGGCTGCCTACATGTCATTTCGGAATCAAGTCATAATGTAGTTCAGGAAAAATTTATTTATTAATTTATTAATTTTTTTAGATTTGGATTCCAAAGAGGGTGTCCAAGTAAATATAACTGGCTCAAAGAACATACAAAAAGGGTTGATAGTATTTGGGCAGCGGGAATAAAATTTTTCATCACTTCAATGCGCAAAGACATCACTGAAGCAAACTCAGACATAGTACCTTTTGATAGCGTCTGCATTCACAGCCGTATTAGGATCATTTCCTTCAATATCACCCAGATATAATGCTCCTCTGGCAATATCTTCCTGATGATGTATGGACCCTTCCAATTAGGAGCAAATTTTCCTTTCGCTTCCTGCTGATGTGGAAGAATGCGTCTTAACACCAATTGACCTACTTCAAAATTCTTGGGTCGCACTTTCTTGTTGTAAGCACGGGCTATTCTTTGTTGGTACAACTGCCCGTGGAAGACCGCAGCCATTTGTTTTTCATCAATTAAGGTCAACTGCTCTAATCGAGTCTTAGCTGATTCGCTATCTTCAATCTCTGCTTCAACAATTGTTCGGAGCGAAGAAATTTCTACCTCTGCCGGTATCACAGCCTCGGTCCTATAAACCAACAAGTAGGGGGCTGCCCCTACTGATGTGCGCATCGTAGTGCGATATCCAAGAAAGGCAAAAGGTAACTGTTCATACTACTGTCTGGAGCTATGGATTGTCTTCCTCAAAATCTTTTTGATGTTTTTGTTTGCTGCTTCAACAGCACCATTGGCCTTGGGCCGATAAGGAGTTGAGTTCCTATGCGTTATCTTGAATTGTTCGCACACGTCCTCCATCGATTGACTATTCAGTTGCCGCATTGTCTATGATGATAGTTGCAAGAATACCAAAATGACAGATAAGATTTGATGCACAAAATCGACCACAACTTTCTTAGTAAACGGTTTGAGAGTGACATCTTTGACCCATTTTGTGAAGTAATCAATAGTGACCAATATGAATCTGTGCCCATTTGATGCTTTTGGCTCAATCGGACCAATGACATCCACACCCCAAGTGACAAAAGGCCACTGTGCCAACAGAGAATGTAGCTCCGTTGAAGGTGCATGAATCAGATCTCCATGCACCTGACACTGATGAAATTTTCGGATGAAGCTGAAGTAGTCTTTCTCCATAGTTATCCAATAATACCCGGCTCGAAGGATTTTCATTTCGAAGACATACCCGTTCATATGGGGCCCACACACTCCTGTGTGTACTTCATGCATGATTCTTCCTGCTTCTTCGACATCAACACCTCGCCGCTCAAAAAGAAACCACTTGCGTGTTGCCGAATGGTTCTCTTTTGATCTCCAGTAGCATGTTTGGGGTATTCTTGTGTCTTTAAGAAACTCTTAACATCATGGTACCATGGATGGATACTTGTTCCTGCCTCGATTACATTACAGTAACCGTGTCTTTCCCTGATTTGGATTTCCATGGGATCGATGTGGGTGTTTCCTAGATAAGGTAACATCGAAGCTAAAGTGGCAAGTGCATCAGCTAGTTCATTATGACACCACGGGATGTGAACTCTTTTGAATCTCATGCCGAGATCTTCCACGTGCTGCCGGTAAGGAATAAGTTTGACGTCTCGAGTTTCCCATTCACCCTGGGCTTGCCGGATAATTAGATCAGATTCCTCCATGATCAACAAATTTTCAATATCTTGATCGATCGCCATATTCATGCCCATGATGCAGGCTTCATATTTAGCTGTATTGTTCGTGCAAAAGAAACGAATCCTAGCTGTAGCCGGATAGTGTTGACCAGTGTGTGAGATCAAGATTGCCCCAATTCCTACACCTTTTGGCGTTTACGGACCCATCAATTAACATCTTCCAAGCATGAGTGTATTCCGAGACTACTTCTATGGTGTTTACTTATTCATATGGAAAATAAGTACTCAACGGTTGGTATTCCTCATCAACTGGGTTTTCAGCCAAGTGACCCGCCAATGCCTGGGCTTTCATTGTTGTGCGAGTGCCATAGACTATGTCGAATTCAGTAAGCAAAATTTGCCACTTTTCTAACCTCCCGATTTCGGTTTCTGGAATATATACTTCAAAGGATCCAACCTAGTTATAAGGTAAGTAGTATAAGCCTGGAGATAATGTCTCAATCTTTGAGCGAACCACGCCAGGACACAACACGTTCTCTCCAACAAAGTATATTTGATTTCATAACCGATGAACTTCTTTCTTTAGTAATAGATCGCCTGCTCTTTCTTTCCCGTTATATCATGCTGTCCGAGGACACAACCGAATTAATTCTCCAAGACCGTCAGATATAAGAATAGGGGTCTCTCTGGCTCTGGCGGGACCCAAACTAAAGGATTTGAAGGATATTCTTTGATCTTCTCGAAAGCCTCCTGACACTAAACTGTCCATTTGATTGCTTCATCTTTCTTCAATATCTTGAATATGGGTTCACATGTGCTAGTCAATTGAACAACGAATCGACTGATGTAGTTTAACCTGCCCAATAGACTCATTACGTCTTTCTTTGTTCTTGGAGGAGGTAAACCTAGAATAGCCTTTATCTTTGTTAGATCCAAATCGATACCTCACCTGCTCACTATGAAACCCAGAAGCTTGCCCGATGGGAATGTGAAGGTGCATTTAGCCGGATTCAGCTTCAAGTCATACTTTCTCAGCCTCTCAAAAAATTTCCTCAAGCCTCGAACATGATCGTCCTGAGTCCTGGACTTGACTATCACGTCGTCTAGAAACACCTCTATCTCTTGATGCATCATATCATAAAATATAGCAGTCATTGCTCTCATGTAAGTTGCCCTGGCATTCTTCAAACCAAACGGCATGACTCGATAGCAGTAAGTACCCCAAGGTATAGTGAAGGCGGTTTTCTCGGCATCTTCTTCATCCATCAATACCTGGTGATATCCAGCATAACAATCCACAAAAGACTATATCTCATGCTCGGCGCAGTTGTAAACAAGGATGTGGATGTTGGGCAACAAGAAATTGTCTTTGGGACTTTCCCTGTTCAAATCTCGGTAATCCATGCACACCCGAGTTTTCCTATCTTTCTTCGGTACTGGAACTACATTAGCCAACCATTTGGTATATTAGACTACCCGGATTAATCCTGTCTTCAACTGCTTTGTGATTTATTCTTTAATTTTACCACTAATATCAGTCTTGAACTTCCTCTGCTTTTGTTGAACTGGAGGACAATCAGGGTAGATTGACAATTTATGCACCACTAGATCAACACCTAATCCTGGCATGTCATTGTATGACCAAGCAAACACATATTTAAATTCAAAGAGGAGTTGAATTATTGCATCTCGTGTTTTTTATCTATGCGAATGCTTATTTTGGTTTTCTGGATATTTTCAGGAGTCCCCAAATTAACCGGTTCGGTGTCATTCAAATTCGGCTTAGGTTTATTTTCAAAATGTTCTAATTCTCGATTTATTTCCCTAAAAGCCTCATGTTTGTCATATTCTGGTTCTTGGTTCATTATTTCATAATTAGACAGTGCGTTTGGATCTGGGCGTGAAGTCCGCAAGAATGTCATGTTATTTAAAGTGCATTATTAGGACTGAAAGAAGAAAACAAAAGAGAAAATAACGGAATCAGAAGAAATAAAGAAAGATGAACGATGCAATATTTCATTTCTCAAAACTTGAAGATAATAAAAGTTTACATTGGAAATTTAAAATACATGAAACTAAATAAAAACATTAGAGTTACACCCTGGAATAACTCGTGATGCAGAACAAGAGGCAGGACAGGCATACCGGGACTCCGACCTGATTGGGAATTGCGTAGCCTTCCTATTCTGCAACTTGGCGTTAGGGCCCACATACAACACCTCAGCGGTGCTAGATCCTTCCTCTGACTGGACCATGTAGGTTTCATATAGTATTTGCCTCATTGCCCCACGAATCTCTTCAATCTCCTCGGCCGTGAATGCCTTATCTTCTTCTTCCTCGCAGTACTTTGGTTTAACAAATGTTCTATACAGATGCGGCACTGACTGTGGCAAAACCCATCCATCGTTCTTTCTATCATTTGCCCACTTTCTGTGGGCCTGGGTGGGTCTGAAGCCTACTCCAAAGAAGTTTTCAGCGGCTGGCAGGGTGATAGGTTTGGCTATTCTTTGCAATGCTTCCCCAAGCCCCTTTTTCGCATTTGAAACCATGTCGAATCATCTCTTTGGCCACCATTATTGATGCATTAGAAAGAAAGGGTTGGGGACAAGGTTTTCCTTGTTTGTACTGGTCTGCCACTACCACCTCGAAGGCCTGATACACTATATGCTCGGTGCCCTCTCTTGCTCCAAGGCACGAGATTGAAGGGTCCCGGTAGATAGACTTTTCATCCTCTCCATGAACCATAATTTCCTGGTCTTCATGTTCAAACTTCACCATCTGATGGAGAGTAGAGGGTACTGCCCCTGAGGCATGAATCCAAGGTCTTCCGAGAAGAAAATTGTAGGATGTGTTCATATCCAATACTTGGAAAGTTACTTTGAACTTCACGGGGCCTATAACCAATACCCAATCTGTTTCTCCAATTGTATCCCTCTTGATGTCGTCGAAAGCTCTAACACAGACATTATTAGAGCGAATCCTTCCCGTCCCGATTTTCATTCTTTGGAGCGTGGAGAGTGGGCAAATGTCAACCCCTGAACCTCCGTCCACCATGACCCTTTTCACATAGTACCCTTCACTTTTGACGGTTAGGTGTAGGGCCTTACTATGTGCGGCCCCTTCTGGAGGTAAGTCATCCCGGCTGAAAAAGATTTGGTTAAGCGTGAAGAATCTTTCCACCATTCTTTCCAGTTGTTCTATCGAAGTCTCAGCAGGCACATATGCTTCATTGAGGGTTTTGATCAATACCCTCTGATGTTCAGTGGAGTTTATCAACAGAGATAATAGGGAGACCTGTTCGGGAGACTTTCGAAGCTGATCGATCATTTCATAATCTTCCATTTTCATCTTTTGAAAGAAAATTTCTACTTCCTCGGTGCTCACAGGCCTTCTGGGTGGGAAGCGCTTTCTGGTGGCATTGTTTACTTCTTCCAAATTGGAGTACTTTTCAACGGCATGATTTTCTTGAACTTCTCTCGAGATTTCTTTGCGCTTGTAGGTCACTACTGATTTTTTATAATTCCAAGGCAAAATAGTAGGATCTGTAATGGGCCTTTGTGGTGCGTGACCAATAAACACGGCTCACTTAACCTTGGTGGATTAATCGGCCTCTGCACTACATAAGCCCCTTTTGGCACGTAAATTTGGATTGCCTTGTTTAGTTGGAATCTCCTAGGTGGACTCAAAGTCATTTGCTTTTCTTTGCGACCCTGAGGGACATTGAGAACAACGTCATTGGTAGTCATTGCCCAGTTTCCACTTCAGCTTTCTTCTTTGACTTTGGAGGGGTGGTTCTGCTCTTTTTCTCCCCTTTGTCTTGCTTTGGGGAAGCTTTTGGTTTCTTTTCTTCATCAACGATTGCAATGATGGCCTTCAGTTGTGGATCAAATTCTTTGTCCTCACAAATAATTCCAATTACCGGTCCATTGTTATGGGTCGGCAGTGGGTTATTAGTCACATTAGGAACATCTTCACCCCTGAACACTATCCTTTTTTGTTCAATCAAGTTCTCTACCACTCTTTTCAAAGTCCAATAATCGTTGGTATTATGCCCTTCTGCTTCTGAATGTTAGGCGCACCTGACACTGGCTCTGTAAGCAGGTGATGCTCGATTTTGCCTTGTCTAGGGGACTGGTTGTAGGAAACCCATTTGGACCAGCTTCGGGAATAGGGTAGAATACGGTTCACCAACGGGTGTGAACGTTTGTCTTCTGGGAGGTTCTTCTGGAAGGAAATTATTTTGGGGTGGTTGTGAATTATAGTGCTTTTTGTAAGGAGGCTGATTTCTAGGAGGTGGCTTGGTTTCAATTAGCCTGTGGTTGTGGTCGGCTGAAAGGTTGAGCATTCATGACCATGTACGGCTAAGGAGTGTAGGCCATATTCTGGTCGGGTAGTAATGTTGTGGGGTTCTTTCTGAAAAACGGGGCCTGGGATTGCTATTTTCTCTCTCTTCTGATAACACCATGGCCGTCTCTTCATTTTTCTTTCCCCTCTCTATTCCTCCGGACCTGCCTTGGATGGCTTGGGAGGTTGCTTGAATGGATGCCTGGCTCAAAATTCTTCCTGTTTTCAAGCCATTCTCTACCATTTCCCCTATCTTAATCACTTTCGCAAAAGGCTTCCCCATGTCAGACATCATGTTTTGGATGTAATGTGATTTTTGAGCCTGGAGGAAAGTAGTGACCATTTCTATTTCATCCATGGAGGGTTTCACCCTAGATGCTTGCTCTCGCAATTTGATAGCATATTCTTTGAAGCTTTCGGAGGGCTTCTTCTTCAGGTTTGACAAAGAATTCCTGTCTGGCGCGATATCAATGTTATACTGAAACATCTTCACAAAATCTCTGGATAGATCGTCCCAAATGTGTCATCGAGATATGTCCTGATCCATGTACCACTTTGAGGCTATGCCCACCAAGCTTTCTCCGAAGTATGACATAAATAGTTCTTATTTGCCGCCAGCCCCATGTAATTAGTTGCAATACTTCTTGACATAAATAGTTCTTATTTGCCGCCAGCCCCATGTAATTAGTTGCAATACTTCTTGAGGTGAGAAATGGGATCGTCGTGCCTATCATATTTCTCAAACTTTGGTGTTTTGAACCCTGTAGGAAGGTGCACGTGAGGGAACATGCACAGATCAGTATAGGAGACAATCTTCTGCCCGCTTAATCCTTGCATATTTTTCATGCTTTGCTCGAGGCTCCTCATTATTCTTGCCATTTAATCTCATTCAGGAGCTTTGGGATTCTGGTCTTGCCTAGGCATAATCTCACAAATAGGTTGTTGAGGGTGAGCGATGGTGGCAAATTGAGTTGGTTCCAGCGTGAGAGATGGTGCTTGGAATGTGAATGGGGATGAATTAATATTAGGCATGTGTATAGTAGGTTGTGCTGCAGTTGGACAATGTGGTGAGGTGGACATGTTTGTAGACATATCTGCTGTTGACATCCAGGGATAAGAAGCGGAGGGTGATCTAGCGGAGGGAGCTGAAATGGAAGGATACCCGAATGGGGTAGTTGGATAACTTATGGGGACGTTGGAAGTCCCACTTGCCCTAACAAACAGTTTGGGGAATCCAGGGATTACACTCGGAGGCTCTTTTCCATTGTTCCAGTCGTCCAACATTTCCAACATACGATGACGCAAGATTCTATTTTCTTCAGCAGTTGTTGATTCGAAAGTTTGGATGGTCGAGACTGAACTCTCTTCTGAAATGGGAACCGTTGGAAAAGGAATTTCTGAAGATATCTCTACACTTCCCTTTGATCTCGTGAAGTAAGTGTGAACCCTTCCTCTTGACTTAGTAACGGGAAACTAAACACTTCCTTTTGACCTCGTAAAGTATGAATGTGAGGCCAGACTACCACAAAAACCAACCACCTTTTTAAAAACCTGGATTCGGCATCAAGGAAACAATTAGTTTGAAACAAATAACAAATAGGTAATCTCACGTTGGGGTGTGATGCACCTATATAGTCAAGAGGGTTTCTACATGTTTGCTTTGGTTGCATGCGCCATTCCAGCTTCTCTTTAAACTCCCCTTTTCATTTCCTTTTTTCCTTTTGCCTTCTTTTATTTTATTTTACAAGCCCTCCTTTTCTTATTGCTAAGGTTACGGTCGAATCTGATGAAGATTGCGTACGTATCACGGCTCCGCGTGAATCAGAACAAGCGTAGTTCGTGAAAACAAATGCAAAATGAAAAAAACATTTTTTTCGTTTTTTATTACTAAACATTCCATTACAAACTGACTCCAAAGACGCAAGCATAGCTGGGATAAAACAAACTTTTGACAAAGACTTAAATGCGACAGAAAAAACTAAAACTCCAGACTAACAAATTGCACTGCAAGTTTGATCTTCAATGGCCTTCTTGTCTAGACCGGTATCATCACTGGTCCACATATTTTGGTCTCCACTCTCCTCCCAAAGTCTGGTGCAAGCTTTGAAACGTTGAGGGTAATTGGGGAACTAGGGCACGCGCTTGTTGACCAACTTCCTTATTGTCTAGACGACGATGGAGATTATGGACATACACTGCTTTCCATGTTAACCGAAGTACTTGGTTTCGAGCTTCCCCCATGCTTTCGTGACAATTCTGCAGCCATATCTGGGTAGTATCGAGGGCGTCCCACATCCGATCCTCACATCCCTTTTATTCTTCAAGGCGACGATGTAACACAACCCTCTCAATCATCCACAGGCGCCATTTTTCCTCAAAATATGCATGTTGATGGCCTCCTTTCATTTCTTCCAATTGTGCAAGAGCTGACTCTTTGAGCATATCCAGTGGGCCCTTTCAGATTCGAACTACTCCCTCTGCTGATCAAAACTTTGTTGTTGCTGGTGCGCATCTACTTCAATGATACTCAAGTCTTCTTGTAACATGTGTATCTCAGCATTTTTGTTCGCCTCAACTCTTCTAGCCGAACCAATCATGTTTTCCAGTTCTTCTTGCAAGCGAGCTGCCTCTTTTTTAGCTTGCTTTAGATCTTTATTCATGACTCTCAAAGCGCACTGATAGTCTTTCTTGATATCCAAACGAATCTGAGCAATTCCGCCTGACTACTGAAGTTGTTGTTTAGCTATGGTCATCTGAGCATGCTCCAATTCCTCTTTCAGCATCTCTATAATTCTTTGGTCATTTCTCCTCCTGTTTGAACCATCCGGCTGATCTCTGAGTGATAAAGGATCACGAAACCAAGTGATATATTCATGGATCACTTCTCCACGATCTCGGCCTTCCACCATTTCCTTCAATTCCAAAACTTTACTTGCATACCAGATTTTCATGATTTCCTCTTCGTCATGAGGTTGATTTTCACCAAAATCATTGCAGAACATGCTCATGTCTCGCATTGGTGGCACTTCCTATTGTCTTGCGAGCTAGCGTATTACCCGAAGTGGAGCGTATGGTTGGACAATCCCATCCAATCATATCAGAACCAAATAGGAATGGTATGCAGACTCACAAATGACCTCCTTAGAGGAAAAACAATCGTAGTTCCATGTGATTCGTTTGGCAGACAAAGTAAGGAGTAGTTCTTTCCAGCCGTTAATCCCTTCAGGTAAGTCACATTTATCAATCCTTTTTTGGTGATCATATGTGTGATTGGGCCAAAGCTCACTAAAATTAGAGATCGTAGGATGGCGATAGAAATGCTCCATAAACCATATTTGCAGCAAAATGTTGCAGCCATCGAAGTTCCGTGCGCCCATTTGACATCTGGTTAAATCTCGAAAAATAGAATAAAGAATCATAGGAACCAGGGTATAATTATGCCCTTTTGAGGTCAGGGCCTCAAGTGCACATGCTAAGCGGATGTCAATGCACCCTTCCCTTTCTGGAAAGACTATACACCCTAAAAAAGCAACCATGAAGGAAAACCTTCTGTGTACCTTCCATGTCTCTTTGTCTTCCTTTGACTTCAACTTTTCCGTATTCCTTTCGAAATTGCACTCCAGGCCGTACAAGTGAAATAGAAATCCCAGCTTGGCCCACTTGCTCCCTAAGCCTTCATACTGTCTGTAGTTTATGTTCAGAAGCTTCAAGAATTTACCCTCATTCACATTTTTTTGCACTATGGGCTTTTGACGGTGAAGGTTGCGGACCCGTCACTGGAAATGGCGACTTCCTCCAAGGTTTGAGTATTCACAGTCAGAGAAATAGAACACATTATTTTTAGGATCCCAGTGTGGAATCAAGGCTTCGATCACATCTCTCCTGGGCTAGATTGTCATCATATGCACCAACTGTCTCAAGTATTTTTTGATCTGGTTTCGTTCATATTCCTTAAAATTTTTCCACCAATCCCATAGTAATGGTGGTGTCTGATCAACAATGAGAAAATTCAGTATTCCTTCTGACCTGGGTCTCTTTTTAGACTTGCCTCTTACTCCACTCATAGTGCACCTGTTTATCCGGACACGAGGTTAGGTTTAAACTAGGAAAAATCCGGTTTCTCTATTTCAACTCGATAAAAATAAAAATCAAAACATCTAAAGAGTATCTATATTTTTTTTTTATTTTCTCAAAGTTGGGGTCGGAACTGATGAGGTTTGCATACGTATCTCACATTCGGTGAGAATCAGAACCGCTTAGTTCGGTCAAATTAATTTTGAAAACCAATACTCTTCTTTTTTTTTTCAACAAAATTCTTCTTTTTGTTTTTGCTTCTGGGTAAAATAAACTATATAAAAAAATATTTTTTTTTTCGTTTTTCAAAATTTTGGCAGAGTTTCAGCAGCATTTGGGCATTGGTTTTTCTTCAAATATGCCATTAATTCTCTATGCCTGGAGGTCTAGTATCAGGGTTGTAGGATAGGGGCACCTAGAGTTTCTCGTCCGCTCCTCCCGGGGTTGGGGGTGGGGTAGCAGGGTTATTCATAGATGATATGTGTTTACTGTACGATACCATTACCTGTTATTGTATTTTGGTATTTTGTTTCCTTTGTTCAGATTATTTCTAACGCTATTTATGCTAGAATTTCTATTCCACTAATGGTATACTGTTTCTGTTTTGTTTTGTTTCTGTTTGTTTTACTACTGTTTTTCACCTAACCCTATGAGCCGAGGGTCGATTGGAAACAGCCTCCCTGCCCTGTCGGGTAGGGGTAAGGCTCGTCTACATATTACCCTCCCCAGACCCCACCTGGTGGGAATACACTGGGTAGTTGTTATTGTTGTTGTTGTTGCTATTGTTCTCTCCCTTTTTTCTTTTTTTCACAATATTTCCACGATTCAGAAGCTGGTCAGCATGCAGGTCCAAAACAAATAAATGCACAGATAAACAAGTAGGATGCATCAAGATGGTCTTTTTTCATTTCAGGTTGCCACTCCTAGACGGACCCAACCCCTTCGTTGAGTCCCCTAAGTCATAATGCACGTGATGCAAATAAGCGTTCCTACAAGGGATCTGGCATGAAGTTGAGTTATTCTATGTTCAAAACCTGGGTGTTTGTTCTAGACCTGGCTTACCCGAGCGGACGACAGAAGCTGATGAGCGTTATGCATCACTAGTTGTAGAACAGCACTGGCTCGCTAACGGCTCTCCCGTATAAACATGTGTGACTACATCTTTCACCAGAAGCTGGTAGGCTAACTAGCTTTATCTCAAGACAGAAATTTTGTGATGCTGGTAGGCAAACACAACATAACTACCTATTAGAAGACTCAGAGGGAAGGTGGGTTTTGTTACAGTTCATATGTACAATTCACCAAATATCAAAGCGATAAGCACATTAGGCACGAATCATATAGAAGAATCATATATAACCAAATACAACAATTTATCTAAGCTCGAATTCTGAACCCTGAATAAAACGTTCTGGGTTCTTGATCCCCAGCAGAGTTGCCAGAGCTGTCACACCTTCTTTTTGCGCGCCCACCCCAAAGGATAGATGCACAAGGGAGTTTTTCCAATTTAAGTGACAATATTCGAAATGGGATTATTTATTTCAGAGTAAACACTTGGGAAAGGTTTTGCTTTTGATGTCCCAAGTTACCGGTTTGTCTTGAATCCCAATTCGAGGAAAATATACGACTTTCCAAATGAAGTCTGCAAACCAGAAATTCTAAGTAAGGAATTTTGTTGACCCGAGGGATGGTGTTAGGAACCCCGAATTCCGTGGTTCTAGCACGGTCACTTAAATTATTGTAATGGCTAAATATCTGATTTTAAAACATGTTACAAATTATGTGCTTTTATTAAGTTTAAACCGCTATTATTATTTTTAATAGAATTGCAACGCCATGAGAATGCATCTCGAACTGCGTCACATGAATGTATCCGCAATTTTTGATGTGTTCCGACTTCGTTGAGATTTAGATTTGGGTTACATAAATGTGTACCCGAGTTTAGAAAGGTAAAATTAATTAAGACGTGTCCTAAAAAGACTAACGTGTTTATTATTTTTGGGAAGAGGCCATGAAATTCATTAAACGGCCAGTTCGAAGTCTAATCGCATATCACGTCCTTTTATTTGAAGGCCCAACAATTTGTAATTTATTTTCGGAGAGGCACGCCTCATTTCATTTTGAAGGATATCCTAAAGATACTACGTTTTCTATTTCATTACCTCTCTAAAAATGAAAAGCAGAAACAACATCCTATTTTATTTACATGCTAGAGTTATTATAGTTAAGATGTGAACATAAGTTGTTAATGTTAAAAAAATTGAATGCATACATAGGCAGGAGTTTAACAGTTTTTGGCCGAGGTCCAACGCGAATGATGTGAAACTGGTCCAGGGCCATCCTACTATAATTTTGGGACCTAACTACATTACTCTACACATACTTGATATTAGCAAATGGGGGCAAAAACGAGAATGTTGTCTAATTACACGAATTTTTGGAAAATTGGTTATGCCATCTATCTACTGAAATGACTTGAGCTCTCTATTCATCAATTACCTAAATTTGTTCATGCTTCTAAATAAGATGGACTAAAATGACAGATATCGAATCACTATGTCATTAACTCGTTTAATCTAGCATACGAGATAAAAGGTCTACGATCTAGACTATTACAGATTAGTATTCACTTATACATAGCAACTACTAACATGAATCTAGTGAAGACTAACACCTACATATACACAACTTAATACACGAAATACAACTAAACAAATTCTGAGCTTTAAAGCTCCCTTTTTATTCATGCTTTGAACTTCAACTACATTGTGTACCAGTGTAATAGTTGTGTACCTGGTATTTGGGGGAAAAAAGAAAGAGATGAAGATCAGTATTATAATAGCACAAGCACAGCAGGTTTAACAACAAAAAGTTTCAGCAAAACCAGTAGAACCAGTAGAAAGAATCCCAGGAAAGATTGCAAATTAGATAGGAGGAAACCCAAGAGATCAATGTAACACTACTTGGATACAAAACAACTCAGCAACACCCAAATGAGTACCAGAAGCTAAATACTAACAGAAAACCAAGAACTTACACACCAAAAATCTAATAACACTCACGAATGCACTCACAGTTAGGTTTAGAGTAAGACAGATGCAAAGAATAGTGTTTCTAATTGCCAACACTCAAAGAAAACCAACTGAAACTTTTAAGTAAAAACTCATCTTAAAGTCACTTTTTAATTCGGAAATTTAGTTCAACTTTCAACCTCACCCTCTATCTATTTCTCTGAAAATTCTTTTAACCTTTGTGATTTTCAAAAGACTCTCTCAATGAAGTTATCAAAATAGTGAGGTTTTTGTTCTGTTTCTTTTTTGAATCTCTCTTAGACTTCAAATAACTTCCCCTTCTTAGTCCAAATGACCTCTATTTATATGAAAGGCAGTCTCCTTTTTCAGCCCATTTCCTTTTACTTTTACCTTCTTATTATTACCCTTTAACTCTTTTACTTTCCAGCCAAAATTTTCTTCTAACTATGTGTAACTTTTAGCTTTTATTATTACCTACTACTGCTAATTTTTAATTAGCAAAAGTATCTTTCATTACTTAGTGGTCCCGCTATCAATTAGATCAAATTAAAGTATATGAGGACCCTATAAGACAGAATACTCAATCAAATCACTTTTCAACTTCTATACTTCCCAAATACCCCTGAGACCCCACTGTTATTTACCGTAGGATTCCCTACTATACATCATCAACAATAACTAATTCTTAATACCAATCACAGAATTAAATTTATTATCAAAGAAACAACTAACTACTTAGACAAAAAATAAACTGAAACCATTTAAAATTCTAAGACAAAATTCAAGACCAATTTCAGTTTCGGCAATTAGATGGGACAGAATAGTACCAAATGAGAAGGGAACCAATCTTTAAAACAAAAAAATGCCAAGAAATGCAGGATCAATTCATAACACCTTTGACACCAAAATTTCGTATGAGAATTATTGTGTTATAAACATGATTGAACTACTAAAAAACAAACAATCTGAAATAGTAAAAATGGGGATTTCAGTAGTATTTGACAAAACAAAGGTTATAAAGAAAATCCCACTAATCGACGAAACTATTTGAATCTGTTACATAGTCTATACTGTATATGCAACAATGAACAGAAATAATTCGACCAAATAAACGGGATACTGAGGATGGACAAAATTGAGATAAAAAATAGAAAGAAGAAAAAAATACCTCAGAACTTAAAGAACACAGATGACGCAGCCTGGAACCAAACTTCAACCATTTTGAGGTCGAACGGACTCTTAATCAGGGTGTGCTCAGTTGAGAACACCTAGATTAAGGTCTATTAGACCTCAATCTCCCATTGATCTTTACATACTCCCAATTTTTGGATTTCTAGGGTTCATAAGGGTTATTTTAAGACTCGGCGTTTTCTAGTTGGATTCGAACCAAACATTTGTAGCTTAAGGTATTTGGGAGGTCAGGGGATTGTTTAATATCAATTGGGGGGGGGGGGGGTGGGGTTGGAATAAGTTGAGTCTGGGCTTGAATCTTCAAATGAAGATTCGAGAAGGTGCAGTTTGATTCGAGGTTAGGGTATAGGAGATTTGGGTTCAGGGAGTGAAGGAGGTTCTGTGGAATCAAGATGGTGGCCGCCGGCGTAGTTTCCGTCGGGTATATATTGGACAGAATCTATGACAGCTAGGATTTGGAGGGGATTCCGTCTTTGAGGTTTGAGTGAGACGGAGTGAGACGGGGTGGAGTTGGCTATGGGGGTCGTGGGGTGTGAGAAGAGGCTTTTATACAGGATAGATGAGTTGATCCTGGTCGTTGGATCAAAAGTGATCAATGGCCAGGATCCCCTCCTAAGGAGAAAACAGCGTCGTTCACTTAAGTGAAGGCTGGGTCGGTCTGTTGGTTAAATGGGTCGGGTATCTGGGATGGCGCAGGATCATTGGGTTAGTTTGGATGAATGGCCCACATCAAGCGTCTATACACGACGTCGTTTTGATTAATGATGACCTGATCTGGACCATTCACTTGATCTGATCAATGGCTCACGTGGGAGATGACCATACAACGTCGTTTGGCCACGGTATCTGAAAGACCTGGTCATGTATTGGGTCGTGCAAAAGGATTGGGCCTAATTCTTGGGTTAACGTGTGAGCCCAAGTCTGGTTTTTCTCTTTAATTTCAGCCTTTTTTCCTTCTTTCCTTTACTTAATAAAATCTAAGGAAATTACTATAATAATCAAAACCAATCCACAAATATTAACTAATACTTACCACAATTAACACACAAATTAAGCATTTAAATCACACAATGAAAAGAAATGCATTTTTTGTGGTTTTCTTTTTACCAAAATATGGTTAAATTAATTCCTAAATGCATAATTAAATTCTACATATGCATGCAACATATATATTTTTTGTATTTTTAAATAATAAAAAATAACCATTCAATAGACAAAACTATAAATAGCTATCGAAGATGCCACACAAATTCTTAAAATTGTACACAAAGATAATGTGTTTTATTTTTTGATTTCTTTTGGAGTAAATTTCTTGAAGCAAAATCACATGCTCACAGGGAGCAAGATCTTTTTTCAGGAGGTGGCCAATGCAGCCCGTACAGTTGAGACGGGGCTTGCACGGGGAGGTAGTCAGAGGTCATATAAGAGGCCTAGTCATTCTGATAGGTTTAGTGGTACCTCCTCGGGAGGTAGGGATTCATATGGTAGAGTCGATCCATAGAGGCCCTTTCGGTCAGCACTCCAGGTCTCCCATGGTACTTCGGGGGGTGGTGGTTCTCAGCAGCATTATTCTGATCAGCAGCCTATCAATGGACTACCACTTCAGAGCTTTCGAGGTGGTCATCTAGGTTGACAGGGCCAGTCTCAGACCTCTCATTTGCAGCATTCAGGTATGTGCTATGAGTGTGGTGAGTATGGTCACATAAGGAGAGCTTGCCCGAGGTTGAGGAGTACACAATCGCAGCAGCAGAGTTCTCGAGCCATGATTCAAGCACCAGAGGCTGCCCAACCAGCTAGAGCCGAGGGTAGAGGTCATAGATATGGAGGTAGAGAGCATAGAGGTGGAGCTCAGACATCCTGTGGTAGGGGTCATCCAGTAGTCGGTCATCCTAGGGACATGGTTCAAGGAGGTGGGGCCCATCCCCAGTGTTATGCTTTGCCACCCAGGCCAGAGGATGAGTCTTCCGATGCTGTTATTACAAGTTCTATTCTGGTATATGATAGAGATGCTTCCATTATATTTGACCCTGGGTGTACTTATTCATATGTGTCATCCTATTTCGCACCATAGTTGGTTATGTCTAGCGATGTCTTGAGTGTCCCTATTTATATATCTACACCAGTGGGTGATTCTACTGTGGTCCACCAAGTGCATCATTCCTGTGTGGTAGTATTTGAGGGTCTTAAGGCCCGTGTTGATTTATTGCTCTTAAACATGGTAGACTTCGACGTTATATTGGGGATGGATTGGTTATCCCCGTGTCATGCTATCTTAGATTGTCACGCCAAGATCGTGACCTTGGCTTTGCGAAGTTTTCCCCGACTAGAGTGGATAGGGACCCCAGGTCATTCCACCCACAGTGTTATTTCATATGTTAAGGCTCGACGCATGGTCTAGAATGGGTGTCTAGCTTATCTTGCGTATGTTCACGGCTCTAGTGCAGGGGTTCCTTCTATCGATTCTGTTCCAATCATTCGGGAGTTCCTCGAGGTATTCCCTTCAGACATGCCGGGCATGCCGCTTGATAGGGATATTGATTTTTGCATTGATCTTGCTCCGGGCACGCAGCCCATTTTCATTCCTACGTATCGCATGGCCCCACCCGAGTTGAAGTAGTTAAAGGATCAGTTGCAGCATTTGCTGGATAAGGGTTTCATTAGACCTAGTGTATCGCCTTGGGACCTGCCGGGTGTTATTTTTGTAGAAAACAAATGGGTCGATGAGGATGTGCATTTGATTACCGACAATTGAATAAGGTGACGATAAAGAACAAGTATCCAATGCCGAGGATCAACAATTTATTCAACCAGCTTCAGGGTGCAAGGGTGTTTTCAAAGATAGATTTGAGGTATGGCTACCATCAGCTGAGGATTAGGGTGTCTGATGTCCATAATAATGCATTCCGCACTGGGTATAGGCATTATGAGTTTTTGGTCATGTCATTTGGGTTGACTAATGCCTCAGCAGCATTTATGGAGCTGATGAACAGAGTGTTCAGCCTCTATTTGAATTTGTTTGTGATTGTTTTCATTAATGATATTCTGATATACTCCCGCAGTCAAGAAGAGAACGAGCAACACCTTAGAGTGGTTCGTCAGACTCTGAGGGATAGTTAGTTATATGCCAAGTTTTTGAAGTGCGAGTTCTGAGTTTGGTTGCATTTCTAGGTCATATTGTTTCAGTAGAGGGTATTCACGTGGACCCAAAGAAGATTGAGGTGGCTAAGAACTAACCTCGACCAGCATGTGCTACAGAGATCCGAAGTTTCTTATGGTTAGCAGGTTACTACCGTTGGTTAGTGGAGGGGTTTTCATCTATTGCAGCCCTGATGACCAGATTGACCCATAACGGTGCCCAGTTCAAATGGTCAGATGAGTGTGAGGTGAGCTTCCAGAGGCTCAAGATAGCTCTGACTATGGCACCAGTATTAGTTTTGCCCTCGGGTTCAGTTCCTTACACAGTTTGTTGTGACGCTTCCTGTATTGTGCTTAGTGATGTATTGATGCAAAATAATAGAGTCATTGACTATGCTTCGAGGCAGTTGAAGATCCATGAGTAGAATTATCCGGTTCATGATCTAGAGTTGGCAGCCATTGTTCATGTTTGGAGGCATTATCTATATGGTGTGACATGTGAGGTGTACACGGAGCACAAGAGTCTTCAGTACTTGTTCAAGCAAAAAGAGTTGAATTTGAGGCAGAAGAGGTGGTTGGAGTTGTTAAAAGACTATGATGTTACTATCTTATACCATCCGGGAATGGCCAATGTGGTGGCCGATGCATTGAGTAGGAAGTCTGCCAGATGGGTAAGTTTGCGTATATTCCAGTCAGCCAGAGACCACTCTCCTTGGATGTTCAGGCCTTGGCCAATCGATTTGTGAGGTTGGATAGTTTTGAGCCTAGCAGGGTGTTAGCTTGCACGCCCGCTCGTTCATCGTTGTTAGGGCATGTTAGTGAGAGGTAGTTTGATGATCCCCATTTGTATGTCTTGAGAGACATGATACAGCGTGGATGATCCAAGAAGGTGACCCTAGATAGTGATGGTTTTATGAGATTGGAAGGGCGAGTTTGTGTGCCCAATGTAGATAGGATTCGAGAGTTGATCTTAGCGGAGGCCCATAGTTCTCGGTATTCTATTCATCCGGGCGCAGCGAAGATGTATCAGGATCTGAGGAAACACTATTGGTTGCGTAGAATGAAGAAAAATATTTTTGCGTATCTGGCTCGATGTTTGAACTATCAGCAGGTTAAGTACGAGCATCAGAGGCCCAGTGGTTTATTTCAGAGTATTGAGCTTCCCGAGTGGAAGTGGGAAATGATTACTATGGATTTCGTTACTGGACTTCCGATGACCCGGAAGAAGCTTGATGCGATTTGGGTCATTGTTGATAGGCTAACCAAGTTAGCACATTTTATTCCAGTTGCAGCCACTTATTCATCAAAGAGGTTAGCCGAGCTCTACATATGAGAGATTATTCACCTTCATGGGGTGTCGGTATCTATCATTTCGGAAGTACGCAGTTTACCTCAAACTTTTGGATATCAGTTTAGTAGGAGTTGGGCACCCATGTTCAGTTGAGCACAACATTCCATCCTTAGACGGACGGTCAGTTCGAGAGGACAATTCAGATATTGGAGGATATGCTCCGAGCCTGTGTTATTGATTTCGGAGGCTCTGCGATCAATTTTTGCCTTTATATCAAAGTTCGCCTAAAACAATAGCTACCAGTCCAGCATTCAGATGGCTCCATATGAGGAGTTGTATGGTAGGCGAAGTCGGTCTCCAATTGGATGGTTTGAGCCTGAAGAGGCTCGGTTATTGGTTACAGATCTAGTTCAGGAGGCCTTGAATAAGGTCAAGATCATTCAGGACAAACTTCGGACATCTCAATCTAGGGAGAAGAGCTATACAGATCGCAAGGTTTGGGATGTGGCTTTTATGGTTGGTGAGCGAGTATTGCCCCGTGTATCGCTTATGAAAGGCATAATGATATTCAGGAAGAAGGGCAAGCTTAGCCCTAGGTACATTGGCCCATTTGAGATTTTCGATCGTGTGGAAGAGGTGGCTTATAGACTAGCCTTGGTCTAGCTTGTTAGCCACACATCTAGTCCTTCACGTATCTATGCTTCGGAGGTATCACGATGATCCAACCCACGTGTTATATTTAAGCACTGTCCAATTGGACAAGAATTTATCTTATGAGGAGGAGCCGGTGGCTATTTTAGACCGGCAGGTTTGATAGTTTTGATCGAAGAGTTTTCCTTCAGTGTGTGTTCAACAGAGAATTCAGCCTCCTGAGGCATCCACCTGGGAGTCCGAATCTGATATGCGGAGCTGTTATCATCATCTATTTCCCGACGGAAGTACTTCTTTTTTTTTGTCCGATCGAGGACGGACGACTACTTTAGAGGTGGAGAATGTGATGACCCAAAGGGGTCATCACTTGTTTTTCTCTCTTTTCCGCGCTTCCGAGGCCGTGAAAACCTCTCTTTTATTTGCCTCGATTTGCGTCCATATTTCGGGCGTGTAGCCAAAAAGCTTATGTGTTAAATTATGTGAAATTTGATAAATTGTGACTTTAAAATGGTTAAGGTTGAGTTTGGTCAACAATTTTGGGTAAACGGACCCGAACCTGTGATGTGACGGTCCCGGAGGGTCTATATGAATATATGGGACTCAGGCGTATTCCCGAAATCAAACTACAAGGTCCCGAGCCGGAGAAATGAATATTTGAAAAAATTATTTTCTTAAATGAATATGAGAAATTTGAACTTAAATTGGATTAGAAAGTACTAGTATTTGGCCCGTATTATGGTTCCGGCGTCCAGTACAGGTTTTATATATATATATATATATATATATAAATACATTTCTGTGTGATTTGGTTAAATTCGGACATCATTTGACGTATTTCGGGCCTAAATATCTAAGTTTGAATGAAAAGTATTGATTTTAAGGTTGATTCCTCGTTTATTATGTTATTTTTGGCAATGTGATCGTACGAGGATGTCCGTAGGATGTTTTTGAGATTATATAAATGTTTGATTTGGAGCCCCGGGGGCTCGGGTGAGTTTTGAGTAGGTCACGGGAGGTCTTAGACTTAAAAGTATCAGATGTTGCAGGTCCAGGTGTTGCAGGCCTCCCAGCCGCGGTCTTTTCCGTGCGGAAGCCGTGCGGCCATGGTGCCTTTCTATGCGGTTCACGTGGCTAGATTTAGAGCGCCAGTGAGTTCCAGGTCGACCAGCATGGCTGCGCACCAGATCAGTGCGGTACATGCTGGGTAGGTTCAGAGAGTCATTTTTTCACTTACTCGGTGCGGCCGCGGTAAATTTTTGTGCAGTCCGCGCCAGCCTTTAGTAAAATATATAAAGTCAGGATTTTCAGTCACTTTTCCCATTTCAAAACCCAAAACATAAGAGGCGATTTTCAAATTCTTTCTTCAAAATGATTGGTAGGTGATTTCTAACTCATTTTCTTCACTCATTAACACCTTTAAACATAATTTCAACTTCAAAACTAAGATTTTAAAGGGGAACTTTGGGAATTTAGGGTAGAGCCTAGGTTTTCAAAAATTGGGGGGGGGGGGGGGGGGGTTAGACCTTAATTCGCGGTCCGATTCCAAAATAACTTATATATCTGAGCTCATGGGAGAATGGGTAACCGTGTTTTGGTTCGAACCTCGAGCTTTGACCACGTGGGCCGGGGGCGTTTTGGGAATTTTTGAGCAACACATTGGGAAATTCATTTTCATTCATTAAAATTGATTCAATTAGCATTTTATGATACATTCAAGTAATTTGTGACTAGATCCAAGCGGTTTTGTGGTAAATTCGAGGGGTAAAGCTATACTAGAGGCTTGAGTTTGTTGAAACACGTCTCAAATCGCTAAAACTAAACGTGTGTTCATCTTTGTAGGTTTTGATAAATGACAAACCGACGCGCATGGAACATTGACATATGCCGAAGTCCAAGCACAAGCGAAAAAAAGAACAAGATCAAGTAAAGCAACAAAGATATACATGAGTCGTTTTATATTGTGATCTTGATCCAACAATAGATTCAAGTCTTGGCTTCCCTCGTAAAATCATTTTCATCAAACCTTGCATCTTTGTTTTAAAACAAAATGATTTTCAAACATTTTCATTTTAGCCAAAATGAATTTTAAACATGTCTTTCAAATCTGGACAGAAATAATCGATAATGTTTTCTTGATAATCGATTATGTTAAGACAGTGTAAACCGGAATTTACAAAACAGCAAAATAATCGATTATGTCTTTTTGATAATCGATTATGTTAAGACAGTGTAAATCGAAATTTACAAAACAACAAAATAATCGATTATGTAATATGATAATCGATTTTCCTCTTTATTCGAATTATATTAAAAATTCCGCAGAGGTCAATAATCGATTATCCTATATAGCATAATCGATTATTCAGTGACCGTTGCCAAAGTATTTTTAAACGCTGAAAGATAATCGATTATGCACAAGGCAATAATAGATTATGCTAGCATAAAATCAGCGTCTGATTTTTGAACGTTATCAGGTAATCGATTATGCAATTTGAATAATCGATTATTCTAGCTTAAAATCTGCATATGATTTTTGAACGATTTGCAATACAAATCAGATAATCGATTATTCTAGCACAAAATCAGCAATTAGTGATTGGCAATTAAGCAACGGTCTTTGGGTCTTTGAGGACTATAAATACACCTCAAAACCACTCTTTTAAGCACAACAACTGATTACAATTCTTGCTTAAGCTTACATACTTTCATATCAATCATTTCATATTCATTTCATAGTTTTTGAGAGCCAAATTCTTGACGAAGTTGTTGTGTTCTTGAGCGTATTAATTTTACTCATATCTACTCTGTAAGAGAGTCTTGTCTTGAGTACTAAGTGTTTGTATACACTTGAAGGGAAGTTCTAATCCCTTGTGGTTGTAAGAAGGAAAGGTTAGTTCCTTCACGTGAAGTCTTGAAGTGTGGTATCTTCGAGCAAGCAATTGTTGAGACTTGTGTTCTCAGTTTGTAACGGTTTGTTAAGCACCCGCAAGCTTAACGGAGTTAGTTGAAACTCGAGAGAGTCTCTCGGGAAATTGGACTATCCACACGTTGTGGTGAACCAGTATAAGTTCAGTGTGTTCTCTCCTTACTACTTTATTTACCGCAATTATTTTACTCCTGCAATTTTAATTCCGCAAATTTATCTTTATTTTTATTAAAACGCTATTCACCCCCCCTCTAGCGTTAAGCGTATATTCTAACAATTGGTATCAGTGCGTGTCTCTCTGAAAGACTTACCAGTTTGAGAGAAACAATCCATGGCTTCTACTCGTAACGTTAATGCAGGACTAGGTGAAGGACAATGCTTCACAAGGCCACCACTCTTTGATGGCACCAATTACACTTATTGGAAGGAGAGGATGAGGATTTTCGTTCAATCAAACAACTTCCAATTGTGGAAAATTATAAAGAATGGAGAACAACTTCCCACTAAAAGGGTTGGAGATGAACTCGTCCCAAAGTCGGAAGACGAATACGATATGGACGATATCAAAAAGGTGGAAAATAATGCAAAGGCCATCAACATAATGTATTGTGCTGTAAATCCCGATGACTATCGGAAAATCTCATGTTGCACCACGGCCAACAAATGTGGGACAAACTAGAGATCACTTACGAAGGTACGGATCAAGTTCGAGAAGCAAAAATTGATTTTCTAATCCATGAATATGAATTGTTTCATATGAAGGAGAATGAGAAAATAGATGATATGTTTGAGCGATTTTCAAAAATCGTAGACGACCTTCATGCTCTCAAAAAGACATTTACGGATAAGGAGCTTGTCCGAAAAATTCTACGAAGCCTTACTCCGGAATGGCGTTCCAAAGCCGACGCTATTCAAGAATCGATCGGCATCACAAATGTCACCATAGACGGACTTCGAGGTAATCTCAAAACTTATGAATCTACTATTCTTAACCCTCCTTTGGATGATCAAAGGAAAAGAATGATTGCACTAAAAGCGTCTACGACTCAACCTCAAAACGATGAGGATTCAAGTGATGATGATATCGAGTTCGGACTCGTGATCAAGAAATTCCAAAAATTCATGCGGAAAGAGTTTAAAGGAAAGCGGCCAAGTGGACCACGCAAATGCTATGGATGCGGAGAAGCTGGGCACATCAAATCCAACTACCCAAATAACAAAACAGAAAAGAAATTCGCCAAGAAACAAAGAGCCTACATCTCTTGGGGAGGTGACTCCGGGGATGAATCAAGTGACGGAGAAAAAGATGAAACCGCTAATATATGTCTCATGGCACACGAAGAAACTCAAGAAGAGGTATGTGAATCTCCTTCTAAGAAGTTTTTTTCTCTTGAACAAATGCAAAATGCCTTTGATGAATTATATGGTGAATTTGTTAGAGCTTCCAAAACCATAAAAGAATTGAAGAAACAATTTTCTTTGAAAGAAAAAAGATTTGGAAAAATTGACTCTCGATAATGAGAAGCTAAAAGAGGAAAATAAGTTTTATGGCAAAAGAAGCGCCGATAAACCCCAGAGCTCAAACAATGGTTGTACTTCTTGCAAATCTCTAAAAGATGAAGTAGAAAAACTTAAGGGTACCTTGAATAAATTCAATTCCTCTCACAAAAATCTAAATGACATTCTTGTAAATTTAAAATCTACTAAACATGGCATAGGTTTCAAAAATGAGTCTAAAGAAAAAGTTGAGACCATCCCTCAACAACCTAAGGCTCAACCTAGGCAAAATAAAATAAATGCTAACATTCAACCTAGAAATAATAATCCTAGAATCAATATGCATCCTAGATTAAGCACTAGAAGAAATGTTGAGCAAATTAGAACACCTAGAAATGGCTTTCAAAAATTGCAACCTAGACATACTCAACCTAGAAATAATTATCCTAGGACCGCTACATATCCTAGAACAAACAGTAGAAGAAATGTTGAGCAATTTAGAACACCGAGAAAAGATTTTCAAAAATTGCGTCAAAATTATATTGTCAAAAATAGAGTAAATGAATTTCGACCCTCCAACTATTATCATCCTAGAAGAATGCATAATCCTAACGTCATTTGCCATTATTGCAATCGAATAGGACATATTGCTCCTGATTGTTTTACTAGACACAGACACTTCACTGCATGTCAATCACACCTCCATTTTGCACCTAACACACAAGGACCCAAAACAGCTTGGGTACCAAAAACTCATTAATTTGTCTTGTAGGTGTGTTTGAAGGGATCAAGTGTACTTTGGTACCTTGATGCTCTAAACATATGACTGGAGATGCATCAAAATTCCTTCAAATAAAACCCACGGAAGGAGGAAGTGTTGTATTTGGAGACAACAATAAAGGAAAAATAATCGGCATCGAGTCCGTAGGTAAGGTCGAATCCTCCTCTATTAATAATATCTTATTAGTAAAAGGGCTTAAACACAATCTCTTGAGCATAAGTCAATTATGTGACAAGGGAAATCTTGTATTGTTTGATTCGGAAGAATGCTTAGCTATACGCCGCAGTGATTTTAAAGTCATTCTTCGTGGTATTAGAATTGATAATATCTATATGGTTGACCTTGAAAATTCTTCATCATATTATGTGAAATGTCTTATGAGTAAAAATGATGACATGTGGCTATGGCATCGTAGAGTAGCTCATGTCAACATGAATCATTTAAACAAGTTAGTTTCACAAAATTTAGTAATTGGTCTTCCAAATCTAAAATTTGAAAAAGATACTATTTGTGATTCTTGTCAAAAAGGGAAACAAATAAAAGCCTCTTTTAAATCTAAAAATGTTGTTTCAACCTCTAGACCTTTACAACTTCTTCACATGGATCTTATTGGACCATCTCGTATTGAAAGTCTTGGTAGAAATCGCTATACTTTTATAATTGTTGATGACTACTCTAGATTCACATGGACGCTATTTCCTGCTCACAAAAGTGAGGCCTTTCAAAGTTATAAAAGTTTTCTTAAACGTGTTCAAAATGAAAAGAACACAACTGTCACTTCTGTTGGAAACACGTTCTCAAGGCATTATACTAAACGTGTGTTCGTATTTGTAGGTTTTGATGAATGACAAACTATGCGCAAATTGACATCTGACGAGGTCCAAGCACGAGCGCAAAATTGATATATAACGAGATTCAAGCACAAGACAAAGATCGAGATTAAGTTTTATATGAGTCGGTATTTAATTGTGATCTTGATCCGACAACTTAAACTCAAGACTTGGCTTCACTCGTAAAAATATTTTTAAATCATGCATATTTAATTTAGAGCAAAATGATTTTAAATAATGCATATTTACCTTAGTCAAAATGATTTTTTAAACATGCCTCTAAAATCTGGACTAAGATAATCGATTATGTACTTATGATAATCGATTATGTTTAAGTCAGCTGCTTGACAATCGATTGTGAACTGATGACTATCGATTGTGTTAAGGCAGTGAGCATCAGATTTTTCAAATCTGCATGAAAATTGATTGTGAACCTTATAACAATCGATTGTGATGAGGCAGTGTGCATCAAAGTTTTTCAACGCTCAAAATAATCGATTGTGAAGTTAATGACAATCGATTGTGAAGAGACAGTGTCCATCAGATTTTTCAAAGTCACAAAATAATCGATTGTGCACATATGACAATCGATTGTGTTGAGGCAGTGTCTTCCAGACTTTTTCAAAATTATTAAATAATCGATTGTGAGTATACAACAATCGATTGTCATGAGGCAGTGTCTAAATTGATTTTTCAAGACTGATATATAATCGATTGTTAACTTAGTATAATCGATTGTATAACTAACCGTTGCTAAAATATTTTCAAATACCGTCAGGTAATCGATTATTGATTTTGTATAATTGATTGTTGAAATCAAAATCTGGAAAAGATTTTTTGAACGTTGCTGAATAATCGATTATTGATTTTGTATAATCGATTGTTGAAATTAAAATCTGGAAAGGATTTTTTGAACGTTGCTGAATAATCGGTTATTGATTTTGTATAATTGATTGTTTTACGTAAAATCTGGAAATAATTTTTTGAACGTTGCCAATAATCGATTGTTGCTCTTAGATAATCGATTGTTAAGCATAAAATCTAGGATTGATTTTTGGAACGATTGGCAAACAATCGATTGTGGATTCTTGACAATCAATTGTCACAGAGTAAAATCAGCAGTTCTTAATTGGCAATTAGGCAACGGTAATACAAGGTTTTTCAACTATAAATACAGCTTAAATTCAGTCTTTTGAGTACACAATAACACACAACAACTGATCATTCAATTGCTAAAGCTTGCATACTCTATTGCTTATCATTATATATTCATTACATAAGTTTTTGAGAGCCAAATTATTGTTCAAAGTTGTTGTGATCTTGAGCGTATTCTTTTACTCATATCTACTCATTAAGGAGTGTCTTGTTTGGGTGCTTAGTGTATTGTACACTTGAAGAGAATTGTTATTCTCTTGTTGTAAGAAGGAACTTGTGTTTCCTTGGTTGAAGTCTTAGAGTGTTGTATCTCCGAGCAAAGGTGTTGAGGCTTGTGTCCTCAAGTTGTAAAGGTTTGTTAAGCACCCGTAAGCTTGACAAGTTAGTGGAAATCTCGAGAGAGTCTCTCGGGGACTGGACTAGCCACGGGTTGTGGTGAACCAGAATACATCGGTGCGTTCTTTCTTATTTATCGCACTTATTTATTTCCTGCAATTTTTAAATTCCGCAAGTTTACACTCTAGCATTAAGCGTATTATCTAACAACTTCCATAAGAAGTGATCATGGGGGAGAGTTCGATCATAATCTCTTCGCGGATTTTGTGACGAACTCGGCATTAAGCATACTTTCTCTGCTCCACGTACACCACAACAAAATGGAGTGGTGGAACGGAAAAATCGGTGTCTCGAAGAGATGGCTAGAACCATGCTCGATACGGCAAAGATTCCCAAACATTTTTGGGCGGATGCCGTGAGTACTGCAAGCTATGTGTTGAACAGAGCTATCATAAGACCAATGCTCATGAAAACTCCCTATGAACTATACAAGGGAAGGAAGCCTAACCTCTCCCATCTTCGAGTTTTTGGTTGTAAATGTTTCATTCATAATAACGGAAAAGATAGCTTAGGAAAGTTTGATGCAAAATCTGATGAAGGCATATTTATTGGTTACTCATTGCATAGTAAAGCATATAGTGTTTACAACAACCGCACTTCAACTGTCGAGGAGTCTCCTCATGTTGTATTTTTCGAAAATGATGCTCGCTTGGCGAGAAAGGATTCTTGTGTTGATCATGCAGATTCTTGAAACAAAATAAGTCTTCAAGACAAGGTACAAGAGGAAAATCCAAAGGAAATTCAAGATGAAATCTTGGAACAACCATCGGAGGAAGCACCACCACAGGAGGAAGAAACGGTGCTGCCCAATGCCTGGAGGACATTCAAAGACCATCCTCTCGACAAGGTAATTGGTAATATCGAACAAGGGGTAAGCACTCGAAACACTCTTAAGAACACAATAGGACACACTGCTTTCGTTTCTCAAATAGAACCCTCAACCATTTCCGAAGCAATTGGGGATGAGAATTGGACCTTGGCAATGCAAGATGAGCTTAACCAATTCAAACGAAATGATGTTTGGGAATTGGTGCCAAGACCCGATAATCACACCATAATTGGTACGAAATGGGTTTTTCGAAATAAATTAGATGAAAACGGTATAATCACTAGAAACAAAGCTAGGCTTGTAGCTAAAGGATATAATCAAGAAGAAGGAATTGATTATGAAGAAACATATGCACCCGTAGCACAGCTAGAAGCTATTCGTCTATTACTTGCTTTTGCCTCTTCTATGAATTTTAATTTATATCAAATGGATGTAAAGAGTGCCTTGGGTTTATTAAAGAGGAAGTATATGTTGAACAACCCCCAGGTTTTGAAGACTTTAAATCTCCCGATCATGTCTTCAAACTTAAGAAAGCCCTCTATGGTCTTAAACAAGCTCCCCGAGCTTGATATGAACGCTTAAGCAAATTTCTTTTGGACAATGAGTTCATTAGGGGGAAAGTTGACACTACACTCTTTATTAAGAACAAAAACAATGACATCTTATTAGTTCAAATATATGTAGATGATATTATTTTTGGTGCTACTAACAGTTCTTTGTGCAAGGAATTCTCTGAATTAATGACAAGTGAATTTGAAATGTCAATGATGGGTGAGCTAAACTACTTCTTGGGGTTGCAAGTGAAACAAATGAAAGAGGGAACTTTCATTTGCCAATCTAAATATTGCAAGGAGTTGCTAAATCGTTTTGAAATGAGCAACGCCAAAGCAATGGCCACTCCAATGAGTACATCCGACCATCTTGACAAAGATGAGAAAGGTAAGGAAGTAGACACAAAGAAGTATCGAGGTATGATCGGATCCCTTCTTTATCTTACTGCAAGTAGACCGGACATCATGTTTAGCGTGTGTTTATGCGCTCGATATCAATCATGTCCGAAGGAGTCTCACCTAACTGCGGTAAAACGGATAATGAAGTATCTTGTTGGAACTATAAATGTGGGACTATGGTATCCCAAAGGTTCTTCATGCCAACTTGTTGGCTATTCCGATTCCGATTTTGCGGGTTGCAAATTGGACCGCAAGAGCACTAGTGGCACTTGCCATTTGCTCGGTAGCTCTCTAGTTTCTTGGTTTAGCAAGAAACAAGTAAGTGTTGCACTATCCACAATCGAAGCTGAATATGTAGCCGCGGGGAGTTGTTGTGCTCAAATCCTTTGGATGAAACAACAACTCTCGGATTATGGTCTTAGTATCAATCATATCCCTCTTCGATGTGATAATACTTGCGCCATAAGCTTGACGAAGAACCCTGTTCTTCACTCAAGAACGAAACACATAGAAATTAGGCACCACTTCATAAGAGATCACGTTCTCAAAGGTGATGTCGCAATTGAGTTTGTTGAAACCAAATATCAATTGGTCGACATCTTCACAAAGCCTTTTGAGAGAGAGTCCTTTTTCCAAATTCGTAGTGAACTCGGAATACTTGACTCCACGTTGATCTAATACATGCATTGCATTTTTTCTTTTAACGATTACTAACTTGAGCGTCGGAGGCGCCTAACTCTTTTTTGCAGGTATCACCCCAAAGACAGGGGGAATTCTCGGGCGCTGGTGATAAACAATCATTTTTCTTAGTCAATAATCGATTTTTCTTAGTCAATAATCGATTATTACTTCTTTATGTTTTCCGATTATTCTGCTTGAAAAATAAAATAATCGATTATACAAATACTACAATCGATTATCTAACAATCTCGGCTTTGCAGGAATTTGGCGATCATATATAAAAGTCGATTATCAATGTTACTAATCGATTATGTTGATGTTCAGTTTTACAGGTGTTAAGCCACTGTGTAACAATAATCGATTATTGAAAACTGCGTAATCGATTTTCTCTTACCGTCTCGGTTTTTCGTTACTGCACTTCCTGAAATAATCGATTATCTCCAAAACAAAATCGATTATTCCCCGAGTCCGTAAAACACTGTACACTGTGTAACAATAATCGATTATCAAATTCCAGTAATCGACTATCAACGGTCAGTTCTTCAAAAATGTTACTGTTTTTGACCGTTTGGCACTACAAATCTGCAGCTTTTGTTCAATAAATGCCCTCAATTCCTCAAATCTATAAATAGGTGCTTCCACCCTTCAAATTCTTCACTCCAACATCACTCCTAGCTCCTAATATTTTCCAAAGTCTTCAAAAATTTCTGCAAAGGCTCTCAAATTTCTTTTTAAATGACGGGCAAGAATTCTAAACGACCTCGTTCCAGCAAACATATTGCCTCCTCTTCCATTGCGCCTCCACCCGTTCACTGCTATAAAGACGGATCTTATTTACGGTTCGACAGTGAAGCCGAACTTATTCGTGTCGTCGAAAAATTTGAAAATCGAGAAATCCTTCCTCCTCGATTCTCCATTGATCGATTCCTTAGCCACATCGCCCCTCCATCGACAGCAAATATCCTCATGCAAAGTCAACTTCATGAATTCATATATCATCAATTCCCTTACATTCACCCTTCTCTTATTCGTGCCTTCTATTCCAATCTCGGGAAGGACGAAGATGGTGAACTTGTCTCGAGCATCAATGGAGTTCCAATTCTTTTAAATGAGGAAAACATGCAAGTCCTCGCTAAACTTCCACGAAATGGGGAAGACATTTCACTTTACACTAGGGAAGAAGGTGCTTTATTTGATGAACAACTCCTTTTCAACCAAATTGGCATTGGCGAATTTATTGCAAGTCCGGAGCATCGTCGCCCAACCATTACGCACATGCTCCCGGAATATCGTCTAATCTTTTATTTCATAACCCGCGTTCTAAAACCGCGCAAATTCAATCATACGACTCTCTCTCATGAGGATTCAAAACTCATGCACGCAATTATCACCGGGGCTCGCATCAATTGGTGCCAGTTCGTCATGACTCACATGTATGATGCAATTGGGGACGATAAGCCACTCCCCTATGCTTTTGTCATAATGGCTTTTTTTCAAGCCTCCGGTATCGGCACCTCCGTCGGTCCTCACAAAAAAGCAACAAAACATTGGGAAATTCAAGAATCTTCATTTCCCAATATCGGTGAACATCCGGCTCCTCCTCCAACTCAAAGACGTCGTCCTCAGGCCCCGTCCGTTGCTTCCCTCCAAACCATTTCTGAGCAACTTGCCTCTTTGTCCACATCCATGACTCGTATTGATAAGAATGTCACTCGATTATCCCACAAACTTCTTGGATATTTTGACCATGTCCACTATCCCTATGCCCAAGTTGCCTTTCCGGAAGAAGTGCCGGATGCCGAGGCGGATGTTAATGTTGAAAATGAATAATATCTTGTCTAGTTTTTTCTTGCTTCCATTATGTCTCATTTGAATAATATTTTGTCTATTTTTCTTGCTTTATTATGTATTTTCAATATTGTTTCCTTAATAAAAGGTTATTTATTTTTGCTAATGTCAAAAGGGGGAAGAATAAGGGCTATGCACACTAATACATATTGGCATAAATTGAGGGGGAACTCATAAATTGAGGGGGAACTCATTCACATATCTATATACTTGTCTTGGATTGTTATTATCAATATTTAATATGCATATCCCGATATTGGTTTGCCATTATCAAAAAGGGGGAAATTGTTGAAACACGTTCTCAAATCGCTAAAACTAAACGTGTGTTCATCTTTGTAGGTTTTGATAAATGACAAACCGAAGCGCATGGAACATTGACATATGCCGAAGTCCAAGCACAAGAGAAACAAAGAACAAGATCAAGTAAAGCAACAAAGATATACATGAGTCATTTTATATTGTGATCTTGATACAACAATAGATTCAAGTCTTGGCTTCTCTCGTAAAATCATTTTCATCAAACCATGCATCTTTGTTTTAAAACAAAATGATTTTCAAACATTTTCATTTTAGCCAAAATGAATTTTAAACATGTCTTTCAAATCTGGACAGAAATAATCGATTATGTTTTTTTAATAATCGATTATGTTAAGACAGTGTAAACCAGAATTTACAAAACAACAAAATAATCGATTATGTCTTTTTGATAATCGATTATGTTAAGACAGTGTAAACCGGAATTTACAAAACAGCAAAATAATCGATTATGCAATATGATAATCAATTATCCTCTTTATTCGAATTATATTAAAAATTCCGCAGAGGTCAATAATCGATTATCCTATATAGCATAATCGATTATTCAGTGACCGTTGCCAAAGTATTTTTAAACGCTGAAAGATAATCGATTATGCACAAGGCAATAATAGATTATGCTAGCATAAAATCAGCGTCTGATTTTTGAACGTTATCAGGTAATCGATTATGCAATTTGAATAATCGATTATTCTAGCTTAAAATCTGCATATGATTTTTGAACGATTTGCAATACAAATCAGATAATCGATTATTCTAGCACAAAATCAGCAATTAGTGATTGGCAATTAAGCAACGGTCTTTGGGTCTTTGAGGACTATAAATACACCTCAAAACCACTCTTTTAAGCACAACAACTGATTACAATTCTTGCTTAAGCTTACATACTTTCATATCAATCATTTCATATTCATTTCATAGTTTTTGAGAGCCAAATTCTTGACGAAGTTGTTGTGTTCTTGAGCGTATTAATTTTACTCATATCTACTCTGTAAGAGAGTCTTGTCTTGAGTACTAAGTGTTTGTATACACATGAAGGGAAGTTCTAATCCCTTGTGGTTTTAAGAAGGAAAGGTTAGTTCCTTCACGTGAAGTCTTGAAGTGTGGTATCTTCGAGCTAGCAACTGTTGAGACTTATGTTCTCAGTTTGTAACGGTTTGTTAAGCACCCGCAAGCTTAACAGAGTTAGTTGAAACTCGAGAGAGTCTCTCGGGAAATTGGACTAACCACACGTTGTGGTGAACCAGTATAAGTTCGGTGTGTTCTCTCCTTACTACTTTATTTACCGCACTTATTTTACTCCTGCAATTTTAATTCCGCAAATTTATCTTGATTTTTATTAAAACGCTATTCACCCCCCCTATAGCGTTAAGCATATATTCTAACAGAGTTGAGTTCGGAGCATTTAAGGTAAGTGTTTGGTCTAAATTTGGTTTGAGGGACTAGGAGTAGAGTCTTAATTGCTAGTTTCTATTTGTCGAGTACGGTGTATAGGCATGGTGACGAGTATCTATACACTGGTGTCAAGCATGACCGTGGGTCCTTACTTGTACTTATTCTGATATTGTTGTGACTCTTCCATGTACATTTGACAATCTTTATGTAATGTGAAGAGTATGAGAAGTAATCATGAATCGTAAACCCTTGGGAGCGTTGACCCGAACAATAAAAGAACTAATGAGTAAGAAATGAAAGAAATAGAAAAAGATTGATTAATCCCTTGCCGGGATGCTTTGAGTATACTGATTATCTCCCTTGCTAGGATGTGAAGGTTAATGTTGTTTCTCCCTTGCGGTGATTTAGTTGTGTTGTTATGTTCCCTTGCCGGGATTCCTTTACTTGTTATTCTTCTCTTGCTCCGTAGTTATGACTGTTGTTCGGATGAGAAAGTATGATATTAGTGGGTCGGCTTGCATGCCGCAATAGTGTTAAATGATACGGATCGAGTTGCGCGCCGCAACAAGGATAAATAATATCTGCACGGATCGGGTTGCACGCTGCAAAAACACTATGAATATGTGGATCGGGTTTCTCTCCACAACAATATTATTTAGTAATTGGATTGGGTTGCATGCCACAACAAAGTATGAGATAAATGTATTATTTCCGTACTTGAGTTTTATTGGCCGATTTACCTTTACTTAGACTCCTTGTTCATAACTGTTGTCCCCTCAGCATGTTTCCCTCTCTTTTTATAAACTACTTATCTCTTGTTTATTTCGCGCAATGTATATTACATATCTGTACATGTTTATCTGGTAGTCTGGTCTAGCATCCTCACTACTTTGCCGGGGTTAGGCCAGGTACTTTCTAGCACATGGGGTCGGTTGTTCTTATGCTACACTTTGTGCATCTATTTGTGCACATATGCAGGAATAGCTTTTGGGCCTCAGCACTAGGATTTGATCGGGAGCTGAACTCAGTCCAGGGACTTTCGAGGTAGCCTAGCTGGCGTCCACCGGCCGAAGTCCCTTTCTCTTTATTAGTTTATTTTCTTTGTATCGAGACAAACACTGATGTATGTCATTCAGACTTTTGTTTTAGTACTCTATAGTAGTTCGTGATAGTGACACCGGACTATGGGTAGAGGTGTATTCAGACTTCCACTTTTTGTTTTTAGTTATATAAGTTTAAATACTTCCGATTTATTTAATTGTTTCATTTTATCTATATTATCGAAGGTTAATTAAAATTATTTAAATGTTGGCTTGCGTAGCTCCTCATAGTAGGCGCCATCACGACTCGTGATGGTGAAAATTTTGGATCGTGACAGACATATAGTAGGAACAAAGAACAAAAAGGATTCACATAAGGGAGAGAGATGCTGAAACCAAGGGAATCTGGGTGAGCAACATCAGACAGATGAATGACACAAAAAACTCAAGGGACTCGAATAGGCCCCGAAGAACTAGGGTTTTTGAAAATTAGTCGAGTTTAGAGGCGATAAACAAGTGAAACAAACAAGCAAATTCAAAATCTCAAATAAACCCCAAAAATTAGGGTTTTAATGCTAATCAGGTTTAAACAAGGTAGATCAAACTAATACAAATAGACAGAATAAGAAACTCAAACAAAATTCCAAAAACAAATTAGGGTTTTCAACATGCTAACTCAAATAGAAAAACAACACAAGCAAAACACATCAAAACATGTCGAGAATTAGAGAAGACATTCAAAATAACTTAACATGAAACCCTAGTTGAAGAATAACGAGTTTTGAAAGCAAAATTAAAGAAACTTTGAGAAAAATGCTTTGCAAGTTCAAACACACATAGATTCGGAGCAAATCTTAAATAAAATCGGAGGAATAGAAACCAAGGTGATGAGAAAGGCTTTGAAAACCGTCGATCGAAGCAGGAGAGTCGAAGGTCAAACTCGAATAGCCATTTGTGGCCGGACAAAGATTGAAGACGATAGGAGAACAGTCATCAAGCAATGTCTTGGTCGAAACCTTTCACGATCTGGTCATAGGACCTCAGTAACTAGCACGTAGAAGCCATGAGAAGCTGGTATAGGCCTCCGATGAGCCTGGGAAGCCATGGATTAGGGTTTCAGTAAGAGGCGACGGCTAGGGTTTGAGGTGAGTTGATGGATAATTGAGAGAAAGAAGGGATTCAAAGGCAGCGTCTCTGAAAGAATGATGTAGGGTTTAGGGTCGTTTGGATTAAAAATGGTAAGAAGCAATGGTGTCCGTTGGTCGAAATGAACAACGATCGGGATTGAAAGGGGTTATGGGCTGGGTCGGTTGAATATGTGTTGGGTCGGATTATTGTGGTAATTGGACTGGGTAATTTGGGCTCAATTTTAGGGTTGAGTTGGGTTAAATTGGGGTGCCAAGCTGGTTGAAATCGAAATACAATCGAGGCTAGATTGTAAATAGCCACATTTTCCATTTTGTTTTACAAAAATAGCAATAACGATTTTAAAAAGAAATTAAAAGTATTGGGTAAAAAAATATTATGTAAATATTAATTTTAAAATATTGGGTAAATTTTGTAATTATAAAATGCTATCAATTACAAAATAGGCATTAATTGTATTTATATGCAATTTAGCTTTAAGAATATTAAATAAATTTGTAATAATTTGAAAAAATTACCTTAATTATATTTTGGGATTAATATGAGGGTTAAATAAGTTATTCATCAAAAATAATAATTTTGAGAATAATTATTGGATTTTATGATATTAAAATAGGCAATAAATTGGTTTAAAAATCATTAAAAATACCCAAACTCTTGGGTGTGCAGATATATGCACATATATGCTATTTTGGATGTATTTTGGGTATAAAAATACCTAGTAAAATCTTGGGTATCAACATGTGTGCCTTGTGAGATTTACATTGACCATCAAAGTTTACAACACTTGTTCAAGCAAAAGGATTTAAACTTGCGCCAGTGAAGATGGCTGGAGTTGCTGAAGGATTATGATATTACTATTCTTTATCACTCGGGGAAAAGGCCAATGTAGTAGACGATGCCTTGAGTCGTCGGGCGGAGAGTTTGGATAGCTTGGTATATTTACCAGCTTCAGAGAGGCCTTTGGCGATGTATGTTCAGGCCTTAGCTAGCCAGTTTGTGAGATTGGATCTTTCCGAGCCCAGTCAAGTTCTAGCCTATGTGGTTTCCCGGTATTCATTGTCGATCGTATCAGGGAGTGGCAGTATGATGACCTTCATTTACTTGTCCTTAGGGAGACAGTTCAGCACGACGATGCCAAAGATGTGACCATTGGAGATGATGGGGTATTGAGGATGCAAGGTCGGATTTGTGTGCCCAATGTTGATGGGCTTCGGGAGTTGATTTTAGTAGAGGCTCATAGTTCGCGGTATTCCATTCATCCGAGTGCTGCAAAGATGTATCAGGACTTGAGACAACGCTATTGGTGGAGGCGGATGAAGAAGGATATAGTTGGATAAGTAGCTAGATGCCTCAACTGTCAACAGGTGAAGTACGAGCATCAGAGACCGGGTATGTTCCTTCAGCAGATAGAGATTCTGAAGTGGAAATGGGAAAGGGTCACAATAGATTTTATTGTTAATCTCCCTCGGACTGCGAAGATGTTCGATTCCATTTCGGTGATTATGGATCGGCTGACCAAGTCCATTCATTTTATCCCTGTGTGTATTGGCAGATATTTATATTTGAGAGATGGTTCGTCTGCATGGCATTCCAGTTTTTGTTATTTCGTACAAAGGTACTCAGTTCACATCACGGTTCTCGAGATCCGTTTAGAAAAAGTTGGGTACTCAGGTAACATTGAGAACATCATTTCACCCCTAGACCGATGGACAGTTCGAGCGCAATATTCAGATTCTTAAGGTTATGCTTCGTCTATGTGTGATTGAGTTTGGAGGGTCTTGGGATTAGTTCTTTCCATTGGCGGAGTTTGCTTAAAACAACAGTTATCAGTCCAACATTCAGATGACGCCGTATAAGGCTTTATATGGTAGGATATGCAGGTCTCTGGTGGGTTGGTTTGAGCCAGGTGAGCCCAGGCTATTGGGCACAGAGTTGGTTCAGGGTGCATTGGAGAAGGTTAAGGTGATTCAGGATAGACTCCGTACATCCCAGTCCAGGCAGAAGAGTTACGCATACTGGAAGGTTCGTGATGTTTCATATATGGTTGGTGAGCGGGTTCTACTCTGGGTTTCGCCTATGAAAGGCATCATGAGGTTTGGAAAAAAAGGAATATTTAGTCCTAGTTTATTGGCCCTTTTGAGATTTTGAGGCGAGTTTAGGGGGTTATTTATGAGCTTGTCTTACTTGCCAGTTTGGCCGGGGTTCATCAGGTATTGCATGTTTCCATGCTCCGAAGGTATCACGGTGATCCGTCGCACGTGTTAGATTTCAATTCAGTCCAGTTGGACAGTTGGACAAGGATCTATCCTATGTTGAGGAGCTAAAGGCTATATTGGACAGGCATGTTAGAAAGTTGAGTCAAAGAACATTGCTATAGTAAAGGTTTAGTGGCGGGGTCAGCCGGCCGAGGAGGCGACTTAGGAGACCGAGCGGGATATGTGCAGCTGATATCCTCATCTTTTCACTACTTCAGGTATGTTCTCTATGCTCTTTCGAGGACAAACGAATGTTTAACTTCTCCCCCTAAGTCCATTTCTTCTATTTTGGTTTGTCGGGACGTTCGGGTTTCGGAGAGTTTTGGGACAGTTAGTCCCTAAATGAGAGCTTAAGTGTTGAAAATGCTTTATAGTTGGAACAATGTAAAGAAGACCTCGGAATGGAAATTTGATGGTTCTGTTAGCTCTGTTAGGTGATTTCAGGGTTGGGAGCATGTTCAGAATTTATTTTGAAAGTCCTTAGTTCATTTACGCTTGAAATTCCAAAGTTTGAATTTATGAATTTTCCGGTTCGATATTTGGTTTTTGATCCGAGGGTTGGAATGGAATTTTAGAAGTTGCAGTAGCTTCGTCATGTCATTTGGGATGTGTTCAAAATTTTAGGTCATTCACATGTTTTTTGGTTAGGTTTTTTATGGAAAACGTGTTTTGATAAAAGTTGAAGTACTTAGGCTTAAATCATTGATTAATTCGAGTTTCTAGTGTTATTTTAGGTGTTTTAAAGATCGATACAAGTTTGAATAGGGTATTAGGTGTTACTGGTGCTTTTGGTTGAAGTTTTGGGGGATTTCGGGATGATTTCGGATGGTTGACGGGAAGATTGAAGAAGTGTTGCAGTAGCTGAAGTTTTTCTCTTCACGTATTTTTGCTTTTGCGACTTGGGAATCGCAGAAGCGGAGCCGCATAAGCGGCTAAAAGGCCGCAGAAGCGGTTTGTGGCCGTTCCTCTAGATACCGCATAAGCGGTCTAATTCTTGCAGAAGCGAAATCGAAGAATCAGTTATTGGTCCGAAGAAGCGGAAGTTGGATCTTTGGTGGAAGTCTCAGAAATGGCTTACGTTTAGCATAAGCAGGACCGTAGAAGCAGAAACCATAGTGGAGATATACTAAATTCGAGGGCTTAGTTTCAAAAGTTGAAAAGATCAATTTGGAGCTGGGGGGAGGGCGATTCTGAGTGAGTTTTGAAGAGAAGATCATTGGGTAACATTTTCTTAAACCTTTTTAGTTATTTTCCATCAATATATAGTTAAATCCATCATTTAAATTCAAATTGAGGATCAAAATTGGGGAAAATTGGAAGAAACTTCTTAGGCTAAAATTCTGAGTTTTGAGCGGGTTTTTGACATCCGATTTAGGAGATTTTTATATGATTAGACTCATGAGAGTACGAGGGTTCTGGAAATGTAAAATTTATTCAATTCCGAGACGTTGGCCTGAAGGGCATTTTGGTTATTTTACCTAATTTGACATCTTATCTTTGATTTAAATAGTAGAATCAATTGCTTAAGATGTTATTTATGATATGTACTTGAATTTAATAAATTTAGGCTATTTGGAATACTCGTGGCACAAGCGTGATATCGAGTTGAGTTTTGGAGACGATTCGAGGTAAGCGGCTAGTCTAACCTTGTGTAGGGGACCTTTCCCCTTAGGATATGATATTTGGTAATTGAGTGCCTTGCACGTGACGTGACGAGCATGTACTTGAGCTAATTGTTGAAAATTGGATTTTTAATTAAGATATTGAGACTGAGCTTCTTTCATGTTTGCTTTATTTTACTCTCAATTATAACTTGTGCAAAATTGTAAAGCATGTTTAGTTGATTTAAACTTCCCTACTTGTTCCATTGATTGTACTACGTGAAGTATGTTAGGGTAGTACTATCTGTTGCTCGTCTTTTGTACTTCATTTCTTAATATTTTCTGGTTGTAGTTTCGTATTTAAATTGGGAGTACGGATGTGGGATTCCGGTAGCTCCCCCTTGATTGTTTTCTTTTTGGGACTATGGATTAGATTCCCAGTAGATCCCCCTGCACTTTTACTTTGGGACTATGGGTTAGACTCCCGGTAGATCCACCTACACATTCATAGTTGGACTACAGGACGGTATCCTGGGAGATCCTCATTGGGTAAATTGATATTGAGCGGTACATTTATGTGTTCACTCTGTTCATCGCTTAATTATTATTGCCTTGTAAATTTTTTCTCATTTCACTATTGTTCACATTATTCCATCTATTTTCGTATTGTACATACTTATTATTATATTTTATCTCAATAGGGCCCTGACCTTCCTCGTCACTACCTAATCGAGGTTAGGCATGGCACTTACTGAGTACCATTGTGGTGTACTCACGCTTCTTCGGTGCATGTTTTTCATGTGCAGATCCAGGTACCTCCACTTAGGCACATTATTCGTGAGGCAGGGAGAGCTACAGAGACTTCGAGGTAGATCTTCCACGTCCACAGAGCGAAGAGTTTCCTTCTTCATTCTATCTTTAGTATTTAAATTTCTTTTCCTTCAGTTGTTTAGACATTCTGGAGTTAGAGCAATATATTACGGTTCCATTATCCTGTGTTTCCCGTGAGTTTCTTAGTTTTGGGATATTACTATGGATATTGTGATGCTGAGTTGTATATGCCGAGCAGCATTTATGTACAGTTTTCTCTTAGTTGTTGATTTTAAATTCTTTACTTCCGTAAGTTATTTTATTCCGCATTGGTAGGCTTACCTAGTCGTAGGGACTAGTTGCCATCACGGCATGTTCATGGAGGGCGAACTAGGGTCGTGACAATAACACTGAGGTAGTGGCTCAAAAATAGCCCCAGGACGTAACAAATGATACGACCTTATGGGAGGTCCAGGTGCATGAAAATAATGAGAATAAAGATATATCAATAAGTTATGTCTCAACCGGGAAAAGATGGAACTGAAATAATACTGTTATCGATAACATTTTTGCTTATAATGTTGATGTTGAAATAATTCAACAAGATGAGGATCTTCAACCAAAATTTGTCGATTAATGTAGACAAAGAAATGATTGGCCAAAATGGAAAGATGCTATCCAGGCAGAGTTAACTTCATTTGGAAAACGTGAAATCTTCGGACCCATAGTTCGAACATCTGAAGGCATAAAGCCAGTAGGGTATAAATGGAATTTTGAGAAAATGAAATCATAAAAATGAAGTCGTTAGATATAAAAGCGCGACTTATGGCACAAGGGTTTTCCCAAAGGCCTGGAATTGATTATATGGTGACATATTCTCCTGTAGTGAATGTTATCACCTTCAAGTATCTCATAAATATGGAAGTGCAAGAAAAACTTGATATACATCTAATAGATGTTGTTACAGCCTATTTGTATGAATCATTAGACAGTGAAATTTTTATGAAAATACCTGAGCGATTCAAAGTGCCAGAAGCATATAAAAATTTTCGAGAAACTTGTTCAATAAAGCTTCGGAAATCTTTATATAGATTGAATTGATCAAGTTGTAAGTGGTACAATCGCCTGAGTGAATACCTGTTGAAATAAGGGTACAAGAATTATCCAATTTGTCGTTGTGTCTTTATAAAAAGGTCTGGATCTGAATTTGTTATAATCGTCGTGTATGTTGATGATTTAAATATCATTGAAACTCCTGGGAAGCTTCCAAAAAATAGTAGACTGTTTGAAGAAAGAATTTGAAATGAAAGATCATTAATGTATCTTAGTGAATTTGGGGCATTAATGTATCTTGCCAATAATTCCCGACCAGATATAGCTTTCCAAGTAAGCTTATTGGCAAGATTTAGTTCTTTGCCAATACAAAGACACTGGAATGGTATTAAACATATATTCAAATACCTCCAAGGGACCATTGATATGAGTTTATTTTATTCAAATAAATCAAAGCCATCATTGAATGGTTATGCAAATGCAAGATATTTGTCTGATCCACAAATAAGTCGATCTCAGACATGCTATTTTTTTAAAAGTGGAGGTACATCAATATCATGGCATTCGACAAAACAAACTATTGTTTCTACTTCTTCAAATCATGCAGAGATAATAGCCATTCACGAAGCAAGTCGAGAATGCGTTTGGTTGGGATCGGTAACTCAACACATTCAGCAAACATGTGGTCTTTCTTCGAAAGATAATATTCCAACAATATTGTATACAGACAATATTGCATGCATAGCTCAATAAAAACGAGGATATATCAAAGGAGATAGAACAAAATGCTTTTCACCGAAATTCTTTTTTACTCATGATCTTCGGAAGAATGGTGAAATAGATGTACAACATGTTCGTTCAAGTGATAATTTGGCTGATATGTTCATTAAGGCATTACCAACATCAATATATGAAAAGCTAATAAATAAGATTGGAATGCACCGTCTTCGAGACATTAAGTGATTTTTCATTAGGGGAGTAACTACACGCTGCAATCTTTTCTTTAACCAAGGTTTTGTCCCCCTGGGTTTTCCTGGTAAGATTTTTAATAAGGCATCAAGCAATATATATTATAAATAACTATGTACAACCTAATATTTTTTTTCTTAACGAGGCACAATATCTTACATGGATATCCACGGGAGACTGTTATAAATAGTTTGTACATTGGATGCTACATTGGATTCCCATGTTGTAAATAGATTAAAGATTAAATCTCCTATTTTATGTCCATCATCTTTACTTTTTATGCTTATAAAAGGCTATGTAATTGCAATGGAAATATACACCAAAGTGAAAGAAGAAATATTGTCCTTTCTTTCTATCTCTTCTTATTCGTCTCTTCATAAATGTTTTAGCAATCATCACCTCTTGCCGTAACTTTTGGGATTAAACTGTGCGCAAGGTCCATTTTTATCATGATATTAGGTTTTTTCAAATTTTGTTTACCACAAAAATGGTAATAACAATTAAATTTGTTGATGGGACTCTAACTACGTGATCTATTTTTATGCTCGTTTTTTAAGCAGTTGATGCTAAGTATATGTTATTTAGAGACAAAATAAAGATAAGGAAAGGGCTATAATCAAACCGATAGGTCAGCTTTTAAGGCCTCAAATTTGTCGAATCGGAGCCTCGAGGTCGATCATGGGACTCAGCTACGAGCTACCGAGGGTAATCAGGGTAGGGCTAACAATTATAAAATAATCAACAAACGCTCTTTATGGCTAATAATAAGTAATAAATGATGAACGCGTGTGAAGATAATAAATGAAAACAATAATATCAAGAGTGTATATGAGAGAGCAAAGAGAATTTTCTTCTATATTTCTTATGGAGCAGCCAGAGCAACACGGAGTTTACAAAATATTAAGGACCCCCTTTATATAGGAGGGAAATTCCAACATAGTACAAAAGCATTAATTACAAAAAAGGGGGGATGTGACAACTAGATGGCACCAGATTTTGCCAGTACTAGCTGCATGCCTAGGGAACACCCCATTCCCATCATGACCACGACCAACTCTAGCGTTAGGTCGGGCACTAACGAACCTCGAGGGTGGGAGCTCGACCACATCCTCGCAGCCTTGAGGTCTCGAGATGATTACTGAAATGCCTTAATGACGATAAATTGGACCCTCCAATTTCACTGTATACAAATTTATCGTTTACTCGATGTTTGATCTCCATCTTATATTGTCCATGCTTCCAATTCTGAGTGTTCGACGGGTGCTGTATTCCCACATTGACTATGAAAAGGGTTATTGGTCTCTTCATATGGTCTTAAGTATCTTTCACCTATTGAGCTAGCTTTTACCATTGAATTATATTCAATGTCTATTACTTAAAGATTTTCTTATTTTTAATAAGTGCATTTTATTTCGTAAATGATAATTTAATTCATGAACTAAATTTCTTCCATATCCGTCACATTTGCATCAAATAAACTATTGAAAATGATACAATTTTAATTTTTCGTCTTCATTTCTATTATGTGCCAAAAATATGCACGAACTAGTAGTTAACATAAGCTTCAATTGTCACTTTTTCTGTATCAAGAGTTTTGTCAAGTCAGTATAAGTTTTATCTTTATTTTTTTCCTCATTGGGGGGGGGGGGGAGGGGGAGGGGGAGGGGGAGGGGGGAGGGGTGTGAGGTCCAGCCCCATATGTGAAGAAGTATCTTTTTTACTCCTTTTGTTAAGCCAGCAAAATCAAGAAAAGATTTGGTCGGCTGACTTAAAAATTGGGCGGATGATTTTTGCAGTAGAGATGATGTCACTGCATACATCAACATAGGTATTCAAAAACTATAAATAGGTGCCTTTATCTTCATTGTAATATACACCAACAAAGAGAGAAAAGAGAGAGCAAGGTATTTCATAAACTATAAAAAAATAATTTATGAAGAAAAATAGAGTGTGAGAGATATCGTAGTGAGGTGAAAAAAGCAAAAGAGTGTTTACTTATTTTAAGGGTGTAGTGATCTTATGAGTATTTTTACTCATTACTATACAGTGTAAAATTTCTCGCTATAGTGATATGAGTTTCTCTTCTTGGCCGTGGTTTTTTCCCTATTCAGAAGGGTATCCACGTAAAATCTTAGTGCCATTATTGCTGCATTTCTATTCTTGCTGATTTAACCATAACTTAGTATTTTGCGTTTATGATTAATACCGTGAATACTATTTTTACGGGGTTTATTCCAATCAAATGGTATCATAGTCAAGGTTCTATCTAAGTATGCTATGTGGTTCCAAGACAGTCTAAACTTCCACATCATAAAAGAATTACTTTCGTCTCCTAATAAATAGTATTTGTATTTATGATAAACGAGGGAAGCCAATACTAGTAGAATGGTTACTTTGAATGGCACAAATTATACCATTTGGAAGGGAAAAATGGAAGATTTGCTCTATCAAGAATTTTCATCAATCGTCTTCACCAGTATAAAGCGTGATAATGAATCAGATGAAGGATGGAGTTTGTTACACAGGCAGGTTTGCGGCTTTATTAGACAGTGGGTTGACGATAATGTTTTAAACCATATTTCTGGGGAGACACATGCTCGAACCCTTTGGGAGCACCTTGAATGTTTGTATGCTCAGAAAACTGAAAACAACAAGATGTTTCTGATAAAACAAATGTTGGGTTTAAAATACCATGATGGTTCCACGATGACAGATTATCTGAATAATTTTCAAGGGATCATGAACCAGTTATTTGCTATGGGCATTCAATTTGATGAAGAATTCAAGGCTTGTTTCTACATTGTTCCCTACCAGATTCTTGGAAAATTCTTAGAACTTCATTATCAAATTCTGCTCCGGATGGCTAATCTCTATGGATCTTTCCAAGACCAGCCTTTTAAATAAAGAGATGAGAAGAAATCTCGGGGTTCCTCCTCATCAGATGTCTTGATGACTGACTCTAGAAGGAGGAGCAAGAATCGGGGTTCTCAAAATGGAGAACATAATAGAAGCAAATCCAGAAGCAAACTTAACTATATTGAGTGCTATCATTGCGGGAAGAAAGGGCACACTAAGAATTTTTGTCGGATTTCGAATAAGGAGAATATAGACAAGGAAGATTAAAAAGAAGATGGCAATCATGTGGCCACCGTCACTACAGAAGATCTTGTTACAGTCCTTGATACATATATGAAAAAATATTGCTTGTGATGAGTCAAGATGGGTTGTGGAGTGCAGTGTTGCATCTCATGTGACATCAAGAAAGGAATTTTTCTCATCCTATACTCAGGTGAGTATGAAACCTTGAGTATGGGTAATGACACTATATCTAGGGTGGCTGGTTGTTGATACCCAATTTTTCCCTAGGTATTTTTGTACCCAAAGTACTTTCAAAATAGCTTGTAAATGCATATATAAGCATCCACAAGAGGTTTGGTATTTTTTTATAAATTTTCAAGCATTTTAAAACCAGTTTATAACTTATTTTGTACTGTAAAATCCAATATTTAGTGTCAAATCTTGTTATTTTAATAAATAAATTATTTTATTCTCCCATTTACATAAAAATATAATTTATGTAATTTTTACAGGATTTTACGAGTTCATTAGGTATTTTTAAATTAAAATCGCATTAAATTGTAATTTTAGCATATTTATCAATTTAATGAGTATTTCAAGTAAATAATCACTCCTGGTATTTTTAAATTAATTTCCACACGTTTTTATTACCTTAGTGATTTTATTATATTTTTATAAAATTATTTACTATTTTTATGAAATTAAATTTGGGAAAATTAGCTATTTAAAATATAGCCCTTAGTCTTTCAATTGTAACCCCAATTTGTAAATCCAATTAATTGCAATTAAATAACTCAATTTACCAATCCATTTGACCCAGACCCGTTCGAATTAACCCGACCCATTCCCCCCTTTGTGATCCTGGCCGTTGATCTCATAGATCAATGGCCCACGTTATTTCTTACCAAATTAAACCCACCAAACCCCTAACCCTATCTTCATTCTTACCAAGCCACCGCCATTCACTCCCAAATGCTCTCTAGGGTCTCTGAGAATCCTAGTCTTCTCCGGTCCTCTTCACCGGCGTTAATGGCCATCCAGGACCTGAACTTCCATGTTCATCTACGCATTACCTTTCCTGGACTTTGGGTTCAAAGATCGGGGTTTTGTATCGAGGGTAACTGGACCAGAGGTCCTTTAATGGAGTTTCACGGCTGTTCTCTGGAAAGCCTTTGAAGCCTTGGGTCCTTGCAAAGCTCCGATGAGCCATTCAGGCTTTTCTCGCCATTTCTGAAGCTTCCTTTGAAAACCCTAATGATTCGAGGTTCTTCCTTTCATTTTTTTCTGTGTAATCCTACAATCTTCTTTGAGTACTAGTTGTTTTCTGAAACCTTTAAAGTGTCTCTCACCTCTTTCTTCACTTAGTCGTGATTTCAAAAACTGTTCGTTTTTAAAAGCTATGGTTTTCTATGAGTTATCTGATTTCATTGATATTGTTGTTTATTCTTGCTACTGGGTGTTCTACTCCATGATTTTTACATTTTTTATTGTAGCTCTAAAGTGTTTTGTCTCACCGATTACTTTTCTAGGGTTTTTTGGTTAATCGTTCTATGCTTTCTTTCTAGTGTTCTGCTCTTGTTCGTCTTTGTCCATGATATTCCTTGCGTTCTAACATGTAGTGGGAACCCTAATCTTTAAGGGTATTCTCCATTCCTTTTTCTCTGTGAAACCCTAGCCGGCCCTGCTTGCTTCTTGTGTTTGCTAAACGTCTACTCTATTATTTGCCAGTCTCTCGTATATGCAAAACTTATGCATCTTTTTATAGTACTGCTTTTCCCCTTTCCCTGAAACCCTAAATTGATCTTGTACAACTGTTTGATTCTCTAATTGCTCCTTGTTTCTTGACTAATTTCAAACGATCAATATCTTGACTCCTTGATTTCTTAGGTGATTACTTGCCTTATATGCCCTACACATGTGATTTTCAAATTTCTTATGTGTATTTACCCTATATTCTGTGATTAATACTATATTTCCTTTTCAAAATTAGACCTGAGCTTATTTATTTTTTCCATATGGTTCCTTAATTGAAGGGGTTCCCTTACCTTAATTGATACTGATTGATTTTCTGAATATTTTCTCGCCTTACTGTTGCTTCTCTTTCAACTATATATAGGCCCTCTCTTTTCTCACTTAACACAACTGATACTCGAGTTGTCTCTACCCTTACTCACTAAAAACTCTCTTCTCTTCTCCCTTCATTCTCTGTTACTTGCTCTCTTGCTAGGGATTTGCCGGCTGTAAGCCAAGGCTAATTAGAAGGATTTTCTTTGTTTTGCTACTCAAACTTGCACTGTTAGTCTCCTAACTTCATTTATTAACTTTCAAGTATCTATTTTCTCTCCCCTCTTCTTTGCCTGTTATGTTATTTATATTAAACTTGCATGATCAATCCCTTCCCCTTGCCCCTTTGTCTGCCTGTTTGTTTCAGTAATTCATTTGAGTGTCAGCATGTCAATTTACTTTCCCCCTTTCCTCAATTTGTCATGATACCTCACCTATTTTATATACTTCAGTTTAGTATCATGATAATCCCCCTTCCCCTTGTCCCCTTATCTGTTTATGCTCAGGATGGTCCTGAACCATGACCCTTATCGTGTATACCTTTAGTTCAAACTACAACATGTTAATCCCTGATTCCTCTTTCCCTTTGGGTTCTTACATTTAATTTTTTATTAAGTCCAACATGTTTAATACTTTCCTTTGATTGTGCACTATTATGCTTCAATTTAAGCTTGTCTGCTGAGTGCTTTTATATGATTTCCTTGCTCCTTCTTTGTATGTAAGTTGTTCTGGACAAGGGTGGTACCCTATTCCCATTTATAGTCTAGAACTAAGGCTGTCAATATCCTTTACTCAAAGAAATCCCATCCCCCATCCCCTATCTTATGTGTTTGAGCTTTGATACAGGCCTGTTGGTGCCCTAATATACAGGCCCTAGTCTGACTTGTTTTCAAGTCCGCGCTTGTTGCACCGTGCAAGAGTTTAGGGGTGTGCCAGTCTCACTTTATGGCTAGGTATGACCACCTCTCGTATTAGTTTTCCTCCAATTCCTCACTTTTACATTTACTCTTAGTTCTTTAAGTTCCACCCCTCTCTGGTGAAGTATGCTTAGGGGACCCTTGAGTCTCCTCTGAATTCTGACGCCTTAGGGTTGGTAATTCAACAGTTGCGCTATTCACATTAGAGTGTAAGCAATGCCTGGGTTACATTGAAAGCCCTTGAAACTTTGTAACACTCTAAAAAGAGAAAAGCCTCGGATCTTGGGAGCTCGGATTTGGTAAAAGGCATACGTTGGACATTAAAGTTATTTTGCACTTCTTTGGGTCTGTTGTAGTATTGATGTATTTAATTCTCTAATGTTATTTTCTTGTCAAAACTTTTGTAAGTAACTTGTAATAAAAGAACTTGGGGAATCTAGTGAAAGGGAATATGAGAGGGGTTTACTTCTTGCATTATCTCATATAGATACTATGTTTATAGGGTTTTCTCTATTGCAGCAACATCATACAGAAAACATGCCTATAAGAATTTGCTATTGTATTCACATCATATAGAAATCATGACTATAGGCTTATTTATCTTCACATCAGTAGAAACCATGTCTTAGATCTTTTATTTTATCCATGCATACTGTTACCATGCCTATTTTATGCTGTTGCATCAATCATATAGAAACCATGTCTATAGGCTTCCGTTGCATCAATTTTATATAGGAACCATGTCATTAGGCTTGCATCTTATAATCTTACCTAGATATTATGCATGTAGGAACTATATAAACGCTACGCAAAACAGTAGGACGTCCAATTGTATAAAAGCAGCAACTAAAGGGTTATCAAGTAAGTTTAAGTCCAGAGTCTTCTAATGTTTTCCAATGATCCAGTTTTCAATTTATCCTAAATTGGCTTATCTCAAACGAGCCTAGGTCTGCCCTTTTCATAATGTCAAGAACCTACAAGCTGTTTTCTATAAGAAATCTGTGTCTGTTTGCTTAAGTTCAAGTGTTTAAGGTATTTCAAAACTTTTTAAAGATCTTGTGAACTACTATTCTTACAGCTCCCTTTACATAAACTCATGTGACTAATTTACAGCCTTGCAGTTTTAAATCTTTAAACAGATTTCTATTTGAAGCTTGCGTTTTCTTTTTTAAAAACCGTCTGCAACTTTAAATCTTTCCTAAACAGACCTTCGTCTGAAGTTAATGTTTTCTAAAAGTTCTGCTGGTTTCCTAAAAGTTCTATCAACTCCTAAAACGGATCCGCAGCAGATTTTCTATTTAATTTTCATATGTAAAACTATTCTGCCTACCCTTCTAGCCTCATTTAAAGACCAAATCAGTAATTGAAGTCGTGCTAAACTACTTGTTTTATGTTACGGGGTTTACTTGAGCCTTTAATCGTTTATTTGTATCCCTCCTATCTGCTACTTGTTTTTTTACTGTCGCTCTAGCATTTTTACCTTTGAATACTCCATATATGTATCCTACTTCCTTCTCCCCCTTTCTTAGGATTAGAAGTCCTAATGCCCCAGGACTAACAGGTTGGGACAAGAATTAGCATGCGATAACTAAACGATATCAACGCGTTTTAATACCTTAACGGGGTGGGAGGGTAGAATATGGAGATAATGGCGATGCGATAATACCATAAAGCGATCCCTCTTTGAGAATATGTGCGGGATATTGTATCAAATGATCCATAGTATAGTTAAACCTAGGACCCCTATTTCTCTTATGTGCTTTATTTAAATGCTTTCTTAATGCTTTTCAAACTAACCCTCTCTCTTATTTCAAACTTATGTCCTCCCTTTTATATAAAGATTTCAAATTGTGGGAATGTCTTATATGTGAACCTTATTTTCTTAATTGCGTCATCTCTATATGAAGTCACAATTAGCACGGCCGGGAACCACATTTGTGGATCTTGAGGGGTGCCTAACACCTTCCCCTCGAGATAATTCAAGCCCTTACCCAACTCTGGTTTTTTCTCTCCAAAACACTCTCTTCATCTTAATGTGTCCTAATGCATTATAATCATTAGGTGGCGACTCTTCCATTCGTAAGCCAATTCCCAAAAGGGAATGAGATTTATTTTTTCCATAATATCGTAAAACCCGATTTTGCTTTTGAAAAAGGGGGCGTCGACACTGGTGTTGGAAATATTCGTTTGGAAACTAGTATTGGAACTAAAGTAGTTTTAAACAATGTAAAGCATGCACCTGATGTTTGTTTGCACTTGATCTCTGTTTTTATTTTGGATGAGGAGGGATTTATCAATATCAATGGTGCTGGACAGTGGAAGCTCATTAAGGTCTCTATGATTGTGGCTCATGGGAAAAAACGTCATGGTCTATACTGGACTACGGCCTCTACCTGTATTGATATGGTGAATGCCGTTGAGAGCCATAACTATTCAACGTTATGGCATAAGAGGCTTAGCCACATTAGCGAGAAAGGACTAAATGTTCTGGCCAAGAAGAAATCGTTGTCGAATTTTGACAGTGCAAAATTAGAAAAATGTGAGTACTTCTTGGCTGGAAAAAAAGAAGAGTTTCTTTCCAATCTCATTCTCCTTCAAGAAAGACGGAGTTACTTGAGTTGGTGCATTCAGACTTATGTGGTCCAATGAAGACAAGGACTTTGGGTGGTGCACTTTATTTTGCTACCTTTATTGATGATTGTTCAAGGAAACTTTGGCTCTACATCTTGAAGACTAAAGACCAAGCGTTGGGTGTCTTTAAGCAGTTTTAGGCATCAGTTGAAAGAGAAACTAGAAAGAAGCTGAAGTGTATTTGTACTGATAACGGTGATGAATATTGTGGACTGTTTGACGAATATTGCAAGCAATAGGGTATCAGACACCAGAAGACTCCTCAGCTTAATGTTTTAGCAAAAAAGATGAACAAGACCTTGATGGAAAGAGTCGGATGTTTGCTTTCTGAAGGAAAGTTGCCGAATACCTTTTGGGGTGAGGCTTTATTGACCGTCGCACATGTTATTAATCTATCCCTTGCAGTTTCTTTGCAAAGTAATGTTCTAAACAGAGTTTGGTATGGCAAGGATGTTTCATATGACCACTTGAAAGTGTTTGGTTGCAAAGCTTTTGTACATGTTCCTAAAGATTAGAGGTCAAAATTAATTGCCAAGACAAGGCAGTGCATCTTTATTGGTTATGGCCTTGATGAGTTTGGTTACAGGCTATATGATCCAATTGAGAAGAAGGTTGTGAGAAGCCGTGATGTTATCTTCATAAAGGATCAAACCATTGGAGATATTAATAAAGCGGAGAAGCTAAATCATTCAAGTTCTGAAGGTTTAGTTAATCTTGATCAAGTTGCTTATACAAATGCGAAAGATGTTGGTGGGCTCAACGATGATGGTGATGCTCAGAATCATATTCCAGATCATATTGATGGTGATGGTGATAACAATGCTATTGTTTATGAGGTAGATTCTCCTACTCACGAAGCTGTGGAAGAGTTAGATATTTCACTTAGGAGGTCTTCTCGACATCGTACACTCCCGCTTTTCACCCAATAAGTATGTATTACTTACTGATTGGGGAGAACCTAAATATTTTGCGGAGGCCATAGAAGATGGGCACAAGGATCAATGGATTGAAGCCATAGATGAGATAAAATCTCTGCATGAGAACCATATCTATGAGTTGGTGAAAAACAAGTGGGTGTTCAAAGTTAAAGCTAAGAACATAGTTTCTAGCCCACATACAAAGCTATATTGGTTGTCTAGGGATTTGGTCAAAGGAAAGGCATTGATTTTGATGAAATATTTTCTCCAGTTGTGAAAATGTCCTCCATTCGAAAAGTTCTTGGTTTGACTGCTAGTCTTGATTTGGAGATTGAGCAGACGGATGTGAAGACTGCTTTTCTTCATGGTGCCTTAGAAGAGGAGATTTATTTGGAACAACCTGAGGGCTTCAATGTAAAAGGTAAAGAAAATCTTGTATGCAAACTTAAGAAGAGTCTATATGGATTGAAATAAGATCCCAGACAGTGGTACAAGAAGTTTGAGTCTATTATGGGGGAGCAAGGCTATAAGAAGATTTCTTCAGATCATTATGTGTTTGTACACAGATTTTCTGACGATGACTTTATCATTCTCTTGCTATATATGGATGATATGTTGATTGTGGGCAGGAATGCTTCCAAGATTGACGAGTAAAAGAAACAATTGAATACGTCTTTTGCAATGAAAGACTTTGATCATGCTAAGCAGATTTTGGGCATGAGAATTACTCGTTCGAGAAACGAAAGAGCTTTACTTGTCACAGAACAAGTACATATATCATGTACGGGAGCGCTTCAATATATAAAGTGCTAAGCTGGTTCGCACACCCCTTCCCGGTCATCTGAAGTTGAGCAAGAAGATGTGTGTAACAACAATGGAGGAAAAAGAGAGAATGGAAAAAATTCCTTATTCCTCTACCGTCAGAAGTTTGATGAATGCAATGGTATGTACTAAGCCAGATATTGCTCATGCAGTCGATGTCGTCAGCAGATTTCTCGAAAATATAAGAAAAGAGCATTAGGAAGCTGTAAAGTGGATCCTAATGTATCTAAGAGGAAGCTCACATGAATGCTTATGTTTTGGAGGATCAAATCCAATTTTGAAGGGCTATACAGATTCTGATATGGCAGGTGACCTTGAAAACACAAAATCCACTACTGGATATTTGTTTACTTTTTCAGGGGGAGCTATATCATGACAGTCCAAGTTGTAGAAGTGTGTAGCACTGCCTACAACCGAAGCAGAGTATATTGTGGCTACTGAAGCTGGCAAAGAGATGATATGGCTCAAAGATTTTTTCAAGAACTCGGATTGCGACAGATGGAGTATGTTTTCTATTATGACAGTCAGAGTGAAATAGACCAAAGAAAAAACTCCATGTACCATGCGAGAACAAAGCATATACATGCGAGATATCATTGGATTCATGAGAAGTAGAGAACAAATATTTATAGGTCAAAAAGATTCACACGAGTGAAAATCATGCTGATATGTTAACCAAGGTGGTACCAAGAGACAAGTTTGAGCTTTGTAAAGAACTTGTCGGCATGCGCTCAAACTAGAATCTCCAGTGTTACATTCTTTAGGTGAATATGACTGGACGGGGAGTTTGTGGGGTCGAGGCCCATATGTGAAAAAGTCTCTTATTTCCTCCTTTTGTCAAGCCAGCCAAATCAAGAAAAGATTTGGGCGGTTGACTTAAAAATTGGGCGGATGACTTTTGCAGCAGAGCTGATGTCACTAAATACATTAACATAGGTATTCTGCAACTATCAACTATAAATATGTGCCTCTACCTTTATTGTAATATACACCAACAAACAGAAAAGAGAGAGCAACGTATTGCATAAATCGTAAAAAAATAGTTTATGAAGAAAAATAGAGTGTGAGAGATATTGTGGTGAGGTGATAGAAGCAAAAGAGTGTTTACTTCTTTTGAGGGTGTAGTGGTCTTAGGAGTATTTTCACTCGTTACTAGACAATGTAAAATTCCTCGCTATAGTGATATCAGTTGCTCTTTTTGACCGTGGCTTTTCCTTTTCCACGTAAAATCTTGGTATTATTATTGCTGTATTTTTATTCTTGCTGATTTAACATAACTTAGTGTTCTACATTTATCACTAATACTGCAAATACTACTTTTACCGACTTTATTCCCAAAGGGTATCGAAACCTCCGCTATTGTTGGAACTATGCTAGTGATAGTTTAGATGTCAAACATTTTCCACTATGAAGTTTTTAAAGCAAGGGTACAATTGTGTAGTTGCAACAAATAGTAATATTACCAAAGCTGTGCCCTCAAAATCTAGAGTCCATTTGACAATATTTTTTTTTTACCTGAAAAGTTGGGTGCTTATTTGCCTATTTCTGTCTTATTTCCTGAAAAGACAATCACTTCTCATACTAATTAAAACACCTTTTTTTAAATTTTCGTACTTAAACATTTGAGAAAACGAAGATGAAGTCGTTATCAAATTAGTAATATGTGTGGGATCATAAAAATAAGAGCAAGTACATTATGTTGTTGTACCTGGGTCAAAAGTCAAAACCAAACGTGGTTTAAGAATACCGACGGCAAACATGGGACATTTAAGAGGATTATTTATGTAACATTGAACATATTGAATTATTGATTACAAAGCATGGGGATGTCTGATTAGGAGTATAAAACCTAGAACCATTATATATATATATATATATATATATATATATATATATATATATATATATATATATATATATATATATATATATATATATATATATATATATATATATATATATATATATGAAATCAATGAATATAAAATATATGTCGTTTATACAAATATTCGTCACTTAACCATGGTTAGTAATTTGTATTTTTACGTGATTTTTAGTAAGTTATATAGTGATAGCGTGAGGATTTCTAACACTGTCAATGTAATATACTGTATTATTTTTATCAAAATACCATTTAATGCTTATCATAAAAATTTATGTTTAATTTCTTTTTTTATAAATAATCTGATTGCTTAAATATTTTTCACATCGTGCGGGTCCATAGAACTTAAAAACTTGTTGGCTTTATTGAGTTTACATCTGTTTGACACAAAACATATCAAAATAATTTTAAACAAATCAATCAAAGAAGATAGAAAGGGTAAATCCTAGTTAAAGATAATTAACTCTAAATCTGAGATGAATAATATAAACAGAAAAATATAGCCGAGTATAAATATTAGTCGTGAGTATTACCAGATTTAATACCATAAAGAACGATGCATTAAGCAACATTAAATGACAATGAAATGTATATAAAGGAAAAGATTCACCCAATTTTGAGTGAGACGAATCTTCTTTCATTTGATAAAGACGAATGATAGATAAATACAAGATCCTTAGGACACTTTTTTGGATCCGAAGAAGGTATGTGATCACAGATCATCCAGAGAGGTGTGTTTACATATTTTCTATAGAGAGGGAGTAGGAGATAGAGAGCCCCCCTTTTTTGGAAGTATTACCCTCCTATTTATAAGGGGGTACCCGTAGAAAACCCTAACAAAGATACAATTTAGAGGGGAATTTCGGTAGAATATTCCCTTTGAGTATTTCGAAGCAAACTAGTTGTTTCACCACTGCTCGGCCTCGGCCTTATTGATGAGTGCCGACCTCGGCCTTAATTATGACTGTCCAACCACGGCCTAAATTATGACTATCTGACCTCGGCCTGTCCGACCTTGGCCTTATTGATGACTATCCAACCATGGCATGTCCGACCTTGGCCTTATTAATGAGTGTCCGACCTCAGCCTTATGTATCCACATGCCGAATTTCTCTTATCTAATATTGACCCATACAATTAGTCCCTCCTCTTATCGAGGTCGTCTCGTGGTCGAGCTTGGTGTGCAGACTTCATTAATCATAGTTCGAGAAATTCAGATGGGGAGGCCGACTAGCATGGATTGCGACTGAGGGTGCCGATGCCGTGCGAGAATTATTTGGAGATGGTGGTGAAGAGGGTGGCGATGGTGACGCCGAGTGAAAAGATAGATGGTGGTGAAAAGGGTGGTGATGGTGAGGTCGAGTGAAAATATAGATGGTGGTGATGTTGACTATTGATGTAGGTCGTATGTAATATGCGACTATTTGCACAGTGACTTTGTATTAAGAATAATTTTTTATTGTTATTCGCCTTGTACTTTTCTATGTTTTTGCTTTTTGCGACTTTGGTGCGAGATAGATTCCTACATGGCGAGTCCCGGTCATTCTTTCCCTTTATATTTTTTGACGGTACTTGGCCTTAGGAACATTTTGAATTCTCTTTGGCGATGGCTTGTAACCCCGAGGGTGCGGTTTCGAACTTTTATCAAAATATCAACTCGTCATTATCCGAGGGATGTTGGACTCTTCTTTTTGGAGAGGTCCTATGGACTTAGAGAGTATTATTTTGATCTTGTCAAAATATTTATCTGTCATCATTTGATCGAGGTTGAACTCTTCTTTTTAGCGAATGCCTTTGGCCTTAAAGTGTGTTTATTTCGAATGTATGGAAACAATAACCCGTCATCGTTCGATCAAGGTCGAAATCTTTATTTTGGCGAAGACCCTTGGCCTTAAAGGGTGCCATTTCGAACTTATCAAAATGTTAACCCGTCATCGTTCGATCATGGTTGAACTTTTCTTTTTTGGCGAAGGCCCTTGGCCTTAAAGACTGTTATTTCAAACTTATCGAAATATTAACCCTTCGTTGTTCGCTCAAGGTCGAACTTCTTTTTGGCGAAGGCCCTTGGCCTTAAAGAGTGTTATTTCAAACTTATAAAAATGTTAATCCACTGTTGTCCGATCAAGGTCAAACTCTTCCTTTTGTTGTTCTCCGATCAAGGTCGAACTCTTCCTTTTGGCGAAGGCTCTTGGCCATAAAGTGTGTTATATCGAACTTCAAAATGTTAACCCGCTGTTATTCGAAGGAGGTCGAGTTCTTCTCTTTGGCCAAGACCCTTGGCCTTAAAGGGTGTTATTTTGAACTTATCAAAATGTTAACCCGTCGTCGTTCGATCAAGGTCGAACTCTTTCTTTTGGCAAAGGTCCTTGGCCTTAAAGGGTGTTATTTTGAACTTATTGAAATGTTAACCCGTTATAATTCGAACGAGCTCTAATTCTTCTCTTTAATGAAGCCCGTAGTCTTAAAGGGTGTTATTTTGAACTTATCACAATGAACAAGGTCGAATTCTTCTCTTTGGCGAAGGCCCTTGGCCTTAAAGGGTGTTATTTTGAACTTATCGAAATGTTAACCCATTGTAATTCAAACGAGGTCGAATTCTTATCTTTGGCGAAGGCTCTTGGCCTTAAAGGGTGTTATTTCGAACTTATCAAAATGTTAACCCGTCGTCATTTTATTAAGGTTGAACTCTTCTTTCTGGCGATGGTCCTTGGCCTTAAAGGGTGTTATTTCGAACTTATTGAAATATTTACATGGACTAAGGTCGAACTCTTCTTTTTGGTGAAGGCCCTTGGAATTAAAGAATTTTTATTTCGAACTTATCAAAATGTCAACCCATTGTAATTCAAACGAGGTGGAATTCTTCTTTTTGGCAAAGGCCCTTTGCCTTAATGGGTGTTATTTCGAACTTATCGAAATGTTAACCCGTCGTCATTCGATCAAGGTCTAACTCTTCTTTTTGGTGAAGGCCCTTGGCCTTATAGTGTGTTATTTTGAACTTACCGAAATTCTAACCCGTTGTCGTTCGATCAAGGTCGAACTCTTCTTTTTGGCGAAGGCCCTTGACCTTAAAGGGTGTTATTTCGAACTTATTAAAATGTTAACCCGTTGTAATTTTAACGAGGTCGAATTCTTCCCTTTGGCGAAAGCCCTTGGCCTTAAAGAGTGTTATTTCAAAATTATCGAAATGTTAACCCATTGTAATTCGAACGAGGTTGAATTCTTGTCTTTGGAGAAGGTCTATGGCCTTAAAGGGTATTATTTCAAACTTATTGAAATGTTAACCTGTCGTCGTTCGATCAAGGTCAAACTCTTCCTTTTGGCGAAGGCCGTCCATGAAGGGTGTTATTTTGAACTTATCGAAATTTTAACCCATTATAATTCGAACATGGTCGAATTCTTCTCTTTGGCAAAGGACCTTGGCCTTAAATGGTGTTATTTTGAACTTATCAAAATGTTACCCCGTTGTAATTCGAACGAGGTTGTATTTTTCTCTTTGGAGAAGGCCCTTGGCCTTAAAGGGCGTTATTTTGAACTTATCTAAATGTTAACGCTTTGTAATTCGAACGAGGTTGAATTCTTCTCTTTGGCAAAGGCCTTTTGTGTTAAAGGATGTTACTTCGAACTTATCAAAATTTTTACCCGTCGTCATTCGATCAAGATCGAATTCTTCTTTTTGGCGAAATCCTTTGACCTTAAAGGGTGATATTTCGAACTTATCAAAACGTTAACCCGTTGTAATTCGAACGAGGTCGAATTTTTCTCTTTGGCGAAGGCCCTTGGCCTTAAATGGTGTTATTTTGAACTTATCAAAATGTTAACCCTTTGTAATTCGAACGAGGTTGAATTCTTCTCTTTGGCGAAGGCCTTTGGGCTTAAAGGGTGTTATTTCTAACTTATCAAATTGTTAACCCGTCATCATTCGGTCAAGGCGGTACTCTTCTTTTTAGAGAAGGCTCTTGGACTTAAAGGGTGTTATTTCGAACGTATCGAATTATTAACCTGTCATTGTGCGATCAAGGTCGAACTCTTCTTTATGGTGAAGGTCCTTGGCCATAAAGGGTGTTATTTCGAACTTATCAAAATGTTAAATCATTGTAATTCGAACAAGGTCGAATTCTTCTCTTTGGCGAAGGCCGTTGGCCATAAAGGTTGTGAGCGCGTGATTTTTGCTTCGCTTGAATTATTCCTATAGACTTCTAACAATTAGGATTTTTCTTTAATTATTTGATTTTTAGGATTTACTTGCGTATTTTTGTGTCTATTTTTATTTTATGTCCACGATAATTCATACAAAAAATACAAAAATAGTATACTTGCATTTAAGACCCAATTTTATATTTTTTTTTATTTCCACCAGTTAATTAACATTACAAAAAATAGAAGAAAATAACAAAAATAGTCCGCTTTGCATTTTACTTTTAATTTTCGATTTTTCCGAAGTTTTCCTTTAAATTAGGGTTTAGTTAATTTTTGAAAATCAATAAGGTTAATTCTAGAGTTAAATCAGGTCTTTGTAAATTTTAATTTTGTCTCTAACAAAATCGTTAAATGAAAAAAAATAGAGAAAATAAAAAAGGAAATTTAAAAATAACTTAATAAATACCCATTTTTGGGTCATTTTCTTAATTCCAGCCCAAAAGAAACCTCCCAATACCCAGCCTCAATCCAGTCCAAACCTAAGGCAACCCGGTCCAGTCCCTAAACCATCGAAACGACGTCGTTTTGGGCTCAAGCAATCAGGACCGTCGAGGTTTCTTTATTATACGGTCATGAAGCCCCTATTCCTATATATATATATATATATATATATATATATATATATATATATATATATATATATATATATATATATATATATATATATATATATATATATATATATATATATATGTCCAAACAGCCCCTACCCCCTCCCCCAAACCATCGTCTCTCACACCCCTAATATACAAGCTGTCTACTACTGTCCCCCACTGTTTGCTGCCGGCCAGAAATTGTGTCGGCGGCGATGGTCCTAAGGCCACCAAAAATACACCACAACTTGCCTTTCACCTCCCCTTTCCAAATCCAAGCCTAGTTTCCCCCAAATCCCTCTCAAACCCATCAAATTAGAGAAACCTTAGCGCTGCCACCGCCGTGTACGGGGGCGCCGCCTATAAAACCCACCATTTTTACACCTCATGGTCTCCTCGACCTCCTCGTCCCGAATCCCAAACCAAAATTCCTCAAATCCTGCCATAATTCCTCCAATTTTAGATCTAGGGTTTTGTTCAAAGGCTTGATCGAATTTCCAAGGCTAATTAGTGTTCGAATTGGTTCCAAAATAATGGTATGTGTTTGTTCTTGGCAAGAACAAGCATATAACGTTATTTGGAGACCGGATTCGAAGTCAGTGGATTTGAGGCCTAAAACTAGTGAGTTTTCTTAATTTTTCTTTCCTTTTAAATTTGTAGATTTTCCTTTAATGCATAGTTTTCGTTCTTGTTATTTGATTTTATTGTTTGTTTAATTTTAATCGTAGGATTCCATGTTTGCTACTATTTTACATTTTGATTTTGTTTTGTTTATTTTGCCATGGAGTTTCAGATCTATTTGTTTGTTTTTAATTGATTGGTTTACTGTTTTGTTACTTTAATAATAAATTTTGCCTTAGGACACATTGTTAAGTAGGATTAATTTCTAGTTCTGATTAGAGTTAGATTTGATAGTTCATTTATAGGGATTTTGATAATAAGGTTTTGTTTGGTTATAGCTGAATAGTTTTCAGCCCTTGTTAATTAACCATAGTAAATTTTTGACCAAGTTAAAAGGGGCTTGGGTTAGTTGACATAATATAGTAATTTCACAACTAATTCAGGGATAATTTAGGTATTTTAAAATAGAGAATAGTGCAGTAACTGAAATTGAAAACCACTAGAACCTTCTACATCGGGTTTTAATTTAAAATTTCAGGAACTTGGTAGTATTACTTGACCAACAAGTCATTAATTGAAAGACTAAGTAGCTAAAAACTAAAATTAGATACGGGACTAAGGGTGTAAAAGAAAATCTGAAAATTGGCCTAACTTGGCTTATAAAAAAAGTAGTCCTTTGCCTTGCAAGAGAGGTGTTTTAGAGAGATATAGATCTGAAATTCAAAATTCAAAGTTAGAAAGCCACATAATTTGAAAATTAAAAATTCAAATCCAAAACCAAAAAAAAAAATCTGAAAGTTTGAGAGTTCTAAGAGCCTAAAAGCTACTGAAAATCAACAAAAAAAATCTCTGCAGAATTTTATTGTTTTGGGTATTTAGAGTCTAGATCTTAGATTTCTAAGCATTGAAGATTCTGAAAACTTCAGTAGTTGAAGTTTCAGAAGTTCCTGGACTTATTTCGACTATTTTTGGGTCATTCAAGTCTATTGTTTGTTCTCTGGTGGTTCTGTACCTCTACAATTAACTTCTGGGCTGCTTCGATATTACCTTCTGGGTTTTAAAACTGATCTATTTGCTATTGTTCGTTGTTGCCGAGCTGACCTCCATTTTTCATTTTTCTATTCAAATTTCAGGTACATCTTTGGTTTCAAGTCTTGTATGAAGCCTGAACTAAGTGTATTCTCAAGTTTGAATATAGTTCTTATTTGTTTCCCCATGAATTCCTACTGTTTCTTCTTTAATTTTGATGCTTAGTGTAATTGAGACATTGCTTCGAAATAACTGGACGTTTGGTCTGTTATTTTTAGACTTATATGAGCATCTAGCAATAATGTTTGCTATAGTATAGTTAATTCCAGTTTCCCTATCATGTTAGTTTGAGATTAAACATTGAAATAAGGGGTTAATTAGAAATGGAGTCCAGAAATTGTAAGTATGATGTGAAATTGAGCATATATTGTAGCTTACAAGGGGTTAATTAGAAATGGAGTCCAGAAATTGTAAGTATGATGTGAAATTGAGCATATATTGTATTTTACAATAAGAATTTTACTTCGGAATTGTATCTCATATTAGTTTAGGAATTCATGAGTTGCTTTCAAAAGCAATGGCCTAGAAATGAGTATATAAAAATTGAGAGTTACAGTAGCTACTTCCAAGTTTGTTTTGAGGTGTACTAATTAGGATTAAATGGTTGTCAAAATTCCAGAATTATCAGTATGCGAACAAGTTAAAATGTACGTGAGCTTTGAATTTCAAACAATTGAAGGTTGTCAAATCAAGTTGTAATCAAAATATTAGTATTTCAATATCTAAATAGAACCAGCATCGAGCTTGGGCTCATTCATAAGCTCAGCATGTCAGCCTTTTGTGTCAATAAGATTTGGGCCTGGTTACTTAATGAAAAGCCCAGTATTAATATCCCTTTTGAATGAGCTCACATGTGCTATGTTGTGGACTGACCTGGGATTAAATCTTTAGTCCCAGTTTATATCTTGTCTTCGATTTGGGCTTGTGCGGAAGCCCAAGGATCGGACAACTTCTCTTAAATCTGACCATATTTTTTGTCATCCTGGGCTAACCTCGAAGCCCAAAAATGTTGAAGTTTTGAATTCATTATCAAATCCATTGTTTTAAATTCGCAATGTAAGTTTTGAGCCATTCAAGTTTAGTAGCAAACTTGAATTAAGGGGACTTCAATAATGAAGATTTGTTTTAGTTTGGACTTGATCTTGAGGCCCAAGTTTTCTTGAATGCTTTTAATAGTAACTAATTAATAATTCCAATCAATAAAGTTTTTTTTAAGAGACAATCCCAATAGATAATAGTAGTTTCTCTTTAGTATGGCCTTTAAAAATATATTGAGGTGCGCCGCGCCTAATAAAATTCACAAACCACGTGGCCCTCTTTAATTATTTTTTTAAAAATACTTAGAACTTGGGACATGCCATTTAGCGAATTTTCATCGCCTCCCACAAAGTTAATAACGTGTTAGTCACTTGAGGTGCGTTCTTTAAAAATTTTATTTTCCTAAATTCGGGTGTGTATTTCATGTGACCCAAATCGAAATCCCAAAACGTTGAATAAAATATGTTTCGAATCCGGGTGCATTTCATGTGACGTGATCCAAAAATATATTTTAAACGACGTTCAATTTCTTAAAAATAATTAAAAGCAGTAAATAATTTTAAAAATGCACTGTAGGATGAACAACAACAACAACAACAACAAAAACAACCCAGTATAATCCCACTTAGTGGGTTCTGGGGAGGGTAGTGTGTACGCAGACCTTACCCCTACCCTTGGGTAGAGAGGCTACTTCCAAATACAGGGTGCATCCTTTCCTCCAAGAACCTCTCACCTTGCTCTTGGGGAGACTCGAACTGAGAACCTCTTGGTTAGAAGTGGGGATAAACATGTATAAAAATCAGATATTATGCCAAATATGATAGCTTAAGCGACCGTGCTAGAACCACGGGATCCGGAGGTACCTAACCCCTTCCCTCAGGTCAACAGAATTTCTTATTCAAAATTTCTGGTTCGCAGACTTCATATGGAAAGTCACATTTTTTTTTGAATTGGGAATAAAGATAAACCGGTGACTTGGGAAACCAAAAGCCAAACCTATCCCAAGTGGCGACTCCAATAAATAAATAAACTCATTTCGAATAATATTGAACTTAACAGAATGTTAACCCGTTGTCATTTGATCAAGTTCGAACTCTTCCTTTTGGCGAAGGCCCTTGTCCTTAAAGGGTGTTATTTCGAGCTTATCGAAATGTTAACGCGTTGTAATTCGAACGAGGTCGAATTTTTCTCTTTGCCAAAGGCCTCTGGCCTTAAAGGGTGTTATTTCGAACATATCAAAATGTTAACCCGTCGAAGTCCCACTTTTTTGAGAGTTTCGGGTGTCCTCTGGGTGAGTCCCAGTGTTTGCAGAGTTTTCTGGTGTACTCTGGGCGAGTTCTAATTTTTTAAGCTTCTATGTTTTTTGGGTGAGTCCCAGTTTGCTTAATTTTGCTTGCACTGGAGAATCCTGTTCGTGGGTCTGGGAGAATACTCCTGCGTCTATTCTGCTTGGAAAAATAGTTAGTTAAATCAAATATAATAATTCATTACCTCGATTTGATCTAATGCAAAGAAATGTAGAAGTGCAAGCGCAATTAGTAAAAAGCAGTGACGCTGAAATAGAGTCGAACAACTCCCAAATTCATCACCTCGTGAATGTTGTCTTTTTAATGATGATGAAGTTTAAAATGCAGTCTGCGTCCATGACCTCATATGAGGTAAAGATATATTAACTTCAACAACCATAGCTTATATACAGAATCTTTTGCAATCGGATACAATTCCCAATAGAACTCAATAAGGTAACCGTATTGGGAAAAAACTGAATTTATATATTGAAGATGACGTGTCATGACATGTGGACTGGTGAAAAGGTCAAAATGCAGTAAATAGCCAAAAGACACGATCAACAACAAGTACGGGGAAGAGAAAGTTAAATAGGCACGAGACGCTATCCAATGACACGAGTCTCATACCTATTTAAGTCATTTAAAGTCAAGAGATCAGAAGGAATTGAAGTTACAAATTTGATGACGTAAAGGAGTCCAAATTCTTATATTAAATGCTAAATACGTTATGAAATTGTATTAAATAAGAATGATTGTGTAACGTTTGTTTTAATGTCATTATTGCTCATAATTGTCTCATTAAGGCAAAGGCATTACACTTTCTCCTAGAATCAACTATAAAAGGAGAAGGACTCAACATCTGTAAAAAGACGATACACTATTGAGATTACATTGAAATACAAACATACTTAGTGCTTCATTATTCTCAAGAGTATTCTATTATTTTCGTCTCCTGATTATCAGCAACCCAAATTTCTCTTTATTTTTACCTTTGACCAAAGACTCGTATTTTTGGTTAAACAAATTGGTTCCGTTACCGGGAATCTGATAATCTTTTCTTTTATGCTACGTTCTATTCGCTGTTGTCAATATGTCAAACAACAACAATAACAGTGAAAATACCTTGGGAAACCATGAAAATCAAATCCATCAAAATCAAGGAGATTTACAAAAAACTTTGGCGTAGTTCCCTCCCCACAAAATTCACCACGTCAATATCGTGAAGGCACTCCAGCTCCTTAATCTCGTGCTGATCAAAAAGAGCATTTTGAACATTTTGAAGGGCCAAAAGAAGCTTTAAAAAAATTAATTGTTGCACAGGTCAACAAAGCTCTTCAGGCTCTAGTTATCAATTGCCTGTTGCACCACCCACACCTACGCCTAATAATAATACATTGAAGAGTCCTCGTTCTGGTCATGTTAAATTTGGAAATGGAGGAACCCCAGTGAACCACAGGAAGGAGAACCAGGTAATTCAAATAATTCTCATTTGCAAAACTTAGTAAGGAACAAAATGAGCGCATCGAGCAAATCCCTAGAGTTCCCCCTTTAATCAAAACAGTAGATGTGGATAAATACTCATAACAACCTTGGAAACCAAGTGCTGCTCCTCTTACAATTCCTAAGAAATTCAAAATGGCTGATATCTGAAAGTACAACGGCATAACAGATCCATGTGATCATGTAACCACATTTATAACATGCGCAAAGGGCAACAACTTGACCAAGAAAGAAATTGAATCAGTACTGGTCAAGAAATTTGGAGAAGCACTCACCAAGGGTGCATTAACCTGGTATTCTCTTTTACATGAAAATTCTATAAATTCTTTTACTAAATTTGCAGATTCTTTTATTAATGCACACTCGGGAGCTCAAAAGGTTGAAAAAAAGAATGGAAGACATTTTCAAAATTAAACAAGGGGACTCAGAGTTGCTCAGAGATTTTGTTGATAGATTCTAATGTGAGAGGATGACTTTACCCCGTGTACCTGATAACTGGGCTGCAATAGCTTTTGCAAGCAGATTAACTGACAAAATTTTGGATGCCACGAGAAGACTTAAAGAAATCCTTCGAGAGTTCCCTGCAACCATGTGGAATGATGATTACAACAGGTATAGTACGAAGCTACGAATTGAAGAAGATACCGTCCCTAAGTTTCGTCACGAAGATATGAGCGGTTCCAGGTGATCAGAAACCGAAGAAAGATCAGGGAAAAATAGGCACGATCCATATATGAGACCTGCAGAGAAAGACTCGCGGTCAAAATAGGACAACCAACAATATTATCAGAAATCGAGGAACAGGGAATCTGGTTCTTCATCAAGGTTCAAAAATGATCAAAACAGACAAGAGTCACGAGATCATGACAGAAGTTTAAAGGAAAGGTTTGGTGGATATAACTTTAATGTCACTACCTCTGAGCTTGTAGCTTTTTTGAGGAGAATGGGAGATAAGGTACGATAGCCAAAAGAGATGCGGTCAAATCCAAATAGACGCAATCCTAACTATTGGTGCGAATTCCACAATGATCACGAGCACAAAACTTCAGAATGCAGATTCTTACAAAGTGAAGTGAATCAACTATTGAAGCAAGGGTATCTCACTGAGTTATTTAGTGAGAAAGGTAAACAAGCCTATATGAAAAATAGGCAGGAGCCAGAAAGCCCCCTTCACCCAAGAGAACCGTGAATGTAATAAGTGGGGAGAAGATATTCACGATGTAACGTATACAGCTTCCAACATGGTTTCTAAAGTAATGATTACACATAGGAAATGAGTACAACAGGTTTTAGAAAACAAAAGTATTTCATTCGATAATGCAGATACCGAAGGAGTAATGACCCCGCATAATGACGCACTGATAATATATTTACTTGTACATGATAATAATGTAAAATGAGATTTGATTGATCCAGGAAGTTTCGTAAATATTATACTACTAATGGTATTACGTAAAATGCAAGCTGAAGACAAAATGATACCCAAGGCGCATACCTTGTCTGGGTTCGACAATATAAGTGTGGTAACAAAAGGATACCTTTTGCTGCAGGTGTTTTTAAAGAAACTAAATTTCAGGTAGTGGATATGGAAGTGGCTCACAATATGTTCATGGGGAGGCCTTGGATCCATGATATGGATGATGTCTCGCGAACTCTACATCAAGTTATTAAATTCCGATCACTGTGGGGGATTTTCCAAATTTTTGGGGATCAATAGACAGCCAAGAGTATCAACGTTGTAACAAATACGAGCACCATAAATAAAGAAAAATATCAATTACAGGAAACAGTTGAAGGCATCGAAAATCAAACCTCAATTGAGAGAGAAAAGACAGATTTAGACTCGAGACCTAATACAATTCAAGAACATGAAGAGGATGAAAATATCAAAACAACAATCGAATAGCTCGAGGCAATGATTTTGTTTGAGCAATAGCCAAAACGGAAGGTTTATGTTGGAGCCAATTTAAGCTCAGACATGAGAGGCATGTCGATTGAATTTTTTAAAGCTAACGTGGATTGTTTTGCATGGTCCCATGATGATAGGAAAGGAATACCACTGGATGTGATGACTCACAAACTAAACGAAGACCCATCCTTTACACCAGTAAAACAAAAGAAAAAAACAAGGAGCTTTCAAAAATCAAGTGATTCAAGTTTGTAACAACCTGGTCTGTTGTCACGAGAGTTACTGCCCCATTTTTTCTGTTTTATACTTCTATATGTTTCATTATATGTGTTTGGTGAAATTGAAGTAATTCGGATAGAGTTCAGTTAGGAATGAGACACTTAGTCTCTTTAAGAGAAGGTTAGTTTGAAAAAGTCAACCGGGTATTGACTTATGAGTTAGAGGGCTCGAAATGGATTTTTGTTAATTCGACTAGTTTTGGATGATGATTTGGATTTAGGAGTACAATATGAACTTAATTTGGAGGTTGATTCAAAAGGAAAGAGCATTGCGGACTAGTCTACGGGTGGTTTGAGGTGGGTAATAAATGTAGATGATGACCTGAGGGTTCAAACCCTGGTGTCTCACATTGTGACGCTACATTGAGGTGAGACACATACTCTACTGCGAGTGCGGGGTCATTTGTGGACAAGACTATGACTTAGTCCGTCTGAGTGATGTCAATACTATGTAATTTGTCAAAAAACTGGCTAGTAAACATCCTACTCAGATTGTTATGAGCATATTGGGATGCGAGCCAACAATTTGGATCCCTTAGGGATTATTATTACTGTTTCCATGATATTGAGCATGTTCCCATGATATCGGTCCTGAGTTAAATATTGTCTAGAAATAAGTAGGAATCTTCTATGGCTTTAATCACTTAAAATATAATACCTGTTAAATGGAATAAAAAATGGTAATTGATTGAGCCCATGTGGCTTGCTTGCATATATATATATTTGGTCTGATTGTGGACCGGGCTACACGCCGCAGTGAATACTACTATGTCATTGTGCTTGGCTGTAGGAGCCCCTCCGGAGTCTAAGTCCCCACCGTGAGCGCGGGTACCCAATGGATCGGATTGTACTTCGCAGCGGTCAGGTGCATTGCATTGATTCATACATTGATATATGTCCGTCAATGATTTATTGTTGTTTTATCGTTAAATGTGATAAGAGGATAGTTTCAGCTTTACATTGTGGTATTTCAGGATTTCTTACTTTCAAGTCATTATACATGTCTATTACCACTGAGTTGGAAGTACTCACTTTACTCCCTGCACCTTGTGTGCAGATTCAGGTGTTCTAGAGACTTAGCTGAGCAGTCACTGTCTTCCAAAGTTTACTCAGAGTTGTCGAGGTAGTTGCCTGGCGTTCGCAGGACCCGACTTCTCCCCTTTCATTCAGTTTTACTTTTGCATTCTAGACTTATGTATTTTTGAATATTGCTACTCAGTTGTTTAGAGGCTCGAGACTCGAGACCCAAGATTCTGTTGGAAGTGTTTTGTCGGATATTTCGGTTGTTCCGGATTGTTTTTATTATAAACCTCGACTTATTATTTTTAAAATGTTTAATTCCCTTAAATTTTCAGTAATGAGTTAGTAGGTTAGGTTCTTGAGAGAGATAATTGGCCAGGCTTGCCTAGCTGTATGGTTGGAAGCCATCACGATCTGGTTTGGGTCGTGACAAGTTGGTATCAGAGGCTAGGTTTACTAGGCCTCACGAGTCATGAGCCGATTAGTAGAGTCTCACGGATCCGTACATAGACGTCTGTATCTATCCTCGGGAGGCTACATAACCTTTTGGAAATACTTCACTTTCTTGAAATTCTTGTCGTGCGACTTGGTTGGTCCGATAACTAAATTTTTGGTATTCTATTCTCTCGCAGATAGAGAGAACCCATGCTATCGGATGAGGCAGACGGCCACCATTGGCGCCCTCTAAGGGTCGTGATCGTGGTCAAGGCGGACCAACAGTGGCAGTACCTGCAGATCCACCAGATGTCCAGCTCTAGGACCAGTCTCCTGATGCTCCAGCAACACCTGTCTAGGTACCGGCAGTGCCCATTCTGATTCAAGGTCTTCAGGGTGCATTAGGTTAGATCTTATCCGTCTGCACTAGTCTTACTCGGGCCGTATCAGCCACTACTGCAGCAGCTACTTCTCAGACCGGGGGTGGTCAGCAGACCCCTGCTGCTCGCACACCCCAGCAGGGTGTCCAGGGATTGCAGACACCAGTTGCACTAGTTTCCCTAGTTGCGCCAGCTATGGATTTTGTGGTTCCGGCTATACCGGATGACAAGCAGCGTCGACAGGAGAGGTTTGGCAGGCTCCAACCTCTGATATTTAGTGGTATAGAGGGCGAGGATGCCTAGGGATTTCTGGACAAGTGTAAGCGTATGCTTCGCAATGCATGGATATTGGAGTCGAGTGGAGTGGCTTTTACTACTTTACAGTTCTCAGGGCCTGCATTTACTTGGTGGGAGGAGATTGAGAGGTCTAGTCCTGTTGGAGCAGTGCCTCTTACTTGGGTGCAGTTCTCCGCTCTATTTATGGAGAAGTATGTCCCACAGTCTCACAGGAAGGAGCTGCGTCATCAGTTTGATAGTTGGTTCAGGGGGACATGACTGTCATCCAGTACGAGTTGAGGTTTACGCAGTTAGCTGGGCATGCTGCTTGGATAATCCCGACTGATCGGGAAAGGATTAGGAGGTTCGTGGATGATCTCAACTATCCTATTCGCATTTTGATGACTAGATAGAGAGTTGTGGCCACCTCGGTTGAGAGTGTAGTTGATATGGCTCGTCAGATTGAGATAGATCATCGTCGGGAGCATGAGGAGAGGGAGGCTAAGAGGCCTTGAGGTTCAGGTATTTTCAACGGTGCTCCGTCTAGGGGCCAGCTCCAGCATAGCAGAGGTCGTTCCTTTAGACCTCCTCAATCTGGTCGTACAGAGTCGAGTGGGGCTTCGTCAGGACGTGATCATCAAAGTTATCAGCAGGGCCAGTCTTCACTTAGCGCCCTCCCAGCTCAGAGTACTACTTTTGCATCTTCAGCCCCGGGTTCATCTGCAGCGAGGGGTTTCCATCAGTCCCCTTCTCCAGCTCCACTTCGTTGTAGTAGACAGTCTCAATAGAGGGATCAACCCTCATCTTCTGCTCCGGTTTCTTCAGCACCCACTCAGTCATCTAGGGGTGCAGGCAGGTAGCCAAAGGTCGCCCTAGGGGTGAGGACCGTACTGACGATGGTCAGGCTTGATTCTATGCTCTTCCGGATAGGAGGGACACCATTGCATCAGATGCTGTCATCGCATGTATTATCTTAGTCCGCCACAGGGATGCTTCTGTCTTATTTGATCCCGGATCTACTATTCCTATGTATCTTCATATTTTTCTCATCATTTGGGTACGACCCGTGGTTTTCTTGCCTTGCCTATGCACGTATCTACCCCCGTGGGTGATACTATTATTGTGGATCATGTATATCGATCATGTCTGGTGACGTTTGGGGGTCTGGAGACCCGAGTTAACTTGTCATATTAGGTATCATGGATTTCAATGTAATTCTGGGTATGGATTGGCTATCTCCGTACCATGCTATTCTGGACTGTCATGCCAAGACAATTACGTTGGCTATTCCGGGTATTCCGAGGATTGAGGGCGAGGCGTGACTGATTATGTGACCAGTAGGGTGACTTATTTCTTAAAGGCCCAAAAGATGGTTGGGAAGGTTTGTTTATTGTAATTGGCTTTTATTAGAGATGTTTGAGCGGAGACTCCTAGTCTTGATTCGGTTCCCGTTGTGAGAGATTTACCTGATGTGTTTCCAGCGGACCTGATGGGCATGTTGCCAGATAGGGATATTGACTTCGATATTGATCTGGCGCCGGGCACCCAGCCCATCTCTATTCCTCCCTATCGTATGGCACCAGCGGAGATAAAGGATTGAAGGAGCAGCTTCAGGAACTCCTAGATAAGGGGTTCATTCGTCCGAGTTTGTCACCGTTGGGTGCATCAATCTTGTTTGTGAAGAAGAAGGATGGCACAATGAGAATGTGCATTTACAATAGACAGTAGAATAAGGTGACAGTGGTGAACAAGTACCCACTACCCCGTATTGAGGATTCATTTGATCATCTCCAAGGAGCAAATGTATTATCTAAGATTGACCTCCGATTAGGCTATCACCAGCTGAAGATTAGGGATTCAGACATTATAAAGACGGCTTTCAGGACGAGATACGGGCACTACGATTTTCTAGTGATGTCTTTCGCGCTGACTAATGCCCCAGCCGCGTTCATGGACTTGATGAACTTTGTATTTCGGTCGTATCTGGATTCATTTGTGATTGTGTTTATTGATGACATCTTGGTGTACTCGCGTAACCAGGAGGGGCATGCGCAGAACTTGAGGGCGGTATTGTAGAGGTTGAGAGAGCAGAAGCTTTATGCAAAGTTCTCCAAGTGTGAGTTCTGGCTTAGTACTGTGGCTTTTCTGGGACACGTGGTGTCTGGTGATGGTATTCAGGTTGACCCAAAGAAGATTGAGACGGTGCAGAGCTGGCCCAGACCGTCCTCAGCTAGTGAGATTCGAATTTTCCTCGGTTTTGCGGGTTATTATCGCCTGTTCGTTCAGGGTTTTTCATCCATTGCTTCGCCTTTAATGAAGTTGAGGCAGAAGAATGCTCCATTTGTGTGGTCGGATGAATGCGAGGAGAGCTTCCAGAAGCTTAAGTCAGCTTTGACCACTGCTCCAGTACTAGTATTGCCCTCAGCTTCAGGTTCTTACACGGTGTATTATGATGCTTCGAGAGTTAGGATCGATTGTGTATTGATGCAACAGGGTAGAGTTATTGCTTATGCTTATCGTCAGTTAAAGCCCCATGAGAAGAACTACCATGTTCACGACTTAGACTTGACTGCTATTGTTCATCCCTTGAAGATTTGGAGGCACTATCTATATGGCGTATCTTGTGAGGTTTACATGGACCATCGCTGTCTTCAGCACTTGTTTAAGCAGAAGGATCTTAATTGAGGCAGCGTAGATGGCTTGAGTTACTCAAGGGAAATTACCATTTTGTAGCATCCGGGGAAGGCCAATGTAGTGGCCGATGCTTTGAGCCGGAAGAGATTAGTATGGGTAGCTTGGCGTACATTCCAATTGAGGAGAGGCCTCTTGCAGTTGATGTTCAGGCCTTGGCCAATCAGATGGTGAGGTTAGATATTTCTGAGCCCAGCCGAGAGTTGGCTTGTGTGGTTTCCCGATCTTCTTTATTTGAACGCATCAAAGAGCGCCAGTATGATGACCCGCATTTGCTTGTCCTGAAGGACAGGGTCCAGCATGAGGATGCCAGGATGTGAAAATTGGTAATGATGGTGTGTTGCGGATGCAGGGCCGGATTTGCGTGTCCAATTTGGATGGGCTCTAGGAGTTGATATTAGAGGAGGCCCACAACTCACGATATTTGATTCTTCTGGGTGCCGTGAAGATGTACCAGGATTGGAGGCAATATTACTGGTGGAGGAGAATGAAAAAAGATATTGTGAGCTATGTGGCTCGGTGTCTCAACTGTCAGTAGGTCAAATATGAGCACCAGAAATTTGTGTACTCCAGCGGATGGATATTCCGGAGTGGAAATGGAAGAATATTACTATGGATTTTGTGAGTGGTCTTCCTCGTACCTCGAAGAAGTTTGATTCAATTTGGGTGATTGTGGATAGACTGACCAAGTCTGTGCACTTCATTCCAATATGTACTACCTATTCTTCGGAGAAGTTAGCAGATATTTTCATCCGGAAGATTCTACGGTTGCATGGGGTCCCGGTTTCAATTGTCTCAGATAGGGGTACTCAGTTTACTTCCCAGTTCTGAAGGACTTTTAATAGGGAGTTGGGCACACAGGTACAGTTGTGCACAACATTTCATCCTTAGACGGACTGACAATCTGAGCATACTATCTAGATATTGAAGGACATGTTGCATGCCTGTATTATTGATTTTTGAGGTTCTTGGGCTGAGTTCTTGCCACTTGCAGAGTTTTCTTATAATAACAACTATCAATCCAGCATCCAGATGGCGTTGTATGAGGCCTTATATGGGAGACGGTGTAGATCTTCGGTTGGTTGTTTTGAGCCTGGCGATGCTAGGTTACTGGGGACAGAGTTAGTTCAGGATGCCTTAGAGAAGGTGAAAGTGATCCAAGAGAGACTTCAAAAAGTTCAGTCGCGTCAGAAGTGTTATGCAGACCGAAAGTTTGAGATGTATCTTATGCGGTGGGCGAGAAGGTCTTGTTGAAGGTTTCGCCCATGAAGGGCGTTATGAGGTTTGAAAAGAAAGAGAAGATGAATCCACGGTTCTTTGGACCTTTTGAGATACTTAGGAGGATTGGGGATGTGGCCTATATGCTCGCTTTGCCACCTAGCTTGTTGGGAGTCCACCCGATGTTCCATATGTCTATGCTCCAGAAGTATTTTGGGGACCCGTATCATGTGTTAGACTTCAGCACGAACCAGTTGGATGAGGACTTGACCTACGATGTGGAGCCGGTGGCTATTTTAGGTCGCCGGGTTCGAAAGTTGAGATCAAAGGACATAGCTCGGTGAAGGTGCAGTGGAGAGGTCGTCCCATGGAAGAGGCCACTTGGGAAATCGAGCAGGAGACGCGTAATAGATATCCTCACTTGTTTGAGACTCCAGGTATGTTTCTTGATCCGCTCGAGGAAGAGCATTTGTTTAAGTTGGGGAAGATATAATGACTCGGCCTGTCGTCACGTGAGTTACCACCCCATTTTTCCTTTTTTATTCTTCTATATGTTTCATTATATCTGTTTGGTGAATTTGAAGTAATTTGGATAGAGTTCGGTTAGAAATGAGACAATTAGTCTCTTTAAGAGAATTTTAGTTAGAAAAAGTCAACCCGATGTTGACTTATGCATTAAAGGACTCGGAATGTATTTCCGTTAATTCGATTAGTTTTGGGTGATGATTTGAGACTTAGGAGTTCAATCGAAATTTAATTTGGAGGTCGATTCAAAAGGAAAGAGCATTGCGGACTAGTCTATGGCCGGCTTGAGGTGGGTAATTGATATAGATGATGACCTGAGGGTTTGATACCGTGGTGTTTCACATTGTGGCGTTGATTGAGGTGAGACACGTACTCTACTGCGAGTTTGGGGTCGTTTGTAGATGAGACTATGAATTAGTCCGTCTGAGTGATGTCTATACTGTGTAATTTGCCAAAAACAAACTGGCTAGTAACATCCTACTCGGATTGTTATGAGCATATTGGGTTGCAAGCCAACTATTTGGATCCCTTAGGGATTCTTATTATTGTTTCCATGATATTGAGCATATTCCCATGATACCGATCCTGAGTTAAATATTGTCTAAAAATGAGTAGAAATCTTCTAAGGCTTTAATCACTTAAACGATAATAGCTGTTAAATGGAATCAAAAATGGTTTTTGATTGTGCCTGTGTGGCTTTCTTGCATATATATATTTGGACTGATTGTGGACCGGGATGCACGCCGCAGTGAATGTTACTATGTCATTGTACTTGGGCTGCAGGAGCCCCTCCGGAGTCTGAACCCTTACAGTGAGCGCGGGTACCCAATGGATCGGGTTGTACACCGCATCGGTCACGTGCATTGCATTGCATTCATACATTGATATCTATCTGTCATTGATTAATTGTTGTTTCATCGTTAAATGTGCTAAGAGGATAGTTTTAGCTTTACATTGTGGTATTTGAGGATTGCTTAATTCCAAGTCATTATACATGTCTATTACCGCTGAGTTTGAAGTACTCACTTTACTTCCTACACCATGTGTGTAGATTCAGGTGTTCCGGAGACCTAGCTGAGCAGTCGCTGTCTTCCAGAGCTTACTCAGAGTTGTCGAGGTAGCTGCCTGGCGTTCGCAGGACCGGACTTCTCCCTTTCATTCAGTTTTATTTCCGCATTCTAGACTTATGTATTTTCGAATATTGCTACTCAGTTGTTTAGAGGCTCTAGACTCGTGACCCCAGATTCTATTGGGAGTGTTTTGTCGGATATTTCGGTTGTTCCGGATTGTTTTTATTATAAACCTCGACTTATTATTTTTAAACTGTTAAATTCCCTTAAATTTCTAGTAATGAGTTATTTGGTTGGATTCTTGAGAGAGATAATTGGTCAGGCTTGCCTAGCTGTATGGTTGGGCACCATCACGACCGGGTTTGGGTCATGACAAAGATGAGGTCCAAAAATTATTGAAAATTGGATTAATCCGCGAGGTAAAGTATTCTAGTTGGTTAGAAAATACAGTTGTTATACCTAAGAAAAATTGTAAGTAGGGGGTTTGTGTGGATTATACAGATCTCAACAAAGCTTGCCCAAAAGATTCTTTCCCATTATCGCATATACATCAACTAATCGATGCAACTGCAGGACATGGACTTTTGATTTTTTTAGATGTATATTCAGGGTACAACCAAATTAAAATGGACCCCAGTGATGAAGAAAAAACTTCTATCATCACAAATAGGGGGACTTACTGTTAATAAGTAATGCCCTTTGGTATCAAAAATACTGGAGCAACCTATCAAAGGTTTGTCACCAAAATGTTCCAAGAACATTTAGGAAAAACCATGGAGGTATATATAGATGATATGATCGTCAAACCCCAGCATTCTCATGACCATATTCTCATCTACCTGTTACATTTAAAATTTTACGAAAATTTAATATGAAACTCAATCCAGAAAAATGTGCATTTGGAGTTGCATCAGGTAAGTTTTTGGGTTTTCTTGTTTCTAACTGAGGTATTGAGGTAAATTGTTCTCAGATCAAAGCAATAGAAGAAATCCTTGATATCCTTATGAATAAAAAAGAAGTTCAAAGGCTAACAGGAAGAATTGCAGCCTTGGAGAGATTTATTTCCAAATCTTCAGAAAAAATGGTTTATATTTTTCTCCGCACTAAAAAAAAGATCATTTTGAATGTAATGAAGATTGCCAACAAGCCCTTAGAAATTTAAAAGCTTACTTGTCAAACCCACAACTATTGGCAAAACTAGAGGAAGGGGAAAAGCTACTCATCTATTTGGCTGTGTCAGAAGTTGCGTAAGTGTTATTTTAGTGCGTGAGGACCAAGGTAAACAATCTCCTATCTATTATGTAAGTATGTTTTTTCTAGATGCTGAGACGTGATATCCACAACTAGAAAAGTTAGCATTAGCTTTGATCATGGCATCTAGAAAATTAAGACCTTATTTTCAACGTCATCCAATTGTTGTAGTTACTGCTTTTCTATTACGAAACATTTTTCATAAACATGAATTGTCAGGGAGATTAGCAAAATGGGCTATAGAATTAAGTGAATACGAAATTATTTATCAACCTAGGACTGCTACAAAATCTCAACTACTAGCCAATTTCATAGCTGATTTTAGCAAGGGGATGCAATTAGAAGCAGAAAAAGAATTACAAGTTTTTAATGGTGCAAACCCAAGGACTTGGATTTTATTTATTGATGGCTCATCTAATGTAAAAGAACCAGGCCAAGTATTCTCGTATCACCTACGGGACAAACTATTAGATAGGCTATAAAATGTCATTCCTAACAATGAAGCAGAGTATGAGGCTGTAATTGCAGGTCTAGAATTGACATGAGAACTCAGCATAATGCAAATTATAATCAAGTGTGATTCTCAACTCGTGGTCAATCAGATATTGGGGACTTATACATCCAGGGAGACACGAATGCAAGAATATCTCCAAAAGGTACGGGAACTAATAAAGCAATTCCAAACTTGGAAGGTAATGCAGATCCCAAGAGACGAGAATGTGGAAGCAGATGCTTTAGCTAATCTCGCATCTGTAGCAGACGTAGAAAATGACGCAAATGCTTCAGCCATACATTTGTTTCATTCCGTTCTCGAACGTGATAAGAACGAGGTAAATTTTAATCATTTAATATCGGACTGGAGAAATGAAATTATTGCTTTTTTACAGCATGGAACTGTGCCTAATGTCAAAAATAAGGCTCATGCACTTTGCAAAAAAGCTGCTCGTTACTGCTTATATCAAGGAAATCTTCATCGAAAGATATTTGGTGGACCACTAGCAAGGTGTTTCGGACCTTCTCAAACAGAATATGTGATGAGGGAAGTACATGAAGTACATTGCGAAAATCATGCAGGGGGAAGGTCATTGGTAAAAATGTTGATTCAAACAGGGTATTATTGGCCTAAGATGGAAGAGGAGGCAAATGGTTTTGTGTCCAAGTGTGATAAATGTCAAAGATACAGCAATAATATGCATAGATCAGCTGAGTTACTATACCCTGTTATAGCCCCGTGGCCTATTATAAAATAGGGAATGGATATCGTAGGTTTACTACCACAAGCAAAATGTCAGGTGAAGTTTCTACTTGTACTTACAGATTATTTCACTAAATGGGTAGAAGCATGAGCACTTATACAGGTTCGAGAGAAGGAAATTAAAGACTTCATATGGCGAAATATAATATGGCATTTTGGAGCACCAAAGGAAATTGTGTGTGACAATGGACCGCAACTCATAGGAGCTCAAATCACAGAATTCCTTAAATTTAACAAATTAAAAGGATATCTTATATGCCATACCATCCCATGGGTAATGGACAAGCGGAATCCACAAACAAAGTCATTATCAACAACTTAAAGAAAAGGTTACAAGATTAAAAAGGTAGTTGGCCTGATCAATTACCTAGAGTATTATGGGCTTATTGTACAACGAAAACAACAAGCATGGGAGAAACATCATTTTCAATGATTTATGGTGCGGAAGCCTTAATTCCAGTTGAAATAGGAGAACCGAGCACACAGTACATTCAAGCAACGGAGGAATCTAATGCTGATGAGATGCAGGTCAACCTTGATTTGCTCAAAGGAAGAAGAAAAGTTGCATTAATAAGAATAGCAGCACAAAAGCAAGTAATTGAACGATATTACAATAGGAAAGCACGCCTCAGATGTTTCAAAATAGGGGACTTCGTGCTTAAAAGGGTGTTCCAATCTGCAAAGGCCGCTAATATAGGAAAGCTGAGTCCAACGTGGAAAGGACCCTGTAGAGTTCGTGACATTGCAGGAAAAGGAGCATACGAGTTGGAGACAATGGATGGAAAGGTTTTATCCTCACATTGGAATGCTGTCCATTTAAAGAGATTTTACTTCTGAGGAAGTACCCACAGTCAGGTATCACCATCTTAGAATTTTTCTTTGGATTTTTTAATTCTTACTAACGATTTAGATGCTAGGCAAAAACCCTAACTCGTGCCAAATGATGAGTCACGGCATGCACGGAAAAATGGAATATTCTAAAATTTACAGTCCTGGGTTACAATTAATCTGATGGAAATATATAGGGGTAGGAAGTTTTCATCTATAATCGCACCTCCGAGACCCGTATGTTTTTCATTTTCAGGAAAAGGACCAAATTGAGAGAAACAAACAAGTGCTCGAGGCTTCATACTTCACCGCTCTAACACTTGAGGGACAAAATATAGATACGTGCAAATAAACAGATACGAATATCAAACCAAAATTGATCGAGATTGAGCAATATTTAAAAGAAAAATCCAACTACAAAGAGACAAGTGTTGAGCAAAAGTAACAGAGTCTTCAGCATTGTAAACATAAGACATTCATCATAATGATTTATCAACCCATGAGAACAACGGAGAATATATGAAGATAGGGTCATGACTATGTACTAAAATAGGTTATGAGAAAAAACCTTTTTATTTTATAACTTGTAAAATTTGTTACAAGAAAAATAGTTACGAGAAAGTTATAGATGTATTTTAATACATGTAATATTTAAAAGCTTGTCCAAGTTCATGAATAAAAAATTGTCAAAGTTATTACAAACAAAACATGTGTGTTCCTATTTTTTCATCATATTGTAACACCATTATGAAGTTGAGACATCTTCTTCATTAAGTGTCGATGTATAAAAAGTCCCTCTTTTATAAACCTCATGTTTATAATTCATGAGAAGAATCATAAAGCATTTTCAAAGGATAAAAATGCTAAGTTATTCTATAAGTCCTCAGTAAATAAAAAAGGCAAGAATAGAACATATTGAAGTACTGAGAAAACTTCCCAATATGATTAAAAAAAACTAAGTAAAAACTTAGTTAGCAAAATATTTTTTACAAACGCCCCATTATGAATACTGGGGACTTCACCAAAAAAATCCCCTAAAACTGCCAAGGGATAAAACCAAACCACCAATCAATAAAAAAAACAAAAGTTTGAAGTATATTCAACTGGTCACTGAAGGGCTGGATTGATAGAAGTTTCAGAAACAACCACAGATGCGGTAGTAACTTCTAAAGAAGCAGTAACAAGAATGGTCTCAGCTGGGCTTGAAGTACTAAATTCAACGAGGGATGCAAGAGTCACGAGAGCTTCAGCTTCCACAGACTGTGTCATAGAAGTTTCACCATCGGAAGTTGGAATTGCAGCATTCTCAACTTCAACTGCCACAGCAATGGTTTCATTATTCAAAGGTTTTTCAGCCACAGGAGCTTCGAGTGCTGGAGAGTCAAGTGGTTGTTGGGTTTTCTCAATAGTGTCAAAAACTTTGGCCAATCTTATTGTAAATCAAAATTTTCTTGAGTGGCCTCCGTCAATGCATCACGACGGGAATTTAGAAAATCCCAACTCACCTCTATATTAAAATTCTCCTCAAGAAGTTCATACCTCCTTTCCCACATAGTAAGATCATTTTTCAACACTTGGTGCTCAGCTAAATGGGAACCAAGGGATGTTTCGAGGGATGCATGAGAACTCTCTAAGGCATATATTTTGTCAGATGAGATCTTTAAATCAGCCTGAGCTTGAGTCAAGCTTTGCATAGTTCCCTTGCATATTCTTCTTTCTTGGCCAAGAACGCCTTGAGTTCTCTGACTTCTTCACTTGAATTTGATAATTGTTCTATAAATGCACATTTAAGACGCACATTATCTTTATTAAATTGGCTTGAAGAAGCTTTGGCAATTGCTAATTCAGAAGTCAAACCTCTTTTTTGCTGCTCCAGGTGATTTCTACTCTTTTGCAATTCCTCTATGGTTCCTTGAGCATTCTAAAACTTTTCTTTCCAATTAGCTGCTTCTAGCTGGGCTCCCTTTCCTATCTCATCAGCCTCGTGGATAGACTTATCAAACTCATGGGCTTTCTCTTCCAAAAAGGAAATTCTTCCCATCAATTCAGTACCAATAAGGATAGCCTACAATGATAAGATATAGGAGTCGGAGTTTAAAAGTAAAAAAACAAAAACTCATAAACAAGAAGAAGAAAAGTACCTTCAAAGTAGAATGAACTATAACAGCCATCAGCATTAAGCAACTGTGACTGTTCATTTTCTTCTTCTCAATTTCTCCAATCAATTGTTCAAGTCAAACATCTGCTCTACCTGACTTCCTTAAAAGACTGTTACTAGCAGGAACTTCTAGTGTAATGCTCCTCATTGCTAAGGTTCTATTACTAGAACCCTCCCCTGCCTAATGAACAAAGATAGCAGAGCTACAGAAGGAGGAGCGGTGGAAGAACTGAAAATAACAGAAGTCGAAAGATCTGAAGCAGGTAAGGGAGCAAAAAATGGCAAGGGAGCATTAACAGATAAAACATGGAAGGAAGCACTTGAAACCAAGGGAGGAATAGAAGGAATAAGAATAGAAGAAGAGAGATGAGTTTTATCAAGAACTGGCCCAAGTTCTCCACTTTCAAAACCACTAATGAAGAGATGTTGCATAGAATAAGTGGTGTCTCTTGGAGTGGTTTCATCATCATAAGGAATGAGAATTGGACCAGAGAGAGAGGCACGGGTAGGAGTAATTTCAGCTTCATCTTCTAAAACAATGCGTCTCCTAGCTCTTGGTCTAGTTATCAAAGAGGTATCTTCATCTTCCTCATTCTCAGAATCTTCTTATATAACTTTCCACTTTGAATGCATGACATGAGTTTTTTCCAAAGAAAGTGAAGAGCTAGAATAAGCTCGAAGGGCAACGGCTACCTCAGCTGTCATACCCCTAATACCAAATCCTTATAAAAAGAGGGACGAAAGGTTAAGAGCAAGAAAGAATTCAACATATGAAAAAGCATACGAGATACGTACCATGAGTCTTTACTTTCAAACCATGTAAATTGGAAATGAATTTCCAAGTTCTCTCCTCCATAGGCACGACTTTTAAGATTGATTCTACCCAACCACGGAAATTAGAAACGAGTTCCATTTTTTCCATGGTTGCTACAGAAAATCAAGAAAAGAATTAAATCATAGGAGTATGTTAAATTTTTTACAAATAGGTACGATAAGTAAAAAAATAAAACTTACGTGCAAAGTTCCACTTCTTAGGGAAGAGGATGTTTGTTTCTCCCACCAAATCAACTGTGTGTTCACTGCCACATAATGAGCGTACAACCCACGATCTTTATCATCCTCAGGGCTTGCCAAAACCTTTTTACTTCTTGTAGTTAAGTTAAAAACCCCATGACAGAATAATTTGGGGTGGTAGAGATGAATAAGATGTGAAAAGGAAAAACTAATATTGGCTTTGATGGATAAGTATCTCAAACAAGCCACAGCTCTCCATATGAGAGGGCCAATGTGTGCTAAGCAGATTTTAAAAAAATGATAAAAGTCAAGTATAACTAGGTCAATAGCAAGCTTAAATCCTAAAGTGAAAGGATAAGTATAAACAAAAGAAAATCCAATTCTGAAAGAAGAAATTCTCTGGTTTGTATTAGGGATCATCATACGAAGATTACTTCTCCAGTTACAATTATTTCGAACAATGGGAATCAAAGGTTCAATTATTAAAGAAGGAAAGGTCTCAGCTTTCTCTAAATTGATAACCTGTTCTTGAAGAGATTTTCTATCACTCCCAAAAGATAAGTCATTGGGTACTATTTCTTCGACTAAGGGTTCTTGTAAAGGCTCAAAAAGTTCTTTACCTTTATTAGATATAGAACCTTTAGAGATAGTGTCAGAACTAGAGGAAGGAGTGATAGAACCAGAAGAACCACCACGAACAGATCCCAGGCTATGAAGCCTACCACCTCTACCCCTTCCATGCCTTACAGGAGCATTGGGGAAGCTATAAAGAATTGGGACTCTCTTGGGTTTAGGATTTGGAGATCCCATTGCAGAGAAACGATGAACTAAAGGAGAAAAGGAATAAAAGTAAAGAGTAGAGTATCCGTTAAGGGTTTATGAAGAAGAAGACAATGGAAAAAGGGTTAAATATGTATATAATAGCAACCGTCAAAGAAGTAATGATGGAAAGCCTATAATAAAGGCAACTATCACTTCGTGAATAGAGGGGATGAAGAAGTCTTGAAAAAAGGCTGCAGAATTACAAATCCAATCAGAAGGTGACACGTGTGAAGAGCATTAAATAGAAAAGACAATTGAAGCATCAGTACTGTCATAGCATTAATTACTGCAAAAATTCCCTTTTTGTGAAAATCCACTTCCCAAATATTTAAGTGACAAATATATGAAAAGTGGGGAGATAATCTGTATTGGGAAAAAACTGAATTTATATATTAAAGATGACATGTCATGACACGTGGACTGATCCAAAGGTCAAAATGCATTAAATAGCCAAAAGAAACGAGCGACAACATGTATGGGGAAGAGAAATTTAAATAGGCACAATACGCTATCCAAGTGACACGAGTCTCATACCTATTTAAGTCATTTAAAGTCAAGAGATCAGAACGAATTGAATATTCGAATCTGATGACGTAAAGGAGTCCAAATTCAATATTAAATGTTAAATATGTTATGGAATTTGTACTAAATAGGTATGATTATGTAATGTTTCTTTTAATGTCATTATTGCTCATAATTGTCTCATTAACGCAAAGGCATTACACTTTCTCCTAGAATCAACTGTAAAAGGAGAAGGACTCAACATCTGTAAAGAGAAGACACACTATTGAGATTATATTGAAATACAAACTTACTTATTGCTTTATTATTCTCAAGAGTCTTGTATTATTTTCATCTCCTGATTATCAGTAACCCAAATTTTTCTTTATTTTTAGCTTTGACCAAAGACTCAATTTTTCGGTTAAACAGTATCCAGACAACACAATAAACAAAATGATAAACTAGCAAGCAATAATTGGACTAAGATTATCCAATCTAATACACCTGGACTTGAGTTGTGTCCAAAGTATTGAACAACTTTGAGCTAATGTGGTTCCTTATGCGACTGACAAAGAGAACTACACAATCCAGCTAAGCACGGTCTACTTCTGCCTGCAACCCATACTGGTCCTTGAAATGGGTGGATTCTTCCCTTCTAGAATATAAAAACCCGACTCCAGGAGGACTCAAACTTGATATCCAAATTGTAGCAGGCATTAAGAAACTACTATGTAAGTCAAGTTTGCATATCAGGATAGATTTCACATATGGATATGTTCCTGCGGGTGTTTCAATAACTAGATAAAATTTTGCTTCAGTATAATATTAAACGTGCAATTAGACCCATGAACCATACAGTTGAACCAAAGAGCATATACTGTAACGGCCCTGACTGGTTGTTTTGAGCTCTAGCATGTCGTCCAGCAGTTAGAGGACATGAGTAGCTTCAATTCAGGTATTACGAATTGTACGAGTGGGCGGAATCAAATTTCGGGAAGATTAGAGTTGATTTGGAAAGAGAATTCTCATATCGGAAGCTTAAGGTTAAAAGAATTAACTAGGATTGGAATTTTAAGTAAACGACCTCGAAATTGGGATCTAGTGGTTCTAGCAGGCTCGTATGATGATTTCAGACTTGGGCATATGCTGGGATTTGATGCCTATTGTACAAGTTAGCTTTCTGGAAGGAATTTCATAAGTTTGGTTTGAAGTGCATTTCAGTGTTATCGATGTCCGTTTCAGATTCTGAGTCTGGTGTATCTTCGTATGGTGATTATGGAATTGGGAGCACGATAGAAAGTGAATTCGGAGGTCCGTAGGTCATTTTGGAGCCATTTGACTAAAGAGAGAAATTTGAAGATTTTTGAGAAGTTTGACCGGAAGTGGACTTTTTGATATCGGGATAGAAATCCAATTACGAAAGTTGGAGCAGGTGCGTAATGTCGAATATGACTTCTGTGCAAATTTAAGTTTAATCGGACGTCATTTGATAGGTTTAAACATAAAAGTGAAAGCTTGAAATTTCAAAGTTTATAAAGCTTGAATTGGGATGTAATTCATGGTTTTCGCATTGTTTGATATGATTTGAGGCCTCAAGCAAGTCTGTAATGTGTTATTGGACTGGTTGGTATGTTTGGTTAAGGTCTCGGGGGCCTCGGGTGGATTCCGGGTGATTAATGGATCGAAATTTGGCATTTTGAATAGTTGAAGGGTCTGGTTGTTGGTGTTAGAAAATACGCTTAACGCTAGAGGGGGGGTGAATAGCGTTATAATAAAAATTAGCGTAAACTTGCGGAATTTAAAAAATTGCAGGAAATAAATAAGTGCGATAAGTAAATAAATAAGAACGAACGCACCGTTGTATCCTGGTTCACCACAACCTGTGGCTAGTCCAGTCCCCGAGAGACTCTCACGAGATTTCCACTAACACTGTTAAGCTTACGGGTGCTCAACAAACCTTTACAAACTGAGGACACAAGCCTCAACAACCTTTGCTCGAAGATACAACACTCCAAGACTTCAACCAAAGGAAACACAAGTTCCTTCTTACAATACAAGGGACTAACACCTCCCTTCAAGTGTATAAAACACTTACCACTCACTTAAACAAGACTCTCTTAATAGAGTAGATATGAGTAAACAGATACGCTCAAGAACGCAACAACTTTCGTCAAGAATTTTGGCTCTCAAAACTTATGTAATGAATAGAAAGCGATGAACAATAGAGTATGCAAGCTATAGCAATAATATGATCAGTTGTTGTGTTTAGAAGACTGATTTGAAGCTGTATTTATAGTTGCAAAACCATGCATTACCGTTGCCTAATTGCCAATTAAGAATTGCTGATTTTACTCAGTGACAATCGATTGTCAAAATGCCACAATCGATTGTTTGCCAATCGTTCCAAAAATCATTCCCAGATTTTACTCTTAACAATCGATTATCTAAGATCAATAATCGATTACTGGCAACATTCAAAAAATCATTTCCAGATTTTACTTAAAACAATCGATTGTCAGAAATCTACAATCGATTACTTGGCAACGTTCAAAAAATCATTTCCAGATTTTACTTAAAACAATCGATTGTCAGAAATCTACAATCAATTACTTGGCAATGTTCAAAAAATCTTTTTCAGATTTTATTTAAAACAATCGATTATTAGAAATCTATAATCGATTACCTGACGGTTTTTGAAAATATTTTGGCAACGGTCAATTACACAATCGATTATGCTATGAGAACAATCGATTATATCAGTCTTTGAAAAATCAATTAGACACTGCCTTAATGCACTCGATTGTCAAAGGTACACAATCGATTATTTTATGACTTTGATAATGTCTGATAGACACTGCCTCAACACAATCGATTGTCATAAGTTCACAATCGATTATTTTGTAGCTTTGAAAAACTTTGATGTACACTGCCTCAACACAATCGATTGTCATAAGGTTCACAATCGATTGTCATGCAGATTTGAAAAATCTGATGCACACTGCCTTAACACAATCGATTGTCATAAGTTCACAATCGATTGTCATGCAGCTGACTTAACATAATCGATTATCATAAGTACATAATCGATTATCTTAGTCCAGATTTTAGAGGCATGTTTAAAAATCATTTTGACTAAAGTAAATATGCATGATTTAAAATCATTTTGCTTTAAATTAAATATGCATGATTGATAAAAATGTTTTTACGTGAGAAGCCAAGTCTTGAGTCAAGTTATCGGATCAAGATCACAATTAAGGAACGACTCATGTATAACTTTATATCTTTGCTTGATCTTGGTCTTGTGCTTGAATCTCATTATATATCAATTGCGCGCTTGTGCTTGGACCTCGTCATATGTCCATTGCGCATAGTTTGTCATTCATCAAAACCTACAAATATGAACACAGGTTTTAGTATAGTGCCTTGAGAACGTGTTTCAACAATTTCCCCCTGTTTGACAATGGCAAACTTTAGTCGGGATATGCATATTTGATAATTCATAATGACGATTCAAGACAAGTAAAGATATGCAACAATATGCAGCAAGTCTCTAGATGTGCAATTAGTTCCCCCTCAACATATGAATTCCCCCTCAATTTATGCCAATAAAAATTTAGTGCATATCCCTTATTATTCCCCCTTTTGACATTAGCAAAAATGGAAAAGGTGAGTAACTTGTTTATTGATTAAGCAAAAGCTGCATAAGAAGACATGATAAAGCAAATAATACCAACATAATCGATTATTGATACTTGATAACCGATTATATACTAACGAGAAATCGGTTATCCTTAGGATAAATTGATTATTCTGCATCAATTTTTATAATTCCCCCTGCCTTTAGGGCGATACCTGCAAAAATTCGTTAGACGTCTCCGACGCTCAAGTTAGAAATCATGAGAAAGGGAAAATGCAATGCATGACTTAGGTTAACGTGGAGTCAAGAATCCCGAGTTCACTACGAATTCGGAAGAAGGACTCTTTCTCTAAGGGTTTTGTAAAGATGTCGGCCAATTGATCTTTGGTTTCAACAAATTCAATTTCGACATCACCCTTGAGAACGTGATCTCTTATAAAATGATGCCTAATTTCAATGTGTTTTGTTCTTGAATGAAGAACGGGGTTCTTCGTCAAGCATATGGCGCTAGTATTATCACATCTAAGAGGGATATGATCAAGACTTAGGCCATAGTCCAAGAGTTGTTGTTTCATCCAAAGGATTTGAGCGCAACAACTCCCCGCGGCTACATATTCAGCCTCAGTTGTGGACAACGCAACACTTACTTGTTTCTTGCTAAACCAAGAAACGAGAGAGCTACCGAGCAAATGGCAAGTGCCACTAGTGCTCTTGCGATCCAATTTGCATCCAGCAAAATCGGAATCGGAATAGCCAACAAGTTGGCATGAAGAACCTTTGGGGTACCATAGACCCACATTTACAGTACCAACAAGATACTTCAATATCCGTTTCACCGCAGTTAGGTGAGACTCCTTCGGACACGATTAATTACGAGCGCATAAGCACACGCTAAACATGATGTCCGGTCTACTAGCAGTAAGATAAAGGAGAGATCCAATCATACCTCCATACTTTTTGGTGTTGACTTCCTTACCTTTCTCATCTTTGTCTAGATGATCGGATGTGTTCATGGGAGTGGCCATTGCTTTTGCGTTGGTCATTTCAAATTGTTTCAGCAATTCTTTTCAATATTTAGCTTGACAAATGAATGTTCCTTCTTTCATTTGCTTTACTTGCAGCCCCAAAAAGAATGTTAGCTCACCCATCATAGACATCTCAAATTCGCTTGTCATTAAATCGGAAAATTCCTTGCACAAAACATTGTTAGTAGCACCAAATATAATATCATCCACATAGATTTGAACTAATAAAATATCATTGTTTTTATGCTTAACGAAAAGAGTGGTGTCAACTTTCCCCCTAATGAAATCATTTTCCAAAAGAAATTTACTCAATCTTTCATACCAAGCTCGGGGAGCTTGTTTAAGACCATAAAGAGCCTTTTTAAGTTTGAAAACATGATTTGGAGATTTAAAATCTTCAAAACCCGGGGGTTGTTCAACATAAACTTCTTCTTGAATAACACCATTTAGAAAAGCACTTTTTACATCCATTTGATACAAAATGAAATTCATAGAAGATGCCAAGGCAAGTAATAAACGAATAGCTTCTAACCTTGCTACGGGAGCATATGTTTCTTCATAGTCAATACCCTCTTCTTGATTGTAGCCTTTTGCTACAAGCCTAGCTTTGTTTCTAGTGATTACACCATTTTCATCTAATTTGTTTCGAAAAACCCATTTCGTACCAATTATGGTATGATTTTCGGGTCTTGGCACCAAATCCCAAACGTCATTCCGTTTGAATTGGTTAAGCTCCTCTTGCATTGCCAAGGTCCAAAATTCATCCCCAATTGCTTCGGAGATGGTTGTGGGTTCAATTTGAGAAACAAAAGCAGTATGTCCTAAGGTGTTCTTAAGAGAGTTTCGGGTACTTACCTTTTCTCCAACGTCCCAACTACCTGTTCGAGAGGGTGATCTTTGATTGTCCTCCATTCGTTAGGCATTTTCGTTTCTTTCTCCAATTGTGGCGCTTCCTCCGATAATTGTTCCAAGATTTCATCTCGAATTTCCTTAGAAGTTTCCTCTTGTACTTTGTCTTGAGGACTTATTGAGTTTAAGATACCTGCAGGATCAGAACCAGAATCTTTTCTCGCCAGGCGAGCATTATTTTCGGAAAACACAATATGAGGGGATTCCTCCACAGTTCCGGTTCTATTATTGAATACCCTATATGCTTTGCTACGTGAGGAATAACCAATAAAATTCCTTCATCGGATTTGGCATCAATTTTTCCCAATTGATCTTTTCCATTGTTATGAATAAAGCATTTACAACCGAATACTCTAAAATGGGAGATATTTGGTTTCCTTCCCTTGTAGAGTTCATAAGGGGTTTTCATGAGTATTGGCCTTATGACTACTCTATTCAAAAAGTAGCATGGGGTACTCACGGCATCCGCCCAAAAATGTTTTGGAATCTTAGCCTCATCGAGCATGGTTCTAGCCATCTCTTCGAGACACCTATTTTTCCTTTCCACCACCCCATTTTGTTGTGGTGTTCGTGGAGCGGAGAAGGTGTGCTCGATACCGAGTTCGTCACAAAAGTCCGCAAAGAGATTGTGATCAAACTCTCCCCTATGATCACTTCTTATTGAAGTGACGGTAGTGTCCTTTCCGTTTTGAACACGTTTAAGAAAATATTTGAAATTATGAAAAGCTTCACTTTTATGAGCAAGAAATAGAGTCCATGTAAATCTAGAATAATCATCAACAATAACAAAAGCATAACGATTTCTACCAAGACTTTCAATGCGAGATGGTCCAAATAAGTCCATGTGAAGTAATTGCAAAAGTCTAGTAGTTGAAACAACATTTTTCGATTTAAAAGATGCTTTTGTTTGCTTCCCTTTTTGACAAGAATCACAAATAGAGTCTTTTTCAATTTCAAGTTTGGAAGACCGATAACTAAATTTTGTGAAACCAATTTGTTCAAAAGATGCATGTTGATGTGAGCTACTCTACGGTGCCATAACCACGTATCATCTTCTTTGCTCATAAGACAATCTACATATTCAGATGAAGAATTATCGAGATCAACCATATAGATATTATCCATTCTAAATCCACGAAGAATAATTTTAAAATCGCTACGGCGAAAAACTAAGCATTCATTTGAATCAAATAAAACAAGATTTCTCTTGTCTTATGCTCAAGAGATTATGTTTTAGACCCTTAACTAGCAATATATGCTTAATGGAAGAGGAGTCATCCTTACCGACCGATCCAATGCCGATAATTTTTCCTTTGTTGTTATCACCAAAAATAATGCTTCCTCCTTCCTTGTGTTCTAGTTGAAGGAACTTGGATTCGTCTCCAGTCATGTGCTTGGAGCATCCACTATCAAGGTACCAAAGTACACTTGACCCCTTCAAACACACCTACAAAACAGATTAATGAGTTTTAGGTACCCATGCCATTTTGGGTCCTTGGGGGTTAGGCAAATCATAGTGATGTGATTGAGTGTTATGTCTATGTCGTGTAAAACAAGGAGGAGCAATATGTCCAATTCGTCTACAATAATGACAAACAACATTAGGATTATGCATTCGTCTAGGTTGATAGTAATTGGACGGACGGAATTCATTTACTCTATTCTTGACAATATGACTATTGCGCAATTCATGAAAACCATTTCTCCTACTATTTGTTCTAGGATATACAGCATTTCTAGGATAGTTGTTTCTAGGTTGAAAGCCATTTCTAGGTGTTCTACAAGGTTCAAAATTCCTTCTAGTGTTTGGCCTAGAGTATGCATTATTTCTAGAATGATTATTTCTAGGTTGCGATTGTTGAAAGCCATTTCTAGGTTTGTTATATCTAGGATGAGCGTTTGTTTTATTAATCCTAGGTTGAGCCTTAGGTTGTTGGGGGTTGGCTTCAACCTTTTCTTTAGGCTCATTCTCAAAGCCTATGCCATGCTTGGTCGACTACAAATTAACAAGAACTTCATTCAAATTTTTATGAGAAGAATTAAACTTATCTAGGGTGCCCTTAAGTCTTTCTACCTCATTTTTGAGATGCATGCAAGAAGTACAATTTTTACTAGAGCTCTCGGGTTTGTCGGCGCTTCTCTTGCCGAAAAATTTGTCTTCTTCTTTCAACTTCTCATTTTCCAAAATCAGTTTTTCCAAATCCTTTTCTTTCAAAGAGAGTTGTTTTTCAAAATCTTTTTCTTTTAAAGAAGCATTTTCTTTTATGCTATTAACAGTTTTGGAAGCTTTAATAAATTCACTATACAACTCATGAAAAGCATTTTGCATTTCCTCAAGAGAATAGAAATTTTTGGAAGAAATTTGACATACCTCTTCTTGATTGTTTTCGTGAGCCATGAGACAAAGATTTGCGGCTTCGTCTTCTTCTTCCTCACTCGACTCGTCACCGGAGTCGCCTCCCCAAAATATGTATGCTCGTTGTTTCTTGAAGGGATTCTCCTTTTTGGCATTTGGGCAATTTGATTTAATGTGCCCGGTTTCTCCGCGCTCATAGCGCTTTATTTGATCTCCTTGCTTTTTGCCCTTTGGTTCATACTCTTTTCGCATGAACTTTTGAAATTTCTTAATAACGAGTCCGAACTCGTTGTCTCCGTCCTCATCATTTTGAGGTTGGCTTGTGCTTGCCTTGAGAGCGATCTTTTGTTTCCTTTGATCATCAACAAGAGGGTTAAGTATAGTAGATTCATAAATTTTAAGATTACCTCTTAATCCGTCGATGCTGACATTTGAAACGCCAATAGATTCTTGAATCGCGTCGGCCTTGGATCGCCATGCCAGAGTGAGACTTCGGAGAATTTTTTGGACAAGTTCCTTATCCGTGAAGGTCTTCTTAAGAGCATGTAAATTAACGATTTTTGAAAATCGTTCAGACATCTCATCGACCTTTTCGCCTTCCTTCATGTGAAACAATTCATATGCATGGGTTAGGAAATCAAGTTTAGCTTCCCTTACCTGGTCCGTACCTTCGTACGTAATTTCCAGCTTGTCCCACATTTTCTTCGCCGTTGTGCAACATGATATTTTCCTGTAATCATCAGCATTTACAGCACAATATAATAAATTAATGGCTTTAGCGTTGTTTTGCACCTTTCGGATATCATCCGCATCGTATTCATCTTCGGACTTTGGAACATCTTTATTTTCAACCTTTTTGGTTGGAATTTGTTCTCCCTTCATTATAACCTTCCAATGATGAAAACTATTTGATTGAACAAATATTCTCATCCTCTCCTTCCAGTACGTATAGTTTGTACCGTCGAATAGTGGTGGTCGGGTGGAGCATTGTCCTTCACCTATTCCTGCAAAAGAATCACGAGTAGAAGCCATGGATTGTTTCTCTCAAACAGTTAAGTCTTCAGAGAGTTGGGCTCTGATACCAATTGTTAGAAAATACGCTTAACGCTAGAGGGGGGATGAATAGCGTTATAATAAAAATTAGCGTAAACTTGCGGAATTTAAAAAATTGCAGGAAAGAAATAAGTGCGATAAGTAAATAAATAAGAACGAACGCACCGATGTATCCTGGTTCACCACAACCCGTGGCTAGTCTAGTCCCCGAGAGACTCTCTCGAGATTTCCACTAACACTGTTAAGCTTACGGGTGCTCAACAAACCTTTACAAACTGAGGACACAAGCCTCAACAACCTTTGCTCGAAGATACAACACTCCAAGACTTCAACCAAAGGAAACACAAGTTCCTTCTTACAATACAAGGGACTAACACTTCCCTTCAAGTGTATAAAACACTTAGCACTCACTTAAACAAGACTCTCTTAATAGAGTAGATATGAGCAAACAGATACGCTCAAGAACGCAACAACTTTCGTCAAGAATTTTGGCTCTCAAAACTTATGTAATGAATAGAAATTGATGAACAATAGAGTATGCAAGCTATAGCAATAATATGATCAGTTGTTGTGTTTAGAAGACTGATTTGAAGCTGTATTTATAGTTGCAAAACCATGCATTACCGTTGCCTAATTGCCAATTAAGAATTGCTGATTTTACTCAGTGACAATCGATTGTCAAAATGCCACAATCGATTGTTTGCCAATCGTTCCAAAAATCATTCCCAGATTTTACGCTTAACAATCGATTATCTAAGATCAATAATCGATTACTGGCAACGTTCAAAAAATCATTTCCAAATTTTACTTAATACAATCGATTGTCAGAAATCTACAATCGATTAATTGGCAACGTTCAAAAAATCATTTCCAGATTTTACTTAAAACAATCGATTGTCAGAAATCTACAATCGATTACTTGGCAACGTTCAAAAAATCTTTTTTTGATTTTATTTAAAACAATCAATTATTAGAAATCTATAATCGATTACCTGACGGTTTTTGGAAATATTTTGGCAACGGTCAATTACACAATCGATTATGCTATGAGAACAATTGATTATATATCAGTCTTTGAAAAATCAATTAGACACTGCCTTAATGCACTCGATTGTCAAAGGTACACAATCGATTATTTTATGACTTTGAAAATGTCTGATAGACACTGCCTCAACACAATCGATTGTCATAAGTTCACAATCGATTATTTTGTAGCTTTGAAAAACTTTGATGTACACTGCCTCAACACAATCGATTGTCATAAGGTTCACAATCGATTGTCATGCAGATTTGAAAAATCTGATGCACACTGCCTTAACACAATCGATTGTCATAAGTTCACAATCGATTGTCATGCAGCTGACTTAACATAATCGATTATCATAAGTACATAATCGATTATCTTAGTCCAGATTTTAGAGGCATGTTTAAAAATAATTTTGACTAAAGTAAATATGCATGATTTAAAATCATTTTGCTTTAAATTAAATATGCATGATTTGATAAAAATGTTTTTACGAGAGAAGCCAAGTCTTGAGTCAAGTTATCGGATCAAGATCACAATTAAAGAACGACTCATGTATAACTTTATATCTTTGCTTGATCTTGGTCTTGTGCTTGAATCTCGTTATATATCAATTGCGCGCTTGTGCTTGGACCTCGTCATATGTCCATTGCGCATAGTTTGTCATTCATCAAAACCTACAAATATGGACACACGTTTTAGTATAGTGCCTTGAGAACGTGTTTCAACAGTTGGTATTTCCGCTCCTGTGAAAATGGGACCGCAGAAGCGGCCCCGCAGAATAGAGGAAGAAGCCAGTTGGAAGTGAAGGGAGCAGGAACCGCAGAAGCGGCCCTAGATCTGCAGAAATGGTGGGCCTGTGCGCAGAAGCGAAAATGGGTTGGAGCCCCGTGTCCATAGAAGCGGGACCGCGGAAGTGGAATTATTTTCGTAGAAGTGAAAATTGCTGGAGGGAGAAAGGTGTTTTAAAATTGGGGTTTGAGTTTATTCCACCCATTTTTCATTTCTCATGGGCGATTTTTTAGAGCTTCAAGAGGGGATTTTTGTCTTTAACGCCAAGGTAAGTTATCCCTACCTATTTTGAGTTAAATACATCAATTATGTATGGATTTGAGGTAGAAAACTTGGGGTTTGAGGGAATACCTAGAAAATTAGAATTCTTAGATTTTGACCATGATTTTGGGTATGGAATTAAGAGAAAATTATATGTTTGTGTTCGTGAGTTCTTGGGTAATTATTATCTTCGAGAAATTTCAGACTCCGGGCACGTGGGCCCGAGATTATTTTTGTCAACTTTTCGATCGGGGTTAGGAATTATTATAAATTTGATTATACTGAGTACCTTAGCATATATTAATGGGTTTGCACAATTATTGGCTAATTTCTGAGAGTTGTGCATCGATTCGAGTCTCCGGAAAGGCATGAAATGCCGGTTATGGGTCTTCAAACCGAGGTGAGTCTCCTTTCTAACATTGTAAAAGCGAATTGTCCCCATATGTGAGTTAATTGGTTATGTGCTCCTATTTATGGGGGCTATGTATGCACGAGGTGATGAGAGTCCGTGCGTAGCAACTATTATGCTATTGTCTGGGTAGTCTAGGACCCAAAAGCATGCTATACTTAGAATATTTGTGATCTTATAGATATTCGAATCGCTAAAATCACATCGATATAATAAATGAATTTCTAAAAAGATCTAAACCTCATTTTCTTAAATTGTTAATAGAGAATTAGATTTCTTTGAATAATTTCTCCATGTTAACTTCTTGATTGGATGTCTCTATGTGTTTATTTTTGGAGTGGGTCGAACGCCTCGGCAGATTAAATAGATGCATCTATTGTGCAGGCCATTCGACCCTCGATAGTGCACAGCTTACCTTCTGTTGGAGCGGGTCGTCGACCTCGGCATGATTTGCGCATGCTTGTATTGATGCCTTGAACTTATTAAAGTTATTATTGCCTCTTCATGGCTTGAGAATAATTGGGTAAATACGAAAAGGAATTTTTTTGGAAATTTTCTATAAAGAAATAATTATTTACTTGATTCGTTTATTTGGATTAAAATCATGTTTATAAAAATCCACAGTTTAATATGTATTGGATAAATAAATATTGTACCATTAGTAAGTGTTAGAGTTGACCATCTCGTCTCTACTTCTTCGAGATTAGACGGAATACTCATGGGGCACGCGTTGTTTTCGTACTCATA